>OU342741.1:338126972-340526972 GCA_910589775.1 Avena eriantha
GGAAATAACACACATGTAATGACTCTAATGCTGGTTTTAGTTTAAGAACACATATGGATCCATATGTGGTTTGTGGAAAAGAACACACATGCAATGGCGACTGATTTATCCATAAGTGGTTTGTGGAAAGAACACACATGTAGTGAACACTGGTTGATCCATGTGTGGTTCGTGGAAAGAACACAGATGCAATGACACTGGTTGATCCAAATGTGGTTCATGACAGGAACACACATGCAATAACTCTTGTGGATACATATGTGGTTTGTGGAAAGAACACACATGCAATGAACTCTAGTGGATCTATCTTGGCATAATTTGATGTATGCCATGCTGCATTTCATTGTAAAAGACACCCACTTTCCATTTTATACTACTCAGCTTTGCCCTCTCTCTCTCTCTCTCTCTCTCTCTCTCTCTCTCTCTCTTTCGTAGAAGCCCAAACCTGTGCCCACTCTGTCTGCTACACCCTGATTGATTTTCACAGTTGTCAGGCGGATCGTGCGCACCAACCGTTGATCCTGTGTGATCCAACGAGGCTCGTTGCACACGTCGTGCCCTTCACAGGACAGCGCGAGACAACACGGACGTCTCCCTCAACGAGACTTCTACAAGAAGGAACACGATGCCGTCCGTGGAAAATGTCATCGAGTGTTCATGTCATGTTTAATCTAGTCTGCAAAGGCTACAAGTCTACTGCACGAAAACTGGTCATCCACGGACCACCGGCTATACCATTTTTACTATGCAACGCGCCTACACTCTCACTTCCAGCAGGCCCCCACAACACGAACCTTCCACGCGGCAGCCGCAGCCAGAAAAGCTGTCAACCGGGGCTCTCGAGGAGGCCTAAACGTCCCTGCATTAAAAACCTAGCCTATCGGGTCCTCCATTCGCACTCATCCACTACTCTCTCTTCCCTATCCAGCAAAACCCCACAATATTGAACGTACTTGCACGAACCTTCTCCATGAAACCAGTGCGTGGGGGTGTGCGTCCGGGCATCGCCGCCGGGGTGGTGCTTCACGCGGCAGATCTGGAAGAGCATCACGCAGCACAGGCCAAGGAGGACGTGCAGTTCAACCCCTTGGGGGACCATGTGCACGCCGGTGCTAACGACTTCGGAGGCGCCGATGAGGGCGTGGAGTTCGACGAACACGCTCCGCTCATGTACCCGGAGGTACATCTATTTCTACATGTTTCATATTTTCTGCTCGAGCTTAATCTATCCAGGCGTCATAAAAAAATCTAGTCCTAATGATTAGATGCAACGTACGAATCGGTACATGGAGAGATCTAGTCTGTTCTGAATGAATCCACATTATTTATTTATTAATAAGTTACCAAGAACACAAACCACATTAATTTAGGAGCGAGCTGGGGAGACGGCCGTAATGAACTGCTGAACCTGTATAGACATGTTATTGCATCGAAAGTAACTTGGAATGGTGGAAGGAATATATATTTATTATTTTTCTCATTTCGGTTTGTATTCCATACATTACAGGTGTATTCAAGTGAGATGGACTCTGACAAGGCGACCAGGGACAACAAGAGCCGCCATGTCATGAAGAAGCTCAAGAGCGGGATAATCCCTTTCCGCACTCGACTTGGGGAGCTCAGGTGCCCTTTCTGTAAGAAAGGAGTCAACCTGAGGATTGCCAGCTTGATTTCGCATGCGGTTGGCATTGGTAAAAGCCCGGCTAGTAAACACAAGTCGGCGACCAAGGCTAAGAACGCTGCTTATGGCAAGTTCCTGAGGGAGTATGTCAAGGACGGCCTAGTGTCCCCTTACTTAGGAATCAGCAAATTCTAGCCGACCAACCCCGTCACTGTGCTAGCCCGGCCACTAATAATATTTAGTTCTCATACCATATCTAGACCCTTAAACTATGCGGATTTCTATTTTTGTACCCTTCAAAATATATTAAAGTTCATATGTTTATGTTGTTAAAGTTCCAGTGGAATACTCGTTATTTTGCATGGATAGAGGGGTGCCCCCGACAGATATAAGGGTTATCATGTCCGCTAGATCACAGAGGATCAACGGTTGGTGGGAAAAACTGAGTACAACTGGATCGCCATGGTTAGACACGAGGGAAAAAAAGTGACTCGCGGTACGCGTGTGCGGTGCACGGGGCGATAGCGGACACGTGTGGTCGTGCACGGCGCATTAGCGTACGCGGTGCATGGTAGTGCAACGAAACGCCGCTTCCCTTCTCCTTTAATAGAGGCCTCCCCACTCCCACTAATCACGCACTCGCTCACTCAACCGTCTCCACTGTCCCATCACCTTCTGCAAATGCCCAACAAAACCCCAACCACGCCGGCGATGGAGAAGATTGGCACGGTGGCCATCGGTGCCTCCAAGGCCGCCGGCGAGGAGCCCCCCGTCCCCGTCCCTGCATCCGCCGTAGCCGCCGGCGAGGAGGCACCTGCCGGTCTCGGACAGATCCCGCTCGGCTGGGACCCCTACGAGGAGGTTGTCTACATAAGGCCGGAGAACCCCTACGACACCAGCATCGCCGACCCGTGGTCTGAGGTAACCAAGGTTTTCTCCCCTTCCCTTGTTCTTCCCCCGTTCCCATCGTTGGATGCTAGATCGTATGTTATTAGGGCTCGACTGTTCTTATTTTTTACAGTAGCTAATCCTATTGTGTTAGATCTCGATTTTCGATGAATCCCCCTGTTCGTAGTTGGGATCAGTATTCGATTTGGTTTGAGATTTGTGGAATAATCGGGAGATCTCATTCGGTTAATTTATGCAAAAATCAATCCCGATAATCAAAGTTTCTCAATCATGTCCTTATTTCACTCTACTGTTTTTTTCCAACAGGAGGATAGCAGTGACCTCCGTAGCGACGACGACTCACATGACACCAAGACTCGTCATGTGCTGAGGAGGCTAAAGTCCGGTCAGTACAACAACTTCTTTGCCGGCGACGTGTACAGGTGCCCCTTCTGCCCCACCAGGAGGCTCCACGGCACGGACTTCAACTCCCTCGTGAAGCATGTCTAGGACGTGAGGACCTGCGGCGAGTCCGTGAACGTCCACGGCTTCAGGGCCAAGCACCAGGTGCTCGGTCTTCACCTCCGCAACCTCTAGAAGGTGGCTATCGAGGAGGGTCGCATGCCCAAGGTCAAGGGGCTGGGCAGCAAGAAGTGGAGGAGACGCCAGAGGGAGGAGGCGGATGCCCTCCTGGTAGAGGCCACGAGAGGCCACTAATCAGTTGCTCCTGCTGCTGCTGTAAAGCAGCTTCTTTTGTCTTGTCTATGTTGAAGCAGTCCGCTGCTGCTGCTGAGCAGCCTAATTGTTTAAACCTCGTTAAGTACCGTACTATATAACCTATATTAGCTTCTTTATCTACATCTGCTCTGTTACTGAATTTATTTATGGTGCTGGTTTGTTTTGCTGCTCTAGATTTGCTACCATATTGGGGAAAAACGATCGCAAAAGGAACAATGAATGAAGAGAGAAGCTGCTCTAGATTCCCTACCTTTTTGGGCAAAAAAAAGACAACTGTTAGAGAGAGAGGGGAAAAGCTCTCTTAAAAAGGCCAAATAACAAAAAAAGTTCCACTTTAGGCGTCATGGCGCATGTAACGGTCAAGCCTTTGACCAGACGGCACCCCCCTTCGAGCGCATGTGAGGGCTTCGGAATATCGGGAGGGCAAAAGTGAGGACAAACGAGACACAATGTTGCTATAGCTAAATCTTACAAAAGGCTGAATTTGGTTTTACCATCCAATTTGTCCAGAGCTCTACAATGTAGCTATTCTAAATCCCTAAACTATGTGGTGCATTGAAACCTAATGCTTTTCCACCGACACGTGTGTTTCAAAGTTGCTTGATCGTGCATGCTTACACAAGTGGCCTATAGAGAAACTTATAGAAGCATGGGTAAACGAGCTTCATTTTGGCAAATTCGGGACAAGCTTTGCGCAATCGGCTGGCCTGATTGGCTGGGCGGCTGCCCCGGGGTGCAGGGATGCTAGGTCCATGTCTATGCTTACACTTCTTAAACTTGTTAGGAATTAATAATAACTGTACACTTCCTTCTGTCCTATCCCGTTACGTCGTGTCAGCATCGCGCACCCGCTGCGGATCAGCAACGAGACAGTGGTCTACGTGACCGGTCTCTGCCACGCCAAAGCCATGTCGCACACTCGTCCCGTCGCCTACCGAGACGGACGCCGAATTTAATCGCTAGGATTGGAAACCATCGGTGCTCGCCCAGTCAAACTTGCTTCCACATGGGTATGACCGGAATATTGGTAAACGGAATTTAAGCATCGCCTTCTGTCTCCTCAGCACATCACTGTGCAAAAATCCCCAACTCATTCCTTCCGCCGGCGCCGCCACCGCAAGAACTATCGACGCTGCCGCAGGCACCGCCTCCGCCTGGCCATACCACCGCAACAGATCACTCCACCTCCACGCCCAGTCCCAGCCACCACTACCGACCCTAGGCCACCGCCGCCGCATTAGCTGCTGCCATGGACGCAGAGTACGGCGTGTTTGGCGACGAGAGCGACTACACCGACGAGTACACTGTCACCGCCCATGGCACCACCAAGCTGACGGTCGTCCACACAAATGCGTCAGCGGAGGTGGCCAAGGTCATCGCAATGTACGAGCGGTGGCTACAGGAGCCGATGGACAAGTACAAGATCGTCGGCCTTGACCTCGAGTATACCAGAGATAAGAAGAGGACGACGCTTTTGCAGCTGTCCATGCGCAACCACTGCCTACTATATCACGTATGTAGGGCCAAATCTGTATGCCCGGAGCTTCGCGAGTTCCTACACAGGAGGGAGATCTACTTCGCCAGCGTCGACATCAAGAACGACACTCCGAAGCTAGAACGGGATCTCCTCGTTCATGTCGTCAATCACGTCGATATCCAACGTTTGTGGAGGTACCCGGATGGCGGTATGGGGAAAGCCGGCATGGCTAGACTCGCTTCCGACATCATCGACCGCGAGTACACCAGCATGAAAATCGAGTTCCCGAAGCACCTGCACGAGCGATGGGAGTGGAGGCACCTGGATTACGATGCGATCAAGTACGCAGCCAGGGACGCGTATGTCTGCTACGAGATGCTCAACAGGATCTGACAGGTGGGTGAGTGTGTTGTTTACCACTACTAGTTTCGCATTTTTCTCCTAGTTTTATCTCGCCTGTATTTTATCTCGCATGTATTTTTCTAAGCATTCTGTGTGTAAGAACCAAGCTCGTATGATCCCTATGCTATTAGCTACTTAACCTATATGAATTACATTCCCCCTTTTGTATGCTCAACATTCATTCTTACAAATTCTGTCTGTGCCATTTGCATGCGGCAGAATCCAGGACTGACATGCATAAGGTGTGATACAGTCATAAGTCATAACCAAACCCAAATTATAGAGAAGGATATAGTCATAAACCAGATTATAGTTTGACAAAGGTAATACACATCAGTTTGTAATTGCTCACATAGTGTACTTGTGAAATAACATGTTTCCATAAACACAACAATCATGCACTAATAGTCTACATCCCAGCCTGTTGGAGAAGGCAAACGATCCCAGGATGCCTTCGGTCGCTTGCCCCGATTTGTAGATTCATCTACGATCCGGCATTTGGGACAAACAACCTGCCTTGGTGGTGGTTCAATGATGCGATGTCTGGAATGATATTTTACAATCTGGCGGTACAGCTCGTGGCTAACATACCCATCAATTGCAGCGTACTTCAGATTAGGTTCAGAAAGTGGCTTATCCTCCCAGTGATCGTGCCCTAAACGCCTCCACGAGCATCTCGGCAATCTGTCCTTCATGTCAGCGTACCACGGGTCTATGAGTTCGGAGGCAAGAGCGGCCATCCTGATCTTGCCGCCCTTCGTCCCTGGGATCCAGTAAATTTCCTAGATGTCCACTATGCACTCCTTTGGGATTCTAATGTTAACAGCAAGGCTTTCAAGCAGTTTACTATCATTCGTGATGTCAACACTGGTACATGTTATGTGCTGGTTCACAAGAAAGTCATGAAACAGATCCCTAATGCTTTCGCCCCACCTGCATGAAAATGAATTTAGACAAATAATATAGCAATAACTTTGCAAACAGACGATTCAGGAACAAAAAGACAGCAAAGTCTACCAGATCCGGTCAGCCCCCTTCTTGCAAAAAGGCTGGTATACGAGGACGTGCCCCTTTATGGAGAGTTGCACCACGGCGATCCTACGACGATCGCGGCTATACTCGAGGTCGAGACCTAGGAACCTGTTTTCTTCGAACTGCAGCCAACTCGTGAAATTATTCAGAGTGTTCCTCACCGTCCGAGGGTCGGTGGTGTAGATGACATAGATCTTCTTCCCGCCATGTACTTCGATGTCGAAGTGCGCAGTTTCTTGCCTACCATCGTTTCGGACGTCCGGAGCGTCCATGACTACAGGCAAGAGGGAAAGGATACGAAGGAAGAGGGTGATGCGGTGGTGGAGGAAATGGATGAGGCCGTGGAGGAGAAAGACGATGAGGCCATGGAGGAGGAAATGAGACGGAGAAGTGAAAGATTGGAACCGCCCTTACCAATATCTGGAATGGTGCACGACCATTCGTAGTAGGGTGAAGGTGGCAAAAAACGGCGGTTTTACACATCGACGCTAGCGCTTCCTAAAATTTGTTCTGCACCACTTGCATGCGGTGGAATCAATTCAAACGTAGGAACGTTTGCGCGTGCCGACCTTCAGTCACTGACAGGCGGGCCGCACACTTCCCTTTTACGATTAATTTTTTCACTTCCTCTAGACGGTTCCTGTGCCCGCCCTCAATAATTACACCCCCTTCTTTTCTTCCACGCGGACGAGAACTGGCGGCGGCGGCGGTTCCTTGCAAATTCGCTCCCCACTCGAGCAACTGCCCCCATCCCTGATTCCACCCCCACTCGAATCCATCCGCCTCCTTATCACAATGCCTCCATTAATCTACCGGATTCCAGACTCCATTTGCTGCTATGGGTAGAGCTTGGGGTAGCAGCAGGCTGAAGCGAAAGGCATGCGACGACGACGCGGATGGCCAAGGCGACCGCTGTCACGAGGATTGGGGATGGCCGAACCTCAGCGCCGCGAACGTGCACAAGATCTCCTCGGAGTTGGACATCATCTCAGCTGGCCGGCTCGCTCGCTGCATCCCTGGCCCGCGTGACAATGCGGAACATGGACGAACAACCGTTCGGCACGCCAGGCCTTCTTTACCCCGATAACAGCAAATGGCCAAACGATCGCGATGGCCATGTAAGTTCCAGTATCTAGCTTATTCGTTCAGTCATATCGTTGATTCATATGTGTTGAACTCTCATCGGAATCCTATGTTCCTTTCATCAAACGTGTTGTGTGCACGCGCGGTTTGAACAAATCAAACCATTTAAGACTATTCGGTACAGCGAAAGCTCTGCTCGTACCTGATATTCTGGTATTTTCGTAGTGACACAGTCTTACTTTTGGTGATAGACGAGTTGTCAATTTCGATTTTGCAATGGAATGCCTGCTAGGTGATATTATGTTTCCTAAAATAAAAACAAACAGATTAGACTATTTAAGGCTGTTATGCCCCGAGCTGTTTAATTATGATCATCGTTAGGAGTTTGTTCTGGGGGTTCTGCTCCTACTCCATATATTGAGTATCTTCGTAGTGACACAGGCACAATTTAGGCAATATCTGAGGAGACACTCGTATTTAGGCGATATATTGTGTACTTTAATCTAAAGGTCCAGTTGTCAAATTGTATTTGCAATGGAATCCATGCTAGGTGATTGTACCAACTGACAACAAACTCTGTAGAATATTCATGCAAAACTGATGCTGCTGGATAAGTGGTCGGAATCAGTAGTGGTGAATATCAAGGAAGAAGAAGAGACGGAAATGGGAGATGACCAGAACTGGGTGGGTGGCAACGGCGAGTGGCTGGTCCTTTTATCCCAGGATGGAAGTACTTGGACTCTAAAAAATTGCTACAGATCGAAGAGACTTGCAGTGCCATCTTTGAAGGGTGTCGGCATTACTGCATCCAACAACGGGTGGCCGCTGCCCATTTCCGAATTCGCTTACAGGTTCAACATGGCAGAACTTGAGCTCGTGAAGGTACAACTCCCACATAGACCGTGGAAGGGGACGTGGAAGAACTGGAAGTACGACCTCTTAGCGGTGTTCGACAAGGCAATCACATTCATTAGATGCCCAGAAGACAAGGAATGGACAGTCTTGCGCGACGACTTCCTGCGGCCAGAGAAGTATGTCGATGCCGTCTTCACCTACGGCTACTCTTCGTACAGACCACAACGCATTTATGCGGTCACTGAACCTAGCGGCGACGTGCGTGTTTGGGAGCCGTCCATTTGGGGTGAGTCATGGTGTCATATAGCATGTAAAATCCCGTTCAAAATTCTTCTTACTGACTGTTAGTAACACGCAAGTACCCACGTAGCCCCGCGCATCATTCCAGCTCTGGTCATCGAAGATGCAGTAGCAGATGCTGAACTTGGGACATGGCGCTGGTTCCTGGCACCTCTCGGAGACAACATGGAATAGGATGATGAACTCTTGTGGATTCATATCAGGGGAGCACTAAACAACGTTGGTGATACAATAGAACATATGGGGACACAACTTTCTCCATACCCATCGCTGCGGTGTCACGTTTTCTCGAGGTCCGCATGCCCATCTGAAGACCCAGTAGAGCAAGTCTGGAGCAGAGTCAACAGTCTGAAGGGACAATCTATGTTTCTTGGGATCAACTACCCTTTCTTTGTTGAAGCCCCTGGAGCTGTTGAACCTGTAATTGCTCAGGCAGCCCTGACCCCTGATGCTGCCGTTGCTGCTGCTGCTGGTGGTGGTGGTGTTAGTGGTGGTGGAGATGACGAAGAACTAGCTGTTGCTTCTCCTGGTGAAGCTGACGAAATACTTGGTGATGCTGCTGCTGGTGAAGCTGACGAAATACTTGCTAATGCTGCTGCTGGTGAAGCTGACAAAATACCTGCTGAGGCTGCTGCCGGAGTCCAGGAAGAACATGCTGGTGTTGTTGCTAAGGTGCCAGCACTTCCAGTGTTGATAGCAGACTGTGTGTTTGCTGCACACTCACGCGCCTATCATGTTGACACTCCAGATCCGACCTGGAGCCGAATCCACATCGTGGGAGGGGGCCTACAATTGGCTCATCAGTGGGGTCGTACTATTTGAAGGAGAATGAAAGATGGCCAAACGCAGCATTCTGGTTTGTTCTGACGATACCACTAGCTCCAGGACCTAGTGCTCATACTGGCAGATCCGATGAACCATTTGTCTTTATCTTTATCATTAGTTATGCTTATGTGTGTAAAGATCAAGTTGTGCTTATTTGTGTAAGACTAAGTTAGGCCTAACTGCGTAATATTTAGTGAAGCCTAGCTTTTATTTCCACGCCCATAACAACAGAATTGCAGCATAGAACATACAAATGTAATGTGCATCCCAGGCATTTTTGCTCAGGATAATAACCACTTCAAGCAAATGATACATCATGTACGCATTTGAACACATCACTAGAGTGTGCCACCTATTGATGATTGATGACATGGATCTAGCTTTTCTGCGCTTATTTGCATTGAATCGCTCATTGATTTGTTCACATATTTTTTGGCAATGGCTGATGAACTCCACTCTCTTGGTAACTTGCTTCATCAGCGAGCACTTGTTGATGCAATGCAAAGTACAAAACATGGTCCTCATCGTCATTCCATTTAGGTTCTCTATGTTTTGTCATCACGGAGCTACTAATTTCAAATGAAAATCTAGTAAACAATATATGTGTACATTGTTAGAGTATGCTACGGCCACGATACATACATGTTTTTCTACAATCACAAGAAGAAAACTAGATGCATTTTCACCTTGTTGGCATTGTGCCGAACTGGGTGGATGTGGCTTTGGGGTTCGGAGAGGAAGGCGTCGTGGCTGGTGCGTGTGCGACCACGACGATGGCAAGCTCGGATTCAGGAGGAGACCAACAGGACCGAGCATGGTCGGCATGGTGACAGATCTCACCCGAGAATGAATTCCCATCCCTGCGACGTGCCAATGGTGCGGTCATGGTGAGGGCGAGCTCCAATTTAGGATGGGGAGGAGAACGGGCCAAGCAGGTTTGTCCAAGTCCTAGTTCCACGCCATGGCCGCGACCACAGATTGCCGCCCCGGAGGAAGAAGCAGACGCGTAAAGGATGCATGCGCCAACGCTGCAAGCCTACATGGCAGCGATGACGGCAACGACATAACGGCGAAAGCTGATAGGGGGGACCCAACTTGACGGCCGTTAGCCTGATTTTTTGTATTGAAAGGTAAAGTTGAATTCGTGCTGAAAAGGACCCTCTGAGTATTTGGCACGCCAACTATAGTCATCGCGGATGATATCAGGGAACTCGGGTACCGCGTTGCCTGGCCACGATGCTTGCATTTGCAAGAAATTATGTGGGAGCACTAAGACATATTTATAATACATTATGTATAAGACATATTGTTGATTGGAAATGATGTATCTTTTATTGACATAGGTTAAGAATTTCATTGAAATTAGATTTGGATGAAAGACTTAGGCAAAACCAGAATATTAGGCATCAATGTCTATATGGATATATTGAGACGCTAATATAGTTATGACAAATGTACATAGATGAAATATTGAATGAGTTCAATATGGAAACGACGAGAAAGGTTCTTGCCACATGGAAAACATTGATAAATTAAGATTCAAGTGTTTTGACACTTGGTGAGTAAAATCACATGAACATCTTAATCAATCAAACTATGATGTGTACATATCCAGATATGTCCTATGCTTTAAATGTTACGATCATATACCAGGGTGACTCATAAGATGATCATTGGATGATAGTAAGGATATTGTTGTGATCTTTAGAAGAACTAAGAATATATTCTGTATGTAGAAGTGATAGATAGTTCATTGTAAGGTGTTACATTGACACTATACAGATAGTTCATTGTAAGGTGTTACATTCACACTATACAAATAGTTTATTGTAAAGTGTTACATTGGCACTATACAAAATAGTTCATTGTAAAGTGTTACATTGGTACTAGTTTCGTGACAAGATACAAATTAAGTTTATCTCAATTTAGGCTATAGGTTAAGGTAGCACAATGTAATGGAAGAAAGTTCCATGATGGATATGGATGAGTTCCAAAGTTATGAACATTGTGACGAATACTACAATGAAAGGCTAAGTATAAGACTGCTATGGTAGCAGCAAAGGAACTAGGTGTGCTTCGATGGGCTAGTAATATGAAGATATATTGTATGAAAATTATATCAACATGTTTTAAACCCCAAGGAACTAAGGTCTCACCAAATTTATACAAAGTGATCTCATTATAGAATGAGTGATGCATAGAGATGCAAAGACATGAAAAAACACACAGACCTAAAAGTGTCAGATCTGGGGATTATGTTTACCACTATAAAACACATATATACAACACCAAAGTGCCATAGGTGTTGAATGCGCAAGTTTTTCAAACTAGATTATTGACTCTAGTGCAAGTGGGAGACTGAAAGGAATATACCTGAGAGGCAAACCTAAAGTGGTTATTATCTTATTCCATGTTTAAGATAAATGTTTATTTCTCATGCTATAATTGTGTTAACTAGAAATGTTGATACATGTGTGATTTATAAACAAAATAAAAGGTTCCTAGTAATGCCTCTCTTCATACTAGCATGTGATTAACATATGGTCAAAGGTTTCCTGATCATGAACATTGGATGTTGTAAATAATAGGGTCATATCATTGAAGAATCATATGATGAATAGTCACCCAAGGTAGATGTAGCAATATGATCATGTCATCAATTTTATATTTCTATCACATTTGTAGTAACTCAATGTCCTTAGACCATGGGATCACGTCAATCACTTTCACCAGAAAGGTACTTTGATTCCATCAAACATCACACCATAACAGGGTGATTATGAAGGTGTCATCAGGTACTTGGAAAGTCTTAGTTGAGGCTCGTGGATCGAGGCTGGTATTTGTCCATCCAGATGAAGGAGAGATATACTCAGGGCCCTCTCGGTGATATCACATTGACATGGCTTGCAAGCAAGTGATTTGATCACTAGAATGTTATATCACAGGAACAAGAAAAATAGTACTTGTCGAGAACGAGATTAAACAAGGTATGGATGATACCGAGTGATCAAATCTCGGAGAAGTAAAATATCGCGAGACAAGGAATTTGACTACAGCGAAAAAGGTTCAGTCGATCATTGGATTTTCTTGGAACTAGTAGGAGTCATTATGGATCTTCAGATCCCACTAATGATTATTGATCGGAGAAAGTCTCGATCATGTCTACATAGTTCTCGAACCCGTAGGGAGACACAGTTAAGGTTAGTCGATGCAATTGACTAGATAGGGAACACATGACAAGATAATGGACATCGCAGAAATATGTTCTGTCGAATCTGCCGAAATGGGTTCGGGGTATCGAAACAAAGAAAGGGAATAAAAGGTTAATGTGTTTATTAAATGAAGTACTCATTAAATGAAGTGTCCATTAAATTGAGTTGCATTAAACTAAGAGAATTAAAGTGCTTTAATTGAAAGAACTTTGATTTTTTAGTGGAAATTAAATGGAAGATGAGTGGAGCTATATTGATGTGAGTGGAGTGTCCACCCACATAATTGGAGGAGAGGAGGGGAACCACCATGGCTGTGCGCCATGCCACCTTGGGCTGCCCCCGCTCACCTATTAAAATCCCCTCCTCCTCCTCCTCTCATCACACACCATTCACCCTTCCTCTCATATGCCCTTTGGTCGGCATCTTTCTCCCCTTCTAGCCTTGTCCATTGCCACGAGCGAGGTGCTTAGGTGAAGCCCTACTCAAGATCTTCTCCACCACCATCACCACCATGTCGTAGTGTTGGCGGAGTTCTCGGGGATCTGCTACTTCCGCTGCCCGGTTGGAGCAAGGGTTCGGGAGTCGTCGGCACACCGTACGTGTGACCGATTATGGAGGCACTGCCTCTTGTGGTGTTGATTGTCTGCATGTCCTTGAGGATGGTCGTGTACATTCTACATCATCTATGTTTGTTTGTAGGAACATTATCCCGCTTTACGATCTTCGAGGGTGAATCCATCTGAAACCATTACATGTATATCCTAGATATGATCTTGGTGATTGCAACCGTAGGAATTTTGTGTTTTATATGCAAAGAACCCCATCACATACATGATGCTACTACATAGTGTACATGTTGATTCATATATAATATAATTTGGTATACTTGTCTGATAACTCAGAAGTATAGGGGATCATGCCTCGTGTGTAGCCTTTTCGATAAGTAAGAGTGTCGAACCCAACGAGGAGCTAAAGGTAGGATAAATATTCTCTCAACTTCTATCAACCACTGATACAACTCTACACACACTAAACATTTGCATTATCTAGGAAATAAAACTAGAGATAGCTTTGCATGGTAATAAATAACAAGAAAGTAAAGCTAGTTGTTGCAGCAATAAAATACACTAAACTAACAGAACCATGAGTGTGGAATAATGGTGGTAATTGTGGTGGCTTTGTCCAAGTTTAAATAGCGAATAGATCGGGTTCATTGTCTTCGATGCAGTTTTCTATGTGGGAGAGGCTAAATATACACGCGCTTCACTACTTGGAATTACATGTACTATATGATTGGATTGTTAGCAAACATCCGTAAGTACTAAATGCATTAAGGTTTCCCCAACCATAGCCTTGAGTTTAATGATCCTCTTACTCCCATACGTGCAAAGTTCCGGTTCGCGCCCTCAGGTTTCTGTCACTCCGGCAGAACTTCCCCCTTCCTCTTACACATACTACAAACCATATGATATTTAATCCATGCGCGCATGGATATAATGGACACCAAAGGACTGTACCATATCAACATACAACTCTAATGAACCAAAGACGTTCAACCATTCAATCTAAGAACAAAGAAACTACGCAAACATGATATAAATCATAAGATTATAACTTATAGCATCAAACACCATGTTTACATACGACGGTACAGAGGTGTGTGGGAGGATGAACCACTGCATACTAGGAGGATTAGGTGATGAACATGGCGGTGAACATGGTGAAGAGGGCGGCGCCGGCGGCGGTGGCACGGGGGACTCCTTCCCCGCCACCGGTATCATGGGGGAGCACCACCCCTTAGCCTCCTTCCTTCATGGCTTCTTGGGACCCCTCCCCCATGGAGATGGGATCCATGGGGTAGGCTAAAACGTGGCTTTGGTGGCTGGAAATTCGTGGGTGGAGATGCCCTGGGCGAATTAGGTTTTCTCCCTTTATATAGCTTCTCGGATTCCTGTCACCCTATCTTGGGCTGCAGTAAATCGGGCCTAAAACGCCCGTCCAGACTCGGAATCAGCTAACTTTTATATCCAAAACGCTTGTCGCGAAATTTCCAACAACTTTATAGTTGAAGAGTTTTCCGTTTGACGCCGTATTCGACCTGAAACGTGACAAACTTCAAAAAGAGTTCTGAGACAGATTTCTGGAAAAATCTCAATTTGACTCTAACAAGGTTTCCACTTGTATTCTTGGTAATTCCTACACATCAAAATGTAAAACAAGAATATTGTGCACTTTTGCAACTATTAGTAGGTTAGTCCAAATAAATCATAAACTTTATACAAAAAGGAGTGTCAAAAGCATATTATTAGGCATAAAACCATCAAAAATTATAGATACGTTATGGACGTATCAACATCCCCAAGCTTAGTTCCTGCTCATCCTCGAGTAGGTAAATGATCAAAACAATATAATTTTTGAGGTGACATGCAGACAACACAATCTTGATCATCATTATTGTAAAAGTATTGATAGCTGGGATTAAGATACTCTAAACATGAATCATGAAAGTTAGGGTTAGCAACTATGTAGTAAAATTAAAAGGCACAAACAAAAGATTCATGAATAACAATGCATTGCAAGATGTTTGTTTATTTCACATAAAAAAAGCATAATGAGAATGGTATTCAGCTTGTCCCTCATAGAGTAGCAAAACATAAATGCATATGACACCTTCAAAGTTCATAAGGGTGACTAGATATAAATAGTTTTAAAACAAGCAATATCAAAGTTATGCATCAATCAACAAGTCTTGGGACAATGCACATTAAACTAAGAATGGCCACTATGCTCTCTTAATAGGTGCATAAAGATAGAAGTTGGAGACTCAACATAAAAGTAAAAGAAAGTCCTTCTTGGAAGGAAGCTGGAATTCAAGTCTCATAAAGAGCTTCCAAAAATTATGGTACTTATTAGCTTTCAGCTCTCATTGCCCCTATCATAAGCATCTTTAGGTGATTAAGGTTAAAGTGACACAACTAAGAGGATATGCTTGACAAATTATAAGTTGAAAATCTCATGCCCCTTACTTACGAGTACCAAACCTCATGCTACTCAACTTCAGTCACAAGTAAACTCTTGTCATTGTAAGTACATATGTATCATAGAGAACCGCCAACGGGTACCCCTTGCACATGATACAGGAGCTATTCCATAATCAAAATGGCAAGGCAAGCAGACAATGAGCATCTTAGCGATCTTTTTATTTGCTATTTGCATAGGTTTTTATTGAGGATGCTTCATAGAGTGCTCATTATGGTTATGCTGCAAGTTTCCACTATGATTAGGCATGGCTTAGGATAGCGGCCCAGGCGTTTCTCTAACACACATATAAACTCCATGATCTTACAAGTTCCCCTTTTATTTCACACCGTCGGGATTCATAAGCAAAAGAATTATTATATCAACAGAATATAAGTGCAATTTTGAAAGCGTTCCCCATGATACATGGTTCTGCTAACTTCAACTTATAAAGTGCAAGAATATACGTAACAAAGATGGACACAATGGTTCAAGTTTATTAAGTGCAAGAAAATAAAGTGTACCATCAAGTTCGTGAGAGCTTTAATCACTATTTTTTACATAACAAGTTTAATTCGGAAGGTAGATAAAAGAATGAATATACTTGGAATAGCAAATGCTAATAGGTAGGTATGATGGACTCTTTGGATAACTTCGTTTTATTTGGAGTTGGATGCATGAGTGGAACTCATACTTGGTTATAGAGGCTAGCAAAAGACTAGGAGCGACCAACTAAAAGAGCAATAATGGTCATAATCATGCAAAGCGACAAAACATCATTAATTAAAGCATAAAGTGATATTACAAGTCGAAAACTAAAGGATCATAAAGGCTATGGTGACTTGGGATAGTCATAACATGGTGTGAGCATGCGCCAAGTCAACCCAAATAAAGCATCAAAGGAGAATACCACAATACTATGCTTTAATATGCTAAAACAACGCATGATTCTTTTAAGGCACATTAAGCAATATCAATTGTTTATAACATGTCATGCTACAGCAAAAATCACTAAGCATAAAGCCAAAACAATATCAAGCATGACATTATAAAGCATTGGCCACCGTAAAAAACGAGCTCCTTTTACCACTTAAGCATGAACTTTTCCTACTCATTTCCAATCCAAACCACACTTATTTGAAAACTAATGTATGCAAGAGGGGGTTCAACCAATTTATTCAAGCAAACTAAGAAAACCAAGCAAACGAAAACAAAAACGAAGACGCTACAAGAACAACACAACTGTGTATGAAACAATAAAAATGAAGTGTTTGGAAGAAACCTGAGATTTTTATTGATGAAGAAGGGGATGCCTTGGGTATCCCCAAGCTTTGATGCTTGTACTTCTTGGATATTTCTTGGGGTGACACACGTGGCATCCCCAAGATTGAGCTTTAGTCCATTCTTCATCTCATTACATCATTCTTTCCTTAACACCTGAAATTTTTCCTTCATACAAAACTTCACATAACTTCATTAGCAACATTAGTGTACTCAAGATAATAATTCTTTGGGTTCAGTTTCAACACCAATAAAACTTCCATTAAAACACGAGTTACTGTAGCACTTCCCTTAAAAAGCTCAATTCCCCAAAGAGAACCCAAAAAGGAATCAATAAGAAGCAAATGCAAATAATGGCAGAAATCTGTCAAAACAGACCAACAGATAGAAACCAATTTTTTCGAAAACCTTTTGTTGCTCAAATCGAAAAGTGTTGAACTAATGAAAGTTGGATAACAACCTGGGGCAGAAGCACAAACATTACAGCTCAAACTGACGTACAGATATTTAACACGAAGCTTTATAGCGAAGCACAAAAATCTATTTCGGGGCAGCAACTTTCCCAAGCATTACTTCTCTCTCATTAGAGGTTACTCTTGGTACAAAAAGCAAATAAAAAGGATAAGGAGAGGTTATTACTGAAACAATAACTTCCAAGACTCAACTAAAACTTTTGGGTTATCTCCCAATAAGTACTTTTATTTAACGCCTTTAAGTTAGTCATAGGAGCAAGATTAAAGTATTTTCGAATGAATAAGCATTAAGATCAATACTAGAATTCTCTTTCTTTTTCAAGGCTTCATGCATTCCTACAAGTTTTTAACTGAAAATCGTCCATGGAAAGATTTGTTTTGGTTTTATAGGCATGAACACAAGTGTTCAAGGTCGACCCCCACTTAACCATTACTCATCTTTTCAATCACTTTCCTTTTTGAAAACGTTTTTAGGTAACAAGTACAACTAACTTTTTTGTAATTCGCATTCCCTATCCATACTAAGATAGAGAACAACTTAAAACTGAAAATAAAACCTACTTAGAGATAAAGCAAACAAGTGCACACAAGAATATTCACCCACACGCTATTGCTCCCCGGCAACGGTGCCAGAAAAGGTCTTGATAACCCACAAGTATAGGGGATCGTGTGTAGCCTTTTCGATAAGTAAGAGTGTCGAACCCAACGAGGAGCTAACTGTAGGATAAATATTCTCTCAAGTTCTATCAACCACTGATACAACTCTATTCACACTAAACATTTGCATTATCTAGGAAATAAAACTAGAGCAACAATATGAGTAATAGAGATAGCTTTGTATGATAATAAATAACAAGAAAGTAAAGCTAGTTGCTGCAGCAATAAAATACACTAAACTAATAAAACCATGAGTGTGAAATAGTGGTGGTAATTGTGTTGGGTTTGTCCAAGTTTAAATAGCGAATAGATCGGGTTCAATGTCTTCGATGCAGTTTTCTATGTGAGAGAGGCTAAATATACATGTGCTTCACTACTTGGAATTACATGTACTATATGATTGGATTGTTAGCAAACATCCATAAGTACTAATCAATGCATTAAGGTTTCCCCAACCATAGCCTTAAGTTTAATGATCCTCTTACTCCCATGCGTGCAACGTTCCGGTTCGCGTCCTCAGGTTTCTGTCACTCCGGCAGAACTTCCCCTTCCTCTTACACATACTACAAACCCTATGATATTTAATCCATGCGCGCATGAATATAATGGACACCAAAGGACTGTACCATATCAACAAACAACACTAATGAACCAAAGACGTTCAACCATTCAATCTAAGAACAAAGAAACTACGCAAACATGACATAGATCATAAGATTATAACTTATAGCATCAAACACCATGTTTACATAGGACGGTATGGAGGTGTGTGGAAGGATGAACCACTGCATACTAGGAGGATTAGGTGATGAACATGGCGGTGAAGATGGTGAAGAGGGCGGCGCCGGCGGTGGCGGCGGCACGGGGGACTCCTTCCCCGCCGCCGGTATCATGGGGGAGCACCACCCCTTAGCCTCCTTCCTTCATGGCTTCTTGGGAGCCCTCCCCCATGGAGATGGGATCCATGGGGGAGGCAAAAACGTGGCTTTGGTGGCTGCAAATTCATGGATGGAGATGCCCTAGGCGAATTAGGTTTTCTCCCTTTATATAGCTTCTCGGATTCCCGTCACCCTATCTTGGGCTGCAGTAAATCGGGCCTAAAGGTCCCGTTCGGACTCGGAATCAGCTAAATTTTATATCCTGAACGCTTGTCGCGAAATTTTCAACAACTTTATAGTTGAAGAGTTTTCTGTTTGACGCCGTATTCGACCCGAAACGTGACCATCTTCAAAAAGTTCTGAGATAGATTTCTGGAAAAATCCCAATTTGACTCCAACAAGGTTTCCACCTGTATTCTTGGTGATTCCTACACATCAAAGTGTAAAACAAGAACATTGTGCACTTTTACAACTATTAGTAGGTTAGTCCAAATAAATCATAAACTTTATATAAAAAGGAGTGTCAAAAGCATATTATTAGACATAAAACCATAACAAATTATAGATACGTTATGGACGTATCATTGTCCCAACAGGGACTAGAGTCTGTCTATTTGATTACATAAATATCATTACATTGACACTTCAGACTCTATATACTGTATTCTCCACATGGGTCTATGATGTCGTCAACCAAAAATATCGCCAATTCCTCTTGAATTGCTAGTCGGCGGTCTTGTGGTAGAAGCTCTGCCCTTATCACATTCAACTATAAAAGAAGGAAATCAATATGAATATATCAATCATCATAAAAAAATTATGAATGAAACTCAACACAAATTATGATAATAAAATTAAATTGTGAATATATTATTTACGTACTCGAATAAATTTTGCGCCCTGCTCAATAGTCGAGCGAATGAACTTGCAAACATAGTATCCACATAAATTGGTCCCATGTGGCTGCCTCGCGCACTTTACAAGAATAGAATCCAATCAAATAATAATCAAGGATGATAATTGTATTGAAACTAGAATTTAAGAGATGCACAGACCTAGCTCGTACTACTTACCTTACCAGAATAAAGCTCAGTTGCTCACACCATTCACCAGTGATCACATTCATGAACCGTTCCCAAACACTGCCCGGCAAATAAAATGAATGAATTAGTTAATAATTACCTGATATCATAGAAAATGAACGAAAGAGACAAATATAGTGCGATAATGATTGAAATTACCTCTAGAGAGTATCGAGAATGTCGCGGTACTTAGTCTATGATTTGAACTCTTTCACTGTCAACGACAATGTTTAAAAGAATTCAGTGGAAGCTACGTAGAGTATATATATACGTCAGTAACTCATCGGTTACACTTAACATCGAGTAAGCAAAAGTTAATATGTACAAGACAGTAACGCTCTCACCCAAAGTTGTAAGGAAATGGTATTTCATTACGGTAATACTGCTTCTTGAAAAACCTTAGTAGGTTACGCTCCGTGTCCACGTGACTCATCTTTAGCGTAGCACAATTAACTCAATTTGGGTCAATGAACCCAAAGCCATAGATTGTCTTTGTTCTACATTCCAGAATCTTCATTCTGCATAATAGCATACAAAAGGATATAGTGAGGATAATTATTGGCAATAAATTGAACGAGCTGTGAGCTAGAGACTTAATTACATAAATAAATTAATCACTTACAAACAATAGCAACTGATGATATATTTCTCGAGTTCCCTTTGATTGAATAACTTGAAGATTTCTACAAAGTCAATATGGATCTCGTCTTCAAAGAAGTAATGCACCTCTCCAACTTTCACTATGAGCATTTGTCTAATCCTAGAGGGCAGACAACCTTATTTGCTTCGTACATACTGGCAGGCAGTTCGTTATCCTTTGTAAGAAGCTTCTTCATTATTTTCAGCAACTTTTCAAATCTCTTATCAGTCACACCATTCTCTGTCTTCCATTGCAGCAATTCCAGTATGCTACCCAGCTTTTTGTGGCCATATTCCCAATTAGGGTACAACCATTTGTTATGATCCTCTAACATCTGCTCAAACTTCAACCTCTCCCTTTTACTTTCGCATTCTCCATTTGCATCAGCAATGGCCCGACCAAGATCATCATCGGGCTCATCTGATGCCCGTTCTTCAGCTTCTTCTTCGTCATTATCTTCCATTATAGTACCACTGTATTCAGGGGACATAGGATAGTTGTTATCATTCTCTTGTTCTTCGTTGTCTTCTATCATAACACCTCTTTTTCCGTGCTTGGTCCAACAATTATAGCCGGACATGAAACTGGACCGATATAGGTGGCCGTGAAGGACTCTCGAGGAAGAGTATTCATTCTGATTCTGATAGCCACCACATGGACAACACATAAAACCATTCCGCTTGTTTGCCTCTGCCACAAGGATAAAAGAACACACGCCTTTAATGAACTTGCCAGAGCGTCGATCAACTTACATCCATGGCCAGCTCATCTGCATTATATAAGTACATCAAATGGAATCACGGTGCTAAAATTAGTACCGGTCTAAAAACAAAAGCACACAACGATACTTCAGCTACGAATGTAGGACTTAGGGGTTGGGATGGTGTCTCTAACTGGGACTAAAGATATGATGAATCTTTAGTCCCGGTTGGAGACACCAACCGAGACTAAACGTGGGTGGCGAATGTATTCGGTCGGTGGCGACACTACATCATGGGTGAGTGTCGTCACTATGTCGTGAGTGGGCAGTACTATGCCAGTGAGTGCCGACACTATTTCGATGGGTGGCAGCACTATGACAAGGGTGAGTGTCGACATTATGTCGTGAGTGTTGACACTATGTTGTGTCGCTTAATCTATAAATAGACAAGATGCATCCTTGTGAATTTATAAACGACAAGATGGTGCGCGAGAGCAGGGACACCAATACGGCGGAGCTTCTCGAAGATGTCTTAGGATCCCGTCCTCAGACATCTTCGAGGAGCTCGCCATAGGGGCACTCCCTAATCTGTGAAATTTGTTAGCTTCTTGGCGTATTAATCTATAGCTAGAGAAGTTATAAACTGCAAGATGGTGCGAGAGGGACACCACTATGGCGGAGCTTCTGGAAGATGTCTTAGGATCCTGTCCTTAGACATCTTCGAGGATCTCTTCATAGAGGAGCTTCTCGGAGATGTACTGTGTTGTCTTCTTATGAAGATTTTGTGAATTAACCCTATTTTTTACAATTTGTGAGTCTGCTGAAGGCAGATAGAAGAAGAAGGGCATTTTATTGTTGGATGGTGGCATGATGCATCTGTGAGTGTGTGCACTAACAGTTGTAGTATAGGATGAACCCATGTATCTCTATGTTGTGTAGTAATTGTAGTAGGATGAACCAATGTTTCTCTATGTTGTAATAGTTGTAGTATCTAGCTAGGATGAACTCGTGTATCTATGTGCTTCTGTGAATCAAATGAGTTTCGAGACTATGTGCCAAAACAAGATATAGATAGAATCCACATATTGAAAATGATATTTAGCTTGGAGTTCATTACATTAATACAAGATAGATAGAATCCAAATTATTACAAGTTCATCTCATGTTATTATTGTAAAAATTACTTCCAAACTAAACCCACAAATCCCTATACTTCTAGAGCATACAATGAGCTAAACTAACAACAAAAGATGAAAGGATGAAGTTGCTAACCTTTTTGAACCCTTGGATAGATGGGGCGCCGCAAAATCTTGACAAATCTTGAGAAAAAATTGGGCATGAACTCGGCCTTGAAGGAAAAAGAGAGAGGAGCCACTAGCTTGAAACGAAGTATAGCTCAGGCAGGGAGGAAGATGATATAGGAGATACATTAGTCCCGGTTGGTGTCTAAAACCGGGGGTCTGGTGCCAGCCCCAGCCTGCTTAAAATCCTTTAGTCCCGGTTTGTTATTATGAACCAGGACTAAAGGTTCCGTTCGAACCGGGACTAGTGTGTGCCGCCTCCTGCCGCCATTTCTAGCCGTTGGAACCGGGCATTAGTCCCGGTTCTAATGCCCCCGAAGCAAAGGTCGGTTTTCTACTAGTGTCCGCACAGGCACTTTATATAGAGCGGCTCACAATGTGGGCCGAGGCCATGTCGCGCACGAGTTCGGGTCGGTTAGGAGCGCGGCGTGTGCGGGTCGGGTCGGGACGGGCGGCGTCGGAGGAGGAGCGCGCGTGTAGCACTTCTCTTTTCACTCACTTACAAAGTGATGAGACACTACACCTAAGGTGGTGCAACTCTCCTCCAAGTCTTTATGTGGGATTTAATTTTAGCTCCCACTTTTCTTGCCATATACACATGTGAGCTGCCAACTTGGGTAAAATCACATATGGGCTCCACACGCTTGGACCTTGAGATCTAGGGAAATCTGAAATATCACATGGGCCAATAAATTTACCCATACTTTTAAAGTGGTTAGCCAAAACATATTACAATATAAAGCAGAGGGAGGATTACTAAACAGTTCGAAATACAAACATTAACAAACCCTACGGTTAAAAATACTCGACTTAGTATAAGTAGTGCATAGCTCCATCAGAAGGAAGCACAACGTAATTAGTTAGCAGATCAAACGAGTTACTACTTTGTTTATGAAGCCATAAAGGGTACTCCTCTGTCTAAAAATATAAGACGGTTAGTGAAACGAATGTATCTAAACGACTTTATGTATAATTCGGAGTGAACCTATACACAAAAATCGTCTAGAACATTCGTTTTACAAAACTAAAATGTAGTAGTAACTAGATGGCAGCTTCAATCACCTAGTTCAGCTACGGAAGCAACGACCAGGCGACAGTCGCGCGCAGCCTGCTGAAGCAAAGCTCAAAAAAACCCTGGCTTCTCAAGGCAGACCTGGGTGTCAACTTTATCTGATTCTGCACAACAACAACACCGTTGCTCTCTGCAGCCTCGACACCAAGAAGAAGCTTGCCTCTCTCCTCCACTGTGACAACACGACCCTTCAACACAACTTTCCCATTGCCAGTTACAGCCACCTTTCCATTGCGTGAATCCAGGAGCACCATGTCCTCATCGATGCTCGCAGTGCGAGCTGTGAAACACGCCTTGCAATCACGAGATCCGCTAACGACAATGACCTCGATGATGGTGGCTTCCACAGTTTCAGCAAGATGCGCAAACCTGACCTCGATGGTGCTGTTATCGTCCGGCACCACTTCTATCATGTCGTAGCTGGCCTTGCTCTAGTGAGCAATGTTGTTGTACTCCCTCCGACCCAAATTAACTGACTTCATTTTGTCTAGATTCGGATGTATCTAGACATGTTTTAGTGCTAGATACTGATAGTTTGGGAGAAAAATAACTTGTATTGATTTAGACAATATTACAACGTTTATATAGAAGAGAGGGAGAGTCGGCTGGCCTAGGGTTGGGCCCTAAACCGACTTAGGCTAGAGTCCTACTCCAATACAAAACAAACTCTAATACCCCCCGCAGTGTCAACGTCAGGTGCCACGATGTTGAGACTGGAGCAAATGTCGATGAAGGACGAAGGATGTAGTCCTTTGGTAAAAATATCTGCAAACTGTGCACTCGTTGGAACATGTAGAACACGGACTTCTCCAAGAGCAACTTTTTCCCGAACAAAATGAATGTCGATCTCGATGTGCTTGATACGACGATGTTGCACGGGGTTGGAGGCCATATAGACAGCTGATATGTTGTCACAGTAGACAATAGTGGCATGATGGACGGGACGCTGAAGTTCCACAAGTAGTTGGCGAATCCAAACTGCTTCAGCAACAGCATGCGCAACCGCCCTGTATTCCGCTTCAGCCGAAGACCGGGAGACCGTCACCTGCCTTTTCGATGACCAAGAAACAAGATTATCACCCAAAGAAACACAAAAGCCGGATGTGGATCGTCAAGTATCTGGACATCCTGCCCAGTCTGCATCAGAATAAACTGTCAAGCTTGTTGGAGATGATGAATTAAGAAGTAGACCATGATCAAGAGTGCCTTTTAAGTATCGAAGAATCTTTTTGACATGAGCTAGATGGGGTAAACGAGGATCATGCATATAGAGACATGCTTGCTGAACAGAATAAGAAATGTCAGGTCTGATGAGAGTGGCGTATTGCAAAGCACCAACAAGACTACGGTATAGAGTTGGATCGGAGACAGAATCACCTTCAGCTGAAAGTTTTGAGCCAACATCAGCTGGTGTACGACAAGGTTGACAGTCTATCATGCCTGCTCGGTTTAAGAGATCAAGAATTTATTGACGTTGAGAAAGAAATAGAGTAGAAGATGTTCTAGTGGCGGTAACACTGAGAAAATGATGAAGTGGTCTTCAGTCATGGAAAATTCTTTGTTGAGAAGAGTAAAGATATGTTTAAGAAAAGAATCAGAAGAAGCTGTAAGAACAATGTCGTCTACGTATAGAATAAGATATGCTATGCCAGAGGAAGAATGAAAGATAAAAAGAGATGTATCAGATTTGAAAGGAAGAAAGCCAATAGTTTGAATAAATGTAGCAAAACGTTGAAACCATGCACGAGGAGCTTGTTTGAGACCATACAAAGATTTCTTGAGAAGACAGAAAAGATTGGGATCGGAGGAATCTTCAAAACCGGATGGTTATTAACAATATACAGTTTCATTAAGAGTACTATTAAGAAAAACATTTTTTACATCAAGTTGATGAATAGACCAGGAAGAGGAGACTGCAAGACTGAGAATAATGCGAATAGTGCTGGGCTTAACAACAGGGGAGAAAGTTTCATCAAAGTCAATTCCTTGTTGTTGAGAAAAACCTATGCAAACCCAACGAGCCTCGTACCGAGCCAAAGACCCATCGGAGTTATACTTATGACGAAAAATCCACTTTCCCGAGACAATATTGGCGCCAGATGGTTTAGGAACGAGAGTCCATGTATTAGTTTGAATAAGAGCATTGAACTCATCTCGCATGGCAGTGCCATAATGGATCGAGAAGGGCTCGTTTGTAGGAACTTGGGATAGGAGAAATCGATGGAGTAGCCGAAAGATTGAGAAAACGTCGAGGAATATGGAAACCCCGTTTGCCACAAGTACACATAATATGATCATTTGTAGGAATGGGTATTGGAACGGCATGAGAAGAAATGTGATTAGTTGGGGAAGGAGATGATTGAGTAGGGGGTGTGTTTGAGGCGGGAGAGACGGAGTTGGATGATGTGCTAACGGGAGACTTTGTCGCGGCAGGAGAAGGAGACGCGGCAGGAGGTGAGGCTGCCGCGGCAGGGGTTTGGGCAGATTCAGCTGCCGCGGCAGGGTTTTGGGGGGTTTTGGCTGCCGCGGCAGGGGGATCGACGGGAACAAAAACATGACGCGATATAGGGGCAGTAGATGTGGATAGAGGGGTAGGGACCGTCGATGATTGAATCGTCGAAAAGGGAAAAGTATTTTCATCAAAAGTGACGTGACGAGATATAAGAACACGACCGGAGGAGGGATCAAAACATCGTGATCCTTTGTGATCATCGGATGGACCTAAATATATACATGGCAATGATCTTGGAGCGAGTTTATTAGCAGCAGTAGATGAAGTGTTAGGAAAGCAAAGGCAGCCCAAAACACGTAAATCAGAATAATCGGGGTGAGATAGAAAAAGAGATTGAAAGGGGGAATAAAGAGGACATGTTTTGGTTGGTCGTATATTTAGAAGATAGGTGGCGGTCCAGAGAGCCTCAACCCAAAAAACACGGTGGAAGAGATGCTTGAATGAGGAGAGTGCGTAAGATGTCATTGATAGAATGAAGAGAGCGTTCAGCCTTGCCGTTTTGAGAAGAAGTGTAAGGACACGAAAAACAAAATAGGATGCCTTGGGAGAGAAAGAAAGTTCTGTTTTGGTTGTTATCAAATTCTTTTCCGTTATCACATTGGATGAAATGAATAGGGAGGCCAAAGTGTGTTAGAACATATTGTCAAAAATTAAGAAAAAGTTGATGAACATCAGATTTAGCACGAAGAGGAAAGGTCCAAACATAATGAGAATAATCATCCAAAATAACGAGATAATATTTGAAACCAGAAACACTTGGTATTGGAGAGGTCCATAGATCACAATGTAACAATTCAAACGGAAAAGAACTATAGGTCGAAGAAGTGCTGAAAGGTAATCTAATATGTTTGCCGCATTGACAGACATTACAAACTGAGAAATCATGCGAAGAACTATCACTAGATATGCGAAACTCTTGAAGCAGGGATGACATGGTATGTTTGTTGGGGTGACCAAGATGACGGTTCCAAAGGGTGACAGAGGCAATCATGGCTTGAGGTGTGGAGGTGGGTGCGCCATGGAGAGGATAGAGATCGCCCGAACTATTGTAACGAGCGAGGACCGCCGCCGTTTTCAGATCCTTCATAGACAAACCAAAGGGATCAAATTCTATGGAAACATTATTATCAATAGTAAATTATCGAACATATATTAGATTTGTAATTAATGAGGGAGCAACTAGGATATTTCGTAGAATAAAATTGGTGTTTGGATTAATGATGTAAGATTGGCCGGTGCAAGAGATGGGGATAGAAGATCCATCGCCAATGGTGATAGAAGAAAAAGGAGAGGAAGAACAAGCTGACAGAAAATCCATATTTGAAGACATATGCGAGGAAGCACCAGAATCAAAAATCAAATCCGTACCTTCGTAATTGTTGAGTGTAAAATTGTTCATGGCAGCGATGAAGGCGGCTTGGTCCCAGCTTGGTGGAGCGGTTGACGGAGCGGGAGACATAGGCATGTACTGAGGAGCTGGAGTATCATTGTACATGTGGGGCAGCGACATCAGCGAGGCCACGTATTGAGGTGGCGCCATCTGGGCCATGTAGGGAGGGGGTGGCGCCTACGTGGTATAGACTTGTTGAGGCTGTCGTCCAAGGAGCCCGGGGGAACCGATTGCAGGACGGAGCCTGGGACTCCAGGTTCCGGTGTAAGCGGGTAGGGCCCCGTAGGGAGAAGGAGCGGACCAAGGCATGGACCATGCCTGAACAAGTCCAGTCCACGGGTCGTGCGGAGGTCGCCATGTCGGAGCCGCTGGTGGTGCTGTCGGTGGCGCCGTAGGTGGAGCAGGAGCAGGTGGTCGACGTTGAGGAGGTCTGTACGTGGGATTCTTCCCGCGATAATTTGGACTTGGACGCCATCCAGGTGGGGGCTGCAGGGCAGCGTGGGGAGGGCCGGCGGAGGGGGCCGGAGGTGGAGGCCGAGCCGCTGTGTGGAATAACTGAGATTGAGTGGGGCGCGATGCCTTGCGAGCTTGCGTCGTGGCCTCCAGTTGGAGAAGAGATCGGACTTCAGCGAAAGTGGGACGTGGGCGCATCATTGGAATAAAGGCCACCTGCTTGTCGAATTGCTCGCCGAGGCTGACGAGGAGAGCATTGATGAGTGTGCGATCTTCAACAGGGTCGCCGAGCTCACGTAATACGTCGCCGATAGCCTTGATCTTCTGGCATAGAACGGTGACAGAGGCGTCTCCTCGAGACATGGTATGGAGCTCGGTATGTAGGGCATTGATGCGGGCGTCGCTATTATCCTGGAAAAGTTGTTGAAGAGAGGCCCATAGATGCACGGCGGTGGCGTCGTCGTTGGAGATGAGATTGTAAAGCTCGGTGGATATGCGGGTGTAGATCCATTGTATAATTGCTAGATCATCTTGGACCCAGCGAGGATCGGCAGGACGAGGCACCGATTTCGGATCGACGTGATCACGAAGACCACATCGGCCGAGATGAACATGAAATAAGTGGCGCCAATGGTAGTAGTTGTGGAGTGCAAGATCTAGGGTAATAGGTATGAATGGAGAGACGTCGGAGATTATATCGGCTAAAGAAATTGGGGCTATTTGGATAGGATTTTGTTGGGTAATAGGGGTAGAGGTGGAGGAGGAGGTTTCACGCCGGCGGCGTGAGCTTCCGCCGCGATCCAGAGAGGACCTTTCAGCGGCGGCGGTGGAGTAGACGGAGCCATCTAGGCGCGGAAGAACCTAGACGTCTGATACCATGATAGTTTGAGAGAGAAATAACTTGTATTGATTTAGACAATATTACAACGTTTATATAGAAGAGAGGGAGAGTCGGATGGCCTAGGGTTGGGCCCTAAACCGACTTAGGCTAGAGTCCTACTCCAATACAAAACAAACTCTAATAGATACATCCGAATGTAGGCAAATCGAAGTCAATTAATTTGGGTCAGAGGGAGTACATAAAGGCGTTATTACTTGTGGCATAATGCTTTGTCTTGAGATGGTGATTCTTCTTCGCCTCTAACTTTGAGGTCAATCTCAAAAGCATGGGGATCCATCAGCAGAACCGCACGGCTAGGACATGTAAGTTCCAAGACTGCATCCTGTAAGCATGGGAGAATCATAGGCATGAGTCCAGCTCCTCAGACAGGCATTTCGTACAAAATATTAGCAAAAACACAATGTTAACTAGGGTGCACAAGGAATTTCAGTGTGCCAAAAGTATGTACAATCTGGCAACGGGAAATACAAACGCACAACCCTAATGTGAGAGCATACCACGCTAGATCAGAAACATTTATTGGCACAACCAGCATCCAGACCACCAAACCAAAGAGGTACCCATGGCCGGCTCTAGGGGGGACTGGAGGGGCAGCCGGCCCGGGCCCAAAATTTTGGGGGCCCCTCTCCAGATATGTCTTGCATATATGGACTATAATAGATCTCAGAAAAATTAAAAAAAATAGCAGTTTTGAATTACGTATTGGGCTAAATTGGGCCCTCTTATTCACTAGACACACAATTTTCAGATTATTAGGAGTCCATCACGGACAGGGCAGCACGTACCTAACGCGAGATCAGGTCAGACATCGATATCTTGATTGTATATTTGTATCGTACAATCTACGAAACGAAGGCACGCCGTAGGCCAGTTCCTGCGCCTCCTGCCTAGACTCGACCCTTCTCTCGATCGTAGGAAGGCCCGTAGCACGCCGTCGGCCGATCTTCGCCCATCGCCTTGCGCCCTCGCCCTCTGCCTGCCTCTCGTCTCGCTTTGGCCGTTCAGCGCCTGCAAGGCCGAATTCTAAATTTTCGATCCTATCTTCTGCAGTTTAACGTTGCCTATAATTTTTTTCTAACCGGTAGTCCTTCTTCATATTTTTAGTGTGGTTAATTGGTTATGGCACCTGATTCCGGTGCTAAGAAAAGAAAAAAGAGGAAGGAAGAACAGAAGTTGATTGACTCAGAGAGAGGATCCCTTCATAAATTTTTAAAGAGTAACACGAGTAGTTCGAGCAATTCAGATAAGTTAGCACTAGTTCTTATTGGGGAACAATAATGTTGATCTAGAGGATGATATTTGGTATAGAGGAGAACGATGACATCAACGCGGGTAATGACAATGTAAGTGATCATGACGCCATATTTAGATCATCTTCTGCATAATCTGCTAGTGTTGACGAGGAACCTATTAGCTGGATATTTATGATCCAGAAAACTGGACTAGCATTGATAACAAAGTAAGGGACACATTACTGGAGAAGGGGCCTATCAGAGAAGAAAACATTACTTTTCCTTTAGATGGTACTATCTCGAGACATTTTTCATATTCTCATTACTCTAAACACATGCGCAACGGAGAGATACGTGATCGAAAATGGCTAGTTTATTCAAGTGTCGACAAAATGTTCTGTTTTTATGTAAGTTATTCAATTCTATCAAATACAATAGTACTTTGGCACATGATGGGTTTAGAAATTGCAAAAACATATCACTGATGGGCTCAAAGAAGCTTTTCAAATTTGAAACTATTGAAAAACTATTTGAGATCTTCAATGTCTCAAGAGAGATTAAATGGATTGGAAAATCTATGCATCGAGAAGAAGTTATTAGACATGATTGATAATGATTCTATTGTGACTTCGCTTTTAGGAATACACGGAGAAAGTTTTAAGGTAATATGTAATATTGCAAATGGTATACTTGAAATATATATTCTTTATCATTTCATACATATATATTAAAAAGAAATTAGCAAGGGGTCCTAAATCTTAGTTTCGCCCCAGGCCTCTGAAATCTCAGGACCGGCCCTGGTACCATTGCTATGGGCAGCACCTAACCAATACCAAGGAGCTCACAGAGAACACAGCATGACAAACGGAAGCATGACTTAGGAAGAGAACCGATCCAACACACCTAGTTAGTTGTATCAGTACATGTAGATTTAGTTTGTCTTAATAAACTATGCCACACATTGACAATAAAGTTATTTTAAACTAGAGTAAAGTTGATATATTAAGACAAAACTTGGTTAAAAAAGTAAACCTGCAACGAGGCGAGGGTTTGGCACTGGTCCTTGCTGCGGTGAAAGAGGAAATTGCGCTTGTGATCCCATGGAGTCGCGCACGGCGATGACGCCATAGACATGGAGAGGCCACTGCAGGGCATCGCTAATCTGGGTCACTTTCACGTACAGGACCTGCATGGTTGGTATGGGCCCACAGCCGTTGGAAATTATTGGCCCGTCTGTGTTGCGCATGGAAGGACGTTCAGCTGCAAAGTTTACTAAATTCATAGTATCATCTATCAAAGCTAGTAGACAATTAACTACTACCTCCACCTCCGTTCCACAATAAGACTTTTAGCAAGCTGACACTGACCCCGCTTTCTACCTTGCTCAGCTGTGAACTACCCACACGCCGGACGCAACCTCGGGCGCTACCAAATTCCGAAAAGGTTGGCTTGCCAATTTTAGCCAAGGAATTCTCCACTTTCATTTGGCCAACTATTTGGTAAGAATCTGTGTGAGAGAGGGGTGGATATTCATCGGCAACAAAATCTTTTGTCTACAACAAACAATGACTAAAATCTGATAAGCAGACAATACTTTTGCAGGGCTACTTGGGGCACCAAAGAAAAACACAACATACGGGCATCTCCACTGGACCGACCCATTTCACACACGGGTGGTATCTGAATCGGTCCGTTTGGATCGGCCCACGGATACACAAATAGGATATTTTGGCCTTTGTCTGTTTAGGTCGGGGTTCTCCCAGCAGCGCCAACCCATTTTTGTTTTTTAAATTCATATCTAAATTTAACTTCCATCGTACACGTAGTTTCATAAATTTTGCTTACAATTGACTTGCATTGCATACATAGGTTTGCTTACAATTGCCTTACATTGCATACATAGTAGATTAAATCTAGAAGACGCGTCTTAGCGTATGCATGGAAATTTGCTTGCTGCAATGGCATACAAAGAAGGTAAAAAAAGTAGAAGATTTAATCTAAAAGAATCTGTCTCGTCTTCGCCTAGTCATCGGACTCAGAATCGATGTGCCGGCGGCACATGGTCTCGTCGAAGATGCGGACGATGAGCATGGCTTCGCCGTCGTAGGCAAAGACGAGGAAGTGCCCGACCTCAATGTCGTGCGCACGACAGAACTTCTTTTACCCGTTGTCGAGGTACATCTGGCCGAAGCGGTCGAACAACATCTCCATGGACCAGAGGCCGGTCGTGCCACTGGGTACCTGCAACATGACATGGTGGGTCTCCTGCGTATCAACGAGGGTAACGAACTTCATGGGGAGACGAAGCATATCCCCAGTCATGCCCAGGTGGATGGTGTCGAAGTTCTAGTTACGGCAGTACCTAAGAAGGCTAGATATAGGGTGGGAGCAAGCAGGGAAGCTAGTGGCAGCGTCCGCATGCGATATTGGGTACGAATGAGTGTAGCGAGACACGAGAAGTACTTAGGTTCGGAGCCCTCTGTGTGAGAAGTAAAACTCCTACTCCTGCCGATATGACTATCTAGATGATGAACCCTAGAGATTAAAGGGCTCCCTGAGTTGTATGTGACCTAACAAACTAACAGAGACCAACCCTCGCTCAGGAGGCATCATTGCCCCTTATAAAGGTTTGGGCAACGGTCACAAGCATGGACAGATTGCGGTGACCCAGCATACCACTGCATGATGTAGTACACTATAGTCGTTGACATAACACCAATGAAACACCGTTCACTAGTATTACATCCCTTAGAGTGGTACAACAGAAACACAGCAGGTCCAAGACATGACTACAGATTACAACACAGCAGTTCTTGATCGACATGCTGTAAGTAGGCTGGATGACGGGGTAAGCAGGGTCTTTTCACCGTCTCTCTCTAGATGGTCCGTCAACTCCTTCCCGTGACGCTAAACTTGTCCACGCCAGCTAGGCTCATTGTTAGCCGGTGTGAAACCTTGGGCGCAGAATGCGCCCGCAGAGTACTTTCTAACTATCTCAGGGTCGAGGCCAGCTCGAAAGCCTCCTCAAGAAGGGATTCCAGAGCCACATTGATGGTCGCGACCCCTGCCTCCGGATCGTCACCGGTGACAACGGAATTGAGCAGTTTGCCGATTGAGAGCTTCAAGGCGTCATTGTCGGGGGGGGGGGGGAGGAGTTCCGGCTCCCTCTCCCTTACGCTCGAGCACAGGACGACGGTGGTAACCGGTCGACGAACCGACCATCATGACCTCCACGCTGCGCGGCGAGCTGCCGGCTGCGGGCAACGGCTCAACGAAAGATGTGATCTCCCGGGGGAACTGCTTCGGGACGGTGGCGGCATAGACGGGTATATCCCCGAACAGCAGGATGGTGCCGTCGATCGGAAAGGTGGTGCCGGTGAAGCACGAGGCATTGTCGATGACACATTCAAGTTTTCCCAATGTGAGCACGAGGCCGGAAGCCACGTGCTCACCAGCAAAGGTGAGGGGTCCCGTGCGGAACATGACTCCGATCATAGCCATATCTTGCCCCACGGTGGGCGCCAACTGTCGTAGTTCTGGTTATGGCAGTGCCTAAGAAGGCTAGATAGAGGGTGGAAGCAAGCAAGGAAGCTAGCGATGATATCCACGGGCGATATTGGGTACGAGCAAGTGTAGCGAGACACAAGAAGTACCCAGGTTCAGAGCCCTCTGTGTGAGAGGTAAAACTCCTACTCCTGCTATCTGACTATCTTGATGATGAACCCTAGAGCTACAAGGGCTCCTTGAGATGTATGTGACCTAACAAACTAACAGAGACCAACCCCCGCTCAGGAGACACCGTTGCACCTTATAAAGGGCCAGGGCAACTATCACAGGCATGGCCGGCTAGCGGGTACCACATGCGGGCCCTAGCCGTCTAGTCATCTATAGTGCTACACAGCAGAGATCGTGTCCACAGTGCTCGCCATATGAGCTGACATGAGCATAGTGTACGTCATCTCTGTTGTTTCCCGTGTCAGCAGGAAAGTCTCCGATATGGGCTTCATGCACCGACCATCTTTACATTCCATCGGTAGGCTAGGGCATGGCATGCACCGTGTAGCGTGTCATGCCTATCTATAACTTCTAGCTATGCTAGTCCGACTGGTCTCCTCCAGCCAGACCAACACCACTTGTTCTTCTGGTCTTGACTTCATCTATCTTGCATCTCGTCGGTTTGGCTAGGCTGATCCAGCCGGTCCAACGTCTTATGACCGTCTCACCTCTTCTGCGTTGCCTTGCGCCCGGTTGGATCGTTCTACCTAGCCTTGGAGGTTTCCCTTGTCTGCCTGGAATCTCCTAGATGGACGGATCCAGTTAGGCTACCCGAGGGTGATCCCCCGACAGATGCTGACACAAAACTCGAAACAGTCAAGGTTGTTGATGGCTGCATGTGGTGGCGAAGGTGGAAGAGATGGCGAAGCCGATAGCGATGGGGAAGGTGCTGGCGAAATGGTCCGGGCTCGCCCCCCACGTCGTCCAACCCACCCTCCATTTGGGCCCATGTCGTCTCCCATGGCTGTCGTGTTGCCTGTGGGGGTGGGAGAATGGAATGTAGTGTTGTGTGGAGGAGATGGTTGCATGGCGTGCTTAAAAAGGAGAGGGCATTGGATGCCGACATGTCGGTCGATACACCAACATTTATGTCGAGCGGCCGGCCTAGGCGTTGGGCGGCGCGTGTAGCACATGCGTTAGACGGCGCGGCCAGCCTAGGAGTCAGTCTATTCCATTGATGGCATTTGGGTTAGAGGCAAGTGACCGTGGGGACGCTACAAACATGCTCGTGGAGGACGCGAGAAGACAAGGGAGGACACGCACTGCGTTCACGACGCGCCCGCGGTGACGCATTCCTGGTGCATTTTTGGCGAGGAATGGGTCGGTCCGGACAAACATGGTCGTTTGAGTCGGGCAGCTAAGCAGTTTTTGACCGTCTAGATGTCTGCACGGACAAATTTAGACTGGTCGAATGGATCGGTCCCATGGACAGACGGCCACTTGTCAAGCCCACCGCCGCACACCTAGGCGGCACCAGGTCGATTCCCCTCTTTCCCTAACCACCTGAGGTTAGGTTCGTTTTGCTTGCTAGTCGGGCCAGATTTGAAGGAACGAGAAATTTGCACCATAAGGCTGATCATAGTAGGAATATCATACTACATATTATTAAAAAGATAATGTGGCAGTGTAATTAATAAAGTGAGAGGTGGTAGTAACATCATATTATAATACATCGTGGACCTATAAAACTCAATAGCAAATAAATCTTGTACACAAATTTTTATTAGGATTTTACAAAACAATAAATAGTGTATACTAGTATGATATTACTATACAATATTATGCATTATAGAGTTTGTAACATATACTCCTATACTAGAGAATGCCACTCCCGCTATGAACAGCCTAGGAACAAATACTGAACTAAGATCGATAATTTTTTCGAGACTAATAACTTAACCTGGAAAGATAGGTGAAATTTATGACATGGGAGACGAAATGGCTGATGAGAAAAATGGAGGAGATCCGCAATCAAACACGTACTCTCGTCCTCGAAGGAGATGCCATGAACGCCATAACTCTCAATCCAGCATTCCCGGTAGTGGTCGAGGAGATTCGGTTCCGGCGCCCAGACGTCGTCGTCCTCCATCTCCATCTCCATGGGCGAGTAGTGGAGGCCGTTTTCCCCCTCGGGTGGCCTCTTGGCATCCCCGCCGTTGTTAGAGCCTCCCTCCGGATCCACCCTCTTGTGGCCGAGGCAGTCCCCGCCAAGCTCCGTTTCCAGCTCCGCCTCCATCGCCGCCGGCAACCAGCTTAGGGTTTGCCGCCCGCTTTTCTCCCCGTCTGTTTTTTTAGCGAGAGAACTTCAAAATTCAGACTCTTCTCCTGGTTCCACGGAGAACTTCAAAATAGGCCAACCTTTTCTTTAGACCTGAGTCACTGCCGCTCTCCGGCTAGCCGTAGGTCGTACAAACATGGCCCCGTCTGCCGCTCGACTCCTCCTCTTCCTCCTACGCACACCGAACCTCACACGCCCCCGCCTCCCGTCAGGCGGCCACGCAGGGCCTGGGCTGGAACCGCCCACTGCGCCACGGAGGCCGCCGCCAGCGGCGGATTCGTCGTCATCGAGGACGATCTCTCTGAGCTCCTGCAGGTCCATTTCTTCTTTCGATTCTTTCCCCCTCTTGACCTGTTCGGTAATTTCGTCTATCTCCACCAAGTAAATTAAAGAGCCGTGGCAAAAACCTATACTACCACTAGTATCTATATCGACTGATGCACGCAGCCAAGCTGTTTAGGTAGAGATTTATCATTGTCAACAAAAATAGGACTTCATCAGTTATCTACCCATCTCACTGATGTTTCAAATCGTTTATGCTGCCTAGTTTGGTTCGCTCGAATGTACAATTTAAACAATGGGCTGTAGTTTGAGGAAATTTCTGCACAGTAGAATGTGATATGTAGACAGACATGTTCTCACATTCAGTGAGATATCATCGGAACTAACTGAATTTCAGTAACTTAAGTACGCACCAGAATAATTAGCTTTCAGTCAAAATTCCAGTAGTACACACGAATTCAAATAAACTGCAGAATTATTTTTGAAATGTATATTTTTGTTGTTGAATTTCAATCGTAAGTTTTGGTCCTGCGGCCAAAATGCAAACTGCAATCAGTGAAGTTCAGTAAATTTCAATCATTTTTGTTGTGGCCGAAATAGTTTTGAAACCGAACTTTGAAACCATTGATGATACCTGCAACTGGGGCAAAAACAGTCTAAAAAACTTGTATAAATGCTTTATTATTGATATTTTCTGTTAAAGTCATTTTTCTGCTCTGCAATGAACTTGTTTCTATACACAACATGATCCTTATATGCACCAGGATTCAATGCTGAAAAGATTTACCACACGGCACACGCAGAGTCGACCAAGTTTCTTTATATTTGATCGATTTATTTTCTGTAAACTAAGTAGTATATGGTATACATATAACATATATATCCTTTTCAGATTTTACCTAGAGATTTACGAAATTATCTGCAAAATGAACCTAGAAGGGACCAGCTGTTGGAGGTGAGCAGATGCACTTGTCTATTGGCGTGCTGTGAGCCGTCCAATTACCTATGGGGGCCTGGGCATACAGGACATGGAGCGGACCGGCCTCGCGCGGTGTGAACGCGATGGTTGTGGTATAGCAGAACCGACACTGGACGGGCCTGGAGTGGGCTAGACTTGCAGTTCTCCGCAAAGGAACATGCCCTGTTCTTCGCCTCCACCTTCTTGATCATGGGCGACAGCGAGACCTGCAAATTCTGGGAAGACCGATGGATTTCCGATCGTTCCATCCACGAAATCGCGTCGCACCTTCATGCCTGCATTCCAAAGAGAAAGCGCAAGACTCGGACGGTCGCTGAAGGTCTACACCAACACTCCTGGGCTAGAGACATACAGGGCACCATCGGCATCCATGAAGTGTACCTGATGCTTTGGCGCAAGACTGAGGGTATTGTCCTCTCCCACCAGTCTGACCAGCTGATCTGAGGGTATTGTCCTCTCCGACGGTCGTTGGCGTCTATTCAGCGAGCTCCTGCTACCTGGCATCCTTCCAAGGCTCCACCAGATGCAACACATGGAAACTTACCTGGAAAACCTGGGCTCCGCCACGTGTGAACTTTTTTTTCTGGCTGGCAAACAACAATCGATGCTGGACGGCCGACAGATTTCGCCGCCGCCGCCTACAGCACCACCCACGCTGTATGCTGTGTGACCAAGAACCTAAGACAATGCACCACCTGCTGGTCACCTGCCCCTTCTCTAGACAGGTTTGGCATGAGAGGCTTGCCTGGCTTAGGCTGACTTTTAGACCACCAGATCAAGACGACTCCATCCATGACTGGTGGCTAAGCGCGAGACAGGCAACCCCTAAACCAATGCGCAAGGGACTCGGCATGGCCACCCTTCTCACAACATGGATGATCTGGAAGCAGCGAAACGCTTGCATCTTCGACAAAGAGCAACCCTCAGTGCCCCAGCTATGTAACAGAATTAGAGTGGAGGCTGCTCTTTGGGCTCGCGCAGGAGCTGCTGGCCTGCGGGTTCTCGTTCCCCCCACCTGGGATGTACACTAGACCATTGTAATCTAACTCTTGCTAAACCTCCTAGGAGGCTTGTAACCCAAACCCTTTCTATGCAAAGAAAAGAAACGCAAAGTCTTTGCGTTTTCTCGAGAATTTTTTTTCCTTTGAAAGGGTTTTAATCGCATATAACCCATCCCAACTAATGAATGAGTTAGGTTGTTCTGGATTTGGGGAGATGACCTGAGGCACGTTTCCTTGGTAACTCTGGTGGCCAATATCTACGGGATAGTGAGGTATGCAACTGTATGTTAATCCTGAATTGACAACATACTTGGTTAACGATATTGTGGAATGTAACTCATGTAATCATACATTCATTCCATGAAATGAAAGAGTACACGGGTTCTTACATTACAGTGTGGTTGGTCTTCTCATGTCTATTGTCAGAATTATACAATACTAGTAGTATCAATTTTACTCATGAAAATTAACTTCTTTCTGCTAATGGAGATGTGCTGATTCATCTGGTTAATGCATTTAAGCCCCTAAGCTTAATCAGTGGCAGGAAGGGGGAAATTTCTTTGCAACTAATGTTTCCTGTTCTTTTGATTTGCCTTGTTTATTTGACAGATTTCACAGCTAGAGTTGGAGGAAGCTCAGAGAGCTGAAGGAGAATTTGGTGGTGACAACCGTGCAGGAATCGAAGGTACATTGCATAGGATATCTGCCATAAGGAGTAGAAATGGATTGGTTGTTGGTTTGACCTGTCGAGTTGGCCGAACCGTCAATGGGCATGTTGATATGGTCCGTGATCTTTTAAACTACAGAGAGAGCATTCTCTTTTTGGGAAGGTATGTCTCCTTGCTGCATCAACCTTTAGATCTTCATGAATTGAAGATACTAAAGAAGTTTGGAAGTGTTCCGAATTCCGTTATTGCTCAGTGCATGGAGATGTTACTAGACTACAAATATTTGTCCAGGAACATGTAAATGGTTCGAAAAGGCAAATGGTTTTTATTTATACCTTGTCAGAGTAATAGGAGCATAGGGCATCCTGATTCACTGCCATGTTTTACCACACTTTTATTTCAAAAGTTTGACTGTTTATGGCAAGAGTTTGGTCCTAAACCACAGCAATGGCATATGCCACACCTTTCTATCCTTTTATGCCACCTGTCATAGCCTACTTTATTAGCCAACGTTGGCCTCAAGGGTGACACCTGATTTAGCCGCCACAAAAACTGTGGTTAGCCAAACTTGTACAACAAAGTGTGGTCCCTAGGACTTTCAAATCGATTTCCACATTATTTATTTTCTTACAATTTCTAACTCTCACTTACTCTCAGAAATATATTATGGTAATTTTGGAAGGACAGAGCTTTCGGTATTTTAGAAAACAAATTAACAGTGAAATAGCGGACGAGGTTCTAAAATTCTGAGGAACTAATTCATATAATAATTATTATTAAATATTTTCCCGAATTGTGGAGCCAAGATGTTATGATGAATTAGGCGTGTTTAGGCCTTTAATCATTCCCTGATTGGATTAAATAAAATACTGGAACTGATATTGCTTCAGAGCAGCGTTTCTAAGACAACTCTGCATTGTCATATGTGTTCTAGTGCCATTGCTCTGTCCTACTTATCACGTATTCTATTGATGTCTGGTGTTGTGCATTCATAACTTTTTGGAGCTCCACGTGATTTAATTCAAACATCTGTGTTTCAGTGCAATCTGAATATTATTAACAGTTTTTTTATTTGGTCAGACCTGGGGTTGGCAAGACTACTGTTATGTGTGAGATTGCACGTGTTTTTGCAGATGAGTTTCAGAAAGAGTGGTATATTAAACGATGTTACCGTCTTGTACTATTTGAGTTCTATCTTCGTATGTATAATTCGAACATGTTCTATGGGCATGCTGATGTTTAGGGCAGGTCATTGTGGATACAAGTAATGAGATTGGTAGGGATGGGGATATTCCTCATGCTGCAGTTGGTGGCGCACGAAGAATGCAAGTACCTGAACCATCAATGCAGCATAGAGGGATGATTGAAGCAGTTGAAACCATATACCTGAGGTGGTCATTGTAGACGAGATTGGAACTGAAGCAGAGGCGCAAGCTTGTTGCAGAAAAGGGTGTAATGCTTATTGGTACTGCCCATGGAGAAAGGCTTGCTAACATTATAAAGAATCCAGTTTTATCTGACTTGGTATGCCATTATTCTCATAACATGCATTATTATGCTCATAACTTTGCATTAGATCTGTACCACATACTGTTATTGTTCAATTTTCACGTGGTATCGGGTTCAAAATGCCAAACTTTAGCTAGTTGTCATATATAGTTTCAATTATTTTATCTGTAGGCATGATAGCTTATACATAATCCAGATATTGATCCAGCATTGTTTGTCGAAGATGGATAGTCCTACCAAAATTTCTTGGAAGCATGCTCTTGTAAAGCCAAAGTTCGATTATTTAAAAGAAAGAAGTTTTTATTCACCTATCAGTAGTGGCAGACCCAAAAGAAAATCAAAGCCCGGGGAAACTAAAGACTTACTTCCGCCGTTTCATATTCCTCTGCATATTAAATTTGGTCAAAGTCAAGCTTTATAATGTTTGACCAACTATGCATAATAAAATATCAACATATATAATAACAAATGTTACTATATGAAAGTGTATGGTATTACTATCTAATAATATTATTTTAATTTTGTAAATATTACTACTTTTTTATCTACTGGTCAAACTTGACCAAACCTTACATGCGGAGTAATATGAAACAGAGGGAGTAAAATGCTATTTTTTTAGTCAAATTGCCACAGATATACACTCGATGTAAGGCGGCGGCCGGCTGGTAGCCCAGGCAACTGCACAGGCTGAAGGGGCACTGGATCCGCCAATGCCTATCAGTGAATGTTATTTCTTGGAAAATCAGATTGGAGGAGTAGAAACTGTTACTCTTGGTGATGAGGAGGCTCGTGCACAATGTACTCAAAAAGTATTTTGGAGCGAAAGGCCCCTCCAATATTTCCCTTCCTTATCCTATATAACTAAATAGATTAACCCCACTAATCTATTTCTCTAAGCATGCAGGCTATCCACCTCATCAAATGATCCATGTCAGCAATTTCCATTTCCATGTCATCCCACAGGCCAGCGGTGCATCTTCTCCGTCCGGCGGCCACAACAATTAATTTGTTGTGTCTATTGCTCTTCTCCATGGAAGCTGAACCACGGTGCATCTTCTGTGTCTGATGGCCACAACAATTAATTTGTTGTGTCTATTCCTATTCTCCATGGAAGCAGAACTGAGGGGACTCTCTTAGCATATATATTGGTATTTCAAATCCTCTCCCCGTTTCCCCTCCCCACCTCCACCTCTGACCCTCTCCACCGGTCCACCCCTCATCTCAGGAGACTTATCCCCACTGCAAGAACCGAAGGGGCATGTGCATAAGTGCGACCATCTCCTCCAGATGCGGTGGGTTGGCCTAAGTTCCACCAAATCTTGTTCATCTCTTGACGATATGTTCAGCCATTTCTTCCATCGTTTCCTCTGTACCTAGCTAGGACACGGATAAACAGTGGAGGATTCACCTATGGCTTCCCATCCTATGGAGCCTTTTCTCTCTGAATTTTTGGGCTCGCATAGACGTACATATGCAGTATTTTTTTAATTTTGTGGTGTGAGTTTGAGATTGATCAAAGTGCATACTATCAGTTGGTATTAGTAAATTTGCATCATACTATTCTGGAATTATTTTTCATATTTTAGGATCATATACATTTACAAGGTATGTTGTTGCCCTTTAGTATTTAATATTCAGCTTTGCATATTAACCTTTGCATCATACTTCTGTGCCTTTTTAAGTATAAGAGTCTCAATTTTGCACTCCATTGGCTCCACATTTTCTTAAAGCGTTTGTTGTTTCCTGCAGTAGTTATCACTCCATGCGTTCAGTTTATGTACCTCTTTAATTGTTACGGCAGGCCCAAAATCAATGTCGTATTATCCTCTTTAATGGTTATTAGTCTGTAATCAATCTTCTATTCTTTTCTAAACTTCCGATGCGGGTCTCCTATATTCTGCCCCATGTCGCTCATGCGTTCATCAGTTTTTCTTTCGTCCATTAGTCTCTTGATGCACACGCTCTAATGCCTCTGTCTCTCCCACAATCTCTGCAGGGAAATCAATGGAGGCATAAAACGTGCAGACAAAAGGGAGAAAACTCGTACTAATAAAGACCTCGCTCTGGTTCAAACTGTGCCAGATCAATGTCATGAGTACTTTCACTCCCAAATGTCTCCCCAGCATCTTGCAGTGTAATATAACTCTTTTTCTGATAAAAAAAATAGTCCGATTCCATAGATCGGACCAATCTGATTGATTGTTGCTGCTCTGAAAAAAACTAACGTTGTTGATGTGTTATCCTGTTTTTGTTGCAGATGAGTTTATCATCAGTTGGGATGTCAAGCTCATGACCGAGGTTGTATCTTGGATCCTATTCGCTAATCCTATGTGACCAACGTAATTAAGAGTTGCCATATGGTCATCGTTTTATTTGAATTTCCTATGATGCTATTCATCTTATGTGATATTTAATCGAATCTGAAGAAATTCGATGCGTATTTCCTGGATTCAGATCCAATGTTTGGTCCACTTGAAGAACAAAGATAAATTATGCATAAATGTTTGAAAAAATATTGACCATCCCTTTCCACATCATTCAATTTATCCATGCTACTAAGCATAGGATCAATGAAGAATTGAATTTTATAGATCTTGAGTTCTGAATCTTACGTCCATTTTTCATTCTATTTTATTTGATACAGGAAGCTAAAAGAGGAGTCAATAACTGCAATGCTAACACATTTCTTGAATTGTGTGTGCTTGAATTGATTAGTAGCTTCATAGTTGGTCAAACACAAAATCCTTTACGTTAACTCCTATTCAAATGTTTTTGGCATGAACTGTTTTATACAAGCAAAATGTGCTAAAATATATTGATTTGGAGTATTAAATAGTCCCATTCAGACCTGATAACTACATTTTTATGGTGTGCAGGTTAGGGAGGAAAAGAACAATAAACATGCAATGGAGATGCCTTCCATATACCACTGCCTCATCGAGAGACTATCTCTTTTGAGATTTGTACAACAAAGATGAAACGTGGTTTTATAGCGTTATGTAGTGTTGGTTGGTTTGAAACTGCTTATCAAAGATTGCGTGCCATGATATTTACAGCTTTATGTTTAATAAGCCAGGACTAGCTGTTGCCTTTTGTTGTATGGTCTTTTTGTCCATCTACGTGGAAATTTGTAATCATAAAAAAATTATTTTTCTGTTAGCTCTTTTAGACAATAATTTTGTGGAGCAAACAACCTTATTAACATGATTTCCCGCCGCAACGCGCGGGGTATCATCTAGTTGAGATAAGGGAGCGACACTACTTGGTGACTCATCGGGTATGTATATTTTCTTTTCTGTATATGTCAAGTGGTCAAAGTACATGAATATGTAAGTTTTTTGCTTTTTGTTAACATGCAGAAAATGCTGTCAGGTTTAGAATCGTAGTGGGGAACCAAGTAGAAGTATCAGACTTACACGGTGATAATAAACTTATAGTAATATACTTCCTCCGTCTGGAAATAAGTGACTTGGATTTGTCTAGATTCACATGTATCTACACACTAAAATGGGTCACTTGTTTCCAGATCTTATAATTTTAAGATATTGATGGATGTGTTTGTGGGATTCTCTGGGATGAGTAAGAATTAACTAGGGGTTACAAGAGCACCAAACTTCATACTGGTGATACATATCCCAGTTTATGGTTTTGCATCAACAGTTATAGCGTTTAGTCTGTCTCATATTCATCAGTCGCAATACCTTCAAGCCAAACAAATGAAGATATATTGATGTTACTCAATTTTGACCGAACTTGGTAATGTAGTGAGAATGTGAGATAGCTATCTGTTTCTATTTCGCAAAAAAAAAAGCTATCTGTTTCTAGTGTTTTCTTCAATTATGAGTGATTAACACCGTTTACGAAAATATCTAGCTATTCTAAGCTCTTGTTTGTTTATCATCCTTGCTGAAATTTCTATCACATATTTGCTACTGCTATTTCTGCTCTGATTTTTTAGCAACTAAGAACATTTTAAAACTCACGGTGCTACCTGAATGAAATCCAGTCACCTTTCTTTTCAAGAATGGAATGTTCTCACAATTCGAGGTACATAATCTTTTTTTCTCAATTTGTGATGACTGTTATTATGGGGCGTCCTTTTCTTATGCAGACTGATTGGAGTGTGGATATGCTACTGCATGGCAAGAAGCCACTCGTTGAGGTAATATTTATCAGCATGTCTCTCCGAGTTTTTCTGATGTGATAAATTTCATGGAACAGCAGAAGAGTGACAGTTTTCTTTAGTTTGCTTTACCTGACAATCTCATTTCGAAGCATGACTTTGTCGTCGTGCAATCTGTATGCTCAAACTAGAGTGTTTTAATGTTGAGTCTTGGAAAATTGTAGAAGTTACCGGATGATCTTTTAGTTGAGTGGGTCAATCTTTAGGTAAGTAAAACATTCATAATTTTGGCACTTCTATCCATTTACAGTAAGAACTTAGTGCATAAAGCATTAAAATTGATGCCTTGTAACATTCAGGTCAGGAAAAGGGATAACGAGTTTGAGGTTATCATTGAAAGATGGGCAACATATGATGGAGATGGACTCTGAATTCTCTCTCGAGTTGTAAATTATTTCTGTATGTTCTTATATCAACGTAGTTGTAAATTATTTTCCCTCTCGAGTTGGATCTTGCGTCAATACGGGCAGGGTCAACAATTACTGGAAGTTGTACATGTGTTTTCTTCCTTTGGTGCTGAAATTGACAGTGGATTGGTTATTTATATATACTCCTATATGAATTGGCAGAAAGTGCCATTGCAGAAAAATCTATAAATGCGTGCCAGATTACCGGAAGATGAAATGAAGATTCTTCCAGGTTGGCAGATGGAATATGCAATAGCAATAACGTTTACTGGGTGCCATGTTAATTTCTCAGCGCCAGGACGACCTGCAGATCGGTGCTGAATGCATGCCTGCCTGCCTGCACGAATGCATCTAAGTACTTGTGTGATCGCCCAGTGGTGCGTGAACTGTAATTGGTACTGCACACATGTTACACCCAACGATACATGGTTGCAGCTCACATGGACCACTGGATGATCATTCACAACATGCATCCCTCTTATCCATTCAGTTGCTAGAATAGAATCAATTTATTTTTGTTGTGTTTCGTAGAGAGAGATGCTGACTCATGCATGGTTAGCTGGGTGGTTGACATCAGCGAGTAACTGAACTGCCATTGCCGCATTTCCCAGCAAGAGATAAAGAGCCTTTCCTGGGCGGCCAAGCGTGGTCTTGCCTGCAGCTTGTTAGCAGCATTCCTGTCCTTGCCGTGGCAGAGAGCTCACATGCGTTGCCCATGACATGATTGATCTCTCTTGCTTGCACAGTGACACCGGCATGGGCCGCTCGGTTCTTTCTTCGATCTAGTCCACTCCTAATCCTGGACTCGGTCAACCGCGGATAGCATCACGTTATCAGACTTATGGGAGAAAGAACGGTTCTCTGCCTTGAATCAATAATGTTCAAATGCATTATGCATGCACGCCATGCGGGATGCGGCAGCCCTGGCAATGGACTCGGTGACACTGGTTTAATCCACAAGAAGGAAACATGTATGGAAACTGTACTGGAAATGTGGGTTCAGAAGCTACAGGGTTAGTATAACTTGGCTGCCAAATTTGCTAGCTTGGCCAGTCACATATGTACTGCTTCTGCCGGCCAGCAGTTTCACCCAAAGAAATTTCTTGCCTCCTCCTTGATCTTTGCAATGACCATGTTAGCGGTAGAGTATTGGTTCATAACGCTCCTTCCAAATCTACCAACACACCAGCATGGCTAGCGAAGCCAACACTCTTCGAGTCTCCCCTTCTTGGTGGTGGCAAAAGTCCACCAATCTTTGATGCTTTGAAAATCTTGCCAATATTTAGGCTCAAGACCAATGATTTTTTGAAAAAAGGCCACCTACCCCAATGTAATGTCAGAGACGACTACTTCCAAAAAAATTGCTAAAAAAAGACCACCTCTGGATGGTGGCAGGGCCGGCCAGGTGACACGTGACACCTGCCATCGCTGGCCCAGGCGGCAAGGCCCTGCCGTCATTGCTCGTGGCGACATGTGTAGGGGGATGACCCCCGGATAGGCCAAGCCACCACCAACTGGCCGGCTCTAGGGAAAGCTAGCCGGATGGCCACAAGACAAAGAACCTCGGCCGGGTGATAACCTTCACCCGGTCAACGTCAAGATTCCCCGTCTGGGTGGCCACCTCTACCCGGCTGCCTCGGATCCGTTGGTCAAAGGTACGGGAGGGGATGACGCTCCTTGCTGAGCGCATCCTTGACTGGTCAGGCTGGCGCTACCAGACGAGGGCGCCAAAGCGCTAAAGCTGGGAGGTGACGGATAAAGCTCCGGCTGACAAATAAAGCGTCAAGCTGATGGTTAAAGCGCCAGGTGACGCCCAAAGCGGAGGCGCCAAGACCGTGTGGCGTTGTCCCCACCTATATTGAAGTTTGACTGGGTCCTAGGCTATCGGCTGGACCCGGTCAGCTGGCCCGCTTTGTAAACCCAAAGCCTAAAACAGTAAATCCTAGAGCCCACATTGTAACCTACCCTTCTATCATTATATAAGGAAGGGTAGTGCTAGGGTTCTAGGAAAAAGGCATGACGAGTTACAAGTTAGCCAGAATCACTAAGTCGTGTAGTCCATCTTCCTATAGCTCCCAAGAGTAGCTAAGAAAATAGCTCAAGGAGCATTTGTATTAAGCATTCGCTCCCCCCATAGTGGATCCTTGCAGGAGTATGAGTGTTACCTCCACGAGAGGGCTCCGAACCTGGATACATCGCTGTGTCTGCAGTATCTGTGACCGACTTGTTGCGAGTAGCCACTGATAGCATCCTGATTGTCCCCTTTCATGCCATCCCCGATGGCACTGCCGTGTTCCACACCACGACAGTTGGCGCCCACCATGGGGCTTAGCGCTTCGGCTGGAGTCATCTTTTGCACGGGACTTCTTCTCGTCACCGGTGAGCGAGTCGCCTTTGGCCTCGTCCTCACTTTCGACTCGTTCGACTGCGTCCTCGACAACACATCCTTCTTCAATGGGGAAACTTTCCCAAGTGATGGCTCCATCAAGCACTTCGGCGAGCACCGCGTCTACGTCGCCACCATCGCCAAGGAGTTCCCTCGCAAGGTCGTCACCGTCTCCGGAGCGCCTCCAGGTTTCTCCGCCCCGCTCCGCGCAGGCGGCAGCGTCGAGGTCATGATGACCGGCGCAGGCGAGGGACGTCGCCCACCCCTGGAGCGTGACGCGGGCGCCAAGTACGCCGCTCCGCACGAGCAAGGCACATACCCTTTGGTGGATTCCATCCAAAACCTTCGCATCCCCATCGCCACAGAGCTGGATCCAGCTGCCGCAGTGGCCGCGCTAGAAACCACGCGCTAGAACCTCCTAGAGGAAGCCAGCAGAGTCGCCGCGTGCCAACGACGCCTGGACGCCACCATGCGCGAGTACAACACTGCACACGGCTTCTCCCGCCTACTTGGTGCAAACCCACAGGTGCCGCCGCAAGGCCGTAACCTAGGCTCAGAACTAGACCACGCTGCTGACTAGCGCGTGGAGGCGCCTCAGCCACTTTACAATACTCTGGCCAAGAACATGAGGGCGGCAGAAGCTACCACCACAGAGATTAGCTACCTGGAGGGTGATGAGCTACGCCGCCAGCAAGCACGCGTCCAGCTCCTTGTGGCAACAGCCAACAGGCAACAAGCCAAAGCGGGTGCAAGCCTTGGCGGCAACAGCAAGAACCAGCCACCTCGCCGGGTGGGCGAACCGGCTGTAGGCGAGAGTAAGGCCTCCTCTCCAAATGTTACAAGGCATGACAACCATCCGCGTGGCGGGTCGGCCGGCCATGGACACAACCCACGCGAAGGCACCAGCAGAAACCACGATTTGGCCAACGAAGCCGAAAGAACAAACGCGCAGCCCAAGTCCCGCCTTTCAGGTCGGCTTGGCCCGGTCGAGCCGGAGGAACCACGGGATGCACGTGAACGCATGGACCTGCTGGTCCATTCACGCGCATTGGAGTAAGAAAGCCCGGCTGGACCAAGATGTTTCAGACCACGCATCCGGAACGAACCATTTCCAAAGGGATTTTCACTCCCAAGGGACACACAAAAGTACAACGACACCGTCAAGCCGGAAGATTGGCAGGTGGATTACACCACCGTGGTGGGCATTGCAAACGGCAATCGCCGGGTGGCGGTGCGCTATGTCCCACTCATGCTCCTGGATTCAGCCAGAACCTGGCTCAACAGTCTCCCCGATAATAGCATCAATGCTTGGATCGATTTCGAGCAGGCGTTCGTCCGCAACTTCACCGGCACCTACAAACGCCCAGGTCGCCCTGGCAAACTCGCCCTCTGCGTCCAGGGCAAGGATGAAACCAACCGCTCCTACATCACTCGGTGGACAAGCATGCACAACTCTTGTGAGGGAGTACGCGAGCACTAGGCGGTCGACTTCATCAATGGGTGCAGGGACGGAACCATGCTCAAGCACAAGCTTTGCTGGGTAGATCCTACCACTATGGTCAAGACCATGGAGATCACGTACAAGTATGCCACCACGGAGGCGCAATGAAAAGATCCGTCCGGCTAGATGACCATGGGCAGATCGTTGTGGAGGTCACCGTAGATCGACGACGACCGGAGGGGAACAAGCACAACTCAAGGCGGCATGGTAACCTCCATGGCAAGAGGAAGGACGACCAGACGGATAACTAATATGGTTCTAGGCAGGTGGCAGCCGTGTAGGAGGATCCGGCCACAGGCAGCAGTCAGAGACAGAAGCCCGACAACCGACCACCTCGGCCCAAGTACACCATCAAGTCGATGCTTGATGGCCCATGCAAGTTCCATAGCAGCGGCAACAAGCCGGCTACACATACAACCCGCCAGTGCACCTGGACGAAGAAGATGTCCGAAGTTTGTGGTCTACCACCGCCACCCCCTCCCCTGCCAGCCGGTGGGCAGCAAGACAACCGCGAGCGTCAAAACCGCCAGGATGAAGATGGTGGAGACTACCCTCGCCAGATAGGGAACTACCACATCTTCACCACCGAGCCAGAAACCAAGCACAGCAAAAGGCGCCGCGAGGCGGAGGTGAACACAATCGTCCCTCCCGTTCCCTAGTTCCTGAACTGGTCGGAGCAAGAGGTCAAATGGAGCCGAAAGGACTAGCCGGACGTGCTGCCTCATCCAGGCACACATATGCTATGGTCCTAGACCCTATCATCATCTCCAAGAAACACTCGTGTAGATTCTCCCGCGTCTTGGTGGATGGAGGAAGCAGCATCAACCTCATTTACCGCGGCTCCCTCGACCGGCTTGGCATCAGCGAGTCCTAGCTTGAGCCATCCAGCACCTCCTTCCACGGAGCTATTCCGGGTCCATGACATTCGCCCATTGGCAAGATCTGGCTGGACGTCATCTTCGGCACAGAGGATAACTTCCACCGTGTGCCCATCTGGTTCGAGGTGGTCAATCTCTGCAGTGTTTACCACGCCATCCTGGGGCGCCCCGTGCTCACCAAGTTCATGGCGGTGTCGTACTACGCATACCTCAAGATGAAGCTCCTTGGGCCAAAGGGCATAATCACCATCGCGGGTGACTACATGCAGTCGGTGGAATGCGCCACAAACGGCTCCAAGATCACCGAGGCCATGATCATTGCAGAGGAGAAGCACATCATCATGCAGAACATGGCAGCCCTCCAGGCGGACATGCCGGCTGATGAGCCAAAGCCAGCTAGAGAGGCGCAATTCAAGCCGTTAAAGGGCACCAAGAAAATCCTGCTGAACAAGGCCGAGCCGGACAAGTTCGTCCTGGTCGGAGTCTCGTCGACTTCCTCTGTGAGAATCGGGATATCTTCTCATGGTCCCCCAAGGACATGCCTGGTGTTCCGAGGGAGCTCGCCGAGCACTCCTTACATGTCAGGCCGGATGCAAAGCCGGTCAAACAGTCATTATGCCGCTTTGCGAAAGAAAAAAGAAGAACCATCGGTGAGGAGATCACCCGGTTGCTCGCAACCGGATTCATCATGCAAGTTTTCCACCCGGAATGGCTAGCAAAACTAGTCCTGGTGCTGAAAAAGAACAAGACTTGGCGCATGTGTGTTGACTACACCAGCCTCAACAAGGCATGCCCCAAAGATCTGTTCGCCCTACCATAGATAGACCAAGTGATCGATTCCACAGCCAGTTGTGAACTATTGTCATTTCTAGATGCGTACTCTGGCTACCACCAGATCCGGCTAAACCTCGCTGATCAAATAAAGAGAGCATTCATCACCCCCATACGTGGCCTACTTCTACACCACCATGCCATTCGGGCTCAAAAATGCAGGCGCCACATATCAGCGCTGCATGCAAAAGTGCCTACATCGCAAATTGGCAGAAACGTGCACGCCTATGTCGATGATGTGGTGGTCAAGACAAAGGAGAAATAGACACTCCTCGAAGACCTGAAAGAGACCTTCGCCAACCTTCGCCGGTTCTAGATGAAGATGAACCCGGAGAAATGCGTGTTTAGCATCCCAGCCAGCCAGCCAGCCCCTCGGTTTCCTCGTCTCAGAGAGAGGGATTGAGGCCAACCTAGAGAAAATCGAGGCAATCGAGCGCATGCAGCCGCCACAGAACCTACGCGACGTACAGAAGTTCACCAGATGCCTGGCCTCCCTCAGCCGGTTCATCAACCGGCTGGGCGAGAAGGCATTACCCCTGTACCAGCTCATGAAGAAAACAGACAAGTTCGTCTAGACGGTGTAGGCGGACGAGGCCTTCCTGACCTCAAGCGCATGTTGTCCTCTCCACCGGTACTGGCAGCCCCAGCCGCAAAGGAGCCAATGCTGATGTACATCGCAGCTACCAACCGGGTCGTCAACATCGTATTGGTGGTAGAGAGGCCAGAAGAAGGAAGGCTCAGCCGGTTCAACGCCCGGTGTACTACTTGAGTGAGGTACTCTTGCTGTCATAATAGAACTACCCTCACTACCATGTATATGGCGTGTACATGGCCGCCAAGAAGCTAACACACTACTTCCAAGAGCACTCCATCCGGGTAGTGGAGCTGGCCCCCCTGGCGGAGATCATCGGCAACAAGGATGCCACCAGCGGGGTGGCGAAATGGGCAATAGAGCTCGCCGCACACTGCATCCGGTACGAACCAAGAACGGTGATCAAATCTTAGGCCCTGGCAGACTTCCTTGTCGATTGGGCAGAAACGCAGTTCCTGTCTCCGTGTCCCGACTCCACGCACTGGAAGCTGCACTTCGACGGCTCCAAGATGTATGGTGGGCTCGGAGCCGGGGTCGTCATCACCTCTCCAAAAGGAGACCGGCTAGAGTACGTGTTGCAGATCCACTTCTGCACATCCAACAACGTTGCCGAGTACGAAGCGCTTGTCCATGGCCTCAAGATGGCAAAAGAGATCGGCATCAGGCGCATCCTTTATTTTGGTGACTCCGACCTAGTGGTGCAGCAAGTATTAGGCGACTGGGACGCCAAAGATGCAAATATGGCACTATACCACTTCTTCGTACAACAGCTATGTGCCTATTTTGAAGGATGCGAGTTCCACCACGTGCCTCGAGCAAACAACAAAGTCGTGGACGCGCTTGCCCGCGTAGGCTCGACAAGAGCAGCAATCCCGCCTGGAGTAGCCTTCGAACACTTGTGCAAGCCCTCCATCACGCCATCGCCGGAATCCGACTCCATCATGCTGGACACGGACCCAGGGACTGGCGGCTCCATCCCGGGGACAGCCCTGCCTCACCCGGGGACTGCCGCCTCCGTCCCGGGGAATGCCGACTCCATCTCGGGGACTACCGCCTCCATCTCGGGGACTATCGCCTCCTTCTCAGGAGCTGATGAGCCGCAGGCCTCGACACCCCCAGCTAGCTCCAGTGGCCCGAGACTACCGATTCTAGTCTCCCACCCGGTAGGCCACCTGACGAGCCCGAGCCGGCCGGGAGCGAGGAAGTCAATCTGATCATGCAAACAGTCCTTTCCATCTGGGAGACACCATCATGGGGCAAGCCATTCATGGACTTTCTGGCCAAAGGAGAGCTACCGGATGAAGAAGTGGCGACAAGACAAGTGAAGCGCCAAGCAAGCGCATACACCATCATCAACAACAAGCTTTACAAGCGCAGCGTGGGAGGAATATACCATCGCTGCGTGAGCCAAGAAGAAGGAACCCGGCTGTTGGTGGACATTCACTAAGGCAAATGTGGTTATCACGCATCATCAAGAGCAATAGTGGCAAAGGCATTTCTTCATGGATTCTACTGGCCCACGACACTGGAGGACGCCGAGCAGCTGGTAAAGGCATGCAACGGATGTCAGCGATTCGCTCAGCAGAAGCACACTCTGTCATCAGCACTCAAGACGATTCCCATCACCTGGCCATTTGCCGTCTGGGGCCTAGATATGGTGGGCCCGTTCAAAACAGCACAATCTGGCATGACCCACTTGCTGGTGGTCGTGGACAAGTTCACCAAGTGGATCGAGGCAAAGCCAATCAACAAACTGGACGGGTCGACTGTAGTCAAGTTCTTCACCGACATCATCACAAGGTTTGGCTACCCCAACAGCATCATCACAGACAACAACACCAACTTCGCCAAAGGGGCCTTTGCGCATTTCTGTGGTGACAAAGGCATCCACCTAGACCTGGCCTCCATTGCACATCCCTAGTCCAATGGACAGTGCGAGCAAGCAAATGGTCTAGTCCTAGCCGGGATCAAGCCAAGACTAATTGAGCCGCTGATGAGAACACCCGACTGCTAGATAGAGGAACCGTCGGTGGTGCTATGGAGACTACGCACAACTCCCAACCGCTCCACCGGCTTCACGCCATTCTTCCTCGTCTATGGGGCAGAGGCAGTCCTACCAACCAACATCGATATCGATGCACCGTGAAAGCTGCTATACACAGAGCAACAAGCACAGTAAGCACGAGAAGACAATGTCAATCTCCTTGAGGAGGCTCAAGAGCTGGCCTTGTCCAGATCCGCCATCTACCAGCAGTGCCTGGGACGCTATCATGCCAGCTGGATCCGCAATGTCTCGTTCCACGAAGGCGACCTCGTCTTGCGGCTGGTACAAGACACCAAGGGGATGCACAAGCTAGCTCCACCTTGGGAAGGACCATTCATCATCAGTCGGGCATTGCATAACAACTCATACTACCTGATCGACGCCCGCCAGCCGGCAAAGAACAAGATGGACTGCTCCGGCGAAGAAACTGAGTGCCCGTGGAATGCGAACCTGCTTTGTCCATTATACACCTAAGTAAAGGGTAAATGTATCTTACTTTTATGTAATGAACAAGATGAGGGGCCTTGACATAGTCTTGGGACTTCATAATAGTTTGGCATTTTCTACTGCACTCACAAACTTTCCGGCTGCATTGTTTTTTAACCCTAGACTCGGTAGTTTCCCTCAGAAGCTTGCCGGGTATCCCAGACGACCGCAAACTCCGAAGGGACTGCTACATTGCTAACGTATCTATAATTTTTGATGTTCCATGCTTGTTTTATATCTACTTTCTTATGTTTTGTCCAAACTTTGGAGTATTTTTATACACTTTCTTGGACTAACCTATTAACAAGATGCCACAGTGCCAGCTGCCTATTTTCTACTGTTTTTGGTTCTAGGAAAGTCAGAAAATGAATATTCTCGGAATTGGACAAGACAAAAGCCAAAGTCAATATTTCACCGAGGGGGACACAGAGCCAGAAGATGAGACGAAGAGTGTCCACAGGCCTGCCACACCACCTGGCCACGCGGCCAGGCCTAGCCTATGCTAGGGGGTAGTGTGACCGCCTAGGGCACCCCCTCGGCCTCCCCTTTCGCCTATAAGAAGCCTCCGATACAGAAACCCTAAGTACCCGATCAAAATTCCACAAAAGAGTCTGTAGCCGCTGTCATCTCCATCCCTAGATCGGGAGGGATCTGAAGCTCTTCCTGACACCCTACCGGAGGGGAGAATTCACCCTGGAGGCATTCTTCATCACCATGCCTACCTCTGGTGTGATGCGTGAGTAGTTCATCCCTGGACTACGGGTCCATGTAGTAGCTAGATGGTTGGTTCTTCTCCTTTGTGCTATCATGTTTAGATCTTGTGAGCCTCGTTCATGATCAAGATCATCTATTTGTAATCCTAAATGTTGTGTTTGCGGGGATCCAGTGGATATTGAGATGCTATTTCATATTGATTATTGATTCTATCATGTCTTTGTTATTTGTGATCTTGAATGCTCTCCGTTGTTAGTAGATATCTTGGCCGAGTAGATGCTAGCAACTCCAAGAGGGAGTATTTATGCTCGATAGTGGGTTCATGCCTCTAGTAATCTAGGGAAGTGACAGAAATCTCTAAGGTGCTAGATGTGCTATTGCTACTAGGGAGAAAACAACAATCCTTTGTTCCTAGAACAATCGTATTGTTTACTCTACACGCAATGCATAATGCAATTATCTGTAGCTTGCAACTTAATACTGGAGGGGGTTCGGATGATAACCTGAAGGTGGATTATTAGTCATAGATGTAGTTGGATTACGGTCTATGTATAGTGTTGTAATGCCCAATCAAATCTCATAGGAGTCAAGATGATTAGGATATGCATGTATGCTTTCTCGATGTTTGTCAATTGCCCCGCTGTAATTTGTTCACCCAGCATGCCATCTATCTTAAGGAGAATCACCACTATTGAACTATGGACCCCGGTCCTTTCTTTAACTATCAATCTACAACTGTTTACTGTTTTATATTTACTTTCTGCAAGCAATTACTATCTTCCACACAATATGTTTAATCCTTTTGTTTTCAGCAAAACCGGTGAGATTGACAACCTCACTGTAAGTTGGGGGCAAACTTCTATGGTTGTGTTGTGCAGGATTTCAAGTTGGAAACAACACCTTGGAGGTGTTTCCTTGCTCCTACTGGTTTGATAACCTTGGTTTCATAACTGAGAGAAAACTTGATGTTGTGCTCATCATACCTTCCTCTTGGGGTTCCCCAACGAGCTCAATATATTTTGGGCCATCAAGCTACTTTTCTAGCGCCATTGCCGGGGAGTCAAGGACATCTTGACAAGGGGAGTCCCTCATAATCAATCTCTTTACTTTGTTTTATTTGTTTTGTTTAGTTTATTTCTGCTTTGTTTGCTTGTTTGTTTATCAAAACACACAAAAATCAGTTGTACTAAGTTTGCTTTCTTTATTAAAAACACAAAAAATATATTATTATTAGTTCATATCTTAAGTTGCCCTTATGTCTAGCATTGGTCCAATCACTATATCACCTGTGGAAATGATTTTCACTTTTAAACAAGGAATTGAAGAGAGTTTCAAAGAAGCTTGGTCTAGGATCTCTGATTTACATGAAAAAACTGAACCTAAAATGACCCAAAGCTTGTTTCTTAGCAGCTTTTACTTTGGAACTGCTCTTTGCTATAGATATGCTTTGGATGCTGTGGTAGGAGGAGATTTCCTCCAATGTAATGAGGATGAAGCTTTTAAATCCATAAAGAAATTGGTCTTAACTTAAACTTGCCTAGGAAATCTAATTCTTCCTTTATAAACATATTTGCTAGATTGAACACTCTTGATACCCGCACTACTAGTTTAAAAGAATGCTATAATACGCTTAGAGAGCATCATGATTATGTTCTAGTAAATTCTAAACCCTCAAAATGGCTTCCTACATTAGAGATTGTTATAAATAATGAAACTTTTCATGCTCACTGTGATATCATGTCTGAATTTTGTCTTATGCCTAAAGATATCTATGAATCTTTGAATCTTTGGGTACTTTCTGTAGGAGGACAAGAAATATTTCTTGCTAATAATGCCACAATATTACCTGGAATAGCTGAAGGAGTATTTACAAATATCTTATGGAAAATGGTTTCTACTGATTATCTTGTTATTGAATGTGTAGGAAAATGACAAATTACACTTGGAAGATCCCTATTTAAACTCCTTGGAGCAATAATAGATGTGTAAAAGGGCACCATGCACTTTGCTTCTCCACCAAACAATCATATGTTCCCCAAGGTTAAGAATAAAAGTAAGAGAGGTAAGGGCAAGAAATTTGGTTTTAATGCTTCTTCATTTGAGAATACTTGATGTTTTTCTTGCTTCTTATGCCGAACTTAAAGGCATTAAAGAAAAGTACTTATTGGGAGATGACCCAAAAGTTTTAGATGAGTCTTGAAGTTATTGATTTAGTAATAACCTCTCCTTATCCTTCTTATTTGCTTTTTGTGCCAAGAGTAACCTCTAATGAGAGAGAAGTAATGCTTGGGAAAGTTGCTGTCCCGAAACAGATTTTTGTGCTTCGCTGTAAAATTTCGTGTATAATCTCTGTACGTCGGTTTGAGCTGTGATTTTTTGTGCTTCTGCCCCAGGTTGTTATCCAACTTTCGTTAGTTCAACACTTTTCGATTTGAGCATCAGAAGGTCTTTGGAAAAATTGGGTTTTACCTGCTGGTCTGTTTTGACAGATTTCTGCCATTATTTGCATTTGCTTCTTGTTGATTCCTTTTGGGGTTCTTTTTGGGGAATTGAGATTTTTAAGAGAAGTGCTACAGTAGCTTGTGTTTTAATGGAAGTTTTATTGGTGTTGAAACTGAACCCAAAGACTTATTATCTTCAGGTGTAGGGAAAGAATGATGTAATGAGATGAAGAGTGGACTAAAGCTCAAGCTTGGGGATGCCACCCCGTGTCACCCCAAGAAATATCCAAGAAGTACAAGCGTCAAAGCTTGGGGATGCCCAAGGCATCCCTTTCTTCATCAATAAAAATCTCAGGTTTCTTCCAAACATTTCATTTTTATTACTTCATGCACAGTTGTGTTGTTCTTGGAGCGTCTTCGTTTTTCATTTTTCATTTTCATTTTCTTGGTTTTCTTAGTTTGCTTGAATAAATTGGTTGAACCCCCTCTTTCATACATTAGTTTTCAAATAAGTTGGTATGATTTGGAAAGAGTAGGAAAAGTTCATGCTTAAGTGGTAAAAGGAGCTTGTTTTTGACTGTGGCCTATGCTTTGTCATGTCATGCTTGGTATTGTTTTGGCTTTATTCTTAGTGATTTTTTATTTAGCATGCATGTTATAAACAATTGAGATTTCTTAATGTGCCCATAAAGAATGATGCGTTGTTTTAGCATATTAAAGCATAGAATTGTGGTATTCTCCTTTGATGCTTTATTTGGGTTGACTTGGCTCATGCTCACACCATGTTATGACTATCCCAAGTCACCATATCCTTTATGATCCTTTAGTTTTCGACTTGTAATATAACTTTATGCTTTAATTAATGATGTTTTGTTGCTTTGCATGGTTATGGCCATTATTGCTCCCTTAGTTGGTCGCTCTCAGTCTTTTGCTAGCCTCCATAACCAAGTATGAGTTCCACTCATGCATCCAGCTCCAAATAAAACCAAGTTATCCCAAAGAGTCCACCATACCTACCTATTAGCATTTGCTATTCCAATTATATTCATGCTTTTATCTACCTTCCGAATTAAACTTGTTATGTGAAAATTAGTGATTAAAGCTCTCACAAACTTGATGGCACATTTTATTTTATTGCACTTCATAAACTTGAACATTGTGTCCATCTTTGTTGCATATATGCTTGCGCTTTATAAGTTGAAGTTAGCAGAACCATGTATCATGGGGAACGCTTTCAACATTGCACTTATATTCCGTTGATATCATGATTCTTTTGCTTATGGATCCCGGCGGTGTGAAATAAAAGGGGAACTTGTAAGATCATGGAGTTTGTATGTGTGTTAGAGAAACACCTGGGCCGCTAGCCTAAGCCATGCCTAATCATGGTAGAAACTTGCGGCATGACCATAATGAGCACTCTATGAAGCATCCTCAATAAAAACCTATGCAAATAGCAAATAAAAAGATCGTTGAGATGCTCATTGTCTGCTTGCCTTGTCATTTTGATTATGGGATAGCTCATGTATCATGTGCAAGGGGTACCCCGTTGGCGGTTCTCTATGATACATATGTACTTACAATGACAAGAGCTTACTTGTGACTGAAGTTGAGTAGCATGAGGTTCGGTACTCGTAAGTAAGGGGCATGAGATTTCAACTTATAACTTGTCAAGCATATCCTCTTAGTTGTGTCACTTTAACCTTAACCACCTAAAGATGCTTATGATAGGGGCAATGAGAGCTGAAAGCTAATAAGTACCATAATTTTTGGAAGCTCTTTATGAGACTTGAATCCCTGCTTCCTTCTATTAAGGCTTTTCTTTTACTTTTATGTTGAGTCTCCATCTTATATCTTTATGCACCTACTGAGAGAGCATAGTGGCCATTCTTAGTTTAATGTGCATTGTCCCAAGACTTATTGATCTAATGCATAACTTTGGTTCTTCTCCTTTGTGCTATCATGTTTAGATCTTGTGAGCTCCGTTCATGATCAAGATCATCTATTTGTAATCCTACATGTTGTGTTTGCGGGGATCCGATGGATACTGAGATGCTATTTCAGATTGATTATTGATTCTATCATGTCTTTGTTATTTGTGATCTTGCATGCTCTTCGTTGTTAGTAGATATCTTGGCCGAGTAGATGCTAGCAACTTCAAGAGGGAGTATTTATGCTCGATAGTCAGTTCATGCCTCTAGTAATCTGGGGAAGTGACAGAAATATCTAAGGTAGTAGATGTGTTGTTGCTACTAGGGAGAAAACAACAATCCTTTGTTCATAGAACAATCGTATTGTTTACTTTACACGCAATGCTTAATGCAATTATCTATTGCTTGCAACTTAATACTGGAGGGGGGTCGGATGATAACCTGAAGGTGGATTATTAGTCATAGATGCAGTTGGATTACGGTATATGTATAATGTTGTAATGCCCAATCAAATCTCATAGGAGTCAAGATGATTAGTGTATGCATGTATGCTTTCTCGATGTTTGTCAATTGCCCCGCTGTAATTTGTTCACCCAACATGCCATCTATCTTAAGGAGAATCACCACTAGTGAACTATGGACCCCGGTCCTTTCTTTAACTATCAATCTACAACTGTTTACTGTTTTCTATTTACTTTCTGCAAGCAATTACTATCTTCCACACAATACGTTTAATCCTTTGTTTTCAGCAAAACCGGTGAGATTGACAACCTCACTATAAGTTGGGAGCAAAGTTCTGTGGTTGTGTTGTGCAGGATTCCAAGTTGGAAACAACACCTTAGAGGTGTTTCCTTGCTCCTACTGGTTCGATAACCTTGGCTTCACAACTGAGGGAAAACTTGCTGCTGTGCTCATCATACCTTCCTCTTGGGGTTCCCCAACGAGCTCGATATATTTTGGGCCATCAGGGACGAAGTACTATACGCGGTTCCAAGAGACCCCTCTTTGATTTCGGCTGCATACCGCAAGCCGGCTAACAGACACGGCAAGAGCGGACAAACTCGAAGGCTCGTACAAGAAAAAGCTTAAGGAAAACAAGACGTCTAGATGTTCCGGCTGCGCTCGCTCGCTCAAAGCCGGTAGTGAAAGAACGAAGTATTGTGAAAGTACGCCACCTAAGCAAGCCCTTACTTCTGGCAAAGCGCTGACAATGGCACAACTTCAAAGGCCAATGCTCGCTAAGAAAAAGAGCAAGCTACCAACCTTGCACGAAATGACAAATTTTTCAAACAAAAGAGAAGTTAAAAGACTATATTCGTTCTACACATGCCTAACACACATTCTATTGCTCATGTTTTATTTCCGCATGAGCCGAAGTGTTGAAGCCGGAGGCTAACTCCCAGATGGCAAAGAAAGAACTTCGGCCCGCCAGGATTCTCCAGCCGTCTCGAACCTCGGGGACTACACCCTATGGGTGCGCTCGCGCGCCCCCACACAGGAAACCTGCAACAAAACAAACAATCAAAGGAGCTTCAACCTGCCTGGACTTTCCAGCCGGCCCAAACCTTGGGGAGTACACTCTGTGGGTGCGCTCGCGTGCCCCCACATAGAAGAAAGCACACAACAAGTGCAACACAATGATAACATCACAGAAAGGAGGCGAAGCTCCAAACAGAATTTGTCAAACGACAAAGATCAAGTGTTTACCACAGATAGTACCACAAGAAAACAAAGTTTTTAGTCAAAGTACAAATACACCCAGCATTCTGGGGATCAAGCCTGAGGGTGATCAGAAGGAGGAGAGACACCGGCTGAAGCACGACTACTGGACGCATGGTCGGCTGGGCCAGAGCTTGGCGCAGCCGGGGCATCACCGCGCACCGGGCTGTAATGATACCCATCCGTGCTGGACGGATCGGCGAAGTCCCGATCCAGCTGGACGAAGCTCCCAATCTTGACATCGCAGGAGCGGATGTCAGGAACTTCAGCCCAAAGCTGGTCTTAGCTGGTCCCTTGAAGAAACCCTCTGGAGAGACTCCCTAGGTCCACATCTGGGTACGAGGACTTCAGCAGCGCCAAGACCATCTCAGGACCACCGCGTGCAGCCTAGTCCCGCGCCACGTCCATGAGCTCCGGGGCACCAGAGAGTGTCCTGGCCACGACGACCATAGTACCCGGGCGGTCGGCTTGAGGCCAGACGTAGTCGAAGACCTCAAGGGCAGCGCCACGCAGCCGGTTGGCCTCCTCGCTGATGATCGTCACCAGCTCCACCGGTTCCAGGTCGCGGCCAACGTCCGCCTCAGGGACGCGCGCCAGGGCTTGGTCGGTCGCCTCAGGATACTGTGCTGCATAAGGAAAAGAGAAAAAATGTCAACTTTCTGGTTGAAGCAAGTGAAGGAGCAAGCTCACCAAACGAATCACTTGCTGAGGACCATCTCGGCGATTCGGCACAGCTCCCGTAGAGCCGCCTTCTCTCGGTCTCGAGTGGTCTTCAGATCATCCAACTAATGAGCCTGGATCTCCTCGAGGTTCTTCAGCGCCTCAGCCCGGATCTCAGTGGTCTTCTTCGCCTGGCCGACCTTGACCTCCATCTGTTGTTGGTGCGATAGCAGCAGGTTAATCTGGTCCTAGCACGCCGTGTTGGACTCCTCCAGTCGGGTGACCTCCGCCTTCAGCCTCACCACCTCATGGTCCCTGTCTGCCAACAGAGCTGTAGGGGGTACCCAATGGTCAACAAGAAGCGCGAAAACTCACGCAACTAGGAAGACAAAGCAAAGAAAGTGATCTTACGACCTAGGTCCTGCGAGGTCTTGGCGGCTTTGGCAAAGTCTTTCTGCATAAGATAGCAGAAGGATTGAGAAGAAAACAGCAAGAAAAGCAACGAAATAACGACGGAGGAATCGTTTAACTCAAGAGACGTCCCCAAGCACCCTAGCTTTGCCAAGCCCCTGCTTCATCACGTCCATCAGGTGCTGAACCTGGCCAAGCGCAATGGGTACCGACTCGGAGAGTTGCGCCAGGACGGAGTCCGACAGCGGCGCAGCCAGAGCCGACCGACTGCCGGTGATTTGGAGCTCGTCGTCATCACCAGCGACAATGCGAGAAGCCTCAGGAGCCCCCGAGCCGGGAACCACCTCCCTGCCCCCGTCTCCAGCCGCTGACTGCGTAGGGCCCTCCGCCTCCACGGGCTCCTCCACTTGACAGGCGGCAGAACCTGCCTGAGCCCGGCCTGGAGCAAGGAGCAGATCGGTGGCACAGGTCGCGATAGAGGCCCGGCGCCACCATCTCCGCCGCATCCTTGGCAACCTCGGCTGTGTTGGGAGCAGAGGCTGCAGCCTCACCTGCCTTGGCAGCAGAGGCAGCAACCGACCCCTCCTCTCCAGTCAGGGTAGGGTCGGACGCGGTGGCGATGGTCGCGGAGCTAGTGAAGAACATCGCGTCGCTAAGAGAAGGGAAAGCATAGCACAATAAGTAAATATTAAGAGAAACAAGCACGCCAAACAAGGATGACAAGGGCACATACCCCGCGACGCTCGGCACGACGGTTGTGGTCCTTGGGTGGCGGCTCCTCTTCCTCCTCCCCCGGCTGGAGCGATGCTGATCGAGGCAGCCCGCTTCCCGTGAGCTTTTGATGCGGCGGTCTCATCCAGGTCGGCGTCCTCGCCGTGGGTAGCTTCACCAAGACATGGGAACGATGTCAGGCGCAGGACAAAGGAAGAACAAGAAAATTCTGGGTACAAAAAGCAGCTCACCGGGTGGAAACTCGCAGCCCTCGTCGGACCGGGTGGGGAACCGCTTCGGCTCCATGACGGAAACCTCAGCGGCTTTTGGTCAGCATTGAACTCGGGAAGGTCACCCTCCCCCATGCCATCTTCAGCTAGCTGTGCCATAAAAATCTACTCAACAAGGAACATAAGAAGCAAGGAGAGAAGCTCTTCGGGAAAAGATCTGCCCGGAGAAAGGGAAAAGAGCCTGACCTTCGGTGGCAGCCGGCCGCGGTGGTACGATTGGCAGGAGAAGACCCAGTCCTCCGCCAGCATCTCCTTCGATATGGTGGCAAGCCATTCTCGAAGGGCCACGAATGGCACCTCTAGCTGGGACACCCGGGTGGGATCCAGTGGCCCGGACAAGTGGTAGATCTTGTGTGACCGTTGTTGCAATGGAAGCACGCGGTTCGTCATCTAGGACAACATGATGTCCCGGGCGACGAGCCACTCCTTCTCCACCAGCACCGTCACCCGGGAAGCCATCCGCTCCATGTCTGCCTGGACGCCCAAGTTCTGGACGGTCTAAGCCTTCTGGTTGGAGGGGACATTGGCAAACACCGGCACCTTAATCTAGTCGACGTCGGTGTTGTTGCGCACGTAGAAGTACGAGCGATGCCACAACTTGACGGTGTCGGGCATCTCTAGCCGCGGCATCGGCGACGACGGCCTCGGGTAGACGCTGCAACAGTCAGTCTCCGTTAGAGGGTCACCCTTCCCCACCACCTGGACCTTGAAGTTGAAGAACTTCAAGAAGTTCGCCGCGTCTGGGCGAACCCCCAATTAGGCCTCACAACAGGCCGCATGATACGACAACTGCACGACAGTGTTGGCACCGAGGTGGTGGAGCTGGAGGTCGAAGGAGGCCATCAACTCCAAGATGAACCTGCTCAGAGGTAGGTCGAGCCCACGGGCGAAGTGGGTGAGGAAGACGACAGCCTCCCCAGGCCGAGGTTTGGGGACCCGCTCCCCCTCTGGCGCCAGGTGATGCTTCACTAGGCGCTCCGACGGGATGAGTATCCCCTGCCGGTACTTCTGCACTAGGTCGTCGGTGACATAGGAGTCGCACCAGCTCCCCTCCTAATCAGGAAGCATCTTGGCAGGCATGGTGGCCGTGTTGGAGAAGAGAGGCCCCGTCATCGTGACAGAGGAGTGGCGGCGCCAGCGTTCAAGGAAAGCGGTGGCACGAGGTGGCAACGAGGAGGCTGAAGCGCAAGGGGAAATGGGCGCAGGAAGAAGGCGAGGTAAGGGAGAAGCCCTCCCCAGCGCCCCTATTTACCAAGGCAGGGCAACTGCGCCTCCTGCACTCCCCAACACCACGTGGCGCAAGAACTGCTCCACTACCCCCACTATGCTTTGGTACCAGATCGTTTGCGCCAAAGAAAATTCCACAGAAGATCCACAGGCATTACCGTGAAGGCCAAGCGTGCACACGATCCCCGAGAAACCGCTATGATGAGGGCGTGGGTGCGGTTACCAAAAACTGCAGCGGTAGGCCAAGAGGTCAAACTGACGTGACGCGTGATAGAGGCGGCAGGCACGCCTAATGACAACCTTGATGTCATCAACTGGCCGATTCGCCTCCCTAGTCGGGCGTGGCAGCTGGGAGACAGAACCACCGCTCACACCCTGTGGGTGAGCCACTGGACCCGTAGCCGGTGAACTCTAGCCGGGGAAGTGGGCATCTCGAGCCGGAAAACGACAAGTACTACAAGACAAATTCGCGACACAGTCTTCACCAGCAATCATTTCAAGGGCAGCCAATGAGCACGCAGGAACTTTTCCACAAGGTCAAGCCCCAACGCACTTGGGGACTAGTGTCGGGAGGATGACCCCCAGATAGGCCAAGCCTGCACCAACTAGCCGGCCAGGGAAAGCTGGCCGGATGGGCACAAGACAAAGAACCTCGGGCGGGTGATAACCTTCACCCGGTCCACGTCAAGATTCCCTGGCTGGCCTGTCTAGCCGGGGGCCAAGATGGCCGGCTGGGTGGCCACCTCTACCCGGCCGCCTCGGATCTGTTGGCCAAAGGTACGGGAGGGGATGACGCTCCTTGCTGAGCGCATCCTTGACCGGACAGGCTGGCGCTACCAGACGAGGGCGCCAAAGCGCTAAATCTAGGAGGTGACGGATAAAGCTTTGGTTGACAGATAAAGCTCCGTCTAACGGATAAACCACCAAGATGATAGTTAAAGCGCCGGGTAACGCCCAAAGCGGAGGCGCCAAGACGCTGTGGCGCTGTCCCCACCTGTGCTGAAGCTTGACTAGGTCCTGGGCCACCGGCTGGACCCGGTCAGCCGGCCTGCTTTGTAAACCCAAAGCCAAAAACAATAAGCCCTAGAGCCCAGATTGTAACCTACCCTTCTATCAGTATATAAGGAAGGGTGATACGTCCATAACGTATCTATAATTTTTGATGGTTTCATGCTAATAATATACTTTTGACACTCCTTTTTGTATAAAGTTTATGATTTATTTGGACTAACCTACTAATAGTTGCAAAAGTGCGCAATGTTTTTGTTTTACACTTGGATATGTAGGAATTACCAAGAATACAAGTGGAAACCTTGTTGGTGTCAAATTGAGATTTTTTTTAGAAATCTGTCTCAGAACTCTTTTTGAAGATGGTCACGTTTCGGGTCGAATACACCGTCAAACGCAAAACTCTTCAACTACAAAGTTGTTGGAAATTTCGTGACAAACATTCTGTACATAAAATTTAGCTGATTCCGATTCTGGACAGGCCTTTTAGACCCGATTTACTGCAGCCCCAAGATGGGGTGACGGGAATCCGAGAAGCTATATAAAGGGAGGAAACCTAATTCACCAAGGGCATCTCCACCCATGAATTTGCAGCCACCAAAGCCACGTTTTTGCCTCCCCCATGGATCCCATCTCCATGGGGGAGGGCTCCCAAGAAGCCACGAAGGAAGGGGGCTAAGGGGCGGTGCTCCCCCATGATACCGGCGGCGGGGAAGGAGTCCCCCGCGCCGCCGCCTCCCTCTTCACCATCTTCATCGACATCTCCATCACCTAATCCTCCTAGTATGCAGTGGTTCATCCTCCCACACACCTTTGTACCGTCCTATATAAACATGGTGTTTGATGTTATAAGTTATAATCCTATGATCTATGTCATGTTTGCGTACTTTTTTTGTTCTTAGATTGAATGGTTGAACGTCTTTGGTTCATTAGAGTTGTATGTTGATATGGTACAGTCCTTTGGTGTCCATTATATTTGTGCACGCATGGATTAAACATCATAGATTTTGTAGTATGTGTAAAAGGAAGGGGAGAGTTCTGCCGGAGTGACAGAAACCTGAGGACGCGAACCGGAACGTTGCACGTATGGGAGTAAGAGGATCATTAAACTTAAGGCTATGGTTGGGGAAACCTTAATGGATTGATTAGTACTTACAAATGTTTGCTAACAATCCAATCATATAGTACACGTAATTTCAAGTAATGAATCACATGTATATTTAGCCTCTCCCACATAGAAAACTGCATCGAAGACAATGAACCTGATCTATTCGCTATTTAAACTTGGACAAAACCACCATAATTACCACCACTATTCCACACTCATGGTTCTGTTAGTTTAGTGTACTTTATTGCTGCAGCAACTAGCTTTACTTTCTTGTTATTTATTATCATGCAAAGCTATCTCTATTCCTCGTATTGTTACTCTAGTTTTATTTCCTAGATAATGCAAACGTTTAGTGTGCGTAGAGTTGTATCAGTGGTTGATAGAACTTGAGAGAATATTTATCCTACCTTTAGCTCCTCGTTGGGTTCGACACTCTTACTTATCAAAAAGGCTACACACGATCCCCTATACTTGTGGGTTATCAAAGGGTAGTTCTAGGCTTCTAGGAAAAAGGCATGACGAGTTACAAGTTAGCTAGAATCACTAAGTCGTGTAGTCCATCTTCCTGTAGCTCCCAAGAGTAGCTAAGGAAACATCTCAAGGAGCATTTGTATTGAGCATTTGCTCCCCCATAGTGGATCCTTGCAAAAGTAGAAGTGTTACCTCGACGAGAGGGCTCCGAACCTGGGTACATCGCTGTGTCTGTAGTATCTATGCCCAACCCGTTACGAGTAGCCACCGATAGCATCCTGGTTGTCCCCTTTCATGCCATCCCCGATGGCACTGCCGTGTTCCACACCACGACAACATGTCAGTCGACTTTGAAGGAAATGGAGGGAGTGGGCCCTGCCACCCTTGCCCGTGGCAGCACGTCGATTCTCTCGTCTCCACCGTGAGTATCTTGACCGAGAAGATCTTCTAATGTGGCCAACTTCTCATATAATTTCTCTAATGGGTTTCACTATAGGAAAGGAACAAGGTGCTGACGGCTAGCAGCTACGCCGACAGCTATTTTTCGGGGCCATCGGCATAGGCCCCGAGATAGGCAGCCAAACAAACTAGTTGTCAGCCTAGATGGGCCATCAGCGTAGGCAACAGTGGGACAACGACAACCGTTAGTATAGCACGGGCCTTCGGCGTAGGGGCTTGGCCGTGACGGCGATGCGAAGGTGTTAGACCTATGCGGACGGCTTTCAGCTTAGGTTACATTACCATCGGCGAAGGTATTTTCTCTTTTACCACATTAATCCTAGGAAAAACATAACTAAATCATTCTAATTCAAAAAATACAAATAATATATCAAAATTTGCATCAAAATAAGATCTATCTATCTACACTCAAATACTATAGATTTGTGTTGAATACGAATTAAGTAAAACATAAAAAACATTACATAGTTTGAAACAGGCATAAGAGATTCAAAAATGATCCAAACAACGTAAAAAATTCTTATGGTGTTGTATTATGTGACATATTTGCAACGAAAAATACCAAACTTGGATTATTGCAAATATTACAAAAAACTTTCTCATAAATGAGCTATCATGTTCGAGGTTTCATTGCTTTCAGGCTAGATGACCAATATTATGGCTAGAATCAGAACATAATATGTGATAATGTGCCTGTATTATTCACATATGTGGATATTGGGATGGTCAACAATGTTGCAGGAGAAAATTTTCCTTTTCGAGCGCCAAAAATCCATTTTCCATTTTTCGAGTGCTAAAAATAGGGTGTTTTGTGAAGCAACCAACAAATGAAAGTTTCAAAATAGAACCACCCTATTTTAACAAAATAGTAGAACACCATATAAGGACAATTTCCTAACCGAGGTATCTTAAACCTTTTCATCCACCCCTCGTAAAAAAACAAATTTCTATTGAATCAGTAGGAAGCGGTCAGATATGAACTATAGGTATATGACCTAATACTCATGATTTTTTGTAAAAATCATTTTTAGGTTTAAAATATGCTATTTCATCATAGATCCACTACAAGTTTAGTGAAGCTCAACCCCGAGCTAAGAATCTTCTTACCCTCCGTTTTGACCATAGTTTGAAACGGACATAAGAAATTCAAAAATGATCCGAATAATGTAAAACCTTTGTGTTGAGTTATATTATGTGACATATTTGCAAGGAAAAATATCAAACTTGAAATATTACAAATATCTCAAAAACAAATTCTCAAAAATAAGCTATCATGTTCGAGGTTTCATGACTTCCAGGTCAGACGAACAATGTTATGGCTAGAATCACGACATAGTTTGTGATAATATGCCCATATTTTGCACACATATGCATCTTGGGATGTCAAACAATTTTGTAGGAGGAAGTTTTCCTTTTCATCGCACCAAAAAGCCATTTTTGATTTTCCGAGTGTCAAAATCGGGGTGTTCTCTAAAGCAGCCACCAAATAAAATTTTAAAACTGGTAGCACCCTATTTAAAAAAAATACTAGACCACCTTTAATGGAAAATTTCCCAACCGAGGTATCTTGAACCTTTTCGTCCACCCTTGTGAAAAAGACAAATTTATGCCGAATCGGTAGAAAATGAGTCAGATTTGAACTATAGTTACATGATATAATGCTCATGATTTTTTGGAAAAATTATTTTTAGGTTCAAAATATGTTATTTCATCAGATATCCACTACAAGTTTAGCGAGGCTCAGCCCTGACTAAGAATCTTCTTACCCGCTATTTTGACTATAGTTTGAAACAGGCATAAGAAATTCAAAAACGATCCAAACAATGTAAAACCTTCACTTGGTATCATATTATGTGACATATTTGCAAGGAAAAATATCAAACTTGGAATATTGCAAATATCTCAAAAACATCTTCTCAGAAATGAGATATGATGTTCGAGGTTTCATGGCTTTTAGGCTAGATGACCAATATTATGGCTAGAATCATGGCATAGTTTATGATAATGTGCTTATGTTGTGCACACATGTGCATCTTGGGATGTTGAACAATATTGTAGGAGAAAGCTTTCCTTTTTGTCGCACCAAAAAGCCATTTTCTATTTTTCGAGTGCCAAAATCGGGGTGTTTTGTGAAGCAACCACCAAATGGAAGTTTCAAAATGGTACTGATACCTTCGATTCGGATTCACGAATGCAATATAGTAGCTTTTTCCGTAGTAGACTTGGGTTTAATCGAACCTTGGAAAATAATGCTAAAAGGAATTAAATAAGGACACATCTAGAATACTTTATTTGTTTGTTTTACCTTCATTTACTAGAGCTTTATAGTTTACTTTATATCGTGGGTTGTTTCAATGGATGAAGATAGGTCAGGGTTGAAGATTCACTTACAGCTGCACATCATATGGGATAAAGATAATAATAAGCATAGTCATATGTAATGTTTTAATAGAGATAAAATTTGTGAGAAGCACATCCCGATTTACTAAAGCCCATGCGAGTCACATGCATAGCAATACCCTTTTGATCCAACCGTTTGCACCACAGAGCACCGGTCTACAAAGAATTATTAAGTGAAAACACAGATCAAAGCCTTAAGAAGTGATGTTTATATTGTTCCCAAATGGATTGCTAAGTGAAGATCATACTCCCTTTTCTATCACTTGATTTCCTATGAGATCGCCGCTAGCCAAGCATCTCGTCTCAAGCTTTTATCGATCTCGGAGATCTTGGGTACCTATAAGTCCAAAGATCGAGACAAGAGACAAAGAAATAAAGATAGAAATCTCTTACTCAAAAAATACACAATGCTCCCATAGATTAGGTACACATAATCGCTGCGAGGTTTCACCCTAACCCGCAGCCCATGAGGACTACTCACTCATAATAATAAGATCAAGGATAGAAAACATTGTGCAAAATACTTAGATTGAAATCAAATATTCTTACAATGGTCGCCGAATCACAAGGAGATCTAAAGTACAAGATAATGGCTATGGCTATAGAGAGGATGGAGGATGGAGAGGATGAACTATGGTGGTGGATCTCCTTTGGTGGTGTTGTGATGCAATCTGAGAATGGCGACCCTCTGCTCGGCGGCTGGGACCTCGAAATATATAGGTGCCTTCACGAAAGTCATAGGGTTTGACGAGAAAAAGTCGTTGCCACCTAATACGGGCAGGTCGTACGGGCGGGCCTTGCCCATACCAGTGGTCGTTATAGCCTCTGACGCCTGGCATTGACTCCAGGGTTGCTTGGCCGTGTAGATTTCGTCAAAAGCTTCATTTATGGCTCCAGATTTTGCCTTAAAAGTCATTTCCTGCATAACACAATTCAAAACAATGCTTTGCATATCTTTGCAATAATTAGTTATTAGTGGCAAAGCTAGAGAGATTATTTTCAATTGCATGACTAAATATGAGGATTAAATGCGGAGAAATATGACTATTTTCACTGCCATCAACTTCCCCAAAGCTCAAACCTTGATTGTCCTCGAGCAAGAAAACAACAAAACCATAAAGAACTTAGCGTTTAAACTGAAACAACAAGAGTATGAATGCACTTACGGTTGGTAGTCGTATGCATCGAACACTTCTTTCATTTCAAAAGCTCATCAACGTTAAAGATATGCCAATAATACAATACAAGCTTTGATAACTCAAAACAATCAAAGTAGATTTTAATATAAGTATGAATAACTAGGAGTGTAACAATCAATCCAATTCCCCTAATTAACCCTGAGCTTTCAAGGAACACTGGGATGTTTATAATAACAAAATTAAGTAAGAGAGTTCATGTCCTAAGTAGCATAACAATGAAGTGCCTTATTGACTCCCACATCAGTAAATCAAGACTATCAAAACACTTCTATTTAATTCATTGCTTTTTAATAAAATTCATAAAGTAGTAAGAGACCATGTCAAGGACTTGTTATGTGGATCTTCATTTTTCACGGGTAATTCTCAAGAAGGATCGTTGAGTGAGTTTTTAAACAATAGTTTGCACAACCTTTGAGAGTACCAATACGTTTTCCCATTATGGTGACAAGTGCCACCCATGTCGTCAACTCATAGCCGAAATCAGGGGTTGTACCATTGATTATTCGTAGGCCAGCAGAGTTGTTGATATCCAAAGGTGTGCATCAAAAACATAGAACTTTTTAAATAATATCATATATTGATCCACAAGGTTAGCTTTTGTATGGATCGCAATTACCACTAGACTTCATCTCAATCAAACAACTCCTTTGCATCGTTTTTTTAAATAGACTACCTTCCATGGACAATTTTCTAACCGAGGTATCTTGAACCTTTCCGTCTACCCCTCGTGAAAAAGACAAATTTCTGCTGAATCGGTGGCAAATGGGTCAGATTTGAACTATAGGTACATGATCTAATGCTCATAGTTTTTTGGAAAAATAATTTTAGGTTCAAAATATGCTATTTAAACAGAGATCCACTTCAAGTTTAGCGAGGCTCAGCCCCGAGCTAAGAATCTTCTTGCCCGTCGTTTTGACCATAGTTTGAAACGGACATAAGAAATTCAAAAATGATCCAAATAATGTAAAACCTTCACGTGGTGTCATATTATGTCACATATTTGTAAGTAAAAATATCAAACTTGGAATATTGCAAATATCTAAAAAAAAACATCATAGAAATGAGCTATCATGTTCAAGGTTTCATGGCTTTCAGGCCAGACGACCGATGTTATGGCTAGAATCGTGGCATGGTTTGTGATAATGTGACCATATTGTGCACGCATGTACATCTTGGGATGTTGAACAATATTATAGGAGGAAGTTTTCTTTTTTGTCGCACCAAGAAGCCATTTCCATTTTACGAGTGCCAAACCCGGGGTGTTTTGTGAAGCAACCACCAAATGAAAGTTTCAAAATGGTACCATCCCATTTAAAAAGATAATAGACCACCTTCCATGGACAATTTCTCAACAGAGGTATCTTGAACCTTTCCGTCTACCCCTCATGAAAAAGACAAATTTCTGCCAAATCGGTAGGAAATGGGTCAGATTTGATCTATAGGTACATGATGTAATGCTCATGATTTTCTGAAAAAATCATTTTTAGGTTCAAAATATGCTATTTTATCAGAGATCCACTTCAAGTTTAGCGAGGCTCAGCCCCAAGCTAAGAATCTTTTTGCCCGTCATTTTGACCATAGTTTGAAACGGGCACAAGAAATTCAAAAACAATTCAAACAATATAAAACCTTCGCGTGGTGTCATATTATGTGACATATTTTCAAGAAAAAATATCAAACTTAGAATATTGCAAGTATCTTACAAAACTTTCTCAAAAATGAGCTATCATGTTTTTCATCGCTTTCAGGCCAGACGACCAATGTTATGGTTAAAATCATTGCATAGTTTATGATAATATGTTCATATTGTGCACACATCTGTATATTGGAATGTTGAACAATATTGCAGGATAAAGTTTTCCTTTTCGTCGCAAAAAAACTATTTTCCTTTTTCCGAGTGCCAAATAGAGGGTGTTTTGTGAAGGAGCCACCAAATGAAAGTTTCGGTTGATGCAGTGTTAAAAAGATATGATGCAAGATTAAATAGATGATAATGATGTCATATTTAGATTCCTCTTATTTATCTAATCGATTTAGATATATTATTTGTCGAAATCCGATTTGTGGATTTGTAGATATGAATTATTCAATATTAAATAAAAGGCAAAAAAATAAAATCATTTTATTGTTATTGGAATTCATGATTATTATTACTTTTGTTGTTTACTTAAATAATTGTTTGGAATTTTAAAAGATAAAGACGTGTGACATCATGGTCCAAAGTGTTAATAAGATTGATATGATAGTATTATCAACAAGGTCTAATTTTTTTCTCGAAATCTCGTTCGAAAGGAACGGAGAAGTTAAGCGTGTTGGAGCTGGATAGTGTGAGGAAGGGTGACCAATCGAGAAGTTTGACCCAGAGTGCAATTTGACCTGAGATTAAGCATGCTTAGAGTTAAAAAAAATGTTCCTTGTGAGATTAACAAGTCAAACAATTCAAAAAAATAAAAAACAATTGAAGAAAAAACTTGACCGATGGCTTAGCAGTCAGCATATCCAAACGGCCGTTAGCCGTCTAGGTAGGATCTATCTAGCCGACGTCGTGCTGCTGCCGTCGGCGTAGGTCTATACCGACGGCAGCCATCTGCAGACGTGTACCATGTGTTTCCTGCAGTGTTTTAGCAGTTTTGATTAGCTGCCTAATTAGTAGAACTAAGCTAATGCAGCAGGCCTACAACGCTGCACTTCCCGTCGTATGGGGTATGGACTGATTAATTAGCTTGTGCTTGATTATTTTGATGCTTAACTCTGTAACCGTGCCGGCTAATCCATGCACATGATTAGTAGCTACCTGTACCTTTTTTTTTATTGTGGCATGCAAACCTGCAGGTGTTTTATGCACACATAGGATTGACTCGTTCTAGTGCCGAGGTTGCCGCTCAACCTGCAGGGTCTCATGCACACACAGGGCTGACTCGTTCTAGCGTCGAGGTTGCCGCCTCGAGTCGTGGCGGCATGGCCCACCAGTGCCGTTACCGCACCCTCTCCAGCAACGACGTGCTGGGTCCCGCGGCGGTAGACACGTGCCGACACCGTCAACGGCGGCAGACGTCACCCGCTGGCTACACCTACCGCCACGTAGAAATTGTCTTTTTTGACAATTTTTGTAAGAGGTGGTATTTTTTGACAATTTACTTGCGCGCGGGTGGTCCTTTCTGTCAAAAATTTCGAGATCAATGGGCCTAAGCCAAGTCTTTAACCTTGTCCAAATTCTAAGGATAAAGCGGCACTAGAAGAAAAGATGCGCGGCCGATTCTTGGAGCAACCTCTACGCCAAAACACCTTCTTATTAGATTGATAGCAGGCCTTTCGATTCCTGTATGATTTAACATGCTGCCGTGTTTTCCTGCTTTTGTTCTGTTCATGTGTTTTTCAAATCCTGTGAACCAGAGAGAAAAGAGGCTCTCCGTGTGTTGCATGTGTATCGATACGAAGATGAATCTTCCTAGTACAACTATATTAAGATCGTGATGGGGACGGCCCGATCGGTAGCATCGTGGCACATTGACATGCGACGACGGAAAAAATTGAAGCGTTGCATTGGCGCCTACGTGTGCCCTGTGTGGTCAGCAGGTGAGGTGAGCGTCGGATGGAATCGTGGAGGCATGCAACACACGCTGATGGCGCTGGCCGGTGCATGCATGCGGCTGATGCGCCTCGTGTCTCTCTTCGTCTCCCGATTTGGGCCATCACGCAAAGCAGGGTGAAAGCATGAGGACACGGCTGTTTTGATTTGATCTGATTTGATTTGATGGCACGCACGTGCTCCCTCCGTTCAGAAATATAAACGTTTTAGCTTTGTGAATAGAACGTATCTAAACGTTTTTTTAGTGTATAGGTTTATAGAGATTTGGAGTGAACCTACACACTAAAAAGATCTAAATACACTTGTTTTATAAAGCTAAAACATCTTATATTTCTAAACGGAGGGAGTAGTATCTCCGTTCCTTTGCGAGACGTCTCAAGAGCTCCACTACTGTAGTAGTAGTACTCCGTACGTTCTAGGCGTAATAGCTTTTACTACTGCCTATGGAATCTTGACATAGCTACGTACGTAGATACTAATAGATGAAAAGAATCTTCTTGGCTTATAGGATCTGTGAGAAAAGAAGATGTTTGCGATGGACGAGATAATAATAGGAGTAGTACATCTAAAGATTTGGCCAATTAGTGATACTGAAGCTGATCGCTGTCATTGTGTGCGTGTGTGTTACATGTAGTTGGCTGGCAGCAGTGCTGTCTGCTTCCCGAAGCTGCAGCAACCAGATTCTGTACCCTACCAGCAGCACAGCCCTAGCTAGCAATTAAAAGAAGAGTACGTCCGTGTCTATCCTTTCCTGGCCTGCAAATGTTTTTGCTGTTGTAGATTAGTATTAATAAATCACAAGACTGATGGTTTCTGACAGAATCACAACGATTGATTGATTGATTGAATGACCGACTGATTCTTTGATGTTTAACGGAAGAAAGAAGAATGACAGGTCCGCATGCCCATGCGCGTGTCCTTGTTAGTTTCTGATGCCAAGAACATGGCACGTACGGCCGGCTGTCCCAAACTCTGATGGCTTGCCTTGCCAGCAACCACACGCGACACATGGGCTTCCCCTGCCTTGCAGCGGCATGGCGAGAGCAGGACGGCATGGAGCTCCTGGATGCATGCATGCATGGCAGGGCAGGGTACTCACTTCACTTCACTCCACTTCACTTGGAGATGCAACAACAGCAGCACCATACCTTTGCAGTACTGTCGGTAAAGACCTTGCAATAATGTACTTTCTAACCAGCACGCAGCACTATCCATCTTCTTTTCAGATCCATGTGTATCCAACACGTCCAGGCTGCCGTACGCGTCCGATCGAATTGGGGGTATGTGTTTCGAACGCAGGAAACTGCTGCACGGTGATTCCAACGCCTACACATACACTTGCAGATGTGTTTCTTTTCCTCTTCATTTTCACGGGAAGCTACTGTAGTATAGTACGTAACTAATTTCATTCATGTCTGCGAGGTTTGGTGAAAGCAAAGTGCACTGCCATCTAGTCACCGGCATCCGTTGTTCGCGGTCGTCATGATTACGAGGATGGCGCATGTCTCACTGATCACTTCTTCAGATAGAGCATAGATAGCACGTATCATGGGAGATGATGTGATTCCACTGTTTGTTTCCGGGGAAACGGAAAACAATGCTCTCTCCCCTCTCTCTCTCTCTTAGGAGTACCTTTTACCTTTGCAAAGTGCACTGGAAGTATTAGCTATATGATATATTTTCTGATAAAAGGATAGCTGTATGATATGGTTCCAGAGAAGGTTGACAGCACAAGACACACTCACATCATGTTGCTTGCTTCATGGGGAATTGAAGCACTGCTATCAAGGAGCACTGATGCAGGACCAATACTTTTAATAAGATTCTCCATCAGTTGCCCAGCAGCAAACTAATGCACGAGGATCATATCAGGCATGCATGGGGCTACAACACTGACACGAAAAATCTTGTGTTGAAGTATTCACAACCACCCACACCAAGTATACTATGCTCTGGTAATTCAGTCGGTTTAGCCACCTTTCGTCTATTCTACAAAGTAAACTTTCACACTTTGGTCCTATTGTTCTAGCAGATTGTAAAATATAAGTTGACTACTTCAAATTCAGCCCCGACAAATTAACGAGCTAGCTGAATTCATTTCCCCAACAGCATCAATTTTTTCTCATGTGTGCAAGGGCCCCACAACAATACACTACACAGAGTAAAAAAACACATTTACCTTCCCGACCCAAAAAAACACATCCTGCTCCCTACCCGACACCGTGCGGCCACACCGGGCTGCACCGGGTGGCCATCACCAGCGCCTCTCGACCTTTCCCGCGGCCTCCCGCATCCCGCCACCGCCAGGGACGTCGCCAGGAAAAGCCCAGGCGACAGAGGATCCCCTCAGAGGTCGATCTAGTGGGTGAGGCGGCGTCCGTTCTGGCCCTCTCCGGCAACGGTGGCGTGGGATGGCGGCAACCATTGCGTGGCTGCGACGACTGGAGGCGACAACGCTAGCGGGTGGCGGCGGTGTGGAGGAGCTAGGCACGATCTAGGCCCAGATGGGCCAGGCGGATTTCGGTAGCTCGCTAAACTACTGTTCCATCACCAGCATGCGGAGGCGCTCCTAGGCTACTCCCGTGACACGGGGACGCCTGGGGAAGCAACCCTAGGCATGGCGGTGGCGGCATCCTTCTTCGCCGAAGGTAGTCGGCCATGGCTAGTTGTGGTCTTGATCCCACATCTAGTCCCAACGATGAGTTAGGGGGGCATGGCTGCCGGTGAAAACCGAGCTCCAACTCCGGTCATGGTGGGCGATGGTGGCGTTTACACTTCGTTACCTTGCTGGACACATCGCTTTTGCAGCCACCGTCAACTCACTCGTGTTGCTCCAGGGAAAACCCTAAGATCTGGGAATACTGGATCAGACGATTGCAGCACTGCGGTGTCACGTTTCTCTTTTGAGAGCATTGTTTGTGGAGAAACGCTGGATAACAGCAGGAGGTGTTGCGGCTACATCTTGCATGGAGCTTCGGCGGAGATGTCAAGTCATGCCTGTTCGGCAGGTGCTATGCACAATTTTCTAGAGACTTCAGGTTGTGTCGGCTGGTCGTACTTGGCCGCATGGTGCTACAGTGTACCAGCAGCGACCATGACGTGCTTAGGAGATTGCGCACAAGGAGGTGGTGCTACTTGGCACCACGGTGGTGTCGGTGGCTGGTGTGGCGAGAGTCCGCTCATCAATCTACACACTGAAATGGGTAGGCAGAAGATAGCGGATGCAGCTACATCCGAAGTGAGTGCATTGGCACCGCTTCGCGGATATGCTGTGTGGATCTGGACTCTTGACTTGCATGGTGCGACTAGGTGTTTTCCACGTCTCGTCGGGAGCTAGCGATGGACTGCTATCGTTATGCTCGGTGGTATTGTATTGGCGGTTTTGATTCATATGATCCTTGTAATGGCTTTTGCCAGATTTTGATGTTTAATAATAAACGAGGGTTGTGTGCATCGCTTGATGCATAGACTCGGCCTCTGTTCCCCTTTTCGAAAAAACAATACACTACACACACTGCAGATCTTGCTTGCTGTGTGTAGCTGAATTCCCCCCACCCCACAAAGTCCATTTTTGGATCACTTGGCCACATGCCTCCCTGCTCCCCTGCACACCCACAATTGCCATGGCCCCCAACCATAATTGAGAGCTAGTTTTGTCAAACAAATTCACCAATTATTTGTCATACATATATATGGGCCATCCCATTATCGAACATATGTGCCATCCAATTCTAGCTAGCCTCTAAATTACACCAATCTGATCAGAGGCCAACTTGAAACTAGTTGCTACTCCACTCCATATAAGTTTTCTTCTGAGTGTAAAGTTCTATACTACATCCGTTCCATAAAACAAAGGGTATAATTTTTTCTAAAATCAAACAATGTAAAGTTTGATTGTAGTTATAGAAAAACATATTGAGAACTAAAACATTGTATATATATAATATGATGTGGTATGTCATGATGTCTAATAACATTACATTCGTATTGTAGATGTTGATAAGTTTTTTCTAAAAAAAAACTGGTCAAAATTTATGTTGTTTGATTTTTGAAAAACATTATAGGCCTTATTTTATAAAACGGAGTTACTAGCTATGTTTTATAATATAAGATATTTTAGCTTTGTGAAAGAAGTGTATTTAGATCTCTTAGTGTTTGGTAAAATATCTTATATTATAAAACGGAGGGAGTAGTTGTTAGTCTGTAGATTAAGGAACAAACACAATATCATATCATGAACAGTAGGCACGATGAAACCTACAACACATGAAAGTGATTTCAGTTTCACCTCACCCAACAATGAGGTCACTCGAACTCTCGGGAGTAAAACTACTACTTCATAACCTCAATTAATTAAGCTACTCAAACACTAGAGACCAAGTCGGGCTATTTTTTTAAAAAATACACCTAGTTTAATCATTTTTGAGAAAAATGCACAAATTTAAGAATTTGCAGAACTTGCACACCGTTGGCTTAGGGGATACCGAGTGGACCTGGGTAAGGCCGATTGGCACCTGTCGGCTTTGGCAAGGCTGATTGTCCATAGTCATTGTCGTTGCCTTGCTGAAGCCGACCGGACCTGGTCAGCTTTGTTTAGGCCGATACATTTTAATCTTCTTCTTCATGGCCAAAACCTGCGTGATCAAGGCAAATACACGTTTTGTTACTTACTTGGTTAGCACCACCATTTCCATTGCCCTATAAGAACACCACCATCATTTCTCCAAAAAATAACCACCAAATCAACTTCCAGTTTATCCCATCAGTAGATCAGCTTCCCCTACCTCCGTACTAGTTCTAGAACGAAGATTTTGTGGAAACTGGCTAAATTCGAGCCATAATAGCTGTTGGAAATGGAGCTCGCGAGAGAAGAGAGAAAATGGGAACGGGAGGAAGAAAGAGAGGAGCGGGCGGCCGGACTCGTGATATTTCCAAACACAACACGGCCTCGGTGTGACCGAATGGGCCTCACTCGGCATCAACATGGCTGTTGGCCCGTGCAGGACCCGCCACCACATGCAGTCGGTCACGGGGAAGCCGACCACAACCTATCGGTCTGCGTGTGACGGACCAGCTCCACTCGGTTTGGCCAAAGCCGACGGTGTGCTAGATCTGTAAATTCCTAAATTTGTGCATTATTTTCGAAAATAATTAAAAAAGTATATTATTTAAAAAAATAGCCCAAGTTAGACACAAGCACACCAGAAGGAATAATAAGAAGAAGAAAGGATCAAGAAGACAGGGAATTAGTTAAGCATCTTTTTTTGATGGAACAGTTAGGTGCAATGCAGCTAAGCTAGAATGATCAGCAAGAACTAATGGTAAACGTCTCGAATCAATTCTTGTTGTTGGTTTTACTCGAGCCGGAGCTGCGGCGGGCTCGCGCTGGTGCTCCGGCCGCAGGAGGGGTCTCCATGATCGACGCCGGCGACTGGCTGATGGTGGTGGCGGCGGGCAAGGGTGTGCTTGTTGTTGTGCATCCAGACCTTGAGAACGCGGCGCTTGACACCGACCTCCTGGCAGAAGCGCTGCACCACGGCGTCCTCCAGCTTCTGCAGCCGCCACCCGACCTCCTCGGCGAAGCCCAGCATGCGCGCCTTCTGCTCCGCCGTGAACTTGGTCCGGAACCGCTTCCGGGCCGGCGCCAGCGGCCGCGCCGTCTCGTCGGACTCCGAGATGTGCATGGCACTCAGGGGCATCACCATGCGCGTCGGCGGAGCGTGCGCGGCCATCAGGAGGCCGCCGCGGTGGGCGGTGAGCGGGCTCAGCGGGCTCATGAGGTGGTGGTGGTGCTGCATGTGCCGCGAGCCGGTGCCGTCCGTCTCCTTGCGGTGAAAGTTTCGGTGGCACCCGCAGGCGGAGCACCGAAGCGCGCCCAGCGCACCATCCTCGCCGGCCGGCATGAACTCGCCGCACCCGTCCGTAGCGCTGCCGCCGATGGTCGCCGCGTGGTTCTTGAGGCACTCCCGGTACCTCGCCCCTCCACCGGTTTCGGCAGGCACAACCGCCACCAGCTGCCGGTTCTTGGTGTACTCTTCCTCACCGCCGGCAGCCTCCGTCGACGGAGACGCAGGCGGCGACAGATGGCGGCCATTACAGCCAGCGTGGTGGTGATGCTCATGGTGCTGCAGACCAAGGTACGGCGGCGCGGCGGCGTGCATTGGCATTGGCATCGGCAGCTCACCCTGCGCACCAGAAAGATCCATGTGCCCCTCCCGGCCGGCCTTGATCGTCCTCGTAGCTTCACTCCTCCGCAAGAAGATGCTTCCAGCTCCTGCACTGCGCTGCTCCTGCAATGGCGCACGCGTGCACACACACAAAAGCGTAAATGCCAAGTTTGGGGTGCCCTTGCAATGATGTGTTGGAAACAAGAATCTAGCACTCCTTCGGAACCTCAGAAAAGAGGAACAAACACACACATAAAGGTGATAAAAAAAAGAAACAGATTAGTCTGTGACCTCCTAGGGATCTTGGCTACAAGATACTAGTTGCAAACCCCAAGATGGAGAAAACTGGAACATATATTGTTGTTTTCTCTTAGGTCTTTCATCATGCAGGGGAAGATTACTAGAGTCTCTGCAAATGGAGGCTTAATTTGCTCAATTCCTTCACTGGGCTCATGCTCATCTACTGTAGTCTAACATGTATCCTAGTACATGGACCAGCTAGCCTTTGAGTTATATCCTGGCTAACTGCAAGCCCTCCGCTCATTGGCTCAGGCGGAGGAACAACTGACAGCTACAAACAAATGAGCTCTGTTGTGCTGCTTCCAACAGTAGTGGACAAACAAACAGGGTGGAAGCAGAAACAAAATGCAATGAAGTGAGAGCAAAGAGTTTAACACACAGATGTGGATTATGAGCAAACAAACCTTGGAGTTGCAGTTGCAGTGTGTCAATGGATAATCAAATCAGGAGGGCATAGAGACAGAGAAAGAGATGGAAGGTGCAAGTTCATGCATGTCTGCCTCTCCTCAAATCTTGGCTGCTCCCACCATTGCAATGAAAATTACAAGGAAACACAAGATGGAGAGGGAGGAGGGAGGCTGTTAGGGATGGGAGAGTTATGGCTGAGGTGAAGGACTGGTTGTCATAACAAAGAGAGATGAAGGAGAGAGATGAGGAGGCAAAGAAAAATACTACTATGTGCTTGCTTTGCTTGCACTGTCAGGAATCCTAGCTTACTTCACAAATCACACGGAGGTGTGTCAGGACTCAGGAGGTCTGGAGGTGTACTAGGTGGAGATGGAGGGAGGGCAGAGCTACAAGAGCTGAGTATGCACATATGCCCCCCAACAGAGGTTTTTAATTGCAAAACATTCATCTATACTATCTGTTAATTAGTCATGATCCTGCTCTTTGTCATTAGATAGATTTCGCCTGGTTCTTTTCTACAATGCATTCATGCACATACATGTGGATGCTTTATATGTGGATGCTTTATATTGGAGATTTTAGTGTTGAGTGGTTTTCACGTACTCCCTTCTTCTCAAAATAGATGTCGCAAATTTATTAAAATTTGAATGTATCTAATACTAAATGTATCTAAATATATCCAAATTTAGATAATTTTGTGACATCTATTTAAGACGGAGGGAATACGTTATATGACTATTACCATTGCCACCTTGCATGTCTTCTGAAATAAGTAGTTACTGCATATTGAAAAATTACTTTTAGTATTACAGCCCTACGACATGCTTTAAATGACCACACGTGTAACGATTTATTTTTATTTCAAGTTGGTCCACAAACCAGTCAACTCTCAGCTTAATTGAAAGCATTGTGTCCAGTTTATTTCTCAATCTCTCCGATCCAGATTAGTTGACTCAAATTTACCTAGATAAGGATGTATTTAGCACTAAAACTTGTCTAGACAAATCTAAGTCAATTAGTTTAGATAGGAGAGAGTACCAAGAAGATATCAGTTACACTCAGCCTCTGCAACAACATAATAACGAGAACAAGTCTAGACACGAAGGATGCACACAAACGAAAAAGAAAAGGAAAAGAAAATTAAGACCCCGCCGAAGCAAAGAGGCTCGCAACAGCAATAGCACCACCGGTGGGATGACACCTCAACTCCAAAAAGCTTCTAAAAAAAAGCCTCTAGAAAGGTAACAGTGCGCGGACCATTGATGTTGTAATGGTATATACACAGATTTTTCGTCTAATTCAACATGTAGTGGTATATACACAGATTTTTCGTCTAATTTTATCTAGGAGTACTACTTTTTCTGAAGTAAGAAGACGATCGTGTAATGGATTTCCATTGCTTAGCTGAACATGCAAGAGACCATATTAGTTTTTCCTATGCAACTACGACAGGAGCATACTATCATATAATAGCTAATAGCTACAAAAATGCCATAACCATTCACTTATTTGGCCTTATTTGCTTTTTAACTTCAGAACATAGATAGTCACACTTTCCATTCCAATCATCATTTCCTAGGTCATCATCTCCTGTTTGAGGATGTGACCATTAGATCATCAGGACGAGTTAATATTTCAGGATGCCTTGATCAACTAGCTGCATAGATCGTAATGTAGATTATATTTTTGGTTTCCCAACCTGGAGATGCAGATTTTTTATATTCTATGGAGAAATATGAATGAACTAAATTGGGTGATCCGAAGTTAGCTCAGTTTCAAGATTCCAAGTACAGTTGAATTTTTTTGGTGACCATGATGTTAATGTTCTTGTCGGAGATGCTTCAAGTGCTGCCACTTAGGCAGACTTCAGTGGAAGTACAAGAATTTACTATGCCACATCAAATTTCTTTTACTAATCACTCACTTGGTCATATATATCAGGCTTCCGTCCAGCTATATTAATCTAGCAACACAGAGCAAACACACCCAAAAGAAAAAAAAGAAACATAATGGAGACAAAGGCGGATCAACTAAATGACGGTGACCCGCAACCATTGTGTCCTCCGGAGAAGTCCCACCATGCTCCTTGCTCTGACTCGTCAAACGCCAAGCAGCATCCTCAAGAGGGAAAGCGACCGTTGTTGCCCAGACTAGAGACTGATCCTAGGGTTTCCCCCGACACGTAGGGGGAACTGGATGACGGGTAGCCACGATGCCCTTCAAGAAGGAAAGATGCCACCCTCGAGCGGTACTATGTCAGAGTCGGGCGAGCCTACAAGGATTTCTCCCGAAAAAACCCTATCCACGACCCCCGGACGATCCATACCACAGGAGCCCCGCGAGGACGAGGCCTCGCCACCACCAAAATTGTCGTCCACGAGCATGCACCACTATGGTCACGAAGACCCCATCATCGTCTCACCGAGATTACTGTTGCGAGGTCAGCAAGACGAGGCACACATAGCTTGAATTGGGGCCAGCAGAACCGTGTTCGTGCGGGAGGGAACTGCCTCCACCACCAAATGCGGTAGTTAACCGGACGCGATCATGGGCACACCAGTCCCAATTGGGTCCGGTCGTTTCTAGTGGACCTGTAAAGCGCCCATAGGAGCACACCAGTCCCACGAGGGTACAACTGGGGAGAATATAATTATGCGGCCCGAAAGTTGAGACACCAAGCCAAAGCGGTATCCAAGTTGCTTGTAATTAGCCGTGTTTCCCACAGTTGGCGTGCCAAATATTCAGAGAGTCTTTTTTGGCACGAATTCAACATAACATTTCAATATAAAATATCAAGCTAACGCCCGTCAAGTTGGGCCCCCTGTCAGTTTTCGTCGTTATGTCGCTGCCGTTGCATAGGCATAGTGGCTGTCACACAGGCTTGCAGCGCTGGCGCAGTGGATATGACAACATGACCAATAGCAGGTATTGACGTGACAATACAGGGTCCTCGTTATTAATATTTTTAATCTTCGTTTACTCAGAAGCTGGAATGGCTACCGCCACGCGTCTCTCTATTGGACTTCCGTCCCTGTTGTTAACCACTACCTTAGAAACGCATTAACGGTTCCACCGTTCTCCTGTCTCGTAGAAACCACTCTTCTTCTTCCTGTCGTGTCTTGGTTTCGTCTTCTCCTTGCCGCCATGGAAGGTCGTCGCACTGTAGAGACAAGCTTAATTGCCCATGACAATAAAAAGATAGAGGTCATCTACACCAATGAGGACAAGACAGTGGTGCGAGTCCTGAGGATGTACGAGTATTGGCTTGTGGAAGACGAGGACAAGTTCGTGGGATTGGACCTCGAGTACACCCCGGAGGACCCAGAGTTGGAGAATGAAGTCTCCATCATTTAACTGGCCATGAGGAAACATGTCCTTGTCTACCACTACTCCTGGTTTGTAGACATGCTCTCTATAGTTAACCGCTTTTAGGGTTTTCTCCTATTGTTATTTATCCATTTGCTCATCTTGCAACTACTGAATTTTATTAGGATCAAATAAATTATGACAAGCCAATGTTGAGAGTCTTGATCTTGCATTGACTAAACTTTTTAAAATTATACTTAGATGATGATCTTGCATTGACAAAAACATTTGTAGTTACAAATTTTGGTGACGACAAACTACATACTTTCAGGATTGATAAGAAGTGTCCGGTGCTGCACCAGTTCCTTGTAGAAAAAGGAATTGTTTTCTGCACTATCGACAAAAGAACTGATTTTTTTAAAAAAATTCCTTGAGGGAATTACAATTCCTGCGCACAAGTGGATCGATATTCAGAGTCTTGTCAATATTATAGGGGGCTCGAGGAAGGATGGAATGGCTACACTCGCAACTAGAATCCTCGATGAGTCGTATGATAGAATGAAGGCTAATTTCCCTACGGATAGACATGATTTCTGGGAGGAGAAGCCGTTGTCTGAGATAAACCTGAAGTATGCTTACGTGACCTACCAATTGTAAGAGGGAAGACGAGCTTAGGGGAGCCCTTCATACCAAATGCAGTATAGATGAGTTTGACGCTACATATGCAAAGGAAATGGCTGCATCTGAAGCAGTTGAGGCAGCAAACAGAGAGGCAGCATCTTCCAGCAGCAACAACCAGGCCTATGATGCACCGCTAATTGTGCCACAAGATGCTGAATATAGGGAAGCCAAGGAAGATCCCAGGTGGGAAGAACTTGCATTTCATGATCTATGGATGGCCAATAATGTAAGAAACAACTGGAATGCTCATAGTTGGTCTCCTAGGAACGATGGCAAGCGCCTCAAGTGGTCTGATGAGAAGTTAATTAAATTTTACCCTTTGTGTTATGTTTCTGTTTTGTGGTACTCAGGTAGCTTGACAAGATGGCTAGCGCCTCAAGTGAGAGAAGTGAAATAAATTTTACTTTTTTGTGTTATATTTCTATATTTGTCTGGTAGCTTGTCAAGATGGCAACTCGTTAACTGGCAGTTTTGATGTTCCATGTTTGGTTTTATCTACTTTCTTGTGTTTTGTCCACACTTTGGAGTATTTTTCATATGATTTCTTGGACTAACCTATTAACAAGAGCCACAGTGCCAGCTGCCTGTTTTCTGCTGTTTTTGGTTCCAATAAAGTTAAAAAATGAATATTCTCGGAATTGGACGGGACAAAAGCCAAAAATCCTATTTCACCAGAACACTCCCGGAGCCAGAATATGAGACGGAGTGGGGCTGGGGCCCAGCCACACCACCTAGCCATGCCAGGCGGTGGTCTGGCCGCCCCAGGCACCCCCTCGGTCTCCCTCTTCGCCTATAAGATTCCTTCTAACCTAAAAACTTAGGGGGGTTCGACGTTTTTCCAGAAGGAGTTCTGCTCCGCCGCCACCACCAGATTCCACGAAACAGCACGAGAAACTCCGTTCTGGCACCCTGCCGGGACGGGGAATTGGAGGAGATCATCGCCATCATCATCACCATCGCTTCTCCATCGACCATCCATGTTTCCCCCATCTATGAGTGAGTAATCCCCCGCTGTAGGCTATGGGGATGGTAGGGATTGGATGAGATCGTTCATGTAATGGCATCAGATTGTTAGGGCATGGTGCCTAGTATCTTCTATTAGTGCTTTATGACTTTGTTGCGACTTGTTATGCTTAATGCTTGTCACTAGGGCCCGAGTGCCATGATTTCAGATCTAAACATGTTATTGATTCATTATGATAGTATTGTTTATGGTCTTACCTGCAAGTTGTATACACACGTTATTGTCCAAGAACCAATGGTCCCGAAGTGACAGAAATCGGGATAACTGGAGGGAATGGCTTTGATGTGAGGATCACATGTGTTCACGGAGTGTTAATGCTTTGCTCCGGTGCTCTATTAAAAGGAGCACCTTAATTGCCAGTAGTTCCCTTGAGGCCCCGCTACAAACGGGCTGGCAGGACAAAAGATATTGTGCAAGTTCTCATTGCGAGCACGTATGGCTATATATGGAACACATGCCTAGGATTATCTAGTACTTGGATGCTTTATCTTATTTATCTTCAATTGCCCTATGTTCTGATTGCCTTGTGAATTGTCTTGTCCATGCAACGCTCGTCCATCCATCACTATGCCTACCGCACTCGAATTCTACTGTTTACTACTATTGTTACTACTGTCTTTACTTTTACTACTACTACTACTATTACTTCACTACTCCTACTACAAAACTGTTGCTACTGATAAACTGCTGTGAGCAAGATTGTTTCCAGGTGCAGCTGAATTCACAACCCAGTTGTTAAGACTTATAAATATTCTTTGGCTCCCCTTGTATCAAATCAATAAATTGGGTTTCACTTCCCTCGAAAATACTACGATACACCCTCTATACATGTGAGTCATCAAGACTATTTTCTGGCGCCATTGCCAGGGAGCATAGCTTTATTTATCAAGTCCACTTGGAATCACTATTGTTCAAGCTTAGTTTATTTCCGCCTTGTTTGCTTGTTTCTTATATCAAAAATACAAAAAAATAGTTCCTACTCTAGTTGTTATTTTTGTTGGTCTGTTATGCTTTATTATGCTTTCTATCAATGGTTGGTTTCTTTGAAACTGAATCTTATTGGCAAGGTGGGTTCACGGAAGAACAAAAATATTATTAAGGAACACCGCTTGTCACAAAAATAGAAACACTTATGGGAACAAATTGATAAATTGTATACCATTGCAATACACGTGTGCTCTACTTATAATGTTACTTATTGTTTTGATAAATCTTATTGCTGTAGGACGTACAAACACCTCCCTTTTCAATGTGAGTATAATGATAATGTTACCATATCTTCTTATGTTAAGGGAAATTATGACTTTTATGATGTGGAACAAATTGAGGAATTTATTGCTTGGAAGGGTGCATTTGAACTTGCTCGTTTTCTTGAAAATATTGATGATTCACCTTATAAATATGAGGTTTATGGTATACTTAAATTTTTCTTTGATAATTACAAGGAAGAAAATGGCTATATTCTTGAATATATTAATAGATGCTTTCCACAAATGGAAGAGACTAATGCCTTGCAGAATCTTACGGAAGAAGAAATTGATGAACCTGAAAGCTCATTAGATGAAAAAGAGGAGGAGAGTGATGAACAAAAGGAGGAAGAATGGATTAGCTACCCATGCCTACCTTCTAATGAGAGTAACTCTTTATCTCTTACATTATTTGATTGCCCCATGCTTACCAAAGGAGGATGAATGTTATGCTCATGTTATGTGTGATAATCCTTTATTTGTGCCTAACTTCGAGATGCATGGTACTAAAGAGTTTTGCTTAGAAATTGTTTATGATAAAGCTCTAGACGATGGTCCTATACGGAATGATCAGTCATCTTGTTATAGAATTGTTAAAAGTGGGGTTGAAGGTTTTAATCCCACTATTTTTGAGCTTGATAAAAATTATGTTTTTGTAAAACATGAAAAGCATGTTTTATGTGATAGTTATATTGTTGAGTTTATTCATGAGGCTACTGAAAATTATTATGAGAGAGGAAAATATGGTTGTAGAAGTTTTCAAAAAACTAGCCAGCGAAGAAGGCGTCGTACTGGCCGGCCTACAACCTCCTCAGCACCTGACGAGTCTTGGTGTGCTTGGACTCGTCATCGCTGCAGACGTCGCTACCGTACACCTATTGGAAGAAAAAAAAGGAGGATTAGATGATGTAATAAGATCGAGCAATCGCAATGTGAACAACCGAACCCTAATAAACCAAGATCTAGCATCCAACGATGGGAACGGGAGAAGAACCAGGGAAGGGGAGCAAACCCTAGTTACCCCCGACCATGGGTCGTTGATGCCGGTGTCATAGGGGTTCATCGGAGCGATGTACTACTCTGGATCGTAGGGGTCCCAGAAGAGCTGGATCTGCGCGTGACCGGCGGGGGCCTCCTCACCGGCGGCTACGTCGGTAGCGGGGACGGGGGCCTGGACAGAAACAGTGGCTGCCATCGATGCCTCGATGGGGGCCTGGACGGGGATGGCGGCTTCTTTCAATGCCTCGAGGGGGACCAGGACGGAGATGGGGGCCTCCTCGACGGTGGCCTTGGAGTCGACGATGGCCACCGCATCCTCCTTCGCCATCGCCGATGCGGTTGGGGTTTTCTCTGGAGTTTGCAGAAGCTGATGGGACAGTGGAGAGGATTGTGTGAGGAGAGTGAGCGAGAGTGAGAGTGGGTAGGTGGAGAGGGAGAGGGAGAGGGGCTCTATAGTTAAGGTGATGGGAAGGGACGTTTCATTGCACCACCGTGCACCACGCCGCGTAGGCTACTGCTATACCATGCACTACGACATGCGCATGGTACGCCACTTTTTTCTCGAGCCATGCATGGCAGTTCTATATTCATCCGCATGCAAATGGCGCAAACACAATTTCTATGTACGAAGTTTGACACAACCATAAAATTGCCGATAATTAAAAGGGGAAATGTAGAGGAGAAGGTATGTGGCTATACGGCGAGATTTATGGGGTTGTGCTGGATCGGGTAGCGGGAGGTGTGGATGAGTGCGAGGGACTCGATGAATGCAGAGACGTTAGGTCTCCTCGAGGGGCACCCTCCTCGAGACCCATTTCTCAGCTCTTCGGCCTCCAGCTGACACGTGGAAGTTTCTTGCGGTAGGGCCCAGTTGGAAGTGAGATTGAGGGCGTGCCGAGTAAAAATGGGATATATCTTATTAAAATCAAGTGGCAATAAATTGCAGCTGCCCATCGACGATCGTGCACTCGATGACCCCGTTGCCCTGTGCATGTGTCATGGCATAGTATTAGTAGTAGTAGGCTTTTCAGACGTGATTAAACATGACATGACCAATTGACGAAATTTTCCATGGATGGCTTTGTATTCCTTCTTGTAGAAGTCTCGCTGAGAGAGATGTTCGTGCTGTCTCACGCTATACTGTCAAGGGCATGACGTGTGCCACGATCTGTGTTGGATCACAGAGGATCAACGGTTGGTGCGCACGATCCACGTGACAACTGTGACAACTAATCAGGGCGTAGCACACATAGTGAGCACATGTTTGGGCTTCTACGAGAGAGAGAGAGGGCAAAACTGAGTAGTATAAAAAAACCAAGGGCAAAACTGATTAATATAAGAAATGGAAAGTGAGTGTCTTATACAATGAAATACATCTTAGCATACATCAAATTGTGACAAGATGGAACCACTAGAGTCATTGCATGTGTGTCCAACCATGTCTAGGAACCCTAGCAGCATGATGGGATTCAACTACAACAAGCATTGTACCACCAGCTTGAAAGATGCTGCATCACCACACCCACTTGGATGTGTGTGTGTATCAGTGTGCATCATTGTGGTTTTTGGAAAAGAACACATGCATTGATGACACTCCATCATGTGTTGTCCAATCATGTCCAGGAACCCTAGCAGCATGTTGGGATTCAACTACAGCATGCATTCTACCACTAGCTTGAAAGTTGCTGCATCACCACACCCACATGGATGTCTGTGTGTATCAGTGTGCATCATTGTGGTTTTTGGAAAAGAACGCATGCAGTGATGCCACTCCAGCATGTGTTGTCCAACCATTTCTAGGAACCCCAGCAGCATACTGGGATTCAACTGCTGCATGCATTCTACCACTAGCTTGAAATTTCATGCATCACCACACCCACTTGGATGTGTGTGTATCAATGTGGTTTTGTAAAACAACACATGCAGTGATGCCACTCCAACATATGTGTTTTATTCCTAAACCACATGGATCCACCAGATATCATCGCATGTGTTCTATTCCGAAACCACATGGATCCACTAGATGTCATTGCATGTGTGTTCTTTTCATAAACCACATGGATCGACTAGATGCATTGCATGTGTGTTCTTTTCATAAACCACATGGATCCACGATAGTTCATTGCATGTATGTTCTATTCCTGAACCACATGGATCCACTAGACGCCATTGGATGTGTATGTTTGTATCAGTGTGCATCATTGTGGTTTTAGGAAAAGAACATATGCAATGATGCCACTCCAGCATGTGGTGTCCAACCAAGTCCAGGAATCCTAGCAGCATGTTGGGATTCACCTGTGGCATGCATTGTACCACCAGCTTGAAAGATGCTACATCACCACACCCACTTGGATGTGTGTGTGTATCAGTGTGCATCATTGCGGTTTTGGAAAAGAACACATGTAGTGATGCCACTCGAGCATGTGTTGTCCAACCATGTCTAGGAACCATAGCAGCATGCTGTGATTCAACCGCATCATGCATTCTACCACCAGCTGGAAAGTTGCTACATCACCACACCCACTTGGATGTCTGTGTGTATTAGTGTGGTTTTGGAAAAGAACACATGCAATGATGCCACTCCATCATGTGTGTTCTTTTCATAAACCACATGGATCCACTATAAGTCATTGCATGTGTGTTCTTTTGATAAACCACATGGATCCATGTATGTTCTTTTCATAAACCACATGGATCCACTAGATGCCATAACATGTGTGTTCTTTTCATAAACCCCATGGATCCACTAGATGACATTACATGTGTGTTCTATTCCTAATCCACATGGATCCACGAGATGCCATTGGATGTGTGCTCTTTTCATAAACAACATGGATCCAATAGAGTTCATTGCATGTGTATTCTTTTCATAAAGCACATGGATCCACTAGATGTCACTACATGTGTGTTATTTTCATAAACCACATGGGTCCACTAGATGCCATTGCATGTGTGTTCTATTCCTAAACCACATGGATCCACTAGATGCCATTGGATGTGTGCGTGTATCAGTGTGCATCATCGTGGATTTGGAAAAGAAAAAATGCAGTGATGCCACTCTAGCATGTGTGTTCTTTTCATAAACCACATGGATCCACTAGATGCCATTGCAGATGTGTTCTTTTCATAAACCACATGGATCCACTAGATGCCATTGCATGTGTGTTCTTTTCATAAACCACATGGATCCACTAGAGTTCATTGCATGTTTGTGCTATTCCTAAACCACATGGATCCATTAGATGCCATTGGATGTGTGTGTGTAAAAGTGTGCATCATTGTAGTTTTAGGAAAAGAACATATGCAATGATGCCACTCTAGCATGTGTGTCCAACCATGTCCAGGAACCCTAGCAACATGCTGGGATTCAACTGCACCATGCATTCTACCACCAGCTTGAATGTTGCTGCATCACCACACCCACTTGGATGTCTATGTGTATCAGTGTGCATCATTGTGGTTTTGGAAAAGAATACATGTAGTGATGCTACTCCAGCATGTGTTGTCCAACCATGTCCAGGAACCCTAGCAGCATGCTGGGATTCAACTATAGCATGCATTCTACCACCAGATTGATTGTTGCTACATTACCACACCTACTTGGATGTGTGTGTGTATTAGTGTGATTTAGGAAAAGAACACATGTAGTGATGCCACTCCGTCATGTGTGTTCTTTTCATAAACCACATGGATCCACTAGATGTCATTGTATGTGTGTTCTATTCATAAACCACATGGATCCACTACATGCCATTGTATGTGTGTTCTTTTCATAAACCACATGGATCCACTAGATGCCATTGCATGCGTGTTCTTTTCATAAACCACATGGATCCACTAGAGTTCATTTCATGTTTGTACTATTCCTAAACCACATGGATCCATTAGATGCCATTGGATGTGTGTGTGTATAAGTGTGCATCATTGTGGTTTTAGGAAAAGAACATATGCAATGATGCCACTCTAGCATGTGTGTCCAACCATGTCCAGGAACCCTTAAAACATGCTGGGATTCAACTGCACCATGCATTCTACCACCAGCTTGAATGTTGCTGCATCACCACACCCACTTGGATGTCTGTGTGTATCAGTGTGCATCATTGTGGTTTTGGAAAAGAATACATGTAGTGATGCTACTCCAGCATGTGTTGTCCAACCATGTCCAGGAACCCTAGCAGCATGCTGGGATTCAACTATAGCATGCATTCTACCACCAGCTTGATTGTTGCTGCATCACCACACCCACTTGGATGTGTGTGTGTATTAGTGTGGTTTAGGAAAAGAACACATGCAGTGATGCCACTCCGGCATGTTTGTTCTTTTCATAAACCACATGGATCCACTAGATGTCATTTTATGTGTGCTCTATTCATAAACCACATGGATCCACTACATGCCATTGCATGTGTGTTGTTTTCATAAACCACATGGATCCACTAGAGTTCATTGCACGTGTGTTCTTTTCATAAATCGCATGGATCCACTAGCTACCATTGCATGTGTGTTCTTTTCATAAACCACATGGATCCACTAGAGTTCATTGCATGTGTGTTCTTTTCGTAAACCACAAGGATCCATTTCTTTCTATTTTTCCTCGTATTTTTGCCCAGCTGTAAGAGGGAAGACGAGCTTAGGGGAGCCCTTCATACCAAATGCAGTATAGATGAGTTTGACGCTACATATGCAAAGGAAATGGCTGCATCTGAAGCAGCTGAGGCAGCAAACAGAGAGGCAACATCTTCCAGCAGCAACAACCAGGCCTATGATGCACCGCTAATTGTGCCACATGATGCTGAATATAGGGAAGCCAAGGAAGATCCCAGGTGGGAAGAACTTGCATTTCATGATCTATGGATGGCCAATAATGTAAGAAACAGCTGGAATGCTTATAGTTTGTGTCCTAGGAATGATGGCAAGCGCCTCAAGTGGTCTGATGAGAAGTGAATTAAATTTTACTCCTTTGTGTTATGTTTCTGTTTTGTGGTACTCAGGTAGCTTGTCAAGAAGGCTAGCGCCTCAAGTGAGAGAAGTGAAATAAATTTTACTTCTTTGTGTTATGTTTCTATATGTGTCTGGTAGCTTGTCAAGATGGCAACTCATTAACTGGCAGTTTGAAAGAGTACGCTTTTCCTCTCTCGCTAATAGTTATGTTTCATTTTGCCCAAATTGGTAGCAAATCTAGAGCAGCTTCTCTCTTCGATCATTCGTTCTGTTTTTGCCCGATATGGTAACAAATCTAGAGCATCAAATCACACCAGGCAGAATACATTCATTCAGAAAACAAAAAAATTTATAGATATAGCCGTGCGCAGCTAAATAGGATATAGCAATAGAAAGTAGGTTGCTTAAGGAGGTTCGATACATTCGCTGCTCAGCAGCCATCACAAGCTAAATATACAAAATCAAAAGAAACTGCTTAGCAGCAACAACATACATGTTCAATCCCTCCTTGCATGCGCCTACGCCTCCGCCTCCTCCCTATGGCGCTTCCTCCACTTCTTGATGCCCAGTCCCATGATCTTGGGGCCTTGGGCTTGATCGGAGGAATGCGACCCTCTTCGATGGCCACCCGCTGGAGGTTGTGGAGGTGAATGCTGAGTGCCTGGTGTTCAGTGATGTAGGCGTTGACGTTCACGGTTTGGACGACTTTGGGGGTGATGGAGCTCGAGCCCTCTGCATGCATCACAACGCAGTTGAAGTCAGTGCCAACGAGTCTTGTCCTGTAGAATGGGCAACTACCGACGCCGCTAGTGAAGAAGGCGTCGTACTGGCCGGCCTACAACCTCCTCAGCACCTGACAAGTCTTGGTGTGCCTAGACTCGTCATCGCTACAGACGTCACTGCCGTAACCTATTGGAAGAAACAAAAGGAGGATTAGATGATGTAAGAAGATCGAGCAATTGCAATGCGAACAACCGAACCCTAATAAACCAAGATCTAGCATCCAACGATGGGAACGGGAGAAGAACCAGGGAAGGGGAACAAACTCTAGTTATCCCCGACCATGGGTCGTCGATGCCGGTGTCGTAGGGGTTCATCGGAGCGATGTACTCCTCTGGATCGTAGGGATCCCAGAAGAGCTGGATCTGCGCGTGACCGGTGGGGGCCTCCTCACCGGCGGCTACATCGGTAGCAGGGACGGGGGCCTGGACAGGGATGGTGGCTGCCATTGATGCATCGATGGGGGCATGGACGGGGACGGCGGATTCTTTCAATGCCTCGAGGGGGACCGGGACGGAGATGGGGGCCTCCTCGACGGTGGCCTTGGAGTCAACGATGGCCACCACATCCTCCTTCGCCATCGGCGATGGGGTTGGGGTTTTCTCTGGAGTTTGCAGAAGATGATGGGACAGTGGAGAGGGTTGTGTGAGGAGAGTGAGCGAGAGTGAGAGTGGGTAGGCAGAGAGGGAGAGGGAGAGGGAGAGGGAGAGGAAGAGGGGCTCTATAGTTAAGGTGATGGGAAGGGACGTTTCGTTTCACCACCGTGCACCACGCCGTGTAGGCTACTGCTATACCATGCACTGCGACATGCGCATGGTACGTCACTTTTTTCGCGGGCCATGCATGGCAGTTCTGTATTCATCCGCATGCAAATGGTGCAAACACAATTTCTATGTACAAAGTTTGACACAATCATAATATTGCCGATAATTAAAAGGGGAAATGTAGAGGAGAAGGTATGTGGCTGTACGGCGAGATTTATGGGGTTGTGCTGGATCGGGTAGAGAGAGGTGTGGATGAGTGCGAGGGACTCTATGAATGCGGAGACATTAGGTCTCCTCGAGGGGCACCCTCCTTGAGACCCATTTCTCAGCTCTTTGGCCTCTAGATGACACGTGGAAGTTTCTTGTGGTAGGGCCTAGTTGGAAGTGAGATTGAGGGCGTGCCATGTAAAAATGGGATATGTCTTATTAAAATCAATTGGCAATAAATTGCAGCTGCCCGTCGATGACCGTGCACTCGATGACCCTGTTCCCTGTGCATGTGTCATGGCATAGTATTAGTAGTAGTAGGCCTTTCAGACGTGATTAAACATGACATGACCAATCGACGAAATTTTCCATGGATGGCTTTGTATTCCTTCCTGTAGAAGTAGCGCTGATAGAGATGTCCGTGCTGTCTCACACTATACTATGAAGGGCATGACATGTGCTACGATCTGCGCTGGATCACAGAGGATCAACGGTTTGTGCGCACGATCCACGTGACAACTGTGACAACTAATCAGAGTGTAGCACACATAGTGAGCACATGTTTGGGCTTCTACGAGAGAGAGAGAGAGCAAAACTAAGTAGTATAAAAAACCAAGGGCAAAACCGATTAATATAAAAAATGGAAAGTGAGTGTCTTATACAATGAAATACATCTTAGCATACATCAAATTACGCCAAGATGGAACCACTAGAGTCATTTCATGTGTGTCCAACCATGTCTAGGAACCCTAGCAGCATGCTGGGATTCAACTACAACAAGCATTGTACCACCAGCTGGAAAGATGCTGCATCACCACACCCACTTGGATATGTGTGTGTGTATCAGTGTGTATCATTGTGGTTTTTGGAAAAGAATACATGCAGTGATGACACTCCATCATGTGTTGTCAAACCATGTCTAGGAACCCTAGCAACATGCTGGGATTCAACTACAGCATGCATTCTACCACCAGCTTGAAAGTTGCTGCATCACCACACCCACATGGATGTCTGTGTGTATCAGTGTGCATCATTGTGGTTTTTGGAAAAGAACACATGCAGTGATGCCACTCCAGCATGTGTTGTCCAACTATGTCCATGAACCCCAACAGCATGCTGGGATTCAACTGCAGCATGGATTCTACCACCAACTTGAAATTTCCTGCATCACCACACCCACTTGGATGTGTGTGTATCAATGTGGTTTTGGAAAACAACACATGCAATGATGCCACTCCAGCATGTGTGTTTTATTCCTAAACCACATGGATCCACTAGATGTCATTGCATGTGTTCTATTCCTAGACCACATGGATCCACTAGATGTCATTGCATGTGTGTTCTTTTCATAAACCACATGGATCGACTAGATGCATTGCATGTGTGTTCTTTTCATAAACCACATGGATCCACGATAGTTCATTGCATGTGTGTTCTATTCCTAAACCACATGGATCCACTAGATGTCATTGGATGTGTATGTTTGTATCAGTGTGCATCATTGTGGTTTTAAGAAAAGAACATATGCAATGATGCCACTCCAGCATGTGGTGTCCAACCATGTCCAGGAACCCTAGTAGCATGTTGGGATTCACCTGTGGCATGCATTGTACCACCAGCTTGAAAGATGCTACATCACCACATCCACTTGGACGTGTGTGTGTATCAGTGTGTATCATTGCGGTTTTGGAAAAGAACACATGCAGTGATGCCACTCCAGCATGTGTTGTCCAACCGTGTCTAGGAACCATAGCAGCATGCTGCGATTCAACTACATCATGCATTCTACCACCAGCTGTAAAGTTGCCGCATCACCGCACCCACTTGGATGTCTCTATGAATTAGTGTGATTTTGGAAAAGAACACATGCAATGATGCCACTCCAGCATGTGTGTTCTTTTCATAAACCACATGGATCCACTATAAGTCATTGCATGTGTGTTCTTTTGATAAACCACATGGATCCAATAGAGTTCATTGCACGTGTGTTATTTTCATAAACCACATGGATCCACTAGATTTCATTGCATGTGTGTTCTTTTCATAAACCACATGGATCCACTAGATGCCATAGCATGTGTGTTCTTTTCATAAACCACATGGATCCACTAACATTGCATGTGTGTTCTATTCCTAAACCACATGGATCCACGAGATGCCATTGGATGTGTGTTCTTTTCATAAACAACATGGATCCAATAGAGTTCATTGCATGTGTATTCTTTTCATAAACCACATGGATCCACTAGATGTCACTGCATGTGTGTTATTTTCATAAACCACATGGGTCCACTAGATGCCATTGCATGTGTGTTCTATTCCTAAACCACATGGATCCACTAGATGCCATTGGATGTGTGCGTGTATCAGTGTGCATCATCGTGGATTTGGAAAAGAAAAAATGCAGTGATGCCACTCTAGCATGTGTGTTCTTTTCATAAACCACATGGATCCACTAGATGCCATTGAAGGTGTGTTCTTTTCATAAACCACATGGATCCACTAGATGCCATTGCATGTGTGTTCTTTTCATAAACCACATGGATCCACTAGAGTTCATTGCATGTTTGTACTATTCCTAAACCACATGGATCCACTAGATGCCATTGGATGTGTGTGTGTATCAGTGTGCATCATTATGGTTTTAGGAAAAGAACATATGCAATGATGCCACTCCAGCATGTGTGTCCAACCATGTCCAGGAACCCTAGCAACATGCTGGGATTCAAATACAACATGCATTCTACCACTAGCTTGAATGTTGCTGCATCACCACACCCACTTGGATGTTTGTGTGTATCAGTGTGCATCATTGTGGTTTTGGAAAAGAATACATGTAGTGATGCTACTCCAACATGTGTTGTCCAACCATGTCTAGGAACCCTAGAAGCATGCTAGGATTTGATGACCCACAAGTATAGGGGGTGTATCGCAGTATTTTCGATAAGTTAGAGTGTCGAACCCAACGAGGAGCAGAAGGTGCTGGCTAGTGGTATGGATCAGGAATTCTCTGCAAATACTTAGCAAACGGATTTTTAGGGGTTTTTGAAAGATAAAGTAAACAAAGTACGAGTAAAGAAAAGACAGTAGGAATAAATGCAGCAAGTGGCCCAATCCTTTATGCAGCAAAGGACAAGCCGGTTGTATTACTTAAGATGACCAAACGTTCTCGAGGACACATGGGAAGACTGTCAAGTGTTTTCGCTTCATATAGTTGATTAATCTTCTTTAGCTTGCTATGTGTTGTGTGGGTGAACCTGTGCTAATGTACCGACCCATCCAGGACTAATACATACTTGTGATTATACCTCTTGCAAACATCCATAAGTACAAGAAAGTAATTAAGGTAGAAACCTAACCACATGTTTAAACTCTAAGACCCTTACGTCCCTTGTGCAATGGTTTCCTAATGGGGATTCAGGTTTCTGTCACTCTGGCAACCCCTACGATTAGTAGCCAAATACACAATGCATTCCCCTAGGCCCATATAGGTGAAGTGTCATGTAGTCGATGTTCACATGACACCACTAGAAGAAGTACACCACAACTTAAATATCAAACCATTGAATCTTTCTCAACACAACTCCATTACTAACAACATGACTTCTCCCATGTCCTCAGGAACAAAATGAACTACTCACAAGACATCATATGGATCATGATCAGAGATGGAATAATGATGTATAAAAATCTGAGAATAAACAATAATTCAACGGTTCACTCAATAGCATCAACTACAAAGAGTAATCAACACCAGGAAAGTTTCCCCTATGAACTAATGCAAGATTCAACTTAATTGTTATAGAAATATGGGGATGGTGATGAGGGTGCTGATGGTGATGATGGTGGTGGTGATGATGATGATGATCCCAATGAATTCCAGCTTGATGATGGTATTGATGGCGACGATCTCCCCTCTCCGGGAAGGAATTCCTTCGGCAGAAATCTAGCTGCCAGAGAGATCTTTCTCTCTCGGTGTTTTCCGCCCCGCAGAGGCTACGGAATCTTTCTGTGGTCGCTCCCCGAGTCTTAGGGTTTCGGGAGGATGATATACACCAGAGGAGAGAGCCAGAGGTGGGCCAGGGCGGCCACACCACCTGCTGGCGCGGCCTAGGGCTGCCCGCGCCAGGGGTGGTGTGGGCCCCCTATGGCCCATCTCCACTCCGTCTTCTGGCATCCTTAGTCTTCTGGAAAAATAGGATTTTTCGTATATTTTCCCGGATTTTCTGATCTTCGCGAATTTTGCCTCCAAACAACACCTTTTCCATCAGAATCCTGACTGCAGCGGTCCATGCTCCAAAACTCATCAACCATGCAAAAACAGATGAAATAACATAAGTATCATCTCTCAATACGAAATATATCAATGAATAACAGTGAATTATGACATAGAATAGTGATGCAAAATGGACGTATCAGGATTCAACTGTAGCATGCATTCTACCACCAGCTTGATTGTTGCTGCATCACCACACCCACTTGGATGTGTGTGTATCTGATGGCTCGTGATTGATGAGCTCGTTGGGGAACCCCAAGAGGAAGGTATGCTGAGCACATAAGTAAGTTTCCCTCAGTATGAAACCAAGGTTATCGAACCAATAGGAGCAACGAAACACCCCAAAGGTGTTGCTAGCTGAGCCTTGGTAGGGCGCACTACCGGTGCTAGTAGCAACGTGGAGACCTGCACAACACAACCATAGAACTCTTTCCCCAACTTGCGATGAGGTTGTCAATCTCACCGGTTTTGCTGAAAACAAAGGATTAAACATATCGAATGGAAGGAAGTAATAGTTTGCAGAAAGTAAACACAAAGCAGTAAACAATTTGTAGATTGGATGTAAAAGAAAAGACCGGGATCCATAGTTCACTAGAGGTGGCTCTCCTTAAGATAGATAACATGTTGGGTGAACAAATTACAGCGAGGCAATTGACAAACATCGAGAAAGCATACAAGCATATACTAATCATCTTGACTCCTTTGAGACTTGATTGGGCATTACAACATTATACATAGACCGCCATCCAACTGCATCTATGACTAATAATCCACCTTCAGGTTATCATCCAACCCCCCTCCAGTATTAAGTTGCAAGCAATAGATTATTGCTTTACGAATTGCGTGTAATGTAAACAATACGATTGTTCTATGAACAAAGTATTGTTGTTTTCTCCCTAGTAGCAACAACACATCTAGTACCTTAGAGATTTCTGTCACTTCCCCAGATTAACAGAGGCATGAACCCACTATCGAGCATAAATACTAACTCTTGGAGTTGCTAGCATCTACTTGGCCAAGATAGCTACTAACAACGGAAAGCATGCACGATCACAAATAACAAAGACATGATAGAATCAATAATCAATCTGAAATAGCATCTCAATATCCATTGGATCCCCGCAAACACAACATGCAGAATTACAAATAGATGATCTTGATCATGAATGGAGCTCACAATATCTAGACATGAAAGCACAAAGGAGGAGAACCAGCCATCTAGATACTACATGGACCCGTAGTCCAGAGATGAACTACTCACGTATCACACCAGAGGCTTGCATGATGATGAAGAAGGCCTCTAGGGTGAATTCCCCTCTCCGGAAGGGTACCGGGAAGAGCTTCAGATCCCTCCCGATCTAGGGATGGAGATGATGGCGGCTACAGACTCTTTCGTGGATTTTGGATTGGGTACTTAGGGTTTTGGTCCCGAGGGCAATATATAGGCGGAAGGAGAGCCGAGGGGGTGCTGGGGTCGGCCAGACCACCCCCTAGCGCAGGCCAGGCCTGGCCACGCGGCCAGGTGGTGTGGCCGGGCCCCAACCCTTCTCCGTCTCGTATTCTGGCTCCAGATGCCTTCTGGTAAAATAGTGACTTTTTCTTTTGTCCCGTCCAATTCTGAGAATATTCATTTTCTGACTTTCCTAGAACCAAAAACAGTAGAAAACATGCAGTTGGCACTGTGGCTCTTATTAATAGGTTAGTCCAAGAAATCATATGAAAAGTACTCCAAAGTGTGGACAAAACACAAGAAAGTAGATAAAACCAAGCATGGAACATCAAAAATTATAGATACATTTGCAATGTATCAACATCCCCAAGCTTAACTCCTGCTCGTCCTCGAGTAGGTAAGTGATAAAAAGAAAGAATAATTTTTGAGGTGACATGCACCATCATAAACTTGATCAAAGTACTTGTAAAACATTCGAAGCTGGGATCATAGTACTTCAATCATAACATGAAAGACAAAGTTCTAGCAATAAGACAAAAAAACTACGATGCAACATGAAAAGGCACAAACAAAAGATTCATGAATAACAATGCTTTGCAAGGCGTTTGTTTGTTTCACATAAAGAAAACATAGCATACTAGTATTTAGCTTGTCCCTCATAGAGTAGCAAATATAAATGCATAGGACACCTTCAAAGTTCATAAGAGTGACTAGATACAAATAGTTTAAAATAAGCAATATCAAGTTATGCATCAATCTACTAGTCTTGGGACAATGCACATAGAACTAAGAATGGCCACTATGCTCTCAAAGTAAGTGCATAAAGGTAGAAGGTGGAGACTCAATGTAATGGTGGAAGAAAGGCCTTCATAGAAGGAAGTAGGGATTAAAGTCTCATAAAGAGCTTCCAAAAAATTATGGTGCTTATAGCTTTCAGCTCTCATTGCCCCTATCATAAGCATCTTGAAGGTGATTAAGGTTAATGTGACACAACTAAGAGGATATGCTTGACAAGTTATAAATAGAAATCTCATGCCCCTTACTTATGAAGACCGAACCTCATGCTACTCAACTTTAGTCACAAGTAAGCTCTTGTCATTGTAAGTACATGTGTATCATAAAGAACCGCCAACGGGGTACCCCTTTCACATGATACATGAGCTATCCCATAATCAAAATGACAAGGCAAGCAGACAATGAGCATCTCAACGATCTTTTTATTTGCTATTTGCATAGGTTTTATTAAGGATGCTTCATAGAGTGCTCATTATGGTGATGCTACAAGTTTCCACCATGATTAGGCATGGCTTAGGCTAGCGGCCTAGGCGTTTCTCTAACACACATAAAAACTCCATGATCTTACAAGTTCCACTTTTATTTCACACTGCCGGGATCCATAAGCAAAAGAACATGATATCAACGGGGTACAAAGTACAAGTGCAATGTTGAAAGCGTTCCCCATAATACATGGTTCTGCTAACTTCAACTTATAAAGCGCAAGCATATATGCAACAAAGAAGGACCGAATGGTTCAAGTTTATTAAATGCAAGAAAGTAAAGTGTGCCATCAAGTTCGTGAGAGCTTTAATCACTAGTTTTCTCATAACAAGTTTAATTTGGAAGGTAAACAAAAACATGAATATACTTGGAATAGCATATGCTAATAGGTAGGTATGGTGGAATCTTTGGAATAACTTGGTTTAGGGAGTTGGATGCATGAGTGGAACTCATACTTGGTTGTGGAGGCTAGCAAAAGACTCGGAGCGACAAACTAAGAGAGCAATAATGGCCATAATCATGCAGAGCGACAAAACATCATTAACCAAAGCATAAAGTGATACTACAAGTTGAAAACTAAAGGATCATAAAGGCTATGGTGACTTGAGATAGTCATAACATGGTGTGAGCATGTGCCAAGTCAACCCAAATAAAGCATCAAAGGAGAATACCACTATACTATGCTTTAATATGCTAAAACAACGCATGATTCATCTAAGGCACATTAAGCAATCTCAATTGTTTATAACAAGTCATGCTACAGCAAACAATACTAAGCATAGATCCAAAACAATATCAAGCATGGCATGACAAAGCATAGGCCACAGTCAAAAACAAGCTCTTTTTACCACTTAAGCATGAACTTTCCTACTCTTTTCCAAACCAAACCAAATTATTTGAAAACCAATGTATGAAAGAGGGGGTCCAACCAATTTATTCAGCAAACTAAGCAAACCAAGCAAACGAAAAACTAAAATGAAAATGAAAAACAAGATGCTCCAAGAAAAACACAACTATGCATGAAACAATAAAAATGAAGCGTTTGGAAGAAACCTGGGATTTTTATTGATGAAGAGGGGGATGCCTTGGGCATCCCCAAGCTTTGACGCTTGTAATTCTTGGATATTTCTTGGGGTGACACGCGTGGAATCCCCAATCTTGAGCTTTAGTCCATCATTCATCTCATTACTCATTCCTTCCATACACCTGAAATTTTTCCTTCATACAAAACTTCACACAATCTTTATTAGCAACATTAGTGCACTCAAGATAATAAGTCTTAAGGTCCAGTTCTAACACCAATAAACTTCCATTATAACACTAGCTACTGAAGAACTTCCCTCAAAAAGCTCAATTCCCCAAAAGAACTCAAAAAGGAACCAACAAGAAGCAAATGCAGAAAATGGCAGAAATCTGTCAAAACAGACCAGCAGGTAAAGACGAATTTTTTCGAAGACCTTCTGTTGCACAAATCAAAAAGTGTTGAACTAACTAAAGTTATATAACAACCTGGGGCAGATGCACAAAAATTCACGCCTCATAAGGACGTTCAGAGATTTTACACGAATTTTTACGGTGAAGCACAGAAATCTGTTTCGGGACAGCAACTTTCCCAATCATTACTTCTCTCTCATTAGAGGTTACTCTTGGCACAGAAAGCAAATAAAAAGGATAAGGATCTGTTATTACTAAAGTAATAACCTCCAAGACTCATCTAAAACTTTTGGGTTATCTTCCAATAATTACTTTTCTTTAACGCCTTTAAGTTAGTCATGATAGTTTGAGAAGATGCTGACATAAGAAATATGAATTGAAGTAAAAGAGAGCATCGAGAAGAAATTTCAAAACACATTTAAGTCTAACCCACTTCCTATACATAGGAATCTTATACGCAAATAAATTCACAAAGAACAAAGAGGCATGCATAGGACGATAAAACGAGAGTAACTTCAAAACTTTCAGCAAATAGAGAGGTGTTTCAGTACCATGAAAACTTTTACAACCATATTTTCCTCCCTCATAATAATTTTCAGTAGCCTCATGAATAAACTCAACAATATAACTATCACATAAAGCATGCTTTTCATGATCTACAAACACTAGAGCTTTATTATAAACATTTTCAAAAGAATCCTCATGAACATGACATTCGTCCTCCTTTGGTAAGCATGGGGGACAATCAAATAATGTAAGGGGTAAAGATTTACTCTGATTAGAAGGTAGGGATGGGTAGATACATTCTTCCTCCTCTTGATCATCACTCTCCTCCTCTTTTTCTTCCAATGAGCTTCCAGTTTCAGCAATTTCTTCTTCCATAGGCTCCTGCAAGGCATTAGTCTCTTCCATTGGTGGAGAGCAGAATATAGCCATTTTCTAAGTTGTAATTATCAAAGCAAAATTTAAGTATATCATCAACCTCATATTTATAAGGTAAATCATCAGTATTTTCAAGCAAACTAGCAAGTTCAAATGCACCCTTCCAAGCAATAAATTCTTCAATTTGTTCCACATCATAAAAGTCATAATTCCCTTTAACATAAGAAGATATGGTAACATTATCATTATACTCGCATTGAAAAGGGAGGTGTTTATACCTCCTACAACAACAAGATTTATCAAAGCAATAAGTAACATTATAAGTAGAGCACACATTTATAGCAATGGTATACAATTTATCAATTTGTTCCCATAAGTGTTTCCCTTTTTGTGACAGGCGGTGTTCCTTATAATAATACTTTTGTTCTTCCGTGAACCCACCTTGCCAATAAGATTTAGTTTCAAAGAAACCAACAATTGATAGAAAGCATGATAAAGCAAGACAATAACAGACCAACGAAAATAACAACTATAGTAGGAACTAATTTTTTTTGTATTTTTGATAAAAGAAACAAGCAAACAAAGTAGAAAAGAAAATAAGAAAAACAAAAATAACAAAGTAAAGAGATTGGTTATGAGGGACTCCCCTTGTGAAGATGTCCTTGACTCCCCGGCAACGGCGCCAGAAAAATACTTTGATGGCTCGTGATTGATGAGCTCGTTGGGGAACCCCAAGAGGAAGGTATGATGAGCACAAAAGTAAGTTTCCCTCAGTATGAAACCAAGGTTATCGAACCAATAGGAGCAAGGAAACACCCCAAAGGTGTTGCTAGCTGAGCTTTGGCAGGGCGCACTACCGGTGCTAGTAGCAATGTGGAGACCTGCACAACACAACCACAAAACTCTGTCCCCAACTTGCGATGAGGTTGTCAATCTCACCGGTTTTGCTGAAAACAAAGGATTAAACATATCGAATGGAAGGAAGTAATAGTTTGCAGAAAGTAAAGACAAAGCAGTAAACAGTTTGTAGATTGTATGTAAAAGAAAAGACCGGGATCCATAGTTCAGTAGAGGTGGCTCTCCTTAAGATAGATAACATGTTGGGTGAACAAATTACAACGGGGCAATTGACAAACATCGAGAAAGCATACAAGCATATACTAATCATCTTGAATCCTTTGAGACTTGATTGGGCATTACAACATTATACATAGACCGCCATCCAACTGCATCTATGACTAATAATCCACCTTCAGGTTATCATCCGAACCCCCTCCAGTATTAAGTTACAAGCAACAGATTATTTCTTTACAAATTGCGTGTAATGTAAACAATATGATTGTTCTATGAACAAATGATTGTTGTTTTCTCCCTAGTAGCAATAACACATCTAGTACCTTAGAGATTTCTGTCACTTCCCCAGATTAACAGAGGCATGAGCCCACTATCGAGCATAAATACTAACTCTTGGAGTTGCTAGCATCTACTTGGCCAAGATAGCTACTAACAATGGAAAGCATGCAAGATCACAAATAACAAAGACATGATAGAATCAATAATCAATCTAAAATAGTATCTCAATATCCATCGAATCCCTGCAAACACAACATGCAGAATTACAAATAGATGATCTTGATCATGAACGGAGCTCACAAGATCTAGACATGAAAGCACGAAGGAGGAGAACCAGCCATCTAGCTACTACATGGAGCCGTAGTCTAGAGATGAACTACTCACGCATCACACCAGAGGCTTGCATGATGATGATTAAGGCCTCCATGGTGAATTCCCCTCTCCGGAAGGGTGCTGGGAAGAGCTTCAGATCCCTCCCGATCTAGGGATGGAGATGACGGCGGCTATAGACTCTTTCGTGGATTTTTGATTGGGTACTTAGGGTTTTGGTCCCGAGGGCAATATATAGGTGGAAGGAGAGGCCGAGGGCGTGCTGGGGTTAGCCAGACCACCCCCTAGCACGGGCCAGGCCTGGCCGCGCGGCCCGGTGGTGTGGCCGGGCCCCAGCCCTTCTCTGTCTCGTATTCTGGCTCTAGATGCCTTCCGGTAAAATAGTGACTTTGGCTTTTGTCCCGTCCAATTTCGAGAATATTTATTTTCTGACTTTCCTGGAACCAAAAATAGCAGAAAACAAGCAGCTGGCACTGTGGCTCTTGTTAATAGGTTAGTCTAAGAAATCATATGAAAAGTACTCCAAAGTGTGGACAAAACACAAGAAAGTATATAAAACCAAGCATGGAACATCAAAAATTATAGATACATTTGCAATGTATTAGTATCAGTGTGGTTTAGGATAAGAACACATGCAGTGATGCCACTCTGCATGTGTGTTCTTTTCATAAACCACATGGATCCACTAGATGTCATTGTATGTGTGTTCTATTCATAAACCACATGGATCCACTAGATGCCATTGCATGTGTGTTCTTTTCATAAACCACATGTATCCACTAGAGTTCATTGCCTGTGTGTTCTTTTCATAAATCACATGGATCCACTAGATGCCATTGCATGTGTGTTCTTTTCATAAACCACATGGATCCACTAGATGTCATTGCATGTGTGTTCTATTCTTAAACCACATGGATCCACTAGATGCCATTGCATGTGTGTTCTTTTCATCAACCACATGGATCCACTCGAGTTCATTGCATGTGTGTTCTTTTCATAAACCACATTGATCCACTACATTGCATGTGTGTCCTTTTCATAAACCACATGGATACACTAGATGTCATTGGATGTGTGTGTGTATCAGTGTGCATCCGTGTGGTTTTGGAAAAGAACGCATGCAGTGATGCCACTCCAGCATGTGTGTTCTTTTCATAAACAACATGGATCCACTAGATGTCATTGCATGGGTGTTCTATTCATAAACCACATGGATCCACTAGATGTCATTGTATGTGTGTTCTTTTCATAGAACACATGGATCCACTAGAGTTCATTGCATGTGGGTTCTTTTCATAAACCACATAGATCCACTAGATGCCATTGCATGTGTGTTCTTTTCATAAACCACATGGATCCACTAGAGTTCATTGCATGTGTGTTCTTTTCATAAACCACACGGATCCACTAGATGCCATTGCATGTGTGTTCTTTTTCATAAACCACATGTATCCACTAGAGTTCACTGCATGTGTGTCCTTTTCATAAACTACATGGATACACTAGATGCCATTGCATGTGTGTTCTATTCCTAAACCACATGGATCCACTAGATTCCATTGCATGTGTGTTCTTTTCATAAAGCACTTGGATCCACTAGAGTTCATTGCATGTGTGTTCTTTTCATAAACCACATGGATCCACTAGAGTTTATTGGATGTGTGTTCTTTTCATAAACCACATGGATCCACTAGATGTCATTGGATGTGTGTGTGTATCAGTGTGCATCATTGTGGTTTTGGAAAAGAACACATGAAGTGATGCCACTCCAGCATGTGTGTTCTTTTCATAAACTAGATGGATCCACTACATGTCATTACATGTGTGTTCTATTCATAAACCATATGGATCCACTAGATGCCATTTCATGTGTTTTATTTTCATAAACCACATGGATCCACTAGAGTTCATTACATGTGTGTTCTTTTCATAAACCACATGGATACACTAGATGCCATTGCATGTGTGTTCTTTTCATAAACCACATGGATCCACTAGAGTTCATTGCATGTGTATTCCTTTGATAAACCACATGGATCCACTAGATGCCATTGAATGTGTGTTCTTTTCATAAACCACATGGGTCCACTAGTGTTCACTACATGTGTGTTATTTTCCTAAACCACATGGATCCTCTATATGTCATTGGATGTGTGTTCTTTTTCATAAACCGCATGGATCCACTAGAGTTCAATGCATGTGTCATTTTCCTAAACTACATGGATCCACTAGAGTTCATTGGATGTGTGTTATTTTCATAAACCGCATGGATCCACTAATGGTGGCTGTCAGATTGAGTCTTCTAGAAGGCACGCCCCAACACACTTGTTCTGCATGATGATTGTTACATACCATTCTATCGGGGCGCTTGGATGATTGGGATGGTTCTTCATAAGAGCGATCCGCGAGTAGGCTGTTCTTCGACATGATTGGCCATGCTTACTTTCCGCTTGCTCTAGACAAACTAGAAACACCGCACGCTCCCCTTTTGCTAGTGTGACATGTTTCGTGGGCCACCTGCCAGTGTCACGTCCCCTTCACTTCTCTTCCTCCCCATACTTCTCTTCCTTCCCCTCGAAGCCACTTTCCCCACTTCTCTCCTTTTTTGCCGTAGCCGCAAGATGACGGCACCTCCGGCGATCTCTCCCGCAGCCACCCTAGTCCCCCATGCCCCTTTTGCCATGGGTTCAAGGGGAGACAATGAGGAAATGCGTCGTGATGATAGGGACGGTGATTTTGATGTGAGTCGTCTTGTCTCTAACATTTGTGGCAATTTATCTATTTTGAGCTAGATCTACTCTGATTACTCATGCACGTATGATTTGTTAGGCCAACTAGACGCTATATGACTCTGACTATCACGGTTTAGCGGATGAAGACAGTCCTCCGCTATGTCAACATGGATATGTGCCTGCTAAATTTGTAGCGTTCGAAGGACGAAACACAGGCAAGAGGTTTTTAGGGTGTCAAGGACATGGTGCAATGTTGCGAAGCAGAAGTTGCGGTGTTGTCAAATTGGTAGATCTATAGTGGCCCAAATCGACGCAGAAAATGCAGGACAAACTATGGGATATGACTGTTGAGTTGAAAGAATCCATAGTGAGCTCACTTCTTGAGAGTGATGAGATGAAGTTATTTGACCATGTTGACACAACCAAGATTAAGCGAGATCTCAGGAGCGTGCAAGACAAGGTTATCAAAGTCGAGAAGGAGAGGGACGTGGTGTTGGCCCTGAAGGCTAAAGTAGAGCAAGAACTAACTCAAGCAAGGAATGAACTTCACCAGGCCAAAATCCTACAGTTCACAACTATGGGTATTGACAAGTGCATGCGGATAAATGTAGAGAAACAATTGAAGTTGTACAAGGAAGATGCTAAAAGGACGGAGCAGACGATTCTATCCTTGCTCTCGCAGGAAGATGCGCATCGGGCTAAGATTAGGAAGATCAAGGATATGTGTGATAACTAGTTCTATTTAGCTTGAGCTCCATACTTTTTAATTTTTAATGGTAGTACTTGTTGACCTAGCGGTCTAAACTAGTGGTGTCGGAGTCCTGGGAGAAAAAAATTGTCGCCCGTTAATCTGTCCTAGCCCTCCATTACTTCCCTTTGTATGATGATGGTGGTTATGACTTTAGTGGTTCGTTTAAACGTAATCTACGTGGATTGTGCCACATGTAAATGACACAACCACAATTTTTAAAGTGGAAGCGCGTACACCCTATTACTGGAGATCCGGGAGCTTCGCCAGATGGGCTCAAGATTAGGCCAGAAAGTGGTACCGATTTCCTCATTATCTGGGCATTATTAGTAGCCATTACTGTTTATGTTGCCATGTCGTTGTGCAACAACTGAAATAAGTTGCTTCTTCGTGGAGTATAGCAGCTTAAACAATTTATTTCTGTGCCACTAACATTTCATCGAATTTGGAGACCTCCTGCCCCTCAGCAATCATGGAACCGGTGCTGCGTGTTTTCAGATAGTAGTGACACAATCACAATTTCGGATTCAACTAGTGACTCGGACATTTCCAAACCTCAAGTCACGGTACATTTTACTTTGAGAACGTGGGTAGATTGCTTCACGCGACAAGTTCCATGCACAAAGCTCTAGAATTTAACCGAATTACATATATAGGTTCAAGTTCAACACATTATTATGCATCTTCATTGCCAGCAACCTTATTCCCTTGCCTGGGTGCCAAGCCTTCACGTCCACTGGCTTCTTCATTTCATGCCTTCTTCCTCTTCCTTAGTGCCAATTTTCTTAGCTTCACGTACTCTGCATCGCTGGAACAATCAGCACCAGAATCGTGTCCAACATCATCACTCCACTCATTTTTATTTTCTTCCGGCAACAAAATGACTAACATGACAGTCATGTTTCTAACCTTGTGATGCTTCCTGCCAAAGAAATAGGACTGTTCCATAACTTCCTAATATCTACAGAGTAAACAAAAAATTACAATTCAGCACAAACATGCGAACCCCAAGAGACTTTTGCTTACCTGGAGCTAATTGGGTTTGAGCTACCACCCTGTCCAAGAATAGCAGGGCGACTCCTAGTTGCAGCAGCTTCCACATCTAGTACATCACAATTCATTGTAAACATGCAAGCCAAAGCATAACTTTTCATTAACCCAATTAGCTTTAGAGGAACCATGATGCCTCGTTCATCCATGAAGCTGAACTTTGTAGTCTGCTTCGGCCCTATTTTAGCATGTTTATGCAGAGCATCAATCATACCAGGGATAGTGCAGATCTGCGCAAGCGCTTCTTCCATCGTGAGATAATGGTGTCCAGACCACTTTCCCTTCACCCCTTCTGATTTAGAGTCGTAGCTGAAGAGGGCTACCGTAACCAGGTAAGGGTGGTCCGTGGAGATCCACTTGACAGGAAGCTATGGACAAAAAATGTTTATCAGCATTGGGCTAGCTAAACAAATCTAGGTTCAATAGCCAGCTAGTAGTTATAGTTAGTGCGAATAGCAAAGAGAAGAGTAGCTCACCTGCATGTAGCCAGAACTTCTTCCTTGGTAGTAGGATCTGCCATCCACCGTGATGCTTAGCTCGCCGGTGGCGAAGGCAGGCTAGAGCCTCGCAACGGCGGCTACGACATGCAGCATTGGAGCTCGGGATCAACGAATGGGCGCATCAACTTGGCGCCAGAAGTCAAATGTTTGAAGGGATCGTTCTTCTTGGAGGGTTGATTTCGATGTCGCCGGTGCAAGGGGAAAGGAGGGAGTGGATTTGTGAAATTGGTCAATGCACCTAGCCACTTAGTTCCTCGATTTTCCTAAGAGGTTGCCGCATTGGCACTCACGTCACGGACAGATCAACGACACATGGGTCCCGATCATCTATTTCACGGGGTAGTTTAACGGAATGTTTGAATTTGGTAGGGATGAGATGAGTTTTCCTCGAAATGGCCCCTCTCGGTAGTTGGCAACCCAACTTTGCAAAACACGGTAATTACAGGCAACTTGGGTACCGCGATGCACTTGCTCGAGAACTTTGGGGCTGCAAACCAACAAGCCCCTGGCTGGGCCCAAACGGGCAGAATATCATTTTATGGCCTGAAAGTTGAGGCGCCTAGGCAAAGCAGTACTCAAGTTGCTTGTAATCAACCGCATTACCCACAGTGGGTGTGCCAAATACTCAGGGGATCTTTTTTGGCACGAATTCAATTTAACGTTTGAATACAAAATATCAGGCTAATGCCTGTAAAGTTGGGCCCCCCGTCAGTTTTCACCGTTAAGTCGTTGCCGTCGTGACTTCCATGTAGGCTTACAGCGTTGGCGCCTGTATCCATTACGCATCGTCTTCTTCCCCGAAGCGGCAATATGTGGTCGCGGCCATGGCGTGGAGCTGGGACATGGACGGACCTGCTTGGCCCTGCTCTCCTCCCCGTAGGCTTGCAGCGTTGGCACCTGCATCAATTACGTGTCTTCTTCTTCCCTGGAGCGGAAATCTGTGGTTGTGGCCATGGCGCGGAGCTAGGACATGGATTGGTTCTTGGTGAGATCTGTCACCGTGTCGACCATACTCGGTCCTGTTTTCCTCCTCCAGAATCCGAGCTTGCCATCACCATGGTCGCACCCGCACCAATTCTGCCACCCCTGCCGAGGTCTTTGTTGGAGTTGTACCCTTAGTAGCTCAAGTTTTGCCATGTTGAACCTGTAAGCAAATTCTGAGCTGGGCGGCGGCAACCCGTTGTTGAATCTGTAAGGAATTTTCTGAAGGCTACGTGCCACGCCAAGGTCTTCGGCTGATGCCTTCGACGTCGGTTTCTGCCAACGTCCACCACCGATGTGAGATCGTTTAGTTACTTTAATACAAAATTTCGACCAATTTAACTTGTTGATGTATTCCTTGAAAATTATAATATAATCGAGCACTAGAAATATTTGGTAGTGTGCATTAGCATGATCAGTAATATAGTTGAACTTTTAAGGAACTCCATATGAAGGAGTAGATTAATATATATAGAGAAGGTTCACTAGAGACACCACAGATATATTGTCTTACATGCAACACACAGTTAATAATTAATTAAATCAACATAAAAGTAGGGGCACCAGTAGGAGGCCGGGACACAGAGACACCCAGCAGGGTAGGGGTAGCAGCAGGAGGCAGGGACAATCTAGTCGAGGGGATACATGCCAGTCCTGACATAATCCTGGAGGAATTTGCCGAAGGCTGCGTGTCGCGCCAAGGTAATCTGCCTATCCTTTCTGCCTCCGCCTCTGCCAATGCCCACCGCATGCTAGATCAAGCTATCGAGGTCTACGTTGATTGCTCTGCCATAGAATGGGCAAAATAGTCTCCCCTACGGCAGAAATGGATTTGCCCACACTATAACCGCCTCAGCACGTAGCGTCTGTTGTTGTCCCTAGATTCCTTGCTATCGTCCACGTCATCATCATCCTCTTATTGATTTTTAAGAACATAACTTAGAACTCATTCATATAATTAAATTGTATTACAACTCAAGAATTGACAACATATATATGTAAGATAATATTAAATTGATATAAAAGAGAAAGCATCTTAGCAATAGTTTGATCAGTTCATATATCATTTCATCTCAACAAAATGACAATTAATTGGATCAGAGTGTATGTAGAATAAAGATTGCAACTTCATAAGTTTCTTCAGGGATGGCATAAGTGAACCAAGTAACAATTGCACAACCTATATTGTTCTTGTACATCGCCCCAGGTTTGCTAACTCATCCCTGAAAAATCTGACACCAATGTGTCTGCCTCTCTTTTGGGTCAAATTTGAATCATTGACCACAATAAGAAATTGAAATGTAATCCTACCAAACAATATTCAGGGATATACATACTCAGGTACAAAAACAATCCTAGATATTATAATTATAAATAAAAACCAAACAATTAATCTTTAGGTACATGTTGAAAATACTTATGATCAAAACCATGCATATATGTATATGCATCATACGAATCATTCAAAGATCCGAAACAATTCAAGGATCATACACGTAGTTCCATATGAGAATAAATCAGGGGCCTCATTTTTTTCAGAGATGGAGTTGGCGAACCAAAGTACCAATAACACAACCTATATTGTTGTGTACATTGTTGACTCAGGATCACCAACCCATCCCTAAAAAACCGACACCATCATATGTGTATCCCCTTACACTCATTTGGGGAAATTTCAATCATCGCCCTTGGTGAGAAAATGCAATGTAATTCTTATACACTATGAATGCATGTATGCAATAACAATTCAAAGATCATAGTTCTATGAATGTATAATAAATCTAGGGGCCTCATAAGTTTGTTCAGGGATGGCGTTAGTGAACCTAGTAACAATTATACAACCTATATTATTCTTGTGCATCGCCCCAGGTTCGCTAACTCATCCCTGAAAAAGTCTGACACCAATGCGTCTGCCTCTCTTTCGAGGAAAATTTGAATCATTGGCCACAATAAGAAATTGAAATGTAATCCTATGAAACAATATTTAGCATATACATATTCAGGTACAAAAACAATCCTAAATATTGTAATTATAAATAAAAACCAAACAATTAGTGTTCAGGTACATGTGAAAAATACTTATGATCAAAACCATACATATACATATGCATCATAGGAATCATTCAAATATCATAAACACTTTAAGGATCATATATGTAGTTCCATATGAGAATAAATTAAGGGCGTCATAATTTTTTTAGAGAAGGAGGCGGTGAACCAAAGCACCAACAACACAACCTATATTCTTTGTGTGCATTGCTGCCCCAGGTTCATGAACCCATCCCTAAAAAAATGACACCATCATATGTGTCTTCCCTTGCACTCTTTTGGGGCAAATTTAAATCATCGGCCTCGGTGACTGTCGTGGTGGTGTCACGGCAGATGCCATGTATAGGCTAAAGGTGGGGACTAATACACGCTAGGGGAATCCAGGGAGGGATAGTGAAGTGATTCTCCACACAAGTGCTTGTATTGATTTACTTCCAAGGTTACAAGTGCTCCTAGAGCTGTATTGGCGAGAGGAGGAAGAAGGAGCTCTCTTACTCTCACCCACAGATTACCCCTGAAACCCTAGCTCAAACAGAATAACGCACCCCTCAACCCCCTTCTACAGAAGCCCTAGCCCCCCTTTTATAGGGGAGGCTCGGTTTCTGCCTAGGGCATACCTCCTCCCAAAGTGGTAAGACGACCGGGGTGCTTTTTCCCCCGCGTCACACATGCTTTAGCTATGTGAGCCACTGCGGCACCCTCGTCAGTTGACACGGGCGTCGTCACGCTTGTCGGCCATGCCCCAGTGGTCCTGTCCTTGCTCGCTTCGCCCAGGCAGTGCGTACCGGGGCTCCTTTTGACCAACAAGATTCCTTCCTTCTCCTAGAAGCTTGCCGCGACCCGGATGATGGTTCATTCGGCCACACCCTTTCCTGCATACATGCAAAACATACACTTCCGACTTACCGCTTAAGTCGGATGAGGCCTAGTTAGGCGAACGCCCCTAGGTCTGGATTACCCCATGATTCGGCCTGCCTTGAGGTGACCCGGCCAGCATCTGCTTTGGCCTTGCCGAACCTCAGCTAACTCGGCCTTTATACCCCGGCGTGACCCTACCCGGGGGTATCCCCCCAACATTAGTCCTCGAAGCTGGTACGGTCTTAGCTGCCTTGGCCGCTAAGGCCATACCAGGTTCAATTTCGTGCCCCGGTCATTGTCGCCGAGTTACCTCTGTACTCCGGACTGCTTGGATTTACGTTCCCTTCGCACATTTCAAGTTTCCACTTGCCGGCCGGGTTACCACAGTTCCATCCGGGTCTTACTTCCTTCTCTCGTACGCTAGCCCATGTGAAGGGTAATCATTATGTCGTCTTATTTTAAGGGATGGTACAGTAACCGCCGCAGTAATTGTCAGTTATCACTGTGCGCGGGTCACGTCACACCTGCCTCCTCGTTTACTGCATCAGTGCGTCATGTCACAGGACTCTCTCCGCCCTGTGGCCTTCCGTGTGGCTCCTTACTGATTGGTCTGAACGGGTAATACATGGCCACAACGTGTGGCCGGTCCACAAGGTGCGATCCCACTCACCCCTGATGGGAGTGGTTAAATAGCGGAGGGGTGCGTCCCTTAGGATTTTTCCGCCTCCGCACCCCTCTGCCCGCTGCTATTCCTCTTCGTCTTCCTCGCGACCGCGCCGCCGCCAGCACTGCCAAAAAGCAGCATCGCCGCCGCACTTCTCCGTTGCGCCTCTGCGTCACCGTCACTGCGACACAAATCTCCTGCTACGGGTCCTCGTCAATCCAAGCCACTGTCCCCCGCCGCCTCTAGCGCCAGCGAGGGCTTCGAGGAGCAGATGGCGGAAGAAGAACTCGCCATTGCTGAACAAGAGATGGAGGAGGACACCGCTGCTGCGGACCGTGGCGCATGGGCCATCTCCTGGGTCTGCTAGGACGATCTGGACTGGCTCTACCGGACCAGACGCATCCCTGCCGGCGTCGTCGCTCGCCTCGCCTCCGCCGAGCTAGCTCCTTCACCCAATCCCGGGGAGTTCGTTGTGTTCCTGTCTCACTTTCAACGGAGCTTCGGACTGCCGGTGAGCGATTTCTTCCAGGATTGGCTCAGTACCTACCATCTCCAGCCGCACCATCTTCCAGCCAATGCCATTACTTCTCTCTCTGCCTTCGCTTCTACGATCGAAGGCTACGCCGGATTATGGCCCACGAAGGAGCTATGGATCCGGTTTTTCGCCCTTCGTCGCAACGTTATTCCCGACATTCACACTGACCCGGAGGACAAGCGGCTCACTCAGTTCGGAGCGGCCTCCATCTCACCCCGGAGGCAGATTTGATCCGGTTGCTCCCCTATACACCGGGTCCGCCGAACCCGGATCTATGGGACGCCGTTCCCAGGAAACCTACGGCCCTGGCCAACCAAGTGAACAAAAGGTTCGCGGAGCTGAAGGAGCTCGGGTTGCGCAACGAGGATGCAATGATCACTTTCGTGCGCAACCGAATCTCCCCTCTCCAGAAGCGCACCCACAAGGTGTGCGATATGAGCTATGGCCGCGATCCCAACCAGACTTCATCTTTCGAACTGAACAACACGGAGATTTTTCACCGGGTTAAGGCTCTCTTCACCACTCATAAGGACTTCTCCTCTGACTGGACTTGGGGGATTGAGCATTTCTGCCGTGACCGGCTTCCTCCCGCGGTAAGTTTCATGTTGCAAACTTACCCCAGACTAATCACGTGTCTATTATTGTTGCATTTTTGACTCGTTTGTTTACTCTTTTCCCCAGCTATTCCTTCAGCAGACGCTCGAGGACGGCACCGATCCGACCCTTAAGTGGGCACCGGACCGGGCGACTTCGGACGAGGAGGAGCCGGACCAAGAGATGTTTCTCCCCATGACCGACGCCACGAAACGACCCACGGGTAACTTCTCTTCTGCTAGAGATTGGCCCGATGATGAAGATTACTCGGATATCGAGATAATTGAACCCTTTGAGGCTGTCCCCCTTTCTTTTGCTTTTCCGCCATGAGCTCACCCCGGTGGTCATATCCACGAGGATCCTCCCCTCGTACAGATGAGCCAGTTCCGGTGGCGTCGAAGAAAAAGCGCGGGGCTTCCTCAAGCTCTTCCTCCGGACCTTCCCAACCCATTAAAAGGCGAAAGAAGGCCCCAGCACGAAGGGCTCGGAAACCCAGAGCAGCCGAAACCTCGGATGCGTATGTCCTTCTTTCTTCTGTAACTTGTTCTTCCTTATCTCGTCGTAATTTTTCTTCTGACGTTACTTGATTTCACAGGGCTCCGGTGGAGGTCCCTCAAAGTGGATCCAGTATCTCATCACCTCTCCGGGCTAGCCCTTCGCCCCGTCATGACGACGAGTCACGTCCGCTGAGCCCTATTCTGGAGAGCTCTGCGGCCGCTCCGGGTCATCCTGGAGCGGGGGGAACCGGCCCGGCCGGAGCAACGACACCCACCACCTCGACAACGCCACAACCAGCAACCACTAAGGCTACTTTGACTCCAGCATCTGTTCCAGTACCAGCAGCCAAACCAGCACCATCTCCAACTCCGGCATCAGCACCCACTCCGGCTGCAAAAACATCAGTGCCGGCACCAAGCCCAGCAACGAGAGTACCCACGCCCAGTTCCTCTGCATCTTCCGAATCCTTTCAACCTCGGCAGGGGAAAACCGCTGCTATGGCTTCTTCTTCCCAGCAAGCCAAGGGCAAGAAGATTCAAGACGTTGCCAAGCCCAGTGCTGCCGAGCCTGGGCAACGCACCCTTGTGTCCATGCTCCCCAAGAAGACATCAGCGGCAAAGGACATGCCTGCCGAGCCAACCGAAGCCCAGCAGTTGGTTCTGCACACCAGCCCCGCCCTTGCCTTGGTGGAGAGGAAGGAAGCACATGCTAAGGGTTTGGTGACGCCTCATATGCCCACAGGTGAACGGTACCCCCCGAGCCTGATGGAGTTTGTCATGAACTGGAACAAGGCCGAGGTAATCCATGAATCTGATCAGGTGAATACCGCCGCCAAGGCCATTAACCTCGCTGGACAAATGATGGAGGTACGTCGTTTCTCCTTTGCAAATTGTAGATAATAACAATTAGTCCCCGAGCCTCCGAGGGAGTAACTTGTTACTCGGCCGGATGCTCTTTTATAGAACTAACGTAGCTCCATGATAACTTCGAATATGCACACACCGAAAGCCGGGTTAAGTTCCACTTGGCCCGGATTTTAGTACACTTTGAATATGCACACACCTAGAGCCGGGTTAAGTTCCACTTGGCCTGGATTTTAGTACACCTAGAACATGCACACACCTAGAGCCGGGTTAAGTTCCACTTGGCCCGGATTTTAGTACACTTCGAACATGCACACACCCAGAGCCAGGTTAAGTTCCACTTGGCCCGGATTTTAGTACACTTCGAATATGCACACACCGAAAGCCGGGTTAAGTTCCACTTGGCCCGGATTTTAGTACACTTCGAATATGCACACACCTAGAGCCGGGTTAAGTTCCACTTGGCCCGGATTTTAGTACACCTCGAACATGCACACACCTAGAGCCAGGTTAAGTTCCACTTGGCCCGGATTTTAGTACACTTCGAACATGCACACACCCAGAGCCGGGTTAAGTTCCACTTGGCCCGGATCTTAGTACACTTCGAATATGCACACACCGAAAGCCGGGTTAAGTTCCACTTGGCCCGGATTTTAGTACACTTCGAATATGCACACACCTAGAGCCGGGTTAAGTTCCACTTGGCCTAGATTTTAGTACACTTCGAACATGCACACACCTAGAGCCGGGTTAAGTTCCACTTGGCCCGGATTTTAGTACACTTCGAATATGCACACACCGAAAGCCGGGTTAAGTTCCACTTGGCCCGAATTTTAGTACACTTCGAATATGCACACCCCTAGAGCCGGGTTAAGTTCCACTTGGCCCGGATTTTAGTACACTTCGAACATGCACACACCTAGAGCCGGATTAAGTTTCTGTATCTCTTTTAGGTGACCACCAACGGCCGAAGTGCTGAATTCCAACGCTTGTTGGATACGCACAAAAATCTTCGCACGAAACAGGCTGCACTCATCGCGGAGTACGAGAAAAGGGGTAAATTTCTTTCTTTAACGCTCCTTCATTTCCCTTCCACTTCATTTGCCGAACTGATCTGATTGTTCGGTTTCCGCAGCTGGGGTGGAAGCTGAAAACAAAATAATGCGGAAGAACTTGGAGCAGATCAAGGGTACGTCCTTCTTGTCTGTATTTACCGTGGTTTCCATCGGCTTTCCTCCTTGGCTCAGCAAACATTCATTCCTCGGTGCTGCCGGGCCAACGCACTATTTCAACATTGCTTGAAGATAGTGTGCCTGTGCCTGACGTGATGCTACATTTTCTCGAACAAGCAGGTGCAGCACCAAGCCGACCTAAAGAAGAAAGATGATGAGCTCGCCCTCCTCCGGACCAAAGATGATGACATAGCCAAGCTCAAAGCTGAAATGGCTAAGATGAAGGCGCATCACCAAACTGAGCTGAAAAGGGTTGGCCAGGACTACACCGAAGAACGCGAGCGCCTCAAACTCCAAAATGCTAAAGACCGTGAGCTTCTTCAGGAAGCCGAGGTCAAACTTGAGTCGGCAAATGCTGAGCTTGAGCAGCTTCGGAAGAGGCGTGATGCTTGCATCAAGGAGTTGACCCGGATTCACAGTCACATCTCACGTAACTTCTTTTTCTTTATCCGCCTTATTTCTCCGGGTTACTTCATATGCCTTGTTTTCTCAACTTTGTCCTTTGCCTTGTTTCCCAGGCCACTTTCCAGAGGGTACTGCCATTGCAAGTGCTGCTGTCGCCAATTTCCGCCGAGAAAGGGGTACTCCGGTCGCTCGTGAGGGTGAGAGCATTCCCTTTGACATGGAGGACCTGTTGGTCAGCCTGTCGTCTCGCGTGGAAATTATTAAGAACTACGGCAGGGACCTCCTCGATGTTTCAGTCCGGGTCTTCAACACCTTCTAGCCCGCCGATGATGCTCCGGAAAGAGTGACACAGCTCGCTAAAAGGCTCTCGGAGATCGAGACCCAGCTTGACCTCTGGCGAGAATCCGCTGGACGTGCTGCAGCCGATACCGTCCTTCACCACATTTTGACGTGGTATGAAAAGATAGATCTCTGCCTCCTCACACGCCTGCGCACCGGATCCAAATGGACTGATGACCCGGAGTGGGTAGCTTGGCGCCAGGCTTGCGCCCACAGCCTCATCGAATATGCCCCCATTCATGAATGGACTGAGGATCCGAGCTTCCTGGAAGCCGCAGGTGAAGAGGAAGTTGAGAACATTGAAGATGACTCGGGTGAAGACGAGGAGGACACTGCCTCGGATATCGAAGAGGGCGACGATGATGCCGAACTTCCTCCTGCTGCTCCCTAAGTAAAAACACTTGAAAATTCATGAGATCCCCGGTATGCCGGGTGGAATTGTATTCCAAACACATGTGATATTTTGCTACTGAGTACTTATGCCAGATTTAACTTGGGCGTAGTCCCAGAGTTTCTTTTTCTTGTTCGTTCAATCTTTTGGCTCGGATCGTGTCTACCTTGATTCGGTTTTACAACTTACGAATCCGAGCTTGAAAAATTGTCTTAACAATACTGGGAAACTTTTAGACTTAGCTCAAAAATAAAACTGCATAATAACTTGAAAATAAATACAGGGTTAGTCCAAAAAACAAACGCCGGCTCGAATAAATTCTTTTCCTTAGTCGTTTTTCATGTGCTACGCAATTCCAAACTTGTTCTCTTGCTTGCCATGAAGCCAATTCTTGTTGGACAGCAGCAAGTCGAAGATTTGGGTTTTTGGTGCTCACACATTACTAATCCGAGCTAAGTAGAATAACTTACTCCAGCTGATGCACAGAAAATAACAAACATTATTAAAGCAGTCCCCGAGTTACTGCTCGAGGTGCCAACATTTCATTGATAAGCTCATTGCCGACATACATACCGACATATGAGATAACCTGGATACATACACTTCTTAGCTAGGTGTAGAAAGGCCGAAGTAGAGCTATGTTCCATGGTCGCTTGGATTCCTCTCCGGACCTGTCCGCCTTGTTCTTTTCCTGTGGCTTTGCATCTATAAGATAGTAAGAATCATTGTGTAATGCTTTGCTCACGATGAACGGCCCTTCCCATGGGGGGGATAATTTATGCATTCCAGTAGTACGTTGTACCAACCGGAGCACCAGATCGCCTTTCCGAAAGACTCGGGGCACTCTTTCCGGCTATGATAGCGTCGGAGATTTTGCTGATATCTGGGGGCTTCTTGCACTTCGGCTTTTGTGTATTGGGTGACCCTAGGCGAATCATGCTCTATGTCGGCTGGTAATACAACTTCTGCCCCATATACCAGAAAGAACGGCGTATAGCCTGTTGATCGATTCGCAGTTGTTCTTAAACTCCACAGTACCGCTGGTAGTTCTTCTATCCAGCACCCCGCTGATCTTTGCAGCGGCTCAATGAGCCGGGGTTTTATCCCGGATAATACTAATCCGTTGGATCTCTCCACTTGCCCGTTCGATGCGGGGTGGGCTACCGAAGCTACATCAAGCCGGATCCTCTTATCCTGGCAGAAACGAGCAAATGCTCCTTCCGCAAAATTTGTGCCATTATCAGTTATGATACTGTGTGGATAACCATACCTCAAGATGATATCTTTGAGAAACGTTACGGCCGTAGCTCCATCACATTTTCTTATAGGCTTTACCTCAATCCACTTCATAAACTTGTCCACCATTACCAGAATGTGAGTCATATTTCCCCTTGCTGGTTTGAACGGGCCAACCATATCCAAGCACCATACGGCAAAAGGCCAAGTGATTGGGATGGTCTTGAGTTCCGACATTGGCATATGTGTCTTGGTAGCGTACCTCTGACAACCATTACATTTTCTCACCAGATCTTCTGCTTGCTCTAAGGCATTTGGCCAGTAGAATCCGTGTCGGAAAGCTTTTGCTACCAAGGCTCGGGATGAGGCGTGATGCCCGCATTCCCCTGATGTATATCTCAGATGATTTCAAGCCCTTCTTCCGGGTCAACACACCGCTGGAGGACATTGGTCACACTTCTTTTGTATAACTCGGAATTGATGATCGTGTAGGCCTTTGCCCTCCTCTGTGTTTGCCTGGACAGCACCTCCTCAGTGGGTAACGTTCCATCCTTCAGGAATTGAAATATAGGCAGTGCCCAAGCCGGTATTGGCCGCACGGGGAACATGTCCTCGTCTATTTCCATCTGATCCACCGGCATAACTTCAACCGGACCATGCTGAGTAGTCCCCGGGTCTTGCGAAGCAGTCCCCGGGTTTGCCGAAGCAGTCCCCGGGTTTTGCGCACCACTTCTCGTAGCAACGTCCATGGGCACATCTCCGGATTCTGTGTCCTCCGGGACGTAGATTGACTCGGACTCCGGGGATGGCCTGATGGATGGTCTCTTGAGGTGCTCTAATGCTACACCCGGTGGAATTGCTTGTCTGGTTGACCCTAGTTTCGATAGCATGTCGGCAGCCTCATTTTCCACCAGAGGTACATGATGAAATTCGCATCCCTCAAAGTAACCAGAAATCTTCTGCACATGAAATCTGTATAGTGCCATGTTTGGATCAAGGGCGTCCCACACTCCGGACACTTGCTGCACCACCAAATCCGAGTCGCCAAAGCATATAATCCGACGTATACCAATTTCTTTTGCTACCTTGAGCCCATGCACAAGTGCTTCATACTCAGCGACATTGTTTGATGCGGTGAAGTGGATCTGCAGCACATATTTCAACTGGTCCTTCTTTGGCGACGTGAGTACAACTCCGGCACCTAGCCTGGTTTTGGTCTTTGATCCATCAAAATGCATCCGCCAATAGTTCGGATCAGGAAGCGGTGGTTCGTACTGTACCTCGGCCCAGTCCACGAAAAAGTCCGCCACAGCCTGAGATTTGATGGCTTCTCTCCGGTCATATTGCGGAGCATAAGGAGCTAGCTCAATTGCCCATTTTGCAATTCTGCCGCTTGCATCCTTGTTACTCATTATCTCGGATATGGGGGCCTCACATATGACCCAGATGGGATGCTCCTCAAAGTAGTGCTTCAGTTTCTTGGTGGCCATGTACACGCCATATGCCACTTTTTGATAATGTGGGTAGTTCTGCTTTGAGGTTGACAATACTTCACTCAAGTAATACACCGGCCTTTGCACCGACTTACCTTCCTCATCGCGTTCCACCACTACCACTGCACTTACAACTCGGTTGGTTGCGGCTATATAGAGTAACATTGGCTCCTTTGATAGTGGTGAGGCTAGCACTGGTGCTGTGGCTAACATTTTATTTAGGTGGGCAAAGGCTTCATCAGCCTGCGGTGTCCAAATGAACTTATCCGACTTTTTCATGAGTTGGTAAAGAGGCAAAGCCTTTTCTCCCAACTGACATACAAACCGACTTAACGAGGCCAGGCAACCTGTGAACTTCTGGACATCGTTAAGACACTTCGGCAGTTCCATTCGCTCGATGGCCTGGATTTTAGTTGGATTAACCTCGATACCTCGGCTGGAGACGAGAAAACCGAGCAATTTTCTAGCCAGGACACCGAAGGTGTATTTTTCCGGGTTAAGTTTCATCCGGAACCTTCTTAGGTTCGCGAACATTTGCCTGATATCGTCAAGGAGTGTTTTGCTTTTCTTGGTCTTGATAACCACATCATCCACGTACACCTGTACATTTTGACCTATTTGGTCGTGCAAACATTTTTGCATACACCTCTGGTACGTTGCCCCTGCATTACGTAAACCAAACGGCATGGTGCGATAGCAATAAGCCCCATACGGGGTAATAAACGCAGTCTTTATTTGATCGTCCGGATTCAGAGGTATCTGGTGGAAACCAGCATAAGCATGAATGAATGACAACAGTTCGCATCCAGCAGTTGAGTCTATGACCTGATCTATTCTTGGCACCGGAAATGGGTCTTTTGGACACGCCTTGTTCAGGTTCGTGTAATCGATACACATACGCCAAACCACTGCCACGTTCGGGTCATCCTTCTTCTTTTTCACCAGCACCGGATTAGACAGCCAATCCGGGTAAAGGACTTTCATGATAAATCCTGCAGCTAGCAACCAAGCTATCTCATCTCCAATGACTTTCCTCCTATCTTCGGTGAAGCAGCGGAGAGGTTGCTTCACCGGCTTGGCTCCGGGTCTCACATTCAAGGAGTGCTCGGCCAACTCCCTCGGAACACCTTGCAAGTCCTGTGTGGACCAAGCAAAAATGTCCCGATTCTCACGGAGGAAGCTGACGAGATCGCTTAGCCCGGCACCAATTGTTACGGTGCGCTCTGGGAACATGTCATCAACAGGAACCTTCTTGGTATCTTTCGTGGCCTGGAAAGAGACAGTTCCATGTGGGTTACTCAGCGCCGGCATATACTGCTGCGCGGACTGAGCCAATGCCGCCACCTCTTGAATTTTTCTCTTTTCCTGCGCGATCACAAGTGACTCGGCTAAGTTTGATCCGGCCGACGCACACTCCATGGAACGTCGGAAGTCCCCAGCAATGGTAATCACTCCGTTTGGTCCGGGCAATTTCATCTTCAAGTAGCTGATATGACAACTTGCTATGAACTTGTTCAGCGCTGGCCTTCCGAGTAACGCATGATACGCGCTTTCTAAGTTCACCACTTTGAACTCCAGATTTTCGGTTCGACAATTATCCCTTGTGCCAAACAAGACATCGACCCGGACCTTGCCTATGGGCTTGCAAGAAATGCCGGGCACAATGCCATGGAAAGTTGTCCTCGTGGCCTGGAGCATGTTCTCCGAGATACCCAACTTGCGCATTGTGTCCGCGTACATGATATTTATGCTACTGCCATTGTCGATCAGTACCTTTGAGAATCTTACGTTGATGCTAGGTCCAATGAACGTAGGATCCAGCACCAACTCATACGAACCAGGGCTCGGCATGAGCTTGGGATGATCCCTAATACTCCAGGTGGTTTCCTGATCGGACCAAGGCATGTACCTCGTCACTGCCGGCATTATCGCATTCACCTCCATATGCCGACGCTGCAAGCTTTTTCTATCAGTTTCCTCTGTGGTAAATACACAGCAGCTCTGGTGATGCTCCCTATATTCATTTCTCCCCTCATTTCCGGGATGCCTCTGATCCGGCTGATGCTGATTTTCTACCTGATGCACTGCATCCCTTCTTTCATTGTTATCATACCTTGGCGGAGGGGGAGGCAACATTATCTATTGTGTGTTCGCTCCGGATAGCAATTGCTGCCGGGGTAACTCCTGCCGAGGCTGATCATTCCGGGGTGCCTGAGCATTCCCCGAACCACCTTGCTCGATCTTGCGTATCCACTCACATTTCCTCGTCGTATGACCCACTGGGTTGTTCGGATTTGGCGTGTGAAACTTACACGGCTGGTCCAACATCGACTCGTAAGTATACCTCAGACGGTCTTTCCTTTCTTGCCACTGCTTCTTTTGCTCCGGTGTCCAAGTTTTCTTCCCATCGTTCCTTGGAGTCCATTGACCTCCAGTTTTCTGGCGCTGGCTACCCCCTGCTCCGGGTTGATCTTGATTCACAGCTGCAACTTGGTGCGAACCGTACCAGTGGTCCGGTCTATCATCTCTCCTTTTTCCTATGTAATCATTCCTCAGGGATGATCCGGATCCATCCCTCTGATAGTACTCATCGCTTGACTCGTTTGCGGCGAGCCTCGGTTGGGTCGGGTCACCCAGCGCATACGAATCCGCAATCCAGATCATTTCTGCCAACGTAGCCGGCATTTTCCGTTGCAACTTCATCCACAGTTCGCTTCCATATCTGCACCCCTGTGCAAACCATGCTATGGCCTGTGATTCTATCACGCCCTCGCATGATTTTCTCACGGTACACCACCGGGTCAAAAACTCCCGGTCTGTCTCATTGGGTCTTTGCTTGCACATAGCTAGGGTCTGTGGCCTATTTGGCCTTTGATACGTACTCGAAAAATTGCTGATGAACATCTCCTCGAAATCTATCCAGCAGTTGATGCTTCCTGGTGGCAAATTGTTTAACCACACCCTTGACGGTCCTTCCAACATTTGGGGTACATACCGTACAGCCCATCTCAGGTTGCCTGTGGCAATTTTTACAGCCGTAGCATAGTTTATCAGCCAATCCTCTGGCTTGGTACTACCGTCATAGGTCTTGGTGCCCCTGGGCAGCTGAAAGTTTGGTACTGGTGGCTCTTTCATGATCCGGGGTCCAAAACATGCTGGACCCGGTGGACCTTGACATTCAATCTGTTCCGACCTATATAGTCGATCCAGCTTCAACCTCGCATCGTCCGGCATCAAATCCCTACTTCCCAATCTCGACCCTATCACATGATAGTCCGGTCTCGGGTATCCCGCATTTTCCATCTCCGAATCACCGTCGTTGTACCGGTTTTGCTCTTGCGGCGCACCTTTCTGTTGCATACCTCGGCCGGCACTATGCTCTTGCCTTGGCATGTTCCGCTGTTGCGGTTGTCTTGCTCCGGCTGAGTTTTGCTGCCCGGCATTGCCGTTGACAACATTCCTTTGACCGGCATTGCCTTGGTCACGGTTACCTCGGCCAGCTTCGCCTCGGCTCACACTCCGTTGATCATCATTTTTCTGCGCTTCTTTTTCTTTCCCTGCCCGTGTCGGGTCATACGAGACAATCTGTTTGTTCCGTCTGGCCAAGGTTACCACCTCTTCTCTCCTTGGACCACCATGAGGGGACGATGCGGCTCCAACGGATTTCTCCGGGTTACCCACCGCCGAATGGACGATCTTGGAGGCTCCAGCTCTCTCCGGGTTTGCCCTGAGTAGTTCCTCATTTTGCCTATTTGCAATCCGAGCCAGCTCGTTAACCCAATCTTGCTGCCTTTGCCGGGCCTCACCCGTCAGTCCCTCTAACTCGGATGCAGCTGCATCCGCCGCTCTGAGGTTCTTGGCCGGGGTACTATACCTCGGCAGCCCCACAGACAAACAGTTTTGTGATTCCTCCATTCCAGCATCACCTTCTCTGTTCATCTCGCTCATGAGATTTCTCCCTTTAACTTTTACATTATCAACCTTGTTCGCCTTAGCGTACTCACGCAGCGTCATGTTCAACGACTGCTGGGCCGTGGCTATTTTCTTTGCGCCCTCTAATATTTTCTGCCTAGTTTCTTCCAGCTCGGCCTGTGCACGAGCCGGATCTACCGGTGCTACTACAGGGTTTGCCAAGCTATCCATTGCTTCTCTCAACACATTTTCCGGCCTCTCTAGCGAAGGACCTCTACCTTTCCTTGGCGCCTTGGGCGTTACCTCCGGATCTGGCGCCGGATCTTTGCTTGCACCCACACCTGGCCCTGTCATCATTACCTCTGCATGGTCCGGGGAACGAGCGATACGCTCCCCGCGAGCCACAGTGAGGGGCGGTTCGCCTGCTTCGACGACGTGGCGCGGATGAACACTAGACACGTCCACCGCAACGTAGATCTTGTGCGCGCCGAGCTTGACGAAGATGCCGTTGCGCGGGAGAGGGCGCGTGCCGAAGCAGCCTGCGTTGTCGCTGACGTAGTCCCGCGCTCCAAAGCGCTGAACGAGCCCGGAGACGATGCGCTCGCCGGTTGCGATGAAGTTTCCCGTCCGGATTTTGACCCCTGCTAGCGTCGCTAGCCCCACGGTGGGCGCCAACTGTCGTGGTGGTGTCATGGCAGATGCCATGTATAGGCTAAAGGTGGGGACTAATACACGCTAGGGGAATCCAGGGAGGGATAGTGAAGTGATTCTCCACACAAGTGCTTGTATTGATTTACTTCCAAGGTTACAAGTGCTCCAAGAGCTGTATTGGCGAGAGGAGGAAGAAGGAGCTCTCTTACTCTCACCCATAGATTACCCCCGAAACCCTAGCTCAAACAGAATAACGCACCCCTCAACCCCCTTCTACAGAAGCCCTAGCCCCCCTTTTATAGGGGAGGCTCGGTTTCTGCCTAGGGCATACGTGGAGGCATATTCCTAAGAATATGCCTCCTCCCAAAGTGGTAAGCCGACCGGGGTGCTTTTTCCCCCGCGTCACACATGCTTTAGCTACGTGAGCCACTACGGCGCCCTCGTCAGCTGACACGGGCGTCGTCACGCTTGTCGGCCACGCCCCGATGGTCCTGTCCTTGCTCGCTTCGCTCAGGCAGTGCGTACCGGGGCTCCTTTTGACCAACAAGATTCCTTCCTTCTCCTAGAAGCTTGCCGCGACCCGGATGATGGTTCATTCGGCCACACCCTTTCCTGCATACATGCAAAACATACACTTCCGACTTACCGCTTAAGTCGGATGAGGCCTAGTTAGGCGAACGCCCCCAGGTCTGGATTACCCCATGATTCGGCCTGCCTTGAGGTGACCCGGCCAGCATCTGCTTTGGCCTTGCCGAACCTCGGCTATCTCGGCCTTTATACCCCGGCGTGACCCTACCCGGGGGTATCCCCCCAACAGTGACAAAGTGAAATGTTATTCTTATACACTATGAATGCATGCATGCAATACATAATTCAAATATCATAGTTCTATGAATGTAGAATAAAGATTGTGACCTCATAAGTTTCTTTAGGGATGGCATAAGCGAACCAAGTAACAATTGCACAATGTATATTGTTCTTATACATCGTCCAGGTTCGCTAGCTCATCCCTAAAAAAATCTGACACCAATGTGTCTGCCTCTCTTTTGGGGCAAATTTAAATCATTGGACACAATAAGAAATTTAAATGTAATCCTACGAAACAATATTCAGGGATATACATATGCATCATACGACTCATTCATAGATCAGAAACAATTCAAAGATTATATATATATAGGTTCCATATGAGAATAAATCAAGGGCCTCATAATTTTTTCAGAGATGGAGTTGGAGAATTAAAATACCAACAACACAACCAGTATTGTTTATGTACATTGCTGCCTCAGGTTCACTAACCATCCCTAAGAAAACGACACCATCAGATGTGTCTCCCTTGCACTCTTTTGGGGCCAAATTGAATCATTGGGCTCATTAAGGAATAAAAATGTAATGTTATATGCATGTTGTGTATCGAAATCAACACTCAACTAGAAAACCCTAAAACCCCTAAATCAAATGTTACAGATTGATTAAATTTAAAGCACAAGAAGAACTGTATGAACAAAAACGAGTTAACCAAATGTAAATTTACTAGATGGCAGATGAGCAGATTGCAGTTTTATGACTAGACGGATTGGGGTTTTGTGACTAGATGGCAGATGTATCAATCGACCGTTCAAACCATATATATACTACCCTACTTCAAGAGAAAAAGAACCTATACATGATTGAGCAAATCCTATGTACGAATAGTGAAATCTACGGTTGCGACTAGAGAAGCTAGCAATATAGTACCCAAGACTCCTCATCGGGGACCTCCTCCTTGAAATCGTCATTCTCTGCGATTGCATCGATGATTTATTGGATGGCGATGGGTTCGTTGATGTAGAGCAAAGGATTTCCTCCGCCTACCGCCTGCTCCTCATCCAGATCCTACCCCTCTTGGTCTGCCATTCAACAAGCACCTCAGGAGGCTCGCTGGATGGGGTCACCACGAGGGTCGGCGCCCAAAGCATGTCGACCTCGAGGGGCGAACCAAGGACTTTGAAAGAGAAAACTTGGTCATGCTACAACACCTGTAGGTGGTCAATCCATACATATATGAGCACAAAGAGTTTATTAAGAAGAATTACACTGACCAGGGGCGCCGGTACTCGGAGGAAGATGTTATCAATGATCACAACTCCGGTTTCACGCGGTGGTTCAGGGAGAAGGTCATTGCTAATCCATCACAGGGTGAGTACTCATAGGAAGATATACTCATATTCTCCTTGTCACGGGGCGCCTCGCACAACCTAATGACCTATCAGGCATAGGATATCAACGGATACATGTTCTACACCAAGGAAAATGACAATAACTGCAATTACCAGAACTCAGGGGTTATGGGGATATTCTACACCGGCAACATCGTAGAAAGATACTACAGAAGGATCAAGGAGATTTGGGAGCTCGACTATGTTATGAAGAAGGTGCCGATGTTCCGTGTCAGGTGGGCCAAGAGCGTCGAGAAAGAAGGCCGATATTTCACCATCATGGTTATACCGTCAAAACCACCAGCGCGAACGCACCCGCAAGAAATGAGCCTTGGGTTCTAGCTAGCAAGGTCGACCAATGCTGGTACATCACAGACCCATGAAAGCCTAGCCGGGTTGTCGTCAGGAGAGGCAAAAGGAACATCATCAGAATGGACGGAGTCGCCAACAAGAAAGACTTTGACCAGAACGGTGACCCAAAGATGGAAGACGGATACGGAAACCAAGCACCGTACACCATAACCCTACCTAAGAAAGGACTCCCATTCAAAAGAAGTAGTGAAGACATCCCGGACCTAACCTATGCAACCGTGAGAAAGAAGGGCAAGAAGACGACCATTGTCAAGAAACGCTAGCGTTCTCCGACCATTGTCAAGAACCGTCGTGTGTGTGTGGCCTACTATTATGTATCAAAACATTCATAATTATCATTTTTTGTATGTTATAATATTGCATTGAGAATATTATGTATCGACGAGACACATTCATAATACTCACTTTTGTTGTTTTGGCAATATTTGAATTTTTAAAATATTTTAAGTATATTTTATAGTTCATATTGTGTTTGGACAATGTTTTTACATGAAAAATGGCCTTCAAAAAAGTTTTCAAAAAATTTGATCCACCACGATTTGAACCTGGGTGGCTAGGCTTTAGTTTAGGAGAAGGGACAAAACTAGTGGGCTAGTGTCTGATTATTGACAGATACAGCACACTGCGCTAGTTGACTAGTGCTACAGAATACCCGAGGCACATTCCGGCCAGATGCGCCTCACGTAAACTTATACGAGGCACATTTTCAAATATGCGCCTCGCATAAGCTGGTACATGTCTATGATGATTGAGCCTTTTTTTCTCTTTCACCTTCTCTTGATCTGACAAACTGCAACCTACTTCCCCCTTTGCCTTCGCTCTACAGCCCAGGAGGAGAGCCCTCCCGCACCCAGGAGGAGGAGCCCTCCCATCCGCCCGCCGTGCCTAGGAGGAGGAGGAGGAGCCCGCCCGCCCGCCGTGCCTAGGAGGAGGAGGAGGAGCCCGCCCGTTCCCAGGAGGAGGAGCCTGCCCGCGCCTCCGTGCCCAGGAAAGGAGCCCGCCCGCCCGCCCGCCCTCCGGTCATCTTTTGCCGCCACCGTCGTCTACCCTCACCGCGGTGATTCCCTACTCCCTGCTCCCTGGGATTCCCTTTGTTGTCGTTGTCCTAAGCATTTAGAAAGAGGAGAGGGTAAAACGGTGATCGGAAGGGTGACGCTGCCTAGCTGGTCTCGTCAGTTTTGAGTTTTGCACTTGTTTAGCGCCGGGTTTATTCTATGAGTTAGTTCACGTAGTAACAACAGTGGGATGAATCATGAAGAAATTTGTGTTGGCTTGGATGTTGAGGTTATGCTGTGATGATGTTGATAAAAAAGAGAGGTTATGTTGTGGTAGTGTGATAGTGTCAGCATTGAAACTTGGATGGTCTTGTTTGGTGGTTGTTGAGATGAGATGAGATGAGATGAATGCAAATTTTGATATGAATATACCCAAATGAATATGATTGTAGTTGGGTGCTCATGCAACAGTAGTAGTATCAGAATGCTCTTTCTAAAATTTACAGTGGAGTAGTATCTAGTTACAATTACACACACGGTAGGATAGTTGTGTGTATGTGCGTGTGTGCAAGCATGTGTAGATATAGAGTAGATATACTAGTCACTAGTGTAGGTGTGGTTGCATGCATACACATGGCCAGGTAGTTTGATAGGTTTGGTTTTATTTTTATTTGTTTGATTCTTTTCAAACGTTGTGTGAAAAACCTACATGCATGGTCAATTTAAAAGGGAAAACAAAGCAAAAAGGAAGGTAGATGATTAAGGTTTTCAGGTCCTTAAAATAGGATTTTTATTGGTCTCATGTTTGAATATAAAACCTCATAAAACCATTTAAAAGGAACAAGAGAAACACTGCCATTTCATTAGATGTTAGTTATTGCATATTAATTTAGTTGTTGAAATGATTATTTAGTATCTCTCATTTCAAGCCTTGCAGCTTGGGCCATAAATCTTAAGCCTGGTTGCCCCTTCTCTTTGTGCCAGCGTAATTCTGTGTCTGGTTGATATATATATATATATATATATTAACCTTGGTAGTTTGGTTGTGTGCTGATGTATTGCGAGAGGCATCTATTTTGCTGCTTTTTTTGTATTTTGTTCCGAGGTCTGGTATTTCCCTAGAGCAAGATAAATGTGCTGATACAAGTGTGTGGTCTTGATTGCTTCTATCCACACAAACTATTTAATTGTAGTGTTGGAGTGTGGTTTACAACTGTATTTTTCTCTAGTTGCTAGATGGTCATTCAAGTAGTAGTGTCCAAATTCTGTGTGTGTTTATTGTCGGCTCACCATGACATCATAGTTTTGATGTACTGTAGATTCTATGATGTATCTCGACCTTAACATTCCCTTCTCATGGAAATTCAGAAAACAGAGCAAGATAAGACATTCAGAACAGAGAGAAAATCATTCAGAATAGCAGAGTTCATGCACTAATTAGAGTTGCTATGCTTATGTCATCTGAGTAATAAAGCTAGAGGTGATGGTTTTAAAAAAAGCTACATAAATTCTATTGCAAATGAGCTTCTGTTTCTTTTTTGTGAATGAGCTTCTGTTGCAAATCCTTGTATGCTGTTGGCAGCAAGTTGTGTATGGCTGTGCTTGTGTATGCTGGCAGCAAAATGGCTGTGTTTGTGCCTATTTAGGATTTTTTGTGCAGGTTTTTCTTTTTGAGTTGCCAATGTTTCGCCGGAATGTTGATTTCATTTCTGTTCCGGCAAATTTTTGGCACTCCTAGACATAGAAAATTAGCAAAGTTATGCCAAAATTTACTATGAATTTTTGTGCTTATTAGTTCCATTTATTTGTGTGTTTAGAAATGTCGGCGGAGCCGGGCCCTTCTAGCAAGAAGCCCTTTTGGGAGAAGCAGGCGGAGATGGAATCCCAAGAGGACCCGGAATTCATTCCGCGGGACGTCGAGATGGAGGCGGACGGGGATACCTCGTCAGGTGATGAGGAGATGGGGGACGCAGATGGCGATGCCACTACCCCTGATGGCGGCGGTGAAGCTACTACGGACGGTGGTAGCACATGAAAGAAGGCCTGAAAGGATCGGACCCTAATCGTTGTCGACATCAAAAGGTCCATCATCACAAGCGTGAGTGCTAAAGGTGCGCCCTTGGACACGACCGAGTTTGTCGCGGGTTACTCAAACCATCTCGCGACAATCCTCCGGAACACCGTCACGATCAACATGGAGAACCTAAAGGCCGAAAAGAACAGGGGCTTCCTTATGCAGCTCTTTCGGAAGCTGCACGCAAGATACGCGTTCCCGAGTGATAAGGAACACAAGTACAATAATGAAAATCTCAAAGGGAATCTGGTGAACAAGTACGCCCTCAGGAAGATGACCAAGGGCTTGTCGAATTGGAAGGTCTGGATGAAGAAGCTGATTTTTGAGGACAAGCTAAGTTATTCGGAGGCCGTCAAGAAGGAGCCTCTGGTCACGGAAGAACACTTCAAGGTGTTCAAGGCCAGATGTGAATCCGTCCTAGGCAAGGCCAAGAGTTTGTACTTCAAGGAGTTGTACGAGAAGAACATTCATACCCACCATCTCGGCTCCGGCGGCTATAGAGCTGCGACTCCCAAATGGGAGAAGGAGGATGCCGACACTCGTGCAAAGGGGTTGACACCTCACTTTGACGACATAAAAGAGCCACAGGCAAAGCACTTTGTTAGGGACCGGTTTGCCATGCCGAAAGGGAGTTCTAATTATTCCTCAGAGCCCACCGCCCCCTTCGCTACGAAGGTGATAGACTTCATGAGAAAATATGTAAGTAGTTTGCATGCAAGTCGATTAATTGCGTTCATGATTAATTGTGTTCTTATTAGTCCTTGTGCGTAGGACGAGGAGTGTAGGAGCTCCTCATCACAGGGATGGGCGCCTGTCACCAAGCGGGACAACACTTTTAATAGAGCGCTGAACCGGACCAAGAATGTCGAGCCCCTGGCGGCCCCTTCGTCGGCTGGTCGTGTGGTCGACTTTGGCGGCATAACATGGTCTGAGTACTATGGCACCCCGGAGGGGAAGGGCAGGAAGGCTGAAAGCGCCAAGGTAAGACACCTAAGGGAACAGGTGGAAGCCTTTCCCAATATATTCCACGATGCCGTGAACCAGGCTGTGTCGGCTGCCAAGACAAAGTTCCAAGAACAAGTTCATACGCAATTCTAGGCACAGTCTAGTCACAAGTGAATGATAAGCTCAATGCCATCCTTCCCGCCTACATGGAAAAGTACCTGCAAGTGGCAGAAGGTTGGTAAACGAGGGCTGCCACCGGTTCCCAACCTCGACAGCGCCCAATAGGACAACATGGCGCAGCCGGAGGCGCTGGTGACTCCTCCAGCGGGGCCGGTGGTGGAGACTCCTCCAGCTCCGGAGCTTAACTTGCCCGCTGTGGCGAAGGTGCCGACCCGCACCACCGTGCCATCAGGCAGCCACTCCACCACTTGCACCCTCAAGCCTGCTGGCGGCGGTGCCTCGACATTGGCCGAGTTCGACGCCCTCAAGGTAACTAACTAATTAAAGCGAGAGTTGGGAGGCTTAACCACACTAATGACTTGATCTCCGTTTTACTGACGCCCGGCCTACATGTCTTTCGCAGGGAGACACTCCTTGCACTCTAATGCACTTGCAAAATGTCACAATGCCACCTGACATGATGAGGGTCAGATACAGTATGGTGCTTCCAAGCTACGAGCAAGTGGAACCTCCCTCTCAACCTCAAGGATGGGATGATGAGGAGACGTTGGTGGTCCTCAATACCATCTTCGGCTAATTGTACCTTTGGCTGAAGAGCCAGATCCATTTGGGGACGGAGGACCATCTCAACATCACCCTAGAGGCAGCACAACCAGCACATCTAGCACATGATGAAGACTTCGAGATGGCATACTTGGACAACATGGCACATGATCCCTATGATGATGATGGAGAAACTGACCCGAACTTCGGTGACTAGTTCGTTAACACAAGGTTTTCTGATTGGTATGAGCCAGCACCATCAGGCACACATCAAGTTGCCGATACCCAACCAGCACCAACGAAACCCCCTTGCCAGGTGCGTCTCTGCCCAACTAGTCAGGAGACACCACCACCTGCCCCCTTCACTAAGCCTCCGAGGCCAGCAGTTCCTTTGATCAGCCCCAACACCCTTCATAAGGTGATCGGTGAGGTGAACGCGGTGGCCGACGCCCCAAAGGGCAGGAAGCAGGGTCACAAAAGGAAGCCTAAGCATGACCGGGGAAAGGATCCAAATCTTGTTCTCCGGGCTCAGGATGGCCCTGCGGGGCAAGCCAGGAATAAAAAACACGTGGCAGGTGCACCAATGATGTGTAACTCGTTGCTCGAGGTCGCAGGATCTCAAATGCGCAATCTTCATTATAGCTGTCTCACAATTGAGGAGCGCCGCATTCGCGAGAACAATCAGTCATACCTTGTTTTCAAGGCTAAGGTGCGTTATATGCCGTGCTTCATCAGTGTACCCCCCGAGGATATCATCTACCTGCGACATAGCGACATCTTCGACATGTTGAACGGGTTTCGGCTGCACAATACCCTGGTCCGGCTATTCTCCCTCAATATGGCCATGCAGATCACCAGAGACAAGATCCCGGGCATCCAGATAGTGTATCCCTACTTCATGCGTGAAGTCGTCCTGAAAGATGCCGAGGACATAGCGCTAGCGACCGACTACCTCTCAACCTTCCTGCAAACATACTCGGACAAGGATGTGATTCTCCTTCCCTACCATCCCATCATGGAGGATGATCAGACAGGCTGCGTGCTCATATGCTTGAATTTGAAACACTCAACAGCCATGTACCTCGACTCAAACAGTGTGATCCCGAAAAACTACACCAATATCAAGAAAATTCTTGATGGTGCTCTCACCGGCTATGTGACGGCTGGAGGCGTCAAATCGTGGAAGTATTTCCCTTATTTTGTCTTTGGCGATACGAATAGATTAGATAACGTGAATTAAATGAAATGGTGAAGTATTTGGTCTCAAATACTCCCCCTATTTCAAAATATAAGATTTTTTTCTTTGTGAAGTGAGTGTATCTAGACCTCTTTTAGTGCGTAGGTTCATCTAGATTTGAAATGAACCTACACACTAAAAGGAGCTAGATACACTCCTTTCACAAAGCTAAAACATCTTATATTTTGAACCGGAGGGATTATCTCATTGTAGCCCCAAAGTCGAAAGGAAAGACATTGCTTCACTATTCGTATATGACTGGCAACATTGTTATATGAATCGTGGAATAATTTCTTTCCTTTCATCTTTGGCGATACAATGAAATGATAAACTATTTCATCTCGTTGCCCCAAAGTCGAAAGAGGACAGATATTTTCGAGACTCATATACATAAGACATACTATGTACAATGGTAGGCCAAGGAAAGGGTTCTGGGTCCACGACAATGACTCCTTTCGACAAACCAAATTCGAAATGAGTCGTTGTCTTGGAGACCGAATCCTTTCCTTGCTTTACCATTGGACATAACATGCCCATGATATATGAATTGTGGAAGTATTTCTCTTCTTTTGTGTTTAGCGATACGAATAGATTAGATAGCGTGAATTAAATGAAATGGTGAAGTATTTAGTTTCAAATATCTCATTGTAGCCCCAAAGTTGAAAGGAAAGACATTACTTCACTATTCGTATAGCATTGGCGACATTAGTATATGAATCATGGAATGAATTCTTTCCTTTCGTCTTTGGCGATACAATGAAATGATAAACTATTTCATCTCGTAGCCCCAAAGTCAAACGAGGACAAATATTTTCGAGATTCATATACATAAGACATAATATGTTTAGCGGTAAGCCAAGGAAGGATTATGGATCCACGTGTCAATGACTCCTTTCGACACACCAAACTCGAAATGAGTCGTTGTCGTGGAGACCGAATCCTTTCCGTGCTTTACCGCTGGACGTATCATGCCCATGCTATATGAATCATGGAAGTATTTCTCTTCTTTTGTATTTGCCAATACAAATAGATTAGATAGCGTGAATTAAATGAAATGGTGAAGTATTTAGTTTCAAATATCTCATTGGTGCCCCAAAGTCAAAAGGAAAGACATTGCTTCACTATTCGTATAGCACTGGCGACATTGTTATATGAATCATGGAATGATTTCTTTTCGTCTTTGGCGATACAATGAAATGATAAACTATTTCATCCCATAGCCCCAAAGTCGAAAAAGGACAGATATTTTCGAGATTCATATACATAAGACATAATATGTTGAGTGGCAAGCCAAGGAAAGGGTTATGGGTCCATGACAACGACTCCTTTAGACACACCAAACTCGAAATGAGTTATTGTCGTGGAGACCGAATACTTTCCTTGCTTTGCCACTCGACATATCATGCCCATGCTATATGAATCATGGAATTATTTCTCTTATTTCTCTTTGGCGATACGAATAGTATGAGGCACGAATCCAAGTCATTCTTTCTTTGCTTTTTTTGGTCTTTCTTCAAAATACTGATGATTAGAACGTGTTGTGGTGTCATGTGTATGACTATGCCGCTGTTTTATCTGGTGTGCCAAGTATACTAGTAATTTGGGCATATACTCTACTTGCGGCACGAGATCAAACATCAAGCATTGTTATTTCCATGCCCAACCTAAGTATGAGGCACTAATGCAAGTCATTCTTGGTTTGATTTTTTTGTCTTTCTTCGAAATGCCGATGATTAGAACGTGATTTCTTACATCTTGTTGCACCCATATATATATGCATGATCTTATCTTGTGAACTACTATTGCTTTCCACTGACATAGATAATATCATCTATCTTGTGTACATGAGATGGCAAAGAAGTTCTATGTCGTGTACGTCGTCAAGGTTCCAGGTGTGTACGAGGAGTGGGAAGACTACCAGAAGCAAGTGAATGAATTCTCGGGCAATAGCTACAAAGGCTACAAGACTAGAGAGGTGGCGGAAGAGAAGTGGAGGAGGCACGTGAGGAAGAAGTGGAGGAACTTCCTCGTGATCACCACCTTGTTGCTCGTCATAGTAGGTTATGTGATCTACTCCATATAGATAGAGCTCTGTCGTCGGAGTTGTAATGTGATTGTGAACTTGTACTCGGAGGTGTGAACTTGTGGCACAAACACTTGGTGTTGTATGAAAACTTGGCACTTGTTGATTCTAGTTGATGTATGAACTCGTATGTCGCAATTGATGTGTAATGTACTTGTATTCATGCTAGTTCTATTATGCTTTGGCCAATTGCAAGTTTATGGAAAATTCTGTTATGTTTATACAATATTCTGGACTGTATTGTATATTTGAATACCTGTAAACTGTTATTTGAAAATTGCTGTAAAACTTGAATTTCGAAAATATATCTGAGGCGCATATGTGAAGTATAGGAGGCGCATACATGGTACTATACGAGGCTCATTTTACAACATATGCGAGGCGCATATCATATGCGCCTCCTATACTTCATATACGCGAGGCGCATATACAGATATATGCGCCTCACATATATTAAGTATAGGAGGCGCATATGATATGTGCCTCACATAACAAATACTAGAGGTGCATATGATATGCGCCTCGCATAACAAATACTAGAGGCGGGGTGCTAGAGGCACATATCATATGCGCCTCAGATAGGGTTTCAGGTGCGCCTCAGGTAGGGTTTTCCCTAGTAGTGGGGGGAAAACTGAGTAGTATCAAAAAACCAAGGGACAACTGATTAGTATAAAAAATGGAAACTGAGTGTCTTATACAATGAAATACATCTTGGCATAAACCACATGGATCCACCAGCTTGCCGGGATTCTACAACATGTGGTGTCCAACCATGTCCAGGAACCCTGGCAGCATGCTCGGATTCAACTGCAGCATGCATTCTACCACCAGCTTGAAAGATGTTGCATCACCACACCTCATTGGATGTGTGCGTGTGTGTATCAGTGTGCATTATTGTGATTTTAGGAAAAGAACACATGAAGAGATTCCACCACAGCATGTGGTGTCCAACCATGTCCAAGAATCATTGTAGCATGATGGGATTCAACTATATCATGCATTCTACCACCAGCTTGAAAGATGCTGCATCACCACACATCACTAGATGTGTGTGTATTAGTGTGCATCATTGTGGTTTTAGGAAAAGAACACATGCAGTGATGCCACCACATCACTTGGTGTCCAACCATGTCCAGGAACCCTGGCAGCATGCTCGGATTGAACTACAACATACATTCTACCACCAGCTTGAAAGATGCTGCATCACGACACCTCATTGGATGAATGTGTGTGTCAGTATGCATCATTGTGGTTTTATGAAAAGAACGCATGCGGTGATGCCACCACAACATGTGGTGTCCAACCGTGTCTAGGAACCCTGACAACATGATGGGATTCAACTACAACATGCATTCTACCACCAACTTGAAAGATGCTGCATCACCACACCTCATTGGATGTGTGTGTGTGTTAGTGACGAGGGGTAACCTCGGCAATGCCCATGGTTATGGACTTGTGTTTCGTGGAAAAGGAGAGTGGTGGGATTTCTTCGGCTTAACATACAAAGAAGGGAGGCGATTTACCCATGTTCAGGCCCTCGTAGAGGAAACCCTACTTCCTGCTTCTCTGCTCGTATTATCATTGGAGAGTACAAACTCATTGAGTCATCTAGATGCGATCTCACCGAGGGAGAGATGTGTGCCTATTGTAATATTGGATGCCCCTCTCGTTGGCCCCTCCAAGCCTTTATATATGGGGAGGCTAGGTCCCGGGTACCAATACGAGTTGGTTTACAAGTTAGAATTCGTATCTAGTCTAGTATTGTACTTTCCTTGTCTTGTTACACCAGAGTCTGTGTCCTTGTAGGCTTCGTATCAGCCAAACTGTCGTGGGCTTCATGGATCTTGGCAAATCTTCATGTGAGGCTCCCATTAGGCCGCACTGTATATACCAATAATAGGCACCCGAAGGGTTATGCCCATGTCAGTTAGTGTGCATCATTGGGGTTTTAGGAAAAGAACACATGCAGTGATGCCACCACAGCATGTGGTGTCCAACCATGTCCAGGAATCATAGCAGCATGCTGTGATTCAACTGCAGCATGCATTCTACTACCATCTTGAAAGATGCTGCATCACCACACCTCATTGGATGTGTGTGTGTATCAGTGTCCTTTATTGTGGTTTTAGGAAAAGAACAAATGTAGTGATGTCACCACAGCATGTGGTGTCCAACCATGTCCAGGAACCCTGGCAGCGTGATGGGATTCAACTTCAGCATGCATTCTAACACCAGCTTGAAAGATGCCGCATCACCACACCTCGTTGGATGTGTGTGTGTATCAGTGTGCCTCATTGTGGTTTTAGGAAAAGAACACAAGAAGTGATGCCACCACAACATGTGGTGTCCAACCATGTCTAGGAACCCTGGCAGCATGATGGGATTCAACTACAGCATGCATTCTACCACCAGCTTGAAAGATGTTGCATCACGTCACCTCATTGGATATGTGTGTCTTAGTGTCCATCATTGTGGTTTTAGGAAAAGAACACACGAAGTGATGCCACCACAATATGTGGTGTCCAACCATGTCCAGGAACCCAGGCAGAATGCTGGGATTCAACTTCAGCATGCATTCTACCACCAGCTTGAAAGATGCCGCATCACCACACCTCATTGGATCTCTGTGTAAGAGTGTGCATCATTGTGGTTTTAGGAAAAGAACACATGAAGTGATGCCACCACAACATGTGGTGTCCAACCATGTCTAGGAAACCTGGCAGCATGATGGGATTCAATTACAACATGCATTCTACCACCAGCTTGAAATATGCTGCATCACCACACCTCATTGGATGTGTCTTTGTATCTATGTGCATCATTGTGGTTTAAGGAAAAGAACACATGTTGTGATTTGACCACAGCATGTGGTGTCCAACCATGTCCAGGAACCCTTGCAACATGATAGGATTCAAGTGCAGCATGCATTCTACCACTAGCTTGAAAGATGCTGCATCACCACACCTCATTGGATGTGTGTGTGTATCAATGTGCGTCATTGTGGTTTTAGGAAAAGAACACATGCAATGATGCCACCATAGCATGTGCCATCCAACCATGTCCAAGAACCCTAGCAGCATGATGGGATTCACCTGTAGCATGCATTCTACCACCAGCTTGAAAGATGCTGCATCACCACACCTCATTGATGTGTATGTGTTAGTGTGCATCATTGTGGTTTTTAGGAAAATAACACATGTAGAGTTTCCACCACAACATGGATTGATCAACCATGTGGAGGAACCCTATCAGCATGATGGGATTCAACTACAGCATGCATTCTACCACCGGCTTGAAAGATGCTGCATCACTACACCTCATTGGATGTGTGTGTGTATTAGTGTGCATTATTGTGGTTTTAGGAAAAGAACACATGTAGTGATGTCACCACATCATGTGGTGTCCAACCCTGTCCAGGAACGCTAGCAACATGATGGGATTCAACTTCAGCATGCATTCTAACGCCAGCTTGAAAGATGCCTGATGGCGCAGTGTCGGTGCCAGAAAATGCTGGAGCGATGATGATGTAGAGCTCGTTGGGAACCCCAAGAGGAAGGTATGATGAGCACAGTAGCAAGTTTCCCTCAGTTATGAAACCAAGGTTTAATCGAACCAGTAGGAGCAGGGAAACACCCCAAAGGTGTTGCTAGCTGAACCTTAGCAGGGCGTACTACCGGTGCTAGTAGCAACGTGGAGACCTACACAACACAACCACATAACTTTGTCCCCAACTTGCAATGAGGTTGTCAATCTAACCGTGTTTTGCGGAAAACAAAGGATTAAACGTATCGAATGGAAAGAAGTAAAAGTTTGTAGAAAGTAAACACAAAGAAGTAAACAGTTTGTAGATTGAATGTAAAACACAAGGACCGGGATCCATAGTTCACTAGAGGTGGCTCTCCTTAGATAGATAACATGCTGGGTGAACAAATTACAGTGGGGGCAATTGACAAACATCGAGAAAGCAATACATGCATATACTAATCATCTTGACTCCTTTGAGACTTGATTGGGCATTACAAATTATACATAGACCGCCATCCAACTGCATCTATGACTAATAATCCACCTTCAGGTTATCATCCGAACCCCCTCCAGTATTAAGTTGCAAGCAACCGATTATTGCTTTATGAACTGCGTGTAAAGTAAACAATACGATTGTTCTATGAACAAAGGATTGTTGTTTTCTCCCTAGTAGCAACAGCACATCTAGTACCTTAGAGATTTCTTTCACTTCCCTAGATTACCAGAGGCATGAACCCACTATCGAGCATAAATACTAACTCTTGGAGTTGCTAGCATCTACTTGGCCAAGATAGCCACTAACAACGGAAAGCATGCAAGATCACAAATAACAAAGACATGATAGAATCAATAATCAATCTGAAATGGCATCTCAATATCCAACACAACATGCAGAATTACAAATAGATGATCTTGATCATGAACGGAGCTCACAAGATCTAGACATGAAAGCACAAAGGAGGAGAACCAGCCATCTAACTACTACATGGATCCGTAGTCCAAAGATGAACTACTCACACATCACACGGAGGATTGCATGGTGATGAAGAAGGCCTCTAGGGTGAATTCCCCTCTCCGGAAGGGTGCCGGGAAGAGCTTCAGATCCCTCCCGATCTAGGGATGGAGATGACGGTGGCTACAGACTCTTTCGTGGATTTTTGATTGGGCACTTAGGGTTTTTGTCCCGAGGGCATCATATAGGCGGAAGGGGAGGCCGAGGGGGTGCCGGAGGCGGCCACACCACCCCCTGGCGCGGGCCAGGCTGGGCCGCGCGGCCAGGTGGTGTGGTGGCCCCTTGGCCCCTCTCCGTCTCGTATTCTGGCACTTGATGACTTCCGGAAAAATAGGCACTTTGGCTTTTGTCCCGTCCAATTCCGAGATTATTCATTTTCTGACTTTCCTAGAACCAAAAACAGCAGAAAACATGCAACTGGCACTGTGGCTCTTGTTAATAGGTTAGTCCAAGAAATCATATGAAAAGTACTCCAAAGTTGGAACAAAACACAAGAAAGTGGATAAAACCAAGCATGGAACATCAAAAATTACAGATACATTTGCAATGTATCAATGCCGCATCACCACACCTCATTGGATGTGTGTGTATCAGTGTGCCTCATTGTGGTTTTAGGAAAAGAACACATGCAGTGATGCCACCACAACATGTGGTTTCCAACCATGTCTAGGAACCCTGGCAGCATGATGGGATTCAACTACAGCATGCATTCTACCACCAGCTTGAAAGATGTTGCATCACGTCACCTCATTGGATATGTGTGTCTTAGTGTCCATCATTGTGGTTTTAGGAAAAGAACACACGAAGTGATGCCACCACAATATGTGGTGTCCAACCATGTCCAGGAACCCAGGCAGAATGCTGGGATTCAACTTCAGCATGCATTCTACCACCAGCTTGAAAGATGCCGCATCACCACACCTCATTGGATCTCTGTGTAAGAGTGTGCATCATTGTGGTTTTAGGAAAAGAACACATGAAGTGATGCCACCACAACATGTGGTGTCCAACCATGTCTAGGAAACCTGGCAGCATGATGGGATTCAACTACAACATGCATTCTACCACCAGCTTGAAATATGCTGCATCACCACACCTCATTGGATGTGTCTTTGTATCTATGTGCATCATTGTGGTTTAAGGAAAAGAACACATGTTGTGATTTGACCATAGCATGTGGTGTCCAACCATGTCCAGGACCCTTGTAGGATGACGGGATTCAACTGCAGCATGCATTGTACCACCAGCTTGAAACATGCTGCATCACCACACCTCATTGGATGTGTGTGTGTATCAGTGTGCATCATTGTGGTTTTAGGAAAAGAACACATGCAGTGATGCCACCATAGCATGTGCCATCCAACCATGTCCAGGAACCCTAGCAGCATGATGGGATTCACCTGTAGCATGCATTCTACCACCATCTTGAAAGATGCTGCATCACCACACCTCATTGATGTGTATGTGTTAGTGTGCATCATTGTGGTTTTTAGGAAAATAACACATGTAGAGTTTCCACCACAACATGGATTGATCAACCATGTGGAGGAACCCTATCAGCATGATGGGATTCAACTACAGCATGCATTCTACCACCGGCTTGAAAGATGCTGCATCACTACACCTCATTGGATGTGTGTGTGTATTAGTGTGCATTATTGTGGTTTTAGGAAAAGAACACATGTAGTGATGTCACCACATCATGTGGTGTCCAACCCTGTCCAGGAACGCTAGCAACATGATGGGATTCAACTTCAGCATGCATTCTAACGCCAGCTTGAAAGATGCCTGATGGCGCAGTGTCGGTGCCAGAAAATGCTGGAGCGATGATGATGTAGAGCTCGTTGGGAACCCCAAGAGGAAGGTATGATGAGCACAGTAGCAAGTTTCCCTCAGTTATGAAACCAAGGTTTAATCGAACCAGTAGGAGCAGGGAAACACCCCAAAGGTGTTGCTAGCTGAACCTTAGCAGGGCGTACTACCGGTGCTAGTAGCAACGTGGAGACCTACACAACACAACCACATAACTTTGTCCCCAACTTGCAATGAGGTTGTCAATCTAACCGTGTTTTGCGGAAAACAAAGGATTAAACGTATCGAATGGAAAGAAGTAAAAGTTTGTAGAAAGTAAACACAAAGAAGTAAACAGTTTGTAGATTGAATGTAAAACACAAGGACCGGGATCCATAGTTCACTAGAGGTGGCTCTCCTTAGATAGATAACATGCTGGGTGAACAAATTACAGTGGGGGCAATTGACAAACATCGAGAAAGCAATACATGCATATACTAATCATCTTGACTCCTTTGAGACTTGATTGGGCATTACAAATTATACATAGACCGCCATCCAACTGCATCTATGACTAATAATCCACCTTCAGGTTATCATCCGAACCCCCTCCAGTATTAAGTTGCAAGCAACCGATTATTGCTTTATGAACTGCGTGTAAAGTAAACAATACGATTGTTCTATGAACAAAGGATTGTTGTTTTCTCCCTAGTAGCAACAGCACATCTAGTACCTTAGAGATTTCTTTCACTTCCCTAGATTACCAGAGGCATGAACCCACTATCGAGCATAAATACTAACTCTTGGAGTTGCTAGCATCTACTTGGCCAAGATAGCCACTAACAACGGAAAGCATGCAGGATCACAAATAACAAAGACATGATAGAATCAATAATCAATCTGAAATGGCATCTCAATATCCAACACAACATGCAGAATTACAAATAGATGATCTTGATCATGAACGGAGCTCACAAGATCTAGACATGAAAGCACAAAGGAGGAGAACCAGCCATCTAACTACTACATGGATCCGTAGTCCAAAGATGAACTACTCACACATCACACGGAGGATTGCATGGTGATGAAGAAGGCCTCTAGGGTGAATTCCCCTCTCTGGAAGGGTGCCGGGAAGAGCTTCAGATCCCTCCCGATCTAGGGATGGAGATGACGGTGGCTACAGACTCTTTCGTGGATTTTTGATTGGGCACTTAGGGTTTTTGTCCCGAGGGCATCATATAGGCGGAAGGGGAGGCCGAGGGGGTGCCGGAGGCGGCCACACCACCCCCTGGCACGGGCCAGGCTGGGCCGCGCGGCCAGGTGGTGTGGTGGCCCCTTGGCCCCTCTCCGTCTCGTATTCTGGCACTTGATGACTTCCGGAAAAATAGGCACTTTGGCTTTTGTCCCGTCCAATTCCGAGATTATTCATTTTCTGACTTTCCTGGAACCAAAAACAGCAGAAAACATGCAACTGGCACTGTGGCTCTTGTTAATAGGTTAGTCCAAGAAATCATATGAAAAGTACTCCAAAGTTGGAACAAAACACAAGAAAGTGGATAAAACCAAGCATGGAACATCAAAAATTACAGATACATTTGCAATGTATCAATGCCGCATCACCACACCTCATTGGATGTGTGTGTATCAGTGTGCCTCATTGTGGTTTTAGGAAAAGAACACATGCAGTGATGCCACCACAACATGTGGTTTCCAACCATGTCTAGGAACCCTGGCAGCATGATGGGATTCAACTACAGCATGCATTCTACCACCAGCTTGAAAGATGTTGCATCACGTCACCTCATTGGATATGTGTGTCTTAGTGTCCATCATTGTGGTTTTAGGAAAAGAACACACGAAGTGATGCCACCACAATATGTGGTGTCCAACCATGTCCAGGAACCCAGGCAGAATGCTGGGATTCAACTTCAGCATGCATTCTACCACCAGCTTGAAAGATGCCGCATCACCACACCTCATTGGATCTCTGTGTAAGAGTGTGCATCATTGTGGTTTTAGGAAAAGAACACATGAAGTGATGCCACCACAACATGTGGTGTCCAACCATGTCTAGGAAACCTGGCAGCATGATGGGATTCAACTACAACATGCATTCTACCACCAGCTTGAAATATGCTGCATCACCACACCTCATTGGATGTGTCTTTGTATCTATGTGCATCATTGTGGTTTAAGGAAAAGAACACATGTTGTGATTTGACCACAGCATGTGGTGTCCAACCATGTCCAGGACCCTTGTAGGATGACGGGATTCAACTGCAGCATGCATTTTACCACCAGCTTGAAACATGCTGCATCACCACACCTCATTGGATGTGTGTGTGTATCAGTGTGCATCATTGTGGTTTTAGGAAAAGAACACATGCAGTGATGCCACCATAGCATGTGCCATCCAACCATGTCCAGGAACCCTAGCAGCATGATGGGATTCACCTGTAGCATGCATTCTACCACCAGCTTGAAAGATGCTGCATCACCACACCTCATTGATGTGTATGTGTTAGTGTGCATCATTGTGGTTTTTAGGAAAATAACACATGTAGAGTTTCCACCACAACATGGATTGATCAACCATGTGGAGGAACCCTATCAGCATGATGGGATTCAACTACAGCATGCATTCTACCACCGGCTTGAAAGATGCTGCATCACTACACCTCATTGGATGTGTGTGTATTAGTGTGCATTATTGTGGTTTTAGGAAAAGAACACATGCAGTGATGTCACCACATCATGTGGTGTCCAACCCTGTCCAGGAACGCTAGCAACATGATGGGATTCAACTTCAGCATGCATTCTAACGCCAGCTTGAAAGATGCCTGATGGCGCAGTGTCGGTGCCAGAAAATGCTGGAGCGATGATGATGTAGAGCTCATTGGGAACCCCAAGAGGAAGGTATGATGAGCACAGTAGCAAGTTTCCCTCAGTTATGAAACCAAGGTTTAATCGAACCAGTAGGAGCAGGGAAACACCCCAAAGGTGTTGCTAGCTGAGCCTTAGCAGGGCGTACTACCGGTGCTAGTAGCAACGTGGAGACCTACACAACACAACCACATAACTTTGTCCCCAACTTGCAATGAGGTTGTCAATCTAACCGTGTTTTGCGGAAAACAAAGGATTAAACGTATCGAATGGAAAGAAGTAAAAGTTTGTAGAAAGTAAACACAAAGAAGTAAACAGTTTGTAGATTGAATTGAAAACACAAGGACCGGGATCCATAGTTCACTAGAGGTGGCTCTCCTTAGATAGATAACATGCTGGGTGAACAAATTACAGTGGGGCAATTGACAAACATCGAGAAAGCAATACATGCATATACTAATCATCTTGACTCCTTTGAGACTTGATTGGGCATTACAAATTATACATAGACCGCCATCCAACTGCATCTATGACTAATAATCCACCTTCAGGTTATCATCCGAACCCCCTCCAGTATTAAGTTGCAAGCAACCGATTATTGCTTTATGAACTGCGTGTAAAGTAAACAATACGATTGTTCTATGAACAAAGGATTGTTGTTTTCTCCCTAGTAGCAACAGCACATCTAGTACCTTAGAGATTTCTTTCACTTCCCTAGATTACCAGAGGCATGAACCCACTATCGAGCATAAATACTAACTCTTGGAGTTGCTAGCATCTACTTGGCCAAGATAGCCACTAACAACGGAAAGCATGCAGGATCACAAATAACAAAGACATGATAGAATCAATAATCAATCTGAAATGGCATCTCAATATCCAACACAACATGCAGAATTACAAATAGATGATCTTGATCATGAACGGAGCTCACAAGATCTAGACATGAAAGCACAAAGGAGGAGAACCAGCCATCTAACTACTACATGGATCCGTAGTCCAAAGATGAACTACTCACACATCACACGGAGGATTGCATGGTGATGAAGAAGGCCTCTAGGGTGAATTCCCCTCTCTGGAAGGGTGCCGGGAAGAGCTTCAGATCCCTCCCGATCTAGGGATGGAGATGACGGTGGCTACAGACTCTTTCGTGGATTTTTGATTGGGCACTTAGGGTTTTTGTCCCGAGGGCATCATATAGGCGGAAGGGGAGGCCGAGGGGGTGCCGGAGGCGGCCACACCACCCCCTGGCGCGGGCCAGGCTGGGCCGCGCGGCCAGGTGGTGTGGTGGCCCCTTGGCCCCTCTCCGTCTCGTATTCTGGCACTTGATGACTTCCGGAAAAATAGGCACTTTGGCTTTTGTCCCGTCCAATTCCGAGATTATTCATTTTCTGACTTTCCTGGAACCAAAAACAGCAGAAAACATGCAACTGGCACTGTGGCTCTTGTTAATAGGTTAGTCCAAGAAATCATATGAAAAGTACTCCAAAGTTGGAACAAAACACAAGAAAGTGGATAAAACCAAGCATGGAACATCAAAAATTACAGATACATTTGCAATGTATCAATGCCGCATCACCACACCTCATTGGATGTGTGTGTATCAGTGTGCCTCATTGTGGTTTTAGGAAAAGAACACATGCAGTGATGCCACCACAACATGTGGTTTCCAACCATGTCTAGGAACCCTGGCAGCATGATGGGATTCAACTACAGCATGCATTCTACCACCAGCTTGAAAGATGTTGCATCACGTCACCTCATTGGATATGTGTGTCGTAGTGTCCATCATTGTGGTTTTAGGAAAAGAACACACGAAGTGATGCCACCACAATATGTGGTGTCCAACCATGTCCAGGAACCCAGGCAGAATGCTGGGATTCAACTTCAGCATGCATTCTACCACCAGCTTGAAAGATGCCGCATCACCACACCTCATTGGATCTCTGTGTAAGAGTGTGCATCATTGTGGTTTTAGGAAAAGAACACATGAAGTGATGCCACCACAACATGTGGTGTCCAACCATGTCTAGGAAACCTGGCAGCATGATGGGATTCAACTACAACATGCATTCTACCACCAGCTTGAAATATGCTGCATCACCACACCTCATTGGATGTGTCTTTGTATCTATGTGCATCATTGTGGTTTAAGGAAAAGAACACATGTTGTGATTTGACCACAGCATGTGGTGTCCAACCATGTCCAGGACCCTTGTAGGATGACGGGATTCAACTGCAGCATGCATTTTACCACCAGCTTGAAACATGCTGCATCACCACACCTCATTGGATGTGTGTGTGTATCAGTGTGCATCATTGTGGTTTTAGGAAAAGAACACATGCAGTGATGCCACCATAGCATGTGCCATCCAACCATGTCCAGGAACCCTAGCAGCATGATGGGATTCACCTGTAGCATGCATTCTACCACCAGCTTGAAAGATGCTGCATCACCACACCTCATTGATGTGTATGTGTTAGTGTGCATCATTGTGGTTTTTAGGAAAATAACACATGTAGAGTTTCCACCACAACATGGATTGATCAACCATGTGGAGGAACCCTATCAGCATGATGGGATTCAACTACAGCATGCATTCTACCACCGGCTTGAAAGATGCTGCATCACTACACCTCATTGGATGTGTGTGTATTAGTGTGCATTATTGTGGTTTTAGGAAAAGAACACATGCAGTGATGTCACCACATCATGTGGTGTCCAACCCTGTCCAGGAACGCTAGCAACATGATGGGATTCAACTTCAGCATGCATTCTAACGCCAGCTTGAAAGATGCCTGATGGCGCAGTGTCGGTGCCAGAAAATGCTGGAGCGATGATGATGTAGAGCTCATTGGGAACCCCAAGAGGAAGGTATGATGAGCACAGTAGCAAGTTTCCCTCAGTTATGAAACCAAGGTTTAATCGAACCAGTAGGAGCAGGGAAACACCCCAAAGGTGTTGCTAGCTGAGCCTTAGCAGGGCGTACTACCGGTGCTAGTAGCAACGTGGAGACCTACACAACACAACCACATAACTTTGTCCCCAACTTGCAATGAGGTTGTCAATCTAACCGTGTTTTGCGGAAAACAAAGGATTAAACGTATCGAATGGAAAGAAGTAAAAGTTTGTAGAAAGTAAACACAAAGAAGTAAACAGTTTGTAGATTGAATGTAAAACACAAGGACCGGGATCCATAGTTCACTAGAGGTGGCTCTCCTTAGATAGATAACATGCTGGGTGAACAAATTACAGTGGGGCAATTGACAAACATCGAGAAAGCAATACATGCATATACTAATCATCTTGACTCCTTTGAGACTTGATTGGGCATTACAAATTATACATAGACCGCCATCCAACTGCATCTATGACTAATAATCCACCTTCAGGTTATCATCCGAACCCCCTCCAGTATTAAGTTGCAAGCAACCGATTATTGCTTTATGAACTGCGTGTAAAGTAAACAATACGATTGTTCTATGAACAAAGGATTGTTGTTTTCTCCCTAGTAGCAACAGCACATCTAGTACCTTAGAGATTTCTTTCACTTCCCTAGATTACCAGAGGCATGAACCCACTATCGAGCATAAATACTAACTCTTGGAGTTGCTAGCATCTACTTGGCCAAGATAGCCACTAACAACGGAAAGCATGCAAGATCACAAATAACAAAGACATGATAGAATCAATAATCAATCTGAAATGGCATCTCAATATCCAACACAACATGCAGAATTACAAATAGATGATCTTGATCATGAACGGAGCTCACAAGATCTAGACATGAAAGCACAAAGGAGGAGAACCAGCCATCTAACTACTACATGGATCCGTAGTCCAAAGATGAACTACTCACACATCACACGGAGGATTGCATGGTGATGAAGAAGGCCTCTAGGGTGAATTCCCCTCTCCGGAAGGGTGCCGGGAAGAGCTTCAGATCCCTCCCGATCTAGGGATGGAGATGACGGTGGCTACAGACTCTTTCGTGGATTTTTGATTGGGCACTTAGGGTTTTTGTCCCGAGGGCATCATATAGGCGGAAGGGGAGGCCGAGGGGGTGCCGGAGGCGGCCACACCACCCCCTGGCGCGGGCCAGGCTGGGCCGCGCGGCCAGGTGGTGTGGTGGCCCCTTGGCCCCTCTCCGTCTCGTATTCTGGCACTTGATGACTTCCGGAAAAATAGGCACTTTGGCTTTTGTCCCGTCCAATTCCGAGAATATTCATTTTCTGACTTTCCTGGAACCAAAAACAGCAGAAAACATGCAACTGGCACTGTGGCTCTTGTTAATAGGTTAGTCCAAGAAATCATATGAAAAGTACTCCAAAGTTGGAACAAAACACAAGAAAGTGGATAAAACCAAGCATGGAACATCAAAAATTACAGATACATTTGCAATGTATCAATGCCGCATCACCACACCTCATTGGATGTGTGTGTATCAGTGTGCCTCATTGTGGTTTTAGGAAAAGAACACATGCAGTGATCCCACCACAACATGTGGTTTCCAACCATGTCTAGGAACCCTGGCAGCATGATGGGATTCAACTACAGCATGCATTCTACCACCAGCTTGAAAGATGTTGCATCACGTCACCTCATTGGATATGTGTGTCCTAGTGTCCATCATTGTGGTTTTAGGAAAAGAACACACGAAGTGATGCCACCACAATATGTGGTGTCCAACCATGTCCAGGAACCCAGGCAGAATGCTGGGATTCAACTTCAGCATGCATTCTACCACCAGCTTGAAAGATGCCGCATCACCACACCTCATTGGATCTCTGTGTAAGAGTGTGCATCATTGTGGTTTTAGGAAAAGAACACATGAAGTGATGCCACCACAACATGTGGTGTCCAACCATGTCTAGGAAACCTGGAAGCATGATGGGATTCAACTACAACATGCATTCTACCACCAGCTTGAAATATGCTGCATCACCACACCTCATTGGATGTGTCTTTGTATCTATGTGCATCATTGTGGTTTAAGGAAAAGAACACATGTTGTGATTTGACCACAGCATGTGGTGTCCAACCATGTCCAGGAACCCTTGTAGGATGACGGGATTCAACTGTAGCATGCATTTTACCACCAGCTTGAAAGATGCTGCAGCACCACACCTCATTGGATGTGTGTGTGTATCAGTGTGCATCATTGTGGTTTTAGGAAAATAACACATGCAGTGATGCCACCATAGCATGTGCCATCCAACCATGTCCAGGAATCCTAGCAGCATGATGGGATTCAAGTGTAGCATGCATTCTACCACCAGCTTGAAAGATGCTGCATCACCACACCTCATTGGATGTGTATGTGTTAGTGTGCATCATTGTGGTTTTAGGAAAATAACACATGTAGAGTTGCCACCACAACATGGATTGAACAACCATGTCGAGGAACCCTATTAGCATGATGGGATTCCACTACATCTTGCATTCTACCACCAGCTTGGAAGATGCTGCATCACCACACCTCATTGAATGTGTGTGTATAAGTGTGCATTATTATGGTTTCAGGAAAATAACACATGTAGTGATGTCGCCACAACATGTGGTGTCCAACCATTTCTAGGAACCCTGGCAACATGATGGGATTCAACGTCAGCATGCATTCTAACGCCAGCTTGAAAGATGCCGCATCACCACACCTCATTGGATGTGTGTGTATTAGTGTGCCTCATTGTGGTTTTAGGAAAAGAACACATGTAGTGATGCCACCACAACATGTGGTGTCCAACCATGTCTAGGAACCCTGGTAGCATGATGGGATTCAGCTGCAGCATGCATTCTACCACAAGCTTGAAAGATGTTGCATCACCTCACCTCATTAGATGTGTGTGTTAGTGTCCATCATTGTGGTTTTAGGAAAAGAACACATGAAGTGATGCCACCACAACATGTGGTGTCCAACCATGTCTAGGAACCCTGGCAGAATGCTGGGATTCAACTTAAGCATGCATTCTACCACTAGCTTGAAAGATGCCGCATCACCACACCTCATTGGATCTGTGTGTAAGAGTGTGCATCATTGTGGTTTTAGGAAAAGAACACATGAAGTGATGCCACCACAGCATGTGGTGTCCAACCATGTCTAGTAAACCTAGCAGCATGATGGGATTCAACTACAATATGCATTCTACCACCAGCTTGAAAGATGCTGCATCACCACATCTCATTGGATGTGTCTGTGTATCTGTGTGCATCATTGTGGGTTTTGGAAAAGAACACATGTTGTGATTCGACGTCCAACCATGTCCAAGAACCCTTGCAGCATGACGGGATTCAACTGTAGCATGCATTCTACCACCAGCTTGAAAGATGCTGCATCACCACACCTCATTGGATGTGTATGTGTATCAGTGTGCATCATTGTGGTTTTAGGAAAAGAACACATGTAGTGATGCCACCATAGCTTGTGCTATCCAACCATGTTCAGGAACCCTAGCAGCATGATGGGATTCAACTGTAGCATGCATTCTACCACCATCTTGAAAGATGCTGCATCACCACAGATCATCAGATGTGTATGTATTAGTGTGCATCATAGTGGTTTCAGGAAAATAACACATGCAGTGATGCCACCAGAGAATGTGGTGTCCAACCATGTCTAGGAACCCTAGCAACATGATGGAATTCAACTGCAGCATGCATTCTACCACCAGCTTTAAAGATGCCGCATCACCACACCTCATTGGATGTGTGTATATCAGTGTGCATCATTGTGGTTTTAGGAAAAGAACACATGCAGTGATGCCACCACAACATGTGGTGTCCAACCATGTCCAGGAACCCTAGAATCATGATGGGATTCAACTTCAGCATGCATTCTAATACCAGCTTGAAAGATGCTTCATCACCACACCTCATTGGATGTGTGTGTATCAGTGTGCCTCATTGTGGTTTTAGGAAAAGAACACATGCAGTGATGCCACCACAACATGTGGTGTCCAACCATGTCTAGGAACCCTGGCAGCATGATGGGATTCAACTGCAGCATGCATTCTACCACCAGCTTGAAAGATGTTGCATCACGTCACCTCATTGGATATGTGTGTCTTAGTGTCCATCATTGTGGTTTTAGGAAAAGAACACACGAAGTGATGCCACCACAGCATGTGGTGTCCAACCATGTCCAGGAACCCTTGCAGCATGACGGGATTCAACTGTAGCATGCATTCTACCACCAGCTTGAAAGATGCTGCATCACCACACCTCATTGGATGTGTGTGTGTGTATCAGTGTGCATCATTGTGGTTTTAGGAAAAGAACACATGTAGTGATGCCACCATAGCTTGTGCTATCCAACCATGTTCAGGAACCCTAGCAGCATGATGGGATTCAACTGTAGCATGCATTCTACCACCATCTTGAAAGATGCTGCATCACCACACATCATCGGATGTGTATGTGTTAGTGTGCATCATAGTGGTTTCAGGAAAATAACACATGTAGTGATGCTACCAGAGCATGTGGTGTCTAACCATGTCCAGGAACCCTAGCAACATGATCGTATTTAACTACAACATGCATTCTACCACCAGCTTTAAAGATGCCGCATCACCACACCTCATTGGATGTGTGTATATCAGTGTGCATCATTGTGGTTTTAGGAAAAGAACACATGAAGTGATGCCACCACAACATGTGGTGTCCAACCATGTCCAGGAACCTTGGAATCATGATGGTATTTAACTGGAACATGCATTCTACCACCAGCTTGAAAGATGCTGCAGCACCACACCTCATTGGATGTGTGTGAGTGTGTCAGTGTGCATCATTGTGGTTTTAGGAAAAGAACACATGAAGTGTTGCCACCATAGTATGTGGTGTCCAACCATGTCTAGGAACCTAGACAATATCCTCGGATTCAACTGCAGCATGTATTCTACCGCCAACTTGAAAGATGCTGCATCACCCCACCTCATTGGATGTGTGTGTTTGTGTCAGTGTACATCATTGTGGTTTTAGGAAAAGAACACATGCAGTGATGCCACCACAACATGTGGTGTCCAACCATGGCCAGGAACCCTGGCAGCATGATGGGATTCAACTGTAGCATGCATTCTACCACCAGCTTGAACGATGTTGCATCACCACACCTTATTGGATGTGTGTGTGTGTGTGTCAGTGTGCATCATTGTGGTTTTAGGAAAAGAACACATGCAGTGAAGCCAACACAACATGTGGTGTCCAACCATGTCCAATTATTCTAGCTGCATGATGGGATTCAACTGCAGCATGCATTCAACCACCAGCTTGAAAGATGCTGCATCACCACACCTCATTGTATGTGTGTGCATCAGTGTGCATGATTGTGGTTTTAGGAAAAGAACACATGAAGTGATGCCACCACAGCATGTAGTGTCCAACCATGTCTAGGAACCCTGGCAGCATGCTAGGATTCAACTTTAGCATGTATTCTACCACCGGTTTGAAAGATGCTGCATCACCACACCTCATTGGATGTGTGTGTATCAGTCTGCATCATTGTGGTTTTAGAAGAAGAACACATGCAATGATGCCACCACAACATGCGGTGTCCAACCATGTCCAGGTACCTTGGCAGCATGCTCGGATTCAACTGCAGCATGCATTCTACCACCAGCTTGAAAGAAGCTGCATCACCACACCTCATTGGTTGTGTGTGTGTCAGTGTCCATCATTGTGGTTTTAGGAAAAGAACACCTGTAGTGATGCCACCACAACATGTGGTGTCCAACCATGTCCAGGAACCCTGAAACCATGATGGGATTTAACTACAGCATGCATTCTACCACCAGCTTGAAAGATGCTGCATCACCACACCTTATTGGATGTGTGTGTGTGTGTTAGTGTGCATCATTGTGGTTTTAGGAAAAGAACGAATGTAGTGATGCCACCATAACATGTGGTGTCCAACCATTTCTAGAAACCCTAGCAGCATGCTGGGATTCAACTTCAGCATGCATTCTACCACCAGCTTGAAAGATGCTGCATCACCACACCTTATTGGATATGTGTGTATCAACGTGCATCATTGTGATTTTAGGAAAAGAACACATGCAGTGATGCCAGAACAACATGTGGTGTCCAACCATGTCCAGGTACCCTAGCAGCATGATGGGATTCAACTGTAGCATGCATTCTACCACCAGCTTGAAAGATGTTGCATCATGATGTCTACGCACTTCTATTCTTGTAGACAGTTGTTGGGCCTCCAAGTGCAGAGGTTTGTAGAACAGTAGCAAGTTTTCCTTAAGTGGATTACCCAAGGTTTATCGAACTCAGGGAGGAAGTGGTCAAAGGTATCCCTCTCAAGCAACCCTGCAATCAAGATACAAGAAGTCTTTTGTGTCCCCAACACACCCAATACACTTGTCAGGTGTATAGGTGCACTAGTTCGGCGAAGATATAGTGAAATACAAGTGGTATGGATATAAGACAACAATGCTAGAAAAGAGCTTGACGGGAGGAAAAGACTAAAGGCAAAAAGATGGAAGCAAGCAAACATGTAACAAATCTAGTTGCAAACGGTGTTTCATTGTGTAGAAACAAGGCCGAGGGATCATACTTTCGCTAGTGAAAACTCTCATATAAATATCTTCTCTTATGATACTACTCTGAACTACTATCCGGTTGGACACTCTAATCCATGGTAGGGCTATAACAGCACTCCTCAAAGTTCGCTTTCCCCATCTAGATAACCCCTCACTATCACCTTGAGAGCTAGATGGTTCCAACAAACACCACAATTTCATAGAGACATCCAACTCCAAATATAACTCATAACAAGTATTTGTAATCTCTAGCCTAAGTGCCACCATGGTGTGCACACTATCACTTTCACACACGTGGGGAGAGCCAGAGATTTATTAAAGCACTTGATTAGCAAGGTAGATCTACTTGATTAGAAAGCTCATGATCACAATATGATCATGCATAGAGAGAGATGAACACATAGCTACCGGTAGACCCCTTAGCCTCGAGAGAGAACTACTCCCTCCTCATCATGGGAATCAGCAACAGCGATGGAGATGGTGGTGGAGATCGATGGAGATGGCTCCGGGGGCACTTCCCTATCCCGGCAGGGTGCCGGAACAGAGACTTTCTGTCCCCCGAATCTCCCCTTCGGTGGCGGCAGTGCTGCGGAACTTTTCATGGCTAGAGGCTAGATGATTTAGGTTTTCTCATCGGGGGATTCTTATAGGCGAAGGGGCGATGTCAGAGGGTGGACCAGGGGCCCACACCACTTGGTGGCGCGTCCACGAGGGACCCACGCCACTACATGGTGTGGCCAGCCCCTAGCCCCTCTCCGTCTCGTTTTCTGGCTCCGTGAGTCTTCCGGTAAAATATCGACTTTGGCTTTTGTCCAGTACAATTCTGAGAATATTCATTTTCTAGCTTTTCTGGAACCAAAAATAGAATAAAATAGGCAACTGGCACTTTGGCATCTTGTTAATAGGTTAGTCCCAAAAATGTGTAAAAATACTCCAAAGTGTGGACAAAACATAAGAAAGTAGATATAAAACAAGCATGGAACATAAAAAATTAGTGATACGTTTGCAACGTATCACATCACCACACCTCATTGGATGTGTGTGTGTGTAAGTGTGCATCATTGTGGTTTTAGGGAAAGAACACATGCAGTGATGCTACCACATCAAGTGGTGTAAAACCATGTACAGGAATCCTAGCAGCTTGCTGGGATTCAACTTCAACATGCATTCTACCCCCAGCTTGAAAGATGCTGCATCACCACACCTCATTGGATCTGTGTGTGTCAGTGTGCATCATTGTGGTTTTAGGAAAAAGAACACATGCAGTGATGCCACCATAGAATGTGGTGTCCAACCATGTCCCGGAACCCTGCTGCATGATGGGATTCAACTGTAGCATGCATTCTACCACCAGCTTGAAAGATGCTGCATCACCACACCTCATTGGATGTGTGTTTGAGTGTGTGTCAGTGTGCATCATTATGGTTTTAGGAAAACAACACATGAAGTGATGCCACCATAGCATCTGTGTTCTTTTCATAAACCACATGGATACACTAGAGTTCATTCCATGTTTTTTCACAAACCACATGGGTCCACTAGAGTTCATTTCCTCTGTGTTCTTTTCATAAAGCGCATGGATCCACTAGAGTCATTGCATGTGTGTTATTTTCAAAAACCACATGGATCCACTAGTGTCATTGAATGTGTGTTCTTTTTCTAAACCATATATGATTCCACTAGAGTCATTGCATGTGTGTTCTTCTCCTAAACCACCACTAGAGTCATTGCATGTGTGTTGTTTTCATAAACCACATGGATCCACCAGTGTCATTGCACGTGTGTTCTTTTCATAAACCACATTGATCCACCAGTGTCATTGCATGTGCATTCTTTTCATAAACTACAACTAGAGTCATTGCATGTGTGTTCTTTTCATAAACCTCAGGGATCCACCAAAGTCATTGCATGTGTGTTCTTTTCATAAACCACATGGATCCACCAGTGTCATTGCATGTGTGTTCTTTTCATAAACCACATGGATCCACCAGAATCATTGCATGTTCGTTCTTTTCATAAACCACATGGATCCACCAGTGTCATTGCATGTGTGTTCTGTTCATAAACCACATATGGATCCACTAGAGTCATTGCATGTTTGTTCTTCTCCTAAACCAGCACTAGAGTCATTGCATGTGTGTTCTTTTCTTAAACCACATATGGATCCACTAGAGTCATTGCATGTGTGTTCTTTTCATAAACCACATGGATCCACCAGTGTTATTTCATTAATATTCTTTTCATAAACCACAACTAGAGTCATTGCATGTGTGTTCTTTTCAGAAACCACATGGATCCACCAGTGTCATTGCATGTGTGTTCTTTTCATAAACCACAACTAGAGTTATTAAATGTGTGTTCTTTTCATATACCACAACTAGAGTCATTGCATGTGTGTTATTTTCATAAACCACATGGATCAACTCGGGCCATTTGCATGTGTGTTCTTTTCATAAACCACATGGATCAACTCGGGCCATTTGCATGTGTGTTCTTTTCATAAACCACATGGATCCTAACCTTAGCCCCCAATGATGGCTGTTAGATCGAGTCTTCTAGAAGGCACGCCCCAAGACACTTGTTCTGCATCACGATAGTTACATACTGTTTGATCGGGCCACTTGAACGATTGCGATGGTTCTTTGTAAGACCGATCCGCGAGTAGGCTGTTCTGCGACATGATTGGTCATGCTTACCATCCGCTTGCTATGGACAAACTGGCAATACCACGTGCTCCCACTTGCCAGGGTCACGTGTTCCTTGGGCCCACCTGCCAGAGTCACATCCAATTTACTTCTCTTCTTTCCCCTCGAAGCTTCTTTCCCCACCTGCATGCAAATCGCACAGACACAGTTTTTCTCCCCCATCCTCCCGTACACCGCCGACATGCTGCCCTCCTCGACCAGCATGCGGGATATCTATGAATAAATAAATGGAGCTTGCAAGTATGAATAATGGTGTATGAAAAATGCGACTCTCTCTTATTCATCTTGTTAAGTTAAGCAGTTCATTTGGGTCAGGTGCAAAAATGTAAGCCACAAACTATATTTTTGTGTTTTGTGCATCAAATGCCACGAATGTTGGTGTTACCTACAATTTTCTCTACACATTCTACATATTCGCGTGCTCCAAGGGATAATTAAATACAATAAGGTTATGATTCTACTACTAGTATCATCCTACACATTCGCGTGCTCCTAGTGGTCGTACGCTGGTGTGCACGTCCGTTGTCCGTAATTAGTGCGTGTGTGCAGGCGCAGGCACGTGCTCGTGCCAGTTTGATGAAACGAGGTTGCGGTTGCGGTGGCTATGTTCATGTCGTTGTCTTGTTTCCATATGCTTATCTAGGATTTCACATGCATTTTTTAAACGCTTCGATAGGATTTCACACGCTTCGCTTCCTCTGCCAGTTAACAGGACTGAGACCACACGAACGCCATCATCTAGGGCCGGCAAGAAGCAGCAGGATTCACAGTGGGCTAGTCTCCCTAAGGGACTCATCCATAAGATAGGTGACATCTTCCTTTCGATGGACGACTTCGACTACTACACGGCCTTCCGGGCAGTATGCAACGCCTAGCGCGGCTGCACCGAGGAGCGCTTTATGCCAGCCAACTGGATTATTCACAGGTGCTTTGTTGATACTCCTCCGTATATATGGTGTTTACATCAAACCATCAGAACACCACCATTCGGTGGGCAGATGAGGAAACGGAGGAAGGGAGTTGCCCGGTCTTTGGTGAAGGGTCGGACTTGCCATATGACTTCGCGGAACTCTAGAGCATGACTTCTTACGCCGATGATGTTTTCGTCCCAGACAGATACGAGTTTGTCCTCTCGACTATGTGTGGTGATGCTCATGGAGATGTCTAGCTGCAGCGCTCCGCATGGACCCTGGAAATGCATCCCACCGTTGCAGGCCCTGTTCTAGGCCGCCAGTTCCCAGAGAATCATTTTTACCTCGTCGAGTCCGACAAAGAGCCGTTGTTCGTTGTGAGTGGATCGGTCTATGGCGGCAGGCCGTTTGTTTACCGGGTTGATACCTAGAACCATGTCCTTCAGCTGGTTAGAGGCATCGAAATTCGTGATGTCTTCATTGCTGACCATCGGTGCATCTGCATCGACAACACTAGGGTACCCAAGATGTAGGCAGGCATCATATACTATGTGGACCTATCCGAGATTAGATCTTATAACTTTGAAGCTCTTGTGTGGGAAGAGGAGCCAAGGGTTGTACATGGGTATGGAGTAGGAGGATTACGGATCAATGACCGTCCTTTTGAACTCGATCGATTGCTGGCAGAGTATTGTGGAATTTACGAGCATTCTGAGGTAGAGATGGTGCCGCCTTATGACGAGCATGGTAACAACCACTACGATTACTACAACGGCTATCCGTCAGATTGATGGATCGTGTGGGTCTTCTCCTGATGTATTCTCTTCAAGTCAGCTCTTTGTGTGTTCAGTTTGTTGAGTGAATGTCTATGAATTATGCAAGTTCTATGTGGTGCCCGTGTAATACAATGGATGTTCTCCCTGTTTCCAGAAGATCGTGTGTTGTACCTCTTACAATTTAACTGTTTTTCATGTTCGTGTAGTATTTTCCGATAGATGCTCGGTTTGTAACAATCCTCAAACAACATACAATTGCGAATTACAGCAGATTATTACAATCCTCAGTAAACTTGATAGTAATAAAATGAGGCATAAAATTTGCACTCACACTAAACACAACCGAAATTGCAACTAGCCTAAACAATATCTAAACCCAGATCACACCTACTACAAACAGCGGTAAATCACCCGCAATTAGCCAGAACTACTTCTTCCTCAGTAGTAGGATCTGCCATCCTCCGTGCCGCTCCGCTCATCGTTGGCGGATGCGGGCTAGAGCCTCGTAATGGTGGCAGAGGCGTGCGGCATTGGAGCTCGGGATCAGCAAATGGGCGCAACAACTTGGCGTTGGAAGTAAAATGTTCGAGGGGATCGTTTTGCTTGGAGGGTGGATTTTGATGCCATCGGTTCTAGGGGAAAGGAGGGAGTGGATTTGTGAAATGGTCAACGCACCAAGCCACTTAGTTCCTTGATTTTCCTAAGAGTTTGCCGTGTTGGCGCTCACGTCATGGATAGATGACCGACATGTGGGTCCTAACTGTCTACTTCACGGGGCAGTTTAATGGAATGTTTGAATTTGGTAAGGGTAAGATGAGTTTGCCTCGAAATGGCCCCTCTCGATAGTTGGCAGCCCAACTTTGCGAAACGCGGCAATTACAGAAAACTTGGGTACCGCGATGTACTCGCCCGGAAACTTTCGGGCTGCAAAGGAACAAGCCCCCAGATGGGCCCCACGGTCACGCTGCAACCGGCAGATCAAGGTCATGCAGGTTTATGCATAAAGCAACAGTGCCACCATCTGCAGAGCATGCATTGAGAAAGGAAAATACGCCCACCCCTGACCTAGATGGAGCACTACGTGCCCAGATCTGGGCCTCGAGAGCTCGACTAGAGCTACTCCACCACCGCCTGCTACCTACTACACTTTCCCGCCGCCCGCAGCCGTGCCACTGTTTCGTCCTTGCCCGGGTGCCACCAAGCCTCCATAGCCTAGAGCACACCGCCACCGGAGGAGAGGAGGCCCCGACCCCGCCTCCACAACGCGGGGAAAGAAAAACCACCGCCACCGGCGGGATCAATCATGTCTCCCTCGGGGAGGCGTTAGGGGTCAGGTTTTTTTCCATCACTGTGAGAGTAGTGATCTAGCTCCTTTATGCGCATATCATGTATGGTGTCTGGGCACCATGGTGTCCCAGTTATTTTACCTATATATATAACTTTGCTTCCTTTTTTGTTTGTGGCAACCTGATGATTTATTTGCATGAAATATAAATTCTTTGGAACCCTATGAGCAAATCAACGAAAAACTTGAAACATAGTTTTTTAGTTTCAACAAGAAATTTATAGAGGACAATGCTCGATTTGAACTCCAATAGTGCTTGATTTTGATAAGTTGGATACATATCACGAATTTTCATCTGTGCTATTAGCTAGAAAATCATTTATTATAGTTAATTAGGTAGTATTTGCATGTTATGAGTTCCCATAATTTCACTCATGTTTATGAACAAGTATGGTCCTTCATCTCCTTTGTCTTGTAGGAAAGGGGATTTAATGTTCATCTGTAGTATAAACGAGGTTCCTCGATCCCTTTTTCACTGGGAAATCATTCTGGTACACAAATGGTAAAATGGGTTTAGCACCTCCTAAGTTTAGTGAATTATTGGTGCAGACTATTATTTCTTCAAGTCTTGACAGTTATGGAACTTATGCAGTCAATTTGGACACATTTTCTGGTCTATGTGTTGTAGTGCATGGATTTATGTTCGTTTGATTATGCATGTGCCTTGTGCCATGCATTCGAGATAGGTGATCATTTATTCTCCGTGTGTCAGTTTTATTGGACATGCTGGTAATATCTATGTTCATATTTCACAGCTACATATTCTGTTGAGAAAAACATTATAAATTTACTGGATGTTCCTTGTGTTGGAGGAATAGCAACTTGTATTTGAGAGGGGACAAAGGCCACAATATATAGTACATTTACATGTGTAAATGTGCAGAAAGTCCCCTAACTAGTAGGGAAAATACAATATACATATATCTATCTAACACCCCCTCCTCAAACTCATGGGGTATTTATAACACTGAGTTTGGAGAGAGACAAACTATGTTATGCTCGAGTCCGGGCCTTAATAAAAAAATCTGCCAACTGTAACTCTGAAGGCACATACTGGAGCACAATAACGTGATCCTACACACTAGCACGGACAAAAGAAGCATCAACACAGATATGCTTGGTAAGCTCATGCTTTACCAGGTCAAGTGCAATACTGATAGAACCTGTACTATCAAACAATAGAGTAGTTGGTGTCGTAACAAAGACACCAAAATCAGCAAGTAACCACCATAACCAAGTCACCTTAGTAGTCAAAAGAGCCACATTTAGTAACTTAAAATCTGCACTGAAAAGGGAAACTGTGGTATGTTTCTTCGTCTTCCATGCATTAAGAGAAACACCAAGAAACACACAGTAGGTAGGAAGTGAGCCGCGATACGAAGGATCACTAGCCCACGTAGCATCAGAGTAGGCCTGGAGCTGGAACGAGGGAAGAATATACGATGTGTGTTTGTGCCATGAAGATAGCGAAGAACATGAAGCAGGTGACTATAATAAACCAAAGAGGGAGCAGATACAAACTGACTCAAAATATGAACAAGATAAGCGATATATGGGCGAGTGACGACAATATAGACAAGACTCCCAACAAGATGACGATAGCGTGTTGGATCAAAGAGAGGATCACCATCAGAAGCGTGGAGTTGGACATTGAGATCCATTGGAGTCTCAATAGTGCGCTCATCACCAAGAGAAGCACGAGCAAGGAGATCCTGGATATACTTTTCCTGGGAGATATAAAAACCATCAAAAGTGGAGGAAACCTCAATCTCAAGAAAGTAGCAAAGTGGACCAAGATCAGTCATAAGAAACTTCTCATGTAGACGGGCCTTAACAAAGGCAGTATACTCAAGAGTCATCGGCGGTGATGATCATGTCGTAAACATAGAGGGGATCATGATCACTAGGGAAGAAACCAGCAGCAGTCATCACAGAGGCGAAGTACTCAAACCAGGCACGAGGAGACTGTTTCAGGCCATAAAGAGAGTGCCAAAGATGACAAACCATGCCATCAGGGACCGACTACCCTGGAGGAGGCTACATGTAAACCTCCTCATGCAACTCACTGTTGAGAAAAGCATTCTGAATATCAAGCTGAGACACAGACTAGTGGCAAACAGAGGCCACAACAAGAAGAGTAAGCACAATGTTCATATGGTCCACCGGAGAAAAAGTCTCATCATAATCACGACCCTGCACCTCCTAAAAGCCACGAGCCACAAGACGCGCTTTGTAGCGCTCAAGAGATCCATCAAAGCGAGTTTTAGTCTTGTATAGCCACTTGCATGTGATGGGACGAACACAAGGAGGAGAGCCAAGATCCCAGGTGCCAGTACGCTCAAGTGCAGAAATCTCCTCTGGCCGTTGCTGCCCGGTTGTTGCCTGGGCGTCCGGCGCCTGCCTGGCCTCTGCATCCCTTCGGCCACTCCCCTCTTACCTCCCCCGCTCGTGTGCATATCTCTGCCCGTTTCTCTCCCATCCATCCATCGTCCGTCCACATCTCTCCGGCCACCACCCGACCGCCTCCCGTTCGGCCGCCGCCTCTCTCTCCGACCACTACTCGGTCACGCGCCTCGGGCCGCCCCTCTGCCTCTCACTTCTCACATGCCCTTTGCTACGCGTGCGCGTGTGTTCTGTGCTACTCGCGCGTGTATGGTCGATGATCGATCTCTCGTCCGGGTGTTGACCCAGCCGTAAAAAAATGTCTTATTTTTCCGGGTACGTTGTGATTCCGCTGCCCAGTGATTTTTTATGGCACCAATTATCCTGATTTTGCTGCCTTCACGCGTATCCATATGCGTGGTCTCCCTTTGTGGGGTGTGCTTTCCGACAAGGTCTCCTGCATACTGTGCCCCATTGTTCCCATGGTCCGTACTCTGCCGACTCCACTAGCTATTGCTACAGATGCTTCTCAGGCTGTCAAGGACTCCACCAAGAAGGCGGAGGATGATGTTGTTGCCACATATGCCCAGCAGACTCGGGAGTATTCTAATGCTCTAGTGGTCTACTGCATGGGTCTAACTACTTACACACAGTGGATTGATGATGATGCTCGTGCTACAACTGTTCTCACTTCAAGTGTTATCCTGCAGTTTGTGTCTAAGTTTATGAGTCTTGGTAGTACCTCTAGAATGTGGGCTCTGATACGTCCATTTTGCATCACTATTCTATGTCCTAATTCACTGTTATTCATTGATATATTTCATATAAGAGGTGTTACTTATGTAATTTCATCTGTTTTGCATGGTTGATGACTTTTGGAGCATGGACCGCTGCAGTCAGGATTCTGATGGAAAAGGTGCTGTTTGGAGGCAAAATTCGCGAAGATCAGAAAATCCGGGAAAATATATGGAAAATGCTATTTTTCTAGAAGACGGAGGAAGCCCGAAGGAGGAGTGGAGATGGGCCACAGGGGGCCCACACCACCCCCTGGCGCGGGCCAGCCTAGGCCGCGCCACCAGGTGGTGTGGCCTCCCTGGCCCACCTCCAGCTCTCCCCTCTAACTTATATAATCCTCCCGAAACCCTAATACTGGGAGAGCGACCACAGAAATATTCCGCTGCCTCTGCGGGGCAGAAAACACCGAGAGAGAAAGATATCTCCCGCAGACAGAATTCTGCCAGGGGAATTCCTTCCCGGAGAGGGGAGATCGTCGCCATCAACACCACCATCAAGCTGGACTTCATCGGGATCATAATCATCATCATCATCACCACCATCATCACCATCAACACCATCATCACCATCTCCATATTGCTGTAACAATCGGGTTGAATCTTGCATAGTTCTTAGGGGAAACTTTCCCAGTGTTGGTTACTCTTTCTAGTTGATGCTATTGAGTGGAACCGTTGAATTATTGTTTATGTTCAGATTGGTATACATCATTATTCCATCTCTGATCATGATCCATATGATGTCTTGTGAGTAGTTCGTTTTGTTCTTGAGGACATGGGAGAAGTCATTTTGCTAGTAGTGGAGTTGTGTTGAGAAAGATTCAATAGTTTGATCTTTAAGTTGTGGTGTACTTCTTCTAGTGGTGTCATGTGAACGTCGACTACTTGACACTTCACCTATATGGGCCTAGGGGAATGCATTGTGTATTTGGCTACTAATCGTAGGGGTTGCCGGAATGACAGAAACCTGAACCCCCGTTAGGAAACCATTTCACAAGGGACGCGAGGGTCTTAGAGTTTAAAGTTGTGGTTAGGTTTCTACCTTAATTACTTTCTTGTACTTACGGATGTTTGCAAGGGGTATAATCACAAGTATGTATTAGTCCTAGGAAGGTTGGTACATTAGAACATGTTCACCCACACAACACTTAGCAAGCTAAAGAAGATTAATCAACTATATGAAGTGAAAGCACTTGACAGAATTCCCGTGTGTCCTCGAGAACATTTGGTCATCTTAAGTAATGCAACCGGCTTGTCCTTTGCTAAAGAAAGGATTGGGTCACTTGCTGCAATTATTCTTATTGTCTTTTATTTACTCGTACTTTATTTACTTGCATTGTCAAAAACCCCTAAAAATCCGTTTGCTAAGTATTTGCAGAGAATTCCTGATCCATACCACTAGCCAGCACCTTCTGCTCCTCGTTGGCTTCGACACTCTTACTTATCAAAAATACTGCGATACACCCCCTATACTTGTGGGTCATCAAGACTATTTTCTGGTGCCATTGCCGGGGAGTGAAGCGCTATTGGAAAGTGGAACTGGTAAAGGAAACTTCTACTATGAGTATTGTTTATTTCTGTTAGTTGCTTTATTTCCATTATGGATAATTCGTTGAGTTTCTTATTTCCTAATGCTACTACCACTTCTAAGGTAGTAGATCAACCACCAATTGCTGAGAATGATACTTTTAAAATACCTACGAGAATTATTGATCGTGTTATGGATAACTATTATGTTGGAGATGGAACTGTCCATCCTGGTGATCATTTACTCTTTATACACGATTTATGCGGGTTGTTCAAGTGTGCAGGTATTACAGATCAAGTTAAGAAGAAGATATTCTCATTATCACTGAAAGGAAGAGCTGAGGAATGGTATAAGCTGCTAAAGAATGGTCAAGCTCTTGAATGGGAGGAAATAGTGCCTCTCTTTTATTCAAAGTTTTATCCTAGTGATATTCATAAAGATCGGAATCAAATATGCAACTTTTGGCCTCTTAATGGAGAGAGTACAACTCAAGCTTGGGGGAGATTGAAGTTATTAATGCTCAAATGTCCCATTCATGAGCTCCCCAACAATATTATTATCAATAACTTTTATGCAAGGCTTTCTCTTCATGATAATGATTTATTGGATGCTTCTTGTGCTGGATCATTCACTCGCATGGAAGAAGAAGCTAAATGAGATCTTCTGGACCGTATTCAAGACAATGCTGAAGCATGGGAGAATGACAAGGGTAGAAAGTCAGATATAAATTATGATTAAGAATGCATTGAATCTTTTATGGGATCTGATGACTTTCAAAATATTAAAAATGCTTATGGTCTAGACTCTCAAGCTATTGCAACTGATTTTAAGGATTTTGCTTCCTACATTTAAGTGCCTAAAAAGAAGTGGAATAAGTATCATGAACCTTATAAAGATATTGCTAAGAGTGTTCCTGCAAGAAATACTGAAGTTTATACTACTAATCATGTTTCACCTGAACCTTACATTGAGAAAATGCCCTTCCCAGTTAAGATAAAGGAACATTCTATGATATCTAGTATGGTAGTGAAAGTACAAATAAAACTGTTGAACCTGATAAAAAAATGGATGATGAACCTATAATAGCAAATGTGAAAGACTTTGTCACTAAATATGTAGAAGAGGGACACACTATCCTTTGTAAGGATACCTCTAATATTGTTTCACATAGTGTTATGAGAGCTAGTATTCCTGTGTTTTCTGTTAGGATAAGTGATCATTGCTACGATGGTCCTTGTGAGAGTTATATTGTTAAGTTTATGCATGATACTGAAAGTTACTATGAGAGAGGGAAAAGTGTTCTTATGTATCTCAATAATATCAAGTTTCCTCGTTTTATGCTGAAAGTTTTTATGTTGCACTTCTTTTGCCTTCCTATGCTAGTAGCCTCTGGTTTCAACCACTTGTTTGTTAACAAAATTCTCTTGCATAGGAAGTGGGTTAGACATAAACATGTGTATTTTTGCTTCTTAACGCTCTCTTTCACTTCAATTCATATTCCTATCTGAGCATCTTTGCAATCATCATGCCCATGTTAATGGCTATAAAGAAAGAGCTTTTTGGGAGACAACCCAATTTATTTGTGTTTTCAGTTTGTTTTTGTTTTTATTTGAGTCTTGGAAGTTATTAATTTGGTAATAACCTCTCCTTATCCTTTTTGTTTGGTTTTTGTGTCAAGATCAACCTCTAATGGGAGAGAAGTAATATTTGGGGAAGTTGCTGTCCCGAAATAGATTTTTGTGCTTCACCGTAAAAATTCGTGAGAGATCTCTGTATATCGGATTGAGCTGCAATTTTTTGTGCTTCTGCCCCAGGATGTTATTTAACTTTCGTAAGTTTTGCACTTGTTGATTTGAGCAACAAAAGAGTTTGAAAGAATTGATCTTTACCTGCTGGTCTGTTTTGACAGATTTTGCCACTCTTGCATTTGCTTCTTTAATCGATTTTTTTTTGAATTATTTTTGCGTTTTTGGAAGGAGTTGCTACAGTAGCTTATGGTTTGATGGATTTGAGTTGAATTTGGACTCAAATGGTTTTATCACTTCACTTATAGTAATGTTGCTAATGAGAACTGTGTGGAGTTTTGTGTGAAAGAAATTTCCAAGTTAGTGGAGATAATGGTGTAATAAGAAAAGTGAAAGGTTTCATGACTAAAGCAATAAGTGTATGAAGATGGAGATATTGATGTTATTCAGGTGGTGACTCCGGAAGAATCTACTAAATACTAAAATCAGAGACCTACAAAGTCCGTTTTCTAATAGGTAACAGTTCCGGTAAGAAAAGTTCCGCGAAAGATCTATCTAGTTATATTTTTGCACTTTTTAGCCAACAAGGAAAGCTACGAAGCGAAAGAGGGACGGAAACGGATCCAGGGTGGATCACACCACCTTGTGGCGCGGGCCCACCCCCAGCCGCGCCACCAGGTGGTGTGGCCACCTCTGACTCCATCTCCGACCCGTTTTATTCCAGTACCTTCCTTTTGTTATGAAACTTCGTAATATATAATCCCCCGGATCCCCCGAGGTTCGTATATCGTGTTCTCATCGTGTTTTTGTTCTGGTCTGTTTTGTTCAGATGTCGTTCAGGGGTTCATCTTCAAAGGATTACGAGCTGCGACGCCGTCGTGAGCTCCATCACAATCTTGAGCGTGAAGACATGGACCAGAACGACAAGGATGAAGTAAAGGACATGACAACATGCATGAAGGGGCTGATACCTCCAACTCTAGATCTCAGTTCTTGCCCTGGAGCAGTGGAAGCTCTACGAGTCACTGATGAGTTCTGCGACAAGTACCGGGTCTTGAGGAAGAAGGTGGCTTCAAGAGGAGACTAACAGGCTGCGCAAGATGCTGGAAGATTTCCTCGCACCAACCGAGAGGATACCACCACCACCGAAGGAGTAATTCGTCATCAGGTTTGGCATCCCCTTGGTTTGTTCCAAGCTTGGGGGAGTGCCACGGTATCACATCACTATCTTCTATGTTTTTACCTTTTTAGTAGAGTCATATCATGAATAGAGAAGTTATCATGTAGGATGGTTTGCATTATGGAAATGTCCCCACTCTCGTTAGATATGTATCCCTTGGTGTGAGTTGTCGTTATGGAATATTAATGAGAAGTTCTATCATTTACTCTTTTGCATATCTTATATTAGTTTTCAATTCGTGGTTATATGATTGATCTTGTTGTTAGTATTGGTATCACTCTGGAATCATTAAGTTAATTTAGTTGGTTTTGGCAAACCTGGCTTGGTCCGTAGCAACACTATTTTTGAGAGTGGATTTAAAAGACAAAAGTACTCTAAAGAAATATAATTTCATCATCTTTGTTTCTTGATTTGCTCATAAGTTTAGTATTCTCTGGTTAAGATCTTTTGTGCTTCCAAGGAAGATTGCATGTTTGTCTTTATCACTTGTAAGTTTGTTTGTTTCCTTCAACTCTTACACTTGCTACCCATCCTGGCTAGCCAAAAACCTGTACTGAGAGGGAATTCTTCTCGTGCATCCAATCCTTAAACCAAGACCTATGCCATTTGCGTCCACCAAGACCTATGAAGTCAAGAAGGAAGGATTGCGTACCCCAAGCTAACCCAGTCAAGTCCTAAGGGGGGAAAGACTGCGTCTTTCCCACAAAATATTGTAAACCCTCACCGGGAGCAACCTCAGGAGTCCCGACCCTAAAATCGTTAAATAGGATACGCTACGACCCTAAGGAAAAGTGGTGAATCCCTATACAAAGGTACACCAGGCCGTAGATTCTATCCTCCAACGAGTACTGCGTGAAGTTCAGCATCGAGAGAGTCTGCCTAGTCTAAGCCATCGTGATTCAGGGCCCCGAAGGAATATAAGATTGTTCCTCAATCAAGGCTGGATTCTGCCCAACTCTCCGTGCATCCCGAAAGACTGAAGCCCAACTTCAGGGAAAGAGTAGTTATTTCCAAAGACGGAGTCCGTAAGATAGTACGTGTAAGACACCTAGTATCAACCCGACTCAAATCCCCTAACCTTACCCTCCAGAATCTCGGGACGAGATTATTTTAAGGGGGAAAGATCTGTAACATCCCAATTTCGGCAACCCTGATTAGTTGACCAGAATGCAAAAATCAGGGGGAACAAAAACTTTTTCTTGCTTAATGCTGAAGTGTTGCTTGTTGTTTGGATATGCTTATGCATATGAATGTGTATTAGATGATATACTCCTTACCTCAACACAAGTTGTCAAAGAGCTATTTAACAAAACTATCCTAGCTCACTTAACATATTCTCAAATGTTCTGGCATTTCAAAACCTGAGCCAAGATGCTTATGTAACAAAACCTATTTTAGTAGCTTCTATCGACCAAACTATGGAGAGCTATATAACATAATCTCCTTATGTTTTCAAGACAGAACCTTCTCCTACTCTTATCTCTAGATTTAACAAAACCTTTTTATGAAGCATATGAATTCTACTCTTGGTAGAGATACCAAGGACCTTACCTTGTCCAAACTAAAACCTATTTAAAAATACCCATCCTTACCTCAAGCTAAGCTTGGTGGTAACCCCAGTAGTAGTTGATTTGTTTGTAAGATGAGTTGCCTTGATCTGCTATTTGAATTGTCTGCTTAGGAGATAGTATGAGCTACTCTAGGAGCTGATCAGTTGGATCTAGATGTCTCCAAATCATCCCACCCTAAGCAAGAATACAACCTGGATCTGATCCCTAGCTACTAAGTGATCATCTAAAACCCTTAACTAGATCAATTCTGCAGTAATCCCTTCTAGAAGTTTCCAAGTCAATGAAGACCAATATCAAGCAAGGATACTTCCTACTCCCTCTACACTTCAACACCATCCCCTGGATGAGGCTTTGGCACCTTGAAATCAATCAAGAACATCCTCCCTCTTATTCTAGTCAAAAACCCTAAATCTGCCAAATTTGGCTAAGTCTGGAAATCTGTTTCCAACATCACCTTTTTGAATGCCTCCTTTTCCCAACCCTTGTGCATTTTTGGAAATGCATATGAACCATATTGTTAACCATCCTAAGGTATACCAAGGCCCACGCTTTCCCTTGGTTAGAGCATCCTCCAACCCACTTGTTCTTGATGGTTTTGCAGGCAAGAAAATAACTTTTCCTGCAAATCTAGTCAACATGCCTACTTTGATAGAAGCTCACACCACCATCCAATCTTCTATGGACAAACTATTTGCATGGTTGTGTTCTACTCATATAGGTCTATCATTACCTACTTCACTTGTTCTAATTGGATCATTGAGTTGTTTAAACCCACAAGATTTTGATGGCTAGTTGATAATCTGCTTTGCAGGCTTATTTTATTCAAAGTTTGAAAGCCTGTCTTGATGATCTCAAGCAGGATCGAGCTCAAACCTCTACACCCTAGTGATATACATAACGTGTTCTATCCATCCATATATCCCATGCCCAAAGGGGAGCTCGGAGATCCAAGATCCAACATAGTTTTGATGGTACGAAATTAACATCACCCTAGATCCTTAATCTAGGGTATTCCACCAAAATGAACTTGGATTCTCGAATCCCAAGGTTGAAAATGCTTGCTACACCTTGTCTACATCATCTACCTTGATCATCAAGATTTATCAATAATTCTCCATAATTATTATGGCTCCAAATCTAATAAATCTCTTTAATAGTCAAATCCCCAAAACTCCTTCCATAAAGGAAAGTTTGGTTTTGGCCAAAACACTTCCCCAAATTTTGGCTCAATTAAGTTACAAATATAATACCCCACCTTCCCACTTCAAAAATAAATATTTTTGAATAGCTTTATTATTTATTTTTTCCTAGTTTCCTAAATGGCAGAAACAAGAAATAATCCTTTAAAAATCCTTGCCCACCTCAATAAATCTTGGGAAAATTCCCCTAAGTGTGTATTCAGATTTGGGACCATCTCACATCAAAAACTCCACCTGTCCAATGTAAAATTATCAAATTATCTTCTAGAAACTACTTCTGTACTTTTTGAATAAAGGATTCTAAGTGGACTTCAGATCCTTAGAAAATCCCAAATAATTCCTGGATATCTATCTTGACCTCATCTACCTACCAGTATCATCTCTCCACCTTGACCAATACAAATTTGGAACTTACTTCACACACCTCCAAGTGATCAATTTTGCCAAATCATTCAAGCATTGAACTAAACCAAGATCAAACCACCACCAATCTTGCAAGGCAATGCACGCTAACACCCAGCACTCATCTCTGGTCGTGATCCTTGTTGCAATCACTGTAGCATCTTGTCCTATTGTGCTTGGACACTAGCACTTAACCCCATGTGGGTGTTTTAGCTTGCAAAACCTCTTTACTTAGCTTGTAGCAGCCCTTCCACCCCTCCTCTACCCTCAGCACAGACCAGATACCACTCCCCACGCCCACAGTAACCAGCCCCTGGTTTCCCTCCTCCCTCACATGCTCCATGGACTAGATCCACCATGAACCCCTCCCCCTTCGGTATATAGCTCCACCAGCCAGCTCCCCTCTCCCCCTTGGCCTCATTTGCCTCCTACCCCTCTACCTCACCACCCCAGAGCACCCTCTCCCCCTCCACTGCCTTGCCCTGCTCGAGAGAGAGCAAGGGAGAAGCCTCGGCCCCCTCTCCAAAATCGAGCTAAGCTCCCTCCCTTTTTGCCTCCTCCCCTGATGCATGTTTCTCTGCGGTGATCCCATCCTCCTCCTCTTTCTAACCGTGCCTCCCTCTCTTCTCAGGAACGGCCAGAACCTCCTCGCCGGTGAGCTCCCAATCCATCTCCGTCGGCCGCCACCACGCGAGCCACCTCCCTGCGTCGAACCCGCCCTTGCCGACCATCGCTAGGCTCGCCATCGAGCTCCGCATCACCTCCGCGCCTCCCCCGTCGCCGGCACAGCCCCACGTGAGCTCACCTGCGCCGCCTAGTCGCCCTAGGGTTTCCCCCGTCTGTCCACACGTCGAGAGGTGGACGACGCCTCGGGGCCGTCGATCCCAACTTGATCGACCGGCCCACGACCTCCCGTACCTCTTCGGCCGCCGTGGTCGCTGACCCGCAGGCCCCGCCTGCCAGGTTCAAAGCCGCCTCCCGCGCGAGCCAGTGCTGATGGGCCAAATCCTCCCGGACGGCCCAACTTCTCCTGGAAAACCAGCCCGTCTCCCCTTTCCTCTTTAATATTTCTCCACCAGATCTGTTTTTGACTTTTTGGTTTAAATCCTTTTAAAAATGGAAATCAACACAAAGCGCCCAGATCTAAATTTTCCTAGGTACATGTATGCTTTCTCTAACACTCAGTACCCTTGGATAGCCTAGAATATGTATAAATTCCTTGTATTAAATCAATATCTGGAAGGTGTCCAAAACACTCCTAAAATCCTACTAGTAGTTTTACAACTCCATTTTGGACAAAACCACTTTGCACTAAAAGGTATTGGTGGTACCCTGCATGCCACCCCATCCCCATGCCAAGTAGAGCTTTGGAGTGGCTGTAGAAAAAAATACCAAAATCAGAGACTTTCTGACTTTAGAAAATTCCAAAGAGTTGTTGAGAAAGAAAAAGGTTTTGATTTACAAAATGCTAGAGGAAAACCGGAGGAAAAAGGTTTACAAAAACGCACCTGGTTCTTTGCAGTTTAGCTATAACAACTTAACCCTATGCAACCACATTACTCTGGATGGGACAGGGCGGGATTTGATGTTTGTCTATTCTGGTATAAGCTGCCTCGCAACAACTACAGGAGATCGGGGATCCCTGGAGGGTGGGCCTTCTTCGATATAGGTCCATGCAGGACATTGACCTGGAGAAGGAAGGAAGGGTCGGCAGGCCTCCACGCGTTACTATGATCCCCTCATTGAAAGCACGCAGATGGACGTGCAATAAGCGCTCCGGTTGGTCCTCGCCCGACGTCCCGGTTTTGAGGGGATTAACACTCATAGGGTAGGCACTTATATTGGAGTGGGCATCCGGAGAGTCTTGATCGGTTACTCGACCCACGATCGGTGAAGATCAGGGTAGTGTACCCGGATGATGTCGGTAAAGTGTACAACCTCTGCAGAGTGTAAATCTATTCGAATAGCCGTGTCCGCGGTTAAGGACGGGTTGGACAAACTTCTGTAGAGGGGTGCTGTTTTTTCTTTCAAAAAGGATTTCGGAAAAGCAAAGGCTTTGAAAATGTTTTGACCATGGGATGGTCGGAAAGGATACCTGCTTTGACCATGGGATGGCCAGAGAGGTATGGAAGGAGTTTGGTCATGGGATGGCCGTAAAGGAGAAGCAAATGGGTGACCTAGTCCTAATGTTTTCAAAACTTTTCAAAAAGGTTTCCAAAACATTTTACAAAAGTTTTCAACAAAGATATGTAGATACTATATCTATAAGAGAAACTATTTGAGAAAAGAACCCCTCTTGGATCCCTCCTACTACCACAGCCAAAATGCATATCCTCCTGTTATTACTATTCTCTTAAGGTGGTTTGCGAGTACATTCAAAGTACTCACTGGCATTGTCCCTGGCTATTAACTTGGCTAGATATCAAGAAGAAGATGGCGTTGGCGACTATGCGAGCTAGGACGTTCTCCTAGTCAGTTGCCTGTAGGTTAAGGCATGGCTCGGGCTCTACGCTTGATGAAGTTCCGCTGATGATTATTGATGTAGCCGTAACTGCATTTATGTAAGTCTTGTAATTCGGTATATTCTCGGATGTTGTAATGATACTTGTCGGTTATGTGCCACGACTAACTGATCATGGGATCGTGGTTGTATGCATAACAGGGATTCTCAGAGGATTAATCCGAGGGCCCCACATTAGCATTATTGCGATTCCAAGTAAATTCTCGTTTTTATCTACCTTCCAAATTAAACTTGTTATGTGAAAATTAGTGCTTAAAGCTCTCACGAACTTGATGGCACACCTTTACTTTCTTGCATTTAATAAGCTTGAACCATTGGGTCCTTCTTTGTTGCGTATATGCTTGCGTTTTATGAGTTGAAGTTAGAAGAACCATGCATCATGGGGAACGCTTTCAACATTGCACTGGTACTTTGTACCTCGTTGATATCATGATTCTTTTGCCTATGGATCCCGGTAGTGTGAAATAAAAGGGGAAATTGTAAGATCCTGGAGTTTATATGTGTGTTAGAGAAACGCCTGGGCCGCTAGCCTAAGCCATGCCTAATCATGGTGGAAACTTGCAGCATAACCATAATGAGCACTCTATGAAGCATCCTCAATAAAAACCTATGCAAATAGCAAATAAAAAGATCGCTGAGATGCTCATTGTCTGCTTGCCTTGTCATTTTGATTATGGGATAGCTCATGTGTCATGTGCAAGGGGTACCCCATTGGCGGTTCTCTATGATACATATGTATATACAATGACAAGAGCTTACTTGTGACTGAAGTTGAGTAGCATGAGGTTCGGTACTCGTAAGTAAGGGGCATGAGATTTCAACTTATAACTTGTCAAGCATATCCTCTTAGTTGTGTCACTTTAACCTTAATCACCGAAAGATGCCTATGATAGGGGAAATGAGAGCTGAAAGCTAGTAAGTACCATAAATTTTGGGAGCTCTTTATGAAACTTGAAATCCCTGATTCCCTCTGCAAAGGGCCTTTCTTTTACTCTTTAGTTGAGTCAGTAAACCTATTCCCTTGTACCTCAGCAAGTATTTTGAGTTGTTGTGTTTCATTCATTCATATGATGATTTATTCAATCATGTTTCTTATGTTCCTTGTTTTGCACATTGCTCTTATCTGGGTGTTTACTACTTTGAAAGCTATCATTGAAAATCAATTATTTGTGAACTCCAGCAAATTATCAACTATTCTTCGACCAAGAGCTAAGTTTTCCATGACCAATTATGATTCACTTTATGTATCTTTATTGTGTTTCCTTTACTTATTGCAAGTTAAGTTATATAATAGTGAGTTGTATTTTATTATGATCTATGTATTGATGAATGTGATGCTTCTTGTCCGTATTCTTTTATCGACTCTTCACTCCATAAACCTGAGGCCATGTTTATTGAGCTCAGTTTCGCTTGGGGACAAGCGAAGTCTAAGCTTGGGGGAGTTGATACGTCCATTTTGCATCACTATTCCATGTCATAATTCACTGTTATTCATTGATATATTTCATATTAAGAGGTGTTACTTATGTTATTTCATCTTTTTTGCATGGTTGATGACTTTTGGAGCATGGACCGCTACAGTCAGGTTTCTGATGGAAAATGTGCTGTTTGGAGGCAAAATTCGTGAAGATTAGAAAATCTAGGAAAATATATGGAAAATCCTATTTTTCCAGAAGACGAAGGAAGCCAGAAGGAGGAGTGGAGATGGGCCACAGGGGGCCCACACCACCCCCTGGCGCGGGCCAGCCTAGGCCGCGCCACCAGGTGGTGTGGCCGCCCTGGCCCACCTCCAGCTCTCCCCTCTGGCGTATATAATCCTCCCGAAACCCTAATACTGGGAGAGCGACCACAGAAAGATTCCGCCACCTCCGTGGGGCGGAAAACACCAAGAGAGAAAGATCTCTCCGATAGATAGAATTCTGTCGGGGAATTCCTTCCCAGAGAGGGGAGATCGTCGCCATCAACACCACCATCAAGCTGGACTTCATCGGGATCATAATCATCATCATCACCACCATAATCAACATCAGCACCATCATCACCATCTCCATATTGCTGTAACAATCGGGTTGAATCTTGCATAGTTCTTAGGGGAAACTTTCCCGGTGTTGATTACTCTTTGTAGTTGATGCTATTGAGTGGAACCATTGAATTATTGTTTATGTTCAGATTTTTATACATCATTATTCCATCTTTGATCATGATCCATATGATGTCTTGTGAGTAGTTCATTTTGTTCTTGAGGACATGGGAGAAGTCATGTTGTTAGTAGTGGAGTTGTGTTGAGAAAGATTCAATAGTTTGATATTTAAGTTGTGGTGTACTTCTTCTAGTGGTGTCATGTGAACGTCGACTACATGACACTTCACCTATATGGGCCTAGGGGAATGCATTGTGTATTTGGCTACTAATCATATGGGTTGCCGGAGTGACAGAAACATGAACCCCCGTTAGGAAACCATTGCACAAGGGACGTCAGGGTCTTAGAGTTTAAAGCTGTGGTTAGGTTTCTACCTTAATTACTTTCTTGTACTTATGGATGTTTGCAAGGGGTATAATCACAAGTATGTATTAGTCCTAGGAAGGTCGGTACATTAGCACAGGTTCACCCACACAACACTTAGCAAGGTAAAGAAGATTAATCAACTATATGAAGCGAAATCACTTGATAGAATTCCCGTGTGTCCTCGAGAACGTTTGGTCATCTTAAATAATACAACCGGCTTGTCCTTTGCTAAAGAAAGGATTGGGCCACTTGCTGCATTTATTCTTATTGTCTTTTATTTACTCGTACTTTATTTACTTGCATTATCAAAAAACCCTAAAAATCCGTTTGCTAAGTATTTGCAGAGAATTCCAGATCCATACCACTAGCCAGCACCTTCTGCTCCTCGTTGGGTTTGACACTCTTACTTATCGAAAATACTGCGATACACCCCCTACCCCCTATACTTGTGGGTCATCAGGCTCACCTTCGTCAGTGCTATCAGCCATCAGGAAATGTTAACTATATGTCTGTTGTTCGCCAGGAACATGAGCTTAAGCATGGTGACTCTACTATTGACCGGTTCTATATTTAGAGTGCTGCTATATGGTGTCAGCTTGATTCTTTTCACACTGCTATTTGTGGTACCGGCCCATGTTGTGAGACGGTGCATTCTGACTTGGAGTTTCATCGCGCCTTCGAGTTCTTGTCTCGCCTCCACAAGGAATTTGAGCCTCGGTGTGCTAACCTCCTTACCCGTGGTCGTATCCCTATCACTGAGGTACTGTTTGAGCTTCATGATGAGGAGACTCATCTATGGGCTGATGGTTTTCTTGAGGTTCCTTCTGTGCTTCCTGCTCGAGGTCCTCCATCGTTGCTTGCTCTCCCGACAACCTCGTGGTCCACTGCTCCCCTGCTACCCACTCCCTAGAGTCAGGGCCAGAGTCAAGGCCAGGTTCGTGGCTAGGGTCATGGTCATGGCCGCCCATTCTATCATTGGACCTACTGTGACACGGATGGCCACTCCGAGTCTCGTTGCTATGCGAAGGAGCGAGATATGCGTCAGCAGAAGATGTCTGCTTCTTCTAGAGCTCGTGCTCCTTCTAGTTCCTTTGGCTCCTCTACGGTTGATTTCACTGACCAGGACATTTTACGGCTCAAGAGGATGCTCGCTGCTACAGGCTCTTCTTCGACGGGTACTGCTGGCTCTATGACTAATTCTTCTAGAATTGCAAGACCACCACCATCCACACAGTTAGGTACATTGCCGTGTGTTCTAGATTCTAGAGCTTCCTTTCATTTGACTTCTGATTCTTCCACTCTGTCCTCTATTTGGCCTCTTGATTATCCTCTTAGTGTTCTCACCGCTGATGGTACTCCTCTTTTTGTTTCTAGTCGGGGCACTCTTTCCACTTCTTCTTTTTCTTCCTGATATTTCATGTTCCTCGTATTACTATGAATCTGTTTTCTGCTAGCCAGCTTACTGACTCTGGTTGTTGTGTCATTCTTGATGCCGATTCTTATTCTATTCAGGATCATCGCACACAGGCTCTGGTTGGGGCTAGCCCTCGCTGCCATGATTCTCAGGTGCTTTGGGAGTTAGAATGTCTTCGTTTTCCTTCTGCTGCTACCTCGTTTGCCAGTTCTCCTGCTGTTGTCGCCTTTGCTACCGGATCTTTTCAACAGTGGTATCATCGTCTTGGTCATCTTTGTGGCTCTCGACTGTCATCATTAGTTCGTTGTGGTCTTATGGGGTCTGTCTCAAGACATGTCTCGTTACAGCGTCAGGGTCTTAGGCTAGGTAAACAGGTTCAGTTACCCTATCCTACTAGTGAGTCTGTATCTCAGTGGCCTTTCGATTTAGTTCACTCTGATGTTTGGGGTCTGGCTCATTTTACTTCGAAAGGGGGCCATCGATATTATATCATTTTTATTGATGGTTTCTCTCGTTATACTCGGCTGTATTTTATGTCTAATTGTAGTGAGGTTCTCTCCATATGTAAGCGCTTTGCATCCATGGTTCTTACTTAGTTCTCTACACTAATTCGCATGTTTCGTGCTGACTGTGTTGGTGAGTATATATCCGAGCACTTGCGTGGTGTTCTGGCTTAGCAGGGCACCCTTTCTTAGTTCTCTTGTCCTGGTGCGCATGCTCAGAATGCCATGGCTGAGCGTAAGCATCGTTATCTTCTTGAGACTGCCCGTGCAATGATGATCGTTGCTTCCCTTTCCCCTCATTTCTGGGGTGAGGCTGTTTCTACATCGGCCTGTCTCATCAATATTGAACCCTCTGTCGCTCTGCATGGTGGTATTCCTCTCGAGCGTCTCTCTGGTCATTTACCTAATTACTCGGTGCTTCGTTTGTTTGGTTACGTTTGGTATGTTCTTCTTGCCCCTCGTGACCGTACCAAACTTACCGCTTAGTCTGTTGAGTGTGTTTTTCTTGGATATATATGATGAGCATAAGGGATATCGGTGTTGGGATCATGTTGGCCGTCGGATGCGCATTTCTCGTGATGTCACTTTTGATGAGTCGCGTCCCTTCTACCCATTCCCCTCATCCTAGTCTTTCTTGGTGGAGTACATGTCTTTTCTATTGTTTCCTGACACACCATCCTCTGTTCATATTGATCCTCATCCATGCCCCATCCTTGCTGATACTTCTCCTTTCCCATCGCCACCCTTCTCGCCACCCAGTTCTTCTCATTCGTCTTCTGCCCCTCCACCCACCTCCTCATTGTCTCACTTTCCCTTCTATTATACTCGTCGCTCTCATGCTCCGGATGCTTCCTCTGATATTTCTTCATGGCGACGGTTGATTTTAGTGGACGAATTGCGCGTCCAATAAAAGCCCTAACCCGAGATCGGATACCATGTTGAAGGAATAACAACTTATATTCTAGAGGAGCCAAAGGCCACAATATATAGTACATGTATATGTGTAAATATGTAGGAAGCCTCCTAACTAGTAGGTAAAAATATAGTATACCGATATCTCTCTAACACCTTGCATTAGTGGCGGAGTGTCTGGTGCTGCTATTTATTCAAAGGGATTTTTGTGTGTGGAAAGGAGCATATATTAATATCACGAGATACCAATTACACGCAGCCTCTGCAACAGTGCATTACCCTATTGGCCTTACGAATGCACACAACCGAAAAAAGAAAGAAGAATTATATAAAAGAAAAGTCCCGCTAAAGTGGTCAGTTCCTTGAAACTGTGGACCAAACAGCACCAAAACGGCACCAGAAATCTAACAACTCCAAAAGCGATACCTCCAAGATGGAACAGTGCTCAAGCATTGTCATCGCCCTGATCAAAGTCCATAGGTTTTCACATAGAGAAAGTCTGCACTCACAAAACAATGCCTTCAACAAGATCATTGCCAGGCACAACTAGTTAAGGCTAGACCTTGGGTTTTCACCCTGCATGTTTAGACACTGAATTCCTCCTGTGACGTCGCCCCCAGTTTCCAATTCCGCTGCTCCAAATCACAAAACACAAAGCCAGAATCCCTACACCCCCAGGACTCAGACTTCCATTGCGAGTCTTTAGTTCTCGGCTTCCATGCCATTCTCTGCGTCTGACTACACCATGGAACCAAGGCATGTCTCATGATGACAACAGATTGCAAAACTTCACAACGGCCCCTCTGAAACCAAACGACCTACAAAAAACATATATGGTTGTGCGCGACCGAAACACCGTCCGCACCGGCTCCAGACATGTCGTCCATTAGGAATTCGCCGACGTAGTCTTCCAGAACTCGGTATTCCACCCAAGATCAATGACGACCGGTGACAGACAGTTCTTCATCACGACAAGAGAGAAATCCAAGGACCACCACCTTTATTGAAAGCCACGCCAACAACCCCCACGCCACCGGCCGATAGCGAAGAAGAAGACAAGCTCGAGATGCCAAAACAGGGGCAGACAGCCGCATGGTCGGCAGGCACCGCGCAACACTGAGATTGGGCCTAGATTAGGTCCAGAACAGCCCGCCCCGCCTCCAGCGCTACGCCGCCACCGGCCACCGCTGCCCGACCGCACCTGTCCTCCATCCGCTCCTCCGTGCGACATCCAATACCCGCTTAAGCCGCACCCCACCATCCATGGAGATAAGCCGCGCGGGACCTCTCCTTCCCTCCGCCTTCGGCGAGAAGGGCGTCGCCACCACTGCCGGCGTCAGTAGCGGCAGCGGCCTGGCGGGGCTGGAGGTGGAGGAGGTAGGCGGCGGCGGTTGGGGGCCTCCGGGATCGCCCGAGCGGGGGGCGATCTGGAAGGGATCCTATTTTCATGGAGCCCCTGACTCGATTAACTCACGTCTCCTATTCAAAGGGACTGAACCAATTATTAACGGATAACCCTTGAGGACTTGATGCATAGGTCTTCTACAGAGCGAAAAGAAGAGTATATGATGACCTAGAGGCCTGAATAATAGCAGGATGTAAGTACCCCTTTCTGTTTCTTTTGCCTCTCTTTTGTATTTCTGAAAATGTTGTCTGTTATTAATACGGAGTATATGTGTGTGGTACACTATGTTCCATTAGGGAGTCCGCATTGTTGTTGACTGGTTTTGTTTGAAACTTTGAATGAATGAGCCCGCTATTCTGGCCTTCCCTTCATCTACTATGATTCTACTGTATCAGGCGTAGCCATCATCATCACAAGCTTTCCGTGATTCTACTATATATAAAACGCATGCCATTGAGTTACCGTGAGAAAATTTCATTGAACACCCGAGCTTGCTGTGATTCTTACGAAATCGGGGGTACACTACATCCTAATTAACGATGCTGCTACACATAGCTTAAAAACATCAGTTCTGATCTTCTATTTCCTCTTGCACATTCAATGTACATACAATGTAAACCTATCGATTAGAGCAGTTTTTCGTTGCTCTGTTTTTTAGGATCAGTCTCCAATATCAATTCTCCACGGAACACAACAAAATTTCTGCTTATCCTCATATGCTGAGTTTCTTGTGGCAGTATATTCCAGATGGCTGGTTCTAGAGTGCAAGTGTTGCCACCGTTTTTCGCTGAATTATTCTGTAGTTAGAATTTTTATGTACAAATTCAGTCAACGGGTTACAAATTCAGTGTTTTAGCTTGAGTACGATAGTTTGTTTCACCGAGACAGTGTTTGTTGCTGAATTTACCATCTTTGGTACCGTTCCTCCTGCTATATCAGCATTTTTGTCCAATTGTAATAACGAGAACAGATGTTTTGCCACAGCAGCAAGGTAGATAGTTCCAGAGAGCTCATCTTTGGAGTACACATTACCTCTGTTTCTCAATAAGTATACTATCTTCTAGAAAACCTGCTACTATTTCTGCTAGTCGTATAGTGTGTAGTGTCTCCTTCTGAATACTACATTTCACCAAAGATGCTTGATGTCGAAGATATTGAAAAATATTCTTCAGCTGTGGTCTTGCATCGTAAACCTGATACCTACTGCTTTGCATACTTGCACTATGTGCGTGAATTCATGAGTTCGTGTGAAGTTACTAATTGGAATGCATTTTTCTATTTTATTTTGCTCAAGATTATCCATTTATGTTCCTGCATAAGATGCTATCTTTGTGATTCGAGGAACGGATCAATAAGGGTACGGGATAAGTTGAGCTGATACAGAGGACCCATGAGTATGGCTCTATTTTTTAAAAGGTAATCCCTCCGTCCTGAATTAGCTTCAGATTTATCTAGATACACATATATCTAGAAACGTACCAGTGTACAGATACATGCGAATCTAGACATATCTGTGACACCTAAATCGGAACAGAGAGAGAGTATTACGTTTACAGAACAATGTGAGCATTTGATGTCATTAGTTATCATTGTCGGAATTAGATTCCCTTTTAGGGAAAGTTCTTCCATCACTTTTTATTCTGGTGAATATTGTAAAGAGCCTGGAGGCACGCAAAGTGCACAAGGAATGATCTTTAAGGTACATTAGGACTCTGACCTTCCTTTATCTTTCTTTCAGCTGAATGTCCTCTGGATCAGCAAGAATTTTCGAACGTGAAGGCTGGTGATCTAGCGACCTTTCTCTCTCGAGGGGCAGGAAAAAAGACCAATAAAGATGCATGGATCTATCCTAGCCTCTTTTGTTGTCTCTCCTTTATTTATCCTCATTGGATTTTTGGCTTGCAATTATTTGCACTCTTGTAAGCTTTCCATAGTGTTTTTCCTCGATCTCCACATCACTTTAGTTTGCAAGCTTTATTCTTGACCAAAATCTGATCCCGGCTCAATTACCTTTCTTGCCGTCGTCTTCTTTTTTGTCTTTTGGTTCTGTTTGTTGGTGCTAAAACTGTGTTTGACCGGCCATTGCTAAGAATATGATGCGTTTTCAAATACATAGCCACTTTTGTCCGATAGCATAAACTTTAGGCGATTTTTTCAGTGCATTTGCAACGCTGGTAAAAATATCCGATTGGATGTGTTATAAACGGGACAAATAAATAACGAAGAACGAAAACGAAATCACAGCAGGGACACAATATTTAACGTGGAAGAACCTCTCCAACAAATAGAGAAAAAACCCACGGCACGAGCCAGCGAAACTTCACTATATGGAGAGTGTTTGACCAACGCCGGGGATTTCACAGATGCAAAATATCCCAACCGACGGTTTAGAAGATGTATATATAATGGTGAAAACCTAGGTATTTTAACAATCGGTACCCGGCGTACCTGGCAACGGGCCTCACTCCGCTCGTCAAAAGTTAGCCGCCTTAATAGAATTTCGATCACAACTTTATCAAACTCGACCTTGAGATAAATTCCTTCTTGTAGCATCAACAATAATCATCTCCTTGAACAAACAAATAAATGTTGGTTCGTTGCCTTGAAAACATTTTTTTCTACGGAATAACAAGAGATAACCGCGCAAGATCTAATCTACTAGATTCAATTAATAAATAGAATAACTTTGATCTACTTACCTTGAAGAACACGAGCGTTAACGATCTATAGATCACGGATAATGCAGTCGATCACTTGCGTCGGTTCAAACCGATGTTGAACTTGACCTTCCAGATCCATGTACCGAACGGACGATACCTCCACGGTATCCACACGTTCCGTTCCGGTATCATCTCCTCCTTCTTGATCCCGCAAGATCTTGAGAAGATCTCCGCGAAAATCCGGCAACACAACGGTACCGTGTACTATGGCGGAGAGGATTCTGCAGGGCTTCACCCGATCTATTCCACAGTAGAGAGAGAGAGAGAGAGAGAGAGAGAGAGAGAGAGAGAGAGAGAGAGAGAGAGGCGCAAGGGGCAAGGGGTGCACCGACTATCGAGGAGTAACCTCGGCAATGTCCATGATTATGAACTTGAGTTTGATGGAAAAGAGAGTGTTGGTGATTTCGTCGGCCTATCAAACAAACAAGGGAGTCAAAGTCTTGCCTGATCAAGAAAACAAAAGGTTACAGAGTCACCGGTTCGCTAGATGTGATCTACCTCACTGCGGATTGTGTCTCGCTCAAAGCTATGGTTCCCTTTATAAGAGAGGCTAGGTCTCAAAGTCTGATGGCTATGAAAATAGCCATCTTTCTCCGCGTTTAAATCACATTTGCAATCAAACAAATGACCAAGAATCTCTCCAGCGTTGCTACTAATGACTAATTATTGTAAATATGTGCAATCCTTTGTTTTAAATTGTGTTATGTAGGAAATCAAACTTTTAAGGCGAAATCAAGAGCTATCAATGAAGCTTATGAGGTTTCCTACACAACCAAGCAAACTAGGGTCGAAACCCAGCCTCCATAAGGCTTACCAACCAGGTATGGAAAGGTCCGCCCGTACCAGGTGGCAGCGGATCCGTCAAGTCAGACTCTACAGCTTTCGTGAAGACGCCTATATATTTTGAGGTCCCAGCCGCCGCGCAGAGGGCCACCATTCTCAGGTTGCATCACAACATAACCAAAGGAGATCCACCACCATAGTTCATCATCTCCATCCTCCATCCTCTCCATAGCCATAGCTATTAGCTTATACTTGAGATCTCCTTGTGATTCGGCGACCATTGTAAGAATATTTGATTTCAATCTAAGTATTTTGCACAATATTTTATATCTTTGATCTTATTGTTATGAGCGAGTAGTCCTCACGGGCTGTGTGTTGGGGTGAAACATCGCATCGATTATATGTGTCTAATTCGTGGGAGTATTGTGTATTGATTGAATAGAGATTTATATATTTGTTTCCTTGTCTCTTCTCTTGATCTATGGACTTGTAGGTACCCAAGATTCCACAGATTGATAAAGGCTGTAGGTGAGATGAATGGTGAGTGGCCATCTAGTAGAAAACCCAGTGACAGAAAGGAGAGTACGGTCTTCATTTAGTGATCCATCTAGGAGTAACAACAACATCACTTCTTAAGGCTTTGATCTCTGTTTCAGTCAATAATTGTTATAGACCGGTGCTTCATGGTATAATAGTTAGATAAAACGACTACTGAATATGCGTATTCAGTAGTCGTTTTATCTAGGAGTACGGTCTTCATTTAGTGATCCATCTAGGAGTAACAACAACATCACTTCTTAAGGCTTTGATCTCTGTTTCAGTCAATAATTGTTATAGACCGGTGCTTCATGGTATAATAGTTAGATAAAACGACTACTGCTATGCCCATGACTCACAGTGGCTCTAGTATATTAGGATGTGCTGTTCACAAATTTTATCTTCGTTAAATCATTACACATGAATATGCGTATTACTATATGTAACACCCCAGTTTAACTTAATCTTATATTAGGGTTTGATTTTGCATTCATGAGCATCATTGTTCTTGATAAATAAAAATGCATGCAAGAAAGAAACAAAACAAAACCCTAACCCTAATTCACTTTGCCAAGGCCTAGCCTAGCTCATCTTCTCATCCCCGTCTTCTTCCTCCTAGAGTAGTGGAGCTTCTTGGTGTCGCCGCCTCCATCGTCGATATCAGCGAGGAGATACTCGCTGCTGACGCCCTCCCTAGTGTATAATGCCACCATGACGAGCCCCTCTCTCGGCCTCATCCTCTCACTCTCTCTCCTAGGCCTCTCTCTCTCCTTCCCCACCTCCTCGAAATCCTAGCCTCGCAGACGCCCTCTTGCGCCTCCATTTCATGCCTCCTCGTGCCCAGCTGACAATGCCACAGGCTCCGCCTCACTGCCCTCTACTCTCCTGCCAAAGGAATCGAGGAGGGGAGCTTCAAATGAGCTCCAGAAACCCCTCCTTCCTCACCTCCGACGTTCTCCGTTGTCGCCATTGTTGGCACTACAAGACACCTACGGATTTGCTGGTGCTCTCATCATGCTCATGGTGAGCTTCCGGTATGAAAGGACCACTTGCTCGTCCTCCTGTCTCTCTAGTTGTTCTCCACTACAGGCACCTGCAAGCTCCGCCGCCAGCCTTCATCGCGGGCTTTGCTACGACGACCAACTTGTACTGGCACATCCATCTTTAGGTCAGCCTCGTCACGCTGATGCTAACGCACACGCTCGCGTGCTGCAGATCGATGTCCTCTGTTGATCCTTGTTGCCATCAGTCATGACCGCCGTCATGCCTACGTGGCGCCTGACGTGGTCCAACGTGGTGCTTGCCTGTCGTCTGCGTGGCCCTGGCAACGTTTGCCAACGTGGCTAGGTGACATGTTCCACAGGTCCCACAAGTCAGTGACTAGGGCTAGACCCAATCATAGTGTAAAAAGGTTAAATGCCCCCACTGATGTCATCTTCACACAAGTGTGATGAAATAATTCCTTTCATTATTTTTAAAAAATGGGTTAATCTTGTCAAATCAATAGCTTTTATCCTATAAATCGAAAAAATATGTATAATATATTACAATGTTCAGAAAAATGAGATATATCCCTTAGCATAAAAATCATGCATTGTTAAGCAACTTTCATGACAAATTTAATTAGAATAACATAATGAACCCTCGTAGGTGATTTCGAGGTTTCCCTATTTTAGGGTTTGCACCCCTCTGATCCGTTTAAATTCTCAAGCATGTATTAGGGTTACATTTTAATACTATTTAACTTGTCATATCATCATCCTTGCTTGACCATTGCATCGATTCCATGTGTTGATTGTTTCCCTTTCTTTCCAGTGTTTGGTTCTTCCCGCTAGATTCGAGATCGAGTCCGAGATCGAAGTCAGAGATCAACACAATCGAAGATTGAAGATCAATACTTTTCCAACTGTAATCAATGCAAGTACAATGCTTTTGAAGATCTATTATTTGGTTATCAACGGGCAAAGGAAAACATAGCCCCACCCCACCATGATACAACCCTATGATTTTAAAGTATTTCAATTCTTGCCATGCTGCATGCTATTCTATTGTGGTATTTTATCGATAGACAGAGTATCCTATATGTTGCATACTCCCTTTTGAATCCGATATTATCTGATCCACTGCTCCCAACATAACTAGATTTGGCTTGTGTGCACTACTAGAGCTTTTGATATGTGTCATGCTTAGCCATGCTTAGTTGTTGAGGCTGGTTCAACCAGTTGCTGTATTAGAGATGCAGATGAATCTAGTATTATAGATGAACAAGATATGTTGATGAGGTGAGATCAGTGATGAAGGTTAAACATGTTAAGGATTGTATGGGAGGCAACAGTGGGATGTGGTATTCGTAGTCCCATACTCACCACCCTAGGATCCAAGTTCTTGCCTTTGAAATCGACACGAGTGTACAACCACATGAGGACTTGGGAATCCCCTAACCCTAACTTGCCTAGCTTGATCCATGAGTCTGTTGTTTGAGATTTTGATTCAGCATCTGCATTTTGGATGTGTTGAAGATGGTGCATCATACATGGCGTGTCCAGGGAGGTGGGATCGATGGGTCCAGACTCTAGATTCTCGGACATAGAGGTTGGGACCGAGCTGAGAGTGCGACCGACTATAGTAGACAGACTATCCTTTCTTGGTGACTCATGGATTAGGTGAAAGTAAGGTAAAGGTTTTGGTCGATCGTCCTCTGCCAGCCTTCCAAGGAAGAGGGCTAGTAGTACTGCATTAAGAGAAGGTCGACACGTGTGGGTAAAGTTGTACACTCCTGCAGGGTTAAATCTTTTCGGAAAGGCGTGTCCACGGTTATGGATGGATTGGTGAGCCAATTCTAAGATCATAGAGAACATTAATCTAATCGTAAAACTTGGTAGATCAACGTGTGCTTAAGGATGCTTCCTCATGGGTACAGGGGGGTTGATCCTATTTGAGGTTTGGATGATGATGATTTAGTGGATATAAAAATAAAATGATGATCAATTAGTTGGAGATTTCACTCTCTTATCCATTTTAAAATGTTCTTATTAGACGATCTTCTAGTCCCTCTTGTTTTACAAATAAAGATATCTTTATGAAAAATAGCTCCACCATCCATAAGTCTTGTGGAGTACACCCTGTACTCACCCTTGCTTTGTTGATACTTTTATAGCAGAGTATGTGTTCCCTAAAGATGAGTTTGGTATGACATGGACACCGACGAGCAGCTTGGGGTTCCTGGCCGGCAGCCTGGAATCTATGGGCTGGGATGTCATCATTATGCTTCAGGCCTCTTAGGACATTTTCTTAAGTTTGCTATACTTAATAGAATAATTTTACTTCCATTGTTTGATGTTTATGGTTAGTGACCTCTACTTGTATTAATGTGGTTCTCTGCTCAGTTATGAGCTTGCTGTAATAAATTTTGTGTTGTAGGGTCACTGTTGTGTTACCGATTCTCTCACCAATTATCTTCGAGCTCGAGGTTAGGCTTATGATAGCCTAAGGTCTTGGATTTGTCTAGCCCTAATCTTGGGGGTGTCACACTATCTTTATCCCATATGATGTGGAGCTGCAGGTGAATCAACCCTCGCCTATCTCCATCCATTGCAACAACCAACGTTTAAAAGTAAACTAGAAAGGTTCAGTAAACAAAGGTAAAACGAACAAACAAGTCTTGTAGATGTGTCTCATTTAATTTCCATTTAGCATTGTTTCTCAAGGTTCGATTAAACCTAGGTATACTAGGGAAAAAGATACTCTACAACATCCGTAAATCCGGATCGAAGGTATCAACGCTTTTTCTGGCGTTATTGCCGGGGAAGCAATTCTCTATCCCAGTGAGGTCTCTAGAGACCTTGATTTTAGTTTTATTTTTGTTTGTAGTTTATTTCTTGTTATTAGTTTACTTTTTGTTATCTATTGAAAACCCAAAAAAATAGTTACTTGTTTATTTGTTTCTGTTATTCCAAAATACCAAAAATAAAAGAGCTATGGCTCAGAAGAAACTTGGGGAGTATGCTACTCCCACTGATGATTTTATTCGTACACCTATTACTCAGCCCTAATATGGAAACTTATGAAATTAAGCCCAACCTTTTGAGTTTGGTTCAATAAAACCAATTTGGAGGCTCATCTGCTTAGGACTCATGTTTGCACTTAAATACTTCTACTTAAATTTGCGATATGGTGCGCATTAAAGATGTTTACCCCAATATAGTTAAATTACATTTATTTCCTTTCTCTTTAAGAGGAAAGGATAAGGACTGGTTACTAGCTTTTCCTAAAGGCACTATTACATCTAAAGAGGAATGCACTAATATTTTTATTAATATTTTGTCCTCCAGTTAAGACTATGCAACTAAGATCCAACATTACCAGCTTTAGACAAGAAGAGGGCGACCGACTAGCGCTTTCTTGGGAAAGAATGAAAGAAGCCATAATGAACTGTCTTAGTTATGGGATGGAAGAATGGCTTATATTACACTTATTTTATAATGGTATTAACCCAATGTCTAAGTCTATGCGAGATACTGCAGGGGGAGGAACCATCATGGGAAAGCAAGTGAATGTTTAAAAACAACTACTTGATGATATTCAAAACAACCATGCCCAATTTCATGTAGAGAGATCCTCAAAAAGGGTGAATTCTATCACTGCGGAACATAATGAAGAGCTTACTGCAAAGGTAGATGAGTTACTCAATATTGTGAAGGGTACGGAAGATACCCAAATTAATGCTATCACTACCAATACTATTGAAGTAATTTTATAGCTCGTAATCCTTATAGTCCTGCTTGGAAGAGCCAAAACTTCAGCACAAATGTTCAAAACAATATTCTAATCCTACAGGTGCTCCACATAATAGCAATTATGACAATCATAGTGGAGTAAATCATGGCAATCTCTCTTTTGAAAATATTGTTAGAACTTTTATGCAATCTCAAACCAAAATTTTTTTTGCATATTAAAATTATGGAGAACCATGAAAATAGTATTGGAAAATTATCTAACCAGGACATTGTAATAAGAAATAATGTGCAGGCTCTACAGGAAATAACCAAGATCATGGAGGCACAATTGGGCAAGGTAGCCGAGATTCAAGCTCGCATACTTGCAAAATTCACTAGAAAGGCCGAGTCAAACCTGGTGGAAGACCTCAAGATGATGAGGGCGGAAAATAAATTTGAGAAGCCTGAAGAGCTAAATTATAGCAATGCATCATCACCAGATTAATACCATGGAAGATCTACTAAATATGATCACTGTGAAGAATCCCGTTATAGAACAAGGTAACAATGCTACATACCAACAATTTACAAAAGAAGTGGCATATAAGGTTGATGAGCTAGAGGTGGAATATAATAAGCTAGCTGGTAAACTTCTAGCTAAGCTAGATGATATTTTTGAGCCCACTATTAAAATTAAAATAGGAGTTAATGAGATAGATGATATTTGTGATCTTGGTGCAAGCATTTCAAAAATTTCTAAGAGTCTATTCGATAAGCTAAACTTAGGGCCTTTTACAACTACTGAAATGAGACCCCATCTTGCTGATTCAACTTATAAACAAGCTGTTGGGATAAAAGAAAACATAATTGTTGAAATTAAGGGATGTCCTCCTCTTATTGATATTTTTATAGTAAACATGCCTAAAGATCCCATAGTACCTATAATTCTAGGCAGGCCACACACGAAGGGAATCCATGAATAGGACTATCATCTAGAGAACCTTTTATAGTCCACTTCCCTAGGCAGTAGAAGGCCAATCCTAATGATGATGGTGTAATCACTTTAAACGCTAATTACTTTGGAGTGGATGTCCCACTTGCGAAGCCTAAATAAGCACCATCTTGGTTAAGCTAATTGACCTTAACTAGAGCGCTTCATAGGAGGAAACCCATGTAAAATAAAGTTTTTATCTTGTGTTAGTTCTATTTTTTAACAAAGAGTGTTCAAGAAGGTCCTTTGAAGAGAGGAGAAGAAATCAAGGTAATCATCACTCTATGGTATTCACTAACACATGGCCATAAGGTACTACAGTTTTCATGAAGTATGTTTGTTGTCATTCTTTGTTATTTTGATGTGCAAAGGCGTATGAAGATTTTAACTGAAATTTTCAAGTTTTTGAAACTTATTGGGCACTTAACGACCAACAGTATGACCGGACCCAGCTGTAGCATCCACCTATAACACATCTCGACACAAAAGGATGCTGTACCCTCCGCCGTACGACCAACCGTATGACCGGAGGCGACCCTACCAGCCCGTACCGTACTCCGAGAAAAATATCAAGTTTGAAGCAAATGTTCTAAGACTTTAATGACCTTCACCCGTACCGCACGCCCGTACCAAGTGCATCGCCTAAAGGATCCATCGAGCCCAAGGTAATACACTTGGTACGGGCGGGCTACGGGTATACTGCCCGCCCGTACTACTCGATCCCGATTTTAATCCCATGAAGGAGGCAAACCTAAACCTAAAATCACTATTTCTATTTCTTCTTCCTCAAAAATCCAAACTACATCCATTGGATTTTCAATTCTTCCTGTTCTTTCTTCGATTCCTCGCACCCAATCGATCAAAGGTATGTGTCTCCTCCGATTCCCAAAATATTTGCATCAAAACCTTGCTCAATATTTCACCATTATAAATCTAGACTTAGTTCTTGTTCTTGAGCTAACCTTGATCATGATCATGCTTAGTTTTGTTTTTAGAGGATTTTATTTTGTAAGAAGTGTAGAGGATCCCTTATGCTATGTTTCTATTGGATCAGTTTTTAATTAGCTTTAATTTTACTTTTAGATGAACACAAGGAGCCGTACACATGCAGTGACTATGGAACAAGCCGCACCACCCATTGATGTGATAACCCCCGAGTCGTTTAGCATCGAGTTCACCGAGGAGTTTCAGCTTACTCGCTTCAACCATCTCAAGAGCCGAGAAATCAAGTCCACTAAGTGGGTGTGTCCTTATATCCTTAACCAACTAGGAATTCGTCATGACTTTGATTTACTTTGCAACAATATTGGTTTGTGTAACTTTGTTTTTCTGTACGCCGCCACATATCGCCGCTTGACACTTGAGTTCCTCAGCACCTTGTCAAATACGGTGAATCCATACTACTGCTTAGAGAACATGGCCCGTGAGGTGATCATATTACCTTCCGCCTCATTAACCATGAGTATACCTTGACACTCGACCAATGAGATCATTACTTTGGGTTTGTCAACAACAACACCGACATATGATCCACTAGATTTGTTCTTGACCCTGCACCCTTAGAGTATTTTAATTATATGAGAATCTGTGGAAACATACCCAAGCAAAACCAAATTTATCATCATGTTGTTCATTATTTGTTCTATGTTATTTCTAACACTTTGTAGACACGTGGCGAGTTTACTAGAGTTAATGAGGAGGACATGATGATCCTCACAATAGCTTCTATTTCAAACTGTAACTTGACGCCAAATTTAGGGGCCCTTCTCATGTTTTATCTTAATGATTGATACGTCCATTTTGCATCACTATTCTATGTCTTAATTCACTATTATTCATTGATATATTTCGTATTGAGAGGTGATACTTATGTTATTTCATCTTTTTTTGCATGGTTGATGACTTTTGGAGCATGGACCGCTGCAGTTAGGATTCTGATGGAAAAGGTGCTGTTTTGAGGCAAAATTCGCGAAGATCAGAAAATCCGGGAAAATATATGGAAAATCCTATTTTTCCAGAAGATTAAGGATGCCAGAAGATGGAGCGGAGATGGGCCACAGGGGGCCCACACCACCCCATGGCGCGGGCAGGCCTAGGCCGCGCCAGGGAGTGGTGTGGCCACTCTAGCCCACTCCAGCCTCTCCCCTCTGGCGTATATCTTCCTCCCGAAACCCTAACACTCGGGGAGCGACCACAGAAAGATTCCGCCGCCTCTGCGGGGCGGAAAACACTGAGAGAGAAAGATCTCTTCGGCAGACAGATTTATGCCGGGGGAATTCCTTCCCGGAGAGGGGAGATCATCGCCATCAACACCACCATCAAGCTGGACTTCATCGGGATCATCATCATCATCACCACCACCATCATCACCATCAGCACCCTCATCACCATCTCCATATTGCTGTAACAATTGTATTGAATCTGGCTATAGTTCATAGGGGAAACTTTCCCGGCGTTGATTACTCTTTGTAGTTGATGCTATTGAGTGAACCATTGAATTATTGTTTATGTTCAGATTGTTATACATCATTATTCCATCTCTGATCATGATCCATATGATGTTTTGTGAGTAGTTCGTTTTGTTCTTGAGGACATGGGCAAAGTCTTTTTGTTAGTAGTGGAGTTGCGTTGAGAAAGATTCAATAGATTGTTATTTAAGTTGTGGTGTACTTCTTCTAGTGGTGTCATGTGAACGTCGACTACATGACACTTCACCTATATGGTCCTAGGGGAATGCATTGTGTATTTGGCTACTAATCATAGGGGTTGCCGGAGTGATAGAAACCTGAATCCTGTTAGGAAACCATTGCACAAGGGACGTAAGGGTCTTAGAGTTTAAAGCTGTGTTTAGGTTTCTACCTTAAATACTTTCTTGTACTTACGGATGTTTGCAAGGGGGGTTTAATCACAAGTATGTATTAGTCTTGGATGTGGCGGTACATTAGCACAGGTTCACCAACACAACACTTAGCAAGCTAAAGAATATTAATCGACTATATGAAGCGAAAGCACTTGACAGTCTTCCCATGTGTCGTCGAGAATGTTTGGTCATCTATAGAAATACAACCGGCTTGTCCTTTGCTGCATAAAGGATTGGGCCACTTGCTGCATTCATTCTTACCGTCTTTTATTTACTCGTATTTTTTTACTTGCTTGATCAAAAACCCCTAAAAATCCGTTTGTTATGTATTTGCAGAGAATTCCTGATCCATACCACTAGCCAGCACCTTCTGCTCCTCGTTGGGTTCGACACTCTTACTTATCGAAAATACTGCGATACACCCCCTATACTTGTGGGTCATCAAGACTATTTTCTGGTCCTTGTGATAGATATATTGTTAAGTTTATGCATGATACTGAAAGTTATTATGAGCGAGGGAAAAGTGTTCTTATGCATCTCAATAATATCAAGTTTCCTCGTTTTATGCTGAAAGTTTTTATGTTGCACTTCTTTTGCCTTCTTATGCAAGTTGCCTCTGGTTTCAATAACTTGTTTTCTTACAAAATCCCCTTGCATAGTAAGTGGGTTAGACTTTAATGTGTGTGTGTTTTTTGCTTCTTATTTCTCTCGTTCACTTTAATTCATATCCCTATGAGAGTTTCTTTAAAATTATCATGCCCATCTTAATAGCTATAAAGAAAGAGCTTTATGGGAGACCCGAATTTGTTTTTGCTTTTAGTTTGTTTTTGTTTCTTTGAGTCTTGGAAGTTATTACTTTGGTAATAACCGCTCCTTATCCGTTTTGTTTGGTTTTTCGGTCAAGATCAACCTCTGATGAGAGAGAAGTAAGATTTGGGGAAGTTGCTGTCCCGAAACAGATTTTTGTGCTTCACTGTAAACAGTCGTGAGAGATCTCTGTATGTCGGATTGAGCTGTAATGTTTTGTGCTTCTGCCCCAGGTTGTTATTTAACTTTCGTTAGTTTTGCACTTTTTGATTTGAGCAACAGAAGATTTTCGAAAAAATTGATCTTTACCTGCTGGTCTGTTTTGACAAATTTTTCCACTCTTGCATTTGCTTCTTTATTCGATTTCCTTTTTGAAATATTTTTGGGTTTTTGGAAGGAGTTGCTGCAGTATCTTATGTTTTGATGGTTTTCAGTTGAAGTTAGACTCAAAAGGTTTTATCACTTCACTTATACTAATGTTGCTAATGAGAACCGTGTGAAGTTTTGTGTGAAAATTTTTCCAGGAAGTGGAGACAATGGTGTAATAAGGAAGAGAAGGGTTTTATGACTCAAGTAGTAAGTGTATGAAGATGAAGATATTGATGATTCAAGTGGTGACTCCAGAAGAATCCACTAAATACCAAATTCAGAGACCTGCAGAGTCCGTGTTCAAAAAGGTAACGATTCTGGTAAGAAAAGTTCCGCGAAAATAGAATACAACTATATTTTTGTAGTTTTCAGTCGATAAGGAAAGTTTCGAAGCGAAAAAGGGATAGAACCGGAGCCGGGGTGGCCCACACCACCCCATGGCGTGGGCCCTCCCCTGGCCACGCTACCAGGTGGTGAGGCCACCCAGGACTCCGCCTCCGACTCGTTTTCTCCCAGTACCTTCCTGTTGATGTGAAACTTCGTAATATATAACCCCCCGGATCCCCTGAGGCTCATATATCGTGTTTTCGTCGTGTTTTTGTTTCGATCTATTTCCGCCAGGACATACTCTTTGAAAGTTTAGAAGCACAATGGTGTCTGCCAAGGATAAAGGGAAGGAGCCTATGGAGGAAGACCTCCAAGACCCCGGGAAGGAGAAGGAGATCAAGAGTGAAGGTGAAGAGGAGCAAAGCTAACATCTGCATACCGGCGCTACCATTGCAAGCATTGGAGTGGTGGCAAACCCAGCCATTGGAGGGAAGCCTCCTCATCACCGTTCAGATCCCTGGTCACTTCCTTCACGCATCAAGAATCCTTTCCATACCCTTGTCCATGAGCATCAACACCAGAATATGCCCAAGGAGAAATTACCCTCCAATTGTGATTTGCCTCGTTCTAGCCATGCAGGAAAAGAAGACTTCAAGGAGGAAGAATGGGGAAAGAATAGCAAGAGCTGGAATTCTCAACACGACATGATCATGAGCTGCATTGAGCAAAACTCGCAGCTTATTCGTAATCTCGCCTTTGAGATTGAGGACTTGGGGAAACTTATCAGAGAGCTCATCGAGAGGATACCACCACCACCGAAGGAGTAATTCGTCATCAGGTTTGGCATCCCCTTGGTTTGTTCCAAGCTTGGGGGAGTGCCGCGGTATCATATCACTATCTTCTATCTTTTTACCTTGTTAGTAGAGTCATATCATGAATAGAGGGGTTATTTTGTAGTATGGTTTGCATTATGGAAGTGTCCCCTCTCTCGTTAGATTTGTATCCCTTGGTGTGAGTTTCCATTATGGAGTACTAATGAGAAGTTCTATCATTCACTCTTTTGCATAGCTTATGTTAGTTTCCAATTCATGGTTATATGATTGATCTTGTTGTTATTATTGGTAGCACTTTGGGATCATTGAGTTAATGCAGTTGGTTTTGGAAAACCTGGCTCGGTCAGTAGCAACACCCTTTTTGAGAGTTGAAAATAAAAATATAGAAGTACTCTAGAGGAAAATAATTTCATCATCTTTCTTTCTTGATTTGCTCATAAGTCTACTTTTCTCCAGTTAAGATCTTTTGTGCTTCCAAGGAAGATTGCATGTTTGTCTTTACCATTTGTATGCTTGTTTGTTTCCTTCAACTCTTATACTTGCTACCTAGCCTTGCTAGCCAGAAACCTGTACTGAGAGGGAATTCTTCTCGTGCATCCACTCCTTTAAACCAAAACCCTAGCCATTTGCGTCCACCATACCTACCTAGTAGCATTATTGCTATTCCAAATAAATTCTTGTTTTGTCTACCTCCCAAATTAAACTTGTTATGCGAAAATTAGTGATTAAAGCTCTCACGAACTTGGTGGCACACTCTACTTTCTTGCATTTAATAAACTTGAACCATTGGGTCCTTCTTTGTTGCGTATATGCTTGCGCTTTATGAGTTGAAGTTAGCCGAACCATGTATCATGGGGACTGCTTTCAACACTTCATTGGTACTTGTACCTAGTTGATATCATGTTCTTTTGCTTATGGATCCTGGTGGTGTGAAATAAAAGTGGAACTTGTAAGATCATGGAGTTTATATGTGTGTTAGAGAAACGCCTGGGCCCCTAGCCTAAGCCATGCCTAATCATGGTGGAAACTTGCAGCATAACTATAGTGAGCATTCTATGAAGCATCCTCAATAAAAACCTATGCAAATAGCAAATAAAAAGATCGCTGAGATGCTCACTGTCTGCTTGCCTTGTCATTTTGATTATGGGATAGCTCCTGTGTCATGTGCAAGGGGTACCGCGTTGGCGGTTCTCGATGATACACATGTATTTACAATGACAAGAGCTTGCTCGTGACTGAAGTTGAGTAGCATGAGGATCAGTACTCATAAGTAAGGGGCATGAGATTTCAACTTATAACTTGTCAAGCATATCCTCTTAGTTGTGTCACTTTAACCTTAATCACCTAAACATGCCTATGATAGGGGCAATGAGAGCTGAAAGCTAGTAAGTATCATAATTTTTTGGAGCTCTTTATGAGACTTGCAATCCCTGCTTCCCTCTGCGAAGGGCCTTTCTTTTGCTTTGTAGTTGAGTCAGTAAACCTATTCCCCTCTATATCAGCAAGTATTTTGAGTTGATGTGTTTCATTCATTCATATGATGATTTATGCATTCATGTTTCTTATGTTCCTTGCTTTGCACATTGCTCTTATCTTGAAAGTTTACTACTTTGAAAGCTTTCTTTGAAAACCAGCTATTTGTGAACTCCAGCAAATTATCAACTATTGTTCGACCAAGAGCTAAGTTTGCCATTACCAATTATGATTCACTTTATGTATCCTTATTGTGTTTCCTTTACTCATTGCAAGTTGAGTTATATAATAGTGAGTTGTCCTCTATTATGATCTATGTATTTGATGAATGTGATGCTTCTTGTCCATATTCTTTTATCGACTCTTCACTCCATAAACCTGAGGTCATGTTTATTGAGCTCAGTTTCGCTTGGGGACAAGCAAAGTCTTAGCTTGGGGGGAGTTGATACGTCCATTTTGCAACACTATTTTATGTCTTAATTCACTATTGTTCATTGATATATTTCGTATTGAGAGGTGACACTTATGTTATTTCATCTGTTTTTGCATGGTTGATGACCTTTGGAGCATGGACCGCTGTAGTCAGGATTCTGATGGAAAAGGTGCTGTTTGGAGGCAAAATTCGCGAAGATCAGAAAATCCGGGAAATTATACGGAAAATTATATTTTTCCAGAAGACTCAGGATGCCAGAAGATGGAGTGGAGGTGGTCCATAGGGGGCCCACACCACCCCATGGCGTGGGCAGGCCTAGGCCGCGCCTAGGAGTGGTGTGGCCGCCCTGGCCCACTCCAGCCTCTCTCCTCTGGCGTATATCATCCCCACGAAACCCTAAGACTTGGGGAGCGACCACAGAAAGATCCTGCCGCCTCTGCGGGGCGGAAAACACTGAGAGAGAAAGATATCTCCGGCAGACAGATTTTTGCCGAGGGAATTACTTCCTGGAGAGGGGAGATCATCTCCATCAACACCACCATCAAGCTAGACTTCATCGGGATCATCATCACCATCATCACCACCATCATCACCATCAGCACCCTCATCACCATCTCCATATTGCTGTAACAATTGAGTTGAATCTTGCATAGTTCATAGGGGAAACTTTCCTGGTGTTGATTACTCTTTGTAGTTGATGCTATTGAGTGAATCATTGAATTATTGTTTATGTTCAGATTGTTATACATCATTATTCCATCTCTGATCATGATCCATATGATGTCTTGTGAGTAGTTCATTTTGTTCTTGAGGACATGGGAGAAGTCTTGTTGTTAGTAGTGGAGTTGCGTTGAGAAAGATTCAATAGATTGTTATTTAAGTTGTGGTGTACTTCTTCTAGTGGTGTCATGTGAACGTCGACTACATGAAACTTCACCTATAAGGGCCTAGGGGAATGCATTGTGTATTTGGCTACTAATTGTAGGGGTTGCCAGAGTGACAGAAACCTAAACCCCCGTTAGGAAACCATTGCACAAGGGACGTAAGGGTCTTAGACTTTAAAGCTGTGGTTAGGTTTCTACCTTAAATACTTTCTTGTACTTACGGATGTTTGCAAGGGGTATAATCACAAGTATGTATTAGTCTTGGATGGGGCGGTACATTAGCACAGGTTCACCCACACAACACTTAGCAAACTAAAGAAGATTAATCGACTATATGAAGCGAAAGCACTTGACAGTCTTCCCATGTGTCCTTGAGAACGTTTGGTCATCTATAGAAATACAACCGGCTTGTCCTTTGCTGCATAAAGGATTGGGCCACTTGCTGCATTCATTCTTACTGTCTTTTATTTACTCGTATTTTGTTTACTTGCTTTATCAAAAACCCCTAAAAATCCATTTGCTAAGTATTTTGCAGAGAATTCCTGATCCATACCACTAGCCAGCACCTTCTGCTCCTCGTTGGGTTTGACACTCTTACTTATCGAACATACCGCGATACACCCCTATACCTGTGGGTCATCAATCCCTTCCTCCGCTGCTAGCCTTCTTCTTCCTTGCGTTGCACCTGTTCCAGTGCTACAGCTGACAATTTTCCTACTTTTCTCTCTTGCGTGCTTGCTCCTTCAATGCCATTGCCATGGGGAGAAGCAAGGGCACTGGTTCTGCCGCTAATGTCACGGCTGCGAAGCCATGGGTGATTGGATGGACTCCTTCCAAGTGCTCGCAGCGGGGCGTCTGCGAGGCTTGGAAGTACTCGCTCCGGAAGGAGGGCTCCTTCAAGCTTCCTGGCGACGAGGCCACGCCCGTGCTTGAAGAAGGATGGTAGGTAATGTTCATCGCCTTTCTCTGGCATTGCCTATCACTCCCTAGCCATGAATTCCTTCGTGGGCTTCTTTTTGTTTATGGCGTGCAACTCTATCGCTCATACCCAAGTCCATCCTCCATATTGTTGTCTTCATTACTCTTTGTGAGAGATTCCTTGGGATTCATCCCCACGGGGCCTATGGAAGTGCCTTTTTCCATTAAGAGGAATGCGACCTGGACATCTTTCTATGATGTTAGCAGCGATGGCATCTACGTCTGCCTGGATGTCAATTATTGTGACCTCAAGTTTGCAGATTCTGCCCAAGACTGGAGGAAGAAATACTTCTACATCAGGGATGAGGCGTCCAAGGGCCAGCAGTATGGATTAGCTCCTTTCGACCTGACAAAAAGCGTTACGAAGCTCAAGTCCTAGGGATAAGGTGCAACTGCAACGGAGATCAAGGAAACACAACCCATGGTGGACCGCATCCGCGATCTTCGCTATATAGCTGGAAAAGAAGTTTCATGAGTACAAATTATAGTACACTTTCTTTGCATCCGTGTTCAGCCTCTCCAGGCCCGACTTTCTGGTATGTGGGCATATACTAGCAAGAGGGATCCGATGAGGGTGTCCTAGGATACTTAGCTATGCTCTGATCTCGACAAGAAGGTCAGATCCCACACCAAACTTACCAAGGATGACTCAATTCCATCTGAATGTCGGGTTAAGCCTTTTTGGAAGAAGAATCTGTTGCCCGATCTAAGTCCCTATTTCTTGGTGTCAATTTATGAGGTTCTTGTTCTTTAATACTCCCTCCATCCCAAGGCTTACGACGCAATTTTTTCAGATTTTTCCTTAACGCTTAAGGCACGGGTGGTTGTGGATTGCTAATCTCCCTAGTTTGCCCCTCCTTTCTCATTCTCCCTCGTCAAAACCTAGCCACATTAACTAACCACCCGGAAAAACTATTGGTGTGGCCCAATAAACGAGGAGGTCTAGGGTAATGAAAGGTCCAGTTCTTGCGGATAAGACGCTAATCACACGAGAATGCATGGGCAAAGATGGAAACATAGCGATTATTTCTCTCCTGCCAATATCACCTTAATAACTCTGCAAAAATTGCACCGTAAGCCTTGGGATGGAGGGAGTATATGTTTTCCTTACATCGACTTTTCTTTCCTGTCTATGCAGAATCATGATCATTTGGATTCCCTTCCTCTGCTGCCTGAAAGTGGTGAAGTACTAGAACCCGCTGCTGAGTCTAAGGAGAATACATAAGCTGAGGTTGTGGGGGACATTGAGGAACATGATGAAAATTTTGTTTCTCATTGCTTGTAGACTCCAATTGAGGCTATCCCCTCCACAAATTCTGATTCCTTCAAGGTTGTCGCCAGTCAGGGAAAAAGGAAGCGTGACAAGGTGGACATCTAGAATATTGAAGATTCCGATGATTCCAGTGCTACAAAGCCGCGAATGGTTTAGCCACTGAGGACAGCTTTTCCCAGGAAAAGGCGACTTCTTCGGTTTGCTCAAAATGTCGGTCTATAAGTATACGTCTTCTTATTTTTCCTTCGAAAATTCCCTTTTTATGCTTCTAACTGAAATTACTTGTGCTTTGGGTTAGTGGCAACGAGGATGAAAAACTTCTCCAGAATTGCTTATTGTCGATGTAGCCGATGGGATGGACGTTGTGACCACGTCACCCATGAAAATGACAGAGCCAGCCAGCCCGCAAGGAGAAACTACGGGTGATCTAACCCTGAGAGATCTTGGTTACCCTGAACCTCCTCCTTGTAAGAAAACGAACAAAGGTGTCGTCATGTCAATAAACTCGGCTGAGCCTGACATGAAGAATGTAAGTTTTCCTTCCCATTTCTTTCATCGTGTCTTTCTTTAATGTGTATCCCCTGAGTGTTTGAGTTTGTTTTTATTTCCCTCAGCCGATAATGCACGAGATGGTCGAAATGGCCGCTCATTTTATCAAGATTCAACATGATGCTGCCTCTGCCAAAGGGTTTTGTTTTATTCCTTGTATCCGTTTTTGCATATTCTATTCTAGTGATTTTTTAAATAACTTCGTCTTCCATTGTAGTTGCTGCTCATGAGTCCGAGATTGTCTGTGAAGATGCCATGAAGCGCGCGGATGATCTTGAAGCTAAGATGAAAACCGCTAAGAGGAAGCTGGAACGAGCCCGGGCAGTGGTCAAGACTAAGGCAGAGAAGCGTGAAGCCGGAGCTACTACTATAGTAGGATGGGATGAGAATCTGCGGAGAAGGCTGAAGAACTGAATTCCTCCTTAACAAGTAAGTTACCCATTCTGTAATGTACCTCTAGGTTTTTATCTGGTTCTTGGATTGTGATGTACTTGTGGTTTCTTCCTTTTTACAGAGATCACCAATTTCTTACTGGCACTGGCCAAGGATCAACGTGTTGATCCTTTGTCGGATGCGCTTAGCATCTTGGTTACCCCCGAACCTCCTCCCTGTAAGAAAACAAAGAATGTTGACAAAGGTGTCGTCATGTCAAAAAACTCGACTGAGCCTGACATTAAGAATGTAAGTTTTCCTTCCCATTTCTTTCATCGTGTCTTTCTTTAATGTGAATCCCCTGAGTGTTTGACTCTATTTTTATTTCCCTCAGCCGATAATGCATGAGATGGTCGAAATGGCCGCTCATTTTATCAAGATTCAACATGATGTTGCCTCTGCCAAAGGGTTTTGTTTTGTTCCTTGTATCCGTTTTTGCATATTCTGTTCTAGTGATTTTTTAAATAACTTCGTCTTCCTTTGTAGTTATTGCTCATGAGTCCAAGATTGTCTGTGAAGATGCCATGAAGCGCACGGATGATCTTGAAGCTAAGATGTAAACTGCTAAGAGGAAGCTGGAACGAGCCCGGGCAGTGGTCAAGACTAAGGCAGAGAAGCGTGAAGCCGGAGCTACTACTACAGTAGGATGGGACGAGAATCTGGGGAAAAGGCTGAAGAACTGAATTCCTCCTTAACAAGTAAGTTACCCATTCTGTAATGTACCTCGAGGTTTTTATCTTGTTCTTGGATTGTGATGTACTTGTGGTTTCTTCCTTTTTGCAGAGATCACCAATTTCTTACTGGCACTGGCCAAGGATCAACGTGTTGATCCTTTGTCGGATGCGCTTAGCATCTTGGAAGGGAATAACGTTCGTGGCTGGAACCTGCTGACCCAATATCGCTGCGTCTTCAAGAGTCTTCATGTGGAGATCTTCCCCCACAAAGATGTCCCTCTGGACCTCAACGCCCTTACCAAGATTTTCAATGCCGAGCCGAACCCACTCACTGACTACGAATTGATCCAGGTGAAAAGCAGCATGAAGAGTGCAATGGCTTTGGCTTTGCATGGCGAGAAGGTCAAATGGGATAAGGTTACTCCTCGATCCTAGTCACCAACATAGGCAATGAGGTCGAATTCGAGCCTTATTTTAGGAAAATCAAAAAGTTCTCTCGGGAGTGTCTTGATATATCTGAGGAAGAAGATGCCGCTCTTGCTGCCCACTTCTCGAAAACTTCGGATTCTGCCCCGTCTACTAAAGCTTCAACTGCAGCTCCGCCAGCCAATGCTACATCGACCAACGGTGCTACTTAGTGCTTGGCTTGTACTTTTGCATGTCCATCTGTTTATAATGACTTCTTTTGCATCTATAGTTTTATGGAGTTAGAGAACCTTGATGTTTTGTATTAATGAACCTTCCATTATGTTTAAGTATTTAGTGTGTCTGATGAATCTTCCTTTTTGATTATTGCCCTGTACTTTCTCCCCCAGGATATGTTTGGCTCTCCCAATCCTGCAACTACATCCATTCCTTTAGCTGCTCCTCTTCTTTTGAGTGTTCCTTCTTCTTCGAGTTAGCAACCTTCACAGCTGGAAATAGATGTATCCTCCAATGTCACTACTATCACTCAATATATCTATCATCCAGTGTATTTCGACAAGATCCACCGCATCAAGAAGTTGGAAGGTGAACTTCGGTTTATAAAGGCCCAAGTAGGCGTCTCCCTCTCTAAGTCGAAGAAGGCCATGGAATGCAAGGAGTATCTTATTGACGAGATTTCGAGGGCGACCGAGAGTATGCTATGTAAGTTTTTCTTCTAGAGACCCTGAGTGTTTTAATTTTTACTATATATACTAAGTTTTCTGTTTCTTCTAGGAATCCTCTTAAGTGCGGTGGAGGAGCCTGGACGCCTTAAAGCTCGGATGAGTGCTTTGATGGATGCTTCGTCGGGTCCTGGTATAGACATCTAGACTAACCACAAGTGGTGGTATACTCTGGCGCTGCTTCAGGATCGCGTGTCAGAGGTGGATGAATTCGTCGAGTGTTGTCGTTATGCCTTGGCAATGGTATACAATATCATGTTTCCCATAGACCCGCAACCACAGGGACTCGCCGCACTGATGCAAAAATTTCAACAGGATAGAGGATCCACCATTTTATCAAGCTTCAACTTATTGCGGGTGCCAAGTTTGCTCTTGCTTGGGTACATGTACACCACCCAACACTAGATTTAGATGTTGTGTTGCGTAGTCTTCCGTCTCCTCCAGGTGGTGGTGTGGTAGATATGGTCCTCACTATGCGGCCACTTGCAAGCCTGCCATCCGAATAATCAGTTGGTGCCTTGACGCAGATCAAGAGTTTTTCTGAACTTTCCCATATAGTTAGGACGGTGACCTTGTAAAAAGGACATGTAAACTATGTAAAACATATGTGTATATCAGTCTTAATATATTTATTGTTATTGTAATTTTATATGTTTAAGCCAGTGGCTTTTGCTGTTGTGCCCAACACGAGAACTTTTAGTTAGCATGATGCCCATTGGGCCGAATCAGTTACTCGGGTTAGAGTGTGTTTTTGGACATATTTGACGGTGAAGCCAAATAATTTTCGAGTTTGTGCTGATTAGCAAAGCCCTCGAGTATTGAAGTGTCATTATGTAATAAATTACTTGACTGATCCCCCGAGTATCGGGTGTGACAGAAAGTAAAGTATTGAAATTGAGACTCGGTGAGAGAACTTAGCTTTATTAATTTAAATACGGAGGTACATGTTTTGGCGAAGTTGCCTAGACGTTGGCCTTACTGGAAGTAAATGTAGTTCTTTCAGATAAGTAGCATGGTCGTTGGCCTTATTGAAATTAATTATAGGAAGTAAATGTCCTAAGCATAGAATCATCACAGCTGCGCAACGTTCCATGGGTTGGAGTACTTGACTCTGGTCTTCTTGTCTTTGAGGCGATATGCTCTGCCACAGCTTACTTATGTGATGATGTAAGGTCCTTCCCATGGCTACTCAAGTTTGTGATGGCCATCTTTCTTGAGGACAAGGACCAGATATCCTATGGCGAAGGACTTAGGACGTAGTCGATGGCTTGGTAGTTGCGTAGGCTTTGCTGGTACACAGTTGCTCTTGTGAGGGCAATATCTTGAGCTTCACCGAGTGCATAAATGTTGTCTTCGAGTGCCTCCATAGAGGTTTCTTCGGCATATGCGATGACCCGTGGAGCCTCGTCAGCTATATCCACTGGAAGATAGGCGTCAGCTCCATGGACCAGGAAGAAAGGAGTTTCTTGTGTAGCGGTATTTGGGGTGGTGCGTAAATTCCATAGGACAGAGGGTAACTCGTGTACCCAAGAGCCCTTTGCTTGTTCGAGTGGTGTTAAGAGCCTTTTCTTGATGTCATTGGTCACAAGTCCATTGCCTTTTCCCACCTGGTCGTTAATTGCGGGTGGGGGACCGACACATAGCTCACTCGTATGCCCATTTCCTTGCAGTAGTCCATAAATTCTCTAGAAGTGAAGTTTGATCCATTATCGGTGATGATGTTGTGAGGCACCCCGAAGCAGAAAACTATTGACTTAATTAAGTTCACTGTTGAAGTAGCATCTTGGCTGGTGACATGCATTACTCGATCGACTTTGTGAATTTGTCGACTGTGACAAGCAGAAAGACATGTCCGCTAGGAGATGACTTATGGAGTTTGCATACCATGTCGAGTCCCCATTGGGAGAATGGCCAAGCCAAGGATATGGGGTCCAGCTCTGCCATAGGTGCGTTTGGCTTTATAGCAAATCGCTGGCATGCTTCACATGTTCTTATTATATCGTTCGTGTCCTGGACCGTGGTGAGCCAGTAGAATCCCGCAGGGAATGCTTTTGCTACTATTGCTCGGCTGCTGGCGTGATGGCCACATATTCCCTCATGGATGTCCTTGAGGATGAGCATCCCTTCCTAGGGTGTCACACATTGCTGGAGTACACACGAGATACTTCTTTTGTAGAGTTCTCCCTTTATTACCTAGAAGGCCCTGGACTGGTGGGTGATGCATCGTGCTTCGACTGTGTCTTCTGAGAGTTCTCCGTTTATCATGTATACCAGGTACGGCTGCATCCACGCAGTTTCTATCATCATGACATCTTCAGGTTCTTCCTCGTCTTCTAGAGCAAGTATGGGTTCGGGTGATGGTGTAACCCCCAAGTCAATCGGCGGTGTTACCCCCTTACGTGCCTTCGTTTCTGCATCTTCATTGGCTTTTTTGACCTTGATGGAGCGCTCACTGATTTCCTACCAGAAAACCCCAGGTGGTGTGGGTAGGCAGAGGGCCCCAATGATTGCAAGATTGTCGGCTTCTTCATTGCTTGCTCTATTGATATGGGAGAGCTCACACCCATCAAAGGAACTCTCTATTATGCTGTACATGTCATAGTAGGCGATCATATTGTTTTTAACGACATCACACTTGTTCATTACTTGATGTGCGACGAGGTTTAAATACCCGAAGATTTTTAGGCGAGTTGCACTGCATGCTTTTTCCATACGCATACCATGCAATAGGACCTCGTAGTTTGCTTCATTGTTTGACGCGTTCAGGAAGCTCATCCAAATTATGTAGCGCATTTTGTATCCTTGTGGTGATATCAATATGACACCAGCGCCTGCTCCTTCAGTTCTTTTAGACCTGTCAAAGTACATGTTCCATGCACTCGATAAATCTGGGGGACCCGCACTTTGGAGTTCCATCCACTCTAGGATGAAGTTAGGTAGGACCTAAGACTTTATTGTTTTTTGCTTCTTGTACGTGATATCTTGAGGGGATAGCTCGATTCCCCAAAGAGAGACATGCCCCTTAGCCTCGGGATTGTTGAGGATATTAGAGAGGGGAGTCACATTGACCACCACTATCAGATGCTTGGAGAAATAATGGCATAGTTTTTGGGCCATCATGAAGACACCGTATCCAAGTTTTTGATAGTGTGGGTACCTTTGTTTGGATGGAGATTATAATTCACTGAATTAATATACCGACCATTGGACATCGTAGGTTTTTCCTTCTTTGGGTCATTCGACGACCAGTGCCATGCTAACCACTTGGTTGGCGGTGGCCATGTACAACAATAGTGGTTCCTTTTCCTTAGGTGACACCAAAACGGGCGATGTCGAGAGTATTTTTTTGAGGTTCTCAAAGGATCATTGGGCTTCAACGGTCCACTCAAAGGTGTCCGATTTCTTCAGTAGTGTTGAGAATGGCAGTGCCTTTCCCCGAGCTGAGCGATAATCGACTTAGTGCCGACATGCTCCCAACCAGCTGTTTGATGCCTCATAGGTTTGTCGGCTTCTTCGTTGTTAGGATTGCTTGTATATTCTCAGGGTTTTCTTCAATTCCTCTAGCTAACACGAGGTATCCGAGGAGTTCCCTAATAGGGACTCCAAAGGAGCATTTTGTCGGATCGAGCTTGATGCAATATTTGTCGAGATTATCAAATGTTTCATGTAGATCATTGATAAAGGTTGATTCATTCCTTGTTGTGATTACAACATCATCGATGTAGACTTAGACGTTTCTCCCGATTTGGTTTCTTAGAAAATTTTGCATCATCTGTTGGTAAGTGGCATCCGCGTTCTTCATCCGAAAGGGCATTGTAGCGTAGAAGAATACACCATAAGGTGTTGTAAACGCTGTCTTGTCTTGGTCTTCTACTTTCATCCGGATCTGGTGGTATCCGCAGTATACATCCAAGAAGTAAAGACATTCGCATCTGGTGATTGCATTGATAATTTGATCGATTCGTGGGAGTGGGAAGTGATCATGTTGACAGCTCTTATTCAATGTGGTGAAGTCGATGCAGATGCGTAGCTCGACCGTATTTTTCTTCGGGACACACACTGGGTTAGCGATCCATGTTGCTTTTTTGATTTCCTTGATGAATTTTGCATCGAGTAGGAGATGGAGTTATTTTCCAATGGCCTTTCGTATTGGCTCTAGGAAGTGGCGAAGTGATTGTTTTACTAGTCGTGCATTGCGGTAGATTGTGAGTGCGTGCTCGGCGAGTTCCCTAGGAATTCCTGGCATGTCGGGTGGGGACATGCGAAAATTTCCCATCGCACATGGAGGAACTCGACTAGCGTGGTTTCCTATGTGGTACTGAGGTTCGAGGCCACATACGCTGTTTTTTTGGTCCGTCAGATGGACCTGTATTTCCTTTGTTTCCTTTGCTGCGTGGAAAGATTGATCGGGTATGGAGCATGCTGATCCTGGCATAAAATCATGCTCGTCAGTGATCTTGAGCTAGGCAAACTCTCCATGCCAAAGGATTTGGAGATCTTGTTGAACTTGTGGTCGCAGTTGTCCGAGCAGATGTAGCTTACCCTAACAGATATGATTCCATTGGGTGCCGACATCTTTATCATGAGATACGCGTAGTGTGGCACTGCCATAAATTGTGCAAATGCTGGGCACCCCAGGATTGCATGGTGTTGTGATGGCTAGTCCATGACCTCAAACTTGATTTTTTCTCGCCTGAAATTTTCTCGGGTTCCGAAGACAACATCAAGGTAGATCTTGCCTAAAGGAACTTAGGATTTGCCCGAGAGGATGCCATGGAAGGAGGTATCCTTTGGAGCAAGATTAGTTAGAGAGCAGTTCATTGTGCATAGCGTCTTAGCGTAGATGAGGTTGATGCTGCTTCCTGCATCCACAAAGACTTTTGTCCGGTCGAACCTGCCGATCTGGGCCTCAACTATTAGTGCCAAATGACTAGGTTGGGGGACCTGAAGGGGGTAATTAGCTCTACTGAAGGTGATCTTCTGCTCAGACCAGTGGAGGCACTCGGGTGTTGCTGGTGGAGTCCTTACCTCCATGTTAAGTTGTCGGGTGATCAATTTTTGTGTTCTGTTAGATGGGCGCCCTTTCTGGAGAATGTGCAATGTTCCCCTAGACCTCAGGTGCTCATTGTTTTGCTCTCTATTTTCCTCGGGTTGCTGCTGGACCGCAGAGGCTGCTGGAGGTGCCCTTGGTGGTGGTGGTGCATTGAGTGCCAGTGTTCCAGGGGCGATATTGTATCCTTGGTTTGTTGCCTCAGCCACCTTAAGCGCCCAAAAGGTGCAATATTCCTTCATGACTTGATTGGATCGCCTTCTTCCTTCCGAGTCGACATAGCAGTGCATGTGGCATGGTCCATCAAACATCTACACTACTGGCATTGGGGCGTCTCTTGGTGGTCTCAGATGGTATTGCTGCTTGTACCACTTGGTCTAGCTTTGTCTCGGTGGCCTCGATATCCTCCACTACGATTATGACCCATGCGGTTGTCCTTGTTGACGTAACCAGCCATGACATGACTTGGCCCTCCATAACCATCATAGTTGTGCCACCTCATATTGCTGGTGTTTCGCCTATCATGATCTTCTTCGGGTGAGCATCCCCGTTTGTAGTTAATTGTATCCTCATCGTCGACCCACCGGTTCGCCATGTCCATGAGCTGGGAGATTGTTTTTGGTTTCACTCGACCCATCTCCTCTATGAATTCTTTTCGGTACAATCCATCATTGAAAGCGTCGATTGCTTGTTCATTGGAGATACTTTTGGCTGAGTTTTTGATGATGTTCCACCGCTATATGAATGTGCGTATTGGTTTTCCTAACTTCTGATTGCACGCCCGCAGCTCCTCGATAGATGTGGGTCGCTTGAATGTTGACTTGAAAGTTTTGACGAATATTTTCCTCCAGGCCACCCAAGCAGCTGATTGATTCTTCCGGTAACTGCCAGAGCTAGGACCGTGCGACGCCAGTTAAATCTAACTATAGACTTTGCATGGCGGTGGCCTTTGACCCACCTTGGAGTTTCACGGTTTGTAAATACTCGGCCAACCATGCCTCTAGCTCTTGGAGGATATCATACTTTTAATGATCATGGGAGAGTTTGAAGTCCTTGGGTATGGGCGTTTTGTGAACCCGATAGGTAAACAAACTTGCGCCACATGGTCCGAGGTCATCCTCGTTTTCATTGTCTGAATACCTTATGCGCCTCTCAAAAGATTTTTCGATTTTTCTTTGAGTAATGTCATCCCTGGCATCATGACCATGCAAGGAGTGGGTGAAGTGCATGTGGTGTAGCGATCTAGAACATCAGGTCTGTACCACCTACCGAGGGCTGTTGTGACGGCATGATGATATGTTGGGTTGCGGGACAATCTTCTGATTTCCTTTTGTGAGTGTTTTTCTCCAACCATGATGAGGCACGCCACGATGGAGCGATGGATGGCTGCCATGGATTGTTGGATACCGGTGGAGTTGTGAGAAGATAGGTTTGAGCCGCGACGAGGGCGGGTTGCACCATTTTAGCTTTGATATGCCCCGCTGAATCTAGTATCATGAATGATAGGTCTAGTTATTGGGCTAACTTGCATCTTTCGGCTTCGGATTTATGCAGCCAAGAGCAGCCCCTTGCTAGTTGTGATCGTCATGCGACACTCCCAGAGTTGTGAGTGGACATGAGCTGTGCTCCTTGTATGCTTGATTCATCGGCTCTTCTTCTCTACTCCTCCAGGTCCCTTTTCATCTTGACTAATTCCCTCTTCTTCTTGTGGAGGAGGTACTAGTATGCCATTAAATCCTTGCATGGAGCATTCGCCGTCATCGGTATTACACCGGAGATGGCGTTTTTTGCTTTATCCTAGGAAGCTGGTGATAGCCGAATAGTTATCCGCTCACCATCGCATGCTCCTCCTCATTGGACAACATGGTTTTCCACAGGTGTTTCCGGTCCATTCCTACGGGGAGTTGTGTCATTTTATGAAATAATATCATTGGGATGGATGATGGGGTTACCATGTTCATCATGTTCTGTTAAGGTTCCTTCGTCTATTCTGGTTGCTCCTATGATCACGCATACCTGGTGGCGCTCCACGTATGAGTTGTTGCTGTAGTTGTCGGGGCTATAGGAGACATTGTCCTAGGGGCGAGTGAAATCCTCCGAGTCCTATTCTGGGGTATGAGTCTGCTTTTTAAATCCTGGAATCGACGCTTTTCTTAGATCTGCCATTTTTCGGGTCCGTGCTAGCGAGTGATGGTGTTTCAGAATCAGATCTGAAGGAGAGGCCATCATATAGATCGTCCAAATCCCCCAGATTCATGGTGTGACTGCCGTTGTCTTCGATGTTTGTTGGGTGCGAGGTGGCCCTCCCAGTGGAGCCAATAGAAGATGCTATCCTTGTGATAGGTGTTATGATTGCATCCAATAGATCCAAGTAGATCGGATGTGAAAGGCAGAGGGTTTCCGCTGCCCCGATGAGAAAGTGGAGGTCCCCGATCATGAGATCTGTCTCTTGGTCAAAGCTATCCGAGAGAGGGGTGGGCGGGCGTGGATCAAGAACGGTGGGATCATAATGGATCTCTCTGACCTTAATCGTCAGATTGCTTCTTGGTGAAGGTTCAACCGCTGAATTCATGACTCTAGTGCTCAATGTTCCCATAGATGGCGCTAATTGTTGGGGGGTAACCTCGGCAATGTCCATGATTATGGACTTGGATTTGATGGAAAAGAGAGCGCTAGTGATTTTGTCGGCCTATTTGACAAACAAGGGAGTGGAAGTCCCACCTGATCAAGAAAACAGAAGGTTACAGAATCACCCATTCATTAGATGTAATCTAACTCATGGAGGGTTGTATCTCGCTCAAAGCTACGGTGCACTCTCCGTCGGCTCCTCCAAGCCTTTATAAGAGACGCTAGGTTTCAGTGTTCAACACAAATTAGTTACAAGTTTAATTACAACTATTCGACTATGTCAGTTAACACTTCTATCTTGATCAGCACGTCTAGTTCCCGGGCTTCAGATGCTTCCAGGACTCTTAATTCTTTGTTGGCTTCGTGGGCCATAGTTTAAGTATGTACCAGGTAATACCAATTACATGAACCTAATAAGTCATACTCATGTCACCGACCCCTGCCCTTCTTATATAGGCAGTAGGGGCATGTACTTACCACTCCTCCAAGCCCTTGCTAGTGCCGGTGGCCAAGGGAGAGGGGGGGGAGTACCTCTCCCATGTGCCCCCTACTAATTTAGGTTTGGCCCTATGGCCGACGGACACTTGGGCCTTGTGGACATGGTGCCCTAGTCTACTATGACCGAGGTGCCCCCACATTGTTCCATGTGGCCCCACCTCGCAGGTGGGCACCACCATGAACCCTTCGGGAACATCCTAGAAACTTCCATCACATAGAAATATTCCAAACTTTTCGAAAACCCTAAAACAGGAAGTGCCATATACAATTCTCTACCTCCGGACCATTCTGAAGACCCTCGTGGTATCAAGGATCTCATCTGAGACTCCAAAATAACATTTGATTTCCACCACACATATTCTCAACTAAGACTAGCAACATCGTAGGTTAAGTGTGTGACCCGACTGGTTCGAGAATATGTAGCCATGATCGAGACACCTCCCTAATCAATAACCATTAGAGGTACTGGGATGCCCATAGTGGTTCCTAGACATTCAACCAAGTTCTTTTCGATTGATCAAATATTTGAACAATCGGTGTATAATTCCTTTTGTATCATGATATGTTACTCTCCCAAGATTCGATCGTTGATATCACAATACCTAGTTCAATCTTGTTACTGGCAAGTTCTCTTAACTTGTACCTTAGTATAGGATCCCCGTGACTAACTACATTAGTCATTGAGCTCTTGGATTCTATACTAGCAAGAGGGTTCGGAGATATCTTACACTTTATCATACAAAGAACAAATCCCAATCTTCATTCACACAACCCAATATACATCATCAGTGAAGGGAATATGCCTGAGAGGCAATAATAAAGTGGTTATTATCTATTCCATGTTTATGATAAATATTTATTTTGCATGCTATAATTGTATTGATTGGAAACGTCAATACATGTGTGTTTAATAAACAAATAAAAGGTTCCTACTTATGCCTCTCTTATAGACTAGCTCATTGATTAACAAGATGATCAAGGTTTCCTGATCATGGACATTGGATGTTGTTAATAACGAGGTCACAACATTGGTGGAATGATGTGATGAACATTCATCCGAAGTATAGCATTACGATCAAAGTCAATATGTTTATATTGCTATAACATCATACGAAGTAATCTTAGTCCTTAGACCATGAGATCATGTTAATTGCTAACACTAGAAGAGTATCTTGATAACACCAAACGTCACACCGTAATAAGGTGACTATAAAGGTCGGTTCAGTACTACAAATGTGTTATGTTGAGGCTCATGGATCAAGAGTGGAACTTGTCAATCCCGATGACATATAGATATACTCTGGGCCCTCTTTGTGATATCACATTAAGATAGCTTGCAAGCAAGTGATGTGATCACTAGAATGTTATATCACGGGAACGAGAGAAGAGTGCATGTCGGCAACGAGATCAAACTAGGTATGGAAATACTGATGATCGAATCTCGGACATGTAATATATCGCGAGAGAAAGGGATTTAGTTACTAGCGTTAAAGGTTCTCACGATCATAGAAGTCATCGTTGAATGTGTAGGAGTCAGTATGGATCTCCAGGTCCCGCTTCTGATTATTGATCTGAGAGGGGTCTCGATCATGTCTGCATTATTCGCGAACTGTAGGGTGACACACTTAAGGGATACCGACACCATTTGGAGCAAATGTGTTTCAGATAAAAGATTTAAGAAAGCGCTGGAATTATTTCAATAGACACCGAAACTGTTTCGGGTGAAATTGCTGAAATTGGTTCTGCATGTAATATTGAAATGTTGCAGGGGGTTTTATGTGAATTATTGTTAATTAAAGTAATTAACAAAATTCTGAATAAAACTAATAGAAGAGTTTTATTAAATGAGAGAGCATTAAATTTGGAGAAATTTAATGCATTTAAAGTGGAGACTTTAAAAGAGAATGCGAAGAGGCAAATTTATGTGGAGGGAGTTACCACCACATGAATGAGGAGGTGAAGGGTCACCCCTTGAGGCGCCGGCCATGGGGAGGGGTACCCTCCCCTCCTCCTATAAAAGGCCCCCTCTCCTCACTTCTCACTCACACCTCCTCGTGAAGGATCTCTCTCCCCCTCTAGTATTATTCCCCCATGGTCTCGGATTAGCGAGATACATGTTCCCGGTGGCTTTATCTAGAAAGGAGTTGCTGCTTTCGCTCCTTTGCTGGAGCGAGGGACGGAGGTTGTCGGGGTACTGGACGTATGTGCGATCACGGATGCACCACTGCTTTGCGATGTTGGACTTGGTGGTGCTGGACTTGCGGGAGCTGGATCTGATGGACGTGATGGAGCTAGACCTGCTGGACTTCATCACGATCTTGAGATCCGAAAGTGTACGACTACATCATCCACGAGTTCCATCTCGTTAACAAAACTTGTTGTCTTCGAGGGTAAGTTCTCCATGGATGTATATCCACCCGTTGCTCTGTATCTCGTAGATAGATCTTGGCGTATAGTTCTCATCGTAGGAATGTTTTTGTTTTCTATGCTATGAACCCAACAGTGGTATCAGATCCAGGTCTATGCGTAGGTGCTTTGCACAAGTAGTACACATATGTTTATATGTGGGCGATGATGATCATGTTATTGCTTCTTTCATGTATTTTGGATATTGGTGGCATAGTGGGATGAAGCGGCCTGGACCAACCTTACATGTCATCGTACATGAGACCGGTTCCACGAATGACATGCAACTAGTGTTGCATAAGTGGCTGGCGGGTGTCTGTCTCTCCTACTATAGTCAATATCTGATTTACAACGAGTTCCTAATAACTTGGTTATCCTCGTTGTGGTTCCATGTTCGTAGGTAAGAATGGTTCTATCTCCGAAAGCCCTAAGCCACGTAAAACTTGCAATTGATAAATTAGAGGCATCTAGTTTAGATCGTTGTTGGGATAGTGTCATGATATGGTAATATTGTAAGTAGATGTATGATAGATACTCTTACAATACACCTAACGTGTAAGTTCCATAGACCTTGGCCTTACACACAAAAGAATGATAGAGATCATACCATGATGCATATGATAGAGATCAAATGCATGGACCATATCATCTCACTTTACACATTAGATGTTTGCATCTTATATTGCTAGTTTGGTGTTTTAGTAGCATTTTAAGATGATCCCTAATTTAGATATCAAGATAAAAATGTGTTCTTCCTTAAGTATGCACCGTTCTATGGATCGTATTTCGAGACATCACGTGATGATCCGGTGTACTTGACTCTATGCTTTCATACAACGGGTGTAAGACAGTTTACATATGCAAGTACTAAGGTTCTTACTTGGCGATCCTAGCATGTACAGATATGGCCTTGGAACACGGACCAAAAGGTTAAGCATGAGTCATATAGTTGATATGATTCCCATATAGATGCCCGCCTTTGAAGCTGCACCGACTCGCGTGATGATCGGACTTGGTGTAGTGGATTTGGTTCATGTAATCACCAAAAAGGCACGAGGGTTGTCGTTTTTGAGTGGGAGTTCATTTCTAATTTTGATTAGTCGAACTCAATTTGTCATAAACTAAATTGAAGTGAATTTGCATAATTTGTTGTAGTCATTGGCGTCTGTTTACTACCTTATGCTTAGTTTTTTATTTGAGATAATAGAAATATAGAATTCTGGATATTTACTTTACGAACTAGTATCGTATTGTTTTTAATGTCAATTTAAAGTTTAGAAGTCCTATTGCAAACTTTTAGCAAACTCTATTTACTCCATGAAGTTTAATAAGTAGTATTAAATCAAGAGTAAGAATTCCAATGTTAGTATCTAAAGTATCATGTGTGCCTCCATGATTATTGATATTCAAAAGTTGTTTTAATATCAAGATTATATAGGTGCTGAAAATTGTTTCAGAAACCATCATGTGTGGAAGATATTGTGATATCTGAAACAATGTTTTTGGTTGCATTATGATAGAGTATAATTTAGCAAAATACATGTTCTCATATTGTATGAGAATTTGTGAAGGTTGGAGACGCTATGCGTCCTGATCTACCAAAAAGGTTTTTGGAACTGATATTATACTCGTCATTCTTCCTTATAGGCTATAGTAGCTTGATCATGAAAGTTGTCATGATAAGCATGAATAGAAGATGTAACTAAAATGTTTACTACACTAATAGATTACTAAAGAATGGATTTTTGAAAGAATACCAAACATTTGATGATGGTGATCCACTTGAAAGTGCAAGTCCGAAGGTATTAGTATTTGACAATATACGCTTTGTACTATGTGTCATGTGAATGATACCACTATTGATGTTGATAGATTCTTTTAAAAGGAAAAGGAATTGCTGAAAGAGAATCTATAAAATATTTGGTAGAAAAGAAAAAGTTGGAGATGTCCAACTTAGGTATATAGAAGATATACATGTTATGGCTGTATTCCTTGCTTGTTAAACAATGTGGTTATGAGGTATTGGATACCGGTATTGGATACCGAATTGTTTGGTATGAAGTGTCATACAGGACAACGCAATTCATGAACTACAATGGCCTAAGTAACTAGCAAGAGAATAAGTGATGATGTTCATCGAAAACAAATAAAGTGTTATTGTGTTTTTCGTTGTCGTCAAACCTAGCCTTCAAGATTTGTTTTAATAACTGTTATTTGTTCCGGTATTACGAGAACAATGGTTGTTCAAATAATTACCGTATTCCATAAAGGATGGATGAACTTTTACAAGTCTAGTGGGAGAAATCACATCCATAAACACTATTGCTAAAATGTCGCAAGACAAATGATTGAAAGGTCACTTATGAAGTGACATCGCTGTTTAAATTATATTGGAAAGAAAACATGAAGAAACTCCATGTTGATGGAATTTTGGAGTCTTTGATTTTGATCAATTGACGCATGTGAGACTTTTCCTCGAGATAATTGAAACTCCGTCCATAGGCCAGAGAGGAACGGATGACTAGCTTATTGTAAATTGTGCATGCTGATGTGCATAGTGCATTATGTGTAGCCATATGCGATGGATATTTTTGCTTCATATGCTTTCTCCAGAAATTTAAGTGAATATATCTATATATTTACTTAATAAGGAAGAAGTATGAAACATTTGAAAAAAAATTCAAAGACTTTCAAGATGAAGTGGAAAATCATTGTAACAAGAAAATAAAGAGTTTATGATTCGATCATAAAGGAAGATATTTGAGTTACATGTTTAGCAAAAACACCTAAGATTTGAGGCATTGTTCCATGATTTGTGTTTCCCGATAAACTATAGGAGTATGGCATATTCGAGAGATGAAATCAAACCATGTTTGACATGGTAAGATATAAGGTGTCATTTATAAAACTGCCATTATGTTTTGAGGATTGAAGCTTTAGAGACTACCGCTTTTACACTAAAAAGAGCACCATCGTGATCCGTTGAAATGGCACCATATAAGTTATGGTTTGGGATAAAAACCCAAATTGTCTTTTCTTAAATTTTGGTATGCTATGCATAAGTAAAATGTTTACAAACAAAGTCGGATAAGCACGTCTTTGTAGGTTATCCCAAAGAATTTGTTGGGAATTTCTCCATAACACCGAGGACAAAAGAGTTTGTTACTTGGAACGTCAAGTTTCTTGAGAAGGAATTTTTCGTGAAAAGTTAAGTCGGAGGACAATAGAACTTTGATAAGGTTGTTGAACCTTAGCTATATGTGCTAAGTAGCACAGTGCCGGAAAGTGTCTCGGTGGCGGCCACAATGCTCATGGCTCCTGTGATTACAAAGTTTGTAATCTCGGAGATTAGAGTTCATATTGAACCGTGTGGGTCGGTAAGAATCAAATAGTGATATTTGATAAACAAGTCGTTATTGTTTTGACAATGATGAACCGACTGCATGCAAAGAAGCGATGATGGGCCCTGACTCCATAAAATGACTAGAAGTCATAGAATCCGTGATAGTATCCATACATGAGAATCAAGTTTCTGAACTTGGAAGACCCTCCGGAAAGGCGTGAAGCCTATCGGTCGTGGTTGGATCTATAAAGAAATAGATATGGATGTTTAACATCTATGAAATAGTCGACATGTCAGAAAGAAGTTTACAACAATGTTCAAGAAGTTGACTATGACAAGATTTGATCTTTCATAGAGATATTTAGTCTTGACGAATTAATGTAGCAACCACTACATATAATTTGGTATATGGTTGTTGAGTAAACAAAACAAGGTTCTTCTAATAGAATGGTTACCTAGGACGTGTACATGACACGGTCCGAAGGGTTTTGTTAATTCAAAGGGTGCTAAAAGGGCATGCAAACTTCACTAGTTGAAGTAAGCATAGTGGAGTTGGAATCTTCACCATGATGAAACTGTTGAAAGAGTTTAAATTCATCGGAGATGATGAAGATGCTTGCATTTGCAAGAAATTAAGTGGGAGCGCTGAGACATATTTTTAATAAATTATGTAGAGGACATATTGTTGATTGGAAATGATGTATCTTGTATTGACACAAGTTAAGAATTTCATTAAAATAAGATTTCGATGAAAGACTTGGGAAAAACCGGAATATTTGGCATCAATATCTATATGGATAGATTGATGCGCTAATATGGTTGTGCCAGACATACATATATGAGATATTGAAAGGGTTCAATATGGAAACAACATGGAAGGTTCTTGCTGCATGGAAAGGATTGTATCAAGATTCAAGTGTTTCAACACTTGGTGAGTAAAATCACATGAAGATTTTGATCGATTATACCGTGATATGTATATATCCAGAATGTCCTATGCTCTAAATGTTATGAGCACATACTAGAATGATTCATAAGATGATCATTGGACAATAGTAAAGATATTCTTATGAGCTTTGGAAGAACTAAGAATATATCATGTATAAGTGACAAATAGTTAAAGGTAGTTCATTGTAAAGTGTTACATTGATACTATTTTTGTCACAAGATACAAATTAAATTTATCTCAAATTAGACTATGGGTGGCACAATGTAATGGAAAGGATGTTCCATGATAGATTTGGATGAGTTCCAAAGTTGAGACATTGTGATGGATACTACAACAAAAGGCTAAGTATATGACTGCTATGGTAACAGCAAAGGAGGGCATTTGTGTTAAGTAGTTTGTTGTCAAACTAGGTGTGGTTCAAAGTGGGCTAATACTATGAAGATATATTGTATGACAATAATATCAACATATTTTAACCCAAACGAACTAAAGGTCTCACCAAAGGACCAAAATTATACAATGCCATCTCATTTGAGAATGAGTGATGCGTATAGACGCAAAGACATGCAAATACACACGAACCTGAAACTGTCAGATCTGGAGATTATGTTAACCACTAGCAATCGCGTATATGCAACACCAGAAAGCCATAGGTGTTCAATACGCAAAGTTTTTCAAACTAGATTATTGACTCTAGTGCAAGTGGGAGACTGAAGGGAATATGCCCGAGAGGCTATAATAAAGTGGTTATTATCTTATTCAATGTTTATGATAAATGTTTATTTTGCATGCTATAATTGTATTGATTGGAAACGTCAATACATGTGTGTTTAATAAACAAATAAAAGGTTCCTAGTTATGCCTCTCTTATAGACTAGCTTGTTGATTAACAAGATGATCAAGGTTTCCTGATCATGGACATTGGATGTTGTTAATAACGAGGTGATGACCACAAGTATAGGGGGTGTATCGCAGTATTTTCTATAAGTAAGAGTGTCGAACCCAACGAGGAGCAGAAGGTGCTAGCTAGTGGTATGGATCAGGAATTCTCTGCAAATACTTAGCAAACGGATTTTTAGGGGTTTTCGATAAAGCAAGTAAACAAAATACGAGTAAATAAAACACAGTAAGAATGAATGCAGCAAGTGGCCCAATCCTTTATGCAGCAATGGACAAGCCTATTGTATTTCTATAGATGACCAAACGTTCTCGAGGACACATGGGAAGACTGTCAAGTGCTTTCGCTTCATATAGTCGATTAATCTTCTTTAGCTTGCTAAGTGTTGTGTGGGTGAACCTGTGCTAATGTACCACCCCATCCAAGACTAATACATACTTGTGATTATACCCCTTGCAAACATCCGTAAGTATAAGAAAGTATTTAAGGTAGAAACCTAACCACAACTTTAAACTCTAAGACCCTTACGTCCCTTGTTCAATGGTTTCCTAACGGGGGTTCAGGTTTCTGTCACTCCGGCAACCCCTACGATTAGTAGCCAAATACACAATGCATTCCCCTAGGCCCTTATAGGTGAAGTGTCATGTAGTCGACGTTCACATGACACCACTAGAAGAAGTACACCACAACATAAATAACAATCTATTGAATCTTTCTCAACGCAACTCCACTACTAACAACAAGACTTCTCTCATGTCCTCAAGAACAAAACAAACTACTCACAAGACATCATATGGATCATGATAAGAGATGGAATAATGATGTATAACAATCTGAACATAAACAATAATTCCATGGTTCACTCAATAGCATGAACTACAAAGAGTAATCAACACCGGGAAAGTTTCCCCTATGAACTATGCAAGATTCAACGCAATTGTTACAGCAATATGGAGTTGGTGATGAGGGTGATGATGGTGGTGATAATGGTGATGATGATCCCGATGAAGTCCAGCTTGATGGTGGTGTTGATGGCAACGATCTCCCCTCTCCGGGAAGGAATTCCCCCGACACAAATCTGTCTGCCAGAGAGATCTTTCTCTCTCGGTGTTTTCCGCCCTCTAGAGGCGGCGGAATCTTTTTGTGGTCGCCCCCCGAGTCTTAGGGTTTTGTGGGGATGATATACGCCAGAGGAGAGAGGCTGGAGTGGGCCAGGGGGGCCACACCACTCCTAGGCACGGCCTAGGCCTGCCCGCGCCATGGGGTGGTGTGGGAATACTTGCTGAGATAGAGGGGAATAGGTTTACTGACTCAACTACAAAGCAAAAGAAAGGCCCTTTGCAGAGGGAAGCAGGGATTGCAAGTCTCATAAAGAGCTCCCAAAAATTATGATACTTACTAGCTTTCAGCTCTCATTGCCCCTATCATAGGCATCTTTAGGTGATTAAGGTTAAAGTGACACAACTAAGAGGATATGCTTGACAAGTTATAAGTTGAAATCTCATGCCCCTTACTTATGAGTACCGATCCTCATGCTACTCAACTTCAGTCACGAGCAAGCTCTTGTCATTGTAAATACATGCGTATCATCGAGAACCGCCAACGGGGTACCCCTTGCACATGACACATGAGCTATCCCATAATCAAAATGACAAGGCAAGCAGACAGTGAGTATCTCAGCGATCTTTTTATTTGCTATTTGCTATTTGCATAGGTTTTTATTGAGGATGCTTCATAGAATGCTCACTATAGTTATGCTGCAAGTTTCCACCATGATTAGGCATGGCTTAGGCTAGGGGCCCAGGCGTTTCACTAACACACATATAAACTCCATGATCTTACAAGTTCCACTTTTATTTCACACCGCCGGGATCCATAAGCAAAAGAACATGATATCAACTAGGTACAAGTACCAATGAAGTGTTGAAAGCGGTCCCCATGATACATGGTTCGGCTAACTTCAACTCATAAAGTGCAAGCATATACGCAACAAAGAAGGACCCAATGGTTCAAGTTTATTAAATGCAAGAAAGTAGAGTGTGCCCTCAAGTTCGTGAGAGCTTGAATCACTAATTTTTGCATAACAAGTTTAATTTGGGAGGTAGACAAAACAAGAATTTACTTGGAATAGCAATAATGCTACTAGGTAGGTATGGTGGACGCAAATGGCAAGGGTTTTGGTTTAAAGGAGTGGATGCACGAGAAGAATTCCCTCTCAGTACAGGTTTTTAGCTAGCAAGGCTGGGTAGCAAGTATAAGAGTTGAATAAAACAAACAAGCATACAAATGATAAAGACAAACATGCAATCTTCATTGGAAGCACAAAAGAACTTAACTTGAGAATACTAAACTTATGAGCAAATCAAGAAAGAAAGATGATGAAATTATTTTCCTCTAGAGTACTTCTATCTTCTTCTTTTCAACTCTCAAAAAGGTGTTTCTACTAACCGAGCCAGGTTTGCCAAAACCAACTAAATTAACTCAATGATCCCAAAGTGCTACCAATACTAACAACAAGGTCAATCATATAACCATGAATTGAAAACTAACATAAGCTATGCAAAAGAGTGAATGATAGAACTTCTCATTAATATTCCATAACGGAAACTCACACCAAGGGATACATATCTAACGAGAGAGGGGACACTTCCATAATGCAAACCATAGTACAAAATAACTCCTCTATTCATGATATGACTCTACTAATAAGGTAAAAAGATAGAAGATAGTGATATGATACCGCGGCACTCCCCCAAGCTTGGAACAAACCAAGGGGATGCCAAACCTGATGACGAATTACTCCTTCGGTGGTGGTGGTATCCTCTCGATGAGCTCTCTGATAAGTTTCCCCAAGTCCTCAATCTCAAAGGTGAGATTATGAATAAGGTGCGAGTTTTGCTCAATGCGGCTCATGATCATGTCGTGTTGAGAATTCCAGCTCTTGCTATTCTTTCCCCACTCTTCCTCCTTGAAGTCTTCTTTTCCTACATGGCTAGAACGAGGCAAATCCCAATTGGAGGGTAATTTCTCGTTGGGCATATTCTGGTATTGATGCTCATGGATAAATGTATGGAAAGGATTCTTGGTGCGTGAAGGAAGTGACCAGGGATCTGAACGGTGATGAGGAGGCTTCCCTCCAATGGCTGGGTTTGCCACCACTCCAATGCTTGCAATGGTAGCGCCGGTATGCGGATGTTGGCTTTGCTCCTCTTCACCTTCACTCTTGATCTCCTTCTCCTTGCCGGGGTCTTGGAGGTCTTCGTCCATAGGCTCCTTCCCTTTATCCTTGGCAGACACCATTGTGCTTATAAACTTTCAAAGAGTATGTCCTAGCAGAAATAGATCGAAACAAAAACACGACGAAAACACGATATACGAGCCTCGGGGGATCTGGGGGGTTATATATTACAAAGTTTCACATCAAAAGGAAGGTACTGGGAGAAAACGAGTCGGAGGCAGAGTCCTGGGTGGCCTCACCACCTGGTGGCGCGGCCAGGGGAGGGCCCGCGCCATGGGGTGGTGTGGGCCATCCCGGCTCCGGTTCCGTCCCTTTTTCGCTTCGAAACTTTCCTTATCGACTAAAAACTGCAATAATATAGTTGTATTGTATTTTCGTGGAACTTTTCTTACTAGAATCGTTACCTTTTTGAACATGGACTCTGCAGGTCTCTGATTCTTCCGGAGTCACCACTTGAATCATCAATATCTTCATCTTCATACACTTATTACTTGAGTCATAAAACCCTTCTCTTCCTTATTACACCATTGTCTCCACTTCCTGGAAATTTCTTTCACACAAAACTTCACACGGTTCTCATTAGCAACATTAGTATAAGTGAAGTGATAAAACCTTTTGAGTCCAACTTCAACTGAAAAACCATCAAAACATAAGCTACTTCATCAACTCCTTCCGAAAACCCAAAAATAATTCAAAAAGGAAATCGAATAAAGAAGCAAATGCAAGAGTGGCAAAATCTGTCAAAACAGACCAGCAGGTAAAGATCAATTTTTTCGAAAATCTTTTGTTGCTCAAATCAAAAAGTGATAAACTAACAAAAGTTAAATAACAACTTGGGGATAAGCACAAAAAATCACAGCTCAATCCGACATACAGATATCTCTCACGAATTTTTACGGTGAAGCACAAAAATCTGTTTCGGGACAGCAACTTCCCCACATCTTACTTCTCTCTCATTAGAGATTGATCTTGACACAAAAACCAAACAAAACGGATAAGGAGCGGTTATTACCAAAGTAATAACTTCCAAGACTCAAAGAAACAAAAACAAACTAAAAGCAAAAACTAATTGGGTTGTCTCCCATAAAGCTCTTTCTTTATAGCCATTAAGATGGGCATGATAATTTTAAAGAAGCTCTCATAGGGATATGAATTAAAGTGAAAGAGAGAAATAAGAAGCAAAAACACACACACATTTTAGTCTAACCCACTTCCTATGCAAGGGGATTTTGTAAGCAAACAAGTTATTGAAACCAGAGGCAACTTGCATAAGAAGGCAAAAGAAGTGCAACATAAAAACTTTCAGCATAAAACGGGAAACTTGATATTATTGAGATGCATAAGAACACTTTTCCCTCTCTCATAATAACTTTCAGTATCATGCATAAACTTAACAATATAGCTATCACAAGGACCATCATAGCAATGATCACTTATTCTAACAGAAAACACCGGAATACTAGCTCTCATAACACTACTATGTGAAACAATATTAGAGGTATCCTTACAAAGGATAGTGTGTCCCTCTTTTTCATATTTAGCAACAAAGTCTTTCACATTTGCTAAAATAGGTTCATCAACCATTTGTTTATCAGGTTCAACAACTTTATTCATACTTTTATCTACCATACTAGCCATCATAGAATGTTCCTTTACCTTAACTAGAAAAGGCATTTTCTCAATATAAGGTTCAGGTAAAACATGATTAGCAGTATAAACTTTAGTATTTCTTGCAAGAACACTCTTAGAAATATCTTTATAAGGTTCATGATACTTATTCCACTTATTTTTAGGCACTTCAATGTAGGAAGCAAAGGCCTTAAAATAAGAAGCAATAGCTTGAGAGTCTAGACCGTAAGCATTTTTAATATTTTGAAAGTCATCAGTTCCCATAAAAGATTCAATGCATTCATAATCATAATTTGTACCTAACTTTCTACCTTTGTCATTCTCCCAAGCTTCAACATTGTCTTGAATACGATATAGAAGGTCCCATTTAGCTTCTTCTTCCATGCGAGTGAATGATCTAGCACAAGAAGCATCCAATAAATCCTTATCATGTAGAGGGAGCCTTGCATAAAAGTTGTTGATAATTATATTGTTGGGGAGCTCTTGAATGGGACATTTGAGCATTAGTAACTTCAATCTCCCCCAAGCTTGAGATGGACTCTCTCCATCAAGAGGCCAAAAGTTGTATATTTGATTCCGATCTTTATGAATCTCACTAGGAGGATAAAACTTTGAATAAAAGAGAGGCACTATTTCCTCCCATTCCAGAGCTTGACCATTCTTCAGCAGCTTATACCATCCCCCAGCTCTTCCTTTTAGTGATAATGAGAATAACTTCTTCTTAACTTGATCTGTAGTAATACCTGCACACTTGAACAACCCGCATAATTCGTGTATAAAGAGTAAATGATCACCGGGATGGACAGTTCCATCCCCAACATAGTAGTTATCCATAACACGATCAATAATTCTTGTAGGTATTTTGAAAACATCTCTCTCAGCAGGTGGTGGCTTATCTACTACCTTAGCAGTGGTAGTAGCATTACCAAATAAGAAACTCAGCGAATTATCCATAACGAAAATAAAGCAACTAGCAGAAGTAAACAATACTCACAGTAGAAGTTTCCTTTACCAGTTCCACTCTCCAATAGCGCTTCACTCCCCGGCAACGGCGCCAGAAAATAGTCTTGATGACCCACAAGTATAGGGGGGGTGTATCGCAGTATTTTCGATAAGTAAGAGTGTCGAACCCAACGAGGAGCAGAAGGTGCTGGCTAGTGGTATGGATCAGGAATTCTCTGCAAATACTTAGCAAACGGATTTTTAGGGGTTTTCGATAAATCAAGTAAACAAAATACGAGTAAATAAAAGACAGTAAGAATGAATGCAGCAAGTGGCCCAATCCTTTATGCAGCAAAGGACAAGCCGGTTGTATTTCTATAGATGACCAAACATTCTCGAAGACACATGGGAAGACTGTCAAGTACTTTCGCTTCATATAGTCGATTAATCTTCTTTAGCTTGCTAAGTGTTGTGTGGGTGAACCTGTGCTAATGTACCGCCCCATCCAAGACTAATACATACTTGTGATTATACCCCTTGAAAACATCCGTAAGTACAAGAAAGTAATTAAGGTAGAAACCTAACCATAGCTTTAAACTCTAAGACCCTTACGTCCCTTGTGCAATGGTTTTCTAACGGGGGTTCAGGTTTCTGTCACTCCGGCAACCCCTACGATTAGTAGCCAAATACACAATGCATTCCCCTAGGCCCTTATAGGTGAAGTGTCATGTAGTCGACGTTCACATGACACAACTAGAAGAAGTACACCACAACTTAAATAACAATCTATTGAATCTTCCTCAACGCAACTCCACTACTAACAACAAGACTTCTCCCATGTCCTCAAGAAAAAAACGAACTACTCACAAGAGATCATATGGATCATGTTCAGAGATGGAATAATAATGTATAACAATCTGAACATAAACAATAATTCAATGGTTCACTCAATAGCATCAACTACAAAGAGTAATCAACACCGGGAAAGTTTCCCCTATGAACTATGCAAGATTCAACGCAATTGTTACAGCAATATGGAGATGGTGATGAGGGTGCTGATGGTGATGATGGTGGTGATGATGGTGATGATGATCCTGATGAAGTCTAGCTTGATGGTGGTGTTGATGGCGACGATCTCCCCTCTCCGGGAAGGAATTCCCCCGGCAGAAATCTGTCTGCCAGAGAGATCTTTCTCTCTCGGTTTTTTCCGCCCTGTAGAGGCGGCGGAATCTTTTTGTGGTCACCCCCCGAGTCTTAGGGTTTTGTGGGGATGATATACGCCAGAGGAGAGAGGCTGGAGTGGGCTAGGGGGGCCACACCACTCCTAGGCACGGCCTAGGCCTGCCCGCGCCATGGGGTGGTGTGGGCCTCCTATGGCCCACCTCCACTCCATCTTCTGGCATCCTGAGTCTTCTGGAAAAAAAGAATTTTCCGTATATTTTCCCGGATTTTCTGATCTTCGCGAATTTTGCCTCCAAACAGCACCTTTTCCATCAAAATCCTGACTACAGCGGTCCATGCTCCAAAAGTTATCAACCATGCAAAAATAGATCAAATAACATAAGTATCACCTCTCAATACGAAATATATCAATGAATAATAGTGAATTAAGACATAGAATAGTGATGCAAAATGGACGTATCACGAGGTCACAACATTGGTAGAATGATGTGATGAACATTCATCCAAAGTATAGTATTACGATCAAAGTCATTATGTTTATATTGCTATAACATCATACGAAGTAATCTTAGCCCTTAGACCGTGAGATCATGTTAATTGCTAACACTAGAAGAGTATCTTTATAACACCAAACGTCACATCGTAACAGGGTGACTATAAAGGTGGGTTCAGTACTACGAAGGAGTTATGTTGAGGCTCATGGATCAAGAGTGGAATTTGTCAATCCCGATGATGCATAGATATACTCTGGGCCCTCTTGGTGATATCACATTAAGATAGCTTGCAAGCAAGTTGTAACTACCTCGGTGAATTACGCTCTTAGTTGCATGCCTGGATGAGCGAAAGTGGTTAAAATAGTACGGTGGGGCCCGGGGGCCACTCACGGGTAGACCTTTCGACCGTCCTATCCACTTTTAGAACATCGGGACAAGAACGAGCGACGTAATCGGCAGGCGAAGGGATCAACTACATACACAAGTGAGTACGTATGCAAGCCACATACAACAGTTCTCAGAGCCATTCCATCTAAAAGAAATAGAAATATTGCAACGCCATACGGCAAGATCCAAATATCCTAGATAGAGATAATAGTTTAGGATATCTCCTCATACATCAAACATCAGAGTATCAGGCGGAAGCGGAAAACAAGGTCCAAGTACGGTTAAGAAGCAAATCGGCATAAGATGCCACATAAATAAACACATCCCGCCCACAGATCTCACGGATCCCCGTTCCCGGAATCTCTACACCGAGTGATCGTTGCGACATCATCCGTCTCCTCCACCCAGTATCCATCTTGCGAATACACCTATTCATCTGAATCAAACATTTTATCGTGTGAGACCCTAGGGGTACTCAGCAAGTCTTTATGCCTCTAAAGGGGACATATACCTGGGGTGACGCAATTGCAGCAAAAGATAATAACTAACAAGCCTAGAGATACTCGCTAACCATCCGCCTAAACAATGATAGACGGATGTCCGTTAATTAAGAACAACAGTTATAACAGTATAATTAACAGATCCATCCTCCTTCTCGCTTACCAACGAGAAAGTGGACGAACAACCCATCCGTTGGTAGTTTTATTAACCATTCCATGAGTATTGCACTATTTACTAGTCAAGTGCTTAGTCAAATTAAAAGCGGTACTTTATTTAAACTTGTCTATGATCGAGAAACCGTGCTCCAAGTCGTCCATAACCGCGGACACGGCTTTCAGAAAGATTTACCCTGCAGGGGTGCACAAATAGCAACACACACTCGATCAACCTCGGAAAAACCAACTCAAAACCCAACGAGGCATTCACGACAAAGCGATCACAGGATTCAGAAATATTTCAGGGGGCCACCCCACTAAGCTACCCGCAACGAAGTTGGCCAGCTTCGGAACAGACCCAGGGTTTGTGACGACGGCTGTAAGAGACTGGGAACCCGAAAATATGACTGGGCTTGTCGATACCGCGAAAACGTGGCGCGATCCAAAACAGTACAGGTGCTCCACGCACCATCTTAACTAAAACTGTAAGCATGGCATAAGTACAGAATAGTAACAAAGCCCCAAACTACTTCGTGGCCCCAAGAAATATAAATGAATCAAGCTCTGGCTCAGGGGGGTCCATAAGGCCTCCCGTATGTCGATAGTGTGAATAGTCAAGGAACAAGAATCAAGTACTCGGGGTCCTATGGGAGACAAGTGAGCATGAAAAACCAAATAGCAGATATTGCTCACCGATGCCTCTTTCATTAGTTATCCCATTACTACTCAGGTTAAGTTGTTTAGGTACCTCGTTATTCATCAGACACTCACATACCCTACACATGCCTTTCTACGACTCGCATGGCTCAAACAACTCCTGTAGTAATGGCTCATGGGATGGAGGAACAGGCTTAGTGGGGTTAAAAAGTAAAGGCTATGCAGTACTTGGGATTCAATTTAATGCAATCGTGACTCAATGATGCAAGAATAAGATAGAGGCAATAGGTACTATATGTATGCAAGCATGTGGTAGTGCTTGCCTGGCAGCTCAGTTGAAGCGAGAGACGGATCTGGGTAGTGCTCCTGGGATTCTTGATATATCCACTGCTCGGCATCTATTCAAAGAAGAACCAAACAAACAAGGGCCAACATAAATAAAGTACACAAGCATAAGAATAAAATGTGACAAGCAAACAAGCATGCCATGATGAATGATGTACAATTTACATGGCAATAAAGTAGCATGGCATGGGTGAGGTGTGGGGCAAGAATAAAGCATTTTATTATTTATGTGGCCCAGTTTTATTGCCATAAACAGTTCTGATTTTTAATAATGACATGATGCATGCTTCAATTCAGAACAAGGAATGCCTAGATAGAACGGGCTCGTCACGCTGATCGATTTAGACATATTATTTGTCGAATTTGGAGTTGTAGATATAAAGTTATTAATTTATTAAGAAAAGGGCATTTTGTTGTAATTTTAATCATCTCGAAATTTTAAAGTGTTCAAACATTATTTTGAATAGCATATTTGAATTCCTTACATTTTTATGATTCCAAAACATATATCATTTGTATTATTTGGATTTACAAATTAAAAGTTATTAAAAAGAGATTTGAATTCATATTTAACATTTTTCTGAAATTGTTTTTATTAAACAGATAATCGAAAAGACTTTTTATACTCAGCCAGACCTAGCCTAAGGCACTGGCGGTGGGATTAGAGGCTTTGCAGGCCCACACGGCAGCGGGGACTGCGGGTTGAGGATTCCGAAACCAAGGTGTCTCTTTGTAAAATGTACACAGCCACTGACAGGTGGGGCTCCGGGGGACTGCGGGTTGAGGTTTATGAAAACGCGGGTGCCTTTTTGTAAAATGGTAACAGACACCGACTGGTGGGACCTGGCTGGACCGCGGGTTCAGAAACAAAAAGGTTGGGGGGTTTTGTGCAAAGTGCCAACGAACCACTTTGGATCTTCCTCTGACGAAACTGACGCCAGACCGAGACAGCGCGGCGACAGAGCGCGCGGCGCGTGACGGGGAATCGAACTCACGACCGAGCACGCGCGCGTGGTGGCGGTTGCCGCTGTGGTGGAAGGAGGGCTGTTGCAGGGTTCGGCTACACGGCGAGATAAAGGTCCCGCGGCGCACAGCGAGAAGACGACGACGAACCCGCCGTGCACAGAGGGCGTTCGTCGCCGTGATCTACTCGTCTAGGAAGAGGAAAACGAGGGAGGGTGTCAGAGAGGTGCAGCAGCTCCCCGGGAGTGCGACGGTGGCGGTGGAACGGGCCGAGGTGCAGGGGTTCGGCGACGAAGCTGGCGACTGGCGAGGTTAGGGTTTCGGTGGGCGTCAGTGAACGGCGTCGCATGGATCGGCTCCTCCTCGCTGGCGTGTACGGGGTTGATGCAGGGGATGGGGCGGGCTTCCTCGACACCCAATATCGCCACGCCACCGGCTGCAACGACGAGGAGATGTAGGAGGCCGACGGTGGACGTCAACGGAGAAGAGAGGGGTAGCAGCAGGTGGTGGGGAGGAGAAGGGCGAGGACCTGGGGATCTGGGGAGGCAGAGGAGGCGTGCGGAAGGAGATAAAGCAGAGAGGGAGAGGGGAGGTGCCGTGGGGGAGAGGGGTAGAGAAAAAGGTGGCCTCGGTCACCTTTTCCTCCCTCTCCTTCACGTGCTCGACGTGGCCGATCAGGGCAGGGGCAGGGGCAGGGTGTGGCTGCAGGTGGGCCAGAGAGATGAGAGGCTCGGTTGTCCCTTTGTGGCAGAGAGAGAGAGAATGGAGAGGGAGAGGCTCGGTGTAGCTAGGGATAGCTTCGGCTAGAGTTTAGGAGAGGCTCGGGTTAGGGTTGGTGTTAGGTTAGAGAGGGGTAGCTAGGGCCAGGTTAGGGTGGTGCCTCGGCAAAGGAGGGTGGTGGGTAGAGCTAGGATGGTTAGGGTTTAGGAGAGGGAAATGAGTGAGAGGTTAGGACATAGGTTAGGGTTTTGCTTTTAAGAACAGGCAAAAATGGATGATGAGAAGGAGGGGAAGATGTAGAGCCTTTTATATGTGACAAGCAAAGCCACATCCATGCATGATGGATCAAGATGAGGGTGGAAGGAAGATAGATAAATGTTTAGGGTTTTGGTGCACAGGGCAAGGGGAGACAAGATAGTGAGGGTATGTTGGTAAAAGCAAAGGAATAGAGCTTACTTGGCATGATCCTAAGAGAACATGATCCACTCCAAGAACAAATAAAACCAAAAGATCAAAGATGGTAGTGATCTTGCATGGCTCATGCATAATCATTAAATGCCATGTTTTCTTCTTGTCAAAACAATAGATAATTCACATGGCATTTATTCACATGCATTCCAAAAATATGGATCTAGGCCAAGCCAACAGAATATAATTGGATCCATCCCAACTCACATGAGCTAGATTAAATGCCAAAAGAAAGTAAAGCTCATGGGTAATTAGGATGGTGTAATTATAAGGTGGTGACAGAGAAAGGTGATGGAGTTGAATAAAGGATATGCCCCTAACTCAACTTGGGCATCAAGCATTTATCAAGAACCAAATACAATATATCAAGAGCCAAATACAATTACGAATGCATATGAGAGAAGAACCAAATGAAAAGGGTTTTATATGATGCTCAAATGCAAGGTGGCATGATGACATGAGCATGATATAATTATGATGCAACAATTATATGTAGGAAGTAGCCATTATATTACTAGACCAAGTAGCATTACATATGTTAGACAAATGGGATGCTACACAAGTGATGTGATCACTAGAATGTTATATCACGGGAACGAGAAAAGAGTGCATGTCGACAACGAGATCAAACAAGGTATGGAGATACCGATGATCGAATCTCGGACATGTAATATATCGCGAGACAAAGGGATTTAGTTACTAGCGTTAAAGGTTCTCACGATCATAGAAGTCATCGTTGAATGTGTAGGATTCAGTATGGATCTCCAGGTCCCGCTTCTGATTATTGATCTGAGAGGGGTCTCGATCATGTCTGCATTATTCGCGAACTGCAGGGTGACACACTTAAGGGATACCGACACCATTTGGAGCAAATATGCTTCAGATAAAATATTTAAGAAAGCGCTGGAATTATTTCAATAGACATCGAAACTGTTTCGGGTGAAATTGCTGAAATTGGTTCTGCATGTAATATTGAAATGTTGCAGGGGGTTTTATGTGAATGTTTGTTAATTAAAGTAATTAACAAAATTATGAATAAAACTAATAAAAGATTTTTATTAAATGACAGAGCATTAAATTTGGAGAAATTTAATGCATTTAAAGTGGAGACTTTAAAAGGGAATGTGACGAGGCAAATTTATGTGGAGGGAGTTACCACCACATGAATGAGGAGGTGAAGGGTCACCCCTTGAGGCACCGGCCATGGGGAGGGGTACCCTCCCCTCCTCCTATAAAAGGCCCCCTCTCCTCACTTCTCACTCACACCTCCTCGTGAAGGATCTCTCTCCCCCTCTAGTATTATTCCCCATGGTCTCGGATTAGCGATATACATGTTCCCGGTGGCTTTATCTGGAAAGGAGTTGCTGCTTCCGCTGCTTTGCTGGAGCGAGGGATGGAGGTTGTCGGGTACTGAACGTGTGTGCGATCACGGATGCACCGCTGCTTTGCGGTGCTGGACTTGCTGGAGCTGGATCTGATGGACGTGCTGGAGCCGGACCTGCTGGACTTCATCACGATCTTGAGATTGACAAGTGTACGACTACATCATCCACGAGTTCCATCTCGTTAACAAAACTCGTTGTCTTCGAGGGTAAGTTCTCCATGGATGTATATCCACCCGTTGCTCTGTATCTAGTAGATAGATCTTGGCGTATAGTTCTCATCGTAGGAATTTTTTCTATGCTGCGAACCCAACAATCAGAGATGCCTGCAACCCACCTTTATAATCACCTAGTTACAGAGTGATGTTTGATGTCCACAAGGTATTCCTCCGATTCCCAAGAGTAACATAATCTCATGGTCCATGAAAACTATACTTGACATATTCACAAAGTGATAACAAAAAATGAAACGATGCGATCAGAATCTATGGTTATTATTAGGGTATGTCCATCACATAATTCTCTTAATGATGTGATTCCGTTGTCAAGTGACATCATGTCCATGGTAACGAAACCTTAACCATCAATTGACTAATGAAATAGTAGTGAGAGGATTACTGGGGACTATGTGTTGTTTAGTTATCCACACATGTATTTAGTTTCCAATACATACAATTATATCATGGACAATTAACATTATCATGAACAAGGAAATATGAATAATAACAACTTTATTATTGCCTCTATGGCATATTTCCAACAGTCTCCCACTTGCACTAGTTTTTATTTGGTATGTATCTAACACCCATCAAATGTTTTTGTTGATCATGTTTTTCTTGTGGAAGATCCTTAGTTAACGGGCCCATGACATTTAGATCCGTGTATATCTTGCAAATCTCTATGTCCCCTTCTTTCACATGCTCACGTATGATGTGAAACCAATGTTTGATGTGTCTGGTATTCTTGTGAGAATGTGGCTCCTGGCAAGGGAAATGGCACCTTTGTTGTCACAATACATGACCAGTGGACCCAATGCACTAGGAACAACACCAAGTTCAGTAAGGAACTCCTTCATCGAGATTGCTTCCCTTGTTGCTTCTGAAGAAGATATGTATTCCGCTTCACAATATGATGTTGTTGTCACGCTCTGCTTGTAACTTCTGCATCTCAATACACCTCCACTCAAAATAAACACGTATCCGGACTATAACTTAGAGTCATATGGATCGGTGTCCTAGCTAGCATCGACGTAACTCTTTACGACAAGCTCCTAGTCATCTCCATAAACAAGAAACATGTCCTTAGTTCTTCTCAAGTACTTAAGGATATTCTTTAATGTTTATTAGTGTTCCATTCCTAGATCACTTTGGTACATGCTGGTCAAACAAACAACATGGCACACATCTGGTCTTGTACACAATATGTCCTACATGACAGAACCTATGCTGAGGCGTAGGAAACATTATTCATCTTTTCTCTATCATCTACCATAGCTAGAACTTGAGTCTTACCCAAAATCTTACCTGGTAGCATTGATAAGAACCCCTTCTTCTTATTATTCATTTTTTAACTTCTTCAAAACTTTTTCCAGGTATTTACTATGCGATAGCCCTATCATATGTCTTGATCTATCTCTATAGATCTTGATGCCCAATATGTATTCATCTTCACCAAGGTCTTCCTTGAAAACTTTTATTCAAATATGCCTTAATACTTTCAAGTAGTTCTATGATGTTTAAAATCAACATATGTCATATACATACAGTATTGGAAATCGCAATAGAGCTACCACTCACTTTCTTGTAAATACAAGGTTCTCCACTAGTCTGGACAAATCCAAACCATTTGATCACTTTATCAAAGCGATGGTTCCAACTCCGGGATGCATGCTTCAATCCATAAATGGATCTCTGAAGTTTGCATACCTTTTTAGTATCCTTCGGATCAACAAAACCTTCGGGTTGTGCCATGTACAACTATTCCTTAATGTGACCATTCAGGAATGCATTTTTTACATCCATCTACCCGATTTCATAATTGTAGAAGGCATCAATTGCTAACATAATCCATACAGACGTCAGCATAGCTATGGGTGAGAAAGTATCATCGTAGTCACCTCCTTGAAGTTTTTGAAAACCTTTCACGACAAGTCGTGCTTTATACACGGTAACATTACCATCAACATCTATTTTCTTCTTGAACATCCACTTGTTCTCAACGACCTTGTGGTCATTTGGTAAATCCACCAAAGTCCATACTTGGTTTTATTACATGGATTCCATTTTGGATTTCATGGCATGTAGCCATTTACCAGACTCTGGTCTCATCAACGCTTCTCCATAGTTCGCAGGCTCACTATTGTCCAATAATAGAACATTCATAACATGATTACTATACTATTGAGGAGCAGTATGTTTCCTCATCGACCATCGAGTTTCAGTAGTTGCATCGTACGAAGCTTCATGATCACTATCATTGGCTCCCTCTAAAAGAGGTGGAGGATCCACTAGAATGACTTCCGACATTACGATACTCGCGATGTCAAGATAAGGTTCAATAAACTCATCGAGCTCTACCTTCCTCCCACTCACTTCCTATAAGAGAAACTTCTTCTCTAGATAGGTACCATTTTTGGCGACAAATACTTTGCCTTCAGATTTGTGATAGAAGGTGTACCCAATCGTTTCCTTACACTACTACAGATTTTCTTACCCATAGATTGGTACCCAATGGCGCATGAAAATGATGGTGCGCCATGGATAAATTACCTGTGGCGCACATGCAAAAGATGCACCACAGATAATGAAAATATCTGTGGCGCATGGGGACTGGGTGCGCCACAGATAAGTCTGGGCATCTAGATCTGCTACTTATGGATGGTGCCTGACATATCCGTGGCGCATGTGGTGGTCGTGCACCATGGATATTTGCGTTACTAGTGGCACACGGCCACCACATGTGCCACGGATATGTTAGGCACCATCCATAAGTAGTGCTTACCCCCCCTGTGGATCGCCTTTTCAGTCTTGCAAAAAATAAAGAAAAATGAAAAACACTTAAAATTATAAAATCATTTGACATGTAGGTACGTAATGTGGTCTATTTTGTAGGAAAATTAATAAACATGAATTTCGATTTTTTTTGCAAAAGTAGGTCATGCCACGGTAAACTGGCCATAACTTTTGCATACGATGTCGGAAAATATCTATAATATAGCAAAATGATGAGAACGAAAATCTACATCCGCCCGCAACGACCCTAGGTCGTTTAGTGATTTTTTAGAATCTTAAAATTCGAAAAGAATAAAAAGATATGGCAAAAAGAAGTTTTTTCTTGTATGAAAAAAAATTTAGCTGACTTATCTGTGGTGCACATATTGTGGTGTGCCACGGATAAGCGTGACCTCTTTTTAAATTCTAGGGGCGCCCCTCTCCTCCCCTCCCTATACCATTCTTATTCTTCTCCTTCCCTACTGCTCTTCTCCTTCCTCCTCCCATTCCCTTCCCCTTCTCCTCTATTCTTCCTCTCCCCTTCTCCTCTTCTCCTCCTCCTCCCATTCCCTCCTCCTCCTCCTCCCCCTCTCTTTCTCCTTCCTCTCCCCTTCTCCTTCATCCTCTCATTCTTCTCTTCTTCCCCTTCTCCTTCTCCTTGTCCTTCCTATCCCCTTCTCCTCTCCTTCTCCTTCTTGTCTTCTTCCCCTTTTCCTCTCCTTCTCCTCCTCTCCTCCCCTTCTCCTCCACCTACTTATCCTCTCTCTGGTCACCGTGAGCCCCTCCCCAACTCCAATAGCGCCACCCACGAAGATCCTCTCTGACCAACATTGTCATCGTTGTCGAGCTACTCCATGACCAACACTGGCGCGGCCACGGCCTCCTGCACCTCCATGCGGTGGTAGGTAGTGGCCGCGGTGAGGTGAGGGTGACGAGATCTAGATCCAATGTTTTTTGAATTTTGAAAAATTCATCTATGGCGCACCATACCAACATGCGCCGCGGATAATTTTCATATCTCGCCTTTTTTTGAATTTTGAAAAAATTATCCGTGGCGCATGGAACCAACATGCGCCACTAATATTTTTGACTATCCGTGGTGCATATCAACATGCGCCATAGATAAAAAATATCAGTGGCGTGATGACAGTGGCGCACGCTCCATGGGCCGTGGATAGCAAAAATGGTGCGCCACTGATAGGCAAATATGTAGTAGTGTTAGGGCATCATATGAAGATGCATTTTTCCGACTTGGGTTTGTGTTTATCAGGTTGTAGTATTTCTACATAAGCGTTGCATCCCCAAACTTTAAAAAATGACAACTTAGGTTTCTTGCCAAACCATAATTCATACAATATCATTTCAATAGATTTAGATGGTGCCCAATTTGACATGAATGCGGTGGTCTCTAATTATAACCCCATAATGACAGTGGCATATCAGAGCGACATCATAGATCGCACCATACACTACAAGAAATGTTTCCATCCGCAACAATTTGGCTCATCGGTCATCCCACAAGGCGCATCTTCCGTGATGAATTTCTTCGCTCGACCATGGCTGATGGAAAACATTTTTCCTGGTTTCGTGGTCCTCTACTATGATGAAACCGCTAAAAATGTGGATGAAGCTCAACTGACGCATGGCAGAAGTAAGATTTATGGTTCCTCACGCGATGTTGACCAAGCAATATCTTTTGAGGTGTGTGGGTCCCGGATGTCAGTGTCTCTAGCGGACTATATTTTTTGTACCGCGCCTCCCTGATTTGAACTCGATAACATGGCACAATGCATCTGTCATTCAGTCAGGCAGATGGGTCCCCTACCTTGGTCCCAACTTGATAGCATTGCTTGATGCATATGCCGTTTAGTCAGGCTAATGGCTCCCACATGTCAACCTCTCATTAGAAGAAACATGTGCATGATTGAATTTTTTCCTTGGCTCCTGCCTCCCTGTTCTGAATTTGATAACATTTCTTGATGCATCTATCGTTTATTTAGGCTGGTGGTTGCCTCGTGTCAGCCTCTCATTAGAAGAATCGTGTGTATGTTGGACTTTTTCTTTGCCCTCGCTTCCCTGTTCCGTACTTGATAACGTTGCTCACTGCATCAGCCGTTTGGTCACGCTGCTGGGTCCCACATGTCAGGCTCTATTTAAATGAAGCATGTGTATGATGGACTTATTTATTGGTCACGTCTTCTATTTTGAAACTTTGGTAAAATTGCTCGATGCAGCAACCGTTTAAGGTCTGGCTGCTAGGTCCCATATGTCAGACTCTCTTTCAAAGAAACATGTGTATGTTGGCCTATTTTTTCTAGTCGAGTCCACCATTTTGACCTTGGTAACAGTGCTCGATGTGGCATCCATTTATTTGGGTCCTAGATGTTAGCCTCCTCTATACAAAAGCCATGTGTATGCTGAAATTATTTTGTTCGTGTTTGTTGTTTTGACCTTCCGAACATTTCTTGTTGCAGCCGTGTATGGTCTGGCTGTTGGGTCCCCGATGATAGCTTCCCTGTACAAGTATGTTGGATAATTTGTTAGATCTGATTGCTACCTATTAAATATTTTTATTCAAAACAATCTGTTTAAAAAATCAAGGGACGCTACAGGCAGGTGGGTCCGCGATATCAGCCTCCCCCTAAGCAATTTTCCAAAAAAAAGTAAAAAAACTAAAAGAAGATATTTATGCACAAAGGATTCAAACTAGAGACTTCACTACATTTCAACTAAGTGCGTTGCCACTGCGGCAAACAAATTTATGTAACAATTACATTAACCAACTATAGTAACTATAACTTCTGTATTAGTCTTCTTAAATAGATTATGGGTTACACTCCATCCATGGGATCTTTCCCATCATGGGCTATGCACCATCGGCTCTTCTACATGGGCTCCTTTTTCAAATTTTACTGGGCTATGGTCAGTAGGGCCATTCCCAAAATGGCAGAATTTAAAAAGATTATGGGCTATTCTCAAAGGAATATGCCCGAGAGGCAATAATAAATGGTTATTATGTTATTATCTGTTTATAGTAGATGTTTATTTCTTATGCTATAATTGTGTTAAAAGGAAACCGTTAATACATGTGTGTTTAATAAACAAATAAAAGCTTCCTAGTGATGCCTCTCATTACACTACCTTGTTGATTAACAGATAATCACGGTTTCCTGATCATGACATTGGATGTTGTTAATAACGAGGTCACAACATTGGTGGAATGATGTGATGAACAAACTCCCAAAGTATAGTAATACGATCTTGCCATTATGTTTACACCACTATAATGTCACTCAAAGTAACCCTAATCCTTAGACCATGAGATCACGTCAATCGCTGACTCAGGAAGAGTATTTTGATTACATCAAATGTCACACCGTAATAGGGTGATTATAAAGGTGTCCTCGGATACTTGGAAAGTGATAGTTGTGGCTCGTGGATCAAGAGTGGGATTTGTACATCCTGATGACGGGGAGATATACTCAGGGCCATCTTTGTGATATCACATTAACACAGCTCGGAAGCAAGTGATAACGATCACTAAGAATGTTGTATAACGAGAACGAAAAAAGAGTACTTGTTAGTAATGGGATCAAACTAGGTATGGATGATACCAAATGATCGGATATCAAACAAGTAAAATATCGTGAGAAAAAAGGAATTCGTTACTGCGAATAAAGGTTCACACAATCACTAGTTTATCATTTGAGCTGGTCGGAGTAATTATGGATCTCTAGGCCCCGCTAATGATTATTGATCAGAGACTATATCGACCATGTCCACACAGATCACGAAACCGTAGGGATACACACTTAAGGGTAGTCGACTCATTTGAGTGGATAGGGAACACCAGAGAAAATACTGGACAATGCAGGAATTGTTCAAATAAATCTGCTGGAATAGTTTTGGTGTATCCGAATATTATCGAGGATTGAATTATCAGTGTGTTCATTAATGAAGTGTCCATTAATTTAAGTACTTATTAAATGAATTGTTCATTGAATGAGTGGCATTAAATAAAGTGAATTAAAAGGGAGTTTTAATTGCATGAGTCTTGATTTTGAGTGGAGATTAAACATGAGAAAGCGGAGTTGAATTTTGGTGAGTGGACAGTCCACCCACATGAATGAGGGAGAGGTGGGGGCACCCTCCTTGGCTGTTGGCCATGGCAAGGGGCAGCCTCCCTTCCCCTATAAAAGGTGGGGTGAAGCTCCTCTCTCACACACACTCATCCTTCTCCTCTCATATGCCCTTTGGTTGGCATCTTCCTACCCCTTCTATCCTTGTCCATTGCCACGAGCATGGAGCTTAGGAAAATCCTTTCTCAAGATCTTCTCCACCACCATCACCACATAGTGTTGGCGCAGTTCCCGAGGATCTCCTACTTCCGTTACCGCTCTGGAGCGAGGGATGGAAGTCGTCGTCACACTGTACGTGTGACTGATGACGGAGGCACTGCACTTGTGGCGTTGGTCACCGCATCCTTCAGGACGGTCATGTACACTCTACAACAGCCATATTTTTTTGTGGGAACATTATCCCGCTTTATGGTCTTCGAGGGTGAGTCCATCTAAAATCGTTACAAGTATCGCCTAGATATGAACTTGGTAGTTGCAACCAGAGGAATTTTTTGTTTTCCATGCCACGAACCCCATCAGTGGTATCAGAGCTATGTCTATGCGTGGATGCTTTGTACGGTTAGAACACATAAAGATGTGGGTGTTGATAGTCTTGTTATACTTGCATGACTTTAGATCATGGTGGCATGTTGGCATGAAGCGGCCTGGACTAACTTTACATGTCTTCGCACATGAGACATGTCCCACGCTTGACATGCAACTCGCATTGCATATGTGGCTCAGCGGGTGTCTGTCTCTCCCAACATAGCCATGATCTTATTTACAACGGTTTGCTAATAACTTTATTCTCACGGTTGTGGTTGAAATTCGTAGGCAGAACGGTTCTCTCCCAGAAAGCCCAAAGGCACGCAAAATATGGAAGTCTAACATGTTTTTGTAGGGCATGTGATGTGATATGGTCATTGTTACAAAAAAAATTGTATGCAATGATATTTGTTGTAAGTTAAACAACCAGCAAGAGCCATATGGTTGTCTTTAGCTTTTATGGGTTGCGTGCTATTCATGTATATCCAAGAGATATATTGTAATGGTGGAGACGACCATGATGGTGGCGCCATGGACCTTGGATCCACGCCGGTGGAATTATGGAGAACATACCATGAAGCACAAGATGGAGATCAAGTGCAAGAAAGGACCATATCATATCACATATTATGCATGTGATGTTTATCCCTTTTATGCATATTATTTTGCTTATGTCTTTCTTAGTTCTTGGCGGTAGCATTATAAGATGATCCCTCTTACTGATATCAAGATACTCTGTTCTTCGTTAGTATGCACCATTAAGAAAAGTTCGTCGTTTCGAAGAGCCACGTGATGACCGGGTGTGATAGACTCTACATTTGCATACAACGGGTGTAAGCAGTTTTACACATGCGAGTACTAAGGTTCTTACTTGGCGAGCCTAGCATGTACAGACATGGCCTCGGAACATGAACCTAAAGGTGAAACATGAGTCATATGAATGATATGATGTCCATATGATGCTCGCCATTGGAGCTACACCACCACTCATGATGATCGTTCATGATGTAGTGAATTTGGTTCGTGTAATCACTAAAAATGACTAGAGGGGTGTCATTTTTGAGTGAGAGTTCTCATAGTAATTTTGAATTGACATGAACTCTATCTTTTATAAACCTAGTCTAAAATAGTCCTTACAAATATATTGTAGATCATGGCACCCCTACATTCAATTTCAATGCATTCCTAGATAGAGAAAAGCTAAAAGATAATAGGTCCAACTTCACTAACTGGTACCGCAACATAGGGATTATCCTCACGGGCATAAAGAAGTCCTATGTGCTGGACGTTCCATTAGGTGACGCCCTTGCAGCTAGCACGACTCAGGAAAAGTGCGGCACGTATGACGTGAAATATGATGACTACACTCTTGTGAGGTGTGCGATCCTCCACTTGCTGGAGCCTGAACTCCAAAAGATCTTTGAACTTACTAATGCTGATGTCATGGTGGAGGAACTCAAAACTATGTTTGGGGAGAAAATCCGTGCTGAGAGATATGAGATCTCCGATAAGTTCTTTAGCGCTAAGATGGAGGAGCATAGCTCTGTGAAGGAGCATGTCATTAAGATGACAAGCTACGCTCAACGTCTTAAGACACTGGGATGTGATATTCCTCCTGATCTCATGACAGATAGAGTTTTCCATCTACTCCCACCTAACTACAAAGGGTTTGTGCTAAAATACAAGATGAGTGGTGCGAACAAATCACTCACTGAACTTGCAGCCATGCTGAAAACTGATGAGATAGACATTAAGAAAGAGCACCAAGTGTTGCTGGTCAACAAGACCACCAATTTTAAGAAAATGGGAAAGGAAGGAAAATCCAAGGGTAACTTAAAAAAGGATGGCAAATCTATTGCCAAGCCTTAGAAGAAGACCAAAGGAGGCCCTAAGCCTGACATTGAGTGTTTCTACTGCAAGGGGACTGATCACTGGAAGTGGAAACACCCAAAGTAATTGGCAGATAAGAAGGCTGGGAACATGAACAAAGGTATATGTGATATACATGTTATTGATGTGTACCTTACTAGTAGTCGAAGTAGCACCTAAGTACTTGATAACGGTTCGGTTGCTAACATATGTAACTCGAAACAGGGGCTAAGGAATAGTCGACCACTAGCAAAGGATGAAGTGACAACGCGCGTAGGCAATGGATCAAAGGTGGATGTAATCACTGTTGGGACGCTGCCACTTCATCTGCCATCAGGATTGAAATAAACCTAAATAATTGTTATCTGGTGCCTACATTGAGCATGAACATCATGTTTGGATCATGTGTAATGCAAGACGGTTATTCATTTGTGTCGGAGAATGATGGTTGTTCCTTTTACATGAATAATATATTTATGGTCATGCACCTGTGTTGAATGATTTATTTGTTTTGAAACTTGATATTAGTAGTACACATATTCATAATGTGAATGCCAAAAGAATCAAGCTGAGTGATGATATTGCTGCATATATGTGGCATTGCTGTTTAGGTCATATTGGTGTTCGATGCATGAAGAAGCTCCATTCTGATGGACAACTGGAATCACTTGATTATGAATCATTTAATATATGTGAAATGCCTTATGGGCAAGATGACTAGATCTCCATTTTCTAGAACAATGGAGCGAGCGACCGACTTATTGGAAATAATACATGCCGATGTATGTGGTCCAAGAGTGTGCCTACATGCAGTGGATATCGTTATTTTTAAACCTTCACGAATGATTTAAGAAGATTTGTGTATATTTACTTAATGAAACACAAATCTAAAACATTTGAAAAGTTCAAAGAATTGCAGAGTGAAGTAGAAAATCATCATAACAGAAAGATCAAATTTCTTTGATCCGGTCATGGAGGAGGTATCGTAGTTACGAGTTTAGCACACACATGAGACAATGTGGAATTGTTTCACAACTCACTCCAGCTAGAACAGCACAAAGAAATGGTGTATCAGAACATCGTAATCGAACTTTATTAGATATGGTACGATCTATGATGTCCCTTACCGATTTGCCACTGTCATTTTGGGGTCATGCATTAGATACGATTGCATTCACTTTAAATAGGGCACCATCAAAATCTTGAAAAGACACCGTATGAATTATGGTTTGGTTACAAACTTACACTGTCATTTCTAAAAGTTTGGGGCTAGGATGCTTATGTGAAGAAACTTTAGCCTGATAAGCTCAAACCCAAAGCGGAAAAATGTGTCTTCATAGGATACCCAAAAGAAAAAATTGGATACACTTTCTATCACCGATGCAAAGGCAAGGTTTTTGTTGCCAAGAATGGATCCTTTCTAGATAAAGAGTTTCTCTCGAAATGTGTCAGCAGTAGGAAGGTAGAACTCGATAAGGTTATCGAACCTCCTCTTCTTGAAGTGGCGAGTAGTGCAGCACCAGAAACTGGTCCAGTGGTGATTCCACTAAATGTAGAGGGAACTAATGATGAGAATCATGAACTCGTCATGAAACTCCAGAAGATACCACTACCTTACCTCGTAGGTCACGCATGATACATACATCTCCTGAACTGTATGGTACTCCAGTCTTAAATTTCATGGTAGATGGAAGCGATGACCCTATGACATATGAGGAAGCGATGATGAGCCCGAATTCCAACAAATGTCTTGAAGCCATGCAATCCGAGATGGGATCCTTGTACAAAAACCAAGTTTGGACTTCGGTGGACTTACCTCACAACCGCAAGGCCGTTGAGAAATAAATGGATTTTCAAAAAGAAAACTAACGCTGACGGTAATGTAACCATCTATAAAGCATAACTTGTCGCAAAAGGGTTCAAACAAATTCAAGGAGTTGACTACAAGGTGACTTTTTCTCCCGTAGCGATGCAAAAGTCTATTAGGATTATGTTAGCAATTGCTGCATGTTTCAATTTTGAAATCTAGCAGATGAATGTCAAAACAACATTCCTAAATGGAAACATTGAGGACGAGTTGTATATGATGCAACCCAAAGATTTTGTCGATCCTAAGGATGCTGACAAGGTATGCAAACTTCAGCGTTCCATCTATGGACTTAAGCAAGCATCCCAAAGTTGGAATCTCCACTTTGATGAAGTGATCAAAGGGTTTTGATTTGTCCAAACTATATGAGAGGCTTGCATTTACAAGAAAGTGAGTGGGAGATCTATAGGATTTCTGATATTATATGTGGATGACATATTGTTAATTGGAGATGTTGTAGATCTTTTTAATAGCATAAAGGATTACTTAAATAGTAAATTTTCGATGAAGGACCTTGGTGAAGCTGCCTATATTTTAGGCATCAAGACCGATAGAGATAGATCAAGACACTTAATTGGATTATCATAGAGTACATACCTTGACAAGATTTTTAATAAGTTCAACATGCAAGATAGTAAGAAAGGGCTCTTACCAATGGTGCAAGGTACTATTTTGAGCAAGACTCAAAGTCCAGCTTCAGCAAAAGATGGAGAATTGATGGTCAATGTCCCTTATGCACCATCCATAGGCTCTCTTATGTATCTTATGTTGTGTACAAGACCAGATGTGGCACATGTTCTTAGTTTGACTAGCAGGTACCAATCTGATCCAGGTGTACCACAATAGAAGGCGGTCAAGAATGTCTTTAAGTACTTAGGAAGAACTAAGACATGTTTCTCATCTATGGCGGTGAAGAAGAGATCGTCGCAAATTGTTATGTCGATGCTGGTTTCGACACCGATCTGGCTGACTCTAAGTCACAATCTAGATATGTATTCCTTATGAATGGGGTAGTGGTGAGTTGGAGGGGTTCCAAGCAACCTGTGGTGGAAAGATCTTCAATGGAGGAGGAGTATATCTCTACTTCAGAAGTATGGGAGAAGCAGTTTGGATGGAGTTCATTTCCGAACTAGGTGTGGTTCCAAGTGCTTTGGATCCAATGGTTATCTATTGTGACAACAATGGTGCCATAGCCAATGCTAAGGAACCAAGGTCTCACAAGAATTCCAAGCATATCAAGCACCGTTATCACTCCATCCAGGAACACGTCCAGGATGGCGATATAGAGATTTGCAAAGTAGACACGGATTTGAACATTGCGGATCAGTTGACTAAAGCTCCCCCAAAGGAAAAGCTTGATCAGCACCAGAACAATATGGGTGTTAGATTCATAACTATGTAAAACTAGATTATTGACTCTAGTGCAAGTGGGGGACTGAAAGGAATATGCCCGAGAGGCAATAATAAATGTTATTATGTTATTCCAGGTTTATAATAGATGTTTATTTCTCATGCTATAATTGTGTTAAAAGGAAACGTTAATACATGTGTGTTTAATAAACAAATAGAAGGTTACTATTGATGCCTCTCATTACACTAGCTTGTTGATTAACAGATGATCAAGGTTTCCTAATCATGACATTGGATGTTGTTAATAACGAGGTGATACATTGCAAATGTATCCATAATTTTTGATGTTCCATGCTTGGTTTTATCTACTTTCTTCTGTTTTGTTCCAACTTTGGAATACTTTTCATATGATTTCTTGGACTAACCTATTAACAAGAGCCACAATGCCAGTTGCCTGTTATCTGTTGTTTTTGGTTCCAAGAAGTTAGAAAATGAATATTCTTGGAATTGGACGGGACAAAAGACAAAGTTGATATTTTACCGGAAGACTCAGGGAGCCAGATGACGAGACGGAGAGGGGCCACAGGGTGGCCACACCATGTGGTGGCGCGAGCTAGCCCTGGCCGCACTACCACGTGGTTTGGGCCCCCTGGCCACCCACCGACCTTGCCTCTTCGCCTATAAGAGCCTCCCGATGCATAAACCCTAGGTCGTCAATCATAAATCCACGAAAAGTTCCGCAGCACTGCCGCCACCGGAGGGGAGATTCGGGGGACAAAAAGTCTCTGTTCCGGCACCCTGTCGGGATGGGGAAGTGCCCCCGGAGCCATCTCCATCGATCTCCACCACCATCTCCATCATCGTTGCTGATTCCCATGATGAGGAGGGAGTAGTTCTTCCTCGAGGCTAAGGGTTCTACCGGTAGCTATGTGTTCATCTCTCTCTCTCTATGCATGATCTTATTGAGATCATGAGCTTGTAATCTATAGATCTACCTTGCTACTCAAGTGCTTTAATAGATCTCTGATCTCCCCATGTGTGTGAAAGTGACAGCGTGCACACCATGGTGGCACTTAGGCTAGAGATTACAAATACTTGTTATGAGTTATATTTAGGTTGGATGTCTTTATGAAATTGTGGTGTTTGTTGGAACCATCTAGTGCTCAAGTTGACAGTGTGGGGTTTTCTAGAAGGGAAATATGAACTTTGAGGTTTGCTGTTATAGCCCTACCAACGATTAGAGTGTCCAACCGGAGAGTAGTTCAGCGTAGTATCATAAAGAAGAATATACTTATATGAGAGTGTTCACTAGTCAAAGTATGATCCCTAGGCCTTGTTTCTAAGCATTGAAACACTGTTTGCTACTAGATCTGTTACATGTTTGCTTGCTTTTATCTTTATTTCAGTTTTTCTTTAGTCTTTTCCACGCCATCAAGCTATTTTCTAGCACCGTTACAACTTATAATTATCTATACCACTTGTATTTCACTATCTCTTCGCTAAACTAGTGCACCTATACACCTGACAAGTGTATTGGGTGTGTTGGGGACACAAGAGACTTCTTGTATCTTGATTGAAGGGTTGCTTGAGAGGGGATATCTTTGACCACTTCCTCCCTGAGTTCGATAAACCTTGGGTGATCTACTTAAGGGAAAACTTGCTGCTGTTCTACAAACCTCTGCACTTGGAGGCCCAACAACTGTCTACAAGAATAGAAGTGCGTAGACATCAAGAGGTCACAACATTGGTGGAATGATGTGATGAAAAAAATCCGAAAGTATAGTAATATGATCATGCCATTATGTTTACACTACCATAACGTCACTCAAAGTAACCCTAATCCTTAGACCATGAGATCACATCAATCGCTGACTCAGGAAGAGTACTTTGATTACATCAAACGTCACACCGTAACATGGTGATTATAAAGGTGTCATCAGATACTTGGAAAGTGTTAGTTGAGGCCCGTGGATTAGGAGTGGGATTTGTCCATCCTGATGAGGGATCAAGAATGTTATATCGCGGGAATGAGAAAAGAGTACTTATCAGTAATGGGATCAAACTAGATATGGATGATACCAAATGATCGGATCTCAGACAAGTGAAATATCGTGAGACAAAAGGAATTGGTTACTGCGCATGAAGGTTCACGCTATCACTAGTTTATCATTTGAGCTGGTGGGAGTCATTATGGATCTCCAGGCCTTGCTAATGATTATTGATCAGAGAGTGTATCGATCATGTCCACACAACTCATTAAGCTATAGGGAGACACACTTAAGGGTAGTCGACGCATTTGAGTGGATAGAGAACACCGGAGAAAATACTGGATAATGCAGGAATTGTTATGATAAATCTGCCTGAATGGTTTCGGTGTATCAGAATAGTATCGGTGATTGAATTATCAATGTGTTCATTAAATGAAGTGTTCTTTAAATGAAGTAGTTATTAAACGAACGGTTCATTGAATGAGTGGCATTAAATCAAGTGAATTAAAAGGGAGTTTTAATTGCATGACTCTTAATTTTGAGTGGAGATTAAACATGAGAAAGTGGAGTTGAATGGTGAGTGGAGAGTCCACCCACATGAATGAGGGAGAGGTGGGGGCACCCTCCTTGGCCACCGGCCATGGCAAGGGGAAGCCTCCCCCCTATAAAAGGTGGGGTGGAGCTCCTCTCTCTCACACACTCAGCCTTCTCTCATATGCCCTTTGGTTGGCATCTTCCCCCTTCTAGCCATGTCCATTGCCACGAGCACAGAGCTTAGGAGAAGCGCTGCTCAAGATCTTCTCCACCACCAAGTCGTAGTGTTGGTGGAGTTCCCGAGGATCCCCTATTTCCGTTGCCGCGCTGGAGCGAGGGGCAATAGTCATTGGCACACCATACGTCTGACCGATTATGGAGGCACTACACTTGTGGCATTGGTCATCGCATCCTTGAGGACGGTCGTGTACACTCTACAACATCCATGTTTGTTTATGGGAACGTTATCCCGCTTTAAGGTCTTCGGGGGTGAGTTCATCTGAAACCGTTACAAGTATCGCCTAGATATGATCTTGGTGGTTGCAACCGTAGGATTTTTTTGTTTTCCATGCAACGAACCCCATCATATTCTACATGGCCTATTCCACATGGGTTATAGTCCATTTCCTATGCTCCATGGCCTCTCACCATAGATGACGAGACGGAGAGGGGCCACAGGGTGGCCACACCATGTGGTGGCGCGGGCTAGCCCTGGCCGCACTACCAGGTGGTTTGGGCCCCCTGGCCACCCACCGACCTTGCCTCTTCGCCTATAAGAGCCTCCCGATGCATAAACCCTAGGTCATCAATCAAAAATCCACGAAAAGTTCCACAGCACTGCCGCCACCGGATGGGAGATTCGGGGGACAGAAAGTCTCTGTTCCGGCACCCTGTCGGGATGGGGAAGTGCCCCCGGAGCCATCTCCATCGATCTCCACCACCATCTCCATCATCGTTGCTGATTCCCATGATGAGGAGGGAGTAGTTGTTCCTTGAGGCTAAGGGTTCTACCGGTAGCTATGTGTGCATCTCTCGCTCTCTCTATGCATGATCTTATTGAGATCATGAGCTTGTAATCTATAGATCTACCTTGCTAGTCAAGTGCTTTAATAGATCTCTGATCTCCCCATGTGTGTGAAAGTGACAGCGTGCACACCATGGTGGCACTTAGGCTAGAGATTACAAATACTTGTTATGAGTTATATTTAGGTTGGATGTCTTTATGAAATTGTGGTGTTTGTTGGAACCATCTAGTGCTCAAGGTGATAGTGTGGGGTTTTCTAGACTGGAAAGATGAACTTTGAGGTGTGCTGTTATAGCCCTACAAAGGATTAGAGTGTCCAACTGGAGAGTAGTTCAGTGTAGTATCATAAAGAAGAATATACTTATATGAGAGTGTTCACTAGTGAAAGTATGATCCCTAGGCCTTGTTTCTAAGCATTGAAACACTGTTTACTACTAGATCTGTTACATGTTTGGTTGATTCTATCTTTATTTCAGTTTGCCTTTAGTCTTTTCCATGCCATCAAGCTATTTTCTAGCACCGTTACCACTTATAATTATCTATACCACTTGTATTTCACTATCTCTTCGCTGAGCTAGTGCACCTATACACCTAACAAGTGTATTGGGTGTGTTGGGGACACAAGAGACTTCTTGTATCTTGATTGCAGGGTTGCTTGAGAGGGGATACCTTTGACCACTTCCTCCCTGAGTTCAATAAACCTTGGGTGATCCACTTAAGGGAAAACTTGTTGTTCTACAAACCTTTGCACTTGAAGGCCCAACAACTGTCTACAAGAATAGAAGTGCGTAGACATCAAGCTATTTTCTGGCGCCGTTGGCGGGGAGGTAAGGTAAAAGGTACTCACATCCTCCGGTGTGAGTGCTCGAAGTTATTTCCTTTAGATTATGCAATTTTGTCTTTTTGTTTCTTGTTTTTATTTTCTCTAGTTAGCCTTAATGGAAAACAACAACAAAAATTAGAGAGCTTTATAGTATTTATCTTGAGTTAGGACATGAAGTGTTTGAAGAGAAAATTAAAAAACCTATGGAACTTTATTTGCATGCTAATAGAAATGTTGTTAGTATGAATTCTTTGGACACCATTATTGCTAATGCTATGGAAAAGTCTAAGCTTGGGGAAGCTGGTTTTGATGAGCATGATATTTTTAGTCCCCAAGCACGGAGGAGAAAATTTACTTTGATGATACTATACCTCCAATATATGATGATTACAATGATGAATATGATATTTTCAGTCCACCTACTATTGAGGAGAAAATTAATTATGATTACAATATGCCTCATATATTTGATGATTATGGTGATGAGAATAATAATGATAGCTATTTTGTTGAATTTTCTCCCACTACAATTAATAAGAATGACTATGTTTATGTGGGGAGTATTAATTCTTTTAGGCATGTGGCTCATGATAAGAATGTTTCTTGTGATAGTTATATTGTTAATTTTATTCATGATGCTACTGAAAGTTATTATGAGAGAGGGAAGTATGGTTGTATGCATCTCCATAATATTAAGTTTCCCCTCTCTATGTTGAAAGTCTTGAAGTCCCGAAACAGATTTCTATGCTTCACCGTAAAAATTCGTGTAAAATCTCAGTACGTCCTTTTGAGGCGTGAATTTTTGTTGGTCCTATTACAGTAATGATTTGGCCATATTATGCCTAGGGGATCACACCCACAAGCTTGGCCACCTTATATTCATGCATGATCTTTTATTTAGACCATGTGGTAAACAAGCTCTCTTTCCTTTTGTTGGTCCTTATTCCAAAATTTGGGAAACTTGCTTATATAAATGCCATGAGATATTCTAGTGGGTTTTCACTACTAGAGGGGGCATTTACTATTTATGCATGGGCCATGCAAGATCATCATCCACTCTCTCGTTTTGGCTTTTTATTTGATTTTTGAGTGGAGCATGGTTCCTTTGGAATCAAGTCAAGTTGGCTCAAGTTTGTTTGAACTCCACCTTCCTAGGGGCACCCTCTCTTGGTTTTATGGGCATATGTGACGTGCATATGGTACATGGAATATATGTTTTCCCTCTTATCCAAGGTCTTTTCTCTCTGAACCCAAACCCTACCCCTAACCTCACGTCCTCCACCCTCAATACCCCATGCAAGGCGACATCTTTTCCCACCTCTAGCTCTTGATAGATAGAGTTTATTTGTGGATTCACACACATTTGAATCAATTCAAATACGATTTATAAACCCTATCTATCCTATCTAGCTCAAACCCTAAACTCTACACATCTCTAAACCCTAGCTACACTCACCACCCCTTCCTTCTACCCTAAAGCGCCACCACCCACATGGTCCCTGTTTTCCCTCCCCTTGCCACCTTGGCTCGACCCAACCATGCATGCTGAGCCACCTTGTTGGTCTAGCCTGATAGAACCACCCCTCCACCTCACCTTTCCTCTCAATCCTTGTTGTCCAAGAACCCCCGAGCCCCCACCTGCGCCATGTGACCGTCTGGCCCCAGCTGCCGCACCCCCAGTCCTCCCGAGCCCGTGTCGATCACGTGAGAGGAGGAGAAAAGGGGTAGACGCCTTTTTGCATCCAGCTACCCCTGAGCCATACCTCCCTTCTATCCTTATCTACTCCCTCCCCTGCCTGGCTGCACCCTCCAGATCTCCCCAGGGCTCAGCCCTCTCCACCTCCGAGCTCCCCTTCCCCCGCTGTTGTCCACTGTTACCCGCAAGAAGCTCGGCCACCTTCGGTTCCCCACAGCTGGAGAGAAGGAGGCGAGCATTTGGGCGTTGAGGAAGAACCATTCGTGTCCCAGTATCGCCCCTGTACCTGGAGTCGAGGAGGAGAAGGCCTGGACCCGCTGCACCCCACCGATGCCGACAAAACCCTAGGCCCGCCGTGCGCCAGCGTCGCCGTCATCTGCCTGCGCCCCGGCCCGATCTAACCCCACCAACATCCCCACGGTGAGACGCTGATTCTCCCAGACATCTCCTCTTACTTTGTTGCTTCCTAGACGCGCCGTTCCATCCGACGAGCACCCTCTATGCACGGTTTTCGCTGGCCGTTTTCCTGTGTTGCGCCGCAATAGATTATCCCTGCCGCGTAGCAGATCCCAGCAACCAGCCTAAGGCAGCCACAGCGGTAGCCGCCGCCTACGCGCGCACACCGCGTCGCGAGATCGAACCCCCGTCACGCCGATGTCCGCGTCTTCAGTTTCGTCAGACAACCGGGTGGAAGAAAAACAGTACTAGGGGGGCAATTTTCGGATACCCCCCTAGCCTTTTGTTTTCGCAACCCGCACTCCACCCGGGCCCGCCTGTCTGCCTATGTGGCCTTTTTACAAAAAGGCTCCTGCAGTTTTTAACCTCAACCCGCACTCCCCATCCGCGCCATGTGGCCGCGCCCTGTTCACGCGCCCGCGTTTGGGCCCGCGAGACCGCCGACCCCACCCGTCTGTCCCCCTGGCTAGCTAACGCCGCGGTAGGAAAAGCTCTGCCGTGCGCGTTTTCCGCCAGCTCAGCGCAGGACCCACATGTCAGCTGCAGTGGCTAGTTCTGCCTGTGTGCAAAAGTATCTGCCTTTTATCTGGTTAAGAAAAATGATTTCAGAAATGTTTAATATGATTTTACATCCAGTTTTTAATAACTTTTAATTGGTAATTCCAAATTGGACAAATAATATATGTTTTTGAATCAGAAAAATATGAGGATTTCAAATATGCCATCCAAAATAATGTTTGACTAATATAAATTTTCGAGATGATTAAAATTGCAATAAATGCCTTTATCTTAATAAATTAATAACTTTAATTCTGTAATTCCAAATTTGCCAAATAATATGTCTAAATCGATCAGCGCGACGAGCTCGTTCGGTTTATGCATTATAAGACATGAATTGAAGCATGCATCATGTAAATATAAAATAATTAGAACTGTTTATGGTAATAAAACTTGGCCAAATAATTAATAAAATGATTTATTCTTATCCCCACACCTCACCCTTGCCATGTTACATTATTGCCATGTAAATTGTGCATCATTCATCATGGCATGCTTGGTTGCTTGTCGCATTTTTTTTATATTCCTGTGCACTTTATTTATATTGGCCCTTGTTTGTTTGGTTCTTCTTTCGAATAGACGCCGAGTAGGGGAATTATCAGGAATCCCAGGAGTACTACCCAGATCCATCTCTCGCTTCAACTGAGCTACCAGGGAAGCACTACCACATGCTTGCATACATATAGTACCTATTGCCTCTATCTTATTCTTGCATCATTGAGTCGCGATTGTATTAAACTGAATCCCAAGTATTGCATAGCCTTACTATTAAACCCCACAGAAGCTTGTTCCTCTATCCAATGAGCCATTACTACAGGAGTTGCTTGAGCCATGCGAGTCGTAGAATTGCGTGTGTAGGGTTTGTGAGTGTTTGATGGATAACGAGGTACCTAAACAACTTAACCTGAGTAGTAATGGGGTAACTAATGAAAGAGGCACCAGTGGGCAATATCTGTTTTGGTTTTTATGTCCACTTGTGTCCCGTAGGACCCCGAGTACTTTGATACCTATTGCTTGACTATTCGCACTATCCACATACGGGAGACTCTATGAATCCCCCTTTGCCTGAGCTTGATTTGCATTTTATTTCTTGGGGCCACAAAGTAGTTTGGGGCTTTATTACTATCCTGTACCTATGCCATGCTTTACTGTTTTATTTACGATTGTGCGTGGAGCACCTGTACTATTTTGGATCGTGACACGTTTTCGCTGTATCGACAAGCCCAGTCACACTTTCGGGTTCCCAGTCGTTTACCGCCGTCCACACAAACCCTGGCTCCGTCTTGGAGCCGTCCAACTTCGTCGCGGGTAGCTTAGTGGGGTGTCCCCCTGAAATATTTTATGAATCCTGTGATTGCTTTGTCGTGAAGGCCTCGTTGGGTTTTGATTTGGTTTTTCCGAGGTTGATCGTGTGTGTGTTGCTATTTGTGCACCCCTGCAGGGTAAATCTTTCTGAAAGCCGTGTCCGCGGTTATGGACGACTTGGAGCACAGTTTCTCGACCATAGACAAGCATAACTGAGATACCATGTTTAATTTGACTAAATATCTAACTAGTAAATAGTGCAATACTCATGGAATGGTTAATAAAACTGCCAACGGATGGGTTGTTCGTCCGCCTACTCGTGGGTAAGCGAGGGGGAGGATGGATCTATTACTTTATACTGTTATAACTTTTGTTTCTAATTAACAGACATCCGTGTATCATTGGTTAGGCTGATGGTTAGAGAGTATCTATAGACTTGTTAGTTATTATCTTTTGCTGCAATTGCGTCACCCCAGGTATATGTCCCCTTTAGAGGCATAAAGACTTGCTGAGTACCCCTAGGGTCTCACATGATAAATTGTTTGATTTAGATGAACAGGTGTATTCGCAAGATGGATACTAGGTGGAGGAAACATATGATGTTAGCAACGATCACTCGGTGTAGAGATTCCGGGGATGGGGATCCATGAGATCTGTGGGCGGGATGTGCTTATTTATGTGGCATATTATGCCGATTTGCTTCTTATCCGTACTCGGATCTTGTTTCCCGCTTCCGCTTGATACTCTGTTGATTGATGTATGAGGAGCTATCCTAAACTATTATCTCTATCTAGGATATTTGGATCTTGCCGTATGGCGTTGCAATATTTCTATTTCTTTTAGATTGTATGGCTCTGAGAACTGTTGTAAGGTAGCTTGCATACATACTCACTTGTGTATGTATTTGATCTCTTCGCCTGTCGCCTACGCCGCTCGCTCTTGTCCCGATGTTCTTGGAAGTTGTTAGGGAGGTCGACGGGCCTACACGTGGGTGGTCCTGGGCCCCCGCTATAAAATCCCTTATCCACTTTTGGTTCATCTAGGCTTGAACTTAGAGCGTAGGGTCCGAGGTTGTTACAATTAGTATCAGAGCCATTCCGCCCTTCAGGGTCTCAGCCAAAATGGTCGTTGTCAGTCTAGAAAATATTTTGGTGGCTATGTATACTAGGGAAAAACAAAAACGCGAGAGTAGGACTACTTCCATTTTTCTTCTTACCCACCCACCCACCCTTTTCTGGTAAGGAAGTGTAACATTTTCAATCCTCTTCTAAAAATTCAAACTAGGATTCACGTGTTCTGGGTTCCGTAGTACCATAGGTTGTGTGAGTGTGTGTGTGTGTGGGTAATTCTTTGTCTATCTGTTGCATCAAACTTTTTGTCGCTATCTGCCTTTTGGTTATCAACTGTTGGTACATTCCATACCGACAGGCTTTTCTAAACCGACGCGATCTGTCTTACTCTTTGTTATCTGACGCTATCTTATTAGGGGTGTTTGTTTTCCGTAGTTGCTAATCTTTAGGTTCATCTTAAGAAGGAAGAGAGTTGGGATATGTGTTTTACTTATTCATGTGCGGAGTAATGCTTTGAGTGCGGGATGGAGTCGCGACCATACCACTACTTTTATCATTCGCTCTAGTATATTGAATTGGTAGAGTTACTAATCTTGATTCGTTAAGTGGTTTTGCGCATATATTTGTATTTTAATGCCGAAATTTGCGAAAAACAATTCTTTGATAGCTTTGTGTACCACACTCCTTGTTTAGTCGTGTGCGATATGCTTACTATCTTCTAGGTGCTTTGGACTTTGTTGATATTTTAATATCACCTCAGTAAATTGTATGCTTTAATCTTGGTTAATTCCATTTTGGTACTGTTTTGGATTATTATTATTCTTCATTATGGTACTGACTTGAGTTTTATATCAATCATATGATGGCACCACCACGCCGTACTGAGGATGATATACCACCTGAACTGGGAGCTGCGTTGGCAAGTATTGCTAATGCCTTGGGCACAATGCAACAGAACCAGCAACGCTTTGAAGAAAGTGTCAGGAGGAATGAGTTTGCCCCGCTACCTCCACCGCCCAAGCGAGGAGACATCAGGGACTTTCTGAAGTTTAACCCGCGCCACTTTGAGGTGTCTGATCAGCCACTGGATTCTGATGATTGGCTTCATGAGATGTCAAGGTTGCTGATGACTGCTGATGTTCCTGAACAAGAATGGGTAAAATGCGCCACTCACCTTCTAAAAGGAGACGCAGCTCTATGGTGGGAGAATTACCTGAAGGCAAACCACTCTGGTTTTCAGCCTACTTGGGAGCAGTTCGCGGGGGCTTTCAAAGAGCAATACCTGTCAGAAATTGTCATGAAGAGAATGAAGGAGGTGTTTCTCAACCTCAAGCAGGGCAATGACAATGTCGACACCTATATCAGGAACTTCATGAACCTTTCTAGGTATGGTGGTGATGAGATATCTAATGACAAGAAGAAACAAGAGAGGTTCAGGAAAGGGCTCAAGGCATCTATCAAATATGCAATCACTCACGCAAGGCCGGGGTCTTTTCTGGAACTCCAACATACAGGTCTATAGGAAGAAGCCAGTAGGCAAGTGTTCGAGGAGTCCAAGAAACACAGTCGAGACGCAGCAAGCTCTTCAGCTATGACAACTCCTTCTAAGCGCTGCGTCTGGGTTCCTAATACCGCACCACCGCTCCCGGCTCCACCAAGACCTCCAAGCTATGCAGCAAGGCCACGAAACTCCTTCAACGCTGCTCCTAGGGGCTACAACCACAACTACCCTAGAGCGCCTGGCGGAGTCCCTGGCTACGCTGCTCCACATCCACCTGGTGCGTGTTACACTTGTGGGAACACTGGGCATCAACACTGGAGTTGTCCCATGAACAACAAGGCTCTTCCTCCACCACCTCCAAGACCTGCAGCAAGTTCTTCCATGGTTCGTGCACCTCCACCTCGGGCTCTCAACATCAACACCAAGCCCGGGTCGACTGTTGCTCGTGCCAACTGTGTCAACGTCGCTCAAGCTGAACATGCAACTGGAGTTGTGATGGGTACGCTCCCCGTTAACTCAGTGCCTGCACAAGTTTTGTTTGATTCTGGTGCATCGCATTCTTTTGTTTCTCACAAGTTTGCACATGAGCATGATCTGGCTATGGGTCCTCTATTGCATCGTCTCGTGGTACAATCTCCTGGATCAAACATGAGGGCTTCTCATATCAGCCATGGCAATCAAATTGAGATTGGTGGCTCTTCGTTCCCGGCTTCCTTAATCATTCTGGGCAATTCTGACATTGATGTTATCTTGGGCATGGATTGGTTAACAGCAAATGCAGCTGTGATTGATTGTGCTCAACGCTCGGTTTCTCTGAAAATTCCTGAAGGCCAGATAGTCTATTCTCCAAAGAAAAATCCTTCTATTCAGCTCTACTCTTTGGGTGTCCAAGACATTGATGTTATGGAAGCCTTGCAAAATGTTCCAGTGGTCCGTGAGTTCGCAGATGTTTTTCCTGAAGAGTTACAAGGTATGCCTCCTGACCGAGAGGTCGAGTTTTTGATTGAGCTTGAACCGGGTATCGCTCCTATCTCCAAGCGGCCTTATAAAATGGGTCCTGCTGAGTTGGCTGAACTCAAACGTCAGCTTGATGAACAAGAGAAGTTGGGTTTCATTCAGCATAGCACTTCCTCTTGGGGCAGCCCAACAATCTTTGTCAAGAATCGAGACCGGACTGATAGACTTTGTGTTGACTATCGGGCTCTCAATGCTAAAACCATCAAGAATAAATATCCCCTTCCGCGGATTAATGATCTCTTCGATCAGCTAGCTGGAGCTGTGGTATTCTCTAAGCTTGACTTGAGAAGTGGATATCACCAAATCAATATTCGCAAGGAAGATGTTCCCAAAACAGCTTTCACCACCCGCTATGGCCTGTACGAGTACACGGTCATGTCCTTCGGTCTCACCAATGCTCCCGCTACTTTCTCAAGGCTTATGAACTCGGTTTTCATGGAGTATCTTGACAAGTTCGTCGTGGTCTATCTAGATGGCATTCTAGTCTATTCCAAGTCAAAGGAAGAACATGAAGAACACCTTCGGTGTGTCCTAAACAAGCTTCGTGAGAACTGCCTGTATGCAAAGTTCTCCAAGTGTGAATTTTGGCTTCCCGAAGTCACCTATCTTGGTCACGTCATCTCTGCTAAGGGCATTGCCGTCAACCCAGAAACTGTTCGGACAATTGTTGAGTGGCTTCCACTAAAAAATGTCAAAGAAGTCTAGAGTTTCCTTGGTTTGGCTATTTATTGCCGTCGCTTCGTTCAGAACTTCTCGAAGATTGCGTAGCCTCTTACCGATCTCCTCAAGAAAGGCAAGAAATACCTTTGGTCTCCTGCATGTCAAGCTAGCTTTGAGACACTCAAAGAGAAGCTCACTTCCACACCAGTATTGATTCCTCCAGATACATCAAAGCCTTTCCAGATCTTTTGTAACGCCTCATTGCAAGGATTGGGTGCGGTCCTCATGCAAGAAAAGCAAGTCGTTGCTTATGCTTCCCATCAGTTGCAAACTCATGAGCTCAACTATCCAACACATGATCTTGAACTTGCAGCGGTTGTCTTCGCCTTGAAAGTATGGAGGCACTACTTGCTTGGAAACCGTTGTGAGATCTTTTTTGACCACAAAATCCTGTAGTATATCTTCACTCAGCCGGACCTCAACCTTCGCCAAAGGATATGGATTGAAACCATCAACGACTTTGATCTTTCGATCAACTACACTCCGGGCTAAGCAAATGTGATGGCCGATGCCCTCAGTCGTAAGGCATATGTGAACAACCTCATGGTGGAAGAACAACAACCTCTTTTGTGCGAGGAATTCCGTCAACTCAACCTCGAGCTTGTACCTCAAGGATATCTTCATAACTTGATAGCTACCCCTCTCTTGGAAGAAAAAGTTCGCTCCATTCAACTTGGTGATCCGTACACTAAAAACATCATCTCCAAGATTCAGCTTCCGAAGTATGAACCTTTCCACCTTGATGACCAAGGCACTCTATTCTTTAAGCACCGGATGTTCGTTCTGAAGTATTCGGGTTTGAGAGAGCAAGTTCTTAAAGAAGCTCATGATTCTATTCTTTTGATCCACCCTGGCAGCACTAAGATGTACATGGACCTGAAAACACAATATTGGTGGCCTGGATTGAAACGATATTGTGCCAAGTATGTCTCGGAGTGTGATGTCTGCCGTAGAGTAAAAGCTGTCCATCAGAAACCTTCCGGTCTTCTACAGCCATTGAAGCCTCCGGAATGGAAATGGGAGAAAGTAGAGATGGACTTCATAACTGGGTTTCCAAGGTCGCAGAAAGGCAACAATGCAATCTTTGTTGTCATCGACAGGCTTTCTAAAGTGGCTCACTTATTTCTAGTCAAGGAAACAATTTCTGGTAGTCAGCTGGCCGAGCTCTATATCAACAGAATTGTCTCTTTGTATGGGGTTCCTCTCGTAATTAGCTCAGACCGTGGGAGTATCTTTACCTCCAAGTACTGGGAGAGTTTCCAAAAAGGCTTGGGAACAAAGCTGAACTTTAGAACATCTTACCACCCTCAGTCGCAAGGGCAAGTGGAAAGGATCAATTAGATTCTAGAAGATATGCTCCGCGCTTGCGTCATTTCTTTCGGCATGAAGTGGGAAGAATGCCTTTATTATGCTGAATTCTCTTACAACAACAGCTATCAGAAGAGTCTCCAAATGGCACCCTTTGAGGTCCTCTATGGTCGCAAATGCCGAACTTAGGTTGGTCAGGGGCAGGTGAAAGAAAATTCTTTGGCCCCGACATTGTCACTCAAGCAGAAGAGAAGGTTCTTATCATTCTTGAGAATCTGAAGGTTACTCAAAGTCGCCAGAAGAGCAACTATGACAGAAAGCACACAGACATGGAGTATGTCCCTGGTGATCTCGTTTACCTTTGTGTCACTCCCATGAGAGGCACGCACCGGTTTGGTATCAAAGGGAAGTTGGTTCCTAGATACATCGGTCCTTTCAAAGTTTGTGGAAGAAGAGGAGAAGTCGCTTATGTTCTTGAGCTCCCTGAAAAACTCAAGGTTCATGATGTTTTCCATATCTCTCAACTCAAGAAGTGCTTCAAGGATCCCGGCAGGACTGTGGACCATGATCTCACCAATCTCCAAGAAGATCTGTCTTATCAAGAACACCCCACAAAAATCCTAGAAGTCGCAGAAAGAAAGACTCGCAACAAGTCTATCAAGTTCTGCAAGGTGAAGTGGTCGCACCATTCCGTTGATGAAGCCACTTGGGAACGCGAGGATGAGCTCCGTGCCAAGTATCCTACCCTCTTCGTCTCTTCTTCTTCTTCCTAGAATCTCGGGGCGAGATTCCTGTTTAGTAGGGGAGAGTTGTAGCATCCCATCTGTCTAACAGCTGTAATGCTACATGGTCTAATAATAATATTATGCTACATTCCTACATATAATTGTTGCATCATAATTATATCATGCTCATGTCATCATGCCACATTGCATTTGAGCATCATATAAAACTCTTTTCATTTGGTTTTGTCTCATATGCATTAATCAATTGTATTTGGTTCTTAATAAAATGTATTTGCTTCTTGATGAATTGCTCATGCCCAAGTTGAGTTGGGGGCATCTCTCTTTTAACTCCACCACCTTTCTTTGTCACCACCCCATAATCCCACCATCCAAACTATAGGTGGGCTTTTGCACTTCTTTTGGCTCTTGTCTAGCTCACATATCTTTAAGATGGATCCACTACTACTTCCACATGCTCCCATATATGCATCATGTTGTTTTCACATTATTGATATGTGGAGAGCCATATAGCCACCTTCGCAGGCTATGTGAGTGGAATCCTTGGCAAGCTTACATATGGTTTGAATTTGAATAAATGCTTGTTTAAGAATATAATTTTGGCCATATTATGCCTAGTGGCTCACACCCACCAGCTTGGCCACCTTATATTCATGCATGATCTTTTATTTAGACCATGTGGTAAACAAGCTCTCTTTCCTTTTGTTGGTCCTTATTCCAAAATTTGGGTAACTTGCTTATATAAATGCCATGAGATATTCTAGTGGGTTTTCACTACTAGAGGGGGCATTTACTATTTATGCATGGGCCATGCAAGATCATCATTCACTCTCTCGTTTTGGCTTCTTATTTGATTTTCGAGTGGAGCATGTTTCCTTTGGAATCAAGTCAAGTTGGCTCAAGTTTGTTTGAACTCCACCTTCCCAGGGGTACCCTGTCTTGGTTTTATGGGCATATGTGACATGCATATGGTACATGGAATATATGTTTTCCCTCTTAACCAAGATCTTTTCTCTCTGAACCCAAACCCTACCCCTAACCTCACGTCCTCCACCCTCAATACCCCATGCAAGGTGACATCTTTTCCCACCTCTTCCTCTTGATAGATAGAGTTTATTTGTGGATTCACACACATTTGAATCAATTAAAATACAATTTATAAACCCTATCTATACTATCTAGCTCAAACCCTAAACTCAACACATCTCAAAACCCTAGCTACACTCACCACCCCTTCCTTCTACCCTAAACCGCCACCACCCACCTGGTCCCTGTTTTCCCTCCCCTTGCCACCTTGGCTCGACCCAACCATGCATGCCAAGCCACCATGCCGGTCTAGCCTGTCCGAACCACCCCCCCCTCACCTTTCCTCTCAATCCTTGCTGTCCAAGAAGCCCCGAGCCCCCACCTGCGCCGTGTGACCGTCTGGCCCCAGCTGCCGCACCCCATGCCTCCCGAGCCCGTGTCGATCACGTGAGAGGAGGAGAAAAGGGGTAGACGCCTTTTTGCAACCGGCTACCCCTGAGCCATACCTCCCCTCTGTCCTTATCTACTCCGTCCCCTGCCTAGCTACACCCTCCAGATGTCCCCAGGGCTCAGCCCTCTCCACCTCCGAGCTCCCCTTCCCCCGCTGCTGTCCACCGTTACTCGTAGGAAGCTCGGCCACCTTCGGTTCCCCACGGCTGGAGAGAAGGAGGCGAGGAGTTGGGCATTGAGGAAGAACCACTGTGTCCCAACATCGCCCCTATACCCGGAGTCGAGGAGGAGAAGGCCTGGACCCGCTGCACCCCGCCGATGCCGACAAAACCCTAGGCCCGCCGTGCGCCAGCGTCGCCGTCGTCTGCCTGCGCCCCGGCCCGATCTAACACCACCAACCTCCCCACGGTGAGACGCTGATCCTCCCAGACATCTCCTCTCACTTTGTTGCTTCCTAGAGGCGCCGTTCCATCCGACAAGCACACTCTGTGCACGGTGTTCGCTGGCCGTTTTCCCGCGTTGCACCGCAGTAGCTTATCCCGCCGCGTAGCAGATCCCAGCAACCAGCCCGAGCTAGCTGTAGCGGTAGCCGCCGCCTGCGCACGCACACCGCGTCACGAGATCGAACCCCTGCCGTGCCGGTGTCCGCGTCTTCAGTTTCGTCAGACAACCGGGTGGAAGAAAAACAGTACTAGGGGGGCAATTTTCGGATACCCCCCTAGCCTTTTTCACAACCCGCACTCCACCCGGGCCCGCCTGTCTGCCTCTGTGGCCTTTTTACAAAAAGGCTCCTATAGTTTTTGACCTCAACCCGCACTCCCCATCTGCGCCACGTGGCCGCGCCCTGTTCGCGCGCCCGCGTGTGGGCCTGTGAGACCGCCGACCCCACCTATCTGTCCCCCCGGCTAGCTAACAACGCGGTAGGAAAAGCTCTGCCGCGCGCGTTTTCCACCAGCTGAGCGCAGGCCCCACATGTCAGTTGTAGTGGCTAGTTATGCCTGTGTGCAAAAGTATCTGCCTTTTATCTGGTTAATAAAAATGATTTGAGAAATGTTTAATATGATTTTACATCTAGTTTTTCATAACTTTTAATTGGTAATTCCAAATTAGACAAATAATATATGTTTTTGAATCAGAAAAATATGAGGATTTCAAATATGCCATCCAAAATAATGTTTGACTAATTTAAATTTTCGAGATGATTAAAATTGCAATAAATGCCTTTATCTTAATAAATTAATAACTTTAATTCTGTAATTCCAAATTTGCGAAATAATATGTCTAAATCGATCAGCGCGACGAGCCCGTTTGGTTTATGCATTCTAAGACATGAATTGAAGCATGCATCATGTAAATATTAAATAATCAGAACTATTTATGGTAATAAAACTTGGCCAAATAATTAATAAAATGATTTATTCTTGTCCCCACGCCTCACCCTTGCCATGTTACATTATTGCCATGTAAATTGTGCATCATTCATCATGGCATGCTTGGTTGCTTGTCGCATTTTATTTATATGCTTGTGCACTTTATTTATGTTGGCCCTTGTTTGTTTGGTTCTTCTTTCGAATAGACGCCGAGTAGGGGAATTATCAGGAATCCCAGGAGTACTACCCAGATCCATCTCTCGCTTCAACTGAGCTACCAGGCAAGCACTACCACATGCTTGCATACATATAGTACCTATTGCCTCTATCTTATTCTTGCATCATTAAGTCGCGATTGCATTAAACTGAATACCAAGTATTGCATAGCCTTACTTTTAAACCCCACCGAAGCTTGTTCCTCCATCCTATGAGCCATTACTACAGGAGTTGCTTGAGCCATGCAAGTCGTAGAATTGCATGTGCAGGGTTTGTGAGTGTCTGATGGATAACGAGGTACCTAAACAACTTAACCTGAGTAGTAATGGGATAACTATTGAAAGAGGCACCAGTAGGCAATATCTGTTTTGGTTTTTATGTCCACTTGTGTCCCGTAGGACCCCGAGTACTTGATACCTGTTCCTTGACTATTCACACTATCCACATACGGGAGACTCTATGAATCCCCCTTTGCCTGAGCTTGATTTGCATTTTATTTCTTGGGGCCACAAAGTAGTTTGTGGCTTTATTACTATCCTGTACCTATGCCATGCTTTACTGTTTTATTTACGATTGTGCATGGAGCACCTGTACTGTTTTGGACTGTGACACGTTTTCGCTATATCGACAAGCCCAGTCACACTTTCGGGTTCCCAGTCGTTTACCACCGTCCACACAAACCCTGGGTCTGTCTCAGTGCCGGCCAACTTCGTCGTGGGTAGCTTAGTGGGGTGGCCCCCTGGAATATTTTATGAATCCTGTGATTGCTTTGTCGTGAAGGCCTCGTTGGGTTTTGATTTGGTTTTTTCGAGGTTGATCGTGTGTGTGTTGCTATTTGTGCACCCCTACAGGGTAAATCTTTCTGAAAGCCGTGTCTGCGGTTAATGATGACTTGGAGCACAGTTTCTCGACCATAGACAAGCATAACTAAGATACCATGTTTAATCTGACTAAATATCTGACTAGTAAATAGTGCAATACTCATGGAATTGTTAATAAAACGGCCAACAGATGGGTTGTTCGTCCGCCTACTCATGGGTAAGCGAGGGGGAGGATGGATCTGTTACTTTATACTGTTATAACTGTTGTTTCTAATTAACGGACAACCATCTATCATTGGTTAGGCGGATGGTTAGCGAGTATCTATAGACTTGTTAGTTATTATCTTTTGCTGCAATTGCGTCACCCCAAGTATATGTCCCCTTTAGAGGCATAAAGACTTGTTGAGCACCCCTAGGGTCTCACACGATAAATTGTTTGATTCAGATGAACAGGTGTATTCGCAAGATGGATACTGGGTGGAGGAAACAGATGATGTTGGCAACGATCACTCGGTGTAGAGATTCTGGGGATGGGGATCCGTGAGATCTGTGGGCGGGATGTGCTTATTTATGTGGCATATTATGCCGATTTTCTTCTTATCCGTACTCGGATCTTGTTTCCCGCTTCCGCTTGATACTCTGTTGATTGATGTATGAGGAGCTATCCTAAACTATTATCTCTATCTAGGATATTTGGATCTTGCCGTATGGCGTTGCTATATTTCTATTTATTTTAGATGGTATGGCTCTGAGAAATGTTGTAAGGTAGCTTGCATACATAGTCACTTGTGTATGTATTTGATCTCTTCGCCTGTCGCCTACGCCGCTCGCTCTTGTCCCGATGTTCTTGGAAGTGGTTAGGGCGGTCGAAGGGGCTACACGTGCGTGGTCCTGGGCCCCCGTTGTAAAATCCCTTATCCACTTTTGGTTCATCCAGGCTTGAACTTAGAGCGTAGGGTCCGAGGTTGTTACAATCCCCCTCTTCATCAATAAAATCCCAAGTTTCTTCCAAACACTTCATGTTTATTGTTTCATGCACAGTTGTGTTGTTCTTGGAGCGTCTTTCTTTTTGTTTTCGTTTTGGTTTTTTGTTTGCTTGGTTTGCTTAGTTTGCTGAATAAATTGGTTGGACCCTCCTCTTTCATACATTGGTTTTCAAATAGTTTGGTTTGGATTGGAAAAGAGTAGGAAAGCTCATGCTTAAGTGGTAAAGATAGCTTGTTTTTGACTGTGGCCTATGCTTTGTCATGCCATGCTTGATATTGTTTTGGCTTTATGCTTAGTATTCTTTGCTGTAGCATGACTTGTTATAAACAATTGAGATTGCTTAATGTGCCTTGGATGAATCATGTGTTGTTTTAGCATATTAAAGCATAGTATAGTGGTATTCTCCTTTGATGCTTTATTTGGGTTGACTTGGCGCATGTTCACACCATGTTATGACTATCTCAAGTCACCATAGCCTTTATGATCCTTTATTTTTCAACTTATAGCATCACTTTACACTTTGATCAATGATGTTTTATCGCTCTGCATGATTATGGCCGTTATTGCTCTCTTAGTTTGTCACTCCCAGTCTTTTGCTAGCCTCCACAACCAAGTATGAGTTCCACTCATGCATCCAACTCCCTAAACCAAGTTATTCCAAAGCGTCCACCATACCTACCTACTAGCTTATGCTATTCCAAGTATATTCATGCTTTTGTTTACCTTCCAAATTAAACTTGTTATGAGAAAACTAGTGATTAAAGCTCTCACGAACTTGATGGCACACTTTACTTTTCTTGCCCTTAATAAACTTGAACCATTGGGTCCTTCTTTGTTGCGTATATGTTTGCTCTTTATAAGTTGAAATTAGAAGAACCATGTATCATGGGGAACTCTTTCAACATTGCACCTGTACTTTGTACCCCATTGATATCATGTTATTTTTCTTATGGATCCCGGCGGTGTGAAATAAAAGTGGAACTTGTAAGATCATGGAGTTTGTATGTGTGTTAGAGAAACACCTGGGCCGCTAGCCTAAGCCATGCCTAATCATGGTGGAAACTTGCAGCATAACCATAATGAGCACTCTATGAAGCATCCTCAATAAAAACCTATGCAAATAGCAAATAAAAAGATTGCTGAGATGCTCATTGTCTGCTTGCCTTGTCATTTTGATTATGGGATAGCTCCTGTATCATGTGCAAGGGGTACCCCATTGGTGGTTATTTATGATACATATGTACTTATAATGACAAGAGCTTACTTGTGACTAAAGTTGAGTAGCATGAGGTTCGGTCTTCGTAAGTAAGGGGCATGAGATTTCGGTTTATAACTTGTCAAGCATATGCTCTTAGTTGTGTCACTTTAACCTTAATCACTTCAAGATGCTTATGATAGGGGCAATGAGAGCTGAAAGCTATAAGTACCATAATTTTTGGAAGCTCTTTATGAGACTTGAATCCCTACTTCCTTCTATGAAGGCCTTTCTTCCACTTATACATATTGAGTCTCCACTTTCTACCTTTATGCACCTACTTTGAGAGCATAGTGGCCATTCTTAGTTCTATGTGCATTGTCCCCAGACTTGTTAATTGATGCATAATTTGATATTGCTTGTTCTTAAACTATTTGTATCTAGTCACTCTTATGAACTTTGAAGGTGTCCTATGCATTTATGTTTGCTACTCTATGAGGGACAAGCTGAATGCCACTATGCTATGTTTTCTTTATGTGAAACAAACAAACGTCTTGCAAAGCATTGTTATTCATGAATCTTTTGTTTACGCCTTTTCATGTTGCAACACAGTTGCTTTGCCTTATTGTTAGAACTTTGTCTTTCATGTTATGATTGAAGTACTATGATCCCAGCTATCAATGTTTTACAAATACTTTGATCAAGTTTATAATGGTGCATGTCACCTCAAAAATTATTCTTTCTTTTTACCACTTACCTACTCGAGGACGAGCAGGAGTTAAGCTTGGGGATGTTGTTACATTGCAAATGTATCCATAATTTTTGATGTTCCATGCTTGGTTTTATCTACTTTCTTGTGTTTTGTTCCAACTTTGGAGTACTTTTCACTTGGACTAACCAATTAAAAAGAGCCACAATGCCAGTTGCATGTTTTCTGCTGTTTTTGGTTCCAGGAAGTCAGAAAATGAATATTCTCGGAATTGGACGGGACAAAAGCCAAAGTAGATATTTTACCGGAAGACTCACAGAGCCAGATGACAAGACGGAGAGGGGCCACAGGGCGGCCACACCATGTGGTGGTGCGGGCTAGCCCTGGCCGCGCCACCAGGTGGTGTGGGCCCCTGGCCGCCCACCGACCTTGCCTCTTCGCCTATAAGAGCCTCCCGATGCATAAACCCTAGGTCGTCAATTAGAAATCCATGAAAAGTTCCGCAGCGCCACTGCCACTGGAGGGGAGATTTGGAGGACAGAAAGTCTCTGTTCCGGCACCCTGCCGAGACGGGGAAGTGCCCCTGGAGCCATCTCCATCGATCTCCACCACCATCTCCATCGCCGTTGCTGATTCCCATGATGAGGAGGGAGTAGTTCTTCCTCGAGGCTAAGGGTTCTACCGGTAGCTATGTGTTCATCTCTCTCTCTATGCATGATCTTATTGAGATCATGAGTTTGTAATCTATAGATCTACCTTGCTACTCAAGTGCTTTAGTAGATCTCTGATCTCCCCATGTGTGTGAAAGTGACAGCATGCACACCATGGTGGCACTTAGCCTAGAGATTACAAATACTTGTTATGAGTTATATTTAGAGTTGGATGTCTTTATGAAATTGTGGTGTTTGTTGGAACCATCTAGTGCTCAAGGTGACAGTGTGGGGGTTTCTAGATGGGAAATATGAACTTTGAGGTTTGCTGTTATAGCCCTACCAACGATTAGAGTGTCCAACCGGAGAGTAGTTCAGCGTAGTATCATAAAGAAGAATATACTTATATGAGAGTGTTCACTAGGGAAAGTATGATCCCTAGGCCTTGTTTCTAAGCATTGAAACACTGTTTGCTACTAGATCTGTTACATGTTTGCTTGCTTCTATCTTTATTTCAGTTTTTCTTTAGTCTTTTCCACGCCATCAAGCTATTTTCTAGCACCGTTACAACTTATAATTATCTATACCACTTGTATTTCACTATCTCTTCGCCGAACTAGTGCACCTATACACCTGACAAGTGTATTGGGTGTGTTGGGGACACAAGAGACTTCTTGTATCTTGATTGAAGGGTTGCTTGAGAGGGGATATCTTTGACCACTTCCTCCCTGAGTTCGATAAACCTTGGGTGATCTACTTAAGGGAAAACTTGCTGTTGTTCTACAAACCTCTGCACTTGGAGGCCCAACAACTGTCTACAAGAATAGAAGTGCATAGACATCAAGAGGTCACAACATTGGTGGAATGATGTGATGAAAAAAATCCCAAAGTATAGTAATATGATCATGCCATTATGTTTACACTACCATAACGTCACTCAAAGTAACCCTAATCCTTAGACCATGAGATCACGTCAATCACTGACTCAGGAAGAGTACTTTGATTACATTAAACGTCACACCGTAACATGGTGATTATAAAGGTGTCATCAGATACTTGGAAAGTGTTAGTTGAGGCTCGTGGATCAGGAGTGGGATTTGTCCATCCTGATGACGGATCAAGAATGTTATATCGCGGGAATGAGAAAAGAGTACTTATCAGTAATGGGATCAAACTAGATATGGATGATACCAAATGATCGGATCTCAGACAAGTGAAATATCGTGAGACAAAAGGAATTGGTTACTGCGCATGAAGGTTCACGCTATCACTAGTTTATCATTTGAGCTGGTGGGAGTCATTATGGATCTCCAGGCCTTGCTAATGATTATTGATCAGAGAGTGTATCGATCATGTCCACACAACTCATTAACCTATAGGGAGACACACTTAAGGGTAGTCGACGCATTTGAGTGGATAGAGAACACCGGAGAAAATATTGGATAATGCAGGAATTGTTATGATAAATCTGCCTGAATAGTTTCGGTGTATCAGAATAGTATCGGCGATTGAATTATCAATGTGTTTATTAAATGAAGTGTTCTTTAAATGAAGTAGTTATTAAATGAACTGTTCATTGAATGAGTGGCATTAAATCAAGTGAATTAAAAGGGAGTTTTAATTGCATGACTCTTAATTTTGAGTGGAGATTAAACATGAGAAAGTGGAGTTGAATGGTGAGTGGAGAGTCCACCCACATGAATGAGGGAGAGGTGGGGGCACCCTCCTTGGCCACCGGCCATGGCAAGGGGAAGCCTCCCCCCTATAAAAGGTGGGGTGGAGCTCCTCTCTCTCACACACTCAGCCTTCTCTCATATGCCCTTTGGTTGGCATCTTCCCCCTTCTAGCCATGTCCATTGCCACGAGCACAGAGCTTAGGAGAAGCGCTGCTCAAGATCTTCTCCACCACCAAGTCGTAGTGTTGGTGGAGTTCCCGAGGATCCCCTATTTCCGTTGCCGCGCTGGAGCGAGGGACAAATGTCATTGGCACACCATACGTCTGACCGATTACGGAGGCACTGCACTTGTGGCATTGGTCATCACATCCTTGAGGACGGTCGTGTACACTCTACAACATCCATGTTTGTTTGTGGGAACGTTATCCCGCTTTAAGGTCTTCGGGGGTGAGTTCATCTGAAACCGTTACAAGTATCGCCTAGATATGATCTTGGTGGTTGCAACCCTAGGATTTTTTTGTTTTCCATGCAACGAACCCCATCATATTCTACATGGCCTATTCCACATGGGTTATAGTCCATTTCCTATGCTCCATGGCCTCTCACCATAGGCTCTTTCCCATGAGCTATGGACCATGGGCTCTTCTACATGGGTTATGCTCCATGTGCTCCTTTCTAAAATTATAATTAGAAGGTTTTTTGGCTATAGAGTGGTCGAATGTGCTAGCATTCATCTACTCATTAATTTTTCTCCAAAAAACTGCTCGTTAGTCAATTCTCCAAAAAATACTGCTTGTTAATAAAATTGCATTGTGCTATGGCTTAGCCGGATTGGAAACAAATACCTCACCAAGGGAGGAAAAACCGATAATGTTGTTGACAAATATTCATGTAAAAAATCTAAAGAACCAAGGACACACACATCGCGTGCGTCAAAACTGTACTACTATACAATGGCTTTACTTGGTGAAATCATGTTGTATCTTCTCGCTCTTCATTTCTCGGCTTGGCGCGCATCCTTGTTTCTCTTCTCCATTTCCTTCTTTCACTTTTCCTTCAAAAGGAAAACAATTTAGAAATTATTGCGAGGACAAGTTGAAGGTGGTGTGATGCCAGAGCAAATTATAAAAACCACCACCAAACAGCCTCGTGGATTTCAAAACTATAAAAATCATCCTAAATATTCTAAACAGCCTCACAAATTTCGAAGTATAAAAGCATCGCAAACTTCTAAACAGCCTCATAGGTTTCTAATTGCAAAAAATAAACACAAAAAGGAACCCATATTTCAAATTATAAAAAGCATCATGAATTTGAGAACAACCTCACAAATTTCCAATTATAAAAAAGCAACGAACACCGATTCATAGCCACCTTACAAATTTCAAATTATAAAAAACACCACCAAAGAGTCTCACAAATTTCCAATTATAAAAAGCATCCTAAATTTTGTAAACAACCTCAAAATTTTCCAATTATAAAAGCATCAAAAACTTGTAAACAGCCTCAAAAGTTTCAAATTGTAAAAAAGCAACACAAAAGTCACCCATATTTCAAATTACAAGAAGCATCATGAAATTCAGAACACAGCCTCACAAATTTCCAATTATAAATAAGCAACGAACACCGATTCATAGAGAGCCTTACAAATTTCAAATTATAAATGTATCACAAACTTGTAAACAGCCTCAGAAGTTTCATATTGTAAAAAAGCAACACAAAAAGGCACCCATATTTGAAATTATAAGAAGCATCATGAAATTGATAACAACCTCACAAATTTCCAATTATAAAAATTAACACCGATTCATAGAAAACCTTACAAATTTTAAATTACAAAAAGCTCCACCAAAGAGCCTCGCAGATTTAAAAACAATAAAAAACATCCTAAATTTTGTAAACAAGCTCAAAAATTTCAAATTATAAAAGCATCACAAACTTGTAAACAACCTCACAGGTTTCTAATTGTAAAAAAGCAACACAAAAGGCACCCATATTTCAAATTACAAGAAGCATCATGAATTTGAGAATAGCCTCACAAATTTCCAATTATAAAAAGCAACGAACACTGATTGATAGACAACCTTACAAATTTCAAATTATAAAAAGCACCAACAAAGATACTCACAAATTTAAAAACTATAAAAGCATCCTAAATTTTGTAAATAGCCTCACAAATTTCAAATCATAAAAGCATCGCAAACTTGTGAACAACCTCACATGTTTCTAATTGTAACATCCCACTTTTAGCAACCCTGATTAGTTGTGCAGAATGTAAAAATCAGGGGAACAAAAACATTTTCTTGTTAGTGATGCAGTGATTACTTGCTTGTTGCTTGAGCTTATACAACAGAATGTGTAGTAGAAGATATAGTCCTATACCTTCACCTACTTTACAAAATCTACTGAACAAAACTATCTTGGATTGTTTTACATATTCTCAAATGTTCTGGAATTTCAAAACCTGAGCCAAGATGCCCTTGCAAAAACAATTATTTTCCTAGGTTCTATCCACAAAATTATGGAGATCTATATGATATAATCTCCTTATGTTTTCAAGACAGAACTTCCAACTACTCTTACCACTAGGTCTGCCAAAACCTTTTATAAAGCTTTTTAATTCTATTCTTGGTAGAAGTACAAATGACCCTTACCTTAGGCAAACTCCAACCTTTCCGAAATACCCAGCCTTACCTCAAGCTAGGATTGATGGTAACCCTAGTAGTAGTTTGCTTTGCTTACAAGATGAATTGCCTTGATCTGTTGTTGACTTGTATGCTTAGGAAGAAGTATGAGATACTTTATGATCTCATCCTATAGGAGCCAACTAAGTTAAGAAACACAAACCCTAAGTAAGATTCCCAAGCCTGGTCTGATCTCTAGTCACTAGAGTGGCCCTCTAATTTCCCTTAACCAGATCAATTTAGGGCTAATCCTTTCTAGTAACTTCTAAGTCAATGAAGACCAATTATAAGCATGGATCCTTTCTACTCAATATACAATTCAAAATAATCAACTTGATGCTGAGTTTGGATTCTTGCATCCTCTCAAAATCATCCCCTCTTGTATCCTAGTCAAACTCCCTAAAACTGTTAAAATATGACTAAGTATGAAACTGATATCAACATCAAATGTTTGAGTCTCTCTCTCTTTCTCAACCCTTGTGCATTTTGGGAAATGCACTTGAACAATCTTGTAAGACATCTTAAAGACGTCCAAGGACCACTTTTCCCTTGACTAAATCATCCTCTAACCCACTTGTTCTTGATGGTTTTGTGGGCAAGAAAATAATCTTTTCTACAAATCTTACCAACATGCCTACTTCGGCAGAAGCTCCCATCTTTAGGTCATCTTATTTTGAACAACTCTTTGAATGATTGTGCTCTACTCATGAATGTCTATCCATCCATACTTCACTTGTTCCAATGGGAGCCATGTGCTTCTAAAACCCACATGTTTTTTGAAGCTAAATAATAATCTGCTTTGACACCCTTATTTTTAGCTAGCTTTGGAATCAATCCTAGGAAACCTCAACCATGATCAACACAAACCTTATATACCATGTTGATCTACATCACTTGGTCTATCTATCCATCTAGCCCATGACCCAAGGGGTGCTTTGAGCTCCTCAATCCAACAAGGTTCTGGTGGTATAAAAATAATAGTTCCCAAAATCCTTTATCCCTTGTTTTAGTCCAAAATCAAGTTTGATTTTCAAAACCCAAGGTTGCAAATTATAGATAAACTATGTGGATATCATCTAACTTGGAGATAAAAATTTAGCAAGTGGTTTCCATAATTATTTTGTCCCAAAAACTATTTAATTCTTTTATTCTACAAAAACTTCAAAACTCCTACAAAAGAAAGTTTGATTTCCTCCAAAACACTTTGCCAACTTTATGCATAATTGAGTCATATTTACAATATACTTTCTTCCCACTTTAAAAATAAATATTTTTGAAAAGTTTTATTAATTCTTTTTCCCTATTTCTTTAAATGGTAGAAATGGAAAAATAAATGTTTTAAATACTTTTATTCTTAAATAAATCTTGGAAAAATTTCACCAATATGTGAATTGGTATTTAGGATCATCTCACACCAAAAACCACCTTGTGTAATTCAAAAATTTCAAATGAATTCAATAAAACAGATTCAGCACTATTTGAGTAATTGATATAAAGTGAAACAAAAATCATCTAATAAATCCCAAATAATTCTTGGGGGTGGATCTTGACCCTATCTAGCTACCAGCATCTTTACCTCATCTTGCCAAGATCAACTGGTGAGAAGCTCTTCATGATCTCTAAATATGGAAATTTTTTGATAATTACTAACCTTTGAGTAAAACCTCATCAAACCACCATCAATGCACATGGATGATCACCATAGCACTAGGACACCATCTTTGTTCGTGTGCTATAGTATCATCAGTATAGCAACCCCTTCCCCTTGTCCTTAGTGCTTTGAGTGAGTGTGTGAGAGAGAGTAGCATATCAAAAAAAATGTGGTTCTTTATGGCAATGGAGCTGCAGTAGACCACCTCTCCCTCTCTAGTCAAGTCATGACCCCACACCTCACCCCTCTGCACCACTAATGCAGCCCTAGCTACCCTAGCTCTCCCCCTCTACCATTTTTCTTAGCTTGGCCGAAATACAAATGGAGAGAGTCAACTTGCCCTCCACTACTCCTCCACCCTCTCTTTGTTTTCCTATGACCCTAACACGACCCCACCAACTCCCACAACAACCAATCCCTGGCCCTCACCTCCCCTTCTTGCTTCCATAGACATAGTTCACCATGGGCACCTCCTCCTAGAAATATAAGGAAGAGGCCACCCCAACACTCCCCCTCTAGCTGATTTGCCTCCTCTCCCTCCCACTCAACATCCCCGTTCTCCACTCCCCTTGATCTACTCTGCCCGAGCTAGGAGAAGAGAAGAAGGAACTCTCGGCCATTTTCAAGAATAGAGTGTAGTTCCCTCTCCTCTGCTCCCTTCCACCTACATGCAACTTCCTTGAGGTCCCGAGGCTCCTATGAATCTAACCCTACCCTCCTCCTTGCCCAGGACGACCTCTGTTGGCGCCTCCTCTAAGTTTCGACGAGCCCCTCTCAGTCGTCATCGTGCGAGCTCCTTCCCAACGACAAAACCGCCTGTGCCACTCCTCGTCTTTCTCGCTGTTATCGACCGCATCACCCTGACGCCTCCTCGCTGCCTCCCAAGCCCTCTGTTAAGCCCCTGTCCCTCTAAGCGTGGAGGTAGGGTTTGGCCATGTTCTCCGTTTCCAGAGGTGAGACGATGCCCAGTCATTTATCTTCACTAGATCTCACAGGTGGGGTTGCCCCATCCCCTTTGGTTGTCTCCCCCACTGATGACCGAACCCTCCTAAGGATTTAGAACCCCCGCGTCCCGTGCTCGCCTCCATCTGTGAGCTGGGCTAGCCGGCAACACGACCAAGTTCGGTCCATTGAGCTGGCCCAATTGTTTTGGCAATTTTATTCTTTTCCCAGAGATAAAAACACTAGCTTCTAGCTTTAAATCTACATGAAAATGAATAGGCCTCCTTCTGTCCAGATCTAAATTTTCACTAGTACCCTCATGCCTTCTACAACATACCAAATAAGAAGTTGATTAAAATAATATCTAGGGTTTTCTTAGTAAATTTATTTCCAAGATGTACCCTTATCACCATTTAATCAGTACAGCGAGTTCGATGAATCCATTTGAGATGAGACCACTTTGCACTTCAAGCTAATGATATTACCTTGCATGTCACCTTGACCCCACATGAAAAAGCCTCATGGTTTGCTTGTAGAAAACATAACAAAACTAGCTCATATATTCTCTTGATAAATTCTCTAGGACAAAATAAAAATTATTTTGACAAAATTCCAACTTCTAGTGCACATGTACCATAAAACCACCAAAACCAAGGATATCAAGATTTATTGAGCCCTGGTTGATTTATAGTGAATTAAAACCTTCTGCATAGTGTTTCTTCACCAAATAATTCACCACAGGAGTTCTGCAACTCCTATTTTCGTGAATCCAATTTATAAAGAAAGGAATTTAAAATACCTACCATGTTCCTTCGGATTAATATCAGTAAATCCTATAGTTTTAATCTGGGGAAAAAAGACAAAAAGCTTGTAGAACTACCTTTAGGATTTTCCTAGGGGCATTTTGTTCATTGTTTTGAAGTGAATCCAACTCCTAGTGAACCCGCACTCGAATCCATCCATAAATGTATAAGGAAATAATTTTTGGACGTCCATATCATTTCTGGTAATTTATCCCCTAAAACTAGGGTTTATTCCACTAAGAAATCCTTATCAAATTAAGGAAAAGTGCACAAATAATGAAACCACCTTTGTTGGCCTTTTTTTTATTGAAAACTATCTGAAGATATCATTTTTTATACATGCATATGTAACACCCTCGAATCGGCCCTATGCAAGTTTTAGCGATTCCTGCCAAACCCGCATAGAAACAATTCAAAGATGCCCGCCAGGCACTTGCATGCAGGTGGAAAACGAAGAAATATCATTACACAATAGTCCTCGATGGAACCCACTGAACATATATATATATATATATATATATATATATAACAATGACTCATCGAGTCAAGAATACCGATATATAGTACAAAGATCCAAATCACCTTGAAAACGATACAACAACTGAGTACAAATAAGATGCAAATGGGGCTAAGAGCCCCGAAGAATAACCCTGCCCAGGCCAAGCCAGAAGGGTAACCCTGCTACCGATGTCAAACTTATACCTGCTAAACAAAAAGGGGTGCTGACAAAGGGCAAAGGAAAAAGGGAGCGGTCAGTACTGAGGCCAGTACACAGCAAGTCTAGAATTCGGAGACTCTCGCCTACATAGGTATGATGGACTGAAGCAGCAGCGAAGCATGCACTAAACAACCTATAGGGACTCGATACAACTATTGGGTATCAGAGAGAGATAATAAAGACCTATGCGGAACCAACCTGATACTAATACCAAACATACCCATCCTAGTATTCCCCCCTCGAGACCAAACGAGGAAGTCCTTCCGAGGAAACTCAGACTGTTGGCATTTTTATTCATTATTTCCATGGTGATTATCCAACTTACTAGTCATATCAGATAGAAGTCAAAGTATAACAGTAAACATTAGTTGTATTTTTCTATGATCGAGAAACTATGCTCCAAGAGGTCCATAACCACAGACACGACTTTTCAAAAAGATTTAACCCTGCAGGGGTGCACCAAAGTTTCCACATGCACTTACAACCTTTTTGCCAGATCAATTAACATACTTCCATAGATTTGTTGGCGAGGCTTCAGACACGACGCTTTCCCAGACCCAAAGCAAGTACATGGCGGCCACCCGAAAGAGCTACTCATACGAGGTATAGCTATTCCTCCTCGTACGGACCCTGAGGTTGCGTGGACTTGCCACGCGAGCAGAGGCCATAGACAATATATTGCCGTGATAGAGTGCCGCACCTACACAACAGTAATAAATGCTCATCAAGAAATAGGTAGTAAACATGGCATACATGGCTTAAGTATAGTAGGTAACATATAAAGCCGAACTAGTTTTGTGCCCCCCAATACAGTACTTCAAAATCAGTTAATAATCTGATAGGGGTGCCCAAACACCCCCACATGTGGTTAGCGCGCTCAGTCTCGGAACAAGTGTCAAGAACTCGGGTCCTAGGTGGACACATGTGGGAGGGTAAAAACCAAATATTGACTATTACCCACGAGTGCCTCTGCATTATATCTAGTTCTAGCATTTTAATTGACAAGTTATAATGAAAGCCATGATCATCTCCACCATTAAGAATGTACCAACCCCCAACAAGGGTGGAACAACAACGACGAGAAGACGCACATGAGTAAGCAACTATGACTCGCAAGGCCAACCATCTATCAAACAACAGGCAATAGGACGTGTCCAAGGCAATATAGAGGCCGCAAGGAATATAACTGGTGCACGGAAACTAAAGCATCACAATAAGAATAGCTATAGATCAACATGAGGAAGTAAAGACTATAAATGCAAAATAGGTAGTGACATGGGTATACCCTATAGGTACTCGAGCTTGGTATATATGGTCTGAGTACAGTAGAGGCCCACGGTGTCGCCAAGGCCCAAATGAAGAGCTCGAGTAACCTACAGATTCTCGATTTCTTGAAGACCAAGAAGACGCTAAAGATAGAGAGTTCAAAGGGAAAACCCTAACCTGTAACCCACTCGACCTGCTACCCGAGACCTAGCCTATCTATATAAAGGCTAGAAGGGGCGGTGAGGAGGACACACGCAACCCTAGTTTCCACAACCCTCGCTAGATTGCATATACGCACCATTGTAATACTCGATTCCTTTGATAATTCCACGGGTAGACAAGCAGGAGTAGGGACCTCTGCGAGGCCTGAACCTAGGTAAATCTTCGAGTCCCCTGTGTGCTTGTTTGCTAGCCGATAGATGTCTCTAGAGCTCCCTCCTTCTCCAAAACCCCAAGTCCATAACAATGGGCATTGATGAGTTAAATCCTTGTCAATTGGCGCCATCTGTGGGAACTGGGAGTGCTGATGTTGTGGCTTCTTCGGCCCCATTGATTGCGATCTACAACTCCACAACAGCGGAGATGCGCCAGCTCTTCAGCGCGTTTGACTTCACCGTCCACACGCCGGCCACTCGCCCGGCTTTCAAATCCGTAGGCGACGGAATTAGCTTGGCGATCGGGAGCTTCTGTCTCTAAGTTGGCCAGATGGGCACGCTTCGCATGCCTGACCGGCCGACAATACCATCGATTGCCCCAGCATCATGGTTCCCTCAGTCGATTGGCACCCTCCGCAAACTCAATGCCCTGGCAACAGCTGGGAGTACGGACAGCGACATCAGTCGCGAATCCGATCTGGGAGATCTGGCAACTGAAGATGGAACCTACGGTTCCGGATCTGAAAGCTGTGGGAGCAGCGGCTTCCCCAACCACTTCATGTGGGCCGTCATCAACGCAGGCGACTCCTCCGCCAATCGCGACAAAACGGGCAACGGTGGCCACGGAGCTGACCCGCTAAACGGCGGCATACCCAATGGTGGACCACCGCCAAACGGGGGCCCTACCAACGGCACCCCCGTCAATAACGGATGGGCAGTCGAACCTCCAACTATAATAAAGAGCAGACCGGTAAATGCGTCGTGATCAGGCTCAATGACCTCGAGTGGGCTTGCTACCGTGAGGCCCTACGGAGCAACCCTTTACCCTTCGGCTCCCCGCAAGAACTGCTGATGGGTTACCATTGGCTCCTGAAAGAGGAGTACAAGCACCAACTACAAACGATTGTGCAACTCGAGGCACGCAAGAAGGCGGCAGACGAGTCGAGCCTCCGACTGGCCGAGCTCTCCTCCCACGGAGGATCCTCCTCCAAGTGCAACGAGTACCTCGCTAACAAGAAGTGATCTCGACTGGCCCACCTGACTGAACATGAGCATGTGGAAGCCGCAAAGGTCCTCGACTTCGGCTCCATGATGGTGGACTCCCGTGGCAACGTGCTACCAAAAACGCCGCAAGCTGCGGTAACGGCGGCCACCATGTACCTCCTCAACAACCAACCGCCAGCTGGAGACCCTCGGGCCGCCATGCATCGATCTACGATCACGGGGTTAGGGTTAATAAAGGCCGCCCTCGACAAGGAGCCAACACCAGAGCCAAAGAAAGGAAAGGCTCTGGCAAAACACTACTCCTCACCCTCGTCTAGCGATGATAGTCACGATCTGTCTCAACCCCGCTCTCACGGCAACATGACCACAACTATGAAGCGCATGACGATATCACGTAGCGCAAGATCGATAAGTCAAGGGCGCGACGTGCCTGATCGACTGACTCAGAAGACGAGGATTTGGAGCTCTATGGCGCTAGATGCTTCAGCAGGGCCAACAGGCAAAAGCGAATGCCCAAGGGGTTTAAGATCCCATTAGAGAACCCAAAATTCGATGGTCTGCAGGACCCGAAAATCTGGTTGGAGGACCACATCTCCTCCGTCAGGCTTCACGGAGGAAGTCGAAGTACGGCCTTGCAGTGCCTGCAGCTACAGCTATAGGGCGCCGCCCGAGCATGGCTCAACAACCTCCCACACAGATCCATTCAGAGTTGGGAAGAGCTGGTTTACAGCTTTGTGCGCAACTTCAAGGGCACCTACAAAAGGCCCGCATCAATCAAAGAGCTGAGGTGCTGCCAGCAAAGATCGGGCGACTCACTACGCTCTTACATCCACAGGTGGTCCATAATCAAGAACTCCGCAGAAAATATCTCGGAGGACCGCGCAATCGACGCTTTCAACGGCGGCGTTCGCCGCATAGAGCTCAGGGAGGAGCTAGGCCGCTCGAAGCCCAAGACCATCGACCACCTGATGGAAATCGTGAATCGGTGGGCTGACGGAGAAGATTTGGTGAAGAATCACGTTCACTCCGACGAGGAAGCAAAACTCGAGCGTAGACGCGGCCGCCGAAGCAAACGGCGAATGCGCAGCAATGACGATCACGACGACGTCAACATGGTTGCAACCGGCTACGCCGACATGCGCGACGACAACCGCAATAGCGGCTGCCGCAGCGGTGGATACCATGACTCCGGGAAAACCACGCAAGTATGGCAGCGCCGCACTCGCGATGAAGCACCCGACACGTCCGTTGAAGACAAGCCGTCTAGACCATGCACCGTGCACTTCTACATCGACAAGCATGACGGCAAAAAGAAATACAGCCACCTCCACAAAGACTGCCGCGAGTTCCTCAAACTCCATGAAGGCTTGGCTTGGATGAATCGCGACGCAGTCAACAGGGGCTACGGAGCCGCCCCAGGCGCTGTGGCCCACCGAGCTCCTCCACCACCACCTGGACCACCGCCAAGCGCGGCCGCACCCGACCAACATCACGGAGGTGAGCCATACCCATGTGCCATGGGCACCATGATGATTCAAAAGGGTCGCTCCTCCAACCGGCTGCAAAAGGCCATCACTCGCCAAGTCAATCTGGCAACACACTCGCCACCATCTACCACTGAGTACCTCAGTGGAAGCGAGTCCTGCATCACCTTCGACAAGCGCGACCATCCGCCCCAACTACCTCGCCCAGGCCACTGTCCCCTCGTACTCGAGGCACAGATTGGAGGCTCTGATATGAGCCACGTCTTCATGGACAGCGGAAGTGGCATCAACCTTATATTCACGAGTACCTTGCGAGCAATGAGGATCCCCCTGACTTGCTTAGAGGCCTCAGACACAACATTCCACGGCATCGTCCTACTTAAGGGCATGTATCCCCTTGGCAAAATTAACCTCGACTTATCTTCGGCACGCTGAAAAACTTTCGGTGCAAGCGCATCGACTTCGTGGTCATCGACTGGCCCTCACAGTACCACTGCATCCTCGGACGTGTCGCGTTCGCTAGGTTCATGGCAGTGCCACACTACGCCTATCTGCAGATGAAAATGCCAGGCCCCAAAGGCGTCATCACAATCAACAGGAGCTTTGGAGGTCCGATAGTTGCGACAGGGAATTCAACAGCATTTCCCAGTCCTTCGGCATGCAGGAAGAACTTGCGAGATTAAAGGAGTCAACAGACAACAGTCTGCCTCCCCTAAGCCGGCCAAGCTCACCGGACCTATCTTTCGACTCATCGGTGCACACAAAGAAAGTTCAAGTCCACCCATCGGATCCTGCCAAGATGGTCCTCATCGCCAACAACTTGAGTCCCACATAGGAACTCGCGATCATCGAATTCCTCCGTGAGAACTAGGAAATCTTCGCCTGGTGTCCTACCGACATGCTAGGAGTTCCTAGAGAATTCGCCGAGCACGCACTCAATGTCAATCCAGACACAAGACCAGTCAAACAAACAATTCGGCGACTGTCCGAACCAAGAGCAAAGGCAGTTGGAATGGAGATCAATAGACTCCTCGACGCCAAATTTATATGCGAGATCAAGGAAAGCACTTGGCTCACCAACACGGTGCTAGTACCAAAGAAAGACACAGATATCCTGCGGATGTGCGTGGACTTCACCACTCTGAATAAGCACTTCCCAAAGGACCACTTCCCGCTACCGCGAATCGACCAGATCATCAACTCCACCGCGGGATGTGAGCGCCTATGCTTCTTCGACGCCTACTCAGGCTACAACCAGATTCGAATGAAGGAGGAAGATCAAGAAAAAACAGCGTTTACAACGCCTTTTGGCGTGTTCTGCTACAACACAATGCCCTTTGGGGGCTGAAGAACGCGGGAGCCACCTACCAGCGGTGCATGCAGGCTTGCCTCAAGATCCAACTTGGTCGCAACATCCAAGTCTATGTTGAAGACACAGTAATCAAGACCAAAGAGGAAGCCTCACTAATCTACGATTTGCGTGAAACCTTCGCCAACCTCGATTGCTACCAGATCAAGCTCAATCCAGACAAATGCGCCTTCGGCGTACCATCTGGGCAATTACTCGGGTACCTTATCTCCGCGAGAGGGATCGAGGCGAACCCGAAGAAAATAAAAGCCATACTGGCCATGGAGAAGCCGAAGAACGTAAGGGGTGTCCAGCAGCTGGCTAGGCGAATCGCAGCGCTCAGTCGATTCATAAGTGGAATGGGCGAAAAGGCGATGCCGTTCTACCAACTCCTCCGCAAAGCTGACAAGTTCGAGTGGACCAACGAGGCACAGGAAGCATTCGAAGACCTCAAGAGCCTACTGTCCACCTCGCCAGTACTGGTGACCCCACGCGAAAGGGAACCACTGCTGTCGTACATCTCCCCCACAAATCAAGTGGTAAGCACAGCGCTCGTAGTAGAACGAGCCGAGGAAAACAAAATCGACGGAGTACTGCGCCCAGTCTACTACCTCAGCGAGGTACTTACGCCAACAAAATAGCAGTACCCGCACTACCAGAAGCTAGCATACGGTGTCTTCATGACCGCCCGGCGATTGTGCCACTACTTCCAGGAGCACCCAATCGTGGTAGTCAACGACGCCCCACTGGGACATATCCTCAATAACCCCGATGCCACTGGGCGAGTCGCGCTTTGGGGAATCGAGCTGTCTCCATGAGACATTACATATGAAAAGTGCGACGCGATCAAGTCACAAGTTCTCCCTGACTTCCTTGTGCACTGGATGGAGAATCAGCTCCCTGAAAAACCAGTTGTGTCCTACCTCTGGACAATGCACTTCGACGGATCCAAGCAAAAGGACGGAGCTGGCGCAGGTGTCATACTGACATCGCCCCAGGGAGACAAGCTGAAATATATCCTGCGAATGCAGTTCACCGCCTCCAACAACGAAGCTGAATACGAGGCCCTATTGCACGGGATGCGGATGGCAAAAGCCTGCGGTGCCAAGAGGCGAATAATCTACGGCGACTCCAAGCTGGTCGTCAACCAGACAATGCACGAGTGCGACGTACTGAATGACAACATGATCGCCTACCGCGACCTCTACGACACACTCAAAGGGGACTTCGACGGTTGTGAGCTGCGTCACATAGGCCGCGAAAGCAATGAAGAGGCGGACACACTCGCCAACATAGGCTCTACCTGCGCCCCCATACCACCTGGGGTATTTCTCGAGCGCATCTGTGAACGCTCCATCAAGCCAAAGGCCTCGGAGAAGAAAACAAGTACAACAACGGACTCGGGGGCTGCGCCGCCCAATGAGCCAATGGCACTCGACGACCTAGAGCTGGACACAGGACTCGAAGGACCAAAGAGCGTGATGATGATCCAAACATCCTGGACCCAACCATACATTACTTACCTCCTCAGCAAGAAGCTACCGGACGATCCGACTGATGCCCGGCACATCGCACGACGCTCCAAGGCATTCGCTGTTATCAACAACGAACTATACAAGCGCAACATCACATGAGTACTCCAACAATGCATCTCCACGGCCGATGGAAGAGTTGTTCTCCTCGACATCCATGAGGGGACCTGCGGGCACCACGCCGGCAGTCGCGCCCTCATCACCAAAGCTCTACGAGCTGGATTCTACTGGCCTACGGCCATGCGGGACGCCAAGGACATCGTCCAAAAATGCAACGCTTGCCAGCGATTCGTGGACAAGCCGCATGCACCTAGCGTAGAGCTCTGGCCAATTACATTGGCCTGGCCCTTCACACAATGGGGACTTGACATGGTTGGTAAATTCCCAAGGTCGTCACGAGGAGGCTACGTCTACCTCTTGGTCGCACTCGACAAATTCACCAAGTGGATTGAGGCCATGCCAGTGACAAACCAATCAGGAGCCAGCGCTGTCAATTTCTTCGAGTCCATCGTCTACCGCTTCGGAGTGCCACACAACATCGTCACAGACAACGGGACGAACTTCACATCTAAGGAGTTCCAAGAATTCTGCAAGAATCTGGAAATCAACATCAGCTATGCCTCCGTAGCACATCCGCAGACCAACGGCCAGGTCGAAAAAGCTAACGGGCTCGTCTGCGGCGGCATCAAGAAGCGACTCCTTAAGCCACTCGAACAGGACGCGGGCTACTGGCCAGACGAGCTGCAACCGGTACTCTGGATCCTACGCACAACTCCCAACAACGCTACAGGATACACCATGTTCTACATGGTGGACGGGGCTGAAGCGGTGCTACCCGCCGAAGTACGATACAAAGCACCACGTGTGGTCGCTTACATCGAGCAAGCGTCAACTCTTGCACTCGAAGATTCCGTCTACCCCCTTGACAAGGCAAGGGAAATCGCCGCAGAAAGATCAAGGATCTACCAGCAGAACCTGCGCAACTACCACAGCAGGAGACTACGCCCCAGATCCTTCGTTGAAGGCGACTTGGTCCTGCGACTGAAATAGCAAGGGCATCTCAAGCTCGAGTCCCCCTAGGAGGGACCATACGTGATTAAAGAAATAATCCCAGGTGGCGCATATCGCTTCAAAGATTTAGAGATAGGAGTCGCATACTCCAACCCTTGGAACGTGGTGCAACTACGACGCTTCTACCCTTAGTCATTTCTGTTTTTACATTGCAAATAAGGCTACTCAGCCAAGGCTACTTAGCCACATATTGTACCTCATACTATCCCGTGAATAAATAAAGCTAAGTTCCCTGAAACTCTTTCTTTTACTTTTTGCAAAGTATCCACTCGGGGGCTGCGCCACCCTATATACATCCGTTCTGCGAACTGATCGCGATATCCTGAGTAGCTGGCGCATCAATCGAAACCCTTGACAAATACCAACCCAGTTGCAACGCACCTGACAGGCTAGCAAGGGGCTGAGATAATCGCAAGTCAGGCTAACGAAAAGGAATCGCATAGTGCAACGCACTCACAAAGCATACATGCTAACAAGCTCTTTTACACGACAATGTTAATCAATTATACACAACATATATATGAACTTTACAACACTGGTTAAACTATGTGCAGGGTATGAACCAAACTACTATTGCAGCAAAGGGACGTTCGTCTGCTCCTCGAAGAAGTCGACAATTTCCTCCGCTGGGCGATCCACCGCCTGATAGTGCGGAACCATGTTCCAAGTCGAACCCGCTGGCGGCGCTGGCGGTCCGGCCGCAATTGCTGCGACGTCCACATCAGGCCTATGCAGTTGCACAAGTGAAAAAGCAGCCTTGGCACCCGCCACCAATTGTTGCCATACACACTCGCGGACTACACTCAAGTCCTGGAATTTGGCAAGGACGCCCAGCAGGCTTGACGGGACGACGTCCAGCGGGAACATCGTCCGATATATATTCTTCAGGCACGACTGCAACTTCTTCAAGAAGTGAAGCACCCGCGACGAACGATCCTGCAGGGTCGCCAGTGTGATTGCACGATCATGATCCACCCAGAAGTATCCACTCGCCTGAAGCTACTCCTGGGTTAGATCATTCATGCGAATGGCAATCCTATCTTTCTCATCCTGCGGATGGCACGCACTAACGACTGTACCAAGCAAAGGCAATAGCATGAAGACCAAGAACTACTGCGAGTGACTACAAGGAAAAGATAAGGAGGAAGAAAACTAATAGTTGAATGGGTCACCCAGCTGGGTCACTTCCCCTAACAGATATTTTTCTCGGGCGGCGGCCTTCTCCGCCTTCGACTTCCATACATCCGCATTACCGCGGAGTACGGGAAATTCATGCTCCAACTGCTTCACGCGATCACAGAGTCCCGAGAGCAGAGACAGCTCATCCACCCTTGAGCGTGACGACACCAATGTGTCATCAAGAGGTGGCGAATCCTGAGGTTCCCTCAACGGATCACTCAATGTGCCCTATCACAAGTCAAGCAAGGGACAATAAGAAGACTAAGGCGAGGCATAGACAAAAGACTCGAGCACATTCAAGATTAACAAAAGTATCAGCAGATCCACTCGCCAACAGGCATGTTCTTGACAAAATACACAAACTATTTAACTATTACACCATGCGACTACTGAGGAGCGATTGGCTTCTTCAACTTCGACTTTGGTTTTGGGGGCCTCATCGAGTCTGTGGCAGTGTCAGATGCCACAAACTTCCCACCCGCCCCTGACGTCGTAGCCTTCGCTGCTTTCTTGGCTCGCTGAAGCTCCTCAGAGTACTTCGTAACTGTGTTGATCAGCTACGGGCCGTACTTTCCACAAGCAGTCGCAAAGGGAGCAAAGACTACCTGCTGGCCATCAGCACTGATAGGCATCGCCTTGGAGACCGCTGCAGGATCAACTTCGACTCCATGGGCTTGAACCATTGCGAGTGACATCGAAGCGCCAGCCGCACGGAGTGAGTTCTTGAAGCCTGTAGGGACGCCCTCGGCAAGAGACTCCACCAGCTCGTCTATATTCTCGATCAGCTCAGCCTTGGGCGCCAGCTCTTCTCGGAGGCGACTGAGCATGCCCTTGGCCTTGGAGAGCGTCCCCTGAACGGCAGCTCTGCGATCCTCGACTACCGAAACGGCACCCGCCAAGGCATCGTCACGGCGGAGTGCCTGAGGGTCGAAGCTCAAACCGCTGGCATCTACATAAAACCCAAGCATGGGCACAAAAGTCAACACAAACGACAAAGAAGAAAAACAATGAAAATCCAGACAAGGGAATACATGAGAGAGACTTGGCAATCGAGAAAATCTGTTCCTCGAACAACTTCTCTCTAGCCACGATGGAGGCGTGCAGATCCTCTTCGTGTTTACGCGACTCGTCACATGCTGCGATTGCCTCATTACGACTCTTTACCGCTACGGCAAGCGCCTTCTCAAGGGAAGCGGCGTCGCGAAGGAGTGCGTTATGCTCAGCTATGAAACAAACCAAGATAGGCTATCAGCTGGAGATATCACAAGGAGGACGAAGAAGAAGCAAGACACTTACTTTCAACTACGCGATGGCGATTATCCAGCATTGCATGCTGGCGACCCATCGCAAGAACTTGCTCCGCTAAGCAAGTGGCTTCCTTCACAATAAGCTGTGATAGGAGAAAAGCAACAAAAGATAAGGAGACGATAGAAGATGATACATTCGACTTCAAAAAATAGAGGAAACAAATGCTACACATACATGATCCCCCAATGACTCCGAAGTCGATGGGCGCGCAGTCGTCCGGATAACCATCTTGTGCTCCACATTGTGTGGAGAGCTCGATGAATTATGGCTGGAGTGGGCCACCAATGGAGGAGAAGGAGTGAGCTCCGCCATTTTCTTGGCCTTGGAGGTTGCGACTCCACATTCCTTCACAAATTTGACATCTCTAGAAGACGACGACGCCGGCTGACTGCAGGGCGAAAACCAACATCAAGGGAACGCAACTCCAAAGAAGAACCAAAAAAGAAGATTCGTATACTTACCAATCAAACTTGTCAAAATCGAAGGTTTGATCCCCCGGCTCCGAGGATGACTCCTTCTGTAGCCACATATTCTTGCGGGAAGATGGTGCCACAACACTCACAGGAACGACAGGTATCGGCGACTCAGCATCCATAGCCGCACCTCCTGAAGTCGAAGGAGAAGATGCATCCGAACCCTCGCTGTGCGAACGCTTGCGAGTGTCCGGACCACTCGACTCAGGTGCTTCCTCCTCCACATCAGATGGGATGGTCTACTCCGACTCGTCCTCTTCCAAGGCTTCACGAGGGATAACCCCCTCAGGGAGAGGGGGCATACAAGGCGATACCGCCCAATCCTGCATAACGTAAAACAATTTAGCACAAAGTCAAGAAAGAGCAAAACAGCAGTCGACAAACAAAGCTACTATGTAGCGCAACTGTACCTCAGGAGGAGGGTTAGCAACATCGAACAGAGGAACGTCTGGATCATTAGGAAGCACATCCTTGGCGGTGTACTTGGTGACCTATTGAACCCTTTTATCTACCTCACTCGCGGAAATGCCATCGGCAGATACGCGAGTGACATCGTCCGCGCCGGCCCACTGGAACATAGGGTGGACTCTGGCCTATAGGGGCTGGACGCGGCAGCGCAGCCATGTGCGAATGAGGGTGCAACCTCCCTCCTCTTTGCCCATGCGACTCTCGAGGTCGCAGACGCGCTCGTATAGCACATATGTCTCCGCGGACTCCCCGGGTATCACTACGTTCTTCCAGGAGCGCCTCCTCTTGCACGGCGTCGCGGGATCGAAGGGCGGGACTCCGAAGTGGTCTCCGTCGGCCTTCAGGTCGTGGATGTAAAACCACTTGTCCCTCCACCCTTGGATGGAGGCGGTGAGTTTGATATCAAAGTATGTGGCGGAGGAGTCGACGTGGATACTGCAGCCGCCTACATCGTAGACTACAGAGCCAGAAGCCGATTGGCGCTTCAGCTTGAAGAGGCGCTTGAAGAGACCAAAGTGCGGCTCGATTCCGAGCCAGCACTCGCAAAGAGTAATGCAGCAAGCTACATGGAGGATGGAGTTTGGGAATAGCTGATGGAGCTGGAGCCCGTAAAAACAGAGAAGGCCCCTGAAGAAAGGATGCAGGGGCAACGAGAGACCGCGGATGATGAACACTAGGAACATCACCCGAAATCCGGCAGGAGGAGAGGGGATTACCTCACTACCAGGGACGCGTGCGTCCACGACTGCGGAAGACAAAACTCCGTCCTGACGTAGAAGACGAAGCTCTGAACACTTTATCCCGGATGCGCGCCACACACCATTGGTGACGCGAGTGCCCGTGCCCTTCTTTTTCCCGGCGGCGGCAGTGCTGGTGCCCGCAGCGGCGGATCCGCCCTTCTTCTTCGTAGCAACCGCGGCAGCGGTGGAATCGGCCGCGGCACCTCCTTTCTTCTTCCCTATTCCGCGGCGGCGGTGTGACCGGAGGAAGTAGCTGGAAAATACACGGAGCTGGTCCAGCTCCGCGAAGGAGAGGAGAGCAAAGAAGCAGAGGAGCAGCAGCAATGGCGATGGAGGCAAAGGCAGAAAAGAAGAAGATGTGAAAATTACCATCGCTGCATCTCTACTTAACCCCCTGGAAGACGCAATCTAACGGCCAGGAAAAACCCTACCAAACGTGTGGCGTTCATCGCGCTCGACACGTGGAGAACCTGAAACGCGAACTGTCCCCCACTATGCACAAAAATCGAGGAGGCGCAGTTAAAAAGAGATTACGCACGCCCGGTCAAATCAACGTCAGGAAATGGGACCCACCACTCGTCACGTCCCGTCAAACTCGCTCACGCGGGCAACTGAGGTCATCATATCGTCAGCACTGACGTCATCCAAAACTATGCAGCAGAAGACTTCGACTACTTTAGTCCTTGCTCGAGTCTTCGACTCCACCAAGCACTCGGGGGCTACTCCCATAGGGAGCGCTGGTCGCGCACCCTACGATTTTTCTTTTTCTTTTTATAGGAACAGGCTAAATCAAAGCAAACCCAACAACTCGAATCCGTGATTCGATTATGGACATGGGTTACTCCCATAGGGAGCGCCGGAAACAAATTCAACTGACACAAGCAACAAAAGACGACAGCAGTCACAAAAGTTCTTTAGTCCCTGCTTGAGTCTTCGACTCAACCAGGCACTCGGGGGCTACTCGCATAGGGAGCGCTGGTCGCGCGCCCTATGGTTATTTGTACAATGTACTATGTGTTGATAACATCCACACTCTAAGCTTATGGCGACACCGCCTCATATTTTTCCTACAAAGAGACTACGTCTCCTAGATCACCCGAATCGTCTCCACGATGACAAAAATTCGAATGTCGTGCTTACAGCATAAAGATAAGACTTGGAAACTGATTTGTTGTGCACTACCATAAATATATCCGTGCCTACAGGTACGATGAACATGCCTTGAGAGACGCGTCGAGTACTCACACCCATATACTGGAATTCGACTCATGTAAGACCTCCGCGGCTTGAGACAAATTACACCAGTACTTTTCTGGATTCGAGTCCAGGGACTCAAGTTCGAGTAGATTGTGTTGTTTTACCCTAAGGTAGTTAACTGATACCGATACATCGGTTAAATCACGCACGCACATCAACAATCCCTATGACACAACCAAAGCAGTCAAAAAACATACTCATTCATGCACTCGAAAGGCTTCATAAAGTCTCGAGTCGAATCTGCGATTCCACTGGACACTCGGGGGCTACTGACATGGGTATACCCTACAGGTACTCGAGCTTGGTATATATGGTATGAATACAGTAGAGGCCCACGGTGTCGCCAAGGCCCAAATGAAGAGCTCGAGTAACCTACGGACTCTCGATTTCTTAACGAACAAGAAGAAACTAAAGATAGAAAGTTCAAAGGGGAAAACCCTAACCTATAACCGACTCGACCTGCTACCCGACACCTAGCCTATCTATATAAAGGCTAGGAGGGGGTGGTGAGGAGGACACACGCAACCCTAGTTTCCACAACCCTTGCCAGATTGCATCTGCGCACCATTGTAATACTCGACTCCTTTGATAATTCCACGAGCAGACAAGCAGGAGTAGGGACCTCTTCGAGGCCTGAACCTGGGTAAATCTTTGAGTCCCCTATGTGCTTGTTTGCTAGCCGATAGATGTCTCCAGCGCTCCCTCCTTCTCCAAAACCCAAGTCCATAACAATGGGATTGATGAGTTAAACCCTCGTCAGTTAGAAAGGGGGAGAATGCTTGCTTGAATACATTACCGAAGGTTCATCTAAAGATCAGGTCGACACTCTCATCCACTCAACTGCCTAATGCATGAAGAATCAAAGCACCAAAATAAACACCGGATGCACTATTTAATACTACAGAAGAAGATCATGCATGATGCATGTATGATGCATGACATGGCAAAGGTGCGATGTGATTAGACAATATTAAGTGGAACCAGGGCCCCAACAATTAATTAGGAGGTTAAAGTTTTTTAGATACCCCACAATTTAAATGTCAAGTTAACAAGGCCAAACATGGCATTGATTCGCTACACCAATTTAAATGGAGCCAATATAAGACTAGAAAATCCCGCATATGTTCTCCATATTTAATTATTAGGTGAATCGACGAAATAACCCGGACCTACAAAATATGTATGCATGCATGAAAAATTTAAGTATGCAACAAGATAGATGTCATTTATAAAATAGGGGTCTCAGAAAAAAGGGGGTCACACATTAGGGTGAAGGTCATGGGGCTCGGAAGGTTCAAGGGATCAGTCTTCGGATCCATGTTGATGCACTCGGGGTCTCGGCGTCTTCAGGTCCAGGATCTTGGCATCCGTGGAGTACTTGATGCCCCGTGACGGATGGCTTCGAGAACCAAGAAGGCGATCTTCTCAGCATAGGGTCAATGGTGAACTTGGATCCTCATCAATTACTTCGAGTGGCATCTCAGAGTTCTTGGTCGAGTGGTAGATATTGGTCAAAAACATCTTACCGAGAGGTTGTAGTAGTAGCACATCCAAGCCAAAGCACCATCAAATCAGGACGCCAAGGTAACCATCATACAAGGAGTGTGGACACCCAACACTAGGGAAAATTTTCATCACTGAGACACAAATCTGAGCATTAGAAAACACATGGTCACGACATGTAGGTCAATTGTCTCAGGGCACATAGATAGGAACTTGGCCTATTGCAGAAGATGACGAAGACAACAAGGTGTCCAATGGCTTGAGGCGACACACGCTAGGCATCAAGTAGCACGACCGACAGTGACTTGAGGCGACGCCATGGTTGGCGAGGAGGCTACTGGGTGGAGCTCGCTATCGAAAGCGGTGGCCGGGTGGACGAAGGGACTCACCGGCTCAATGGGCATGTAGGAGATGATGATGGCGGTGGGCCCAAGGAGGAGGGCGGTGGACGGCAGCGGGGCGGAGCGGTCGAAGATGCGGGGCCAAGCACAGAGATCCTGAAGGCGGCCTACCACATGGGCGACGAGGTGGCAGCTCGGCAAGGTTGCAGTGAGGGTGCGGCCGCAGGGTTGAGCAGAGGGAAGGGCGGCCGGGGCGGAGAGAGGAGGCCACGGAAGGGCGCTAGGAAGCAGGAGGCCGATAGCGGCTTGGTCGCAGGTAGAGGCGGACGAGCTCGGGGAGGTCGCTGGGGATGGCGCCGAGCTTTTCGGGGGCCGGCAACAGGGGCTGGAGAGGCGGCGCGTGCCGAGGTCGCATGGCAGCCTAGAGGTGCTGGATGTTAGGAATAAGCCACATGGTGGCCATGGTGATCAGTGTGCACGCGCTGGTCATGCCGGGCACCGTGGGGGTGTGTGTGTGCGTCTGTTAGTGCATGCGTAGGAAGAGGTCAAGACGGTTCGTGATGTTAGTGGCCGAGAGCAGTTGCCGGTCATGTATGCATGCGTGGAGTTAGTGGCTCCTGGTTGTGTGCATGTGTGAGCCTATATAAGGCACTGTAATCACCATGTTAGATGTGTGCCAAGTGAATATAGAAAAATACTAGGGCGTTGGTGCGCCCGTGGCGGCGTTCGTCGCCGGCCGGAAAACCTTGTGTCTTCTTATACCTCAAGTCCGTGAGTGAGAGAGAGCTAGCTTGGGCCATTTGGCACTAACATCTGGTATCAGAGCCTCATGGTTCGAGGCCATGGCGCGTGGTCAGTCCGCGACGAGCACGGAGGACACGGAGGCGGCGCGATGGGACGCCGTTTGTCCGGCAAGCGCGGAGGCCGCGGCAGACTTGCGTAGGGGCAAAGAGGCCGTGGTGGCGCGGCATGGCTCGGCGGCATGAAGGTGCTGCGCTGCCACGAAGGTCGTAGAGGCGCCATGTGACGGCCATGGAAGCGGCAACCGGCGTGACCACGATGGCGACCGGCGTGTGTGTGCTCCGGTTGTTCCGTGTGTCACCGGTGGAGAAGAAGCTCGGTGTGTGTTGCTGAGGAAGAAGACTGTATCATCGCGTACATGCGCAGGACGATCGAGGACCAGGTCGTGCAGCTCGAGACGGCCGCGTTGCTCGCGTTAGTGCACGACATGTATGTGAACTGAGGGCATGCAGATCGTGGCGTAGTCGGTGCGTTGACGCTTGAGTGCGCGTCATGGGCGCGGCCGTGGTGACGTATGTGCGAGCCACGGCTATAAATCCCCACCCCCTATAACTCCATTGAAGCACCACAATGTTGAGCTCGGGTGGAAGAAAGAAGAGGCCTCGGTGCACCGGGAAGAGAACCTACGGCGTGTGTCGCCCGAGATGAAAAAGGGCGTTCTCCGTGGCAGTCGACGAGAGGCCGATGTCCTGTCAGGATGGGCACCGCCGAGGTTGTGGCTTAGGGGGGAGAATGTTAGGAATAAGCCACACGGTGGCCATGGTGATCAGTTTGCGTGTGCTAGTCATGCCTGGCACCGTGGCGTGTGTGTGCGTCTGTTAGTGCATGCGTAGGAAGAGGTCAAGACAGTTCATGATGTTAGTGGCCGAGAATAGCTGCCAGTCATGTATGCGTGTGTGGAGTTAGTGGCTCCTAGTTGTGTGCGTGTGTGAGCCTATATAAGGCACTGTAATCACCATGTTAGATGTGTGCCAAGTGAATACAGAAAAAGACTAGGGCATTGGTGCGCCCGTGGCGGTGTTCGTCGCCAGCCGGAAAACCTTGTGTCTTCTTATACCTCATGTCCGTGAGTGAGAGAGAGCTAGCTAGGGCCGTTTGGCACCAACACTGGACTGGCCAGAGACGGGGAAGACAGACGGTGGCGTCTTTGGTCGCTAGTGGCGGAGTTGGTGAGCGAGGAAGCGAGGCTGGGGTGGGGATCATGCGACGCAAGGAAGGCGGTCGCTGGTCGAGGGCATGGCTGTATCGCAGCCAAGTGGTCGCGCGCAGGTGGGCCAAGGTGCAGGAGCAGGTTGTAGGTGTACGTGATAGTGAAGGAGCGCATTAGTCGGTTCGATAGGGGTGTGTAGTGTGCGACACGCGGTGCGGTGCATCGCGGAGCTAGGGTGGTAGCACGGAAGCACACAGGTGGGGCCGGGGGTCGCGCTGGCATGTGCGCTGCATGCGTGAGAGCTATCACGCGGGGGTAGTGACAGGGTGGGGGTGTGGCGGCTGTGGGTTTGGTGTTGTGGCTAGCTAAGGTTAGGGTTATCCGATAAGGGTGGGTCTAGATTAGGTAGGGTTTTGGTTGGGCCAGGTGGTAGGTGGTCTAGCCCTGTTGGGCCTCTGGCCTGACCGACTAGACTGCCTCTCTGGATCAAAAATAGTTCTATTCTTTTTATTTAGTTTTAAATATCCTTTTTAAAAATAGTTTAGGCAAATAAAAGATCCGTACGGACCGAGGGTTTTACATTTGAAATAGCGAGGGGATATTTAGAAAACAAATATAGTCTTTGTAAAATAGTTTGAGGAAAATATATGCATGATGACATGACAATGCTCAAATGCAATGTGGCATGATGACATGATCATGCTGTCATGATGATGCACAAAGTAGTAAACAATTCAAGAGATTTTCTGGTAGTGGTTTTACCCGAGGTGCTACAATTCAACACCACTAACAATGGATCTCGCCCTCTAGATCTGCCTCATGGTACGGGAAGAAGGCCGACAATCTGAATCCTCTTGCTTCATGTAGATATTCGTTTCACCACTAACAAGGGTTCTTCTCCATCTAGAAATAGGCAACACCACTAACAAGGGGTCGATGCTCCCGTTCATCGAGAGAACACTCCGAAGAAACAAAGACGAAGGTAGAGGTATCAAAAGATAAGGCCACCTCTACGGAGGGTTTTACATTGGAAATTGCGAGGGAGATATTTAGAAAACAAATATAGGCTTGGTAAAATAGTTTGAGGCAAATATATGCATGATGTCATGACGATGCTCAAATCCAATGTGGCATGATGACATGAGCATACTATCATGATGATGCACAAAGTAGTAAACAATTCAAGCGATTTTCTGGTACTATTTTTACCAGAGGTGCTATAGGATATCATACAGATCCAAGCCTTAGTGCAAAACCCTTGACTAAGTGGGTTTTTGACAATTTAATCATAAAAGAAGTTCCACAATTGCAATTTAAGTAATTCCAATTGCTATGAACTCAATCTATCAAAACCTACTAAAGTTAGTAATGTGTTTCATGTTTGTTTGCTGTATTATACTGGTGTTTGTTTGCCTTGTGTTGATTTTGGCTTTGTTTGCTTGCATTTATTCTCCTTGACGATGATAGTCGCGGTTATATCGAATACCAGAAGAAGATGGTTATTACTAGTTATTTTGGATTTATAAGAAAAAGTCTAGGACATATTTCTGGTCAGAGGCAAGCCACCCACTTGTTCATAAGCCTTGTCCTACTATTTTACTTATGCATGTTTATCTACTTGTTTATGCAAACCCCCATTGTTTTACTATATGATGATCTATCTCTGGTAGTGGCTTGGCTCCTCCAAACCAGTACCCAAATCATACTATTAAGTACAACCCCCTTGATGACACCTACTTGTCCCTAGTATTGAAAGTGGTGTATAACACGATACCCCTTTGGAGACCCTGTTTTGGACAAACAAAAACTATAGGTTGGGGAGACCCCAAAAAACTTCACAAATTATGTTTAATGGTAAAACCTTGGTGAGGTCTGGCCTACCAAGAGAATTTTGAGAAAGGAAAAATGTTTTGTTTTACAAATGGTGTTGAAGAGGAGAAGGAGAAAAATGTTTAAGAAAATGCACCCATTTCTTTGCATCTTTAGCTATGACAACTAAACCGTGCAACCACATTACCCTGGAATGGGACATGGCTTGACTTGATGTTTTTCTACTCTGGTATGGGATGCCTTTCACCTACTTATAAGGGATCATATCTCTTGAATGTCGGGTTTCCTTTATAGAAAGGGTCAACTGTTAGATAGTTACTGGAGGAGATGTGAACTGCCCTCAGGAGCATCTGGGCGATACTATGAGCCTCTCACTGAAAGTGCCCACTCTTGAGGAGTAGGATGCGCTTCGGTTGGTCCATGGATCCTGATGTCCCGGTTTTGAGAGGAACAAGTCATAGGGTAGGGCCTATGCTAGAGAGGCATCCTAAGAGCCTTGATCGGTTAATCGACCCATGATCTGTATGGGATTAGGGCAGGGTACTCAGATGGTGTGGGTAAAGTGTACAACCTCTACAGAGTGTAAATCTATTTAAATAGCCATGTCTGCGGTTATGGACGGTTGGACAAACTACTGTAGAGCGGTGCTGGTTTTGATTTCTAAAAAGGATTTTAGAGAAGAAAGAGTTTGCTGAAAAGGGTGGTCTAGGAGACCACATGGGAAGTGAGGTGATCTCGGAGGATCACGGAAGATAGAAAATCCTGGTCAAATAAGGACCATGAGATTGAAATTGGGTGACCCAATCCTAATCTTTTCCAAACTTTTCAAACGTTTTCAAAATGCTTTATAAAAGTTTTCCACAAAGATATAGAGATGCTATATCTTCAAGAGAAACTATTTTAGAAAAGAACCTCTCGTGGAGCCCTCCTACTACTACATCCATATTGCATACATTCTTATTATTTGTTCTCTTGATGTGGTTTGTGAGTACATTTAATGTACTCACTAGCATTGTCCCTGGCTATCAACTTGGTCAGATTCGAGAAGTAAGCGAAGAACAAGGTGATGTGGACATCTATGCGAGCTAGGACGTTCTCCTAGTCAGCTTCCTCTAGGTTAATGCATGGCTCAAGGTCAACGCTTTGATAAAGTTCCTCTTATGATGATCGATGTCGCCATAAGGGCTACTAAGGTATGACTTGTATCCACTTAAGTAATGGATGTTTACTTTGATACTTGTTGGTTATGTGCCACGATAGATTGGTGAAATGCATGACATGGATTCTTAGGGGATTAATCTGGTTCCTAATACATTGCAAATGTATCTATAATTTTTGATGTTCCATGCTTGGTTTATATCTACTTTCTTATGTTTTGTCCACACTTTGCAGTATTTTTATACACTTTCCTAGACTAACCTATTAAGAAGAGCCATAGTGCCAGCTGCCTGTTTTCTGCTGTTTTTGGTTCTAGGAAAGTCAGAAAATCAATATTCTCGGAATTGGACCGGACAAAAGCCAAAGTCGATATTTTATCGGAAGACTCACGGAGCCAGAAGACGAGACGGAGAGGGGCCATAGGGTGGCCACACCATGTGGTGGCGTGGGCTAGCCCTGGCCGCGCCACCAGGTGGTGTGGGCCCCCTGGCCGCCCACCGACCTTGCCTCTTCGCCTATAAGAAGCCTCCCGATGCATAAACCCTAAATCATCAAGCCTCCAGCCACAAAAAGTTCCGCAGCACCGCCGCCACCGAAGGGGAGATTCGGGGGACATAAAGTCTCTGTTCTGGCACCCTGCCGGGACGGGGAAGTGCCCCTGGAGCCATCTCCATCGATTTCCACCACCATCTCCATCACCGTTTCTGATTCCCATGATGAGGAGGGAGTAGTTCTCTCTCGAGGCTAAGGGTTCTACCGGTAGCTATGTGTTCATCTCTCTCTCTCTCTCTCTCTATGCATGATCATATTGTGATCATGAGCTTTGTAATCAAGTAGATCTACCTTGCAACTCAAGTGCTTTAATAGATCTCTACTCTCCCCATGTGTGTGAAAGTGACAACATGCACACCATGGTGGCACTTAGTCTAGAGATTTCAAATACTTGTTATGCGTTATATTTGGGGTTGGATGTCTTTATGAAATTGTGGTGTTTGTTGGACTCATCTAGTACTCAAGGTGACAGTGTGGGGTTATCTAGATGGGAAAGATGAACTTTGAGGTGTGCTATTATAGCCCTACCATCAATTAGAGTGTCCAACCGAAGAGTAGTTAAGAGTAGTATCATAAAGAGAAGATATTTATATGAGAGTGTTCACTAGTGAAAGTATGATCCCTAGGCCTTGTTTCTAAACATTGAAACACTGTTTGCAATTAGATCTGTTACATGTTTGCTTGCTTCCATATTTATTCCAGTTTGCCTTTAGTCTCTTCCACGCCATCAAGCTATCTTCTATCACCGTTGTCTTATATCCATACCACTTGTATTTCACTATCTCTTCGCTGAACTAGTGCACCTATATACCTGACAAGTGTATTGGGTGTGTTGGGGACACAAGAGACTTCTTGTATCTTGATTGCAGGGTTGCTTGAGAGGGAATACCTTTGACCACTTCCTCCCTGAGTTCGATAAACCTTGGGTAATCCACTTAAGGGAAAACTTGCTGCTGTTCTACAAACCTCTGCACTTGGAGGCCCAACAACTGTCTACAAGAATAGAAGTGCGTAGACATCAAGCTATTTTCTGGCGCCGTTTACGGGGAGGTAAGGTAAAAGGTAATCACACCGGAGAATTAAAAAAGAAGAACCTCCCACGGCAAACACCTACTTTCTGGCGCCGTTGCCAGGGAGGTAAGGTAAAAGGTACTCACATCGTCCGGTGTGAGTGCTCGAAGTTACTTCCTTTAGATTCTGCAATTTTATCTTTTTGTTTGTTGTTTTCACTAGTTAGGCTTAATGGAAAACAATAACAATATTAGAGAGCTTTATAGTATTTATCTTGAGTTAGGACATGAAGTGTTTGAAGAGAAAATTAAAAACCTATGGAACTTTATTTGCATGCTATACCAATGTTGTTAGTATGAAATATTTGGACACCATTATTGCTAATGCTATGGAAAAGTCTAAGCTTGGGGAAGCTGGTTTTTATGAGCATGATATTTTTAGTCCCCAAGCACGGAGGAGAAAATTTACTTTGATTATACTATACCTCCAATATATGATGATTACAATGATGAATATGATATTTTCAGTCCACCTACTATTGAGGAGAAAATTAATTATGATTAGAATATGCCTCCTATATTTGATGATTATGGTGATGAGAATAATAATGATAGCTATTTTGTTGAATTTGCTCCCACTACAATTAATAAGAATGACTATGTTTATGTGGGGAGTATTAATTCTTTTAGGAATGTGGCTCATGATAAGAATGTTTATTGTGATAGTTATATTGTTAATTTTATTCATGATGCTACTGAAAGTTATTATGAGAGAGGGAAGCATGGTTGTATGCATCTCCTTAATATTAAGTTTCCCCTCTTTATGTTGAAAGTCTTGAAGTTGCACTTGTTTTGCTTTGCTATGCTTGTTGCTTTGTGTTTTCATGACTTGTTTCTTTACAAGATTCTTATGCATAGGAAGTGGGTTAGACTTAAATGTGTTTTGAATTTGCTTCTTGATGCTCTCTTTTACTTCAATTCATATTTCTTATGTGAGCATCTTCTCAAACTATCATATCTAACTTAAAGGCGTTAAAGAAAAGTACTTATTGGGAGATAACCCAAAAATTTTAGATGAGTCTTGGAAGTTATTACTTAATGAGAGAGAAGTAATGCTTGGGAAAGTTGCTGTCCCGAAACAGATTTTTGTGCTTCACCGTAAAAATTCGTGTAAAATCTCCGTACGTCTTTTTGAAGTGTAAATATTTGTGCTTCTGCCCCAGGTTGTTATCTAACTTTAGTTAGTTTAACAATTTTCGATTTGAGCAACATAAAGGCTTCGAAAAAATTGGTTTTTACCTGCTGGTCTGTTTTGACAGATTTCTGCCATTATTTGCATTTGCTTCTTGTTGATTCCTTTTTTAGTTCTTTTGGGGAATTGAGATTTTTGAGGGAAGTGCTTCAGTAGCTAGTGTTCTAATGGAAGTTTATTGGTGTTAGAACTGAACCTAAAATACTTATTATCTTAAATGCACTAATATTGCTACTAAAGATTGTGTGAAGTTTTGTATGAAGGAAAAATTTCAAGTGTATGGAAGGAATGAGTAATGAGATGAAGGATGGACTAAAGCTCAAGCTTGGGGATGCCACGCGTGTCACCCCAAGAAATATCCAAGAAGTACAAGCGTCAAATCTTGGGGATGCCCAAGGCATCCCCCTCTTCATCAATAAAAATACCAGGTTTCTTCCAAACGCTTCATTTTTATTGTTTCATGCACAGTTGTGTTGTTCTTGGAGCGTCTTCTTTTTTGTTTTTGTTTTGGTTTTTCATTTGCTTGGTTTTCTTAGTTTTTTGAATAAATTCGTTGGACCCCTCTTTCATACATTGCTTTTCAAATAGTTTGGTTTGGTTTGGAAAAGAGTAAGAAAGCTCATTCTTAAGTGGTAAAGAGAGCCTGTTTTTGACTATGGCCTATGCTTTGTCATGCTATGCTTGATATTGTTTTGGCTTTATTCTTAGTATTATTTGCTGTAGCATGACTTGTTATAAATAATTGAGATTGCTTAATGTGCCTTGGACGAATCATGCATTGTTTTAGCATATTAAAGCATAGTATAGTGGTATTCTCCTTTGATGCTTTATTTGGGTTGACTTGGCGCATGCTCACACCATGCTATGACTATCCCAAGTCACCGTAGCCTTGATGATCCTTTAGTTTTCAACTTGTAGTATCACTTTATGCTTTGATCAATGATGTTTTGTCGCTCTCCATGATTATGGCCATTATTGCTCTCTTAGTTTGTCGCTCCCAGTCTTTTGCTAGCCTCCACAACCAAGTATGAGTTCCACTCATGCATCCAACTCCCTAAACCAAGTTATTCCAAAGCGTCCACCATACCTACTTAATAGCTTATGCTATTCCAAGTATATTCATGCTTTTGTTTACCTTCCAAATTAAACTTGTTATGAGAAAACTAGTGATTAAAGCTCTCACGAACTTGATGTCACACTTTACTTTTCTTGCACTTAATAAACTTGAACCATTGTGTCGTCTATGTTGTATATGCTTGCACTTGTTTGTTGGGGATTAGCAGAACCATGCTGTCATGGGGAACGCCTTCAACATTGCACTTGGTAGTTGTACCTAGTTGATATCATGCTCTTTTGTATATGGATGTCGTCGTTGTGAAATGAAAGGGGAGCTTGTAAGTCCATGGAGTTATGTATATGTGTTAGAGAAACGCCTGGGCCACTGGTCTAGTCCATGCTGACATGGTGGAAACCTGCAGCGTAACCATAATAAGCTGTTTGTGAAGCATTCTTCTTATAAAAAAAACAGTCCTATATTGAGAAAAACAAAAAAGAGAAAAAAAGAGATTATGAAAAGAGGAAAGAGAGAAAAAGCACCATATTCCCATGGTAAATAAGAAGATTGTTGAGATGCTCGTTGTCTGCTTGCCTTGTCATTTTGATATGGGGATTCTTCCGTATCATCGGGCAAGGGGTACCCCGTTGGCGGTTCTCTATGATACACATGTACTTACGATGACAAGAACTTACCGGTGACTAAACTTGAGTAGCATGAGGAGCGGCCCTCGTATTCAAGGGACATGAGATTTCTAACTTATACTTCGTCAAGCATGTAGACCATAGTTTGTTCACTTTAACCTTAATCACTTCAAGATGCTTATGATAGGGGCAATGAGAGCTGAAAGCTATAAGTACCATAATTTTTGGAAGCTCTTTATGTGACTTGAATCCCTACTTACTTCTATGAAGGCATTTCTTCCACCATTATATTGAGTCTCCACCTTCTACCTTTATGCACTTACTTTGAGAGCATAGTGGTCATTCTTAGTTCTATGTGGATTGTCCCAAGACTTGTTGATTGATGCATACCTTGATATTGCTTGTTTTAAACTATTTGTATCTAGTCACTCTTCTGAACTTTGAAGGTGTCCTATGCATTTATATTTGCTAATCTATGAGGGACAAGGTGAATACTATTATGCTATGTTTTCTTTATGTGAAACAAACAAACGCCTTGCAAAGCATTGTTATTCATGAATCTTTTGTTTGTGCCTTTTCATGTTACAACATAATTTCTTTGTCCTATTGCTAGAACTTTGTCTTTCATGTTATGATTGAAGTACTATGATCCCAGCTTTGAATGTTTTACAAATACTTTTATCAAGTTTATGATGGTGCATGTCACCTCAAAAATTATTCTTTCTTTTTATCACTTACCTACTCGAGGACGAGAAGGAGTTAAGCTTGGGGATGTTGATGCATTGCAAATGTATCTATAATTTTTGATGTTCCATGCTTGGTTTATATCTACTTTCTTATGTTTTGTCCACACTTTGGAGTATTTTTATACACTTTCCTGGACTAACCTATTAACAAGAGCCACAGTGCCAGCTGCCTGTTTTCTGCTGTTTTGGTTCCAGGAAAGTCAGAAAATCAATATTCTCGGAATTGGACCGGACAAAAGCCAAAGTCGATATTTTACCGGAAGACTCACGGAGCCAGAAGACGAGACGGAGAGGGGCCATAGGGTGGCGACACCATGTGGTGGCGCGGGCTAGCCCTGGCCACGCCACCAGGTGGTGTGGGACCCCTGGCCGCCCACCGACCTTACCTCTTCGCCTATAAGAAGCCTCCCGATGCATAAACCCTAAATCATCAAGCCTTCAGCCACGAAAAGTTTCGCAGCGCCGCCGCCACCGAAGGGGAGATTCGGGGGACAGAAAAAGTCTCTATTCCGGCACCCTGCCGGGACGATGAAGTGCCCCCAGAGCAATCTCCATCGATCTCCACCACCATCTCCATCACCGTTGCTGATTCCCATGATGAGGAGGGAGTAGTTCTCTCTCAAGGCTAAGGGTTCTACCGGTAGCTATGTGTTCATCTCTCTCTCTATGTGTGATCATATTGTGATCATGAGCTTTGTAATCAAGTAGATCTACCTTGATACTCAAGTGCTTTAATAGATCTCTGCTCTCCCCATGTGTGTGAAAGTGACAACGTGAACACCACGGAGGCACTTAGGCTAGAGATTTCAAATACTTGTTATGAGTTATATTTGGAGTTCGATGTCTTTATGAAATTGTTGTGTTTGTTGGACTCATCTAGTACTCAAGGTGATAGTGTGGGGTTATCTAGATGGGAAAGATGAACTTTGAGGTGTGCTGTTATAGCCCTACCATCGATTAGAGTGTCCAACCGAAGAGTAGTTAAGAGTAGTATCATAAAGAGAAGATATTTATATGAGAGTATTCACTAGTGAAAGTATGATCCCTAGGCCTTGTTTCTAAACATTGAAACACCGTTTGCAATTAGATCTGTTACATGTTTCCTTGGTTCCATATTTATTTCAGTTTTCCTTTAGTCTCTTCCATGCCATCAAGCTATCTTCTATCACCGTTGTCTTATATCCATACCACTTGTATTTCACTATCTCTTCGCCGAACTAGTGCACCTATACACCTGACAAGTGTATTGGGTGTGTTGGGGACACAAGAGACATCTTGTATCTTGATTGCAGGGTTGCTTGAGAGGGAATCCCTTTGACCACTTCCTCCCTGAGTTCGATAAACCTTGGGTAATCCACTTAAGGGAATACTTGTTGCTGTTCTACAAACCTCTGCACTTGGAGGCCCAACAACTGTCTACAATATTAGAAGTGCGTAGACATCAGGGCCCCACACTAATTGTAAATTAGCAACACAAAAAGGCACCAATATTTAAAATTACAAGAAGCATCATGATTTTGAGAATAGCCTCACAAATTTCTAGTTATAAAAAGCAAGGAACATCGATTCATAGAAAAACCTTACAAATTTCAAATTATAAAAAGCACCACCAAAGAGCCGCACAAAGTTAAAAACTATAAAAAGCATCCTAAATTTTGTAAACAACCTCAAAAATTTCAAAGTATAAAAATGATCACAAAAAGGCTCATGGAATTAAAATTATAAAAAGCATCATAAAAGCCTCACAAATTTAAAATTATAGAGGGAGAGAATGCATCACGAAAAGCCGCACAAATTTTAAAATATAAAAAACATCACAGAAAAACCTAGTTTTTTATGATCCTGGTGGCAAACATGTAATTTTTGATCCCGTGGTGGCAAACTGGTGCTCCGGCGCCAAACTTGAACAAATCTAGGGAGAGAGAGCGCACGGGGATATCAAGGCCGTTGGATCTTATAGGATCCAATGGGGTGGCCATGATCGGTGTGAGGTAGGTCTCGACTAATCAGGGCCCACCAATACATAAATGAACACCTTCTGCTCCCAAAAAAGAATTTCTAGGCATAATTTTTTTGGAATTGTTTGCAAGATCGAACTCTAATGAAATGACAAATTGTGGACCTACAAATGATTTCAAAAGAATGATGAAGCTATGCGACCCTTGTAGTGCAAACATAGGCCATTTTAAGCGATATCAACGGGAAGTCAAAAAACCATTCATCGATATTGTCTATCAACCAAGATACACGAGTGCGCTAAGTACAACCTCATTCTGACAAACTATGTCATGGTTAAGGCCATGACCAATATCATGTGAGTCGAAAGCCATGCGTATTATTCGTACCTCGTTGCTCACTTCTAAGAAGGGGTTTTCCAATAAACTCATGTTTCCCGTGTTTGTTATTGTCGTTAGGTGGTAAGTTACATAAAATGCCGCCATGAGATGGTTTCCCATTTTTCTGAATTTTTTTGAATTAGTTGTACCAAAACCTGACCCTAGACCCATAAAAACCAAGAGAAACGTCTACAAATGAAAAAAAAGGTTTTCGATGCAGGCACCCATATTGCAAATTACAAAAAACATCATGAATTTGAGAACAGCCTGACAAATATCCAATTATAAAAAGCAACACCAATTCATAGTCAACCTTATAAAATTTCAAATCCTAAAAAGCATCATCAAAGTGCCTCACAAATTTTAAAACTATAAAAAGCATCCTAAATTTTGTAAATAACCTCAAAAATTTCAAATTATAAAATCAACATAAAATTGTAAACAGCCTTACAAGTTTCAAATTGTAAAAAAGAAACACAAAAAGGTACCCATATTTCAAATTACAAGAAGCACCATGAATTTGAGAATAGCCTCGCAAATTTACAATTATAAAAATAAATGAACACTGATTCATTGATTGCCTTACAAATTTCAAATTATGAAAGCATCACAAACGTATAAGTAGCCTCACAAGTTTCAAATTGTAAAAAAGTAACACAAAAAGGCACCCATATTTCAAATTAAAAGAAGCATCATGAATTTGAGAATAGCCTCACAAATTTCCAATTATAAAAAGAAACACCGAGTGATACACAACCTAACAAATTTCAAATTATAAAAAGCACCATGAAAGATCCTCACAGATTTAAAAACTATAAAAAGCATCTAAAATTTTGTAAATAGCTTCAAAAATTTCAAACTATAAAAGCATCACAAACTTGTAAATAGCCTCACATATTTCTTATTGAAAGAACAAAGAATATGGTTGTGGAAGCCACAAACCTACTTTCCATATAAAGAGGAGTCATGTTCAAAACTTGAGTACTCCGTCGTACTTCTGTTGAAATAGGGGCACAAGAAAATTTACCCCAAATCTCCAGAAGAGAAGAAGAAATGGAGAAAAAGAGGAGAAAAAATGGAGCCATGCTGAGTAGCTAAGAGGAGTTGAAGGCGGTGCGATGTCAGGGCAAAGCTATGATGGGTTCTTGACACAAGGTACATGGTACACTCCACTAGTGATGTACAAGTAAATTTATGGGACTATATATGCATGATAAAAAATTATGTTTTATCTATCCTTCACTACCTCTCATCACCATTAATCCTCCTGCCTCCCCTCTACTACTAGTACAACCCTGTGTGCACAATCCGACTGATATCTTCCTCCTCCACAGCGTGGTGCTCCGTACGTGTGCCTTGTACAGCAGCTCGGTGTCAGTCCTGTGTATGGTGTGTTCGTCAGATGTGTTGGTGTGCATAGGAAGGAAGCATTTGGAGCTTGATGACAATTTAAAGTAGTCAATAGTAGCAAATAAAACATTCAAACTTGTCTAGTTTCGAAATTAATTTTACACCTTACGATGATCTGTTCAATGGACCCAGCAGCCAGTTAATGTATTGAGAATGGGTGAGCGTTTGGAAAGATTTAGCTACTTGCAAAGGATTTGCGTACCTAGAAATTTGACCTAAATTTTGTAAACAACCTCACAAATTTCAAATTATAAAAGCATCGCAAAATGGTAAACAGCCTCACAAATTTCTAATTGTAAGAAAGGAACACGAAAAGGCACCGAAATTTGAAATTACAAAAACCATCATGAATTTGAGAACAACCTAACAAATTTCCAAATATACAAAGCAACGAACACAGATTCGTAGACAACCTTACAGATTTCAAATTATAAGAAGCATCACAAAAGAGTCTCGCAAATTTAAAAACTACATAAAAGCATTCTAAATTTTGCAAACAACCTAAGAAATTGAAAATTATAAGAGCATCGCAAACTTTTAAATACCCTCACAAGTTTCAAATTGTAAAAAAGTAACACAAAAGGCACCCATATTTCAACTTACATGAAGCATCATGGATTTGAGAACAGCCTCACAAATTTCCAATTATAAAAAGCAACACGATTCATAGACAACCTTACAAATTTCAAATTGTAAAACGCACCACCAAAGAGCCTTGCATATTTAAAAACTACAAAAATCATCCTAAATTTGTAAAAGCCTCACAAACTTCAAAGTATAAAAGCATCACAAACTTTTAAACAGCCTCACAGGTTTCTAATAGTAAAAAAGCAACATAAAAAGGCACCCATATTTCAAATTACAAGAAGCATCATGAATTTGAGAACAACCTCACAAATTTCCAATTATAAAAGCAGCGAACATTGATTCATAGACAACCTTACAAATTTGAAATTATAAAAAAACATCACAGAAAAGCCGCACAAATTTTAAATTATAAAAAACATCACAGAAAAGCCAAGTTTTTATGATCATGGTGGCAAACTTGTAATTTGTGATGCTATGGTGGCAAACTGGTGCTCCAACGCCAAACTTGAACAAATCTTGGGAGAGAGCGCATGCGGGGATATCAAGGCCATTAGATCGTATAAGATCCAATGGGGTGGCCATGATCGAGGTGAGACAGGTCTCAACCAATCAGGGCCCACCAACACATAAATGAACACGTTGTGCACCCACAAAAAGGTTTTCTAGGCATAACTTTTTGGGAATTGTTTGCAAGCTTGAACTCTAATAAACTGACAAATTGTGGACCTACAAATGATTTGGAAAAGCATGAGGAAGCTATGCGACCCTTGTAGTGCAAACATAGGTCGTTTGAAGAGAAATCAGTGGGAATTCAAAAACACCCTTCATCGATATTGTCTATCAACCAAGATACATGAGTGTGCCAAGTATGAACTCATTCCAACAAACTATGTCATGGTTAAGGCGATGACCTAACTTGTGCGAGTCGAAAGCCATGCATATTCTTACTACCTTGTTGCTCAGTTCTAAGAAGGTTTTTTCCGATAAACTCATGTTCCTCGTGTTTGTTATTGTTGTTAGGTGATAGGTTACATAAAATGCCGCCATGAGATATTTTCCCATTTTTCTGATATTTTTGAATTAGTTGTACCAAACCATGGCCCTAGACCCATCAAACCAAGAAAAAGGTCTATAAATGAAAAAAGGGTTTTCAGTGAAGGAAAAACCCTAAACCCATTATCAAAACATTTTTGGTGCAAGGAAAAACCCTAAACCCAGTATCAAAACATGAAGATATACCTATATCCAAGTGTGTGCAAATTTCGGTTAATTCTGACAACATCGCCTAGTGAGAATGTTTTTCCTGTTAGGCAAGAACGAAGAATATGGTTGTGAATAACCAAACCTATTTTTCATATAAATAATACACATGTGGAAAACTTGAGTACTTTGTTGAACTACTATTGAACTAGAGGCATAAGATAATTAACCCTAGGTCTCAAGAAGAGAAGAAGAAATGGAGAAAAAAAGAGGAGCAAAAAATAGGAGCCATCACGAGAGCAGCGAAGATGAGTTGAATGCGGTGAGATATTAGGGCAAAGCTATAATGGGTTCCTGACACGAGGTATAGGGTACATTCCACTAGTGGAGAACTACTAAATTTATGGGACAATATATGCAGGAAAGAAATTGTGTTTTCTCTCTCCTTCCCTGCCACTCATCACCATTAATTGCCCCTCTACTACTAGTACAACCCCTGCACACCAGCCAGCTGATCTCTCCCATGTCCACATCTTGGGACTGCACACGCGTGGCTTGTATAGCACTCTATGTCAGTCATGTGTCTAGCATTTTCGTCAGATACGTTGGTGTGCATAGGAAGAAAGCATTTTGGAGCTTGGCGGCGATTTAAAGTAGTCGGTAGTAGCAAATCAAACATTCAAACTTTTCTAGTTTCAAAATTAATTTTACAACTTATGAAAATCTATTCAGTGGACTCACTAGGAAGTCAATGTATTGAGACTGGGTGAGAGTTTGGAAAGATTCAACTACTTGCTAAGGATTGGCATGCATAAAAAATTGACCTAAATTTTAAAAAACACCTCAAAAGTTTCAAATTATAAAAGCATCGCAAACTTGTAAACAACCTCACATGTTTCTAATTGTAAAAAAGGAACACGAAAAGGAACATGAAAAGGCACCCAAATTTCAAATTACGAAAGGCATCATGAATTTGAGAATAGCCTCACAAGTTTCCAATTATAAAAAGCAACACTGATTCATAGTTAGCCTTACAAAATTTCAAATCCTAAAAAGAATCAGCAAAAAGCCGCACAAATTTTAAAACTATAAAAAGTATCCTAAATTTTGTAAACAACCACAAAAAATTCAAATTATAAAAGCAACACAAACTTGTAAACAGTCTGAAAAGTTTATAATTATAAAAAATCCACACGAAAAGGCACCCATATTTCAAATGACAAGAAGCATCATGAATTTGAGAACAACCTCAATAATTTCCAATTATAAAAAGCAACATTGTTTCATAGACAGCCTTACACATTTCAAATTGTAAAAAGCATCACCTAAGAGCCTCGCAATTTAAAAACTATAAAATGCATCCTAAATTTTGTAAACAACCTCACCAATTTCAAATTATAAAAGCAACACAAACTTGTAAATAGACTCACAATTTTCAAATTGTTAAAAAGCAACACAAAAGGCACCCACACTTCGAATTACAAGAAGCATCATGAATTTGAGAACAAACTCACAAATTTCCAATTATAAAAAGCAACGAACACCGATTCATAGATAGCCTTACAAATTTCAAATTATAAAAAGCATCCCCAAAGAGCCTCGCAATATTAAAAACTATTAACACATCCTAAATTATGTAAAACACCTCACAAATTTCAAATTACAAGAGAATCGCAAAGATGTTAACAACCTCACAAGTTTCAAATTGTAAAAAAGCAACACAAAAAGGCACCCATTTTTCAAATTACTAGAAGTGTCATGAATTTTAGTATAGCCTCACAAATTTCCAATTGTAAAAAGCAACACCGATTCATAGATAACCTTACAAATTTCAAATTATAAAAAGCACAACCAAAGAGCCTCAAATATTTAAAAACTACAAAAATTATACTAAATTTTGTAAACAGCCTCACAAATTTCAAAGTATAAAAGCATCACAAACTATTAAATAGCCTCATAGGTTTCTAATTGTAAAAAAGCAACCCAAAAAGCACCCCTATTTCAAATTACAAGAAGCCTCATGAATTTGAGAACAGCCTCACAAATTTCCAATAATGAAAATAATGAACACCGATTCAAAGACAAGCTTACAAATTTCAAATTATAAAAAAACATCACAGAAAAGCCGCACAAATTTCAAATTATGAAAAAACATCACAAACGCCTAGTTTTTTGATCATGGTGGCAAACTTGTAATTTTTTATGACGTTGTGGCAAACAAGTGCTCCAACACCAAACTAGAACAAATCTAGGGAGAGAGCACGAGCGGCGATATCAAGGTTGTCAGATCGTAGGATCCAATGGGTGTGTCCACGATCGGTGTGAGGTAGGTCTCAACCAATCAGGGACCATCGACACATAAATCAACACCTTTTGCACACAAAAAAGGTTTCCCGGGCTTATTTTTTGGGATTTTTTTGGCAAGATTGAACTCTGATGAAATGACAAACTGTGGACCTACAAATGATTTGAAAAAGCACGAACAAGCTATGCGACCCTTGTAGTACCATCATAGGTTATTTTAAGTGAAATCAGTGGGAATTCGAAAAAACACTTCATCGATATTATCTATCAACCAAGATACACGAGCGTGCAAAGTACGACCTCATTCCGACAAACTATGTCCTGGTTAAGGCCATGACCTAGCTCATGCGAGTCGAAAGCCATACATTTTTTTCGTACCTCGTTGGTCACTTCTAAAAAGGTTTTTTTTGATAAACTCATGTTTGCCATGTTATTATTGTTAGGTGGTAGGTTACATAAAATTACGCCACGAGATGGTTTCCCATTTTTCGGATATTTTTTAAATTAGTTATACCAAACGTTGGCCCAAGACCCATCAAAACCAAGAGAAAGGTCTATAAATGAAAAAGGGGGTTTTATGTAGGCAAAACCCTAAACCCATTATCAAAACATTTTTGGTTCCAGAAAAACCAGAAACCCATTATCAAAACAGCAAGATAAACCTATATCCGAGTGTGCAAATTTTTGTCTCATTCCGACAACATCACCTCGTGAGAATGTTTTTTCTGCTAAGCAAGAACGAGTAATATGGTTGTGAATGCCACAAACCTACTTTTCATATAAAGAGGACTCATGTGCAAAACTTGAGTACTCTATCGTACTTGCATTGAACTAGGGGCACAAGAAAATTAACCATAAATCTCTAGAAGAGAAGAAGAAATGGAGAAAAAAGTGGAGAAAAAGGGAGCCATAGCGAGAGCAGTGAAGAGGAGTGCGGAGGAGTTGAAGGCTGTGCAATATCATCGAAAAGCTATGATGTTCGTGACACGAGGTAGAGGGTGCACACCACTAGCGGAGTACTACTCCTAGTAAATTTATGGGACTATATATACAGGCAAAAGAAATTGTGTTTTATCTCTCCTTCGATGACCCTCATCGCCATCAATCCTCCCCTCTCCCCTCTACTACTAGTACAACCCCGCGTGCACCAGCCGGCTGATTTGTCCCTCGTCCACAGCATGGCGCTATGCACGTGTGCCTTGTACGACAGCTCTGTGTCAGTCATGTGTCCGAGGTGTTCGTTACATGAATTGGTGTGCATAGGAAGGAAGCATTTTGGACCTTGACGGAAATTTAAAGTAGTCGGTAGTAGAAAATCAAACATTCAAACTTGTCTAGTTTCGAAATTAATTTCACACCTTATGAAAATATGTGCAATGGATGCACTAGGCATTCAATTGAGAATGGGTGAGAGTTTGGAAATATTCAACTACTTTCTAAGGATTTGCATGCTTCGAAATTTGACCTAAATTTTGTAAACAACCTCCCAAATTTCAAATTATAAAAGCATCATATACTTGTAAATAGCCTCATAGTTTTGTAATTGTAAAAAGGAACATGAAAAGGCACCTGTATTACAAATTACATGAAGCATCATGAATTTGAGAATAGCCTCACAAATTTCCAATTATAAAAAGCAACAACGATTCATAGACAACCTTATGAATTTCAAATTATAAAAAGGACAACCAAAGAGGCTCAAAGATTTTAAAACCACGAAAAGCATCCTAAATTTTGTAAACAGTCTCAAAAATTTCAAAGCATAAAAGTATTGTAAACTATTAAATAGCCTCACATGTTTCTAATTATAAAAAAGCAACACAAAAAGGTACCCATATGTCAAATTACAAGAAGCATCATGAATTTGAGAAGAGCCTAACGAATTTCCAAGTATAAAAAGCAATGAACACAAGTTCATAGACAACCTAACAAATTTCAAATTATAAAAAACATCACAGAAAAGCCGCACAAATTTCCAATTATAAAAAACATCACAAATCAGCCTAGTTTTTATGAACATGGTGGCAAACTTGTAATTTTTGATGTCATGGTGGCAAACTGGTGCTCCAGCGCCAAACTTGAACAAATCTAGGGATAAAGCGTGAGCAGGGATATCAAGGCCGTTGGATCGTATAGGATCCAATAGGGATGGCCACAATCAGGGCCCACCAACACATAAATGAACACCTTGTGCACCCAAAAAATGGTTTCCGGGTTCAATTTTTTTTAGAAATTGTTTGCAAGATTTAACTCTGATGTAATGAAAAATTGTGGACCTACAAATGATTTGAAAAAGCACGAGTAAGCTATGTGTTCCTTGTAGTGCAAACATAGGTCATTTTAAGTGAAATCGATCGGAATTCGAAAAAACCCTTCAATGATATTGTCTATCAACCAAGATACAAGATTCATCGAACGCCTTACAAAATTTCAATTATAAAAAGCATCACCAAGGTGTTGGAGATTTGTCCCACGAAGGAACTAGGGTCCAACAATCCCTTGGTTCTTGAGGGGGCTAAATGTGCAGTTCCGAAGGAACTTAGCAACAGTGATGGCGACAGAGCTATCGCACGATAGAGAGATGACACCGAGGATTTTTACCCAGGTTCGGGACCCTCGTGAGGAGGTAAAGCTCCTACTCCTGCTTGGTTGTATTTATCGCATGCTTCGCGAGGGTACAATGGAGGATGAAAGACTAGGGTTTTCGATCTCAAGGATCTCAAGACTAGGTAGGAGAAGAGCTCCTTATATATAGCGTCGTCGGGCCTCTTCCACCGGTCTATGGGTGGGAAGGGTCTCCACCGTGCCGTTCTTCAGAGTCCTGGTCTATTGATATGTTGCTAACGTATCCATAATTTTTCATGTTCCATGCTTGGTTTTATCTACTTTCTTATGTTTTATTCAAACTTTAGTGTACTTTCTATACACTTTCTTGGACTAACCTATTAATAAGAGCCACAGTGCCAGCTGCCTGTTTTCTGCTGTTTTTGGTTCCAGGAAAGTCAGAAAATGAATATTCTCGGAATTGGACGGGACAAAAGCCAATGTCAGTTTTTCACCAAGGGACACAAGGAGCCAGAATACGAGACGGAGAGGGGCCAGGGGCCCGCCACACCACCTGGCCACGCGGCCCAACCTGGCCCGCACCAGGGGGTGGTCTGGCCGCCTCCGGCACCCCCTCGGCTCCCCTTTCGCCTATAAGATGCCTCCGATACAGAAACTCTAAGTATCCGATCAAAATTCCACGAAAGAGTCCATAGCCGTCGTCATCTCCATCCCTAGATCGGGAGGGATCTGAAGCTCTTCCCGGCACCCTACCGGAGGGGAGAATTCACCCTGGAGGCCTTCTTCATCACCATGCAAGCCTCCGGTGTGATGCGTGAGTAGTTCATCTCTAGACTACGGGTCCATGTAGTAGGTAGATGGCTGGTTCTCCTCCTTTGTGCTATCATGTTTAGATCTTGTGAGCTCCTTTCATGATCAAGATCATCTATTTGTAATCCTACATGTTGTGTTTGCGGGGATCCGATGGATATTGAGATGCTATTTCAGATTGATTATTGATTCTATCATGTCTTTGTTATTTGTGATCTTGCATGCTTTCCGTTGTTAGTAGCTATCTTGGCCAAGTAGATGCTAGCAACTCCAAGAGTTAGTATTTATGCTCGATAGTGGGTTCATGCCTCTAGTAATCTGGGGAAGTGACAGAAATCTCTAAGGTACTAGATGTGTTGTTTCTACTAGGGAGAAAACAACAATCCATTGTTCATAGAACAATCGTATTGTTTACTTTACACGCAATGCGTAATGCAATTATCCGTTGCTTGCAACTTAATACTAGAGGGGGTTCGGATGATATCCTGAAGGTGGATTATTAGTCATAGATGAAGTTGGATTACTGTCTATGTATAATGTTGTAATGCCCAATCAAGTCTCAAAGGAGTCAAGATGAGTAGTATATGCATATTGCTTTCTCGATGTTTTTCAATTGCCCCGGTATAATTTGTTCACCCAACATGTCATCTATCTTAAAGAGAACCACCACTACTGAACTATGGACCCCGGTCCTTTCTTTTACCATCAATCTATAATCAACTGTTTACTGTTTTCTGTTTACTTTCTACAAACTATTACTTTCTTCTACTCGATATGTTTAATCCTTTGTTTTCAGCAAAACCGGTGAGATTGACAACCTCATCGCAAGTTGGGGGCAAAGTTTTGTGGTTGTGTTGTGCAGGTCTCCACGTTGCTGCTGACACCGGTAGTGCGCCCTGCCAAAGTCCAGCTAGCAGCACTGTCGTTGTATAGGGAACGACAGTACCTAAGGAGGTTAGATAGTGGTGTGGGGACTAGCAGGGAAGCTATTGACGGCATCCGCATGTGGGATTGGATACAAGCGAGCGTAGCTGGACGCAGGAAGTACCCAGGTCCAGAGCCCTCGCGGTGAGGTAAAACTCCTACTCCTGCCGGATCTGACTATGGGGGATATACGAACTACAAGTGCTCCTTGAGCTGTATTCTCTAGCTACTGCCTTAAATGCACTGAGACCAACCCTTTCTACTGAGGCCTTGCCTCTCCTTATATAGGCATAGAATCAACGGTCTCACTGGCCAGTCCGACTGGTGGGCCCCATAGGCGGGTCCCAGCCGGCTGGTCATCTACACTATCCGGTATGGTATGTCGCATCGGAGTACGAGCGGTATGGCTGTCATAGGCATAGTGGATGCCGTGCGAGCATGTCGTCAGCACCCGACCACTATTCCCGTGTCATCCTCGCAAAGTCTTCGGTATGGCCGAGTAATGGCCGGTCTTGTCATCGTATAGGGCATACCGTGCACTGATACGCACGTCATCCTGTCTCCTTGATTGGTTCCGGCTACATCACCGTAACCGGCTGCTTCTTGTTGATCTGGCTACAGTGTGGTAGCCGGCCTGTCTTGCCTTGTCCGGCTGCGTCTGGTCAGCCGGACGCGATTCGACTACGTGTTTCTTGTCCGGTTGGGGTATCTAGGGATCATCCCCCCGACACTAGCCCCCGAGCGCGTGTGGATTCCGTCCTTAGGCGAAATGTGCGCATGCTCCCTCCTGGTTTAGAATTTGTATCCGGCTATGCCTGGCGGTTGCGCTACCCGTGACGTCAGCGCTGACGCCGGCCACGCGCACACGCGCCATTGCACTGTGGCGGGCAGCGTAACGTCCCGTCGCACGTCGCCTCGGGAAGCTGCTGCCAGGCGCTTTGGTTCTCGCTCCCGGATCTTCTGCGCATCCCGCTTCGGCGCACGGGATCTGGGCGGCGGTTGGGGTGATGGTCGTTCGGATGCACGCCACGTGGCGCTGTTGACGGTTGCGCTTCTGGTCCTTTAAAGGGACGCCGCGGGGGAGCAGTTCCCCTCCTTCGCTCCCCCGCTCCAGTTTTCCTCTTCCCCGCGTGCTCCTGCCTTTTGTGCTCTTGCTCCGCTGCCGCTGTAGCCTGCTGCGCCGCCCGCTGTTCGTCGTCGGCGGTACGGGCCACCGTCACTCCTCCGCCACTGTGCCTCCCTGCCAGCCGGAGATGGCAGCCGACCGCGAGGCCTGGTGCGGCTCCTCCATCACCGAGGATTAGATCCAAAAGTACCGCGCCACCCGTGTTCTCCTGTCGGAGGAGGAGGTGGCTGTGCGGATGACGCCGGCGGGAGAGGTGTCCCCGCACCCCGCGGAGGGGGAGCGGGTTATCTTTCTCTCGCACCTGTCGCGTGGGTTCGCGCTGCCGGTGCATCCCTTCTTCCTTACTCTCCTGGCGTTCTTCGACCTCCGCCTCCACCACCTCGGCGCCAATGCCATCGGAACACTGGCGCACTTTGTGGCGTTCTGCGAGAGCTACCTCGGGATCCAGCCGGATCTCGGGCTCTTATGCCGGCTCTTCCAAATCTGGCCACAGGTGCAATTCACGCAAGGGCCGCTAGTCGTCTGCGGCGGCGCCTCCATCTACTCCCGCTCGGAGACCGGCTACCCCAAGTTTCTTCTGCAGGACACGGTACGACTGTGGTAGCAGTCGTACTTCTATGTCAAGAACCTCACCAACGTCGACCAGTTCAACCTTTCGGCCTTCCATGATGTCGAGTCCAGCCGGCTGCATTGGGACTTGAAGATCCACGGCGACAAGGCGGAGTCGGATGTGATGCTAAAACGCATGCGCTCCCTCGTCCACTGCCGACTGACCGGCCTGGACGTCACCCTCAGCTGGATGTCCCGGCTAATGATGCCGTTGTAGTAGCGAGTGCACAAGATGTGCTTCTACTACTGCCAGCTGGACCCGACCCGGTTGTCGCGCCGTGATCCCCGCTACCACAACCTGAAGGAGTGGGTGTGGACAATCACCAAGGAGCAGCTACCAGAGTGCTGGAAGTTCAGTCTGGCGCCCTACGGCCGGAAGAACCGTGCGCCCCGGGTAGGTCCTTCTAGCCGGATTTTTTCTTTCTCATTTCTTGCCCTTCTTTCTTCTTTTATCCGACTAATCTCTTGTATTCGGCAGATGTTCCCTTGCATCCTTCACGAGGAGGGTAAGGCTCCCCTCGAGGTGTTCACTCCTGACTTGCCCGAGCCGCGTGCTCGGCGGTCTGGCGAGGAGTCGAACAGGGACGGGGATGCCTTCCCTAGCCGGAACGACGAGCCCGCTGTCGACCCCCACCCGGAGGTTGACAAGGAGGAGGCCGCGCTGACCACCGATCTGGCGCCGTGCCCTACGACGGACGGGGAAGCTGGCGGGAGCGGCTCCAGCCGTTCCGGCTCCAGCTGGCCTGCCACGGAGGAGCCGGCCCCCAAGAGGAGCCGGACCAGCGCCCTGCCGCCGAGCCAACTTGGCCGGAAGAAGGGGCCGCCTCCAGTTGTGCCGGGGTACGTCTGTCCTCCTCTTCCTTCATCGTCTTTTGCCTGTTTCTTTTCCTGCCTTTCTGCCTTTGGCTGATTTGCTTTTCTTTCTTCGCTCTCTTCTTCTGTCTTCTTAGCACGCTGGTTTCCTTTGGAGCCACGAGCCCGGCTCGAGCGCCAACCAGATTGCCGCCCTGGGCTCCAACTGTGTCAGCCATCGCCCCTCCTTCCGAGGTGCCGCCTCCGCCTCCACCTTGAGCTGAACCGGCTACCTCAGCCAGAGCGGAGGGTCCGCAACCGGTCGTGGTGGCCCAGCTGGAGGCGGATCCTCAGCCGGGTGGCTCTTCCACGGGCACGCGGGGGGCCGCTACCGGCAAGGAGCTCGTGGTTGTTGACGACGACAACTCCGACTAGGAGCCGGGGGAGGAGTGGAGGACCGCAGTGGTTGCCGTGAAGGAGTCTTTGGCTGTCAACGCCGTAGATGACGACGCTTCCTCCACCGCCTCACTGACGGACCTCGCCGCCACCCTCAAATTGGCGGTGAAGGAGATTCGGCTGCTGGAGGCCGCAGCCGGCGGGAACCGGTCCCTAGAGCAGAAGCTTGCTGCTGCCAACGGGACTTCCCAGAGTAAGTTTGCTTCATCTGTCTTGCTCCTTTTTTTCTTACTGATAGCCAGTTTTGTCGCAGCCATCCTCGTGTGCGCTCAGCGCGAGATTGATTGCTTGAAGAAAGCGAACGATCGGCTGAGCAAGTCCAACTCTACTCTGCGGCTACAGAACAAGGATTGGCACGCGAGGGTAGACGGCCTGGAGGCCACCATCAAGAGGCGCGACGCCTCGCTCGCCAGCCGGACCGAAGCATTCAATCTTCTCGAGGCCTAGAACAAGGACCAAGAGAAGGAAATCAAACGGCTGGCGATGAAGGAGAACACTCTGGTGGAGGAGCTGATGCAGGTTGGCCACATGGCTAAGGGTGAGTTCCTCTTCTCCGCCTTCTTTTCTTTCCGGATCTGGTAGCCGGATCTGACTCTCTTTTCTGACAGCGCTTTACCCTGGCATAGACCTGCTGGCGTACAACCGACTGCAGGAGAACTGGCCGGATGCACAGCCGACGGCTCAGGAGCTCGTCGTCCTTCTTGGCGAAGAAGGTGCCTAGCTTCGTCAAGAGGCGCGAGACATCTTCTCCTTCCTGTGGTCGGATACCCCGGTTCCAGAGACGATGGCACAGCTGGCTGCGAAGGTGGGGGAGGTGCCGGCTGCGGTGGACCGGCTGAGGGACATGGCGGCGCGAGCCGGAGCGGAGATGGCTCTGGCCCTCATGCTCTCCTGGTACAAGGACGCCCGCGTCGAGAAGATCGACGGAGGCTTTCGTGCCAGCGCCGACCTTGCCGCCATCCGCCAGGCCCATCCGGAGCTCCGAGGATCCGCCATCAAGATCTCCGACTACATGGACCCTGACGACGTGCTCACCAACTCGGAGTCCGTCGGTACTCCTGATGTGGAAGGCCCGACGCAGCCGCCTGCGGGCACCGGAACCGGATCGAGCGCCGCACGTCCTCCTCCGCCTGAAGCTTCTGCCGGCCGAGATGCTCCTCACGGCAAGGGTCCTGCCGCTTAGCCACTGCCCCGGGATACCGGGTGTATTTTTTCTTGGTTTTAGTTCTGTTTGAAACTTGTCTGTCTGTATCGGCTGTCTCTGACACCAGGTAAACTTGTGGGAGCTTCGCCTCCTTTTTTCTTTGCCTGTTAATATTGAGCTTTCTTGAATTTCCTTCAACTTGTGTGCTTTGAATTTTCTTTCAACATTTCACCGGTTGACTTTATCCGGCTTACTTCGCCTGGCTACACACCTTTAGCCGGAGGAACTGCACCTCCCGTGGGGGCGCGCTAGCGTACCCACTGGGTGTAGCCCCTGAGATTCGTAGTAGCTGGCATAGCCAGGTGCTTCGAATCTTCCTTCTTTTTCCCAAATCTTCTAAATTTATCCGACTAGACTCGTCTTAGTCGACTGCTTTCACTGGATGAACACCTTCAACCGGGGAACTAACATTCCAGTGGGGGCGCGCAAGCACACCCGCTGGGTGTAGCCCTCGAGATTTGGAGTTGCTGGCATAGCCAGGTGCTTCGAATCTTTCTTGCCTTCTCTTGCTCCTGCCCTTGCCCTCACCTGGGCTCCGAATGGCCGGCTAAACGCCCTTAGCCGGTCAGGAACTACAAGATTCCACTGGGGGCGCGCGAGCGCACCCAGTGGGTGTAGCCCCCGAGATTCGGAGCGCTTGATGAAGGCAACGACTTCAAATCTTCTTCTCCTTTCCTTCCTGAATTCCGACTCAAGGTAGTCGGACAAGAATATACATACACATACACATACATCCTCACAGGTTAATAGGTTAGTCTGCCAAATTGTAGCCGGAAAACAAACTTGTTTTTTTGGAAAACTAGCTTGTGCCTCTTTGGACACTTGGTCGCTTTCCCATGTGTTCTGCTGTTTTCGCTGAATCCTTGTCGGGCAGCCGGGTTGCGGTCTGCAGCCGGAATCGAAGGGAGCTGACAGTACATTGCGCATGGTACTAATGACTTAGTAACCAGATTGGTTTAAGGTAGTTGCAAGGCCGGGACGCCCGGTCTATCGCGTCTCCTCCCAGTTTTTCGTGTGGGATGCCTCGGGCTTTTGCTCTTGCTAGACAGACAGTCGGGTTGCGGTCTGTAGCTGAGACGAAGAGTGGGCCTCTAACATCATCGCATACTACTCAGTTGGTTCGTTGACTTAGCAGGCCGGGCCCGCCGGCAAGCCCCCGGGTAGGGGTTGCCGGAGCCGGAAAATCATAACCAGAAAAATAGATGCGAACACATTTCTAGCAAGGAGCCCCCGAGCATCTCGTAGGGGTCCGCATTTTCATTCATAGGGTTTGCAGGATACATACACTGTCTGGCGACTAGCTGTAAAATGGGCAGCAAGGCCGCGTTCCAGGGATGCTCGGTTTCCTCGTCTGATTTGTCCATCTTGTTCTTGCGCGGCTGCTGCGTGTCGATCAGGTAGTAGGAGTCATTGGGCAGCGCCCGACTGATGATGAAGGGGCCCTCCCAAGGTGGCGATAGCTTGTGAATGCCGTTCGTGTCTTGCACTAGCCGGAGAACTAGGTCGCCCTCGCAGAACGTGACTGGGCGGATCCGGCCCAAATGGTAGCGGCGTAGTCATTGCTGGTACAGGGCTGACCTGGACAGAGCCAGCTCGCGGGCCTCCTCCAGGAGGTCCACTTCGTCCTCCCGCGCCTCCTGGTTGGCCTTTTCGTTGTATAGGAGCTTGCGCGGTGAGTCAAACTCGATGTCCGTGGAGAGGACGGCTTCCGATCCGTAGACCAGGAAGAACGGGGTGTAGCCGGTTGATCTATTCGGCATGGTGCGGAGGCTCCATAGCACAGCCAGAAGTTCCTCGATCCAGCATCCGGGTGACCTCTCCAATGGCTCGATGAGACGCGGCTTGATACCGGCTAGCACCAAGCCATTTTCTCTTTCGACTTGCCCATTGGACTGTGGGTGCGCGACGGAGGCAAGGTCCAGCCAGACGCCCTTGTTGCTGCAGAATCGGGCAAAGGCCCCCTTGGCGAAGTTCGTGCCGTTGTCGGTGATGATGCTGTTGGGCTAGCCGAACCGGTTAATGACGTCGGTGAAGAAGGTAATGATTGTCGCCCCGTCCAGCTTCCGGATTGGCTTGGCCTTGATCCACTTCGTGAATTTGTCCACCGCCACCAGCAGGTGGGTCATGCCCGCGCGTGCTCGCTTGAAGGGACCGACCATGTCGAGGCCCCAAACCGCGAATGGCCAGGTGATCGGTATGGTCTTGAGTGCCGAAGTTGGCATGTGCCTAAGCTGCCCGAAGCGTTGGCACCTATTGCATGCGCGGACCAGCTGCTCAGCATCCTCGAGGACGGTGGACCAATAGAAACCATGGCGGAACGCCTTGGCGATTATCGCCCTTGATGAAGCGTGGTGCCCGCACTCGCCCTGGTGGATGTTCTTGAGTAGCCGGTAGCCCGTGTCTACATCGACACACCTTTGGAAAATGCCGGATATGCTGCGCTTGTACAGCTCCCCGTTGATGATGGTGTACGTGTGTGCGCGGCGCCGGATTTGCCTGGCTTCCACCTCGTCATCCGGAAGTTCTCTAGTGGCGATGTAGCTCATGAAGGGCTGTGCCCAGGATGGCACCTCCCGAATGACGAGGATGCCCCCGCTCTCCAGTTGACGGATGACGGGGGGTCGTCCGGATGGCGTATCCGGGACGGCAGCCCCCTAGCGGCTTGACGGGCTGGTACCCCCGGGTCTTGCGAGCCAGAGGGTATTTCCTTGCCGGAGTTGGTGCGGGTCTTTTTCTTCGGAGGTTCTACCGGCTCCGCTTCTGCTGCTCCATCAGCCGGAGCGCTCCCGGCCCAGATGATGGAGTCTGATTCAGGTGACGGATTGATGGAGGGCTTGCGCAGGTGCTCCAAGGAAACCCCTAGTGGGATCATCTGCCTGGTGGATCCGATTCATGCAAGCGAATCGGCTGCCTCATTGTTGACGCGGGGGACGTGATGGAATTCACATCCGTCGAAGGAGGCGCTGAGCTTCTGGATGTGGAACTGGTAAAGGGCCATGTCGTCTCTGGCGTCCCACTCTCCGGATACCTACTGCACCACCAGATCCGAATAACCGACACAAAGGATCCAGTTGACACCGATCTCCTTGGCTAGCCGAAGTCCGTGTGCTAGTGCCTCGTACTCGGCTACGTTGTTGGAGGCCTTGAAGTGGATTTGCAGTACATATTCCAGCCGGTCTCCCTTGGGTGAGGTGAGCACGATGCCGGCTCCCAAGCCCCCGAGCATCTTCGACCCGTCAAAGTGCATCGTCCAGTAGTCTGAATCTGAAACCGGTGGAAGATACTAGGTTTCAGCCCAGTCGACGAGGAAGTCCGCCAATGCCTGTCACTTGATCTTGAGCCGGGGCTCGTACTGGATGGATTAGGTGGCGAGCTCGATGGCCCACTTGGAGAGTCGGCCGGTGGCGTCCTTGTTGCCGATGATTTCCGAAAGGGATGCGGTGCACATGACCTTAATCGAATGCTCCTGGAAGTAGTGCTTGAGCTTCTTGCATGTCAGGTATACGCCGTAGCACATCTTCTGGTAGTGGGGGTAGTTCTGCTTGGAAAGGGAGAGGACCTCGCTGAGGTAGTAGACGGGCCTCTGAACCGGCTGAGCCTTGCCCTCCTCGGGGCGCTCCACCACTAGGATGACGCTAACGACCCGGCTGATGGCTGCTATATAGAGCAACATCGGCTCCTTGCTAGCCGGCGTGGCTAGAACCGGCGCTATGGATAGCATGCGCTTGCGGTCATGAAATGCGGTGTTGGCTTGTGAAGTCCAGGAGAACTTGTCCGTCTTCTTCATCAGCTGGTACAACGAGAGTGCCTTCTCCCCCAGCCGGCTGACGAAACGACTGAGGGAGGCCAGGCACCCGGTGAACTTTTGGACTCCAAGCAGGCTCCTGGGCGGCTGCATCCTCTCGATTGCTGCAATCTTCTCCGGATTTGCCTCGATGCCTCGTTGTGATATGAGGAAACTGAGGAGTTGACCGGAGGGCACTCCGAAGACGCACTTCTCCAGGTTCAGCTTCATCTGGTATTGGCGGAGGTTGCCAAATGTCTATCCTAGATCCTCGAGGAGGGTGTGCTTCTCCTTGGTCTTGATGACCACATCGTCCACATAGGCATGCACGTTCCGGCCTATCTACGAGTGCAAGCACTTCTGCATGCAGCGCTGATAGGTAGCGCCTGCATTCTTTAGACCGAAAGGCATGGTTACGTAGTAGAAAGCCCCATAGGGGGTGATAAATGATGTCTTAATATAATCAGCCGGGTTTAGCCGGATCTGATTGTAACCGGAATAGCAATCTAGAAAAGACAACAAATCACAGTCGGCCGTGGAGTCGATGACTTGATCGATACGGGGCAAGGCGAAGGGGTCTTTCGGGCATGCCTTGTTTAGGCTGGTGTAGTCGATACACATGCGCCAGGTCTTGTTCTTCTTCAGCACCAGGACTGGGTTCGCCAACCAGTCTGGGTGGTACACTTCCATGATGAACCTAGCTGGAAAGAGCCGGGTGATCTCATCACCGATTATCTTCCTTTTCTCTTCTGCGAACCAGCGCAGAGGTTTCTTGACCGGCTTCGCATCCGGACGCACGTGAAGTGAGTGCTTGGCAAACTCCCTCGGCACACCCGGCATGTCCTTGGGGGACCACGCAAAGATGTCCCGATTCTCACGGAGGAAGTCGACGAGCGCGCCTTCCTATTTGCTGTCCAAGCCGGCACCAATGGTGACGAACTTAGTCGGGTCGGAGGGGTCGAGCAGGATCCTCTTCGTCTCCTTTGCTGGCTGGAAAGCTCCTTCCCAGCCGGTTTGCTGCTAGCCGGCATGTCCTGCTAGGCCATGGCCACATTGCGCATGATCACATGCTTCTCCTCGGCTATGATGAGGGCCTCTGCTAGTTTGGAACCGACTGAGGCGCACTCTATCGACCGCTTGAAGCAGCCGGTGACGGTGATCACGCCGTTGGGTCCCGACATCTTCGTCTTGAGGTACACGTAGTGGGGGACGGCTATGAACTTGGCGAGGGCAGGGCGCCCGAGGAGGGCATGATAGGAGCTCGTCAGGTTTACCACCTCGAACCAGATCGGTTCGCGGCGGAAGTTCTCCTCGGTCCTGAATATAACGTCCAGCTGGATTTTACCCAGCGGGGCACAAGGTGGCCCCGGTAGTTTGACGTGGAACGTTGTGGTGGTCGGGCGCAGGTCGCATTCGCGAATGCCCAGCTTCTCCAGCGAGGACTGCTAGAGGAGGTTGAGGCTGCTGCCTCCGTCGATGAGGACGCGTGAGAATCGGCAGGTACGCGCGTTGGAGACGATGAGGGGGTTGAGCACCATGGCGTAGCCCCCGGGAGTCGGCAGATGCTCCGGCTGGTCTGTGCGACTCCAGGTGATGGGGGTTTCCGACCAGTTCAGGTACTGGGGGATCGGAGAGATGATGGCGTTGACCTCCTTGGAGCGTCGCCTGCGGCTATGCTTGTCTTCTAGCTCTGTCTCGAAGGTGTGGTAGGCGGCATGCGGCTGGGTGTAGTCGTTGTTATTGTTGCCGCTATTACCATCATTGCCGGCTCCCCTAGTCGGTGGCGGTGATCCACAGGGAGGAGGCGGGGGGAGACGAGGCTGGTTACCCTGGTATTTTAGCTGGCGGGTCCAGCTGCAATTCCGAGTGGTGTGCGTAGCCGGTTTGAAGGGACCGCTGTGCCACTTGCACGGGCCGTCAAACATCTGGTCGTGGCTTCTGCCTCCTTGCATCATTAGCCGGCGCGTCGGGCGCGCCCTCCACAGCGTTGACCTGCCGTGCGTGGTAGTGGGGCTTCTGTTGTTCGGCTTGGCGCTCCCCATGGAACCGTTTGTCGTTGCCGTGGCACCTGGAGGATCCGGCTTCGCCAACCGGATTGCTCGGGCGGTCGGAAGCCGGCTCCGTGGTAGTCGGACGCCCATCAGCATTTACTCGGAGGGGCTTCTTCATGGCGGCATCCGCCGTGGCGTACTGGTTCGCAACCGTCATGAGCTCCGCCATGGTTTTCGGCTCGTCACATAGTAGCCGGTGGCAAAGCATGGTGCCTTCTCGGCAACCCTCGATGAAGAAGCCGATGGCCTGGCTCTCCAGGATGCCCTCGCAGGTGGTGTGCAGCTCCGTCCACTTAGCGAGGTACTCGCGGTCGGTCTCGCGGTCACCCTGGATGCACAAGGCCAAGTCGCGTGGGCGCCCCGGGCGCTTGTACGTACCATTGAAGTTGCGGACGAACACCTTCTCGAAGTCTGGCCAGGCGTTGATGTTGTTGGGTGTGAGGCTGTTGAGCCACGTCCTTGCCGATCCGGTTAGCATAAGAGGGACGTAGCGCACGGTTGTGCACTTGTTCCCATGGGCGATGCCGACTGCCATAGCATAGTCGGTCAGCCAATCTTCTAGCTTCATGCTGCTGTCGTACTTGGGGGTGTCCCTGGGCAGGGAGAACTTTTCTGGAAATGGCTCGTTCCGGATGCGGGGTCTGAAACAAATCGGGCCGGTAGAATCTTCCTCCTCCGTGACGTGCGCTTGAGCGAGGAGCTCGATGCGGTCACCGGCATCCGGACAATCTGGGTTGGGCGCTCCCACCCGGCCCGAGAGACGGGAACCGGCGGGTCTAGGTGCTCCGGTTGGTGGAGGGGAAGGCGGCGGGTTGCTGTTCACCGTCTGCTCCTGGCGCGGATGGCCCCAGTTGCCAGAGCTGCGACGCCTGCTGCGGGCCTTCGCCGGCTGAGGGGAGGACGCCAGCTACGTGTCGCGTGGTGCGCCCTTGCTGTTGGCAGGAAGCTTGCTCCCCCTGGAGTAGCTGGGGTCCTCCTACATCTGCCGGTTGGCGTCAGCCTTCTCGTCCGCGATGCGGAGGAGCTCCTGCACGCGAGTGTGCTAGCGGGTTCGCTCCTCGCCCTCCAGACTGGGCAGTTCTTCTGCCGCGGCCCGTTCCGCGTGCAGGTTCTTGATGGGCGTGTTGTAGGCGGGCCGGATGAGGGCAGGCGCGGGATCCGGTTCCCCATCCTTTTCCATCCTTTTCCATCCTACTGCCTAGCTCGCTGCCCCGACGCCGCACCTGGCCGCGCTGGCTTGGCTCCGCAGTAGCCGGAGTGAAGCCGTGCGCGTGGTCGTATTCGCGCCGAGTGATCTCGAGTTGCTTGTGGGTAGCCGCCAGCTCCATGGCCTCCTGGAGGAGGATCTGTCTCTCCATGGTGAAGTTGGCCTCCGCCTCCTCCAGGTTATCCCCGAGGTTAACCGGCGTCAAGAGCCGATCAATGGTGTCCTCCACCGGGTTCCGAGGCTGCGGAGGGGCGGAAGTTCCGACCACATCCGCGCCTCGCTCCTGCGGCTGGCGGGGGTGAAAGCTGGAGCCGGCCATCATGACCTCCAAGCCGCAGGACGCGACGGAAGCGCTGCCGCGCGGATGCAGCAGCTCTGCGACAGAGACGATCTCCCTGGGGAAACGCTCCGGTACGGTGGCGACGTAGACGGGGAGGTCGCCGAATAGAAGGACGGTGCCGTTCGCCAGGAAGGAGGTTCCGGCGAAGCAGGAAGCGTTGTCGATGATGCAGTCAAATTTTCCTAGCGTGAGCACCAGGCCGGAGGCCACGCTCTCACCGGCTGAAATGCGGGGTCCCATGCGGAACGTGACTCCGGTCGAAGTCATCTAGCCCCACGGTGGGCGCCAACTGTCGTTGTATTGGGAACGGTAGTACCTAAGGAGGTTAGATAGAGGTGTGGGGACTAGAAGGGAAGCTATCGACGATGTCCGCAGGCGGGATTGGATACAAGCGAGCATAGCTGGACGCAGGAAGTACCCAGGTTCGGAGCCCTCGCGGTGAGGTAAAACTCCTACTCCTGCCGGATCTGACTATGGGGGATATACGAACTACAAGTGCTCCTCGAGCTGTATTCTCTAGCTACTGCCTTAAATGCACTGAGGCCATGCTTCTCCTTATATAGGCAGAGAGGCAATGGTCTCACTGGCCAGTCCGATTGGAGGGCCCCACAGGCGGGTCCCAGCCAGCTGGTCATCTACAGTATACGGTATGGTATGTCGCATCGGAGTACGAGCGGCATGGCTGTCGTAGGCACAGTGGACACCGTGCGAGCATGTCGCCAGCACCGGGCCACTGTTCCCGTGTCATCCTCGCAAAGTCTTTGGTATGGCCGAGTAATGGCCTGCCTTGTCATCGTACAGGGCGTACCGTGCACTGATACGCACGTCGTCCTGTCTCGTTGATTGGTTCCGGCTTTGTCACCGTAACCGGCTGCTTCTTGTTGATCCAGCTATAGTGTGGTAGCCGGCATGTCTTACCCTGTCCGGCTGCGTCTGGTCTACTAGACGTGATCCGACTACGCGTTTCTTGTCCGATTGGGGTATCTAGGGATCATCCCCCTGACAAACACCTTTGGGGTGTTTCCTTGCTCCTACTGGATTGATAACCTTGGTTTCATAGCTGAGGGAAAACGTGTTGCTGTTCTCATCATACCTTCCTCTTGGGGTTCCCCAACGAGCTCGATATATTTTGGGCTAAGCATGTACAAGACTGCTTTTTGGTGGACCAGGTCTTGGATGCCAACGCTCCTCCATCTGCTCATAAAGTGATCTTCTCTTATGACATTTGTCCTTGCTCAGTGTTTCTCACTGCCTCTCTTGCACCAAAGTGTCACAGACCTACCCCACTCTTGCTGAGGCTGCCCACCCCACCGGTCAGAGCCTTGTCGGTCTCACTTTTGACCAAGACCTAGTCACGGGGACCGTGGGGGCAGGGCCATCCAATTGCACAGTCATGCTTGTCATTTCCGTCATGGGGGCTCCGTGCTCTTCTCATGGTTGCTCCCTCTAGAAGCATTCCGGAGGGTCTGTCACAACATACCTTGCGAGGGGAGTGGTAGCTTCCTCGCGAGGCCCGCCCAGGTCGTTCGATAGTAGCCCCCGGCCGTTCGAGCGCCGGTATTGCGCCGTAGACGGATCGGATGGCCAGTCTGACGTCTGGTGCTGTGTGGGGCGCGCGCCGCTCCAGGTTCCTGAGGCGCCCACTTGGAAGGTGCATGCCCTCCTGGAACAAACTTTGTCCTATAAAGGGGAAGTTTCCCCTTCGAGCCTAGATCTACTCTTCTTTGCTCGCCCCCTTTCTCTTGCTTCCCTTGGCCAACGACCCTCGCCCGCCATACATGATGTCTTGGAGCTCTAGCAACAACGAAGGGGAAGTGGCCTCTGACCATCCCCCCTGAGAGGAAGAGTAGGGGGAGGAGACGGGAGAGGTGTTGCTGCCCTCCACCATCCAGACAGATGCCGGTCTGGACCGGTCTCGCTCGCAGCTTGACTCCGACCAGAACGAGTGAGGAGGACCCTAGTGTGGCATGGATCGATGGATCCGGTGGGCCTCTTTGGCCCCATGCACCCTTTTTCTATGACACCATCATCGTGGGGTTGATTCCGCCATTCTCCTCCATTTTCTTGGCGGTTCTAGAGCACTACCAGATCTGCGCTCTCCACCTACACCCCAACTGTCACCACCCTGGCCATCTTCGCCTACTGGTGTGAGAAGTTCGTGGGGGTGAAGCCTTCCATGGCACTTCTGTGTCAGATGTACGCCCTTCGCATCACCTCCACCAAACGCATAGCTGGCTGCGCCTCCTTTGTGAAGGAGGATTCGTTTAGAACCCGAATGGGCTGGATGAAGCGCGTGGAGGACTTCTGGAAGCGTTGGCTCCTGATGGAAATGCTGGAGGACAACCCTCACCTTCTGTTAAAGGGTTCGTAGCATAGAAAACAAAAACATTCCTACGATGGGAACTATACACCAAGATCTATCTACTAGATACAAGCAACGGGTGGATATACATCCATGGAGAACTTACCCTCGAAGACAACAAAGTTTTGTTAACAAGTAGGAACTCGTGGATGATGTAGTCGTTCACTTGCCGATATCAAGATCGTGTGGAAGTCCTAACGCCGCAAACCAGCAGCACATCCGCACTCGCACACACGTTCAGGCCACCGAATAACCTCCTCCACCTCGCTCTAGCGATGCAACGGAAGAAGAAACTCCTTCCAGACAAAATGCCACCGAGAACATGTATCACTAACCCGAGACCATGGGGGAATAATACTAAAGGGGGAGAGAGATCCTTCACGAGGAGGTGTGAGGAAGAAGGGTGAGAGGGGTGGCCCTTTATAGGAGGAGGGGGTACCCCTCCCCATGACTGGCGCCCCATGGGGGTTACCCCTCACCTCCCCCATTCATGTGGTGGTAACCCCCTCCACATAAATTTGTCCCTTAACATTCCTCTTTAAAGTCTTTACTTTAAATGCATTAAATTACTCCAAATTTAATGCTCTCTCATTTAATAAAACTCTTTTATTAATTTCATTCTGAATTTTGTTAATTACCTTAATTAACAAACATTCACATAAAACCCCCTTCAAGATTTCAATATTACATGTAGAACCAATTTCAGCAATTTCACCCGAAACAGTTTCAGCGTCTATTGAAATAATTCTAGCACTTTGAAATTCATTCGTCTGAAACATATTTTCTCCAAATGGTGTTGGTGTCCCTTAAGTGTGTCACCCTATGGTTCGTGAATAATGCAGACATGATCGAGACCCCTCTCAGATCAATAATCAGAAGCAGGACCTGGAGATCTATACTGACTCCTACACATTCTATGATGACTTCTGTGATCGTGAGAACCATTAACGTTAGTAACTAAATCCCTTTGTCTCGCGATATATTACATGTCTGAGATTCGATCATCGGTATCTCCATACCTAGTTTGATCTCGTTATTGACATGTACTTTTTTCTTGTTCCCGTGATATAACATTCTAGTGATCTCATCACTTGCTTGCAAACTAACCAATGTGATATCACCAAGAGGGCCCAGAGAATATCTATCCGTCATCGGGATGGACAAATCCCACTCTTGATCCATGAGCCTCTACATAAAACTTTCTTAGTACTGAACCCACTTTATAATCACCCTTTCACGGTGTGACGTTTGATGTTATCAAGATACTCTTCCAGTGTTAGTGATTAACATGATCTCATGGTCTAAGGATTAGGATTACTTTGTTAGATGTTATAGCAATATAAAAACAATGACTTTGATCATAATGCTATACTTCAGATGAATGTTCATCACATCATTCCACTAATGTTGTGACCTCATTATTAACAACATCCAATGTCCATGATCGGGAAACCTTGATCATCTTGTTAATCAACGAGCTAGTTTATAACAGAGGCATAACTAGTAACTTTCCTTTTGTTTAAACACACATGTATGAACATTTCCAAATTAATACAATTATAGCATGCAAAATAAACATCTATCATATACTTGGAATATGTATAATAACAACTTTATTACTGCCTCTTAGGGCATATTCCCTTCAGTCTCCCACTTGCACTAGAGATAATAATCTAGTTACATGGTGATAAATCTAACACCAATGGAGTTCTAGTGTTGATCATGTTTTGATTTAGGCAGAGTTTTAGTCAACGGATCTGCTACATTGAGATTCGTATGTACTTTACAAATCTTTATATCTCCATCCTTGACATGCTCACGGATGGAGTGAAACCGGCGCTTAATATGCTTGGAATTCTTGTGAGACCTTGGTTCCTTTGCGTTGGCTATGGCTCCATAGTTGTCACAATAGATCACCATTGGATCCAGCGCACTAGTAACCACACCCAGTTCGGTAATGAACTCCTTCATCCAAACTGCTTCATGTGCTTCTTGTGAAGCAGGAATATATTCCGCCTCCATTGTTGACCTTGTTACCACGGGTTGTTTGGAGATCCTCCAACTAACTGCTGCTCCGTTCATGAGAAATACGTATCCGTATTGAGACTTAGAGTCATCTGGACCAGTGTCAAAGCAAGCATCGACATAACAATTAGCGACCGGCTCTTTTTCACCTCCGTATACAAAAAACATTTCCTTAGTTCTTCTCAAGTACTTAAGGATATTCTTGACCGCTATCCTGTTTTCTAAACCTAGATCAGATTGGTACCTACTAGCCAAACTAATAGCATGTGCCACATCCGGTCTTGTACATAGCATCGCGTACATTATAGAGCCTATGGCTGAAGCATAGGGGATCTTATCCATTATCTCTATTTCTTCCACCATAGCCGGACTTTGAGTCTTACCCAATGTCTTGCCTTGCAACATAGGTAAGAACCCCTTCTTACTTTCGTCCATTTTAAACTTCTTTAAAATCTTATCAAGGTATATACTCTGTGATATGTCTATTAGGCGTCTGGATCTATCTCTATAGATCTTTATGCCTAATATATATGACGCTTCACCAAGGTCCTTCATAGAAAATTTGCTCTTTAGATAACTTTTAACACTGTTTAAAACATCTATATCATTTCCAATCAATAATATGTCATCCACATAGAATATCAGAAATGCCACATTGCTCCCACTCACTTTCTTGTAATTACAAGCCTCTCAATAAGTTTGGACAAATCCAAACTCTTTGATCACCTCATCAAAGCGGAGATTCTAACTCCGTGATGCTTGCTTCAGTCCATAGATGGATCGCTGAAGCTTCAACACCTTGTTAGCATCCTTAGGATCGAAAAAACCCTTTGGTTGTATCATATACAACTCTTCTTCAATATTACCATTGAGGAACGCAGTTTTGACATCCATCTACCATATTTCATAATTGAAATATGTAGCAATTGCTAACATAATCCTAACTAGCTTTGGCATCGCTATGGGAGAGAATGTCTCATCATAGTTAACTCCTTGAATTTCTCGAAACCCTTTTGCTACAAGTCGAGCTTTATAGACGGTTACATTACAATCAACATCAGTTTTTCTTTTGAACATCCATTTATTCTCAATGGCCTTTCGGTCGTGAGGTAAGTCCAGCAAGGTCCAAACCTGGTTTTCGTACATGGATTCCATCTCGGATTCCATGGCTTCTAGCCATTTGTTGGAATCTGAGCTGATCGTCGCTTCTTCATACAACGTAGGGTCATCTATTTCATCACCCATGAAATTCACAATAGGATTCCCGTACAGTTCAAGAGCTGCACGTGTCACGCTTGACCTGCGAGGTTCGTTAGTGTCCTCTTTCGAGGTTTCATGATCATTATCATTAGTTCCTTCTTCATTTGGTTAAGTCAACTCTAGAATGACTTCCGGTGCTGTGCCACTCGCCATTTCATGAAGAGAAGGTTCAATAACCTCTTCGAGTTCTACCTTTCGGCTACTCACACCTTTCGCGAGAAACTCTTTCTCTAGAAAGGATCCATTCTTGGCAACGAAAACCTTGCCCTCAGATCTGTGATAGAAGGAATACCCAATTTTTTCTTTAGGGTATCTTATCAAGACGCATTTTTCTGCTTTGGGTTCGAGTTTATCAGGCTGAAATTTCTTCACATAAACATCGCATCCCCAAACTTTAAGAAATGACAGCTTAGGTTTGTTTACAAACCATAATTCATACGGTGTCGTTTCAATGAATTTAGGCGGTGCCCGATTTAAAATGAATGTAGCGGTTTCTAGTGCATAACCCCAAAATGACAGTGGCAAGTTAGTCAGTGACATAATAGATCGAACCATTTCCAATAACGATTACGACGTTCTCACACACCATTACGTTGTGGTGTTCCGGAAGGCGTGAGTTGTGAAACTATTCCACAATATCTCATGTGTGTGCTAAACTCATAACTAAGATACTCTCCTCCACGGTCGGACCATGGAAATTTGATCTTTCTATTATGATGATTTTCCACTTCATTCTGAAATTCCTTGAACTTTTCAAAGGTTTCAGACTTATGTTTGATCAAATAGATATACCTGTATCTACTCAAATCATCCGTGAAAGTAAAAAAATAACGATATCCACCTCAAGCCGACACACTCATTGGACCACATACATCAATATGTATGATTTCCAATAAATCTATCGCCCGTTCCATTGAACCGAAAAACAGCGTTCTAGTCATCTTGCCCATAAGGCATGGCTCACATGTATCAAATGATTCAAAATCAAGTGATTCTAAGAGTCCATCGGAATGGAGTTTCTTCATGCGTTTAACGCCAATATGACCTAGACGGCAGTGCCACATATATGGAGATATATCATCATTAAGTTTAATCCTTTTAGCATCAACATTATCGATATGAGTATGAGTACTATCAAGATTCAACAAAAAATAAACCATTCATCATGGGTGCATGACCATAAAAGATATTATACATATAAATCGAACAACCATTTTTTTTATTTAAACGAATAACCGCTTTGCAATAAGCACGATCTGGATACAATGTTCATGCTCAACGCAGTCACCAAATAACAATTATTTAATTTTATCACTAATCCCGATGGCATATGGAGAGGCAGCGTTCCGACGACGATCACATCAACTCCTGATCCATTACCGACACACATCGTGACCTCATCCCTTGCTAGCTGTCGCTTGTTCCGCTGCCCCTGTATCGAGTGACATATATTAGCAACTGATCCGGTATCAAATACCCAGGTGCTACTGCGAGTACTAGTCAAGTACACATCAATAACATGTATATTGCATATACCTTTGTATTGCCTTGCCGGCCTTCTTGTCCGCTAAATACTTGGGGCAGTTGCCCTTCCAGTGGCCAGTTCCCTTACAATAGTAGCACTCTGTATCAGACTTAGGGTCAGCCCGGGATTTCTTTTCAGGCGCATCAACAGATTTGCCGCCCTTCTTTCCCTTCTATTTACCCTTCTTGTCATCCTTGAAACCGGTGGTCCTATTGACCATCAACACTTTATGCTCTTTCCTAATCTCCACTTATGTAGTCTTAAGCATTGACAGAAGCTTGGGGAGAGTCTTCTTCATGCCCTGCATGTTATAGTTCATCACGAAGCTCTTGTAGCTAGGTGTAGAGATTGGAGAACACGATGTATGCCTAAGTCAATGGCAAATGTTATTACTAAGGACACAAGCTTATCGGCGTACCCAGACATTTTGAGTACGTGCTCACTTACGAAGTTGTTCTCTTCCATCATGCAGCTAAATAACTTTTCTGAAGCATTATAACTCTCTACGGTAGCATGGGTATCGAAAATCATTTTCAATTCACCCATGGTATCAAAGGCATTGCCATTTTTAAAACACTTTCGAAGTTCTGGCTCTATCCCATACAGTATGCCACAATGAACTAAGCTGTGCTCCTCCTGACGAGTCACATAGACATTCTTTTCCTCGTCAGGAATACCAGAAGCTGGTAGGGGGCATAGCGGTGCTTCTAGCACATATTGCTTTTGTGCAGCAGAGAGGAGAATCCTCAAATTCATGGCCCAGTTGGTGAAGTTGCTACCATTCACAGCAAGTTTCTCTTTCTCCATGAACACATTGAAATTAAATGCAAGTGGTGCCATCTACAATAGAATTTGTAAATTTTATTTAGACTAAGTTTACGATAGATTGAGTTCAACTAAACTCCCACTCAAAAACAACATCCCTCGTGTCTTTTTGGTGATTACATGAACCAAATTCACTATACCAAGTCCGATCATCACGTGAGTCGGTGTAGCTTCAAAGGTGAGCATCTATAAGGGAATCATATCAACCATATGACTCATGCTTAACCTTTCGCTCCGTGTTCCGAGGCCATGTCTGTACATGCTAGGCTCGCCAAATAGGAACCTTAGTACTCGCGTGTGTAAACCTATCTTACACCTGTTGTATGAAAGCGCAGAGTCGAGTACACACGATCATCATGTGATGTCTCGTAACACGATCCATAGAACGGTGCATACTTAAGGAAGAACACATTTTTTATCTTGATATTTAAATGAGGGATCATCTTATAATGCTACTAAAATAACAAACAAGCAATATAAGATGCAAACATCATATGTGTAAAGTGAAATGATATGGTTCTTGCATTTTATCACTATCATATCCATCGGGTATGATCTTTATCATTCCTTTGTGTGTAAGGCCAAGGTATATGGAACTTACATGTTAGGTGTGTTGTAAGACTATCAAATATACATCAACTTACAATATTACCATATCATGACACAAGCCCAGCAATGATCTAAACTAGACGCCTCTAATTTATCAATTGCAAGTTTTTACGTGGCTTAGGGCTTTCGAAGATAGAACCGTTATTACCTACGAACATGGAACCACAACGATGAGAACCAAATTATTAGCAACTTGTTATAAATCAGATATTGACTATAGTAGAACAGACAGACACCCGCTAGCCACTTATGCAAAACTAGTTGCATGTCAGTCGTGGAACCGGTCTCATGTGTGATGACATGTAAGGTTGGTCCGGTCTGCTTCATCCCACTATGCCACCAATATCCAAAGTACATATAAGAAGCAATAACATGATCATCACCGCCCACATACTCTTATGTGTTCTACCCGTGCAAAGCACCTACACATAGATCAGGCTCTGATACCACTAAAGGGTTCGCAACATAGAAAAAAATTCCTACGATGGGAACTATACGCCAAGATCTATCTACTAGATACAAGCAATGGGTGGATATACATCCATGGAAAACTTACCCTCGAAGACAACAAAGTTTTGTTAATGAGTAGGAACTCATGGATGATGTAGTCGTTCGCTTGCCGATCTCAAGATCATGTGGAAGTCCTAGCGCCGCAAACCAGCAGCACATCCGCACTCGCACACACGTTCAGGCCACCGAATAACCTCCGCCACCTTGCTCTAGCGATGCAGCGGAAGAAGAAACTCCTTCCAGACGAAATTCCACCGAGAACATGTATCACTAACCCGAGACCATGGGGGAATAATACTAGAGGGGGAGAGAGATCCTTCACGAGGAGGTGTGAGGAAGAAGGGTGAGAGGGGTGGCCTTTTATAGGAGGAGGGGGGTACCCCTCCCCATGGCCGGCGCCCCATGGGGGTGACCCCTCACCTCCCCCATTCATGTGGTGGTAAACCCTCCACATAAATTTGTCCCTTAACATTCCTTTTTAAAGTCTTTACTTTAAATGCATTAAATTTCTCCAAATTTAATGCTCTCTCATTTAATAAGACTCTTTTATTAATTTTAATAAGAATTTTTTTAATTACTTTAATTATCAAACATTCACATAAAACCCCCTGCAACATTTCAATATTACATGCAGAACTAATTTCAGCAATTTCACCCAAAACAGTTTCGATGTATATTGAAATAATTCGAGCGCTTTGCAATTCATTCGTCTGAAACATATTTGCTCCAAATGGTGTTGGTGTCCCTTAAGTGTGTCACCCTACAGTTCGTGAATAATGCAGACATGATCGAGACCCCTCTCAGATCAATAATCATAAGCGGGACCTAGAGATCTATACTGATTCCTACACATTCTACGATGACTTCTGTGATCGTGAGAACCTTTAACGTTAGGAACTAAATCCCTTTGTCTCGCGATATATTACATGTCCGAGATTCGATCATCGGTATCTCTATACCTAGTTTGATCTCGTTACCATCATGTACTCTTTTCTCGTTCCCATGATATAACATTCTAGTGATCTCATCACTTGCTTGCAAGCGAACCAATGTGATATCACCAAGAGGGCCCAAAGAATATCTATCCGTCATCGGTATGGAAAAATCCCACTCTTGATCCATGAGCCTCTACATAACACTTTCGTAGTACTGAACCCACCTTTATAATCACCCTTTCACAATGTGACGTTTGATGTTATCAAGATACTCTTCCAGTGTTAGTGATTAACATGATCTCATGGTCTAAGGATTAGGATTACTTCGTTAGATGTTGTAGAAATATAAACACAATGACTTTGATCGTAATGCTATACTTCGGAAGAATGTTCATCACATCATTCCACTAATGTTGTGACCTCGTTATTAACAACATCCAATGTCCATGATCAGGAAACCTTGATCATCTTGTTAATCAACGAGCTAGTTTATAAGAGAGGCATAACTAGGAACTTTCCTTTTGTTTATTAAACACACATGTATTAATGTTTCCAAATTAATACAATTATAGCATGCAAAATAAACATCTATCATATACTTGGAATATGTATAATAACAACTTTATTATTGCCTCTCAGGACATATTCCCTTCATCTGTCTCCCACCGTGCTGGCCGAGAAGGTCAATAGCCAATGGTCCATGGCGAACCTAGAGGTGGACAAGGTGGATGCCCTAGTCGCCCGTGTTGAGCTGCTTAACTCCTCTAGTCTGACAGGACCCCTCATCGCCATGGAGTTCCTCCACCTCAGGATTGCCCCGATGTAGAAGCACAACAAAGACCTGTTGGACTTTGATGCGGGATATCGCCTAGCCCTGGGGGACAGCGTCATGTACAATCCCGTCGTGGAGGGCTTTATCCACGAGCTTCTGTACACTTCCACCCCCTCCGAGCTTCCCGAGGAAGTCTCGCCCCTCTACCTTGCCCCCAAAGGGAAGAGATCCGGGCCTCACTTCCCAAGTTCAACGAGTGGAGGTTTATCCCTCCTAGTCACATGGGTGAGCACCTGAACCCTCTAGACTCGATTTCCCCAGCCGCCATCTCATATGAGGCCTCTCCTGAGACCGTGGCAGGGAAGGCCGCAGGTGCGGGGGATCCTGCCGCTGGGGTCGGCCCTCAGGAGGCATCCTGACAGAAGCGAGCCCGAGAGGAGGGTCCACCTCCAGAGGGGCCGCGTCGGGAAGTGGATGGTCCCGTCCTACAAGGCTATTCATCCTCCTGGTGCAAACGTGGCCGCTGGGGCGTCCAGGTCTCGACCGGGGGCAACACCAGGTAACCGCCGGTAGCCCCATCTCTTTCTCGTGCCTTCTAGCCTCGATTCTCTCGAAGGACCTTTGCAGCGAAGGTCACACATAGAAGCAGCCGCAGGTGAAACGGACCACCTCCCGGAAGGTCTGGCCAATGGTGTGCAACTGGACCTGTCGAGCGAGGTCCAGACAGTGCAGGTTGTGCCCGAAGATAGGGAGGCCGCCTCCCCTCCGCACGCGACCCCTGCCATCGCCTCCCTAGAGCCCCTGGCCATAGAGGTGGACGAGTGTCAACACCCGGATTTTAATACTAGATGCCTATTATGCCATACCTCGCAATCCCAGGATTACCATTTTGATGAGACATAACAAATTTGATATCACATTACATCATCCATTACAAACCATAATAAGGTTTTACACTAATAAAGGATCTCATGATCTAGTCTTAATACAATCAAGCAGCAGAATAAAAAAAGCGTAGTAGTGGGCTCCATCTTCAGGGCATAGGCAATGGTGGCGATAGGAGACGATTCTAGTTGTCGTATCCGTCCTGCTGTCCATCTTCCTAATAGTCCTCCTCATAGTCTAGACATGGGAATAGCCAGGGACAAAGCCATGAGTACTCTTTAAGTACTCGTAAACTATCACTAACTAGTAAGGCAGTGCTAGTTGGAATACTAAGCTCTAGGTTTCTTTGCAAAATCTATATTTATCTTAAGCTAAGTTTAGAAGTAAGAAAGCTAACTTAATGTTCTAAAATCACCTAAGTGGGTACTTACTTTCTATAGTCACAACCTTGTTGTGGTCAAGTCAAAGTCATAATTCATTTCACAAGTCATTTTGAAAACATCTGACGACGAAATAGTATGTCCACTCCAACTTTCCATGACCATGGACGCGGCTATTCGAATAGTTTGACACTCTACAGAGGTGGTACACTTTCACCACAAAATTCGATACATATGTCAGGGATAACCCTGAATCAATCATACTTAGTATACGGATAATCAATCATAACCATTCAATTACACACTCTAGTATAGGCACCTCCCCTATGAGCTTGGCCTCCCAGCCATGGCCATCTGCCATCCTGGGCACTGCATATGTGGAAACACATCAAGAGGTAGCATCAGCTCAAACTTCCTTGCGAGGGAACCCATATAATGCATAGAAACTTCCGGCTAAGCCTTACCCAATTCAGGTATTGTGGTTGTACGGTAAAATTGGAATGGTATCGCATCCGAACCCAACCATCAGTTTTTATAAAGGGATAAGGCTCATGCCTCAACATTTTCATCATCAAACCATTGTGTTTCTCAACACATGTCAAAACATCTCAATAGAATGAAGCATCATTCACTAGTTTTCATAATCATTTTCACCAAGTATTCCCATCTAAATTGATCAAGTTTTATGCTTAGCACTATCCACTAAGGTTAAGAGTGTTCACTAAAGAGGGGTTCTAATCTTCAATCTCATGCCACAGAATGACATCTAAGTATAACTAGATAGGCCAAGTTTTATACTCTTTATGCATTCTATACTAAAGGTAAAGAACTTTGGTAAAGTAAGAGAGTAAAGCTTGCAAGTACAACTTGGGATGGTATAAATCAAAATATATAACCCAAGCATGCCTAAGGCATCTTGCTTAGGTTAACTTGAATCTAGTGGTGGCTTGCCTAAGGCATCCTCCTCCTCGTAGAATTGGTCGTTACTATCGTTTACAAATAAATACGAGGTACACAATCACCAAACAATAGTTATCTATGCTATTTACCACACTAAGGCACACACTTGATGATTTAGCATCATCATAAACATCACATGCAATAAAGAACTAGTTTTATTCATTTTATTTTAGAAAAGTAATTTCTACTCATTGAAATTAATTAAGATTTAATATTCTCCAATTAAAATATGGGATCATGCTGACACATGTCATCACCACATATTCTAATACATGGGAATGTGATTTAAAGTGTTGGACACATGTCATCACCACATATGTTTAAGACTATTATCTAATAGATTTAAAGGGACTAGAAATGCCCTAATAGCATTATTTGGTGCTAGTCCAATGTCACTGCATGCAATCCTAGATATTTTTATATATTCAGATAGATATTATCAAATGTGATTTTTGAGAGTTGGAATCAACTCAAAAGCTATTATGATTAATTTTTGAAAAATGTTTGAAGTTGCAAAAGTCTCTGTTTTATTATTTTTACTATATGTCATCTGTAACTCCAAATGATTTAAATTCAACGGGCTTGGATAGATATTTTAATTTCCTTTCTAGTAAAATTTGAATCATGCAATTTGGTTGAGTCAAACTCCCTTAATTGCTTTTTGAATAAGTGGATAGAATATGATTTCAACTAAATTGGAAAATTACTTATTTGAATTTTTGGGCTAGCGCGAGAAAACTAATGGGCCGGCCTAGCTGCACAGCACAGCGCAGCGCGCTGCTGATAGAGGGAGTCCACTGATCAGTGACTCACTCTACGTGAAACGGTATCTTTCAACCAGAGCCCTATGATCTAATTCTAATCCAACGGTCGTGGTTCATCGTCGATGATGAACAGCTCCGACGAGGAATCAACCCTAACGCGGCGGTGGGGGTCTCACAGGGCTCACCTAGGCTCCATCTAGGGTCGACGACGGGGCGATCGACGTGGTAGACGACGGCGAGGCGAGGTGTGGTCATGGCGAGGCTCGGGGGGGGGGGGGGGGTCGAAATCAACGACGCCATTCTCCTCTAGCAGTGGTGGGCTCCGGCCAAATTCTGGTGAGGGAGAGCTCGCCTTGCTCTAGGAAGAGGTGGGGAAGGTTAGTGAGGAGTGGGGAGTGGTTTGGTGTGAGGAATGGAGGTTGGGGTGGCCTCCGTTTATAGTTCGACGAGGGGACCGAGCGGTGCGGCGGTGAGCTCGATGGTGGCGTGGCTACATGCATCTATTAGCATGGGCGAGGGCTTAGGACGGTGCGGTGCTCCCTGGCTGTTCTCACAGACTTAATGGCGTGGCGTGGGGCGACTTGGTTTGGTCTGGCGTGTGCGATGCTCTGCGCGGCAGCGGCGGTGTTCGAGACGGCGCACGAGAGCTACGGGTCATGCGACGGCGAACGGGGGTGTCTGCCGGGGTGCTGCGATCATGGCGGGTCTACACATGCACGGTGAGTTCAAGGCACGGTACGTGGGAGCTGGTCGGGGGTAGCGCACTCGCGCGCTCTGGACACGCCGCAGAGATGCGGTGCGCGGCGGTGTTAGTGTGGTCCAGGGCTGGGCAGGGGGTGGACAGGTGGTGTTAGTGCGCGACCGTGGGGTGGACAGGGGGTGGAGGTAGGCTGCGGCGAGGCTTGTGGACATGCTGGTTGGGCGTGGGGCTTGTCTGGTATGAGCTAGCCGTGGTTGGCCGGCGATGACCACTTTCGGGCGGCGCTCCATTGTGCCAGCGATGAAGAGGGAACAAGGGAGTAACTAGGGAACCATTTGGTCGATAATCACTGTACCAAATAGTGAAGCTAGTCAAAGGATTATTCTGTGCATGCCAAGTGTTTCTGTTAATGGCTGCATGAACTTTAGTTTTGAATTTTTGATTCAAATTTTTTGAGGGATCTTAGATTAAGCTTGAGAGACTAGGTTTGCTTGGATAAGTCAAGGTGAACTCATTTGATGTGTTTTTGAAAAAGTGTGATCTTAACATACACTTGATTCAATTTTCATATGTCCTTTAAATTGATTTTCTAGATGTTTTTGTAAGTTTGTAAAGTGGGCCTTGATACACTTTTACTTGGTCTAGCAAGGGGTGAAAAGAAATAGAATTGTTTCTGTTAAGAATTGTCTTCTAGGAACACCTAAAGTGACCTAGTGGTTTAAAATGGTCAAAATGACCATTTGGTTTATTCAATCATTTTTTATTTCTTTTTCTTTGGATTTTGTTTGTAAATGGTCTAGATGATGTGGAATTCACCTTTAATTCATTGCATAACATTTAGAAAAATCAAGCTTGGCATATACACTCAATTCTACACTAATGCAAACACATATGCATTCATATGCTTTTTCTTAATAGAAGTTTTTGTTAACCCTAAATTGGGTGATTAGACCATGATAACCTTGATTATAGTTTTGGGATGTTACAAACCTTCCCTCCTTAAATAAAATCTCGTCCCGAGATTTAAGAAAAATTAGGAACTAAAGAGATCTGGAAACTCAGTCCTAATGCAATCTTCCTGCTCCCATGTAGCATCTTATTCCGTATGGTTGCTCCATTGAATCTTGAGAAACATAATACTCTGGGTTCTGGTGGTTCTGAAGGCTTCTTCTAGAATACGGATGAATGGTCTAGATGATGTGGAATTCACCTTTAATTCATTGCATAACATTTAGAAAAATCAAGCTTGGCATATACACTCAATTCTACACTAATGCAAACACATATGCATTCATATGCTTTTTCTTAATAGAAGTTTTTGTTAACCCTAAATTGGGTGATTAGACCATGATAACCTTGATTATAGTTTTGGGATGTTACAAACCTTCCCTCCTTAAATAAAATCTCGTCCCGAGATTTAAGAAAAATTAGGAACTAAAGAGATCTGGAAACTCAGTCCTAATGCAATCTTCCTGCTCCCATGTAGCATCTTATTCCGTATGGTTGCTCCATTGAATCTTGAGAAACATAATACTCTGGGTTCTGGTGGTTCTGAAGGCTTCTTCTAGAATACGGATGGGTACTTCACTACATCAGATCCTTGTTGATATCAATGGCTAAATGATCGATGTTCTTGAAAACTTCGGTCTTCTCCGGAACTTCTAGGCATTTGCGAAGTAACGAGATATGGAACACATTATGGATGGCTGACATCTCCTCTGTCAGTTCTAGTTGATATGATACTTCTCCTCGGCGGTTCAGAATCTTGAAGGGTCCAATATATCTGGGGGCTAACTTTCCTTTCATTTGAAAACGTTGCATTCCCTTCAAAGGCGACACTTTGAGATACACAAAATCTCCGACATTGAAGGTCAGGTCTCAAAGTCTCTTGTTAGCATAAGTCTTTTGTCTGGATTGGGCGGTCTTGAGGTGCCCATGGACTTTGTGCACTTTCTCTTCGGCTTCTCGTAGGATGTCGGGTCCGAAAATCCGATTCTCTCCTACTTGCGACCAATTCAAGGGGGTACGGCATTTTCTCCCATACAGAAACTCAAATGGGGCCATTTGCAAACTGGCTTGATAACTGTTGTTGTATGAGAATTCTGCGAAAGGCACACAATCTTCCCATTTTGATCCATACTCTAGAACACAAGCTCTCAACATATCTTCTAAGATCTGGTTGACTCTTTTAGTTTGTCCATCGGTTTGTGGGTGATAAGCTGTGCTGAAATTCAACTTGGTTCCCAATCCTTCTTGGACTTTCTGCCAAAATCTTGAGGTAAACTGGGTTCCTCGATCCGATACTATGGTCTTGGGGGTTCCATCAAACTGACGATTCTAGCAATGTACAACTCTGCTAGCTTCGAACTCTAGTAGGTAGTCTTGACAGGTATAAAATGGGCTACCTTGGACAGCCTATCAACTATGACCCAATAGAGTCATTTCCCCTACTAGAAGTAGGCAAACTGGTGATAAAGTCCATTATGACAGAATCCTATTTCCATTCCGGAATCTCCAATGGTTGCAACAGTCCTGTGGGTCTCTGATCTCCGCTTTGACTCTCTGGCAGATATTACACTTGGCTACGTAGCTTTCCGATTTCTCTCTTCATCTCGTGCCACCAAAATTGCTCTTTCAAATCCTGATACATCTTTGTTCCTCCGGGGTAGATAGAATAAAGAGTATCATGAGCTTCCTGCATGATACTTGCTTCATCTCCGAATCTGCTGGCACATAGATACGTCCTTTGTACCACAAAACTCCTTCTTCATCTTTGGTGAATCCAGGTACCTTTCCTATACCGATACGACGTTTGATTCCATCGATACTGGCATTTCCCTTCTGGGCTTCCTTGATCTGGATAATCAAAGTGGGTTGAAGTTCTATGCTAGCTAAAAATCCTTTGCTAACTAGCTCTGTTCTAAACTGCTCCAACTCTTCATGCAAACTTGGCTGGGCTTCTTTGATCGTGGTGTTTAGTCTACACCGCAATCTGCTAAGAGCATTCGCTACCACATTGGCTTTGCCAGGGTGATAGTGAATGTCAAGGTCATAATCCTTGATTAACTCTATCCATCTCCTTTGCCTCATATTCAGCTCCTTCTGGGTGAAAATATACTTCAAACTCTTGTGATCCGAATAAATCTCACAGCGGTTACCCATAAGGTAATGACGCTATGTTTTCAATGCTAAAACTACAACTGCTATTTCAAGATCATGGGTAGGGTAGTTTTGCTCATGCTGCTTCAGTTGTCTGGACATATATGCTATGACTTTGCCTTCTTGCATCAGCACACATCCGAGACCAATTTTGGATGCATCACAGTACACAACAAAAGGCTTCTTGATATCCGGCATAATCAAAATTGGGGCTGAAATCAATCTCTTCTTGAGCTCTTGGACACTTGCTTCACATTTGTCAGTCCATTCAAACTTCTTATCTTTCTTCGACAACTGGGTCATTGGTCTTGCGATGCTCAAAAATCCTTCAACAAACTTGCGGTAATATCCTGCTAATCCTAGAAATGCACGGACTTGGGTTTGAGTGGTTGGGGCTTTCCTTGCTTCAACATCTCTGATCTTGGCAGGATCAATAGCGACTCCTCCTGCCGACACAATATATCCGAGGTATCCTACTTCCTTTAACCAGAACTCACATTTGCTAAACTTGGCATACAACTGATGTTCTCTAAGGGTTTCAAGGATGGTTCGCATGTGTAGCTCATGGTCTTCTTCTGACTTGGAATAGATCAGAATATCGTCGATAAAAACAATGACAAAATTATCCAGGAAGTTCATAAAAATCTTATTCATGAGATTAATGAAATAAGCGGGGGCATTGGTTAATCCAAAAGACATGACCGTATACTCATACAATCTATATCTGGTGGTAAAGGCAATATTTGGAATATCCGTTGCACGAATCATGAGTTGATGATACCAGTTTTAAGATCAATCTTAGAAAACACTCTAGCACAAGTCAACTGGTCAAATAGATCCTCTATCTTTGGCAGTGGGTACTTGTTCTGGATGGTGACATCATTCAGCTTCCGGTAATCTGTGCACAAACGGTTACCTCCATCCTTCTTGTCAACAAACAAAACAGGTGATCTCCATGGTGATGTGCTTGGTTGAATCAAACCTTTCGCCAGCATAGCATCAAGTTGCTTCTTCAGCTCCACTAGTTTAGAGGGGTTCATGCTATAGGGTCTCTGTGCTATGGGTCCAGTTCCAGGAATCAGTTCAATAATGAACTCGATATCTCGATCCGGGGGCATACCGGGCAATTCATCTGGGAATATGTCTGGGTATTCACAGACTACTCTGACTTGGTCTATGGTTGGTTGGGATAGACTCTTGTTGCACTTGAATTGACAGGGCAAAGTTTCAGATACATGCTCTACTAATACTTGATACATTGCAAATGTATCTATAATTTTTGATGTTCCATGCTTGGTTTTATCAACTTTCTTGTGTTTTGTCCACACTTTGGGGTACTTTTCATATGATTTTTTGGACTAACCTATTAACAAGATGCCATAGTGCCAGTTGCCTGTTTTCTGCTGTATTTGGTTCTAGGAAAGACAGAAAATCAATATTCACGGAATTGGACCGGACAAGAGCCAAAGTCGATATTTTACTGGAAGACTCACAGAGCCAGAAGACGAGACGGAGAGGGGCCAGGGGCTGGCCACACCACCTGGTGGCGCACGCCAGGCTAGGCCGCACAAAGGGGTGGTGTGGGCCCCTACGGCACCCCCTCGGTCTCCCCTCGATACAAAAACCCTAAGGAATCAAGCCTCCAGCCACGAAAAGTTCTATAGCGCCGCCGCCACCGAAGGGGAGATTCGCGGGACATAAAGTCTCTGTTCCGGCACCCTGCCGAGACGGGGAAGTGCCCCCCGGAGCCATCTCCATCGATCTCCACCGCCATCTCCATCACCGTTTCTGATTCCCATGATGAGGAGGGAGTAGTTCTCGCTTGAGGCTAAGGGTTCTACGGTAGCTATGTGTTTATCTCTCTCTATGCGTGATTATATTGTGATCATGAGCTTGTAATCCATAGATCTACCTTGCTACTCAAATTCTTTATTAGATCTCTGCTCTCCCCATGTGTGTGATGTTGACAGTGTGCACATCGTGGTGGCACTTAGCCTAGAGATTACAAATACTTGTTATGAGTTATATTTGGAGTTGGATGTCTCTATGAAATTGTGGTGTTTGTTGGAACCATCTAGTGCTCAAGGTGACAGTGTGGGGTTATCTAGATGGGAAGGCTTAGTTTGAGGTGTGCTGTTATAGCCCTACCAACGATTAGAGTGTCCAACCGGAGAGTAGTTAAGAGTAGTATCATGAAGAGAAGATATTTATATGAGAGTGTTCACTAGCGAATGTATGATCCCTAGGCCTTGTTTCTAAGCATTGAAACACCATTTGCAATTAGATCTATTACATGTTTGCTTGCTTCCTTCTTTATTTCAGTATGCCTTTAGTCTTTTCCCACGACAACCACACACCAGCAAGCTATTTTCTAGCACCGTTACCACTTATAATTATCCATACCACTTGTATTTCACTATCTCTTCACCAAACTAGTGCACCTATACACCTGACAAGTGTATTGGGTGTGTTCGGGACACAAGAGACTTCTTGTATCTTGATTGCAGGGTTGCTGGAGAGGGGATACCTTTGACTACTTCCTCCCTGAGTTCGATAAACCTTGGGTGATCCACTTAAGGGAAAACTTGCTGCTGTTCTACAAACCTCTGCACTTGGAGGCCCAACAACTGTCTACAAGAATAGAAGTGCGTAGACATCAAGCTATTTTCTGGCGTCGTTGCCAGGGAGGTAAGGTAAAAGGTACTCACATCCTCCAGTGTGAGTGCTCGAAGTTATTTCCTTTAGATTCTGCAATTTTTTCTTTTTGTTTCTTGTTTTCACTAGATAGGCTTAATTGAAAACACCAAAAAATTAGAGAGCTTTATAGTATTTATCTTGAGTTAGGACATGAAGTGTTTGAAGAGAGAATTAAAAAATCTATGGAACTTTATTTGCATGCTAATAGCAATGTTGTTAGTATGAATTCTTTGGACACCATTGTTGCTAATGCTATGGAAAAGTCTAAGCTTGGGGAAGCTAGTTTTTATGAAAATGATCTTTTTAGTTCCCCATCTTTGGAAGATAGCTATTCTATTGCTTATGATGATACCAAACCTCCAATATATGATGATTACAATGATGATTATGATATTTTTAGTCCACCTACTATTGAGGAAAAAATTAATGATTACAATATGCCTCCTATATTTGATGATTATGGTGATGAGAATAATAATGATAGCTATTTTGTTGAATTTGCTCCCACTATGATTAATAAGAATGACTATTCTTATAGGGAGAGTATTAATTCTTTTATGCATGTGGCTCATGATAAGAATATTTCATGTGATAGTTATATTGTTAATTTTATTCATGATGCTACTGAAAGTTATTATGAGAGAGGGAAACATGGTTTTATGCATCTCAATAATATTAAGTTTTCCCTCTTTATGTTGAAAATTTTGAAGTTACACTTGTTTTGCTTTCTTACGCTTGTTGCTTTGTGCTTTCATGACTTGTTTCTTTACAAGATTCCTATGCATAGGAAGTGGGTTAGACTTAAATGTGCTTTGAATTTGCTTCTTGATCCTCTCTTTTACTTCAATTCATATTTCTTATGTGAGCATCTTCTCAAACTATCATGCCTAACTTAAAGGCGTTAAAGTAAGTACTTATTGGGAGATAACCCAAAAGTTTAATATGAGTCTTGGAAGTTATTACTTCAGTGATAACCGCTACTTATCCTCTTTATTTGCCTTTTGTGCCAAGAGTAACCTCTAATGAGAGAGAAATAATACTTGGGAAAGTTGCTATCCCAAAACAGATTTCTGTTCTTCACCTAAAAATACGTGTAAAATCTCTATACGTCCTTTTGTGGCATGAATTTTTGTGCTTTTGACCCAGGTTGTTATCTAACTTTCGTTAGTTCAACACTTGTTGATTTGAGCAATAGAAGGTCTTCGAAAAAAATCATCTTTACCTACTGGTCTGTTTTGACAGATTTCTGCCATTATTTGCATTTGCTTCTTGTTTGTTCCTTTTTGAGTTCTTTTGGGGAATTGAGCTTTTTGAGGGAAGTGCTACAGTAGCTAGTGTTTTAATGGAAGTTTATTTGGTGTTAGAACTGAACCTTAAGACTTATTATCTTGAGTGCACTAATGTTGCTAATAAAGATTGTGTGAAGTTTTGTATGAAGGAAAAATTGCAGGTGTATGGAAGGAATGAGTAATGAGAGGAAGGATGGACTAAAGCTCAAGCTGGGGGATGCCGCGCATGTCACCCCAAGAAATATCCAAGAATTACAAGCATGAAAGCTTGGGGATGCCCAAGGCATCCCCTTCTTCATCAATAAAAATCTCAGGTTTCTTCCAAACGATTCATATTTATTGTTCCATGCACAGTTGTGTTGTTCCTGGAGCGTCTTCTTTTTCATTTTCGTTTTTGTTTTTCGTTTGCGTTTGTTTGCTTAGTTTGCTGAATAAATTGGTTGGAACCCCTCTTTCATACATTGGTTTTCAAATAGTTTGGTTTTGTTTAGAAAAGAGTAGGAAAGTTCATGCTTATGTGGTAAAAAGAGCTCGTTTTTGATTGTGGCCTATGCTCTGTCATGCCATGCTTGATATTGTTTTATCATTATGCTTAGTATTCTTTGATGTAGCATGACTTGTTATAAACAATTGAGATTGCTTAATGTGCCTTGGATGAATCATGTGTTGTTTTAGGCAATTAAAGCATAGTATAGTGGTATTCTCCTTTGATGCTTTATTTGGGTTGACTTGGCGCATGCTCACACCATGTTATGACTATCCAAAGTCACCATAGCCTTGATAATCCTTTAGTTTTCAACTTGTAGTATCAGTTTATGCTTTGATCAATGATGTTTTGTCGCTCTGCATGATTATGGCCATTATTTCTTTGTTAGTTTGTCGCTCCCAGTCTTTTGCTAGCCTCCACAACCAAGTATGAGTTCAACTCATGCATCCAACTCCTTAAACCAAGTTTTCCAAAGTGTCCACCATACCTACCTACTAGCATATGCTATTCCAAGTATATTCATGTTTTTGTTTACCTTCCAAATTAAACTTGTTATGAGAAAACTAGTGATTAAAGCTCTCACGAACTTGACATCACATTTTACTTTTCTTGCCCTTAATAAACTTGAACCATTGTGTCGTCTATGTTATATATGCTTGCACTTATTTGTTGGGAATTAGCAGAACCATGCTGTCATGGGGAACGCTTTCAACATTGCACTTGGTACTTGTACCTAGTTGATATCATGCTCTTTTGTATATGGATGTCGTCGGTGTGAAATGAAAGGGGAGCTTGTAAGTCCATGGAGTTATGTATATGTGTTAGAAAAACGCCTAGGCCGCTGGTCTAATCCATGCTGACATGGTGGAAACCTGCAGCGTAACCATAATGAGCTATCTATGAAGCATTCTTCTTATCAAAAACAGAGTCATGTATTGAGAAAAAAAAGAGAAAAAGAAAAAAAGAGATTATGAAAAGAGGAAAGAGAGAAAAAAGCACCATATTCCCATGGTAAATAAGAAGATTGCTGAGATGCTCATTGTCTGCTTGCCTTGTCATTTTGATATGGGGATTCTTCCGTATCATCAGGCAAGGGGTACCCCGTTGGCGGTTCTCTATGATACACATGTACTTACGATGACAACAACTTACCAGTGACTAAACTTGAGTAGCATGATGAGCGACCCTCATATACAAGGGACATGAGATTTCTAACTTATACTTCATCAATCATGTACACCATAGTTTGTTCACTTTAACCTTAATCACTTCAAGATGCTTATGATAGGGGCAATGAGAGTTGAAAGCTATAAGTACCATAATTTTTGGAAGCTCTTTATGAGACTTGAATCCCTACTTCCTTTTATGAAGGCCTTTCTTCCACCATTATATTGAGTCTCCACCTTCTACCTTTATGCACCTACTTTGAGAGCATAGTGGCCATTCTTAGTTCTATGTGCATTGTCCCAAGACTAGTTTATTGATGCATACCTTGATATTGCTTGTTCTAAACTATTTGTATCTAGTCACTCTTATGAACTTTGAAGGTGTCCTATGCATTTATGTTTTGCTACTCTATGAGGGACAAGCTGGATGCCACTATGCTATGTTTTCTTTATGTGAAACAAACAAACGTCTTGCAAAGTATTGTTATGCAACATAGTTTCTTTGTCTTATTGCTAGAACTTAGTACTATGACCCCAGATTTTCATGTTTTACAAATACTTTGATCAAGTTTATGATGGTGCATGTCACCTCAAAAATTATTTTTTCTTTTTATCACTTACCTACTCGAGGATGAGCAGGAGTTAAGCTTAGGGATGTTGATACATTGCAAATGTATCTATACTTTTGATGTTCCATGCTCGGTTTTATCTACTTTCTTGTGTTTTGTCCACACTTTGGAGTACTTTTCATATGATTTTTTTGACTAACCTATTAACAAGATGCCACAGTTCCAGTTGCCTGTTTTCTGCTATTTTTGGTTCCAGGAAAGTCAAAAAATCAATATTCTTGGAATCGGACCAGACAAAAGCCAAAGTCGATATTTTACCGGAAGACTCACGGAGCCAGAAGACGAGACGGAGAGGGGCCAGGGGCTGGCCACACCACCTGGTGGCACGGGCCAGGCCAGGCCGCGCCAGGGAGTGGTGTGGGCCCCTTCGGCACCCCCTCGGTCTCCCCTCTCGCCTATATATTCCTCCCGAGACAGAAACCCTAAGGAATCAAGCCTCCAGCCACGAAAAGTTCCATAGCGCCGCTGATACATTGCAAATGTATCTATAATTTTTGATGTTCCATGCTTGGTTTTATCCACTTTCTTGTGTTTTGTTCCAACTTTGGAGTACTTTTCATATGATTTCTTGGACTAACCTATTAACAAGAGCCACATTGCCAGCTGCCCGTTCTCTGCTATTTTTTGTTCCAGGAAAGTCAGAAAATGAATATTCTCGAAATTGGATGGGACAAAAGCCAAAGTGCCTATTTTTCCGGAAGTCATCAGATGCCAGAATACGAGACGGAGAGGAGCCAGAGGCCGGCCACACCACCTGGCCGCGTGGCCAGGCTGGGCCCATGCCAGGGGGTGGTGTCGTGGCCCCTGGCACCCCCTCGGCCTCCCCTTCCGCCTATAAGATGCCCTCTGGACGAAAACCCTAAGTACCCGATCAAAAATCCACGAAAGAGTCTATAGCCGCCGTCATCTCCATCCCTAGATCGGGAGGGATCTGAAGCTCTTCTCGGCACCCTGCCAGAGAGGGGAATTCACCCTGGAGTCCTTCTTCATCACCATGCAAGCCTCCGGTGTGATGCATGAGTAGTTCATCCTTGGACTACGGATCCACGTAGTAGCTAGATGGTTGGTTCTCGTCTTTTGTGCTTTCACGTCTAGATCTTGTGACCTCCGTTCATGATCAAGATCATCTATTTGTAATTCTGTATGTTGTTTTTGCGGGGATCTGATGGATATTGAGATGCTATTTTAGATTGATTATTGATTCTATCATGTCTTTGTTATTTGTGATCTTGCATGCTTTCTATTGTTAGTAGCTATCTTGGCCAAGTAGATGCTAGCAACTCCAAGAGTTAGTATTTATGCTCGATAGTGGTTTCATGTCTCTGGTAATCTGGGGTAGTGACAGAAATCTCTAAGGTACTAGATGTGCTGTTTCTACTAGGGATAAAACAACAATCCTTTGTTCATAGAACAGTCGTATTGTTAATTTACACGCAGTTCGTAAAGCAATAATATGTTGCTTGCAACTTAATACTAGAGGGGGTTCGGATGATAACCTGAAGGTGGATTATTAGTAATAGATGCAGTTGGATGGCGGTCAATGTATAATGTTGTAATTCCCAATCAAGTCTCAAAGGAGTCTAGCTGATTAGTATATGCATGTATTGCTTTCTCAATGTTTGTCAATTTCCCCACTGTAATTTGTTCACCCAGCATGTTATCTATCTAAGGAGAGCCACCTCTAGTGAACTATGGATACCGGTCCTTGTCTTTACATTAAATCTACAATCTTTTATTGTTTTGTGTTTACTTTTTGCAAACTATTACTTCTTTCCATTCGATACGTTTAATCCTTTGTTTTCCGAAAAACACAGTGAGATTGACAACCTCATCGCCAGTTGAGGACAAAGTTCTGTGGTTGTGTTGTGCAGGTCTCCACGTTGCTACTAGCACTGGTAGTGCGCCCTGCCAAAGCTCGGCTAGTAACACCTTTGGATTGTTTCCTTGCTCCTACTGGTTCGATTAAACCTTGGTTTCATAACTGAGGGAAACTTGCTGTTGTGCTCATCATACCTTCCTCTTGGGGTTCCCAACGAGCTCTACATCATCATTGCTCCAACATTTTTCTGGGCACCATACTCAGAGCCATCAAGCATTTTTCTGGCACCGTTGCCAGGGAGTCAAGGACATCTTCACAAGGGGAGTCCCTCATAACCAATCTCTTTACTTTTTTGTTTTTGTTTTGCTTAGTTTCTTTTTGCTTTGTTTGCTTGTTTTCTTTATTCAAAAACACAAAAAATTAGTTTTACTAGTTTGCTTTCTTATTTGAAAACCCAAGAAAAATGACTACTCTCTCAAACACTAAGTTGTGTGACTTCACTAGCACCAACAACGATGATTTTATGAGCACACCTATTGCTCCACATGTTCCTAAAGCTACTTTCTTTGAGATAAACCTGCTTTACTCAATCTTGTTATGAGAGAACAATTTTCTGGTATTGGAAATGAACATGCTGATTCCCATCTAAATAACTTTGTTGAACTTTGTGAGATGCAAAAGCATAGGGATATGGATGGTGATATTATTAAACTGAAATTGTTTCCTTTCTCTTTGAGAGGAAAAGCTACAGAATGGTTGAATTCCTTAACTAGGAATAGTATTGATTCTTGGAATGCAAAGATGCTTTCATTGGAAAATAATATCCTCCTACTATGATTATATCTATGAGAAGTGAAATAATGAAGTTTAAACAACTTGATAATGAACATGTTGCTGAAGCTTGGGAAAGAATGAAATCTTTGGTAAAGAATGGTCCCACTCATGGACTGACTGCATGGATGATCATCCAAACTTTCTATGCAGGATTGAACTATTCTTCAAGGAACCTATTGGATTATGCTGCTGGAGGTACCTTTATGACCATCACTTTGGGTGCTGCAATAAAACTTCTGGACAATATGATGGTTAATTATTCTGAATGGCATACTGAGAGAGCTCGACAAGGAAAGAAGGTAAATTCTGTTGAGGAAACCTCCTCCTTGAGTGATAAAATTGATATTATTATGTCTATGCTTATCAATGGGAAAGCCCATATTGATCCAAATAATGTTCCTTTAGCCTCTTTAGTTTCTCAAGAAGAGCAAGTTGATGTGAACTTCATAAGAAATAATAATTTTGGCAACAATGCTTATGGTAATAATGCTTATAGGAACAATTTTGGTAACAACAATTATAGGCCCTACCCTCCTAATAATACTTATGGCTATAATGGTAAACCTAGATTACCTACTGAAGGAAGAATTTTAGAAGTTGAAAGAGCCACTAAAAACTTCATGCAAATGCAATATGAGCAAAATAAACTATTTACTAAAACTATGGAGGAACAATCTATCATTTTAAAGAACATTAGCCATCAACTTGAGAGTCTAAATAGGGAAATTCCTAGTTTACAATTGAAACTCTCTAATGCTGAAAGAAATATATCATCTTTGTCTGAAGCTCAATATTCATTGATTAATAAAATGGCTTCTAAACCTAAAACTAATGATAATCCCTTTGCAGCTACCAATGCTATACAAGTAAGAATTTATGAAAATGTTAGACTATTAGCTGAATTACATGCTAAGTGGGAAAGACAAGATGAAATTTTTAGAAACATTAGCATTTCTACTATTACCACCACTAGTGTTGAGGCTAGTAATAGTTCTACTACTTTAGATGATAATTTTGATTTTGATCTTGATGGTTGCAACATCTCTGAAGTTATTAAGTTCCTACAAAAGCTTGCTAAAAGTCCTAATGCTAGTGCTATGAACATGGCCTTTACAAAACACATTACTGATGCTCTCATAAAGATTAAAAAGGAAAAGATGAAACATAAAGCTTCTATTCCTATAAAACAAGAAGATGGTTGGGAACCCATCATTAATATGAAAGTGAATTACTTTGATTTCAAAGCTTTATGTGATCTTGATAGTAGTGTTTCTATTATGCCTAGAAGGATTTATGATATGCTTGATTTGCCCCCACTTGAAGATTGTTATTTGAATGTCTCACTGGATGATAATGCTAAAAAGAAACTCATGGGGAGTCTTAATGATGATCTTCTTATGGTTAACAATGCCTATGTCCCCGTTGATTTCAATGTTTTGGATGTTGAATGCAATGCTTCTTATCCTATTACTTTCGGAAGACCTTTTCTTAGAATTGTTGGTCCCATTATTGATATGAAAGAAGGCACCATTAAATATCAACTCCCACTCAAGAAAGGTATAGAAAACTTCCCTAAGAAGAGAGAGAATATTTCTTTTGCTTCTCCTATGAAAACAAAATTTGGTCTTAATGCTTCTTCATTTGAGAACACTTGATTCTTTCTTTCTTCTTATGCCTAACTTAAAGGCGTTAAAGAAAAGTACTTATTGGGAGATAACCCAAAAGTTTTATATGAGTCTTGGAAGTTATTACCTCTGTAATAACCTCTCCTTATCCTTTATATTTGCTTTTTGTGCCAAGAGTAACCTCTAACGAGAGAGAAGCAATGATTGGGAAAGTTGCTGTCCCGAAACAGATTTATGTGCTTCACCGTAAACATTCGTGTAAAATCTCTGACCGTCTTTTTGAGGCGTGAATTTTTGTGCTTCTACCCCAGGTTGTTATCTAACTTTGGTTAGTTCAACACTTTTTCATTTGAGCAACATAAGGTCCTCGAAAAAATTCGCCTTTGCCTGCTGGTCTTTTTTGACAGATTTCTGCCATTTTCTGCATTTGCTTCTTGTTGGTTCCTTCTTGAGTTCTTTTGGGGAATTGAGCTTTTCTAGGGAAGTCCTACATTAGCTAGTGTTCTAATGGAAGTTTATTTGGTGTTAGAACTGAACCTCAAGACTTATTTATCTTGAGTGCACTAATGTTGGTAATAAAGATTGTGTGAAGTTTTGTATGAAGGAAAAATTTCAGGTGTATTGAAGGAATGAGTAATGAGATGAAGGATGGACTAAAGCTCAAGCATGGGGATCCCACGCATGTCACCCCAAGTAATATCCAAGAAGTACAAGCGTCAAAGCTTGGGGATGCCCAAGGCATCCCCTTCTTCATCAATAAAAATCCCACGTTTCTTCGAAACGCTTCATTTTTATTGTTTCATGCACAGTTATGTTGTTCTTGGAGCGTCTTCTTTTTTGTTTTCGCTTTGGTTTTTCATTTTCTTGGTTTGCTTAGTTTTCTGAATAAATTTGTTGGACCCCCTCTTTCATACATTGGTTTGTACATAGTTTGGTTTGGTTTGGAAAAGAGTAGGAAAGTTCATGCTTATGTGGTAAAAAGAGCTTGTTTTTGACTGTGGCCTATGCTTTGTCATGCCATGCTTGATATTGTTTTGGCTTTATGCTTAGTATTATTTACTGTAGCATGAATTGTTATAAACAATTGAGATTTCTTAATGTGCCTTGGATGAATCATGCGTTGTTTTAGCATATTAAAGCATAGTATAGTGGTATTCTCCTTTGATGCTTTATTTGGGTTGACTTGGCGCATGCTCACACCAAGTTATGACTATCTCAAGTCACCATAGCCTTTATGATCCTTTAGTTTTCAACATGTAGTATCACTTTATGCTTTGATCAATGTCTTTTTGTCGCTCTACATGATTATGGACATTATTTCTCTCTTAGTTTGTCGCTCCCAGTCTTTTGCTAGCCTCCACAACCAAGTATGAGTTCCACTCATGCATCCAACTCCTTAAACCAAGTTTTTCAAAAGAGTCCACCATACCTACCTACTAGCTTATGCTATTCCAAGTATATTCATGCTTTTTTTTACCTTCCAAATTAAACTTGTTATGAGAAAACTAGTGATTAAAGCTCTCACGAACTTGATTGCACACTTTACTTTTTGCATCTAATAAACTTTAACCATTGGGTCCTTCTTTGTTGCGTATATGCTTGCGCTTTATAAGTTGAAATTAGTAGAACCAGGTTTCATGGGGAACGCTGTCAACATTGCAATTGTACTTTGTACCCCGTTGATATCATGTTCTTTTGCTTACGGATCCCGGCGGTGTGAAATAAAAGTGGAATTTGTAAGATCATGGAGTTTGTATGTGTGTTAGAGAAACGCCCGGGCCTAAGCCATGCCTAATCATGGTGGAAACTTGTAGCATCACCATAATGAGCACTCTATGAAGCATCCTCAATAAAAACCTACGCAAATAGCAAATAAAAAGATCGCTGAGATGCTCATTGTCTGCTTGCCTTGTCATTTTGATTATGGGAAAGCTCCCGTATCATGTGCAAGGGGTACCCCATTGGCGGTTCTTAATGATACACATGTACTTTCAATGACAAGAGCTTACTCGTGACTGAAGTTGAGTAGCATGAGGATCGGTCTTCGTAAGTAAGGGGCATGAGATTTCGGTTTATAACTTGTCAAGCATATCCTCTTAGTTGTGTCACTTTAACCTTAATCACCTTCAAGATGCTTATGATAGGGGCATTGAGAGCTGAAAGCTATAAGTACCATAATTTTTGGAAGCTCTTTATGAGACTTGAATCCCTACTTCCTTTTACAAAGGCCTTTCTTCCACCATTATATTGAGTCTACACCTTCTATCTTTATGCACCTACTTTGAGAGCATAGTGGCCATTCTTAGTTCTATGTGCATTGTCCCAAGACTAGTTGATTGATGCATAACTTGATATTGCTTGTTTTAAACTATTGTATCTAGTCACTCTTATGAACTTTGAAGGTGTCCTATGCATTTATATTTGCTACTCTATTGAGGGACAAGCTGAATACTATTATGTCATGTTTTCTTGATGTGAAACAAACAAACGTCTTGCAAAGCATTGTTATTCATGAATCTTTTGTTTGTGCCTTTTCATGTTGCATCATAGTTTCTTTTCTTATTGCTAGAACTTTGTCTTTCATGTTATGATTTAAGTACTATGATCCCAGCTTTGAATGTTTTACAAATACTTTGATCAAGTCTTTGATGGTGCATGTCACCTAAATAATTATTCTTTCTTTTTATCACATACCTACTCGAGGACGAGTAGGAGTTAAGCTTGGCGATGTTGATACATTGCAAATGTATCTATAATTTTTGATGTTTCATGCTTGGTTTTATCCACTTTCTTGTGTTTTGTTCCAACTTTGGAGTACTTTTCATATGATTTCTGGGACTAACCTTTTAACAAGAGCCACAGTGCCAGCTGCCTGTTTTCTGCTGTTTTTGGTTCCAGGAAAGTCAGAAAATAAATATTCTCAGAATTGGACGGGACAAAATCCAAAGTGCCTATTTTTCGGGAAGTCATCAGATGCCAGAATACAAGACGGAGAGGGGCCAGAGGCCGGCCACACCATCTGGTCGCGCGGCCAGGATGGGCCCACGCCAGGGGGTGGTGTGGTGGCCCCTGGCACCCCCTCGGCCTCCCCTTTCGCCTATAATATGCCCTCGGGACAAAAACCGTAAGTACCCGATCAAAAAGCCAATAAGATTCTGTAGCCGCCGCCATCTCCATCCCTAGATCAGGAGGGATCTGAAGCTCTTCCCGGCACCCTGCCGAAGAGGGGAATTCACCCTGGAGTCCTTATTCATCACCATGCAAGCCTCCGGTGTGATGCGTGAGTAGTTCATCCTTGGACTACGGATCCATGTAGTAGCTAGATGGCCGGTTCTCCTCCTTTGTGCTTTCATGTCTAGATCTTGTGAGCTCCGTTCATGATCAAGATCATCTATTTGTAATTCTGCATGTTGTGTTTGCGGGGATCTGATGGATATTGAGATGCTATTTTAGATTGATTATTGATTCTATCATGTCTTTTTTATTTGTGATCTTGCATGCTTTCTGTTGTTAGTAGCTATCTTGGCCAAGTAGATGCTAGCAACTCCAAGAGTTAGTATTTATGCTCGATAGTGGGTTCATGCCTCTGGTAATCTGGGGAAGTGGCAGGAATCTCTAAGGTACTAGATGTGATGTTGCTACTAGGGAGAAAACAACAATCCTTTGTTCATAGAACAATCGTATTGTTTACTTTACACGCAGTTCGTAAAGCAATAATATGTTGCTCGCAACTTAATACTGGAGGGGGTTCGGATGATAACCTGAAGGTGGATTATTAGTCATAGATGTAGTTGGATGGCGGTCTATGTATAATGTTGTAATGCCCAATCAAGTCTCAAAGGAGTCAAGATGATTAGTATATGCATGTATTGCTTTCTCGATGTTTATCAATTGCCCCACTATAATTTGTTCACCCAGCATGTTATCTATCTAAGGAGAGCCACCTCTAGTGAACTATGGATCCCGGTCCTTGTCTTTACATTAAATCTACAATGTTTTACTGTTTTGTGTTTACTTTCTACAAACTATTACTTCTTTCCATTCGATAGTTTAATCCTTTGTTTTCCGCAAATCATGGTGATATTGACAACCTCATCGCAAGTTGGGGACAAAGTTTTGTGGTTGTGTTGTGCAGGTCTCCACGTTGCAACTATCACCGGTAGTGCGCCCTGCCAAAGCTCAGCTAGTAACACCTTTGGGGTGTTTCCTTGCTCCTACTGGTTCGATTAAACCTTGGTTTCGTAACTGAGGGAAAGTTGCTGTTGTGCTCATCATACCTTCCTCTGGGGTTCCCAACGAGCTCTACATCCACATTGCTCCAGCATTTTTCTAGGCACCATACTCAGAGCCATCAGCCGCCGCCACCGAAGGGGAGATTCAGGGGACAGAAAGTCTATTCCGGCACCCTGCCGGGACAGGGAAGTGCCCCGGCAGCCATCTCCATCGATCTGCACCACCATCTCCATCACCGTTGCTGAGTCCCATGATGAGGAGGGAGTATTTCTCTCTGGAGGCTAAGGGTTCTACGGTAGCTCTGTGTTCATCTCTCTCTCTCTCTCTATGCGTGATCATATTGTCATCATGAGCTTGTAATATATAGATCTACCTTGCTACTCAAGTGCTTTATTAGATCTCTGCTCTCCCCATGTGTGTGAAGTTGACAGTGTGCACACCATGGTGGCACTTAGGCTAGAGATTACAAATACTTGTTATGAGTTATATTTGGAGTTGGATGTCTCTATGAAATTGTGGTGTTTGTCGGAACCATCTAGTGCTCAAGATGACCGTGTGGTGTTATCTAGATGGGAAAGGCTTACTTTGAGGTGTGCTGTTATAGCCCTACTAAGGATTGGAGTGTCCAACCGGAGAGTAGTTAAGAGTAGTATCATGAAGAGAAGATATTTATATGAGAGTGTTCACTAGCAAAAGTATGATCCCTAGGCCTTGTTTCTAAGCATTGAAACACCATTTGCAATTAGATCTGTTACATGTTTGCTTGCTTCCTTCTTTATTTAAGTTTACCTTTAATCTTTTCACACGTCAACCACATGCCATCAAGCTATTTTCTAGCACCGTTACCAATTATAATTATCTATACCACTTGTATTTCACTATCTCTTCGCCGAACTAGTGCACATATACACCTGACAAGTGTATTGGGTGTGTTGGGGACACAAGAGACTTCTTGTATCTTGATTGCAGGGTTGCTTGAGAGGGGATACCTTTGACCACTTCCTCCCTGAGTTCGATAAACCTTGGGTGATCCACTTAAGGGAAAACTTGCTGATGTTCTATTAACCTCTGCACTTGGAGGCCCAACAACTGTCTATAAGAATAGAAGTGCGTAGACATCAATACTCTAGAGCTACTGGTCATGGTTATGGCTTTCTTGGCACAATCGATCAATCCTTTGTGTTTCGACATCCAATTCCTTCCTAGTACTACTTCCAAACCTTTGGTTCCAAGTACTATGAGATTGGCATAAAAATCTATCCCATGGATTCTGATAGGTACAATCTTGCAAATTTTGCTAGCTTTGGTGGATGAACCAGGTATTTGAACTATGATAACATGCTTCAATTTGGTTGGTTAAATCTTACTAGTGCATGCAAATTCTTTGGTAACAAACGAGTGATGCTCCAGAATCAAACAAAACTCTTGCTAAAACTGAGTTGACAGAAAACATACCCAGCACAACATTTGGCGCTTCCAAGGCTTCTTCATCATTCATGTGGAATCGACGGCCATTGCGGTTGAGCGAATTCCCTGGTGCAAATCTTCTTCCGGGCTGAACATGGTGTTGCTGCTAAGCTGGGGCATTCACATTGGTGGCTGCTGCAAGCTTCTTGGGACACTCGTTGGAGTAGTGACCCTTGGCTCCACATTCAAAGCAAGTAATCTGGGACTTGTCTTTTGCTGCAACAGGCACAACATTGCTTCCAGTCCTTGGGGCAGTATTGTTGTTGTTGTTGTTGTTGGACTTGGGTGGTGCATGGTTGAAGTTGTTGGAGTTGGCGGGGTTGTTGTGATTTCCTCCAGACTTCAAGTTTCCGCCGCTATGATTGGGGTAGCTTGGATAGGACATCGGAGGTCGATTGTTTCTTGGGGCATATCCTACAGACGGGTTGGGGCAATACTTCTAGTGATTGTTGGATCCACTCTGGTGTATCATGCGACGCTTGCGGTTTTCATTGGCTTGGTTGATCTTCCCTTCCATCTAGATGGCGGAATCTACAAGCTCTTTGAGATCTTCAAAATGGATGTTGACTAGGACAGTCTGCATCTCATCATGCAATCCATTCAGGAATCTCTCCTTCTTCTTGGCTTCAGTGTTGATCTCAGCAGGGGCATATCTAGCTAGCGACAGAAATTTGTCACGGTACTCAACTACTGTCATCCTTCCTTGCTTCACTTCTCTGAACTCATCTCTCATTCTGGTGACTAAACCTTGCAGCACATGGGTGCGGCTGAATTTGATCTTGAAAGCTTCCCACGTCATCACTTGACCATGGTTCATAGTATAGGTGCTATTCCACCAGGCTCTTGCATCTCCTGTCAGATAGTGGGTGGCAAACAGTACTTTCTTGTTGTCGTCAACTCCGGCGACTTCCAAGTTGTTGTCCATGGTTTGCAACCAATCATCAGCATCTAAAGGGTCTTCAGACTTGTTAAAGATATGGGGATTGGTATTCTGAAAGTTCTTAAGCTTGGATCCATGATGATCCTGATTTCCATGGCCTTGATTATTGTGGGCCATCTGAGCTATCTGTTGAAGAGTGGATAGGTTGGATTGACGTTCTGCTCTACTAGCTTCACGGTCGGAAACTAGCATCTGTAGAATCTGCAACATTGGGTCCTGCGATGAGTTGCTTCCTCCGGGGTTTCCACGAGTCATCTGAAGATTGAGATAGATAATGACATAAGAGGGAAATTGCTAAGGTTCATGATTTTGTTTCAAAAGCTTTAAACTTTGAGTTTGACTTAGGTTTGGCAAACTAACTTCTTCTCATTCATTCATTAATTCAAGCACACAATACAACACACCACAACACAAAGGAAAACAAATGGTTTTAAGAACCATTCTGTGAAACTACGATACAGTGGGACCGATACAACTCATTCGTACGGTAGTGATCAAGTGTATCTACTCATCATCAATGAAGTCTGAATCATCATCATCGGTGTAGACATGGCATCATTCTCTAGGTAGTCATTGTCATTATTGAGGTACGAGTGAAGATCACCCTGGATGTCTTCACCTTCTTCCTCTTACTTCGATTCCAGTTGGATTTCCTACTCACGGATGGTCTTCTCGAGGTCGACCACCTTCTTGCGAAGACGAGCGATGGTGCGATCCTTCTTCTCGCATTGACGACGAAGTGATTTGTGATCCTTGACGAGCATGGCGAGAGTCTGGTCCTTCTGGGCGGCAATGGCAAGGTTGTGGTTGGCATAGGTTCGAGCATTGTCCAATTCCCTCTTCCTATCATACAGCAGGAAGTAAAGGTTCTCCACTTGGCGCTTCATCTCTGGGTGACTTGGCATCTCCAATGGCATTCCCATAGAATCACGCCTTGCGAAGTGCGCAAAGCGAGTTCCCTGGATCAAGTTGATGTTTTGTCTGCAAAGATGGGCGAGAGCTTTATGCATTGCCCTGGCTAATCCATCTAGCCAGCTGTTCTCTCGCACGGTGAATTGAATCTTCCCAGAAAGGGGGGTTTCCATCTTGCCTCTGAGATCTGCAACTATCAGCCATTGTAGATCTCCTCCTAGGTGCTCCTTGAGTTGAGCTTCGAAGAATTTCGGATGCGGGTGCTCCAAATACTCTCACAGTGCATCGAGATCCCTCTCAAAGATCAGTTGGCCTCCCATGCCCAAGTGGTAGAACTTGAAATGTTGAACTTCCAACTATAAGAATTTAGGATGAGTAAGTTAGTGAGGTGATCACGTGTGTCAAATTTTATGTAGGAATATAAGAATTTTTGAGGAACATGATTTTATTGAAAGAATCAAGGATAAGAGTGGGAATAGGTTTTCATAAATATTCACTTCTTTGGTTTTGAAACTAAGTTTTTGATCGGACGTCCATTCTAACTAGGGTCTCCTATGGTCAGGATGGCTCTGATACCAACTTGTCAACACCCATATTTTTAATCCTAGATGCCGGTTATGCCATACCTCGCAATCCCAGGATTACCATTTTTGCGAGACATAACAGATTTGATATCACAGTACATCATCCATTACAAACCATAATAAGGTTTTACACAAATAAAGGATCTCATGATCCAGTCTTAATACAATCAAGCAGCGGAATAAAAAAAGCATAGTAGTGGGCTCCATCTTCAGGGTCATAGGCAATGCTGATGATGGGAGATGATCCTAGTTGTCGTAGCCGTCATGTTGTCCATCTTCCTGATAGTCCTCCTCATAGTCTGGCCACGGTAATAGCCAGGGACAAATTCATGAGTACTCTTTAAGTACTCGCAAACTATCACTAACAAGTAAGGTAGTGCTAGTAGGAATACAACTCTAGGTTTATTTGCAAAAGCTATATTTATCTAACGCTGAGTTCAGAAGTAAAGAAAGCTAACTTAATGTTCTAAAATCACCTAAGTGGGAACTTAGTTCTTATAGTCACAACCCTGTTGTGGTCAAATCAAAGTCATAATTCATTTCACAAGTCATTTTGAAAACATCTGACGACGGAATAGTATGGACACTCCAACTATCCATGACCGCGGAGGCGGCTATTCGAATAGTTTGACACTCTACAGAGGTGGTACACTTTCACCACAAATTTCAATACATCCGTCAGGGATAACCCTGAATCAGTCATACTTAGTATGCAGATAATCAATCATAACCTTTCAATTACACGCTCTAGTATAGGCACCTCCCCTATGAGCTTGGCCTCCCAGCCATGGCCATCTTCCATCCTGGGCACTGCATAGGTGGACACACATCAAGAGGTAGCCTCAGCTCAATCCTCTCCCGCGAGGGAACCCATACTAATGCATATAAACTTCCGGCTAAGCCTTACCCAATTCATGTATTGTGGTTGTACGGTAAAATTGGAATGGTATCGCATCCAAACCCAACCATCAGTTTTTGCAAAAGGGCTAAGGCTCATGCCTCAACATTTTCATCCTCAAACCATTATGTTTCTCAACACATGACAAAACATCTCAATAGAATGAAGCATCATTCCAAGGTTTTCATAATCATCTTCACCAAGTATTCCCATCTAAATTGATCAAATTTTATGCTTAGCACTAGCCACTAAGGTTAAGAGTGTTCACTAAATAGGGGTGCTAATCTTCAATCTCATGCCATAGAATGACATCTAAGTATAACTAGATAAGCCAAGTTTTATACTCTTTATGCTATCTATACTAAAAGTAAAGAACTTTGGTAAAGTAAGAGAGTAAATCTTGCAAGTACAACTTGGGATGGTATAAATCAAAATATATAACCCAAGCATGCCTAAGGCATCTTTCTTAGGTTAACTTGAATCTAGTGGTGGCTTGCCTTGATTGGTGCAGTGATTGAAATTCTCCTCGTCTTCTTCGGGGTAGAACTCCGCCTGCTTGTAGACTTGGTCGGTACTATCGTTTATAAATAAATACGAGTTACACAATCACCAAACAATACTTATCTATGCTATTTAGCACACTAAGGCACACACTTGATGATTTAGCATCATCAGAAACATCACATGCAATATAGAACTAGTTTTATTCATTTTATTTTAGAAAAGTAATTTCTACTCATTGAAATTAATTAAGATTTAATATTCTCCAATTAAAATATGGGATCATGTTGGCACATGGCATCACCACATATTCTAATACATGGGAATGTGATTTAAAGTGTCGGTCACATTTTATAAAGTTTAAGACTATTATTTAATAGATTTAAAGTGACTAGAAATGCCCTAATAGCATTATTTGGTACTAGTCCAATGTCACTGCATGCAATATTTTTACATATTAAGATAGATATTGTCAAATGTGATTTTTGAAAGTTGTAATCAACTCAATAGCTACTATGATTGATTTTTGAAAAATGTTTGAAGTTGCAAAAGTCTCTGTCTTATTATTTTTACTATATGTGATCTCTAACTCCAAATGATTTAAATCCAATGGGCTTGGATAGATATTTTAGTTCCTTTCAAGCAAAATTTGCATCATGCAATTTGGTTGAGTGAAACTCCCTGAATTGATTTTTGAATAAGTGGCAAGAATATGATTTCAACTAAATTGGAAAATCACTTATTTGAATTTTTGGGACATCGCGGGAAAACTAACGGGCCGGCCTAGCTACACAGTACAGCGCAGCGCACGGCTGACTGAGGGGGTGCACTGGTCAGTGACTCACTCTACGCGAAATAGTATCTTTCAACCAGAGCACTACGATCTAATTCTAATCCAACGGTCGTGGTTCATCATCGACGACGAACAGTTCCGACAAGGAATCAATCCTAACATGGCCGTGTGGGTCTCGCGAGGCTCACCTGGGCTCCAGCTCGGGTCAGCGACGGGGGCGATCGACATGGTAGACGACGGCGAGGTGAGGCGTGGTCACGGTGAGGCTCGGGGGGGGGGGGGGGGGCGAAATCAACGGCGCCCTTCTCCTCCAACAGCGGTGGGCTCCGGCCAAATTCCGGCGAGGGAGAGCTTGCCTTACTCCGGGAAGAGGTGGGGAAGGTCAGTGAGGAGTGGGGAGTGGCTTGGCATGAGGAATGGAGGCTGGGGTGGCCTCCTTTTATAGCTCGGCGAGGGGACCGAGCGGTGCGGCAGTGAGCACGACGGTGGCGTGGCTACATGCGTATATTCGCATGGGCGAGGGCGTAGGACGGTGTTGTAGGGAAACGGGTAGGCTACACTAGCGTAAAATCAAAATTTTCTACCGCGTCAACCAGGAATACTATTGTCATAGATCACGGGATTACTGCTAGACGTGCAAGTGCGGAACTCGATGAAGCACGTTGCGGCAGTGTAGATGTTCTACGTCTCCTCCTCGTCCTCGTCCCACGAGCAGCTCCCCTTTGTGCGGCTCGTCCAAGTGCTACAGATGCAGCACCTCCGAGGTATCCACACGTCCGGAGTGGAAGCCGTCACACGCCAGACTGCTAGGTCTGCACGTGCAACATAGGCGGAAGAGGAGTGGCGGCTGGGTGGAATGCTCAACCCTATTCAGCATGCCTCACTCTCTCTTATATAGGCATCCCTGGTGGGCTTCTACATTAGCAGCCCATTAGCAGCCTAAGCCTGGTCTAATTTGGATCCAATCCTCATTAGGCTTCCAGCCCCTAAAGTGTGTGACCCTATAGGTTCATACACATATAGACATGACGCGAGTACACTTACTCCGTCAATAGTTGGTAGCGGCCTCTAGCAAGACATGCGAACTCCTAAACGCATATAAAGATCATTTGGACAAACCATCACAAGGTTGAGTACATGTCTTTTCCTTTGCCTCACGATATTTGGTCTAGCTCCAAGCTGACCTCTCTTTCTCGATACTGTGATTCAGAATCCCTTTACTAGGTTAACTCTTAACCATATGTAGCACGGCCATGCATTTCTGGATCCGATCACTCGAGGGGCCCAGAGATATCTCTCTCAAGTAGAGAGGGGCAAATCCCATCTTGATTGACCGATGCCTTGCAGCATGTATCAGGACAAACCCGAAAGCTACCTTTATAACTACCCAGTTACGGAGTACTGTTTGATAGCCCCAAAGTAGGTCGATCCACATCTCAAGTACATGCGACAATCTCAGGTCTAAGGACAAAACGTACACGATGTGTAGAGAGAGCTGCAAGTATTATTGCCAGTCTCATGTTGGGTCAGTCCAACCCCATGTTCATAACATGTGTCCACATCATTGGTTTGACATCTCCATGTCTATGACTTGCGAAACATATTCATCAACCAATCGATGTGCTAGTCTAATATTCACGTGTGTCCTCGCATGAACTCCGACTAGGGACAATTATTAGATAACCATACATGTAAAGAGTTTCACAAACAATTCACATAATTGCCAATCAATACAAGTTGCCTGGTATATGGATATTCTAGGAACATTATAATAACTCATGGATACACATGAAATACAATCATCTCTATGATTGCCTCTACGGCATATTTCCTTCAGTCTCCCACTTGCACTAGAGTCAATCTAGACAGTATCTAATACCTATTGCTCTTGTGTGCGCTTCATGCGCAGGCTGCGGGAGTGGCTTACTCAAGGGATCAGCAACATTTGAGTCCGTATGTATTTTGCATAACATGACACTACCATCATCAATGAACTCACGAATCAGATGGTAGCGCATGCGAATATGTTTGTTCTTCTGGTGCTGTCTAGGTTCCTTGGCTTGTGCAATAGCACCATTGTTGTCACAATAAACGTCCAAGGGATTGGACGAGCCCTGAACCACACCAAGAGCGATCAGGAAATTCCTAATCCAAACAACTTCCTTTGCAGCCTCCGAGGCAGCAATATATTCAGCTTCTGTTGAAGAGGAGGCCACTGTATCTTGCTTGGAACTTTTCCAGCTCACAGCACCACCATTCATGACAAACACATAACCTGATTGCGATTTCGAGTCATCTGAGTCGTTAAGGTAACTCGCATCTTTGTAACCCTTTACATTGAGTTCAACCTCACCTCCATAAACTAGGAACATATCCTTAGTCCTTCTCAAGTAATTTAGGATATTCTTTATTGCTGTCCAGTGAATCTCACCTGGATCAGCCTGGTATCTTCTCGTAACACTTAGAGCATAGGAAACATCTGGGCGAGTACATGTCATTGCATACATGATGGATCCAATAGCCGAAGCATATGGAACCCTACTCATGCATTCTCGCTCATCAGTGGTCGAAGGACACTGAGTCTTGCTGAGTTTAATGCCGTGAGACATGGGCAAGAACCCCTTCTTAGCCTCTTCCATGCTGAACCATTTCAACACTTTGTCAATGTACGTACTCTGGCTTAATCCAATTAGCCTCCTTGATCTATCTCTATAGATCTTGATACCCAGAATATATGCTGCTTCTCCCAAGTCCTTCATAGAAAAACTATTTTTCAATGAGGTCTTAACAGACTCGAGCATAGGAATGTTATTTCCAATCAATAATATGTCATCCACATATAAGATTAGAAACACAAGTGATTTCCCATTTTCTTTCTTATACACACAAGGTTCTTGTTCGTTTTTGGTGAAGCCAAACTCCTTTACAACTTCATCAAATCGAATGTTCCAACTCCGAGATGCTTGCTTCAGCCCATAAATAGACTTTTGAAGTTTTCATACCTTTCCAGCATTGTTTGGATCGACAAAACCTTCGGGCTGCATCATAGACATGTCCTCGGAAAGGATTGCATTTAAGAAAGCCGTCTTGACATCCATCTGCCATATCTCATAATCGAAATGTGCAGCAATGTCTAGAATGATCCGTTTAGATTTAAGCATCGCTACGGGAGAGAAAGTCTCGTCGTAGTCAACTCCTTGAACTTGTCGAAAACCTTTTGCAACAAGTCGATCTTTGTGGATGTGAACATTTCCATCCATATCAATCTTCTTCTTATAGATCCACTTGCACTCGATGGCTTTAAAACCATCAGGCAGGTCAACCAAGTTCCAAACTTGATTGTCTCCCATGGACTCTATCTCGGATCTCATGGCAATCAGCCATTGCTCAGAGTCTAGGTCCACCATCGCTTCTACATAGGTCGAAGGCTCATCATTGTCTAACAATAATAAATCCCGTGCTTCGCGGAGCCTCGCCGACCTTCATGGCTGTGGTGCTTATATTGCCACGGGTTCCTCAACTTGTTCTGCTACAATAGCATCACTCGTAGAAGCATCCCCGACTGGCTCATCTTGAACTTCTTCAAGTCACACCGACCTTCCACTCGTTCCCTTTGTGAGAAACTCTTTCTCTAGGAAAACACCGCTACGAGCGACAAACACTTTGCCCTCTTCTCGGTTGTAGAAGTAATACCCTAAGGTTTCCCTTGGGTATCCCACAAAAATGCACTTATCCGATTTGGGTGTTAGCTTGTCCGACTGAAGTCGCTTGACAAATGCATCACAACCCCAAATCTTTAGAAAAGACAAACTGGGATTCTTTCCAGTCCACGTCTCATATGGTGTCTTAACTACGGATTTAGATGGTACCCTGTTTAGTGTGAAAGCTATTGTTTCTAGTGCGTAACCCCAAAATGATAATGGTAAATATGATTGGCTCATCATCGATCGAACCATGTCCAACAAAGTTCGATTACGCCATTCAGAGACCACGTTTCTTTGAGGCGTTCCGGGCGGCGTGAGCTATGGAACAATTCCGCAACTCTTAAGATGATTGCTAAATTCGTGACTCAAATATTCACCTCCGCGATCAGATCGCAAGGCCTTTATTTTCTTGCCACGTTGATTCTCTACCTCATTTTGAAACTCTTTGAACTTTTCAAAAGTTTCAGACTTATGCTTCATCAAGTAGACATAGCCATATCTACTGAAATCATTAGTGAAAGTAATGAAGTAGTGATATCCTCCTCTGGCTGTCGTGCTCATTGGTCCACATACATCAGTATGTATGAGTTCCAACAAGTCTGTCGCTCTCTCGGGAAACCCCGTAAAAGGCGTCTTGGTCATCTTTCCAAGTAAACAAGCTTGACATGTCTCGTATGATTCAAAATCAAACGAAGTTAGAAGACCATCACCATGGAGCTTCTTCATGCACTTTTCACTTATCTGCCCCAAACAACAATGCCATAAATAGGTAGGACTCAAATCATTTGGCCGAAGACTTTTATCACTAACATTGTAAACACATGCATTATAAAGATTTAAAATAAATAACAATTATTCAACTCCATGATAAATCCTGACGGAAGGTGAAGTTGCATGACGCCGACGAACAATGCAGCAACCCTTGCTTTATTTTCGACGCGAAAATCCACTTCGCCTTTTTGCACTTCTCTAGTCCTTATTAGCCCCTGCATCGAATTGCAAATATGAGCAACCGATCCGGTATCAAATACCCAAGAGTTAACATAAGAATCTGCGAGAAAAATGTCCACAACATTTACAACAAGTGTACCTGAGGGGAAGTACTCTTACTTCCACTCTTCTTCAAAGAAGCCTGGTACTTGCTGCAGTTTCTCTTCCAGTGGCCATATTCGTGACAAAAGAAACACTCAGTGTCTCCTGCAGGACCAGCCTTTTGCTTGGGTGCAGGGTTTGGCTTAGGGATCGTATCCTTAGCCATGCCCTTCTTCTTCTGCCAAGAAGTGCCCTTTTTCTTGAAGCTAGGCTTGTTCTACATAGCCATCACATGGCTATGCCCTGCACACTTCTTAATGTCACATTCTACTGTTTTCAGCATCCCACATAATTCATTAAGGCCCCTCTCCACCCCATGCATATGGTAGCTCGAAATGAAATGCCCATAGCTAGACAGAAGAGATGCCAAAATGAAATCAGTGGCCAACTCTTGGCCTAATGGAAAACCAAGCTTTTCCAAAGTCTGACTATAACCAACCATTTTGATCACATGGGGGCCTACAGCTGCTCCCTCTGCCAGCTTGCATTCCACAAAAGACTTAGCGACATTGTACCTCTCAGTCCTAGCCTGAGTCTGGAACATGTCCTTAAGCGCAATGATCATATCGTATGCTTCCTAATCCTCAAACTGCTTTTGAAGATCAGGTTCCATGCATGCAAGCATAAGACAACTAACCTCAAGAGATTCATCACATGCTTTCTTGTAGGCATTCTTAAGGGTAGAAGTTGCATTATCAGCAGGTTCATCTGGGATTGGGGTATCCAGAACAGTTTCCTTTTTCTCAGCCCTGAGAACAATTCTCAGGTTACGGACCCAGTCCGAATAGTTTGTTTCATTTAGTTTATCCTTTTCAAGAATCGAACGCAAAGCAAAAGGTGATGAATTGTTCGGTGCCATTGATCTACAACAAAAAAAATGCAAAATACTAAGCCATGTAACCATGAAAGAGTAAAACATATTAAACAATTTAATAGCATATACTCCCACTTAAATCAACATCCCTCTATTGATACTAAGTGATTCAAGATCCACAATTAACAAGTCAACTAGTGAGCTTTAGCATCACTGCTAGAAGACAAGGTAAATCGGTAAGCAACCTTTGCTAATCATATCACATATGACTCTTGTTGTTGGGTGACATCTCTATGTCAAAACTAGGCGCCCAACCTTTATGCCCCAAGGTCCTTAACTGTTAAGATGACCTTGTTAAGCTCACCAACCCTTATGCGTGTAGGTATCCGATACAAACCCATCCAGCCAAGGAAAACCGTGGCACCCTAATTTCATAGACCTATGAATTGTACAGGGCATAGGATGGTGCAAGGTTTGGTTGGGAGGGCATGGTTTAACTTAAACTTTGTGAGGGATCGTTCTACTTCTATCATCTAAGCATGCATAGTAGTAAAACGTATAAGAATAACATTCACATAGATGTGATACAGTATGGCCCATTTTCTCATGGTGATCTCCATCGCCATAGAACCTGTCCACCATGATGATCTCCATCTTCATGCTCTATGCGAGCATCCTCCAAGTGATGAGTTCTCCAAGAACTAATACAAGCTATTACTCCTAACAGCTAGTAATCAAAATTACATGGTATTGGGATCATCACAAGTTGGCACGCAGGCCATTACAATAATTGACAACACATATGGCTCCAGCCGTGTTGCCCTACTCACGACACACAGATCATGAAAAATACATACATGCATCACATACATTTTTGGGCCATACTGATCACATAAGTCCTGCAAAAACAAGTTGTGCATAGAATCGCATTCTACCGGATCATGTGAAATCGTAGCACCTATGAACCTTAACGAGATACAAAAGGGGGCTACGACTAAGGGGGTCTAGGGGTCTCCCCCTGCGGGGTTCGAAGGGGCAGCGCCCCTCGCGGTACCTTTAAAGATTTGTGAAAAATGAGAGATCAAATCTATACAATTTTCTTTAAGGATTTTTGATCGTCAAATCAAATTTACCATAAACCGACCATAGTTCTGATTCGACCAAACTCCTTTGATCACGGTACGTCGATTAAGATCTAATTCCCGATTCGATCAATCATATTGATATTCGCGTGATTCAAAAGGATTTATGTGTCACTGTTTACCCCGATGGCGGAAACCGACCGGTAGGGGTAAGTCGTTCGATGACCTTAGAATCACGATCACGGAAAGTAAGATCATAGATCAATCCAGAAACACCGCCATACAAACGATCACATCATTCATATCAATCGACATATCACCATATGCAAACTTCCCAAACCTATGACTGAATAGCATCGGCTCTGATACCACTGTAGGGAAACGGGTAGGCTACACTAGCGTAAAATCAAAATTTTCTACCGCGTCAACCAGGAATACTATTGTCATAGATCACGGGATTACCGCTAGACGCGGAGGTGTGGAACTCGATGAAGCACGTTGCGGCAGTGTAGATATTCTACGTCTCCTCCTCGTCCTCGTCCCACGAGCAGCTCCCCTTTGCGCGGCTCGTACAAGTGCTACAGATGTAGCACCTCCGAGGTATCAACACGTCCGGAGTGGAAGCCATCACACGCCAGACTGCTAGGTCGTGCAACACAGGCAGAAGAGGAGTGGCAGCTGGGTGGAATGCTCAACCCTATTCAGCACGCCTCACTCTGTCTTATATAGGCATCCCTGGTGGGCTTCTACATTAGCAGCCCATTAGCAGCCTAAGCCTGGTCTAATTCGGATCCAATTCTTATTAGGCTTCCAGCACCTAAAGTGTGTGACCCTATAGGTTCATACACATATAGACATGATGCGAGTACACTTACTCCGTCAATAGTTGGTAGCGGCCTCTAGCAAGACGTGCCAACTCCTAAACGCATATAAAGATCATTCGGACGAACCATCACAAGGTTGAGTACATGTCTTTCCCTTTGTCTCACGATATTTGGTCTAGCTCCAAGCTGACCTCTCTTTCTCGATACTGTGATTCAGAATCCCTTTACTAGGTTAACTCTTAACCATACGTAGCACGGCCATGCATTTATGGATCCGATCACTCGAGGGGCCCAGAGATATCTCTCTCAAGTAGAGAGGGGCAAATCCCATCTTGATTGACCGATGCCTTGCAGCATGTATCAGGACAAACCCGAAAGCTACCTTTATAACTACCCAGTTACGGAGTAGTGTTTGATAGCCCCAAAGTAGGTCGATCCACATCTCAAGTACATGCGACAATCTCAGGTCTAAGGACAAAACGTACACGATGTGTAGAGAGAGCTGCAAGTATTATTGCCAGTCTCATGTTGGGTCAGTCCAACCCCATGTTCATAACATGTGTCCACATCATTGGTTTGACATCTCCATGTCTATGACTTGCGAAACATAGTCATCAACCAATCGATGTGCTAGTCTAATATTCGCGTGTGTCCTCGCATGAACTCCGACTAGGGACAATTATTAGGTAACCATACAAGTAAAGAGTTTCACAAACAATTCACATTAGTGCCAATCAATACAAGTTTCCTGCTATATGGATATTCAAGGAACATTATAATAACCCATGGATACACATGAAATACAATCATCTCTATGATTGCCTCTAGGGAATATTTCCTTCAGGTGCGGTGCTCCCTGGTGGTTCTCACGGACTTAATGGCGCAGCGTGGGACGGCTTGGTTTGGTCTGGTGTGTGCGATGCTCTGCGCGGGAACGACGGTGTTCAAGACGGTGCACGGGAGCTACGGGTCGCACGAGGGCAAACGGGGGTGTCTGTCGGGGTGCTGCCATCATGGAGGGTCTACGCGTGCGTGGTGAGGTCAAGGCGCGGTACGTGCGAACTAGTCGGGCGCGGCGCACTCGTGCTCTAGACATGGCGTAGAGAGGCGGTGCGCGATGGTGTTAGTGTGGTCCAGGGCTGGGCTTCGACCGTGGGGTGGACAGGGGGTGGCGGTAGGCTGCGGCGAGGCTAGTGGACATGTTCGTTGGGCATGGGGCTGTCTGCTGCGAGCTGGCCGTGGTCGGCCGGCGATGACCACTTTCGGGCGGTGCTCCACTATGCCAGCGGCGAAGGGGTAAACTGGTCTAGGGCTAGGTTAGGCTTAGAGGGAAGAAGGGAGTAACTAGGGAACCATTTGGTCGATAATCACTATACCAAATAGTGAAGCTAGTCTAAAGATTATTCTGTGCATGCCAAGTGTTTGTGTTAATGGCCGCATGAACTTTAGTTTTGAATTTTTAATTCAACTTTTTTGAGTGATCTTAGATTAATCTTGAGAGACTAGGTTTGCTTGGATAATTCAAGGTGAACTCATTTGATGTGTTTTTGAAAAAGTGTGATCTTCACACATACACTTGATTCAATTTTCAAATGTCCTTTAAATTGATTTTCTAGATGTTTTTGTAAGTTTGTAAAGTGGGCCTTGATACACTTTTACTCGGTCTAGCAAGGGGTGAAAAGAAATACAATTGTTTCTGTTAAGAATTGTCTTCTAGGAACACCTAAATTGACCTAGTGGTTTAAAATGGTCAAAATGACCATTTGGTTTATTTAATCATTTTTATTTCTTTTTCTTTGGATTTTGTTTGTAAATGGTCTAGATGATGTGTCATTCACCTTTAATACATTTCATAACATTTAGAAAAATCAAGCATGGCATATACACTCAATTCTACACTAATGCAAACACACATGCATTCATATGCTTTTTCTTAATAAAAGTTTTTGTTAACCCTAAATTGGGTGATTAGACCTTGATAACCTTGATTAAAGTTTTGGGATGTTACAACGTGGTGGGCGATGAGTGTCCCCTAGGGCTCCCCTCTTGAAGTCACTTCCCCAACCATGGACAAGGTCGCCGACGTCATGGGGTTGGCTAACGTCAAGGGTCATCGGGGGTCGAGGCTCTTGTCGGCACCGAAGGCAGTGCGTCCCCTAGGCCAGACCCCTTGACCCCAACGCGCCAGTCGGGCGTTCTAGAGGAGACCCCTTCTGGAGAGCGGCCCAATGAGTCTCGGTAGCTGGTCGTGGTGGAGCCAGGATAATCCCCCCACATCGAGCTCCTGGAAAAGCTTGTTTCCGGCCTACACGTTGAGTTAGACTAGTTCCTGGTCGACGTGGTCCGTGAGGATCATCGGTTAACCCTGGAATGAGAGCAGCTTGCGGAGGCTCATAAGACGGCGGACTCCATGCGGGAGAACGCCCGTGTTGACATGGAGGGCATGCTTCGAGACGCTTATGCACGGGCTACGAAGGTCTTTGCTAATGTTGAGGCCCATTCCTCCCGGATCAGGGATGCCTTATCGGCCTGAGAGAAAGAAGTTTCCGCCCAGGAGGCGGCAGCATCCCAGCGTTGGAAGGAGCTTGAGGCCCAGTCCCTGGAGACTGGCACCAAGCTGTCGGAGGCCTAGGTGTCGCTTTCCCGGGAACGGGAAGAGAGCTCCAGGCTCCGGATGCCCTGTTCGCAGGGGAGGAGCTTCAGAAGGGTTTGCTTCAGGAGGCCAAGGGGCTCCGTGGAAAAATCAAGGCCCTGGAGGAGTCCCTCGCTACTGCTGCGTGGGCTAAGGAGGAGCACGAGCGAGTCGCTCGCAATGCGTTGGAGGCCCATCACAAGTCTGTACACTCCCTTGCCAAGAAGGGCGTTGCAGTCCTACCACTCATGGGGGCAGAAGGCTTCGTCGCGCTGGAGCTTCCAACTGGCCGCGAGGTTCAGGCATCCCTAGAGCTTGCAGGTAGGGGCCTGAGATCTCTAAGCACAGTGGCGTAGGTCCTAGACGGCTTCATTTCCTTGGAGTGCGAGGCGATGCTAACCATAGTGGGCAAGTCCATCTTCACCAATCTCTTATAGCTGTGGACCAACCTCAACTACTCCCAGGCCATGCGATAGTCGGCCATTGTGCTAGCTCTCGAGGTGAGGGTCTCCCCACTCGTCAATCTACAGGTCGAGACATTTCCACGTGAGGTGGGCGACAAGGGGAAGGCCGAAGCCGAGGCCTCGGGGACTCCACTGTGCTGGACGAAGAATAAGGTCTCCACTAGGGAGCACCAAGGGAGCCGCTAGGGTGGGGTGATTCTTGTCCATGTAACGCTTGCAGAGTGCTTTAGAACTTTGTCGTCTCTTTGCCAAGACTTGTAAGGGTACCTTTCCCACAATCGGGGCCTTAATTGTCGGTTATCACTTTTCCTAGTCTTCGGGGGATGGCGTGTCAGCCCATAGATTCCTCGTGGAGGGGGCTTGCACCTTTACGTCCCGTGGGGGCCTCTTGAGGGATTTCCCTTCATGGCGCCTTGCTTCCCCCTCGCGAGAGGATCTCGTGGCTTGTGTCTCTCCCATGGGCCCCTCGAGGGGGTTGTTGTGGGATCTACACATTGGGTTCTATCCCGTAATTGCCCTCAAGAGGAGACCATAGGACAAATATTTTCCTTGTATAGTTTCTTGTGGAGATGACCGTAGGTTCCGCATGCCGCTTGAGGGGTAGTCTCAAGGGTCGCCCTAGTAGTACTCTGCTGGGAAGGTCGTGGGGCTTGTACTTGTCCTGTACATCCCTCAAGGAGGATGTCATAGGCTCTACATTCAGTTCTGCCCCGTAATTCCCTCGAGGTGGTGACCGTAGGGTGTGTATGTATAGTTCCTCGGAGAGGTAACCGTAGGTTCTGCATGCCGCTTTAGGGGTAGTCTCAAGGGTCGCCCCACTAGTCCCCTGCCGAGAAGGTCATGGGGCTTGTACTTGTTTTGTAGGCCCCACAAGGAGGAGGTCATAGGCTCTGTACATTCAGTTCCGCCATGTTAGTCCCTGGAGGAGGTGACTGTAGGGCACGTACTTTCCTTGTATAGTTCCCTGGAGAGGTAACCGTAGGTTCCGCATGGTGTATGTTTTCCCTTTCCACGCCGTATGAGGATCATCAGACACCGAGAACCGTGGGTGAGGTGAATTATCGCTGGAGCGAGTCCGCGAGTTCACAGCTTGACACTTTAGGCCCCACTGCCGACCGAGGGTGGCAACAGCGGTAGGTACCATGTCCAGCCCCCGCTCACATGGTGTGCAAAAGGGAGAAACATCACAAAAAATTGAAGATGCAAACAAGGAAGCCAGCAAAAAACAGAAATGAAAATGAGCCGTCATTCTAGAATTTTAACACCATCCGAGGGGTGGGTTATTTGTTACTGCTGCCACCGTGAGCAGAGCTCACGGGTAGAACTTGCGAATGTGCTGGATGTTCTAGGCATTGGGGATCAGGACGCCTTCCTCCGTTTCCAGTCGCGCCACGCCTAGCCTTGCGACGTGCGCGACTCGGAAAGGGCCTTCCCACATCGGGGATTGCTTCTGGAGACCCTCATGAGAGAGGCCATGGCGAAGGACCAGGTCCCCTACTTCCAAAGTGTGCGCTCGTATGTTGCGACTGTGATACCAGCACAGTGCCTGCTGGTACCTGGCTGCTCGTACATTGACCTTGTGGCGGGCTTCCTCGATGATGGTGACGTCGTCACGACGCAGATCCTCTTGTGTCGTCTCGTTGTAGGCGAGCACCCGGGGGGAGCCGTGCTTGAGTTATGCAGGGATGACAGCCTCAACACTTTATACAAGGAAGAAAGGGGTCTCACCCGTTGGTTTGGACGCATTGGTGTGGATGGACCACATCACCCATGGGAGGGCATCCAGCCTTCCTTGCCCACACTCTTTGAGCTTGCGGTGGAAGATCTTGGTCTTGAGCCCCTTCAGGACCTCCGCATTTGCTTGTTCCGCTTGTCCGTTGCTGCGGGGGTGGGCGACTGATGCGTAGCAGATCTTGGTGTCAATGTCCTCATAGTAAGACTGGAACACCCCGCTGGTGAACTGGCTGCCGTTATCGGTGATGATGTGGTTGGGTACACCAAAGAGGCATACCAGGCCTTGGATGAACTTTACCGCTGACCGTGCTAGGATGGTTCTGACTGGCTCCACCTCGGCCCACCTGGTGAACTTGTCAATGGCGACATAGAGGTATCAATAGCCCCCAGGTGCCCGCGGAAAGGCCCCTAAGATGTCCATCCCCTAGATCGCAAAGGGCCATGAGTGCGGGATGGTCTATAGTTACTAAGCCGGTTGGTGTATTTTCTTGGCATGGAACTAGCATGCCTCACACAACTTTACCAGTTCTATGGCATCAGTGAGTGAAGTGAACCAGTAGAAGCGCTGCGGAAGGCCTTCCCTGCAAGGGTATGTGCCAAGGCATGGTGACCGCATTCCCCAATGTGGAGGTTGGTCAGTAGCTTGTGCCCCTTTTCGCTGGAGATGCATTGGAGGGCAACCCCATTGGGGCGGCGGCAGTAGAGGTCCCCATCCATGATGCAGTACTTATTCGCTCGGAGGACTAGGATTTCTGCCGTGTCCTTGCTTTCCAGGAGGATGCCATCCTAGAGATATCTCTTGAGTTTAGTGATCCAACACGGTTCCTAAGTTGTGGCTCCTAGGACAAGCCTGCTTACCGAGGGTAGTCCACAGTCGGGGGAGCCTGAAGATGGCGGGGGCGGGAGCTCTTTTGGGTGGGAAGTTTCCTTTCTAAAGGGGTGACCGAGGGTTTGAACAACCTTTCCTCAAAGACTCCTGGCTGCTGGGGCTCCCGCCTGGACGCATGCTTAGCGATTTCTTCCTCCTCGTGGTTGTCCCCGTGGGAAATGTGGAGCAGGTCCATGCCCAGAAAATACTTCTCCAGCCTTCCCACTTCCTCCAGGTACGCCACCATGTTCTCATCCTTGGGACGGTAACTTTTTTTGGAGAAGTTGACCAGGAGCAGGGAGTCTCCCTGGATTGTGATGGGCTTGATGCCGAGGGCGATGGCTGCCTTGAGGACAGCGATCAAACCCTCATACTGGGCAATGTTGTTGGAGCGCTTGTCTCCATCATTGAAGAGTAGCTGTACGACATAGGAGAGTTTGTCGCATGTGGGAGACGTGAGCACGGTGGCCGCCCGGTGCCGTTTGCAATTAATGCCCCGTCGAAGTTCACAATCTAGCACCCTGGGGCCCTGTGCGCTGATGTATGCAAGTGCACAAATCGTTTGTAGCTAGTTTCGAAGTATAGATATCGATCCCACAGGGATCCCAAAGGTAAGTGTTTATGGGTGAAGTCTCTATCACACTCAAAGTTGTCACAGGTCTTCAAGTGAATTGAATTCAAGTGTGAAATAAGAATGAAATTTGGATTAAACTAGATGTATTTAAATAAAACTAAAATGTAAACTTCAGAAATAAAAAGCATAAAAGTAAAGAACGATTCGGTTGTTTGTTGTTTTCTGTAGATGACGGAAAAGGTGCGGGGAGATACAGTTCATGGTGATAGTGACTGTGCTAGGTGGGCGAGTAATAAGTGTAACAATTGTAATCTTATAAGTATATGTGTAGGCAAGCAACCCATAATTAGCCGGAACTACACTTGGTAGATTTCATCCCAACTTCAATAATCCTACTAGCCTATTACCAAAACCATGGTCAGACACTAGACGATTAAGACGCTTCAAGTTGCTTAGCAATTAAGCTGCTTGGATGTGACTAATGGAATAAGCACAGTGGTTCCTCATTATCCTCGAGTCAATTAGTTTCCCACTGATATCCCCGTGTCACTCGAGGTTCGCTTGTCTGCTAGCGAACAAGATCCTATCTATGTAGAACAAAGCATGATGTTGTTTGGGCCCTTAATTAGACAACAAGAATTAGGCATCCCACATATAGTTAAGGACACATAATATATTAATTAATTAAAATCAATCACAAACTAATGAAAAATATAATGAGGCACATCACATCTCACCAATCGCTTACATCTCCCACGCCCAAGAAACTTACTCACACATGAGAGAAGAAACCATCATCGATATAATTAAATAAAAGGATTCATTCTCGATATTACCGTGGAGATCCACAATAAGAATGGAAAACCAATCCAACATAATTCTAGACAGGAAGAAACAATCTCACACCTTAATCTTGCAAGGTGAAGATCTCTCTCTCTCTCTCTCTCTCTCTCTCTCTCTCTCTCTCGCTCTCTCTCTCACTCTCAAGTACAAGTAATGGCTATGGGGGTGTGATGGATAGGAGGTCGAAGAAAGTGGAGTGAGATGAAGAACATCCCCCCTTCTTCTCTAGATCTCTTCTATATCCTTTCTGGATGGGATGGCGGCTGGTGTGTTATGATTTCGCGTCTAGCCTCTTCACGGAAGTTGTCCCTTTTGACAAGATGGAGGAGGCGGTAGCTATACGACCGGAAAAATGTTCTCGCCGTATAGTTGCTCTTTAAAGCCTCTGTATGCCTCCCTCGATTGCTTCCAAAGAGATACTTGCTTGTTTTCGCCTGAATATTGTGTTTCTCTTGTTAAAATCTTCTGTTGATGTTCAGAACCTTAAACACACATTAAAAACCAAGTTTTTTTTGCTACCGAAGTATTAGAGTTAGGTAAAGCTAGAAATCGATCAAATCCGGGAGAAAACCATCAATAAAAGCCATAAAAAATGTGTCGAATCTCACAGCTATCAACTCCCCCAAGCTTAGATGTTGCACTCCCTCGAGTGACCAGGAAATAAGGAAGAATAGCAGAGATTCGAGACTGAAATAAAAGAACTTACAAGCTTGAATTGGTGTCAAATTCCTTTTTTCACAGTTCCTGCAATCTTAAACATGATCATACAAGTATTCACAAGATTGCACTAAGTCCACTTCCTAACCACATATTTCTCGCTAGCAAATAAATCATACGTCCGAGCAAGTGTCAAAAGTTTAGCTAGGAAAGTGAGACAAATTCTTTTGGTGTCTCTCTTTGTTGAGAGATGAAAACGTTTTGCTCTTGTTTCTTTCATCAATTAAGAGTACTCAAGTTGGCACCAAAACATTCAATTTAATAGCAACTCATTTATTTCCATGTCAAAATTTCAAGACCTTCAAAGCACCTTTTCCTTCACTTGCCTTTCAAAAACTCCAGCTCTTTCATAGAGAAATCATGCCACTATTTTCAACATGTTAAATGGGACTATGTTGTGCACTCGTGATCATGCCAATAAATAATTGTTGAGCAATAGTGGGTCAGAGGAGTACTACAACTTCACTAGGAACGTGAAACAACGAGGAGACTAAAAATTTACCTGTCATAGCATTGCTGCTACAGACATTTACATAACTCAATATCCGAAATCAACTGGTTTCCCACATTTAGATCGTTCGTTGGCCAACGGAGTTAATAGTTCCCCATGGAGCACGACAATGTTGTAATGACACACGTAAAGCAATATCTTACGGTAATTATTAGAAAATGCAGTGGAATAATCTCTACTACTTCGAAGCATCCATTTTATCAGACAATTTCATTCAATGGTGTTATCGAGTCTATTTACATTAAGCTCAAATGGGATGGAGTAGTTCTAAAATAAAATCCTTTGGGCTAAACATGGACTCAAGTAATCTTTTAGATGCTTTTTCTTTTTGTAGAAATGTAGGGAATATTTTTTAACCAAGTTCATTGCTCATTGTTCCAAACCTAAAAAGGAGACACTAGCAAAGGAACAGAATTTATAGGATAGCAAGCTAAGTGGGAAGTGACTCCAGTGCAAGCGAGTAAATAATTGTAGGATCAATTTAAGATTTCAAAAATGGTGATGAAAGGAATGTGATACCTCCTCTTTCTTTCTTCATTCTTGTACTTGAGTCGAACCCCCTCTATATTTCCCTATTGCCAAGTCACTTGAAATTGAGCAATCTCCGAGAGAAACAAAGAAACTAATTTGAAATAAAATTTACAACTAATTTATTTTGTATTTTTGGTTTAGGAATGAAATCTGAAAGTAAACATGCAACTTTGAAGAAGTAAAATAAATCAAAAGAATAAATAAAAATATGAATGCAAGGTTTGGAGATTTTCAAACCTCCCCCAAGCTTAGGCTATTGCTAGGATCAGTTGTTGCCGTCATTCAGTGGCTGGTGCAGATACTGCTGGTAGTAGTTGGGGAAGTTGGTCATGAAGTGACTGGAGTTTTGAGTTAAGGCACTCACATCTTGATTCATTGCTTGTAGAGTGTGGTCAATCTCCCCAACGCGTTGGTTGAGCTGCTGAAATTCTTGATATGGGACATAGTTGAACCCCTATTTGCGGCTGATTGGGCCATGGGTCCTAGGGTACCCTTGATGTTATCCCTCCCAAGCAGGGTTGTATTGCTGCTCCTTCCCCTACTCATCCTCATCCTGCTCCTCTCCTTCTTCATCTTCGTCTTGATTAAGCTGGAGTTCAGCCATGATCTCTGCCACCTGATCCTTGGTGAGGATCCAGGTGTCCTTCTCCACAATCAAGAAGGCTTGGGGATAGGGCAACAGAACCTGCTCAACATGCGCATCACTTGGATAACCAAACTAATATGCTCGGAGCCTCCTGTTAGCTCGGTAAACAGTGATGAAGTCACAAGCAGTCAAATATTTGACATCCATAAGTTTGGACCCATCGACAGGTTGCATCACAGGTAATACAATGTTTAATTGATGAGCAAGGTGGTTACCAATCCGCCAATGCAAATGTCACCTTTTGTCTTGTTGCTCTGGTGACAGAAGTGCTAGATGGGTAGAGCCTCGGGATTGGGACTTTGCGGTGCATTGGGGAAGAGTGCCTTCGTGATCATTGCCATGTCCGCATTGGCCATGGAATCGGTATCTCCTCTTCCCAGCAGTGTGTTGGCGAGGAACAAGGCGTAGTAGCGAATTGTTGGGTTCTGAATGGTGGAAATCTCCTTCTGGTAGAATTCCCTGCCACCGTTAACAAAAACAACCTCCCAACTTTCTCCACTTGTGATGCTGTATAGGATATTAACATTTTACTCCCCATCGTGAGGGAAGCCGAAAGCATTGCAAAATTGTTCAAATGTTATTTCATAGGGCTGCTGGTTCATGGTGAAGCTTACCGTGCACCCATTACCTTTCTCCATGTGGTCATCATAAAAGGAGGCAAGGAACTCATAGGTGATCTCGGCGTAGGTATTGTGGCTCGCATATGCGAGTACTGCAAGTCTTGAATTTGCACACTTGAGGTCGAAGTCCGCCCTCAACCCTGCCGTGGCGAGAAAGCTATCATTGGCCCAATGTGTGGGCAACATCCTCCTTGATGAAACTACGGCTTGGGATTGAGCTCGGCCCGGTGTCCCAAAGTCTCGCCACATTGGCACTTGCCCTTGCAAAAAATGCTACCAATTTTGTTCATCTTGATGCACTAAAAAATTTCACCATAAAACCTTAGGCATATAGTTTCTACATGATATACGAACGATTCTACGTCTAAAATTTAAATCCTAACGTGAGAAATTAAGAGGAAAAGCACAATAAGCTTGATTTCATCCACTAGATCAATGTGAGAGTTTCAACCATGGAAATATAAAAATAAAGCATGGATAGGGAGAGAAACATACCGATCTATTGATTCCCCCACTCAAACGAACAAAATCCGCAAAGAATCAAGAGTTCTAGGTGGGTTTGGAGAGGTTTGGAGAGAGAGTATGAGAGAAAAAGTGAGTAGGGAGAAGAAACCTAGCCGCCTAGGCGCGATTATGAGGTCGCGCCGAACTATACGGCCGCAACTATATGGGCGTGATATGTTGTTCCCGCCATATAGTTGCGGCAGCGCCGCCAATTAGGGTTTCTTTATGCAGAAGACAGCTATACGGACACAACTATACGGCCGGATCATAATGATCCCGCCGTATAGTTGGTCACCAATCCGTCTGTACCCTCGAGATAAATCTTCTAAAACATACATCGATATCTACACGACCGGAACTATACGGCCAGAAATTTTATTCGTGCCGTATAGTTGGTCGTTAAACCATCAGTACTTTTGAGAAGAAATTGTACGAAGGCATCAATATCTATATGACCGGATCTATACGGCCAGAATTTTTATTCCTGCTATATAGTTGGTCGTTAAATTCTCTATGCTCACGCAAGAAAATTTGTTGATCGCAAAGATATCTATACAGCCACACTGTACGGGCGGAATTTTTATTCCCGTCGTATAGTTGGTTGTTAAACCTTGAGTATTAATCAAAAAATTATATTTCTTCGAGAATATCTTCTTATCCTAGAACTTAGCAAAACACCTAGTTTTTGACAAAAAAATGATAGTTGAAATTATCGACCAAAAATAGCATGTATAGAGCAGGATATCTAGCTCTACCTATCTTCTTCTCCTCAACTGGAGGTTCACTCTTTGATCTTGACCAAAATGATTAAGCTAGGTTTTGTAGATAAAACTCAAACTTTTATTTTTATACTTATTCTATACTTGTTCAATCGATATTTCTACTACTTTTTGATAGATGCATCTTCACGGGCGCGCTTCCGCAAAAATATCTGTGAAAAAGTTGTAGGAATGCGACGTACACTTTATTCTATAGTTTATTTTATTAATGTGATGGGTTGACTCCCATTAAGCATTTTATTAAGGATGGTTGAATAACTCAAGCCCTTCTATGTTCTTGAATTCTTACCATGGGTTGCCCTTATCAAAGGCACTTACCACATGAACTCATTTTGCCAGTGGAATATATCTTTCTCCTGCTTCTAGCTTCTTCGGAAAATACCGGATGATTTCAGCATCATAAACATTGAAGATTATTTTTCCTTCAGCAAAATCAACTGATGCTCATGCAGTACTAAGGAAAGGTCTTCCAAGTATTAAAGATAATTTTTCATCCTCTGGCATTTCAAGAATAAAAAATCAGTGGGAATAACATGCTTATCTATTCTAAGTATAACATCCTCAATCATACCAATGGGTTGTTTAGTGGACTTTTCAGCCATCTGTAAAGTGATAGTAGTAGGGGAATACTCCCCTAATCCTAACCTTTTATAGAGGGAATATGGCATTACACTAACTCCTACACCTAAATCACACAAGGCATTGTGAATATCAGTTTTGCCAATTGAGCATGAAATACTTGGTATTCCGGGATCTCTCGATTTAGACAATAGCTTCCCATTAGCAGGATAACCAGTCACCATGGCAATGGTTTCATTGATATCTTTCTTTCTACTAAGAATATCATGGAGGAATTTAGAATAGGTGGGAAATTTTATTGCGTCCACAAATGGAATTTCTAGATGAAGACCACCAAGTGCCTTTTTAAAAGAATCATAGATTACCTGGTCCAGTGCTTTCTTTTTTTGATCTAGATAAGGAAACTTTTGCTCACCTTTCTTAGTTTTGTATTTTACCTTTTGTGGGGGATCATGCTCTTTTGTTGCTTTCTTTTGTTGTTGCTTGTCGATTTTCTTCTTGTCTAGTACAACAACTTCATCTTCATTGCTTGTCTCCTTTTCTTCTCTTTGATCAACCATCTCTACATCAGAGTCATAATAATCATCATGTGCATCATTTTTGTCCTCCTTGGTTTGATCTTGTGTTTCTTGAGCAATTTCATCTTGAGGATCCACCAGTGTATCATCTTCTTGGCTTGCTTTGAGCAAGACTTTTTGTTTTCGCTCTTTCTCAGCTTCATATTCGGGTGGTCCTAATGGTCCTGTAACAACTGCACCTCTTCTTGTAACAACATTAGTAGAAATAGGAATATCTCTATCATCTCAAACAAATATTTGATAAGCAGATGCTATTTGTTCGCATTGAGTTTCAATCATACTAAGATACTTGAGAACTAATTTTATCTTTTGGCCAATCTCATCATAATTTTCTGTGAGTTCTGCCAAAATATTTTTATGTTTTTGAAAATGTTCATGTAGGTTATTATGAGATTTTGCTTGTCGATGTTTTAATTCTTGAAAAACTTTTCTAGTTTCATCTTCTTTAGTAAAAACGTGTAACGAGTCTACTTTATTTTCCTTAACTAGTTCAGAAGGTATAACTTTTTCTTTCATTGTTTTGCGTACTTTAGGCATAATATTATGATTTATACAAAGCATCCCTTTTGCTAACTTACTGTCGAAATCAGGATTGTATAAAGAATCATTCTTAGCCCTAGTAGACATCAATTCTAAACATGCTTTAACAGTTAAAGTATTTATCGATCCTCCTGCTGATAAATCAAGCAACTCTCTGCTTTGAGTATTAAGACCATGGTAAAATAAATGGCAAATAGTTGATTCAGAATAGCCAAGATTAGGAACTCTATTAATCATTCCAAAGAATCTATCCTAGGCTTGTGGGTAGTTTTCTCCCACATTGTGACTAAAGTTGCCTATGCTCTTTCTAGTTTCAGTTACCTTTTTAAAAGGATTTAACATGTTTATGAATTTGACAATGTAGTTTTCCCAACATTTAATGTAATGACGAGGGAGAGAATATAATCAGTCTAGAGCTTTACCTTTAAGAGACCAACAGAAAAAAATTAGACGAGAGAAGTCTCTTGGCAAACCCTTTGGTCCAAGTGTTGTCATCAAATTGTCAAACTCTCTAATATGTCTTCTTAGGTCTTCATCTTCCCTTCCACTGAAAGCTTTTTCCTGCAAAATATTAATAATTCCACCATCAAATCGATATTATCTAACTCCAGGGTTGGGAAATTCTATTGGCTATTTAAGGAAAGCAGAGTTTGGAGCACTGTATTCTCTGAGAGTTTTCTCAGGTTTCTTCGGAGTTGTCCTACAAATAGACATGAGTTCCATAATATCACTCAGGTTTTCAACTTCAACCTGGTATGATCTTAAAAGTTTTTCAATAATTTCTTTACACCTGTGAATAGGCACGCATTCAAAATAATCTGGTAAATAGGTCCTACCAGAGCATGTAGACCCTTTGTCTCCTAGGGAGAACATTTTGTAGTAGTAACACCTGAAATATCAAGAGACAAACACTTAGCACTTAGCTCCCTAGCAACATCGCTAGAAAATAGCTTCATGTCTGCAAGTGCACAGATCGTTTGTAGCTAGTTTCGAAGTATAGATATCAATCCCACAGGGAGCCCAAAGGCAAGTGTTTATGGCTGAAGTCTCTATCACACTCAAAGTTGTCACATGTCTTCGAGTGAATTGACTGCACGTGTGAAATAAGAATGAAATTTGTATTAAACTGGATGTATTTAAATAAAACTAAAATGTAAACTTCAGAAATAAAAAGCATAAAAGTAAAGAACGATTTGGTTGCTTTTGTTTTCTGTAGATGACGAAAAAGGCACGGGGAGATACAGTTCATGGTCATAGTGACTGTGCCAGGTGGACGAGAGATAAGTGTAACAATTGTAACCTTATAAGTATATGTGTAGGCGAGCAACCCATAATTAGGTAGAACTCCTCTTGGTAGATTTCATCCCAACTTCAATAATCCTACTAGCCTGTTACCAAAACCATGGTTAGACACTAGATGATGAAGACCCTTCAGGTTGCTTAGCAATTAAGCTCATTGGATGTAATGCAATAAGCACATTGGTTCCTCGTTATCCTCGAGTCAACTAGTTTCCCATTAATATCCCCATGTCCCGCCGGTCTGCTAGCAAACAAGATCATGTCTATGTAGAACAAAGCATCATGTTGTTTGGGCTCTTAATTGGAAAACAAGCATTAGGCATCCCACAGATGGTCAAACACACATAATATAGAATTAAAATCAATCACAAACAAATGGAAAATATAATGAGGCACATCACATCTCACAAATCCCTTACACCTCCCATGCCCAAGGAACTTACTCACACATGAGAGAAGAAAGCATCATCGATATAATTAAATAAAGGGAGTCCTTCTCGATATTACCGTGGAGATCCACAATAAGAATGGAAATGTAATCCAACACAATTCAAGATAGGAAGAAACAATCTCAAACCCTAATCTTGCAAGGTGAAGATCTCTCTCTCCCAAGTACAAGTAATGTCTATGGGGGTGTGATGGCTAGGAGGTCGAAGATCGTGGAGCGAGATGAAGAATGTCTCCCCCTTCTTCTCTGGATCTCTTTTATCTCCTTTCGGGGTGGGATGGTGGCTGCTATGTTATGATTTCGCGTCTGGCCTCTTCATGGAAGTTGTCCATTTTGACAAGACGGAGGTGGCGGCAGCTATACGGCGGGAACTATACAGCCCGAAAATGTTCCCGCCAAATAGTTGCTCGTTAAAGCCTCTGTATGCCTCCCTCGATTGCTTCCAGAGAGAGACTTGCTTGTTTTCGCCCGAATATTGTGTTTCTCTTGTTAAAACCTTATGTTGATGTTCAGAACATGAAACACACATTAAAAACCAAGTTTTATTTGCTACCGAAGTATTAGCGTTAGGTAAAGCTAGAAAATGATCAAATCCAGGAGAAAACCATCAATAAAAACCATAAAAATGTGTCGAATCGTACAGCTATCATGCGCATGACCTCCTCCTGCCGTAATACATGTCCCCTATTCACCCGCGCTGCCATCCGCAGCTAACCCCCATGATTCCGGTTGACACGCACACCAACCCTCAACTCCGTGTGAGGAAGAAGATGAGTAGTAGGTGGTTAACTAGTTTACCCACATTTCATTATCATGTAGACTTGATTTTGGCTAGGAAGGCAAACACTACTTGCTATTATAGGAAGGCTAGGAAATCGGAAATTGTTTTGCATTGACAATCCTTCATGTTCCTCTCCTATAGACAACTTTTAGCAATTCAATACATGAAGGATCTTAGACATGCTCTAAAACCTGAAAATTTGTTCTTTTTAAATAAGAACAATAGTGATTAGCTTGACTAATCAATTGCGATCTAAGCATGTTGTACTTACGTACTTTATAGAATATGCTATATGTGCATGAGCGAACAACTTTCAAAAAATCTAAAGGAAGAACGTTACTACATTAATCAATGAGCGCGAAGGGACAATAAGAGTTGTGAGGACACATTACTAACTGTTGGATCTAGGAAATGTCCCATTTTTCTTGTTTTTGCGATGAAAATACTACCGTTTCTTCCTTGCTCAGGTGCACTAGATTATTCATGTTCGCGGAATAGTGGATATCCCAAAATTTTCTTTAAAATAGAAAGGTTGAACATTCCAAGCCATAGTGATTTAAAATTTATTGATAAACGGAGCTTTATTTTTGTTGAAGCTCGGGGCGCTTTATTATTACATCCGATTCCCCTTCCCCACCGACCCTCGCCGCCACTTGTAGACCGGAGCTGCTCCACGCCTACCTAGCGCCACCGCCTCGATCTTATCGACCAAACCGCTCCACGACGTGCCACACGCTAGAAAGCTCCGCTGCCGGGGAGACTGCGGGTTGCCTGCGTGGCCGCCAGCTAAGATGGAGGACGAGGCAGCCAACAAGCGGAGGCGGTTTGAGCCAGAACCGCAAGAGCCTCTTGCTTTCCTCGAACTCATTAGCCACGTCCCCAACGAGCATCTCCCTCCTCCCCACCAAGTATGTCATGCAGACAATGGCCCTCTCCTTGCGGTGGCGCCCTATCTGGTCCTCCGTCCCCCTCAACCTCACCGTCAACTACGAGCTTTGCTACCAGCATAGAAAACACGCCACCGCAGTCTCCAAGATCCTCGCCACGCACCAAGGGCCTGCCACGCGCATAACCATCGACCGGTTTTGCTGTAACTTCAAGCTTGAAGCCAAGTTCGACAAGTGGTTCCTATCCCCCATCCTAAAAAATCTCGAGGAGCTTAACTTCGATGGTGAGAATGGTCGTGCTCTCTGCCGTCATCAGCACTACGCCTTGTTCCCATGCTATGCATCTCCTTTTTCCAGTGCTGATATGTCGCATGCTCGCTAGCTGTATTTCACTCGAGGGCCTTTAGATTCAGGGGATACATGGGTTCGGCAGCCTCCTCATTGCCTTGAAGAATCTATGTATGTTAGGTATGTCTTGCTGGGGGAATAGTTGTGCACTTGAGGTGTGTGATGACCTGGTCATCGAGGATGCAGCTCGACTGGAGAGATTGATCCAGATGGTCCAACAACTGTCAGGGTCATCCACGCTCCAAGATTGACATTATTGGGCTACCTGTCTAACAAATTCTCTCATCTATTTATTTGAGGTATAAGCGTGAAGGTAGACTATTCTTCCACTTTCTCTTGGTCTTCTTGAAACTCAATTCTTATTATTTTTCTTGATGTATGTACCTCTCTCCTCCAAAAATGATGCCTACCTGCTTGATCGCTTCGATGCGCATGGTGAAGGTCTTGGTACTAAATTCTATCATCCTGAATCTAGATGCAATTGTTCAATTCCTTTGATGCTTTCCCAGCATGGAGAAACTATATATCGAGGAGAAAATCTTTGATGTTAAATGTTAGCCACCAGCAAAAAAAGTAGAATTACATGGAGATAAATTTGTTATGAGATTTGATCAGTGGACCAATATTTTGTAGAGTAACATTTACAAAGGAAATTTATTATGTGTTACCTTTTTACTATTCTTTTATCCATTGTACTTAATTTGTTCTCTGATATTGCAGTCATAAATCAATATTGGTATGACAAATGTGATGCAATGTAGCAGGTATGATACCATCGAGTGCCTTGATATGCATCTCAAAGAGATTCTTTTGAACAACTATCGAGGAATGACCCACGATATTAAATTTTCCATGTCTTTCGTTCTTCATGCATCAGTGCTCAAGGTAATGAGGTTTGGCGTCAAATTTAAGCATCATGATCAATGGTGGCCTATTCTGCAGAGGCGGCTACATCTAACTAAGAAAGCTTCTAGAGGAGCTGATTTTATGGATATACCAATATCTATCTACTTTGATAAGTTTGGTCCTAGAGGTATTGATAAAAGTGTCTTACATAACATGTTGGTGGCTGGTCCCATTGCTGCCTCACTTTAACTATGCGAGATATTGGTTGGAGAAAGTACATGGATGTTATACGAATTTGGTTATCATTTGTTTGCTATTAGGAAATTTTATTCAACTTGAGCATGACTTGACAATGTCTCCCGGATGTTTGATGTTGTTACACACCAGCCCATCTTTTGAGCATCAGTCCATGTACATCAAGGAAGCTACTTAAGACTTTACTTTGATTTCCATATATTTTATTTTCCACTTGGTACATGTATATCGTTCAGACTTCAGACTTGATGCTCTTCTTATGAACATACTTAATGCTTTTCTCATACCATGTAACTTAATATGAGATGGATTGAGTAGTACTGTACTTAATTTCTGAACAGAGGCAGTATGAGCCATGGATGATCAGTTGATGTGGCTCCCGACCTTCGATTTCCTGAACATAGGTAGTATGGCCTACCTATTTACTATTTTTACTTGGACTATAGCTGAATTCAAATTTAGTTGACTGGGAAAACCTCCCGCTATCACTTGAATTTTCTTCCTCAGTGTTTCAAACACTGCGGAATTCCTCTTCGGCCCCTAGTAAAGTAGGTTGGTTGGAGCTTCAGTCATAATTTTCGAGCTCACTACCTCTAGTTACTGCCTTGGTGACACAACATTTTCATACGCATAATCATGTGATAAATGGATATAATACAGAAGTATATCACACGGTATTTTAGGCTCTGTTTGGTTGCTCTATATTTTGTAAACCGAAGTATTTCAAAACCAAAGTATTCCACCGCCTGGCTAGCGAATACCGTAGTTTTTCTTCTTTCTCTATTTTCGAAAAAGAGGGCATGACCTCTTTTTCAAATACTTCAAACAAACCACAGGTTTCGAGAATACTTCAGTTTTAAAACCACATTATTTATTGGATCCAAACACTTCAAAGTATTTAGTACTTAAGTATTTATCGAAACTGAAGTATTCCGCAAATACTTAAAAAATACTTTGAGGCCAAACGGGCATGCTTACCAAAGCAATATTTTAGTTTTCTCTCTTCTCAGTTTCTTAAAAAAGAGGGTCTTACATCTTTCTCAAATTCTTAAAAAAACTAAGTTATGGAGAATACTTCAGTTTGAAAACGATGTTATTTGTTGGATCCAAACACCTCAATGTATTTAATATTTTAGCTTGTTCACATTTCTGAACAGTGGCAATATGGGCCATGGATGATCAGTTGATGTGTCTGTCGGCCTTGGTTTTCTGAACAGAGCAAGTATATACTACCAATTTACTATTATTATTTGTACTATAGATAAATTTGAATTTGGTCGAGCGGGGAAATCTACCGCTATCCCGAAATATTTCGAGCCCCAATGTTTCAAACATTATGAAACTCCCCTTTGAACCCTGTTAAGTCGGTTGGCTCAAGCTTCAATAATAATGTCTAGGTTCACTACCTCTATAGTCTAGATCAGAGCACTACCTACCCCCACTCCTCACCGTAGCCATGCAAGCCCTTCGAAATAACCCTAGATATCACCTTCTTGACAACCTTACCACCAGAACATCCACTAAATCACCACTCTATAGGATCTGCTTCACCGACGTTAAGCATCTAGCTTGCTAACTCCTTCGGGAATGTTCGTGTGCGGTATCAAACTTGCTGGGTGAGCGCACCGCGGTACCCGAGTTGCCATTAATCGCGCGAAGGGCCATAGTAGATTCGCCAATTGTCCAGAAGGGCCAAATGGGGGTGAATACAAATCTAATGGCCAAACGGTCGTTTGAACCAGACGAAAAACGGTTGAACTCAAATACCGCCGTTAGGTCAACTCTTCTTGGCCTGCCATGTCAGTATTCCCCATTATCTTTTGCGGTCGTGGACTAGCATACCCCTGCGTGGACCAGATCCCTGAGTGGAAGAGATCTATTTCTTTGCTCTGCTCTCGTCTTCTCCCCTGCTCCCCTCCCCGTAACAGTTTGGAGCTCGCACTTGCTCAAATTTGCATCTCCGCCATGTCCGGTCAACCTCCCACGCCTCTAATCGAAGCTCGCAGCCGTCGCCATTGCATCATCCGCCGTATCGGAGCTTCGCGTCCCCGGACTAATATCTCGCCTCTAGCTAGTCCTTCTCGCATGGCGAACCACGTCCCGTCGGGCGATCCAGGCCGGCGACTGGCCTCGGGAAGTTGCGTGCTACTGCGCACCCTAGGCATGGTAGCCCTAGCACAGCAGTTCGACGACCACGCTCTCATGGCCACCGTGCTGGGCGTCCGTCCCGTCGTGTCGCCGACAGAGTTGCTATCGGCTTTCAGGTCTCGTTTTGGGATTAGACAAAATGAGGTCAACATTGAGGTATGCGCGCCGCAATTCAATTTTTTGTCCGGTTCGAGCATAGCTCAGACACCGAGGGCATTCTTCATTCTTCCCGTTCTTTTGAGTGCTGCGAGGAGAAAATGAGCTTCATGCGTTGGCATTGCGCCTGTGGGTGGGACGATCGCTTGGGGCAGCTTCGTTTCTTCTCCAAACTCGTCTTTGACGGCCTCCCATTGGATGCTTGGGAGACGGAGGCCGTCAAGCAGGTCGTCAGTAGCCTTGTCGGTGAGCTGGTGGAAATCGTGCCACCGAGCGACAGATGGGTCATCGAGGTAAAGGCGTGGCTGAAAGATCCTGACGCCGTTCCCAAGATGTACGAGGTGTAGATTCCAATCAGGGCAGGGCGACAGCTTTGCTGGAAGCACCCGGTCATCATCCACCTGGAGGAGGTTCTGGACTCGGTACGTGGCATTCAGGGCCCCGAAGAGGCTGCCAGAAAGCGCCCTCGTCGCCTCCAGTGTTGGCCTAGAAGGATCGATGGCACAGGACCGCCACCATTTCGTGACGGGGCACACAGTTTCGTGGGGGGATCGGGCTTGGACGAGCTGGTGGTTCTGATTTCCCTCGAGTGAAGACAGAGCTCTAGTGAATTGTCGTGGTATGTGTGGCTAATGAATTTGTAGTATGGAGAGCGTAGCAGGAAGTTAGCATCGACTAAAAATGTGTAATAGTTTGAATCGATGTAGTACGTGTGTGTAATAGTTTGAAGTAGTATGTGTGTGTAATAGTTTGAATCGATGTAGTATGTGTGGGTAATGAATTTGATGTAGTTTGTGTGAGTGTAATAGTTTGAATCGATGTAGTTGAACACCGTGCTTTATAATTTCTGTGAATAACCAAGGACAACCTCATGAAAAGAGGGTGGTCTGGCAATGAGCAATGTCAATTCTGTGGATGCCAGGAAAATGTAGTCCATCTCCTCTTCAAGTACTCCCTCCATTTCAAAATATAAGATGTTTTAGCTTTGTGAATGGAGCGAGTGATGGTGCTTTCTAAACCTAGATGAACCTACATACTAAAAGGGGACTAGATACACTTCATTCACTAAGCTAAAACATCTTATATTTTGAAACGGAGGGAGTACAAGGTAGCTACATTTGTAACACGTTGAACTACAGGACCATTTTGCAGGCAACACAAGACAAAGGAAAAAAATGGTGTACAACACAGACAGTAGACGCAAAATCTGTAGTCTAGGATAAAAAGATGCCAATTAACTGGATTGAACCACGACTAGTAATTGAAGGAAATATGTACTTGATAGTATTTGCTTACAATAGTAGTACTTCCATACAAAAGGGTCTTATACCTGCACAAAAGTGGGCTAAACTTCCTACTAGTTTATAGAACAATTCGTCAGCATTTCATCTACAAAAGCCATTCTTCAGTCTGAACTTAACTATTCTGCACTGAAGAAACTATAGATCTCCACCAGAAAAGTTGGCTGGCCAATTTCCTTGAGAGGACATAAGTTCTTTGATCATTTAACCCAAACTGATCTATTGCCTTCCCACCAAACTATAAGAAATCTGCATCGTTCATGCACGAGCGATTTGCATGCGCTAGTCCCGGTTCAGTTGGACCATCCGCACCGCCGCAACGATTTCTTCAAAACTGAAATTCGACATCTCCTTCTCGGGATCGTAGGTCCGTGTGAACTCGAACCTGAATTCCGGGGATGAGCTGATGCCCGCCGCCGGCTCCGGCTGTCGAACAATCTAGCATGCTGAGTGTAGACGCTTGGTCGCCACCATGGTACGGCGTTCGACGGTGCGTAGGATGGAGCGTCTTTGCTGCAGACGGCGTGCTCCCAGCCTAACCCACTGAGGTAAGGTAGTCCGCACCGAAGCGTGGACGCGAGAGTTCCTAGACCTTGGCGCTGCCCTGTTCGAGGGTGTGTACCCTCGGCAGCAGCATGCTCTCATGAACGATTTGATACGTACCTTGTTCCTATTGCCTAGAGCATGCCTTAATGCCGCCGCGCGATTTCTCCACATCGCTCTCTTGGCACTGCTTGCCGTATCTGGCGCCGACGATGGCGCAGTCGCCACCGCGACCGATTCGGCACATTCGGGAAAATCATCCGCCTGGCAGGGCAATGGGAGACCGGCCTTGAAGTAGAGCTTCATGGCCTGCCTTAGAGGGGCTAAATACCCCAGTTTCGGTGGCTGTCGCGGAGGCGGCTTAGGCGGGGCCATGTTACCCTAGTTGGTGTGGCGCGGAGGAGCTGCGCCCAAGGTGAATTGTGGTTAGTCGGACAAGGGGAGTGAAAGACTGATAGTAGGTTTGGACTACGGGCACGCGTGAAAATAACCATTTCCCATTTCCTTAGAGGGTAATAATTTGACACTCGTTGCATTAATAGCTCAATCTTTATTTCCCTTCTCAGCATAAGAGTGCGAACATATTAAAAAGATCGGTCGTGGCTATCCACCTCATCGGGCAATATACCAGGCAGGTAGGAGACGGGACCGGGTTTCATTTTAGAAATGTTGACGACTGTGCCCTTATGTTTATACGATATTATTTATATGCCACCATGTACCGTCGAGTGTAGCAACACCATCAGAAACAAGGGATAACGACGTGGCGTGTTTTTTTAAAGGGCATCAGAAACAGGGGATGCCGATGTGGCATGATTTCTGACTGCCGGGCCCGCCCCGTCCACCTTCGACAGCGCGCATCCCAGGTTCGAGGGGTGGTGCCGCCCACCAACACATTATTGTGCAATTTTCCATGTTGGACCTGAATTCCGGCGCTGAGCTGATGCCCGTGTCGAACACAGAGAATTCTGAAAGAAGCTACTAAAAATAAATACTTTGAATTCTGCATGCAAGTTTTGATCAAACAGACTGACATGTGGGACCTGCTAAAAAATCTGTGAAGCACTCCCCGTGCATAGTGCGCTGACAGGTGGCATGTTTTCTGATAGGCGGGCCCGCCTCCTCCACCTACGACGGCGTGCGTCCCAGGTTCAAGGGCTGGTGCCGCCCACCAACACATTATTGTGCAATTTTCCATGCTTTGTCACAACCAGCTCCGCTCCGCTCCTCTCCTCTACTCCTGCCACCACCACTCCACTCAGTCGTGCACCGCTCTCGTCGTCCCCTTGGGCCGCCGTCCTCCCGCCCTTCCCTCCTTGCCATCCCCTCACGTCCCCTCCCCTCCCCTCCTTGCCCGGTCTCCTTGCCGCCGCCAACCGCCCAGGCGTGTCTAGAAACGAAAACCGAGAGTCGGTCGTTAGGTTAGGGGCCCAACGACGCTGGTGATCCAGATCCCGCTCGGAGATGGATCCTGCGAGGCTTGAGAGAACGGATATGGGTCTTGCACGGCTAGAGAGCACGGAATCTCCTTCAAGTCTGGAGAGCAGAGAGGACAATGAAACGGGGGGAGAGGTAGCGGGTGCAGAGCTTTGGAGGTATGGAGCCCGGAGAAGGTGCCGTGCGTCCACATTGAAAGGTAAGAACTGTGATTCCTTATTTGCATACCCCAATTAGCGTTTATAGTCCCGTGGTGATGCCAAGGATATGGGTTGGTAACCGCAGGACGTTTGTACAGCTTCTCCTTGAGCATGATGCTTTGTCAAGCGAGCATGAAGGCACTGAAACGTGTGGCGGTGCGGATGATGATGAGAAAGCATATCCAGACGTGGCTGCTGACCCTGATAGGATGGAGAGTAGGGAATATTTGGTTGATTTGAACTTTGAGCCTGACTATGGGACTGATGAGGAAGAGGAATGTGAAGATGTGGAAATGGAATGTAGATACGACGACGAAGACGTGGACAGGCCAGTGATACACTTTGACAGGGACAATCCTACAATTGATGAGGGGACTATCTTTGATAATGTGGAGGACTACAGATATGCAGTTGCAACCTATGCAATCAGAGTTGGGTTTGAATTTATCATTGAAAAGAGCGACCAAAAGAGATTTAGGGTGCACTGTAGGGAAAGTAATGTGTGAAAATGAAGATTACATGCATCTCCAATGCGGGGTGGACACCCATTTCAGGTTGCAATAGCTACATTTAGTTTCAGTCTTTCTCATATTTATTCTGCTGATAACTAGCTCTGAATTATTTGGATTCTTATCGAATGCAGATCAAAGTAAACACGAAGGAACACAACTGCCCTAATACTTCTTTAAGTGGTAAAATTAGACCGGTGACTACCAAGTGGATTGCTGCTACTGTACTTGACTGGGTGAGGCAGGATCATAACATTGGACCAGCGAAACTCAGAGCAAAGATTAGCAAAAAGTTTAACATTCTGATTCCTTATCACAGAGTCTTTGATGGGAAGGAGATGGCTCTAGACTTCATTCAAGTCAAGTGGAATGACAGTTTTCATATGTTGTATAGTTTCAAATCTCAGGTAGAGAAAACATCACCTGGTAGTGTTGTTGACATCCATTACGAGGTTGTGAAAGGGAGAGAGAAGGTCTCGAGGGGGGTCAGGTATAAGTAGGCAGATAAGATATGCTTCAGGAGATGTTTTGTCTGCCTAAAGGCATGCTGGAAGGGGTTCCTAGACGGTTGCAGGCCATACTTGGCAATAGGCGCAACTTCTTTAACATGGATGTTCAGGGGACATGTTGCTTTTGCTTGTGCTTTGGACACACATAATTGGCTTCTACCCGTAGCTTATGCTGTTCTTGAGGGTGAATCAAATGAAAGCTGGACTAGGTTCATGCAGAGACTACGGGAAGTAATTGGTCACCCTGAAGGCTTGGTGATACACACCGGTGCATCCGAGGGTCTTGAGAATGCTGTTGATGATGTATTTCCTGGGGTTGAGCATAGGGAATGCATGCGGCACCTCGCTGCTAACTTCACGAAGAAGTTCGAAGAAAAGATCTTTGAAGAGGACTTGTGGTGATTAGCATACACATACATCCCAAGCACACATGCTACTTACTTGCAGAACATGTATGTAGTTCCAAAGGTGAAAAAATACCTTGAGGAACATCACACCAAGCTATGGGCCAGAAGCAAGTTTGGTGAGTTAAGCAAGGTGGATTTTGTATGCAATAATTTGGCAGAGAGTTTCAATGATAAGATTTCGGGCATGAAGACACTTGGAATTGTTATTTTGTTGGATACAATAAGACAGTGCATAATGGTGAAGATAGATTTAAGGCAAAGAATTTGTGCAAGAAAATTTTTAGGCCATAAAATAGTTCCAAAGGTGGTTATGTTACTGAATGCAAGAACCAGGGCAATGAGAACGATAAAGATGAGGGTGGTCAGAAGTTCCAGAACATTGGCTAAGGTTTATGCAGAATAGAAGCGTAGAAGTGAACGGAGGTACACTGTAGACATTGGAAACAAGACTTGTTCATGCAGGTAGTGGCAGATTACTGGTCTACCATGTCACCATGCAATTTACTTCATCTTAAAGCTTAGAGGTAACAGAGCTGAAATAGAGAACTATGTCGACAACTATTTCTCCGTGGAAAAGTTTGCTGCAACTTATGCAGAAAACATACCACCTATGGCCGATGAAAATGATTGGGACATTGTCGATCCAGGATTCAAACTTCAACCACCAGTTCTTAGGAGGCCACCTGGGAGGCCTAGAAAGCTAAGGATCGTAGCCTCTACCGATAAAGGTCCAAGGCTTGGTGCTAGGAAAAGGAAATGCGGACGTTGTGGCGGATTCGGCCATATCAAGAGGTTGTGCAAAAACCCAGTTACACATGCTATTGTCCCTGTTCACACCCCGGTGGTAGAAAATGAGGCTTCTCAGCCAGAACTGGCGGAAGAGCAGCGCGAAGACGGTGATGAACGCTCGGAGGAAAACGTACGTAAGCAGCCAATTTATGAAGAAGTGGAGGTGCCGGCGATAAAAGGGTGTGAAATGAAACAAAAGGTAAGCGGAACGGGCAGGAAAGGGCAAATAATGGAGGTGTATTAGAATATGAAGAAGTTGCAGGGGTGATTGAGGATGTTCTTGAGGATCTTTTGGCTAACTGCAGGAGAAATAATAAATCCCTACCAATTTCATCTTTGTACGATTCTTCGGATGAAAGGTACGCTTAAAATTGTTTTATTTGCCATTTTATCATTTTTTTATCCTCATCAACTGATGCTTAATGCAGCGTGGGCTAGCAGACTAATAAAGAGGAGCAGAAAGATGTGGGCACAGTAACGTCCTATGTTGAATGGTATCATTGAAACTAAACTAGCCGTGTCGTCTTTATTTATATTTGGCGCATGCAATGTGTGTGTGATGGGGTCATGTGGACCAGATTACATTTTTTTTAAATATTATTACATTAATTTTTTACCTGCGTTTGGATGCGGCTACTAGTTCCCATCTCCCTTGCATTCCCATCTCCTCTAGCGCACTCTAGAATTATGGCTGTGCCATCAAGTAGCAGAGTCTGCGTATTGTCCCATCAGGTGTGAATGCAATGACTTTGTTTGTTCAGAATTTGACGACGTTTGATTAGTTTGAAAGACAAAGAAATCTAAAACATGTATCTAGACATGTTTTGGGTATAGACACATTTATTAAATATCTAAAAAAACTAAGTCAGTTATATCTGGACTGGAGTAGTACACTATTACAACACGCTCGATCCCTTCTCCTCAGGCGCACTCCAGATTACGGCTTTGCCATCAAGTGCTGCGAGCAGAGTCAGCGTATTGTCCCATTAGATATGCCAGGGAACGCGCGAACTTTATTTTCAGGATCGGACGAGTTTCGATCGACTAGTTTCAAAGACAAAGACAACTAAAACATGGCCAACATATATAGATTATGACGATAATCGACCATGACTCAGGTGACCCAGATCCAAAGAGCGCATTAAGATACCGTACATAGATTTAATTTATGCTTAAGTGGCCCTAATCGACTATGACGCTCCTGCAGTCTCCATCGTTGACGACGTTGTCTGCGTCGCCGCCAGCCTCCCCCGCGTTGGAATCGATGTCGATGTTCCCGACAACATTCCTCCTCCTCATGGATTCTTCACGGCATGCTGCATCAATAACGCTGGAGGTCGTATGCCCAGGCACTGCCCAGAAGTGCTGCCTCCCTTCGGGGTTGCGCAGATCCGGGTGGATCTCCCGCCGGTGGGTTCCGCATAGCTTAATCAACACAACCTGCTCCTTCTTGAACAGCTTTCACCAGTACGCGCTCGTACGCGAGTAACGCGCCATTGCCCTCTTCCGCTCTGACAGCTGGTGGCGGCGCTGCTCGGTCTGCCTCGCCAATGCGTTGTCGCGCAAGAGCGGCACGATAGGAACCCCGGCGTAGCTGAGCTCGAAGCCGGCCAGAAGCCTCGCTAACGGCGGCGCGAGTATGCCGTAGTGGGCGAACATCTGAGCCTCGTGCAAGCTGAGTTTAGGCCTCTCCCTCTCCATGGCGATGAAGGAACAGGATCTGATTTTCGACCCCGAGGTTAAGGGGATAAAGGCAAGGACGAAGGCCCAGCATAGTTGCCACGGCCAATCAGTTCACAGAACAGACTTCTCGTGGATCGCCCTTGCGAAGGACATCACTATCGTCCAAGCACCCCGATCCAACGGCGCCTAACAATCGGGGATCGGGTCTTCTAGAAGCCTAGAGCGGTTGCTGGTTAGTTCTGCGTCCCAATTGTTTGTGGCCACCGGTGGTAGTTGAAAATAATATACATTTCAATGACACTAGTAGATCCACAGGTGGTATGTGAAAAGAACACACATGCAAAATGACTCTGGTTGTTGTTACTAAAAAGAACACACATGCAATGACACTAGTGGATCCATGGGTGGATTGTGAAAAGAGCACACATGCATTGACACTCGTGGATCCATATGTGGTATGTGAAAAGAACACACATGCAATGACTCTGGTTGTTGTTAGTGAAAAGAACACACATGCAATGACACTGGTGGATCCATGTGTGGTCTCTAAAGAGAACACACATTTCAATGACTCTTCTTGTTGTTAGTAAAAAGAACACACATGCAATGACACTGGTGGATCCATGTGTGGTCTCTAAAGAGAACACACATGCAATGACATTGGTTGTTGTTACTAAAAAGAACACACATGCAATGACACTGGTGGATCCATAGGTGGATTGTGAAGAGAAAACACATGCAATGACACTGCTGGATCTATAGGTGCTATGTGAAAATAACACACATGCAAAATGACTGGTTATTGTTACTAAAAAGAACAAACATGCAATGACACTGGTGGATCCATGTGTGGTCTCTGTAGAGAACATGCATTTCAATGACACTGGTGGATCCATCTGTGGTCTCTGTAGAGAACACGCATTTCAATGACACTAGTGGATCCATATGTGGTAGGTGAAAAGAACACACATGCAATGACTGTGGTTGTTGTTAGTGAAAAGAACACACATGCAATGACACTGGTGGATCCATAGGTGGTATGTGAGAAGAACACACATGCAAAATGACTCTGGTTGTTGTTACTAAAAAGAACACACATGCAATGACACTGGTGGATCCATGGGTGGTAGTTGAGAATAATACACATTTCAATGACACTGGTGGATCCATAGGTGGTATGTGAAAAGAACACACATGCAAAATGACTCTGGTTGTTGTTACTAAAAAGAACACACATGCAATGCCACTGGTGGATCCATAGGTGGTATGTGAAGAGATCACACATGCAAAATGACTCTGGTTGTTGTTACTAAAAAGAACATACATGCAAAATGACACTGGTGGGATCCATGGGTGGATTGTCAAGAGAACACACATGCAATGACACTGGTGGATCCATAGGTGGTATGTGAAAAGAACACACATGAAAAATGACTTTGGTTGTTGTTACTAAAAAGAACACACATGGAATGACACTGGTGGGATCCATAGGTGGATTATGAAATGAACACACATGCAATGACACTGGTGGATCCATAGGTGGTATGTGAGAAGAACACACATTTCAATGACTCTGGTTGTTGTTACTAAAAAGAACACACATGCAATGACACTGGTGGATCCATAGGTGGTATGTGAAGAGATCACACATGCAAAATGACTCTAGTTATTGTTACTAAAAAGAACACACATGCAATGACACTGGTGGATCCATGGGTGGTAGTTGAAAATAATACACATTTGAATGACACTGGTGGATCCATAGGTGGTTTGTGAAAAGGACACACATGCAAAATGACTCTAGTTGTTGTTACTAAAAAGAACACACATGCAATGACACTGGTGGATCCATGGGTGGATTGTGAAAAGAGCACACATGCAATGACACTGGTGGATCCATATGTGGTATGTGAAAAGAACACACATGCAATGACTTTGGTTGTTCTTAGTGAAACGAACACACATGCAATGACACTGGTGGATCCATGTGTTGTCTCTGAAGAGAGCACACATTTCAATGACTCTTGTTGTTGTTAGTAAAAAGAACACACATGAAATGACACTGGTGGATCCATGTGTGGTCTCTGAAGAGAACACACATGCAATGACTCTGGTTGTTACTAAAAAGGACACACATGCAATGACACTGGTGGATCCATAGGTGGTATGTGAGAAGAACACACATGCAATGACACTGGTGGATCCATAGGTGGTATGTGAAAAGAACACAGATGCAAAATGACTGGTTGTGGTTACTAAAAAGAACACACATGCAATGACACTGGTGGATCCATGTGTGGTCTCTATAGAAAACATGCATTTAAATGACACTGGTGGAACCATATGTGGTATGTGAAAACAACACACATGCAATGACTCTGGTTGTTGTTAGTGAAAAGAACACACATGCAATGACACTAGTGGATCCATAGGTGGATTATGAAGAGAAGACACATGCAATGACACTGGTGGATCTATAGGTGGTATGTGAAAATAACACACATGCAAAATGACTGGTTGTTGTTACTAAAAAGAACACACATGCAATGACACTGGTGGATCCATGTGTGGTCTCTGTAGAGAACATGCATTCCAATGACACTGGAGGATCCATATGTGGTATGTGAAAAGAACACACATGCAATGACACTGGTTGTTGTTACTAAAAAGAACACACATGCAATGACACTGGTGGATCCATAGGTGGTATGTGAGAAGAACACACATGCAAAATGACTCTGGTTGTTGTTACTAAAAAGAACACACATGCAATGATACTGGTGGATCCATGTGTGGTCTCTGTAGAGAACACGCATTTCAATGACACTGGTGGATCCATATGTGGTATGTGAAAAGAACACACAGGCAATGACTCTGGTTGTTGTTAGTGAAAAGAACACACATGCAATGACACTAGTGGATCCATAGGTGGTATGTGATAAGAACACACATGCAAAATGACTCTGGTTGTTACTAAAAAGAACACACATGCAATGACACTGGTGGATCCATGGGTGGATTGTGAAATGAACACACATGCAATGACACTGGTGGATCCATGTGCGGTCTCTTAAGAGAGCACACATTTCAATGACTCTTGTTGTTGTTAGTAAAAAGAACACACATGCAATGACACTGGTGGATCCATGTGTGGTCTCTGAAGAGAGCACACATGCAATGACACTGCTTGTTGTTACTAAAAAGAACACATGCAATGACACTGGTGGATCCATAGGTGGATTGTGAAAAGAACACACATGCAATGACACTGGTGGAACCATAGGTTGTATGTGAAGAGAACACACATGCAAAATGACTCTGGTTGTTGTTACTAAAAAGAACACACATGCAAAATGACACTGGTGGGATCCATGGGTGGATTGTGAAAAGAAAACACATGCAATGACACTGCTGAATCCATATGTGGTATGTGAAAAGAACACACATGCAAAATGACTCTGGTTGTTACTACAAAGAACACACATGCAATGACACCGGTGGATCCATGGGTGGATTGTGAAAAGAACACACATCCAATGACACTGGTGGATCCATATGTCGTGTGCGAAAAGAACACACATGCAAAATGACTCATGTTGTTACTAAAAAGAACACACATGCAATGACACTGGTGGATCCATGTGTGGTCTCTGTAGAGAACACACATTGCAATCACACTGGTGGATCCATATGTGGTATGTGAAAAGAATACACATGCAATGACTCTGGTTGTTGTTAGTGAAATGAACACACATGAATTACACTGGTGGATCCATAGGTGGTATGTGAGAAGAAGACACATTTCAATGACTCTAGTTGTTGTTACTAAAAAGAACACACATGCAATGACACTAGTGGATCCATGGGTGGTAGTTGAAATAATACACATTTGAATGACACTGGTGGATCCATAGGTGGTATGTGAAAAGAACACACATGCAAAATGACTCTAGTTGTTGTTACTAAAAAGAACACACATGCAATGACACTGGTGGATCCATAGGTGGTATGTGAAGGGATCACACTTGCAAAATTACTCTGGTTGTTGTTACTAAAAAGAACACACATGCAATGACACTGGTGGATCCATGGGTGGATTGTGAAAAGAGCACACATGCAATGCCACTAGTGGATCCATACGTGGTATGTGAAAAGAACACACATGCAAAGACTATGGTTGTTGTTAGTGAAAACAACAAACATGCAATGACGCTGGTGGATCCATGTGTGATCTCTAAAGAGAGCACACATTTCAATGACTCTTGTTGTTGTTAGTAAAAATAACACACATGCAATGACACTGGTGGATCCATGTGTGGTCTCTTAAGAGAGCACACATGCAATGACACTGGTTGTTGTTACTAAAAAGAACACATGCAATGACACTGGTGGATCCATAGGTGGATTGTGAAAAGAACACACATGCAATGACACTGGTGGAACCATAGGTGGTATGTGAAGAGAACACACATGCAAAATGACTCTGGTTGTTGTTACTAAAAAGAACACACATGCAAAATGACACTGGTGGGATCCATGGGTGGATTGTGAAAAGAAAACACATGCAATGACACTGGTGGATCCATAGGAGGTATGTGAAGAGATCACACATGCAAAATGACTCTGGTTGTTGTTACTAAAAAGAACACACATGCAATGACACCGGTGGATCCATGGGTGGATTGTGAAAAGAACACACGTCCAATGACACTGGTGGATCCATATGTCGTATGCGAAAAGAACACACATGCAAAATGACTCATGTTGTTACTAAAAAGAACACACATGCAATGACACTGGTGGATCCATGTGTGGTCTCTGTAGAGAACAAACATTTCAATCACACTGGTGGATCCATATGTGGTATGTGAAAAGAATACACATGCAATGACTCTGGTTGTTGTTAGTGAAATGAACACACATGAATTACACTGGTGGATCCATAGGTGGTATGTGAGAAGAACACACATTTCAATGACTCTAGTTGTTGTTACTAAAAAGAACACACATGCAATGACACTGGTGGATCCATGGGTGGTAGTTGAAAATAATACACATTTCAATGACACTGGTGGATCCATAGGTGGTATGTGAAAAGAACACACATGCAAAATGACTCTAGTTGTTGTTACTAAAAAGTACACACATGCAATGACACAGGTGGATCCATAGGTGGTATGTGAAGGGATCACACTTGCAAAATTACTCTGGTTGTTGTTACTAAAAAGAACACACATGCAATGACACTGGTGGATCCATGGGTGGTAGTTGAAAATAATACACATTTGAATGACGCTGGTGGATCCATAGGTGGTATGTGAAAAGAACACACATGCAAAATGACTCTGGTTGTTGTTACTAAAAAGAACACACATGCAATGACACTGGTGGATCCATGGGTGGATTGTGAAAAGAGCACACATGCAATGACACTAGTGGATCCATACGTCGTATGTGAAAAGAACACACATGCAAAGACTATGGTTGTTGTTAGTGAAAACAACACACATGCAATGACGCTGGTGGATCCATGTGTGGTCTCTAAAGAGAGCACACATTTCAATGACTCTTGTTGTTGTTAGTAAAAAGAACACACATGCAATGACACTGGTGGATCCATGTGTGGTCTCTGAAGAGAGCACACATGCAATGACACTGGTTTATGTTACTAAAAAGAACACATGCAATGACACTGGTGGATCCATAGGTGGATTGTGAAAAGAACACACATGCAATGACACTGGTGGAACCATAGGTGGTATGTGAAGAGAACACACATGCAAAATGACTCTGGTTGTTGTTACTAAAAAGAACACACATGCAAAATGACACTAGTGGGATCCATGGGAGGATTGTGAAAAGAAAACACATGCAATCACACTTGTGGATCCATAGGTGGTATGTGAAAAGAACACACATGCAAAATGACTCTGGTTGTTGCTAAAAAGAACACACATGCAATGACACCGGTGGATCCATGGGTGGATTGTGAAAAGAACACACATCCAATGACACTGGTGGATCCATATGTCGTATGCGAAAAGAACACACATGCAAAATGACTCATGTTGTTACTAAAAAGAACACACATGCAATGACACTGGTGGATCCATGTGTGGTCACTGTAGAGAACACACATTTCAATCACACTGGTGGATCCATATGTGGTATGTGAAAAGAATACACATGCAATGACTCTGGTTGTTGTTAGTGAAATGAACACACATGAATTACACTGGTGGATCCATAGGTGGTATGTGAGAAGAACACACATTTCAATGACTCTAGTTGTTGTTACTAAAAAGAACACACATGCAATGACACTGGTGGATCCATGGGTGGTAGTTGAAAATAATACACATTTCAATGACACTGGTGGATCCATAGGTGGTATGTGAAAAGAACACACATGCAAAATGACTCTAGTTGTTGTTACTAAAAAGAACACACATGCAATGACACTGGTGGATCCATAGGTGGTATGTGAAGGGATCACACATGCAAAATTACTCTGGTTGTTGTTACTAAAAAGAACACACATGCAATGACACTGGTGGATCCATGGGTGGTAGTTGAAAATAATACACATTTGAATGACGCTGGTGGATCCATAGGTGGTATGTGAAAAGAACACACATGCAACAGACTTGGGCCCCGACGGACCCTTTTCAGTCGGCGACGTAGCGACAACCTTCGCCTTGCAAGACATGCTGGGCCGCTGCCGCCGGAATCAGTGTCAGGGGAGGGAGAAAAAAGGTCCTCCACCGCCGGCAGATTTAGGGTGGGGGAAGGGAAGAAAAGGGACCACCGCCGCCGTAGCAAGATTCAGTGTCAAGAGTTAGGATAGTACAATAATGGATTTGCCTCTACGACACGTGTAGGGTGGCTAAGAAGAGTGACCGGCGAAGGAGGGGCACATCAGGAACTAGTGTAACGGAATATCCTGACTAAATGGGCGCGATTTGAAGATATTTGGTTTGGCCATCATTCACTCGAAAGACCCCTCTCAGCAATTGGCGCCCCAACTTTTCGAATCGCGGTGATAAAAATCAACTTGGGTACCGCGTTGCCCGTCCACCCCAACTTTTGGGCCGCAAAATGATATTCTCGACTCCCTCGCCCACTTCAGCTAATCTCATTCACCGTCATTGCCATGCACTCCACCGGATCAGCTTCGCCAACCCACTCGACTGACGCACCGAACACATTTTCGACCTCTAGGAATCTGCTTCTTCGCCACTTTCATACAACACTCAGAGCAACCCATGTTCTACTTTTGCTTCGCCCACAAGCATCGCAAACGCAACACCCTTGGCGACCTCGATGTCAACACCCAGGATGCGCAAGATGCCTAGATGCTGTCCTGACCTAGGTAACAAGATATCCTTAGTTTTGGTATGATAAATATGTAGCAGATAACTGTATTTTGTATTTGTGCTACTTTTGAAGTACTTACAAGTGCTATACATGTTGCCTGTATCATCGTAAATAAACTCTTTATAGTCAGGTTTAACGTTAAGGCATTGAACTGTGATTTTGTTTGTCGTGACAAAATATTAGTCAGTGAATGGTGAACACATTTGTTTTCCATTATCTACTTTATTAAAGTGCCCATAAATGATGCGATTATAATTTCTCTCTGGTTTTGTCATGGTGGTGTCACAACAGATGCCATGGGTAGGCTAAAGATGGGGCCAATGTGCACTAGTGGTATCTAGGTAGGGATAGTGTAGTGAATCTACACATGAAACACAAGAACTCAACACACAATATACCCAGGTTCGAGGCTCTTCTATGGAGATAAAACCTATACTCCTGCTCTAGATCTTATATTGCAATCTCTGGACTAATACAAGTGCTCTTTGAGCTGTATCGAGGAGAGTAAGGAAATGAAGTGCTCCAGCTCCCTTCTCGATCTAGGGTTTTTCCCTTAGCCAAATGGATCGACCCTTTCCTTGGAGGCCCTGGCTCACCTTATAAAGGGGTGGCCAGGTTACAACTAGGGTTACGTGGCCTAGATATTCTATGAATATGCCTATCCCAAAATAGTAGTTCGTCTCCCTCGTTTCATTTCTCACCAGCTTCTGCATGGCAAAGACTAAGAGCCCACGCTGTCTGACCATTGGGGTAAGACACTGTCACATCAATGACCTTATGTTCTGTCTCTGCTCCTCTGTACCTTATCGCTAGCGCTTGTATCTCCCCAGACTCCTTAGAGAGAGAGAAAAGAGCTGACCTCGGGCTGTCTCTCTCCTTCTTGAGCAAGCCAACCCTAGACTCGGCCCTAGTCAAGGTAACTCGGCCTACAATATACCTGCAAAGATGAAACGAACCAGACATCGTGCCAACATACCATATATGTCTGCCGAGTGCAATCTACGCACTTCTATTCTTGTAGATAGTTGTTGGGCCCCCAAGTGCAGAGGTTTGTAGAACAGCAGCAAGTTTCCCTTATGTGGATTACCCAAGGTTTATCAAACTCAGGGAGGAAGTGGTCAAAGGTATCCCTCTCAAGCAACCCTGCAATCAAGATACAAGAAGTCTCTTGTGTCCTCAACACACCCAATACACTTGCCAGGTGTATAGGTGCACTAGTTCAGCGAAGAGATAGTGAAATACAAGTGGTATGGATAATTATAAGTGGTAACGGTGCCAGAAAAGAGCTTGACGGGTAGGAAGAGACTAAAGGCAATCTGAAATAATGATGGAAGCAAGCAAACATGTAACAGATCTAGTTGCAAACGGTGTTTCAATGCTTAGAAACAGGGCCTAGGGATCATACTTTTACTAGTGAACACTCTCATATAAATATCTTCTCTTTCTGATACTACTCTGAACTACTCTACGGTTGGACAATCTAATCCATGGTAGGGATATAACATCACTCCTCAAAGTTCGCTTTCCCCATCTAGATAACCCCACACAGTCACCTTGAGAACTAGATGGTTCCAACAAACACCACAGTTTCATAGAGACATCCAACTCCAAATATAACTCATAACAAGTATTTGTAATCTCTAGCCTAAGTGCCACCATGGTGTGCATGCTATCACTTTCACACACGTGGGGAGAGCCAGAAATCTATTAAAGCACTTGAGTAGAAAGGTAGATCTACTTGATTACAAAGCTCATGATCACAATATGATCATGCATAGAGAGATATGAACACATAGCTACTAGTAGAACCCTTAGCCTCGAGGAAGAACTACTCCCTCATCATCATGGGAATTAGCAACGGCGATAGAGATGGCGGTGGAGTTGATGGAGATGGCTCTAGGGGTAATTCCCCGTCCTGGCAGGGTGCCGGAACAGAGACTTTCTGTCCCCCGAATCTCCCCTTCGGTGGCGACGGCACTGCAGAACTTTTTGTGGCTGGAGGCTGGATTATTTAGGGTTTTCTCATCGGGAGGCTTCTTATAGGCGAAGAGGTGATGCCAGAGGGTGGACCAGGGGCCCACACCACCTGGTGGCGTGGCAAGGGGACCCGCGCCACCACATGGTGTGGCCATCCCCTGGCCCCTCTCCGTCTCGTCTTCTGGCTCCGTGAGTCTTCCGGTAAAATATAGATTTTGGCTTTTGTCCGGTCCAATTCCAAGAATATTCATTTTCTAGCTTTTCTGGATAGAAGAAAACATGCAACTACCACTGTGGCATCTTGTTAATAGGTTAGTTCTAGAAAATGTGTAAAAGTACTCCAAAGCGTGGACAAAACATAAGAAAGTAGATACAAAACAAGCATGGAACATAGAAAATTATAGATACATTTGCAACATATCACTGACTCTTACCGGTGCTGTCCGGACTAAGGTAACCCGGCCGTAACTTGGCCGGCCCTCTTATACCTCGGCCAGCTCGTGCTTTGGCCCAATGCCTCGGTGGACCTTGTACTTATACCTCGGCTTTGCCCTACCCGGGGTCATCCCCCAACAATAGTCCCCGAAGATGGTGCGGACTTTGTAGCTTTAGCTGGAAAGGCCACAATGATACCTTCTTTCCGGATTACGGATGTAGTATAGCTTCTTTTTCCATAGTAGACATAGGTTTATTGAATCCTGGGGAAGCAGATGCGCAGTGAAGTTACTTTAACAGATCTTCGGGAGTTTTTAGAATTCCTTTTTGTGTTTTTACCGGACCTAGAGTTTGCGTCTTTTTATTGTTGTCGGTGATGGAGAGAGAGGGCATAGGGTGTTCGGTTTCACCTATAGCTGTGCAAAACATCTGATGGGAATAAAAGATAAAAATAAAGTATGCATGTAATTGTTAAAGCAAGATAATTTATATGCGGGCAGTGCATCCATAATTGATATTGCCTCCGCAACCGCTTATAGCAATAACCTACTAGCCTCATCCATAGAAGAAAGATAACTAATGATATGCATAGTGATGTCACCGTTAATCCCAAGGAAATCCCTCACATACAATCGTACTACCCCTTCTGCCACTGGGGTTCCCAACCCGTAGATTCATCATTACTCATACTCCCTATACCTGGCTCAATCCTCGGGTCTTGGTTACCTGACAAGTCCTTAGATTGAGGCAAGAGAGGATACAATAATCATCATGTCATACAAACTAATACATGATCCCATCTATGATAAATAACATGCACAAAAAGCTATATGGTTAGGCCGAAGCCCTTAGCCCAAGGAGAATTACTCACACAAAGATGAGATCAAAGATCATAAACATTGTAGTGAAAATCATGAGATCGATAGCAAATAGTCTTACAATGTCGCCAATTAAAGAAGATATCTACTATTACAAGTGGTGGAATATGGCTATGGTGGGGGAGATATTATATGTAAGTCTATTCTTCCGGCGGCTCGTCGGTGTTGTGGATGGAGATCTGGGGTGGCTGATGGTTTTCTAGAGCGGCCTTTTCTCGTCGCACGAGGCTTCTTTATATAGGGGTCCCTTCACGAATGTTGTTCTGTTTGACCTAGCGGCGTCAATGGCAATTATACGACCGGAACTATACGACCGAAATTTTGTTCCAGTCGTATAGTTGGTCATTAAAGTGTCTGCCTCCGACCCATGACTCCTGGTTTCTTCTGGTTGTTGGAAATCTCGTATCTTTGACTTTAATGTAGTGATTCCCTTTATCAAACATCATTATCTTCCCAGGAAAAGAAGTAGAAAGAAAATATTTTATACCCCTTTGATTATTTGGCATTAGTGGGAGGGTTTGGAGAGATATTTCATAAAAAATATGAATAATATCCAGTTTAAATGTGGACGTGGATGGCTATATTTCAGAGCCATCGACCTCCCCAAGCTTAAACTTGATTGTCCTCGAGCAAGAAAACCAAAATCAAAAAGGAACTCAGCATTTAAACTGAATAACAAGATGATGATCTTACTCATGATTGGTAGTCTCATATTTCCTCCACTTCATAAATCTGAAAAACTTCAGCATAGATAGAGTAATGGCAAGCATATCGGGTTTTATGCATCCTTATAGCGCAGCAAAATTATTGTTAACATGGATGATTCAAATGAGTAAACTTTATTCCATGTCATGTAATCAACTCATAGGCTTGCCTTTGAACAATAAAGTATAATCATGTAAAATTGAGAGTGTGAGAGTTGTCATAAAAACATCTATACTAGAGTATCTCAATTCTCCCACATCAATAAATCAAGACTTTTCAAGCACTACTTTTCTATTCATTGTCCTTCAAGAATTTCAGTTCTTGAGTAATTGAGAGCATGCCAAAAAATTGGTTTAGTTTATCGGGCTATGATAGACACTCGTGACATTACCAAGGTTTTTGTTCCTTTTTCATAATGATTACTCATAATAGCTAGAGGAGTGATTCCATCATGAACACCACTACCAGGGAGTGCCAAGAATCTTACCCACTATAGCATTGCTGCTACATGTGTTTAATCAACTCATAGCCAAAATCTAGGAGTTTTCTCCATGCAGATAGTTCGTAGGCTAGCAGATTTGTTGGCAGCCCATGAAGTTTGACACGCGTAAAGCTATATCATTCTTATGATTAACAAGTCAAACTTTGGCATGTTCACAAAAACTGCTAAACATTAATTCAATCGAACAAATCCTTTTAAATAGAGCTATCAAGTCAATCAACATTTTCAGTGGTGTTGAGTATCTCCAGAAATAAGCCTTCAAGACTAAATACTACAACATCCAAGCCTTCAATTGTGAGACTTTTTCTTATTACAATTGTTTAGCAAATTTTTAGGTAATACTTGGTTAACTACAAGAGCTGGAACAAAACGTACCCAACTAAATACCCATGCAAACGAAAATCTTACTACAATAAAAAGACTCAGTCCACCAATATAATATCTCAACATTTACTACTAACTAGCATGGGTTTCTCAAACTTCAAAAATGGGGAGTCATAAGGCATACATCTCATGTTTGGTTCCACTTCTCTCTTCCTTTTTTTGGTTTCTTGGAAACTTGAAGTTGATCACTCTCCTACAAACACATGAGAACCTCGATGGGGAAAGAAAAGAAAGAGGGAAAATAAAGAAAAATGGAGAAATCTTTTTGTTGTTTTAAGAGAGGGAATTTTAAAGAATAGAAAATTAGCGGCAAAGCTCGGCTAGAAAATCTCGAAAGCAAATAGAAAGAACTAATAAAGTGTTAGGGAAACCAACGCGAGTGTTTATAAACTCAAATTAAAAACATAACCTCGAGATAAACAAAAGCAAATGAACGCCAAATAAAGATACATGAGGAAACTTCCCCAAGCTTAGGATTTTGCAAGCCCTTCAAATCATTATGGTGGCGGGAAAAGTTGTTACCCTAGTTCGCAAATTGAGTTGATAAATTACTAATTGTTCCTCGGAGGTTCAAAGAGAGGCTATGCATCCTCCCCACAGTTCCTCCAAGTTTTTGGAAGTCTTGGTATGTAGGAGCGGGGTAGATACGCCCAGCTCCAGTAATATGCAGATAATAAACACCACCTCTCCTAGTGAGAATTCCACAAGCCTTTAAAGTAGAGAAACCAACACATCGCTCACCTAGTAGAGGTTGCAACTCACCTAGGTCGATGCCTAGGGCAGTGGCAAGCACAGTGATGATGCCTCCACCTGTGATCGGTCCTTGGCTTTGGGAGGATTGGTGCTCTGGGTAGCGCACAAGGATTGCGTCCAAGTTGAGTGACAAGTTGAAGTTGATGTAAGCAGCCTTTGCGAGGACTAAGATGTCCTCCTCATTGAGTCTTGTGAACTTGTTTCTTGCCTGCAAGGTGTTAGCACTAACATAGAACAAATAGCGAATTGCAGGATGTTGAATATTCTTCCCTTTGCTTACTCTAGTAGTGAAACTCATTCCATTATAATATTCTTCACGGGAAGGATTTAAACCAGTAAAGGATGCATGTAAGGCATTAACATCATTGTTTGGGAAATTAAAACATGTGCACCATTCATCTAGTGTTAAAGTGTAGTTGTTGTTCATAAGTTGGAAAGAAATTGTTTCCTCTCCTTGCCATAGTTTAACAATGCTTTGCAACAAACTTAGGAATTCAATGGTTAATCGGCGATAAGTAGGCACCTCATTGTACACAAAGTTTTGCAGGCCAGCTCTATTGCAAAGTAAATTGAAGTCATCAGAAATACGGAGTTGGTTCAATATAATGGGTCAAGCCCACTTCGTGGCCTTCACTTCATGGTTCTTGATCTTGTTGAAGCGATCGCATTGGAGCTCATTCCTGAACCGTATCCCCATGCGTTCTTGAGTGATAGCCCGAGAAGTGCTAGCGGCGGCACAAGCACGAGTTTGTCTCCTTGTGTTCATGATCTAAAACAATAAAGGAAGACAAAATAAAACTTTTTGATCCAACAACAATAAGTATAACATATTCCTCATCATAGCACACTAAAGAATCCTCTCAAAATAATAATCTAGGCAAGAGAATCATGGCAATTAGTTCATAGTAGGTCTCACCCTAGATTGATAATGACAATAGATAGAAGATGAATTTGCAAAAAGTAATTGGAGGATTAGAGGAGAATCATACCGTAGATCACTTGTGTGCGAGGAAATCGAACGAAATTGAGTAGAGGTGAAGATCTCTTGAGGTTTTGAGAGGGTTTGGAGGTAGAAGAGAGAAAAAGAATTGTTGGGGTTGGAGGTACCTTCCCGTGTGATTTTGTGGTAGGACGCAACTATACGGCCGAAACATTGTGTTCCCACCGTATAGTTAGCCTTCTGTCAATGTTTTAGGGTTTCCACCTGGCGGCGCAGCTATATGGCCCGAACTATACGGCCGGAATATTTGGTCGTCAAACCATCTGTACCTGGGAAAGAATTTGTACAAAAGCATCGATATATATACGACCGGAGCTATATGGCTAGAATTTTTTATTCCCGCGGTATAGTTGGTCGTTAAACAGTCAGTACATATGAAAGAAAAATTGTCGATGGTGGAAATATTTATATGACTGAACCTATACGGCTGGAATTTTTATTCTCGCCATATAGTTGGTCATTAAACTGTCTGTATGCATAAAAAAAATCTGTTTCTTTGCAAATTACTTCTTATCCTGTAACTTAGTGAAATACCTTGTTTTTGAAAGAAAAATGATAGTAAATATTGTCGACCAACAACAGCATGTAGAAAACAAGATTTTAGTACTACCGAACTTCTTATCCTCAAGTGGAGTTTTCTAGCACTCTTTATTAAACATCAACTTAAACTAAAACTTAAAACTTAACTCAAAACCTTTATTTCACATGGGTTGCCTCCCATGGAGAGCTCTTTTATGGTCAATAGCTTGACCTCAGTGTTGTTCACTTAAGCCAGATGAGCGGAACACACACTCCAAAGTTGTTAGCCTTCAAAGTGATGGCCTCCTTTTCATCATGCTTCGCTTTCTTCTTCCTAGGGAAATGAATAACAAAAGGATCCCATGAAGGTAATTGAAGGTTCACGTTCCCTTCATGGAGATTAATCAAAGCCTTAATAGTTCTTAAGGAAGGACGACCTAGTATAATAGGAGCAGTAGCATCTTCAGGCATATCAACAATAACAAAATCAATAAGAGCAGTACATCCTTTAATATATACTAAAGTATTCTCCTTAATTCCTATAGCTTGTTTGTAGGTAGAATCTGCTAGATGCAATTTTAACTAAGTGATCTCAAAAGAGCCAAGATTTAACTTGTTAAAAAGACTCTTTGGAATTGTTGAGACGCTTGCACCTAGATCACAAAGTGTAGCTATCTCATTGGTCCCAATCTTAATCTTAATAGTAGGCTCAAATATATCATCAAGCTTTATAGGTAATTTTTTAGCAATTTGCTTATATTCTTCCTCAAGCTCACGTACCTTTATTGCTACCTGATTAACGAAGTGTTGGTACTTAGCTTCCTCATTACCTTCACTGACCAGAATCTTAACGTTGATCCTTTTTACGAGATCTTCAATGGTGTAGCTTGGTGAAGGGGCATTACTATAATCAAGTTCTTCAGGCTCCTCTCTTTGGATCCTCATCATCTTGAGGTCTTCAACAGGATTGGGTTCAGCTTTACATGCAAATTTAGCTAGAATGAGAGTTTGACTCTCGGTTATGTTACCTAGTTGTGCCTCAACGATCCTCGTTCTTTCTTGGAGGGCCCACAAATCATTCCTCAAACTTACAGCTTGGTTAGATAATTTACTAAGCATAGCATCATGGTTCTCTGTTTTTTTTGCAAGAATATTGTTTTGTTCATTTTGTGAGTCTATAAAAAGACTTAAGTGTTTCTTGGAGACTACCATTACTAGTTCCCATATTATTATTAGATTTACCTACAGGAATAGAATAATGTTTCTGAAAATTAGGATTATAATTCTTCTTCCAAGCAGGGTTATAATCATTACGAGATATGAAGTCTATTTCTTCAATATTTGATTCTGGGATAGCTCTTACCTGGGTTCCATTACCTTTTATGTCTAATATGAGCTCATCCAACTTAGCATTGAGTTCTTCATTTTCTTGTGGTGAGATGGAGTTCACCTTCTTCGTGTTTGATCTTTCCACATGCCATTGGGCATGGTTGTCTTGCATATTGTCTAGCAGCTGCTTTGCTTTGGTCATATGTTTACCCATGAATGTTCGTCCAGCTGTAGTATCAAGCATAGACTTAGACACAGGATTAATCGCATTATAAAATAAATAGAGGATTAACCAATCTTCCATCCCATGGCTGGGACAGTTTCTTAAGCATTCTTTCATCCTTTCCCATGTAAGCTCTAGTGGCTAATGATCTTCTAGTAAAAAACCAGTAATATTAGATCTTAGTTGCATAGTCATTGCAGGTGGGGAAAATTTAATCATAAATAAAGAAGTACATCCCACCCATGATGTAATAGTATTTTTAGGCCAAGCTAGCAACCATTCTTTTGCTCTTCCTCTAAGAGAGAAAGGAAATAAACGCAATTTGACCGCATCAGGGTCAACATCTTTTATGTGCATCATATCACATATTTTAGTAAAAGTATTCAAGTGCATACCCATGTCCTCAATAGCAGAGCCTCCATGATTTTGTTGAACCAAACTTAAATAATGGGGCTTAATTTCATAATCACCAGCCGCAATTGCTGGCTGAGTAATAGGAGTACGCAAAAAATCAGTATTGGGAGTGGCAAACTCCCCAAGCTTCTTTCCAGCCATAGTTCCTATGTTTTTGGGTTTTCTTAAATAAATACTTATAATAGTAAAAGAAAGAATTCAAAGACTAACTATTTTTTTTGGTTTTTCAAATAAAGACTGAAAGAAAACTAAAAATTAAAAACAAGAATTAAAACTAGCAAGGTTTCTACTAACCTCACCAGGGTAGCTATTGCCAGAAAAAGCGTTGATACCTTCGATCCGGATTACGGATGTAGTATAGCTTCTTTTTCCCTAGTAGACCTAGGTTTATCGAATCCTCGGGAAGTAGATGCGTAGTGAAGTTACATTAACAGACCTTTGGGAGTTTTTAGAATTCCTTTTGTGTTTTTACCGGAGATAGAGTTTGCATATTTTTTTTGTTGTCGATGATGGAGAGAGAGGTCCTAGGGAGTTCGGTTTCACCTGTAGCTATGAAAAACATCTGATGACAATAAAAGATAAAAATAAAGTATGCATGTAATTGTTAGAGCAAGATAAATTATATGTGGGAAGTGCATCCATAATTGCTATTGCCTCCACAACAGCTTATAGCAATAACCTACTAGTCTCACCTATAGAAGAAAGAGAACTAATGATATGCATAGTGATGTCACCGTTAAGCCAAAGTAAATCCCTCACATAAAGCCGTACTACCCCTTATGTCACCAGGGTTCCCAACCTATAGGTTAGTCATTACTCATACTCCCTATACCTGGCTCAATCCTCACGGTCTTGGGTACCTGACAAGTCCTTAGATTGAGGCAAGAGAGGATACCATAATCATCATGTCGTAAAAACTAATACATGATCCCATCTATGATAAATAACATGCACAAAAAGCTACATGGCTAGGCCGAAGCCCTTAGCCCAAGGAGAATTACGCACACATAGATATGAGATCAAAGATCATAAACATTGTCGTGAAAATCATGAGATTGATAGCAAATAGTCTTACAATGTCCCCAATCAAAGAAGAGATCTACTATTACAAGTGGTGGAGTATGGCTATGGTGGTGGAGAGATTATTCTTCCGGCGGCTCATCGGTGTTGTGGATGGAGATCTGGGGGCCGCTGATGGTTTTCTAGAGCAGCCCTTTTCTCGTCGCCCGAGGCTTCTTTATATAGGGGTACCTTCATGAAAGTTGTTATTATGTTTGACCTAGCAGCGTCGATGGCAACTATATGACCGGAACTATATGGCCGGAATTTTGTTCCGGTGGTATAGTTGGTCGTTAAAGCGTCTTCCTCCGACCCACGACTCTTGGTTTGTTCTAGTTGTTGGAAATCTCGTATCTTTGACTTTAATGTAGTAATTCCCATCATCAAACATTATTATCTGCGCATGCCAAAAAGTAAAAAGAAAGGATTGCATACCCCTTTGATTATTAGGCATTAGTGGCAGGCTCTGGAGAGATATTTCATAAAAAATATGAATAATATCCAGTTTAAATGTGGACGTGGATGGCTATATTTCAGAGCCATCACACAGCAGGTGCAAACTGTCTGGATCTTTGTCCGTCTTGCCGACATACATTTACGTCGGCTTATATCGGTATTAACTCGACTACACCACTTGGTGACTTGTTATTCTACCTTGATATTTCTTTCCTCTTCCAAGATATATCTCGTTGGCCGAGTCACGGTGTGGCATCCAGAGTATCCCTCTTAGATGCATATCTTGTCGTGTACTTCTTCTCATATCCTACGTGGAGAGTAATCATTACCCCTTTGTGTCATTTTAAGGGTCGTGGCAGTAGCTGTCAGGGATTACTGCACCCAATCACATCATGGCGTGCCCCCTCGATAACTGTAGACCCACGACGCATCGTTTCGCCTCTGCATCGTGTAACCGTGCGTGTGGCACAATCATAGGCGCCAGTTGGGGAAATACATGCCCGCTTCGTGTGGCTAGTGGGGGTAACCGATCCCACTATCCACGAACCTTAGCACGGTTAAATAGGGTAGTGGGGGAAACCCTCAGTTAATTTTACCCGCTCTCGCCTCCTCTTCTTCTTCTTCCTCCTTGCGTCGCTGCCACCGCTGATCTCTGCTCTAGCGACTACATTGCTCCTTTTCTTTCTCTGCTTCCTCGCTCCGCCAAAGCACCGCTGCTCGCTGCTGCTACGGGGCCGTGCCAATCAATACCTCTTTCCCCCGAATCGTGCTCCGCATCTAAGGAGGGGGATTTAGAGATGTCACAGGAAGTTTTTGCCGTCGAGGAACATGAAGAGGGAGGTGCTGTCCTCGAGCATGGTGCCTGGGACAGCTCCAACATCACGCAGGAGGAGCTTGACTAGCTCGTGCGTATGCGGCGGATTCCCCCAGGGGTCACCTGCCGTCTCCCTGGTGAAGCAATCCTCCCTCATTGAAGAGGGTGAGTTTGTCGTGTTCTTTGCCCACTTTGCTCACGGTTTCGACCTTCCCATTAGCAATTTCTTCAAGGAATTTCTTGATACTTTCGGTCTTCAACCTCATCATCTCCTCCAAAACACCCTTGCTTCTCTTTCTGCATTTACCTCTGGTATCGAAGTATACCTCGGCCACTGGCCTATCATCCAGATCTAGGCCAAGTCAGATTTGGGCCAATGTCATCCCCAACAAAGAACTTCCACCCGGCGTTAAGTCTCTGACCCAATGTGGTGCTCCCTCCATCACACCTCGGAGTAGCTCCATTTTCCACGAATCACTGACATTGAGTCATGCAAGAAATGGTGAGAACGTTCTTCTACGTGAAGAACAACACGCTGAATGACATGATCCGGCTTCCTGCCTTTTCAGTTGGCGTCCCTACGAAGCGCAACTGGGACCTTAACCTGGAGAAGGGAAATCCCATAGTTAACTTGGTGGAGACTCACATCATGGAGTTGATGGAGGTCGGGTTATGCGGCGATGACCTGATGGTTACTTTCATTAGTAGCCGAATCTTCCCTCTCCAGCAGCGCAGCCGCAAGGTCTGCCATATGAGTGGCCGCTTCGACCCGAACCGAGTCTCCACGGTCGAGTTGTCCAAGAGTTAGATCCATCGCCGAATCAAGTCTATTTTCAAGACAGACATGGCCGAGGAATGGGAGTAGGGCATGGAGCCCTTCAGCCGAGATAGGCCTGTTCCCTCGGTAAATTCTCCCGAATCATCTTTGCCGAGTTATTACTTATGTCGGCTCACTTTCCTAATCAATCTCCATATGTTCCTTTATGCATAAGTTCTTACAGAAAACCATCGAAGATACCTTGACTCCTACCCTTAAATGGGGCAAGGATCGGGAGACCTCGGATCCCTAGGAGCCGGACTCTGAGGAGTTCATGCCTATCACGGACTCCAACTCCGTCAAACCTTCTAGTAAGGCTTCTGTCTTACGGGACTGGCCGGATGATTATGATGATGATGACTATGAGATTCTCGAGGTTTTAATCCAATGGCCCTCTAATACGCCTATCCGACTGATGCTACTCCACCTAACTTGGCCGTTCAGGTGCATAACGTGCCTCCGGTGGCGGTGGGAGGCCAAGGGGTTGCAGGGAAGCGTGTGATGTCTACGCACTTCTATTCTAGTAGACAGTTGTTGGGCCTCCAAGTGCAGAGGTTTGTAGAACAGCGGCAAGTTTTCCCTTAAGTGGATCACCCAAGGTTTATCGAACTCAGGGAGGAAGTGGTCAACGGTATTCCCTCTCAAGCAACCCTGAAATCAAGATACAAGAAGTCTCTTAGTCCCCAATACACCCAATACACTTGTCAGGTGTATAGGTGCACTAGTTCCGCGAAGAGATAGTGAAATACAAGTGGTATGGATAATTATAAGTGGTAACGGTGCCAGAAAAGAGCTTGACGGGTAGGAAGAGACTAAAGGCAATCTGAAATAAAGATGCAAGCAAGCAAACATGTAACAGATCTAGTTGCAAACGGTGTTTCAATGCTTAGAAACAAGGCCTAGGGATCATACTTTCACTAGTGAACACTCTCATATAAATATATTATCTTCATGATACTACGCTGAACTACTCTCCAGTTGGACACTCCAATCGTTGGTAGGGCTATAACAGCACACCTCAAAGTAAGCCTTTCCCATCTAGAAAACCCCACATTGTCACCTTGAGTACTAGATGAGTCCAACAAACACCACAATTTCATAAAGACATCCAACTCCAAATATAACACATAACAAGTATTTGTAATCTGTAGCCTGAGTGCCACCATGGTGAGCACGCTGTCACTTTCACACACATGGGGAGAGCAGAGATCTATTAAAGCACTTGAGTAGCAAGGTAGATCTATAGATTACAAGCTCATGATCTCAATATGATCATGCATAGAGAGAGAGAGATGAACACATAGCTACCGGTAGAACCCTTAGCCTCAAGAAAGAACTACTCCCTCCTCATCATGGGAATCAGCAATGGTGATGGAGATGGCGGTGGAGATCGATGGAGATGGCTCCGGGGGCACTTCCCCATCCCGGCAGGGTGCCGGAACAGAGACTTTCTGTCCCCCGAATCTCCCCTTCGGTGGCGGTGGCGCTGTGGAACTTTTCGTGGATTTCTCATTGACCATCTAGGGTTTATGCCTCGGGAGGCTTCTTATAGGCTAGAGGGCAAGGTCAGTGGGCGGCCAGGGGGGCCACACCATGCCCTGGCACGGCCTGGGGGGACCCACGCCATGGGGTGGTCTGGCCACCCTGTGGCCCCTCTCTGAATCTCCTTCTGGCTCCGTGAGTCTTCCGGGAAAATATCAACTTTGGCTTTTGTCCGGTCCAATTCCGAGAATATTGATTTTCTGACTTTCTTGGAACCAAAAACAGCATAAAACAGGCAACTGGCACTGTTGCACTTGTTAATAGGTTAGTCCAAGAAATCATATGAAATGTACTCCAAAGTGTGGACAAAACACAAGAAAGTAGATAAAACTAAGCATGGAACATCAAAAATTATAGATACATTTGCAATGTATCAACATCCCCAAGCTTTACTCCTGCTCGTCCTCGAGTAGGTAAGTGATAAAAAGAAAGAATAATTTTTGAGGTGACATGCACCATCATAAACTTGATCAAAGTACTTGTAAAACATTCGAAGCAATAAGACAAAGTTCATAGTACTTCAATCATAACATGAAAGACAAAGTTCTAGCAATAAGACAAAAAAACTACGATGCAACATGAAAAGGCACAAACAAAAGATTCATGAATAACAATGCTTTGCAAGACATTTGTTTGTTTCACATAAAGAAAACATAGCATACTAGTATTTAGCTTGTCCCTCATAGAGTAGCAAATATAAATGCATAGGACACCTTCAAAGGTCATAAGAGTGACTAGATACAAATAGTTTAAAACAAGCAATATCAAGTTATGCATCAATCAACTAGTCTTGGGACAATGCACATAGAACTAAGAATGGCCACTATGCTCTCAAAGTAGGTGGATAAAGTTAGAAGGTGGTGACTCAATATAATGGTGGAAGAAAGGCCTTCATAGAAGGAAGTAGGGATTCAAGTCTCATAAAGATTTTCCAAAAATTATGGTACTTGTTATCTTTCAGCTCTCATTGCCCCTATCATAAGCATCTTTAAGGTGATTAAGGTTAAAGTGACACAACTAAGAGGATATGCTTGACAAGTTATAAACCAAAATCTCATGCCCCTTACTTACGAATACCGATCCTCATGCTACTCAACTTCAGTCACGAATAAGCTCTTGTCATTGTAAGTACATGTGTATCATTAAGAACCACCAACGGGGTACCCCTTGCACATGATACAGGAGCTATCCCATAATCAAAATGACAAGGCAAGCAGACAATGAGCATCTCAGCGATCTTTTTATTTGCTATTTGCATAGGTTTTTATTGAGGATCCTTCATAGAGTGCTCATTATGGTGATGCTGCAAGTTTCCACCATGATTAGGCATGGCTTAGGCTAGCGGCCCAGGCATTTCTCTAACACACATACAAACTCCATGATCTTACAAGTTCCACTTTTATTTCACACCGCCGAGATCCATAAGCAAAAGAACATGATATCAATGGGGTACAAAGTACAAGTGCAATGTTGAAAGCGTTCCCCATGAAACATGGTTCTGCTAATTTCAACTTATAAAGCGCAAGCATATACGCAACAAAGAAGGACCCAATGGTTCAAGTTTATTAGATGCAAAAAAGTAAAGTGTGCCATCAAGTTCGTGAGGGCTTTAATCACTAGTTTTCATATAACAAGTTTAATTCGGAAGGTAAACAAAAGCATGAATATACTTGGAATAGCATAAGCTAGTAGGTAGGTATGGTGGACTCTTTGGAATAACTTGGTTTAGGGAGTTGGATGCATGAGTGGAACTCATACTTGGTTGTGGAGGCTAGCAAAAGACTGGGAGCGACAAACTAAGAGAGCAATAATGGCCATAATCATGCAGAGCGACAAAACATCATTGATCAAAGCATAAAGTTATACTACAAGTTGAAAACTAAAGGATCAGAAAGGCTTATGGTGACCTTAGATAGTCATAACATGGTGTGAGCATGCGCCAAGTCGACCCAAATAAAGCATCAAAGGAGAATACCACTATACTATGCTTTAATATGCTAAAACGATACATGATTCATCCAAGGCACATTAAGCAATCTCAACCGTTTACAACAAGTCATGCTACAACAAAGAATACTAATCATAAAGCCAAAAAAATATCAAGCATGGAATGGCATAGCATAGGCCATAGTCAAAAACAAGCTCTCTTTAATACTTAAGCATGAGCTTTCCAACTCTTTTCCAATCCAAACCAAACTATTTGAAAACCAATGTATGAAAGAGGGGGTCCAACGAATTTATTCAGAAAACTAAGCAAACAAAGCAAACGAAAAACCAAAACGAAAACAAAAAAGGAGACGCTCCAAGAACAATGCAACTGTGCATGAAACAAAAAAATAAAGCGTTTGGAAGAAACCTGAGATTTTTATTGATGAAGAAGGGGATGCCTTGGGCATCCCCAAGCTTTGACGCTTGTACTTATTGGATATTTCTTGGGGTGACACGTGTGGCATCCCCAAGCTTGAGCTTTAGTTCATCCTTCATCTCATTACTCAATCCTTCCATACACCTGAAAATTTTCCTTCATACAAAACTTCACACAATCTTTATTACCAACATTAGTGTACTCAAGATAAAAGGTCTGAAGGTTCAGTTCCAACACCAAATAAACTTTAGTTAGAACACTAGCTACTATATCACTTCCCTCAAAAAGCTCAATTCCCCAAAATAGCTCAAAAAGGAATCAACAAGAAACAAATGCAGAAAATGGCAGAAATCTGTCAAAACATACCAGCAGGTAAAGACGAATTTTTTCGAAGACCTTCTATTGCTCAAATCAAAAAGCGTTGAACTAACGAAAGTTAGATAAGAACCTGGGGCAGAAGCACAAAAATTCACGCTTCAAAAAGACATTAATATATTTTACACCAATTTTTACGGTGAATCACAGAAATCTGTTTCGGGACATCAACTTTCCCAATCATTACTTCTCTCTCATTAGAGGTTACTTTTGGCACAAAAAGAAAATAAAAAGGATAAGGAGCGATTATTAAAGAATTAATAACTTCCAAGACTCATCTAAAACTTTTGGGTTATCTCCCAATGAGTACTTTTGTTTAACGCCTTTAAGTTAGGCATGATAGTTTGAGAAGATGCACACATAAAAAATATGATTGAAGTAAAAGAGAGCATCAAGAACCAAACATAAAACACATTTGAGTCTAGCCCACTTCCTATGGATAGGAATATTGTAAAAAAACAAGTCATGAAATCACAAAGCAACAAGCATAGGAAAGAAAAACAAGTGCAACTTCAAGACTTTAAACATAAAGAGGGGAAACTTAATATTGTTGAGATACATAAAACCATGTTTCCCTCTCACATAATAACTTTCAGTAGCATCATCAATAAAATTAACAATATAACTATCACATAAAACATTCTTATCATGAGCCACATGCATAAAAGAATTAACACTCTCCACATAAATATAGTCATTCTTATTAATTATAGTGGGAGAAAATTCAACAAAAGAGCTATTATTATTCTCATCACCATAATCATCAAATATAGGAGGCATATTGTAATCATAATTAATTTTCTGCTAAATAGTAGGTGGACTAAAAATATCATATTCCTCATTGTAATCATCATATATTGGAGGTTTGGTATCATCATAAGCAATAGAATAGCTATCTTCCAAAGCTAGGGAACTAAAAAGATCATTTTCATAAAAACTAGCTTCCCCAAGCTTAGAATTTTCCATAGCATTAGCAATAATGGTGTCCAAAGAATTCATACTAAAAACATTGCTATTAACATGCAAATAAAGTTCCATAGGTTTTTTAATTTTCTCTTCAAACACTTCATGTCCTAACTCAAGATAAATACTATAAAGCTCTCTAATTTTTGTTGTTGTTTTCCATTAAGCCTAACTAGTGAAAACAAGAAACAAAAAGACAAAATTGCAGAATCTAAAGGAAATAACTTCGAGCACTCACACCGAAGAATGTGAGTACCTTTTACCTTACCTCCCCGGCAACAGCGCCAGAAAATAGGCGTTTGCCGTGCGAGGTTCTTCTTCTTTAATCCTCTGGTGTGAATACCTTTTACCTTACCTCCCCGACAACGGCGCCAGAAAATAGCTTGATGTCTACGCACTTCTATTCTTGTAGACAGTTGTTGGGCCTCCAAGTGCAGAGGTTTCTAGAATAGCATCAAGTTTCCCTTAAGTGGATCACCCAAGGTTTATCGAACTTAGGGAGGCAGTGGTCAAAGGTATTCCCTCTCAAGCAACCCTGCAATCAAGATACAAGAAGTCTCTTGTGTCCCCAACACACCCAATACACTTGTCAGGTGTATAGGTGCACTAGTTCGGCGAAGAGATAGTGAAATACAAGTGGTATGGATAATTATAAGTGGTAACGATGATATAAAATAGCTTGATGATGTGGAAAAGACTAAAGGAAAACTGAAATAAAGATGGAAGCAAGCAAACATGTAACAGATCTAATTGCAAACGGTGTTCAAATGCTTAGAAAGAAGGCCTAGGGGTCATACTTTCACTAGTGAACACTCTCATATAAATATATTATCTTCATGATACTACGCTGAACTACTCTCCGGTTGGACACTCTAATCGTTGGTAGGGCTATAACAACACACCTCAAAGTAAGCCTTTCCCATCTAGAAAACCCCACACTGTCACCTTGAGTACTAGATGAGTCCAACAAACACAACAATTTCATAAAGACATCCAACTCCAAATATAACTCATAACAAGTATTTGTAATCTCTAGCCTAAGTGCCACCATGGTGAGCACGCTGTCACTTGCACACACATGGGAAGAGAAGAGATCTATTAAAGCACTTGAGTAGCAAGGTAGATCTATAGATTACAAGCTCATGATCTCAATATGATCATGCATAGAGAGAGAGATTAACACATAGCTACCGGTAGAACCCTTAGCCTCGAGAAAGAACTACTCCCTCCTCATCATGGGAATCAACAATGGTGATGGAGATGGCGGTGGAGATCGATGGAGATGGCTCCGGGGGCACTTCCCCGTCCCGGCAGGGTGCCGGAATAGAGACTTTCTGTCCTCCAAATCTCCCCTTCGGTGGCGGCAGCGCTGCGGAACTTTTCGTGGATTTCTGATTGCCCATCTAGGGTTTATGCCTCGGGAGGCTTCTTATAGGCCAGAGGGTAAGGTCGGTGGGCGGCCAGGGGGCCCACACCATGTCTTGGCGTGACTTGGGGGGCCCCGCCATGGGGTGGTGTGGCCACCCTGTGGCCCCTCTCTGACTCTCCTTCTGGCTCCGTGAGTCTTCTAGGAAAATATCAACTTTGGCTTTTGTCCGGTCTAACTCCGAGTATATTGATTTTCTGACTTTCCTGGAACCAAAAACTGCAGAAAATAGGCAACTAGCACTGTGTCACTTGTTAATAGGTTAGTCCAAGAAATCATATGAAAAGTACTCCAAAGTGTGGACAAAACACAAGAAAGTAGATAAAACCAAGCATGGAACATCAAAAATTATAGATACATTTGCAATGTATCAGCGTGTCGTGACCTCGGCCTCTCAAGCCGAACCATCTAGGGAAGGTAAAAGGTTCAAGAAATCCGGCAAGAAGCCTGTGACCTGGAAGGCTCCTAAGCCCAAAGCTCCTGCAGCTATGTCCGGGTAAATCCCCTTTTCCAAATTGTTTTTGTGTTTCATGTTTCTCTTTTCCTATATTAATATTTCTTGTTTGTCTCTTTATTATTTGATTCCATCTTTTTCTCTCTTTGACTCGGAAGGGCCACCATGGATGTCTCCCAGAGCGGCTCCATCATCGCCTGTCCCATCCATGGGTTACCGCCTTCTCCCGCTCGTGATGATGCTTCAATTCCTAGCCCTGTTCAGGAGAACTCTCTCGCTACGCCGGAGAACATTCCACCTCGGTGAGAGGAAGATAACATCCGCACAAGTGGAGGGGATGCCACAGAGGACATGGCTATGCCCCGAAAGATAGAAAGAAGATCATGGCGCCAACAGTACCAGCACCGAAACAGTTTCTGCCGAGGTGTTGGAGACTCTAGCACCAGTTGAACCTTAGTCGTAACCAGGCCCCACCTCAGCTTCTAGTCTGGAACAGCAAACTCCACCAGCATCATCCAATTCTCCCAAGACTCGGCTGAATGACTAGGTTTAGTAGAGTCCTCTAGCCAAATCTCCATCAGCTTCGCAATCTCAGCCTCCGCCAACCTCGGTAGCCACGCTCGGCCAACAGCCTCCCAGCGGCGGGCCAATCCGACCACTAAGGTGAAGAAGACAACTGAGGTGACCAAGGCAATACCAAAGGGATTAGCGACTGGATCTCGGCAGTCCACCATTGCTTCTATGATGCAACAGGGCAGTACTGCTTCTGATTCTACTTTGGATAAGCATATCATGATGCATACTAGCCCGGTCGTAGCAAAGGCCGCCCAACAAGCATCTCTTGGGAAAGGCTTAGTCTTGACTCAAACTCTCAACGGTGGAAGCCTCGGCTCACTTTCTAAATATGCCAAGAACTAGAACAATGTTGAGTACGTCGACGTCAGCTCTGGGAATCCTCAGAAGTTCGGTCCTACAGAAATTGGCGCAAAGATGTATACTACCAATAAAGCTATTACTGAAGTTGGCCAAATGATGGAGGTAAACATCTTGATTATCTCTTTTATATTTGTGTAAGTATTCGTGTACATAACCTCTATTTCCCGAGCCTCCGGGAGTGAGATATTACTTGGCTGGATGCTATTAGCATTAAACTTGCGCAATTTTCCGTTATATTTTCTTCAATTACGAGGTATTTAAACCGAGCTATTAAGACTTAGGCAAAAGGTCCTGTTAGCTTTGATTAGCCAGCCACCTAGATTCAGATCGTGTTTACTTAGTTCGAATCTTGAGTAGAGCTTTAATATCCATCCACCTAGGGTTGGGTCAAGTTTTACTTGACTCGGGTCTTTAGTAGCTTCTTTTAGCCAGCCACCCAGATTCAAATCGTGTTTACTTGGTTCGAATCTTGAGTAGAGCTTTAATATCCAGCCACCTAGAGTCGGGTTAAGTTTTACTTGACTCGAATCTTTAGTAGCTTCGAATATCCAGCCACCTAGAGCCGGGTTAAGTTGTACTTGACTCGGATCTCTACTAGCTTCAAATATCCAGCCACCTAGATTCGGGTTAAGTTTTACTTGACTCGGATCTTTAGTAGATTTGAATATCTAGCCACATAGAGCTGGGTCAAGTTTTACTTGACTCGGATGTTTAGTAGCTTCAAATATCAAGCCACCTAGAGCCAGGTTAAGTTTTACTTGACTCGGATCTTTATTAGATTCGAATATCCAGCCACCTAGAGCCGGATTAAGTTTTACTTGACTTGGATCTTTAGTAGCTTCAAATATCTAGCCACCTAGATTCGGGTTAAGTTTTACTTGACTCGGATCTTTAGTAGCTTTGAATATCCTTATTACTCAGTGATTAACACTTGTTTTTCTTAGATCACCACCAACTAGCGTACTGCTAAGTTCCAGCAACTTCTCACTACACATAAGGATCTTTCCACGAAGCATACGACATTGATGCTGGAGCTTAAGAATAAATGTAAGCTTTTGTTTAATACCCATAATGCTTTTTTTATTTTTGATCAATCTAGTTAACTTATGACTCGGATTTCACCTTCCGAGGTGGAGGCCCAGAACAAGGAGCTCTAGAAGCGCGTGGCCAAGCTAGAAGGTATTTTTGCTCTTACTCCCTATCCTTGGTGCCTTTCCTTTTTGTCCCGGCTTGTAACTATATGATGAGTCCAAAATTGATGCATATCTAAGTATATAAATTATTCGTATTTTCACTCATTACATGTTACATCTATCTATAACTATAACTATGCCTATTGTGTATGATTATTAGTTTTCATTCATTTCCACATGGTCTTTGCACAATATTAGTTTTATTTGGATTTTATTACCTTTTTCTTGTCTTTGATTTGTGTGTCGGTGCTATGGAGAATCATGGATGAAAGGAGCCAAGAGGATTCAATATGGAGGAGTTGTAGGCACCAGACTTAGCCATTTGAGGGAAGGAAAAAGTTGATTTTTCCATCAACTCCAAATGATGATCCAAGGCCATGGTATCCATCGTCCATACGAATCCAACGAGCCAAATAACACCTCAATCGGAGTCCGTATGAAGAAATTGCGGCCAAAATACCATGGAGTACCGCAGGGATAACGACCACTTGTACGGGCAGAGCCCGCCCGTACGGTACAACTGTACTACCCTCGAATGGCTTTGTTTCATCAAACGGACAAACATTTTTGAAGGCCCAATGGGCATATTCGGCCCCTAGCTCCGTCGGTTCGCAAAACCGACCTCCAGATGCCAATTTAAAGAGGGGAAAACGCTAGAACGAGGGGAGAATCCATCCACGCCTTAGGGACGGAGCCCTGCCGCTCCACCGCCTCCATAGCCTCCGCACACAAGATCCACATCTCCACACCATCAATCAAGAGGAGGAGAAGGAGGCTCCCCCATCTTCACCGCGTGCACCGTTCATCATTATCTTCAATGGCGTCTCTCTCTCTCTCTCTCTCGTCTTAGATCTTCTAATTGTAAGACTGAACATGGTTGTGACTTCATTAATATATTCATCTATGTTTTGTTGTTCATCCATGTGTGAGTGATTCATTAGGTTCTAAGTTGAGGTTTGATTTAGTCCGCTAAGTTATAATGTGTTTGTGATCCAAGTATTTGATTACATGCGTTACGAGATGAGTTTATGAGATCCCTTGGTTCGGAAGTGTACATTTTCCTTGCAAGTGACGCGTGAGAATCATGCATACTACACATAGTGTGATAACCCGGTAATCAAGTGGGGAACGTTTATTTGTTGAAGGAATCTCTTGTAGATAATGGATTCGCACATATATTCGCCCATCTAGTACTAGTGATATCGAAGCCTAGAAACCCTCTATACAATCCTACATCTACAACCCCTTTAGATTAGTTATTGTTCTAGTTTACTTTCAGTACTTTATTTACCCTGTTACTAGTTACTTTAAATCTCTCTTGTTTACTATTAGTCTAGCAACTTATAGTGTAGACTATTTCCAAACACCGTTTTGGGTGGGAACATGGTTGCATTGACAACGCAATTGCGGGGTTGTGTGGTTTCCATCTTGTAAAGCTCCTTTGGGATCGATCTTTCTAATAAATAGTTGCCACTACTAGTACTGCAATAACCCTATTGTTGGACGCAGGAACCCAGCTATCACTATACCTCTGGTCTGCGAGGTTAAAAATCTTTGTAGTGTCTCTGCAAGATAGCATATCCATGCCTGAATTGATGCTTCATTTTCTCAAACAAGCAGGGCATTACCAAGCTCAAATGAAGGAAAAAGATGAATAGATCTCTCGACTTTGTGCCGAGAGTGAATAATTGAAGAAGCTTCATAAGGTCGAGCTTAAAAAAGTTGATCAAGCCTTTGCTGAAGAGAAGGGACGGCTCAAGACTAAACTCGAGGAGGACTAGGATCTACTCAAGGAGGCCAAGGTCAAATTTTACTCGAGTGAACCTTGAGCTGGAAAATCTCAGGAAGAAAGTTGTTGCTTGGTTGATGGAGCTCACCCGAATCAACAATCTCATATCTCATGAGTTTTTCCCTAACTTTTTCTTATCTGCGGACATTCCTCTTATATTTCTTGCTTCTTTTACTAACTTGTTCCTTCTGCTTCCTTTTTAGACAACTTTCCAAAGTCCCAAACATGCGCTGCCACTTATGTATCCAAATTCAAATCACACAAGGGTAACTCTGTTGATGCCTCTACGGTGTATAGCATGGATGACTCGTTGGTCAGTCTCGCAGCCCGTGTTAAGCTGATGAAGACCTTCGGGGTGGACCTTCTGAATGCTGCCATTCCATGTCCTCTGTCCGCAAGAAGCTGCACCCAAACACCCCTCTAAGCTAGCTGAGAAACTGATGGAAAGCGAGACGACCTTGAATCTGTGGCAGGAATGCGCCACGCGAGCTGGCGCTGACATAACTTTATCCTTCGTGCTATCATGGTACGATGGTATCAATTTGGACACACTTCAGAACATGCGCACCGGCTCCAGGTGGACAACTGACCCGACTTTCATCCAGCAATGTCAGGCCCGCGCCTATCAGTTGATCCAATATGGCAATTTCCATGCTTGGACTGAAGGGCCGAGCTTTCTCAATGATGCTGACAATGAATACATCGAAGGTAGTGCTGATGAAGATCAGGAAAACCTGGAAGGAGACGAGGGGCACTTGGATGACAAAGCTAAAGCTGAGGCTCCCAATGCTAAAGCTAACATTCCTCCTCCTATTGTGGACGATCTGGCTACTGCTGCTCCTTGAGCACACAAACTTTAAACTTCATTAAATCCCGGGAATGCTAGGTGCAAGATGTATGATACAATTTATGTTATTTTTCTACCCTATGCCTTTATGTCGAACCCTTTTGGGAGAAGTCCCTGAGTTTTATTTTCTTGTTTGCTCAATCTGATGACTTAGCTTGCGTCTACCATTTTTCAGCGTTCGAATTACGATTCCGAGATCAAAAAATCAAATTAAAAATATTTTAAATAATGAGGATTAGCTCAAAGTGATACGGCATAGTATTAAAGAAAGTAAATGCGGGGGTGAGTCTGAAAAAACCAAGGTCGGCTCGATTAGTTTCCCCTTCCTTAGTTGTTTTTTGTGTCTAGCATTTGCCAGCTTTTTCTCGTGCTTGCCATGAAGCCAAATTTTGGACTGCAGCAAATCAAAGAGTTATCCTTTGGTGCCAACACATTACTAACCAGGCCTAAGGGGTTGGAAATTCCAGCCAACCGACATATAAAATGTAAATATGGAAAAAAGACAATTATTACTATGGCAGTCCCCGAGTTTCTACTCGAGGTGCCGAGGTTTCATTAATTATCTCCTTGCCAACATACAATCTGATATATGAGAGTTCGAGATACATATACTTCAACTAGGTGTAAAATGGACGAAGAAGTGCTACATTCCATGGCCTTTTTGACTCTTCTCCTGACCTGTTTGCCTTATTCTTCTCGTGTGGTGGAGCATTTGTAAGATAGTATGCATCATTGTGCAGTGCCTTGCTCACAATAAATGGTCCTTCCCATGGAGGTGATAGCTTATGCATGCCGGCAGTGCGTTGCACTAGCCGAAGAACTAAATCCCCTTCCCGAAAAACTCAGGGGTTCACTTTCCGGCTATGATAGCATCGGAGATTCTACTGATATATGGCAGAACTAGACTATGCTAACTCTCTTGCCTCTTCTAGCATATCAACATCATTTTGCTGGGCTTCTTGCACTTCGGCTTCTGTGTATTGGGTGACTCTAGGTGCATCATGCACTATGTCGGCTGGTAATACAGCTCCTTCCCCATATACCAGAAAGAATGGCATATGGCTAGTTGATCGATTCGGAGTTGTCTTGAGGCTCCATAGTCCTGCCGAGGATTCATCAATCCAACACCCCACTAATCTTTGCAGCGGCTCAATGAGTCATGGTTTTATCCTGGGCAGTACTAGCCCGTTGGATATCTCCACTTGCCCGATTGATGCTAAAGGGAATATGCCCAAGAGGCAATAATAAAGTGGTTATTATCTTATTTATTGTTTATGATAAATGTTTAATTTGCATGATCATGGACATTGGATGTTGTTAATAACGAGGTCACAACATTAGTGGAATGATGTGATGAGCATTCATCCAAAGTATAGCATTACGATCAAAGTCATTGTGTTTATATTGCTATAACATCATATGAAGTAATCCTAGTCCTTAGACAATGAGATCATCTAAATCACTAACACTGGAAGAGTATCTTGATAACATCAAACATCACACCATGAAAGGGTGATTATAAAGGTGGGTTTAGTGCTACGAAAGTGTTATGTAGAGGCTCATGGATCAAGAGTGGGATTTGTCCATCCCGATGACGGATAGATATACTCTAGGCCCTCTCGGTGATATCGCATCGGTTAGCTTGCAAGCAAGTGTTGAAATCACTAGAATGTTATATCACGGGAACGAGAAAAGAGTACATCTCGGTAACAAGATCAAACTAGGTATGGAGATACCGATGATCGAATCTTGGACATGTAATATACCTCGAGACAAAGGGATTTACTTACCAGCGTTAAAGGTTCTCACGATCACAGAAGTCATCGTTGAATTTGTAGGAGTCAGTTTGGATCTCTAGGTCCCGCTTCTGATTATTGATCTGAGAGGGGTCTCGATCATGTATGAATTATTTGCAGACCATAGGGTAACACACTTAAGGGATAATGACACCATTTGGAGAAAATATGTTTCAGATAAAGATTTAAGAAATCGCTAGAATTATTTCAATTGACACCGAAACTGTTTCGGGTGAAATTGCTGAAATTGGTTCTACATGTAATATTGAAATGTTATTAGGGGTTTTATATGAATGTTTGTTAATTAAAGTAATTAACAAAATTCTGAATAAAATTAATAAAAGAGGCTTATTAAATGATAGAGCATTAAATTTGGAGAAATTTAATCCATTTAAAGTGGAGACTTTAAAAGAGAATGTGAAGGGGCAAGTTTATGTGGAGGGAGTTACCACCACATGAATGGGGGAAGTGAAGGGACACCCTCCATGTGTACTGGCCATGGGAGGGGTAACCTCCCCTCCTCCTATAAAAGGCTCCCCTCTCACACCCTCACACTCACACCTCCTTGTGAAGGATCTCTCTCCCCCTCTAGTATTTTTCCCCCGTGGTCTCGGATTAGCGAGATACATGTTCCCAGTGGCTTTATCTAGAAACGAGTTGCTGCTTCCGCTGCTTTGCTAGAGCAAGGGACAAAGGTTTTCGGGGTATTGGACGTGTGTGCGATCACGGATGCACACTGCTTGATGTACTTGGTAGTGCTGGACTTGCTGGAGCTAGATCTGATGGACATGCTGGACCTGCTGGACTTGCTGGACTTCATCACGATCTTGAGATTGGCAAGTGTATGACTACATCATCCACGAGTACCATCTCGTTAATAAAGCTTTGTTTTCTTCGAGGGTATGTTCTCTATGGATGTATATCCACCCGTTGCTTGTATCTAATAGATAGATCTTGGTGTATAATAGTTCACATCATAGGAAATTTTTTGTTTTCTATGTTGCGAACCCAATAGTGGTATCAGAGGCAGATCTATGCGTAGGTGCTTTGCACGGGTAGAACACATAAGAGTATGTGGACGATGATGATCATGTTATTGCTTCTTTCATGTATTTTGGATATTGGTGGAATAGTGGGATGAAGCGGCCTGGACCAACTTTACATGTCATCGCACATGAGACCGGTTCCATGACTGACATGCAACTAGTTTTGCACAAGTGGCTGGCGGGTGTCTGTCTCTCCTACTATAGTCAATATCTGGTTCCCAATGAGTTGCTAATAACTTAGTTATCATCGTTGTGGTTCCATGTTCGTAGGTAAGACTGGTTCTATCTTCGAAATCCCTAAGCCACATAAAATCTTGCAATTGATAAATTAGAGGCGTCTAGTTTAGATCGTTGTTGGGCTAGTGTCATGATATGGAAATGTTGTAAGTTGATGTATTGTTGATAGCCTTACAACAAACCGAACATTTAAGTTCCATAGACCTTGGCCTCACACACAAAGGAATGATAGAGATCATACCACGATGCAAGTGATAGTGATTAAATGCATGGACCATATCATTCCACTTTACACATATGATGTTTGCATCTTATAGTGCTAGTTTGGCGTTTTAGTAGCGTTATAAGATGATCCCTCATTTAAATATCAAGATAAAACGTGTTCTTCCTTAAGTATGTACCGCTCTATGGATCGTGTTTCGAGACATCACGTGATGATTGGGTGTACTCGACCCTGCGCTTTCATACAACGGGTGTAAGACATTTTTACACACACGAGTACTAAGGGTGGATGAACTTTTACAAGTCTAGTTGGAGAAATCACATCCATAAACATTATTGCTAAAATGTCGTAAGACAAATGATTGGAAGATCACTTATGAAGTGACATCGCTGTTTGAATTATATTCGAAAGTAAACATGAAGAAACTCCATGTTGATGGATTTTTGGAGTCTTTTGATTTTGATCAATTGACACTTGTGAAACTTTCCTCGAGATAATTGAAACTCCATTCATAGGCCAAAGAGGAACGAATGACTAACTTATTGGATATTATACATATTGATGTATATAGTCCATTATATGTAGCCAGGTGCGATGGATATTTTGACTTCATATGCTTTCTACAGAAATTTGACTGAATATATTTGTATATTTACTTAATAAGGAAGAAGTATGAAACATTTGAAAATTGTTCAAAGTCAAGATGAAGTGGAAAATCATTGTAACGAGAAAATAAAAAATAGTTTATGATTCAATCATAAAGGAAGATATTTGAGTTACATGTTTAGCAAAACACCTAATATTTGAGGAATTGTTCCATGATTTGTTTCCCGATAAACCATAGGAGTATGGCATATTCAAGAGATGCAAACCATGTTTGACATGGTAAGATCAAAGGTGACATTTATAAAACTTCCATTATGTTTTAAGGATTGAAGCTTTAGAGACTACCGCTTTTACACTGAAAAAAGCACCATCGTGATCCGTTGAAATGACACCATATGAGTTATGGTTTGGGATAAAACCCGAATTGTCTTTTCTTAATTTTGGTATGCTATGCATAAGTAAAATGTTTACAACCAAAGTCGGATAAGAACGTCTTTGTAGGTTATCCCAAATGAATTTGTTGGGAATTCCTCCATAACTCCGAGGATAAATGAGTTTGTCGCTTGGAACGTCAAGTTTCTTGAGAAGGAATTTTTCGCGAAAAGTTAAGAGGGAGGACAATAGAACTTTGATAAGGTTGTTGAACCTTAGCTATATGTGCTATGTATTGTAGCACCGGAAAGTGTCCTGGTGGTGGCCACAATGCTCATGGCTCCCGTGATTACAAAGGGTGTGATCTTCGAGATTAGAGTTCCTATTTGAACCGTATGCATCGGGTAAGAATCAAATAGTGAGATTTGATAAACAAGTCGTTATTGTTTTGACAATGATGAACCGACTGCATGCAAAGACGCGATGATGGGACCTGACTCCATAAAATTACTAGAAGTCATAGAATCCACGATAGTATCCATACACGTGAAATCAAGTTTCTGAACATGGAAGACCCTCCGGAAAGGTGTGAAGCCTATCAGTCATGTTTGGATCTAAAAAGAAATAGACATGGATGTTTAACATCTATGAAATAGTCGACATGACGGAAAGGAGTTTATGATAATGTTCAAGGAGTTGACTATTACAAGATTTGATGTTTCATAGCGATATTTAGTCTTGACGGATTAATTTAGCAATCACTATATATAATTTGGTATATGGTAGTTAAATAAACAAAACAAGGTTCTTCTAATAGAATGGTTACCTATGATGTGTACATGACACGGTCCAAAGGGTTTTGTTAAATCAAATGATGCTAAAAGGGAATGCAAACTTCAATAGTTGAAGTGAGCATAGCGGAGTTGGAATCTTCACCATGATGAAAATGTTGAAGGAGTTTAATTTCATCGGAGACGATGAAGATGCTTGCATTTGCAAGAAATTAAGTGGGACCGCTGAGACAAATTTCCAATACATTATGCAGAGTACATATTACTGATTGGAAATGATGTACCTTTTATTGACACAAGTTAAGAATTTCATTAAAATAGGATTTCGATGAAAGACTTGGGCAAAGCCGGAATATTTGGCATCAATGTCTATATGGATAGATTGAGGCACTAATATGGTTGTGCCAGACGTACATATATGAGATATTGAAAGGGTTCAATATGGAAAAGACAAGAAAGGTTCTTGCTGCATGGAAATGATTGTATGAAGATTCAAGTGTTTTAACACTTGGTGAGTAAAATCACATGAAGATTTTGATCGATTATATCGTGATATGTATATATCCAGATATGTTCTATGCTCTAAATGTTATGAGCACATACCGGAATGATTCATAAGATGATCATTGGACGATAGTAAAGATATTCTTATGAGCTTTGGAAGAACTAAGAATATATCATGTATAAGTGACAAATAGTTAAAGGTAGTTCATTGTAAAGTGTTACATTGATACTAGTTTTTTCACAAGATACAAATTAAATTTATCTCAATTTAGACTATGGGTGGAACAATGTAATGGAAAAAATGTTCCATGATGGATTTGGATGAGTTCCAAAGTTGATACATTGTGACGGATACTACAACAAAAAGGCTAAGTATATGACTGCTATAGTAGCAGCAAAGGAGGGCATTTGTGTTAAGTAGTTTGTTATCAAACTAGGTGTGGTTCGAAGTGCGCTAATACTATGAAGATATATTATATTATAATAATATCAACATATTTTAACCCGAACGAACTAAAGGTCTCACCAAAGGACCAAATTTATACAATGCCATCTCATTTGAGAATGAGTGATGCGTAGAGACGCAAAGACATGCAAATACACATGGACCTGAAACTGTCAGGTCCGGGGATTATGTTAACCACTAGCAATCGCGTATATGCAGCCCTAGAAATCCATAGGTGTTCAATACACAAAGTTTTTCAAACTAGATTATTGACTCTACTGCAAGTGGGAGACTGAAGGGAATATGCCCGAGAGGCAATAATAAAGTGGTTATTATCTTATTTCTTCTTTAATATAAATGTTTATTTTGCATGCTATAATTGTATTAATTTGGAAACGTTAATACATGTGTGTTTAATAAACAAAAGGAAAGTTCCTAGTTATGCCTCTCTTATAAACTAGCTCGTTGATTAACAAGACGATCAAGGTTTTCTGATCATGGACATTGGATGTTGTTAATAACGAGGTCACAACATTATTGGAATGATGTGATGAAAATTCATCCGAAGTATAGCATTACGATGAAAGTCATTGTGTTTATATTGCTATAACATCATACGAAGTAATCCTAGTCCTTAGACCATGAGATCATGTCAATCACTAACACTAGAAGAGTATCTTGATAACATCAAACATCACACCGTGAAAGGGTGATTATAAAGGTGGGTTCAGTGCTATGAAAGTGTTATGTAGAGGCTCATGGATCAAGAGTGGGATTTATCCATCCCGATGACAGATAGATATACTCTAGGCCCTCTCGGTGATATTGCATTGGTTAGCTTGCAAGCAAGTGATGAGATCACTATAATATTATATCACGGGAATGAGAAAAGACTACATATCGGTAACGCAATCAAAATAGGTATGGAGATACCAATTATCGAAAGTTGGACATGTAATATATCGCGAGACAAAGGGATTTAGTTACTAGCATTATAGGTTCCCACGATCATAGAAGTCATCGTTGAATGTGTAGGAGTCAGTATGGATCTCCAGGTCCCGCTTCTGATTATTGATGTGAGAGGGGTCTCGATCATGTCTGCATTATTCGTGAACCATAGGGTGACACACTTAAGGGATACCGACACCATTTGGAACAAATATGTTTCAGATAAAGATTTCAGAAAGCGCTGGAATTATTTCAATAGACACCGAAACTGTTTCGGGTGAAATTATTAAAAGTGGTTCTGCATGTAATATTGAAATTTTGCAGGGTGTTTTATATGAATGTTTATTATTTAAAGTAATTAACAAAATTCTGAATAAAATTAATAAAATAGTTTTATTAAATGAGAGAGCATTAAATTTGGAGAAATTTAATGCATTTAAAGTGTAGACTTTAAAAGAGAATGTGAAGGGGAAAATTTATGTGGAGGGAGTTACCACCACATGAATGGGGGAGGTGAAGGGACACCCTCCATGGGCACCGACCATGGGAGGGGTACCCTCCCCTCCTCCTATAAAAGGCCCCCTCTCACACCTTCACACTCACACCTCCTTGTGAGGGATCTCTCTCACGCTCTAGTATTTTCCCCCATGGTCTCGGATTAGCGAGATACATGTTCCCGGTGGATTTATCTGGAAAGGAGTTGATGCTTCCACTGCTTTGCTGGAGCAAGGGAAGGAGGTTGTCGGGGTACCAGACATGTGTGATCACGAATCACCAGTGCTTTGCGGTGTTGGACTTGCTGGAGCTAGATCTGATGGACGTGCTGGAGCTAGACCTGCTGGACTTCATCACAATCTTGAGATCAGCAAGTGTATGACTACATTATCCACGAGTACCATCTCATTAACAAAGCTATGTTGTCTTCGAGGGTATGTTCTCTATAGATGTATATCCACCCGTTGCTTGTATCTGATTGATAGATCTTGGCGTATAATAGTTCCCGTCGTAGGAAATTTTTTGTTTTCTATGCTGCGAACCCAACAGATGCGGGATGTGCGACTAATGCAACATCAAGTCTTATTCTCTTATCTTGGCAAAATCGAGCAAATGATCCCTCGACAAAGATCATACCATTGTTAGTTATAATACTATGTGGATAGCCATATCTCAAGATGATGTCCTTAAGGAATGATACGGCTGTGGGTCCATCACACTTTCTAATTGGCTTAACTTCAATCCATTTTTAAAACTTGTTCACCATGACTAAGATATGAGTCATGTTGCCACGAGCCGCCCTAAATGGTCCAACCATGTCCAAGCACCATACAACAAATGGCCAAGTGATAGGTATAGTTTTGAGTTCGGAGATGGCGTATGTATCTTGCTCAAATATCTCTGACACCCATTGCACTTCCTCACAAGGTCCTCGGCTTCTTGTAAAGCACTAGGCCAGTAAAACCCATGCCAAAATTCCTAGGCGACTAAAGCTCTGGACGAGGCATGATGCCCGCATTCTCCCTGATGTATATCTGGGAGGATTTCCTGCCATTCTGCCAGATGGACACATCGCCAAAGACACTTGTAACACCTCTCTTATATAGCTCGCCATTTATTATGGTATATGCCTTTGCTCTTATCTGAACTTGCCGGGAGAGTACCTCATCACTTGGCAAACTCCTATCTTTCAAGAAGCAAAAAATTTGTTGTGCCCACGCTGGTACTTCCATTGGGTCAGCCGACATAACTTCTGTCGGGTTAAACTAAACAGTCCCTAAGTTCTGTGAGACCGTCCCCGTGTTAGCGGAGGTAGTCTCCATGTTTGCCGAGGCAGTCCTCAGGTTACTTGAATTGTTCCCCCAATCAATGTCCATTGGGACAACCTCGGATCCTAGATTGGTCGGGATATAGATTGACTCAGATTCTAGTGATGGTTTGATAGATCATTTTCTGAGGTGCTCAAAAGCTATACCAGACATGATTTCTTGCCAAGATGAACCTAGTTTCGATAATACGTCGGCTGCATCATTTTCAGCTTGAGGTACATGATAGAATTCACATCCTTTAAAGTACCCATAGATTTTTTGCATGCTAAATCTATACAATGCCATATTTGCATCCAAAGCATCCCAATGACCCAAAACCTATTATACAACCAAAGCACTGAATCTGATGTATTCCAATCTCCTTTGCTACTTTCAAGCCATGTATAAGTGCCTCATATTTGGCCACATTGTTTGATGCTCTGAAGTGAATCTGCAACACATATCTCAGCTGGTCCTTTTTAGGTGAGGTAAGAACTACCCCGACACCTAAACCATCTTTCAGTTTTGATCCATCAAAGTGCATTCTCTAGTAATTCGAATCAGGCAAGGGTGTCGCATACTGCATCTCGGTCCAATCCACACAAAAATTGTCCACCGCCTGAGACTTGATTGCATCTCTCCTACCATATTGTGGAGCATATGGGGCTAACTCAATTCCCCATTTGGTGATTCGCCCACTTGCATCTCTGTTACCCATTATCTCGGATATTGGTGCTTCACATATCACCTTGATGGGGTGTTCTTCAAACTAATATTTAAGATTTTTGGCCGCCATATAGACACCATATGATATTTTATGATAATGGGGATAATTTTGCTTCGAAATAGAAAGTACCTCATTTAGGTAATAGACTTGCCTCTGCACCGACTTACCCTCCTCGTCACGCTCCACCACTACCACGGCACTTTCAACTCAGTTGGTCGCTGCTATGTAGAGCAACATCGGCTCGTTCGATAGTGGTGGGGCTAACACAGGTGCAGAGGCTAGCATATTTTCAGCTAAAGAATATCATCATTTTCCTGCGGTGTCCAAAAGAACTTATCTGACTTTTTCATTAACTGGTAGATAGGAAAGGCCTTTTCTCCCAGCCGACATATGAAACGACTCAACGATGCCAGGCAACCAGTGAACTTCTGGACATCATTGAGACACTCTGGCAATTCCATGCGCTCAATAGCTCGGATTTTAGTCGGATTAGCTTCGGTACCTTAGCTAGACACGAGGAAAACGAGTAATTTCCTAGTCGGGCGATGCATTTTTTTGGGTTAAGCTTCATACAGAATCTCCTTAAGTTCGTCAATGTTTGTTGGATATCATCTAAGAGAGTATGACTCTCCTTGGTTTTTATCACCACATCGTCAACATATACTTGGACATTTTTTCCAATTTGATCATGCAAGCATTTTTGCATGCACCTTTGATAAGTTGCCCCTGGATTACATAAGCCAAATGACATAGGGCGATAGCAATAAGACCCGTACGAGGTAATAAAGGCAGTTTTATTTGATTAGCCAACTTTAATGGTATCTGGTGGAAACCAGAGTACGCATCTACAAATGATAGCAGCTCACAAGCAGCTGGCGAGTCAATGAATTGATCTATCTCGGCTAAGGAAATGGATCCTTTGGACATGCCTTGTTCAAGTTGGTGTAATCAATACACATTCTCCATATTATTGCCACGTTCAGGTCATCATTTTTCTTCTCTACCAGCACCGGATTAGACAACCAATCTGGATGAAGTACTTCTAGGATAAACCCGAATGTAAGGAGTTGAGGTATCTCATCTCCTATGATCTTTCTCCTATCCTCATGAAGCGGCGGAGAGGTTGCTTCACCAGCCTTGCATCAGGCCTTACATGCAAAGAGTGCTCAGCCATCTCCCTCGGCACACCTTGTAGGTCCTGTGTGGACTAGGCAAAGATAACCTGATTCTCACGAAGGAAGCTGATGATCTCGCTTTCCTATTTGTCATTCAGGCCCGCACCAATAGTGACGGTGCGCTCTGGGAACTAGTTGTCAATTGGAACTTTCTTGGTGTCTTTAGTCGGCTGGAATGAGACACTCCCATGTGGGCTACTCAGTGTTGGCATACTTAGTTCTGCCGACTGAGCCAATGCCACTACATCATGGATTCTCTTCTTTTCCTATGATATCACGGGAGATTTGGCCATACTTGATCTGGCTGAGGAGCACTGCATATAATGCCTATAATCTCCTGCGACTGTGATGATCCCATTTGGCCCTGGCATTTTCATTTTCAAATAGCTTATGTGACAACTTTCCATGAACTTGGATATAGTTGGTCTATCCAATAGTGTGTGGTAACAACTTTCTAGATCCACAACCTCAAACTCCAGGTTTTCTGTCCAACAATTCTCTCTTGTGTCGAATAGGACATCTATCCAAACCTTCCTGATTGGTTCGCACGATAGACCCGGTACCATTCCATGGAATGTGGTCTTAGTGGCTTGTAGCATGTTCTCCGAGATTCCCAACTTATGCATTGTTTCCTTATACAATATATTGATACTACTGCCATTATCAATGAATGTCGGAAAAAAGTACTAGAGCGTATGCTCCAGGACTCGGCATGATCTTGGGGTGGTCTTTTATGCTCCATGTGATTTTCTTGATCTGACCAGTACATATACTTTGGCACTGTTGGCATAACTGCATTACCTCCATATGTTGCCTTTGCACACTTTGCCTGTAATTTTGCTCTGTGATGAACACACAATAGCTCTGATGATGCTCCATGTACTCATTTCGGCCTCCTTGGCCGGCATATTCGTAGTTTTCCTGATTCTGGTCCTCCACCCTATGCACTTCCCTTCTCTCCTGGTTCTCATACCTCGGTGGGGGTGGTCGCAACATTACTTGTTGAGCATTTGCTCATGTGAGTTGTGGTTGCCGATGTGTCTGAGGAGATCCCATGTTAGCTTGTCATGCACGCTGAGATCATTCACATTGCTGGGTTGTATGATTCGTCGGCTTACTTGGATTGGGTGTGTGGAACTTGCATGGTTGATCCAGCATGGACTCATACATATACTTCGGCCTATCTCTTATTTCTTGCCACTTCTTTTTCTATTCATTGGTCCAAGTTTTCTTTCCATCTGTCTTTTGTGTCCACTATTGGCTACTGTTCTTCTGTCATTGGTTACTCCCAGCATCAGGCTGATCTTGACTCACTGCAGCAACATGGTTTGATCTGTACTGGTAATCTCGCATTTCATCTGTTCTCTTGCCCTGGAAATCATTCCACCAAGATGACCCAGCCCCATCTCTAGAGTAGTACTCCTCATGCGTCTCAACCGACATAAGCATGGGTTGGGTCGGATCTCCCAGCACATATGAATCTGCAATCTTGATTGTCTCGGCCAACATAGTTGGCATATCCCTTTGCATCCTTTGCCACAATACACTTGCATGTCTACACCCTTGTGCAAACCACATAATTTCTTGTGACTCGATCACACCTTCACATGAATTGCACAACATGCACCACTGAGTCAAAAACTCTCTGCCAGTCTCATTTGGCCTCTGTTTACATATTGCCAAGTGATGTGGCCTATTCGACCTATTGTACGTGCTAGTGAAGTTACTAATGAAATTCTCAAAATCCAACCAACAGTTGATACTTCCCGCTGGCAGATTATTCAGCCAGACCCTTGTTGGTCCCTATAACATCTGAGGTACATAACTTACCGCCCATCTGAGATTACCCTGTGCAATGTGCATAGCTGTGGAATAATCAATCAAGCAATCTTGTGGCTTGGTGCTACCATAGTATGTCTTTGCCCCCCTAGCTAACTGAAAGTACGACACATGTGGTTCTCTCATGATCCGAGGTCCAAAACATGCAGGACCTGGGGAACCTTGTCCCTCCAATAGCTCTGACCAATAAATTCTATCTAGGTTCAGTCTTGCATCATCTGACTGCAAATTCCTGTTTCCCAGCCTTGATCCCATTGCACTTCCCATCATATGTTGATCTGGCCTAGGAAACCTAGCATTGGCCATAGCCGAGTAACCATCATTGTATTTGTTTTGCCCCGGATGAGCATATTGTTGCTGCATAGCTGGCCCTACACTTTGCTCTTGCCGAGGTATATACTGTTGCTAGTGTGGGGGATACTGTCCTGCTCCTGCCGAGTTACGTTATCCGACATTGCCGTACCCAGTGTTTCCTTGACTCCCATTGCCTTGGTCGGGGTTTTTGTGACCACCGTTACCTCGGCTAACACTTCCTCGGTCACCATTTCCCTATGCTGCATTGCCTTTCCCGTCCACGGCCAGATCATATGGTACCATCTTCTTGTTCCTCCTGCCAGAGGTTACCACTTCTTCTCTCCTTGGATCCCCTCCAGGTGAAGATGCTGCCCCGGCTGATTTTGTAGGAGTGCCCCCAGCCAAATGAACGACGCGAGAACCTCCTGCCCTTGCCAAGTTAGACTTATGTATCTGCTAATTTTGTTGGTTCATGATGCGCACCAGCTCTATGACTCTCTCTTGCTGCCTCTCCCGGGCCTCGCCGATTAAACAATCTAATTGGGATGCTACTGAATCTGGAGCCCTAAGGTTCTTTGTCGGGGTGTTGTACCTCGGCAAACCTGCTGACATGGGATTACCGAAATCCCCTAGCCTAAGCACATATTTTTTATGTATTTCACTGAGGAGGTTCTTGCCCCTAATATTTACACCATCCATATGAGTGGGACTAGTGTTAATCTTATTTTCCCTTGCGTACTCACGCAGCATGATGTTCAACGCCTGCTAAGCTGTTGCTATCTTTTTGGCTCCCTCTAACACTTTCTGCTGGGTTTCCTCTAGATCGGCATGTGCCTGAGCCAGATCTACTATGGGAGCTACAGGTGAAGTCAAACTCTCTATGACTTACCTTGGCGGTAGTTCCCCATCTTTGGCCAGATCTTTGCTCGTGCCAGTGTCTGGCATGGTCATCATCACCTCGACAGAGCTGGCAGGGCAAGTGATACACAGACCGCAAGCCACGCTGGGAGGAGGTTCTCCCGCCACAGTGAATCACTATGGGTACACGCAGGAGTCATCGACACCGATGTAGATCTTGTGCATGCTAAAGCTGACAAAGCGGCCGTTGCACAGAGGAGGGCTTTTGCCGATGCTACACGCATTGTCACTGACAAAGTCCAGTGAGTTGAATCACTAAACCAGCACGGTAACGACTCACTCTCTAGTGGCAATGAAGTTTCCCGTACGGATCTTCACACCAGCTAGCGCCGCTACTGGCCCCATGGTGGGCGCCAACTGTCGTGGTGGTGTCACAGTAGATGCCATGGGTAGGCTAAAGATGGAGCCAATATGCACTAGTGGTATCTGGGGAGGGATATTAAAATGAATCTACACACAAAGAACACAATAACTCAACACACGATATACCCAGGTTCAAGGCTTTCCTATGGAGATAAAACCTCTACTCCTGCTCTAGATCTTATATTACGATCTCTGGACTAATATAAGTGCTCCTTGAGATGTATAGAGGAGAGGAAGCAAATGAGGTGCTCCTACTATCTTCTCTCTCTAGGGTTTTTCCCTTAGCCAAATGGACCAACCCTCTCCTTGGAGGCCCTAGCTCACCTTATAAAGGGGTGGCCAGGTTACAGCTAGGGCTTACATGGACCGGATATTCTACGAATATCCTTGTCCCAAAATAGTAGTTCGGTGCCCTCCTTTCACTAGCTTCTACATAGCAAAGACTCAGAGTCCATGTTGTCTAACCGTTGGGGTCAGATACTGTCACGTCCGTGACCTAATGTTCTGTCTTTGCTCCTCTGTACCTTGTCTTTAGAGCTTGTCTCTCGCTAGATTCCTTAGAGAGAGGGAAAATCGCTAACCTTGGGTTGTCTCTCTCCTTCTTGAGCAAGTCAACCCAAGACTCAGCCCTATCCAAGGTAACTTGGCCTAGAATATACCTGCAAAGATAAAACAAACCAGACATCATGCCGAGATACCATATATGTCGTTCGAGTCTTGCCGGTCCTATCCGGAATAAGGTAACCTGGTCGTAACTCGGTTGGCCCTCTTATACCTCGGCCAGCTCATGCTTTGGCCCAATTACGCCTCGGTGGACCTTGGCCTTATACCTCGGCTTTGCCCTACCTGGGTCATCCCCCAATATGTTTGGTGTAGTCTATGACACTAACTGTTATGACCTTATACCTCAATTTGCAGTACACATTTACAGTCTTCATACTGCTCCGACTAATATGTCGGGTTTATTTGCTTCTCCTTACTGCATATTCCTAACGGTTTGCTATTATTACGCAATGAACAGGCTCATTTTACACTAGAAATCATATAATGAATGGCTTCTATAATCTTGTATGTATCTATTGCTTTTGCATCACTTCATGCTAACTTCTATCAGGTTGGATCCTATTTATGTTTACTATCGGCCGCACCTTTATGCAGAGGCCAACACTAAAGTACAAAGACCACCCGTCATGTTATTTGATGCAGCGGATATCACCAACCAGATAAGCAACCATGAGACTCTACAAAGAGCTACAGTAAGCCTCTCATTTGTTTGAATGTTTAAGTCCACTGGTTTGATGCCATTTTCTCTAATTTAGTTTTTTTGTTGGAGGCACTATCTGAGTTGGTGGATGATTAGAGCAAGGCCCGATTTGCAATGTGATCAAATATAATAGAAACAAAAGGATCATAAGTAACCATGCAGTTTAAATCTATCTACGTGTATGGATATCTTAATATGAGGCACATAACGGTATAATTTGTCTTTTTGGCAGACAATTTTTTTTGAATCAATCGGACTGTATTTTTTCTATTGTTTCATTGTTTCTCTAAAATGATCTGTCTATTATATTTTCACTATTGTTCTATTTCTAGTTGTACTAAGGCACTATAACTGTTTGTTGATGATTACAAAACTTCCACCTACCTAAGTTTTTGATCCAACTGCACATTGAGTAGGCTAGTTAATATCAGCCATACTGTTTAAATGCTTGTTTGTGTTTTTCCGGTAAATGCTTTTCTACCAGTTTAAGGAGCTTTAGGAAAGGCATGCACTTCTTTTTAACTCTATTTGCTAAATTTCTGTTGTCCTGTGCCTGGATAGTTAAACTCTTAGTTGGTGTTTTCATTACATTCATAATTGGTGCATTCTAGTTTGATTAGTCTGCATTAGGTCCTTGGGTTGAGTGCTTACATTCCTATATCAGACCAAATAATATTTCAGAATTGTTTGAGAATGAACATGGTTGTTTTGTTCCTTGGTATGATGTTGTAACTTCTTTTGCCGTACTTTCAACCTTCATCAAGTAGAGCAGTCAATTTCACATAGCAGAACTGACAGCCATACATGCTCTCATACCTCTATGAAGTCGACTATTCCAGTTATTCCAGAAGAAAGAGATGTATGAGGCCATGTTACTATTAATTTCTTTCTTCCTTTTATCAACATGACTGATTTTAAATTCTTTTGTTTTCTTTTCCTTGTTAATGCTGCTATAAGACGTTTATTTTTTGTTTTAGGTTTCAAATATAAATATGAAGGCACAACATAAAATACTACCTCAAGTGTAGATATCTTTTCACAGAGCAGCAGTGATAGTGCGTATTTCTCACGTAGGTACATGATGTCGACTGTTTCATATATTCCATCATAAAGAATTTTTGGTACTGCACTCTAAGATGCATTTTGATATAGTTAAATAGGAAGCCAACAAAACAAATGTAGTCGTCTCAATAGCACGACAGAAGATATCTGAGTTGAATAGCGTTGCGAGCTCCCTAAAAGTAAATTTTTTGAAATGGTGATTATGTTGTTTATCAGTTGTGTTGTACTCCTGTCCAAGTTACAAAATTTCGGAGGACCGTAATAATTTACTAATTTTCTAGTTGTAAGTTTTTTTCATAGTTGTCAAATTCATTTGGTATTCTAGATAATTTGGTGGTCTTTGTTTATCCAGTATGAAGGGTCGTCACTAGCCCTAACCTGCATAGGCTTAAACATTTGCAGGCCCACCGATGTACATGGATCTAGTAAGACCGTATTCTATAAACAGTATCTAGACCTGAAAGTTAACAGGCCATAGTTGGGCTTCAAAATTATGGGCTTCCATGAACGTACGCTGGCCGAAACAGTAAAGGGCCGGTAACTAATTAGGCCGTAGTTGGGCTAGGAAGTGATGGGCTCTAGATAAAAAGCATAGGCTGTCGAACAGTAAAAGGCGAGAACAATAACAGACCTTCTCGCGAATGGGCCTATGGTGGGCGACCGACCACGGGATTTACGAATAGTGTTGGGCCTAAAGTAGGCTTTCACAGTGCTGGAACAACGTGGCATAGGTATCTAATGGGCCGCATAGTGGTGGACCAAGCTAGGTCTTATGCAGGCCGAAACAGTAATGAACCGAAAAGTTAACAGGTCAGAGTTAGGCTGCAAAGTGATGGGACCCTTCAATCAACGCAGGCCTCGGAGTAGGTCGTAATATTAACGGGCTTGTTCTTGTGGGCTTGTTTGATGGGCCAGCCCATTAAATGGTTAGCAGGCCTTGTCTACACCTTTCTTCCACCACGGTTTTGTGACTATTAATGGTGGTAACCGGCCTTTAATGACATTTGCCACGTGGCATTTTGCATGATCTGAGCAGTCAATAGGCTGGCGAAACCTATCTACCATGACATGGTTTTCCATTGTTGAAGGGTGCGATCTACCCACGGTTGAAAAAACATGGTAGATTTTTTGGTGATGAGGCTTTTACCACAGAGGCCATCTGTCACGGAATACTTTTCCACCAAGAAAAAAGGGCCTTCAACCATGAAACCGTTCATTGTAAAAGCCAACTTTTCTTATAGTGATATCTAAAAAAGTTCGGTTATGACGTTCGGAAACACCATTACGCCGTGGTGTTCTAGGTGGCGTGAGTTGTGAAACAATTCACATTTCTTCAAATGCGTGCTAAACTCTAAAAACTCAAATACTCGCCTCCACAATCTGATCGTAGAAACTTAATTTTATTGTTCTGGTGATTCTCTACTTCACTCTGAAATTCCTTAAATTTTTGAAATATTTCATACTTATGTTCCATTAAGTAAATATATCCACATCTACTCAAATCATCGGTAAAGATTAGGAAGTAACAATATCCACTTCATGTTGTAACACTCCTTGGTCTACACACATCAGTATGTATGATTTCCAAAAATCCACATGCTCTTGCCATCGTGCCAAAGAAAGGAGTCCTAGGCATCTTTCCCATAAGACATGGTTCACATGTGTAAAATCATTCAAAGTCAAGAAACTCCAAGGGTCCATCAGTATGGAGCCTTTTCATGCGCTTTACACCAATATTACCTAGATGGTAGTTCCAAAACTATGTGGAATTATCATCATTCAATATACATATTTTAGCATTAACATTATGAACATGTGCATCACTACTATCAAGATTTAATAGAAATAAACCATTTCAGTTGGATGACCATAAATATATTATTAATATAAATCGAACAACCTTCATTCTTAGACTATTTTGTTTAGGAAAGCACACAACATCACATGGGTGATTCTTCTCAAATGATTGCATCTCTCCTTTTGCTTAACAGAGATCCACTTTTCGCGGTCAATGGATGCAATGACTTCAATGTACGTAGCAGGTTTAGAATCATGCTCCACCTATTCAGCATAACTCAAAGCATAATGAACAAGATTACACTCTTCAATTGAACAAGAATGGGGACCTTTTTGACGCCTCGGTCTATCAGTAGAAATAGGCTCATGCAGTTGCTACAAAATAGTAGGTGAGTGCTGAACAACATGATCATCAATATTTTCCTGATGTGTATCTTCAACAATATCATCATTATCAATAGTTTCAACAGTTTTCAGCAGGTGCTCCATCTGCACATTAATGTTATCCTCTGCACTGAAAATAGGAGAGGGATCTGAAGGCAAGATGTCATAATACATAACGGATTCATTGAAAACTACATTCCTACTCCATAAAACCTTTTTAGTTTTAGGATTCCATAATTTATATGCTTTAACTCCTAGACCATAACGAAAGAATATGCACCTAACATCCCTTGGATCAAACTTTCAATTATCAATGTGAGCATACTAGTGCAACCGAAAACTCTCAATTGTGAATAATCAGCAGGTGAACTAGACCATACCTCAATGGGATTTTTCTTATCAAGTGGAAAAGAAGGTGATATATTGATGAGGTAGCAGGATGTGTTGGCTGCTTCATCCCAAAAACGCATGCTTATACATACATTAGATAGGATATAACAAGCCCTTGAGATGATAGTTCTGTTCTTGTGCTCATCCATGCCATTTTGCTAAGGAGTTTAGGGGATGGTGTGGTGCCTTATCATACTATTGTTATTGCAAAACTCCTGAAACTCATTAGGATATAATTCCATACCATTATTAGTACATAGTAATTTTGTGTTCTTTTCAGACTACTTTTCTACCATAACTTTCCCTTCTTAAAAGCATAAAAGATATCAGATTTATTTTACAAAAAATAAGTCCACAATTTGCATTCCCTTCTCTACAAGTTTAGGTATGACACCATTATATTTTCTATCTCGCAACTGCTTCCATATTTGCTGAAATGACCTAGCTATTTGATATTTGCTGAAATTCTAGGCCACACAAACATTGTTTGGTTGTCCTTTTCATAGAAGGCACACTTGTTTAATGCTTGTTTGCTTGCCCTATTTTGTTTAATTAAACCATGGACCTATAGTAAACTCTAGTTCAAATGGTTAGTTTGTTTTCCTTGTTTGCTGTAGAACTCTTTGGTAATGATGATGGTTGTTTGTTGTATTAACTTATTATTACTTAGTTTGAGACTGCAATTGTTGGTATCGTCACCAAAGTGGGGGCTACAAGATCATGTCTCAAGGTGGTTTTCCAATGTAGTTGTCACACTCAAAGGGAGATGTTGTTGATAGATTGAGAAAGCAAACTAGGGAATCTCCTACCCGTGGGCTCAATCTCGATTGGCAACTGAAATGATGAATTTTCTTACCCTTCAGTTTGTTGATGATATCTAATAATTTTAAATTTTTTTCAGCTGATGTAATATCTAGGTAAATATCATAGGCCATGTAGTCATTTAGTTGATGTTGTCCCCACCTAGCGGTACACGGTACCATAACTGGGCTGATTGGGCCTTGGTATTGGACCATAATATACTGGACCAACGATTAACAGTAAATGATGCTCCCTTATGGTCCATATGCACCTTTTTTATTGTTGCGATTGGCGTGGGTCTCAGAAATGCTAAAACAGTAAAAGTATGTAACATTAGTGGGCATCGCGTGCAAAATGCCGAAAGGGACACCACAAACGGGCTCGATGAATAGTAAATGGCTAAAATCATAGCAGGTCACAAAGCGGCAAAAGGCATGACATCCTTATGGGCCGGAACGATAAAAGGCTTGAATAGTAAAAGGCCCGAACAATAATGGGCCTCACATGAAAAAATGCAGAACAGTAAATGGCCAGAACCATAGCAGAACGCAATGTGGTAAAAATCCTACATTCTTACGAGCCAAAATAGTGGAAGGCTTGAACAGTAAAAGGCCCGAATAGTGAAAAGCCATAACAGTAGCAGACATTCTCACATATGGGTCGTAAGTGGGTGTCCCTCGTCTGGTAGGCTTGAACAGTAAAATGCCACAACAGTAACGAACCTTCTCACGAATGGTCCTATGGTGGGCTGCAGACCACATGCATTTATAAATAGTGTTGGGCCTAAAGTAGGCTTTAACAATGCTGGATTGACTTGGCGCATGCCTCAAATGGGCCACATGGTGGTGGACCAAGGTAGGCCTTACACGGGCCAAAATAGTAATGGACCTGAAAGTTAATAGGGCCACAACTAGCAGGCTGCCAAGTGATGGGACCCATCAATCAGTGTAGGCTACAGAGTAGGCTGATACCTTCGATTCGGATTACGGATATAGTATAGCTCTTTTCCCCTAGTATACCTAGGTTATCGAATCAACGGGAAGGGAATGCGTAGTGAAGTTACTTTAACAGAACTTCGGGAGTTTTAGAATTCCTTTTGTGTTTTTACCAGAGCAGTAGCTTGCATCTTTTTGTTGTTGTCGATGATGGAGAGAGAGGGCCTAGGGTGTTTGCTTTCACCTGTAGCTATGCAAAAACATCTAATGGAAATAAAAGATAGAAATAAAGTATGTGTGTACTTGTTAGAGCAAGATAAATTATATGTGGGCTGTGCATCCATAATTTCTATTGCTTGTGCAACCGCTTATAGCAAGAACCTACTAGTCTCATCCATATAAGAAAGAGAACTAATGATATGCATAGTGATGTCACCATTAATCCCAAGCAAATCCCTCACATACAACCATACTACCCCTTATGTCACTGTGGTTCCCAACCTGCAGATCAGTCATCACCCATACTCCCTATACCTGGCTCAACCCTCGGGGTCTTGGGTACCTGACAAGTTATAGGATTGAGCCAAGAGAGGATACAATAAACATCATTTCATACAAACTAATACACCATCCCATCTATGATAAATCACATGCACAATTGCTACATGGCTAGGCCGAAGCCCTTAGCCCAAGGAGAATTACTCACACATAGAGATGACATCAACAATCACAAACATTCTAATGAAAATCATAAGATTGGTAGGAATAGTATTACAATGTCGCCAATCGAAGAAGAGATCTACTATTACAAGTGGTGGAGTATGTATATGGAGATGGAAAAGGGTGTGGAGATCTGGAGGTGGCTTTCTGGCGAGGTATAGCTTCTTCGGAAGTTCTAGGGTCAAGCGAGAGATGTTTTCCCATCGCCTGAGGCTTCTTTATATAGGGGCCCCTTCACGAAAGTTGTTCTGTTTGACCTAACGGTGGCGGTGCCAACTATATGACCGGAGCAATACGGTCGGAATTTTTGCTCCAGCCGTATAGTTTGTCATTATGGTGTCTGCCTCCGTGGGACGGCTCCTGGTTTCTTCTGGTTGAAGGAAATCTCGTATCTTTGACTTTAATGTAGTGATTCCCTCCTTTAAACGACATTATATACACATGAAAAATACAAGAACAAAGGATTGCATACCCCTCTGAATATTAGAATTAGTGGCAGGGTTTAGAGAGATATTTCATCAAAAATATTATTAATATCTAGTTTAAATGTGGACGTAGATGACTATATTTCAGAGCCATGAACCTCCCCAGGCTTAAACTTGATCGTCCCGAGCAAGAAAACCAAAATCAAAAAGAAACTCAACATTAAACTGAAATAACGAGATGATGATCTTACTCATGATTAATAGTCTCATCTTTCCTCAACTTCATAAATCTAAAAAACATCAGCAGAGGTAGAGTAATGGCAAACATATCATATGGGTTTCATGCATCCTTACAGCGCATCAAAATTATTGTAAACATGGATGATTCAAATGAGTAAACTTTATTCCATGTCAAGTAATCAACTCATAGGCTTGCCTTTGAACAGTAAAGTATAATCATGTAAATTAAGAGTGTGAGAGTTTTCATAAAAAGCATATATACTAGAGTATCTCAATTCTCCCACATCAATGAATCAATACTTTGCAAGCACTACTTTTCTATTCATTGTCCTTCAAGAATTTCAGTTTTTAACTAATTGAGAGCATGCCAAAACAATTTATTAGTTTATCGAGCTATGATGGACACTCGTGGCATCACTGATGCTTTTGTTCCTTTTGCATAATGATTACTCATAATAGCCAGAGGAGTGATTCCATCATGATTACAGCTACCCAAGAGTGCCTAGAATCTTACCCACTATAGCATTGCTGCTACAAGTGTTTAATCAACTCATAGCCGAAATCTAGGAGTTTCCTCCATGAATATCGTTCATAGGCCAGCGGAGTTGTTGGCATCCCATGAAGTTTGACACGCATAAAGCTATATCATTCTTATGATTAACAAGTCAAACTTTTGCATGCTCACAAAAACCGCTAAACATTAATTCAATTGAACAAATCCTTTCAAAGAGAGCTATCAAGTCAATCAATCATTTTCAATGGTAGTGTCTCTAGAAATAAGCCTTCAAGACTAAGCACTACAACACCCAAGCCTTCAATTGTGAGACTTTTTCTTATTACAATTGTTTAGCAATTTTTAGGTAAGACTTGGTTAATTACTAGAGCTGGAACAAAATGAGCCGAATTAAATACCCATGCTAACGACAATCTTACTATGACACAAAGACTCACTCCACCAATATAATATCTCAACATTTACTACTAGCTAGCATGGGTTTCGCAAACTTCAAAAGTGGGGAGTCATAAGGCATACATCTCACGTTTGGTTCCACTTCTCTCTTCCTTTTTTATTTGTTTCTTGGAAACTCGAAGTCGACCACTCTCCTGCAAATATACGAAGACCTCGAGACGGAAAGAAAAGAAAGAGGGAAAATAAGGAAAAATGGAGAAATCTTTTTGAGATTTTTTTAAGAGAGGGAATTTAAAGAATAGAAAATTGGCGGCAAAGCTCGGCTAGAAAATTTCGAAAGCAAATAGAAAGAACTAAAGATAAAGCGGTGGGGAACCAACACGAGTGCTTATAAACTCAAATAAAAATGTAAACTCGAAATAAATAAAAGAAAATGAACGCCAAATAAAGATACATGAGGAAACTTCCCCAAGCTTAGGCTTTTACAAGCCCTTCAAATCATTGTGGTGGCGGGAAAAAGTTGTTGTTCTAGTTCGCGAATTGAGTGGAGAGGTTACTTCTTGATTCTCGGAGGTTTAGAGAGAGGTTTTGCATCCTCTCCATAGTCCCTCTAAGTCCTTGGAAATATTGGTATGTGGCAAACCGGGTTTGTGGCTGCTCCTCTTGATAAGGAACTTCTTGCTCCTCCTCTTGGTCCTCATCCTCTTCAGTAATCTCCTGCTCAGGTTGGTGCTGCTCAACCTGCACATCATATAGCAAACGTCCTTCCTTGATAGAGAAAAGACCATTAGACAAAGGAGCGGGGTAGATACACCTAGCTCCAGCAATATGCAGGTAATAAACACCACCTCTCCTAGTGAGCATTCCATAGGCCCTCAAGGTGGAGAAACCAACACGCGTCTCACCTAGTACGGGTTGCAACTCACCTAGATCGACATCTAGGTCAGTGGCAAGCATGGTGATGATGCCTCCTCCTGTGATTGGCCCTTGGCTTTGGGAGGCTTGCTGCTCCAGGTAGTGCACAAGGATGGAGCCCAAGTTGAGTGACAGGTTGTAGTTGATATAAGCAGCCTTTGAGAGGACTAAGATGTCCTCCTCGTTGAGTCTCGTGAACTCGTTACGTTCCAGCAAGGTGTTAGGAGTAACATAGAGCAATTGCAGGATGTTTGTTCACTCTACTAGTGAAACTCATTCCATTATAGTATTGATAGGGGGAAGGGATTAAGCCAGTAAAGAATGCGTGTAAAGCATGAACATCATTGTTTGGAAAATTAAAGCATGCACACCATTCATAGAATGTGAAAGTGCAGTTGTTGTTCATCAGACGGAAAGAAATAGTATCCTCTCCTTGCCATAGTTTAACTGTGCTTTGCAACGAACTTAAGAATTCAATGGTTAAGCGGCGATAAGTAGGTACATCATTGTACACAAAGTTTTGCAGGCCAGCTCTATTGCAAAGTAAATTAATGTCATCAGAAATACCGATTTGGTTCAATACAATGGGGCAAGCCCACTTGGTGGCCTTCACTTCACGGTTCTTGATCTTGTTGAAGCGTTCACGATGGGCCTCATCCCTGAACCGTATCCCCATGTGTTCCTAGGTGATTGCCCGAGAAGCGCTAGCGGTGGCACAAGCACGAGTTTCGCTCCTTGTGTTCATCTTCTAAGACACTGAAGAAAGGTAAAAATAAAACTTTTTGATCCAACAACAGTAAGTATAATATAATCCTCATCTAAGCACACTAAAGAATCCCCTCAAGATAATAATCTAGGCAAGAAAATCATGGCAATTGGTTCATAGTAGGTCTCACCCTAGATTGATAAAGACAATAGATCGAAGATGAATTTGCAAAAAGTAATTGGAGGATCGGAGGAGAAACATATCGTAGATCACTTGTGTGCGAGGAAATCGAACAAAATTGAGTAGAGATGAAGATCCCTTGAGGTTTTGAGAGAGTTTGGAGGTAGAAAAAATAAAAAGGATTAAAGTTTTGGAGTTAGGAGTACCTTCCCGTGTGATTTTGTGGTCGGATGCAACTATACGGGCACAACTATATGGGCGGAACATGCGTTTCGGCCGTATAGTTGGAGTTCTGTCAAAATATTAGGTCTTCCTTCTGGCGGCGCGGCTATACGGACGCAACTATACGGGCGGAACAAAATGTTCCGGCCGTATAGTTGGTCGTTAAACTGTCTGTCCCTGCGAAAGAAAATTTTCAAAAACATCGATATTTATACGACCGGAACTATACGGCCTGAATTTTTACTCCCGCCGTATAGTTGGTCGTTCAACTCCCAGTGTATATGAAAACAAAATTTACGGAGGTATTGATATCTATACTACCAGAACTATATGACCTTAATTTTTATTCCCGCCATATATTTGGTCGTTAAACTGTCTGTACATATGAAAAGAAATCGTACGGAGGCATTGATATCTTTACGGCCGAAACTATACGGTTGGAATTTTTATTCCTGCCGTATAGTTGGTCGTTAATCTCTGAGTACATACTGCAGAAAAAAATTCGATGGTAAAGATAACTATAAGACCAGAGCTATATGGCCGCAATTTTTATTCCCGCCGTATAGTTGGTCGTTAAACCATGTGTGTGCATCAAATTTTTTTGTTCCTTTGTAAACTATTTCGTTTCCTGTAACTTAGCTATATACCTTGTTTTTGACAGAAAATATTGTCGACCAACAATAGCATGAATAATGCAGAATTTCAAGTACTACCAAATTTCTTCTCCTCAAATGAAGTTTTCTAGCACTCTTTCTTAAACATGAACTTAAACTAAGACTAAAAAATTAACTCAAACCTTAATTTAACATGGGTTGCCTCCCATGGAGCGCTCTTTTATGGTCAATAGCTTGACCTTGATGATACTCACTTAGGCCAGATCAGTGGGACACCCACTCCAAAGTAATTGGCCTTCAAAGTGATGGTCTTCTTCTCGTCATGTTTGGCTTTCTTCTTCCTGGGGAAATGAATAACAAAAGGATCTCGTGAAGACAATTGCAACTTCACATTCCTTTCATGAAGGTTAATAAATACTTTATAATTCTCAAGAAAGGACGGCCTAGTATTATAGGAGCAACATTATCTTCAGGCATGTCAACAATAACGAAATCAATGAGAGCAGGACAACCTTTGATCTAAACTAAAGTGTTCTCCATAATCCCTACAGCTTGTTTTGTAGGTAGAATCTGCTAGATGTAATTTTAATTTAGTAATTTCAAAGGAGCCAAGATTTAACTTGTTAAAAAGACTCTTTGGAATTGTTGAGACGCTTGCACCTAGATCACAAAGTGCAGCTATCTCATTGGTTCCAATCTTTATCTTAATAGTAGGCTCAAATATGTCATCTAGTTTAACAGGTAACTTTTCAATGATTTTCTTGTATTCTTCTTCAAGCTCGCGTACCTTAATTGCTACTTGATCAACGAAGTGTTGATACATGGCTTCATCATTACCTTCACTTACAGGAATTTTGACATTGATCCTTTTTACGAGATCTTCGATGGTGTATCTTGGTGAAGGGGCATTACTATAATCAAGTTCTTTAGGCTCCTCCCTTTGGATCCTCATCGTTTTGATTTCTTCAACAGGATTGGGCTCAGATTTGCCTGCAAATTTAGCTAGAATGAGAGTTTGACTCTCGGTTATCTTACCTATTCGTGCCTCAACGATCCTTGTTCTTTCTTTGAAGGGCCCGCAAATCATTTCTCAAACTAACAACTTACTTAGATAATTTACCAAGCATAGCATCATGGTTCTCTATAATTTTGACTAGAATATTATTTTGTTCATTTTGTGAGTCTATAAAAGACTTAAGCGTTTCTTGGAGACTACCATTACTAGTTCCCATATTATTATTAGAGTAATTTGTAGGACTAGCATAATGTTTCTGAAAGTTAGGATTGTAACTCTTCTTCCAAGCAGGATTCTAATCATTACGAGCTACGAAGTCTATTTCTTCTATATTTGTTTCGGGGGTGGCTCTTACCTGAGTTTCCTTACCTTTTACAGCTAGTATGAGCTCATCCAAATTAGCATTGAGATCTTAGATTTCTTGTGGTGAGACGAAGTTCACCTTCTTCGTGTTTGACCTTTCAACATGCCATTGGGCACGGTTGACTTGCACATTGTCTAGCAGCTGCTTTTCTTCGGTAATATGTTTACCCATAAATGTTCCTCCAGCTGCAGTATCAATCATAGACTTAGACACACGATTAAGAGCATTATAAAATAAATGGAGGATTAACCAATCTTCCATCCCATGACTAGGACAGTTTCTTAGGCATTCTTTCATCCTCTCCCATGCAAGCGCTAGTGGCTCATGCTCTTCCTGTCTAAAACTAGTAATATTAGATCAGAGTTTCATAGTCTTTGCAAGTGGGAAATATTTAGTCATAAATAAAGAAGTACATCCCACCCATGATGTAATGGTATTTTTAGGCAAAGATAGCAACCATTGTTTAGCTCTTCCTCTTAGAGAGAAAGGATATAGACGCAATTTGACCGCATCAGGGTCAACGTCTTTTATACGCACCATATCACATATTTTAGTGAAAGTATTTAAGTGCATACCCGCGTCTTCAACAGCGGAGCCTCCAAATTGATTCTGTTGAACCAAACTTAAGTAATGGGGCTTAATTTCATAGTCCTCAGCAGCGATTGCTGGCTGAGTAATAGGAGTATGCGAATAATCATTATTGGGAGTAGCAAACTCCCCAAGCTTCTTTTCAGCCATACATCCTATGTTTTTGGGTTTTCTTAGATTAAAAATTATAAGAGTAAAAACAATAATTTAAAGAGTAACTAATTTTTTTGGTTTATCAAATAAAGACTGAAAGAAAACTAACAAAATTAAAAACAAGAATTAAAACTAGCAAGGTTCCTAATAACCTCACCAGGGTAGCTATTGCTTCACCGGCAACGGCGCCAGAAAAAGGGTTGATACCTTCGATCCGGATTATGGATGTAGTATAGCTCTTTTTCCCTAGTAGACCTAGGTTATCGAATCCACGGTAAGCGAATGCATAGTGAAGTTACTTTAACGAACCTTTGGGAGTTTTAGAATTCCTTTTGTGTTTTTATCGGACCAGTAGCTTGCGTCTTTTTGTTTTTGTCGATGATGGAGAGAGAGGGCCTAGGGCGTTCTGTTTCACCTGTAGCTGTGCAAAAAAATCTGATAGAAATAAAAGATAGAAATAAAGTATGTGTGTACTTGTTAGAGCGAGATAAATTATATGTGGGAAGTTCATCTATAATTTCTATTGCCTCCACAACTGCTTATAGCAATAACCTACTAGTCTCATCCATAGAAGAAAGAGAATTAATGATATGCATAGTGATGTCACCGTTAATCCCAAGCAAATCCCTCACATACAACCGTACTACCCCTTCTGTCACTGGGGTTCCCAACCTGTAGATCAGTCATCACTCATACTCCCTATACTTGGCTCAACCCTCGGAGTCTTGGGTACCTGACAAGTCCTTAGATTGAGGCCAGAGAGGATACAATAATCATCATGTCATACAAACTAATACACGATCCCATCTATGATAAATCACATGCACAATTTCTACATGGTTAGGCCGAAGCCTTAGCCCAAGGAGAATTACTCACACATAGAGATGAGATCAACAATTACGAACATTGTAATGAAAATCATAAGATTGATAGGAATAGTCATACAATGTCGCTAATCTAAGAAGAAATCTACTATTACAAGTGGTGGAGTATGTCTATGGAGATGGAAAAGGGTGTGGAGATCTGGACGTGGCTTTCTGGCGAGGTATAGCTTCTTCGGAAGTTCTAGGGTCAAGCGAGAGATGTTTTCTCGTTGCCCGAGGCTTCTTTATATAGGGGCCCCTTCACGAAAGTTGTTCTGTTTGACCTAACGGTGGCGGTGCCAACTATATGACCGGAGCTATATGGTCGGAATTTTTGCTCCAGCGGTATAGTTGGTCGTTATGGCATCTGCCTCCGTGGGACGGCTCCTGGTTTCTTCTGGTTGAAGGAAATCTCGTAACTTTGACTTTAATATAGTGATTCCCTCCTTTAAACGACATTATCTGCGCATGAAAAATACAAGAACAAGGGATTGCATACCCTTCTGAATATTAGAATAAGTGGCAGGGTTTAGAGAGATATTTCATCAAAAATATGATTAATATCTAGTTTAAATGTGGACGTAGATGGCTATATTTCAGAGCCATCATAGGCCGTAACAGTAACTAGCTTCTGTTATTAGGTTTATCTGATGGGACGGCCCACTTGATGGTTAGAAGTCCTTCGCTGGGCCTTTTAACTTCCACCATAGTTTTGTGACCTTAATGACGGTAACCGGCTGTTAACAATGTTTGCCACGTGGCATTTTGCATGATGTCAGCAATCAACAGGTTGACGAAACCGATCTACCACGACACGGATTTTCGTTGTTGAAAGGTGTGATCCGCCACGGTCGAAAAAAAACGTGGTAGATTCTTTGGTGACATTGACTTCTCCAGCACGAAAAATAGGCCTTCAACTACGAAAACTGTCAGTTGTAAAATCCAAATTTTCTTGTAGTGTAAAAAATGAGTTTGCAATGATATTACCTTGAGGTTTCTTGAAATGAGATGGGGGTGCATGGGTATCCCCAAGCTTGGTGTTTTGCTAGTTCTTGTCCTCTACTCTTGTGTAATCATATCATGTTTCATCTCCAACAAAGAAATAATTTCACCTCCATGATACTTTAATGCCTACAAAATGTTTTGTTCTCCGAAATAGAAGAAATAATAGTTTCAATCAAGATGCAAACTCAATTATTATTAGAAAAAAAATTATTCAAGAAGCAAATATATACAAGGAGACACTATTTTTATTTTATTTTATTATGGGAAAACTTTTAATGATATAGACTTTGCAATGATTTCATTGGCATGAACAACACATGTTCAAGGTCGACCCCTACCTCTACATTGTTCATCTTTCTCATTTACTTTCCAAAATTTTATTTTTAGTTGATATCTTAAAGTAATTATTGTAAAACAGTTGCTAAAGTTATTTCACATGTTATAAGGATATAACGGTTTGCTCAAACTGAATAGTATTGGAAAGCATATGGAGCACACAACAAAATATGAAACCATTAACTTTTGTGTAACACCCCAAGCCAACCAACCATTTGAGATGTTACCACATACATTACACGTAGAAAAGTAACTAAGTCTTTTAGGAAAAGTCGAGAGAGTCTCCTTTGTTTTTTGGTTATACACGACAAGAAATAATAAAACAGATGAGTAGAAGGATAAAACTCAATATAAGGTAGATGTAAATTCAACCATATAAAGCTTCTATACCACAACTATAAAATCTACCATCCGAACATAGTACTGATAATAATGTGTAGCAGGTAAAACCAACATAGTTTAAGTGATAAACTTATGCATACTCCAAAACAATTTATGACAAGAATAACTGTCGAGGGGTAACCTCGGCACTGCCCATGGTGATGGACTTAGGGTTTCGCGGAAAATAGAACGCTGGGGATTTCGTCGGATGTCCGAAAAACAATGGAGTCAAAGTCGCCTGAATATTGAGTAATCGTCGTATTACAAGTTGTCTTCTAGATTTTGGTGTCAATTGTCTAGTGAAGGAGATATGCCCCAAAGGCAAATAATAAATAGGTTTTTATTTTCATTTATCACTTATCAATTAGTTTCATACTGTGTTATAACTGTATTAATATGAAACGTTAATACACGTGTGGTATGTAAACAAACCAAGTCTCTAGTTACCTCTAGCGAACTAGTTCATTGGTCATGAGGATGATCTAGGGTTTTGAGATTCTGGGCATTTATGCCAATTGACAATGAGGTCACATCATTAGTTGAATGATGTGATAGACAAACAACCCAACCAGTTATATCTTGATGAGATCTAGTTACAAAGTTCACCAATAATGATAAAACTAAGCAAACCTCGCAACATGTTCTTAGACTGTGAGATAATGCAAATCACCGTTCTGGAGGGATCTTAGATGGTTATCAAGTCTCATCCCATGACTGGATGATCGAAAAGGTGCCACTCACGTTTCCCAAAGGGGTGTGTAGTGGAGTACATATCAAGACCAGGATTTGCCCATCCATGTAATGGACAGATACATTAGTGGCCATCTCGGTGACGTTGCATGAACGATGCTTGCAAGCGTGTGACTGGGTCACGGAATGAAACGACACGGAAACGAGAAAACAAGGTCATCGTAACGAGATCGAACAAAGGTACGGAGATACCGTAGATCAAATCTCGGGTGAACTAGGTATCAAGTGGCAAAGGGAATGGGAAATGACTATTTACGGTTCAAACGACATTATCATCATGGAATGCACAGGGGTCATTATGGGCATCCCGACCCCGCTATTGATCATTGATGGAGATCATGTCTGTGCTATTCTCGAGCCATGGGGAAATACACTTAAGGGTCCGATGAGCTAGAGATCCTCTGTAAGTTGGAATCACCATATGAAAGATAAAAGGAAACCGGAAAAGTTCCACGAGAGAACCGGAATCGTTGCGGGAAAGTTACGAAGTCGTTCTGAGGAAAACGAAATGGAACCGAAAGGTGTTTCAGGTCAAATCGGATTTTGTAATAAATCTACATATTAATTAATGTAATTAATATTAAATATAATATTAAAATCTAATTTGAAGGGGTATTCCACTAATGGGCCAAACTCCCTAGGGAAAAAGGGCCCATCAGGGAAAACCAAAAGGGGGAAGGGCCAAGGCCTAGCCGCCTCAAGGGGGCCCACCGGGCAAGCCTAGGGTTGTGCGCGGGGTGGGGACCACCCTTGGCCATCCAGCCCATGGTGCCCTAAGGGCCCATGCGCCTCGCCCCTCTCTCCCTTGTTTAGTCCCACATGGGAAACCCAAAGGGGAGGGCACACCCCCTCCCTCCTATATAAAGGGGTGCCCATGGGTGGGGATAGCCACACAATATTTGGAGAAGTCCTTTAGATGACTTTATCCTTCCCTCTCTCTCTCTTGTCTCCATGCGTTGGCACAGTCCCAAGTAAGGATTGTCCATACAAGAGACACCGCACCTGCAGCACGCCGTTGCGCTGCAGGGATTCCAAGCTAGAGATCTACTTCTGCACTCCCGGCATGGATCAAGGAGTCGGAGGTCATCATCATACACCGTATGTGTACGAAACCACAAGGGGCCTCACCTGAGGCACCTTGGATATCGTGAGCCGGAGCTGCTGCGCGATGAAGAAGGAGCAAGGGGTGACCTGCGAGGAGCTTCGCGACCTTGAGGTCGGCTACGAGTTCGACTACTTCAACCACGTTCCCCTCAGAACGTTAACAGCATAAGGTCTACAAGGGTATGTATTCTATACGCTCGGCCGTTACCGCATTACTACATAGATAGATCTTGGGCCTTTTAGGCAGTTCCAATGTAGGAATTTTTTTGGTACGGAACCCTTTAGTTGTATCAGCCGATTTATGCGTAGGAGTGCTATACGGCCAGTACACACAAGTTTTGTGTGGGCATTGATCCCTTAGTTGTTGCCCTCTAATGTGTACTTGTTTATATCGTGACATTGTTTGATGAAGCGGCCTAGACCGACTTTACGCATATTCGTACGCGAGACTGGTTCCACGCACAACATACGTCTTGTACCGTATAAGTGGGTAGCGGGTGTTTGTCTCTCATTAAATAGTTGATATAGCATTTACAACAGAGGGCCCCGAAAGGGGTGTAGTAGAGACAACTGTTGGATCCATGTTGTGGTTGGAAAGATCGTACATTAGAAACGGTTCTATTGTGAAAGCCCTAACAACCACGTAAAACTTTCAAAAGATAAAGTAGAGGCGTCTAACTTTATTTTGCAGGGGGGCTTATGTAATGATATGGTATTGGTCATTACGAAGGTAAAGTAGTTTACTTTTATGTTACTAAGTTAAGTAGTAATAGCCATCGTTCCGATGGATGACTAGGTAGTGGCGTCATGGACTTGGCGTCAAACCAAGGGCAATATGGAGATCATGTCGGAGTGCTCGATGGAGATCAAGGCGCAAGAAGGACCATATCATATCACAATACACATGTGATGTTGATACCTGCTTTATATCTTATTATATGCTAGTATTAGATACTCAACGGTAGCAAATAATATAATCCCTACATAATTCCAATGACAATGTTCCCCTTGTGTGTGCACCACCAAGAAAGTTTCCCGTTATGAAGCCGGCCATGACGATCGGGGGCTAGACATATCTACATTCACATACAGTGGGTGTAAGCCATGTTGCACAGGAAATACACACAAGTTAGATTTGGCGAGCCTAGCATGTGTAGACATGGCCTCTGAACACAAGAGACCGAAAGGTCGAGCATGAGTTACATGGTTGATGTGATTGACATTAGGTAATGTCTACCTTTGATACTGAACTAATGGCCATGACAATCGGGGGAGGTGCAGAGGATTGGGATCATGTGATTACTAAAATCGTCCAGGGGATGACAATTTTAGTGGGAGCTCAATTAGGATTGAACTCATATTATGAAATTAGTCTAGATCTCTATTTGCAAATATCTTAGTAGATCATGGCCTATCCCATTGAGGTCCTTTGCGACCATGGGAAATTTATTGCTTGATATGGAACTTAGCAAAAGGGTCCAACTTCATAGATTAATACCCATGCCTGAGGGATATCCTCGTAAAAGCTAATCATCTCTTCTTGATACAATGACCATTAGGAGATAATCTGATGACTCCGCAATGTTTATGTGTTCACCATAATCATCCAATAAAACATTCTCCATTTGATGGAGAGTTGGATTACAATCTTGTATTCTGCAAGATTAGGAGCATAAAGTATGAGTTGTTGGATGAGTTTTCTTCCATGATGGACGAAAAGGGGAATATTTTGAGAAACACTTAGAAATCTTGCATTAGAGTAATGAACTCTTATAAGGGCTTGAGTGCAATGGAGGTCATGAATGGAAAAGGGTATATGTTAGATATACAAAGTTATAAATGTAATTCTTGCAAAACTCATTGTAGTTTATATAAGTATTGGATACTTGTCCCATTTTGTGAAAACAGGATGGTCTGCTTGAGAATTGCTGGATTGAGGCAATGTGGCAAGATGACGGCAAGCAAAACAGTTTATGGCCGACATCACACCTTTCCTCAAAGATTATCATTTGGATTAGTGGAATTGAATATAATTTTTTAATCCTTGTTTGTGTTCCTTGCTTTTAGCAAGATGATTGTTCATATGAACAAGTTACAAGCCAGTTGTACTATTCTTATGAATAATACCTTAATGGTCACATTACGGTTATAAATGAGTTATTCTCATCACTATGTTAATAATAATAGTTTAAGCATTTATAAAGGATTAGAATGCTAAAAGATATCCAAAGTTTAATTATGATATGACACTATAGTTTAAGTCATTTTGGTTATTGCATGTTCTTCATTCTAAATGAAGATCGGGGTCTTAGATGCTTTATCTAGAGACTTCGCAAAACCATGCCTTGTTGGGAAGAATGACTAAAACTCCGCATTCTGGTAAAACAGTGATATGAGAAGAAATGTTGAATCTTATACATAGTGATGTATCGTATTTTCAACAAGATAGTGGAAATCATTAGTAAATTGTGGACTTAAGTGAATAGGTGTATTTACTTAATGAAACATAAGTTTGAAACTGTTTTGAATTGTTCAAAAGATTTCAAAATTAAGGAGGATATTGAATTAACAAGAATACAAAAGTCTCTTTGATTTGGTCGACATGACTAAAGTATTTAAGTTAATTTTAGCATAAAAGGACATGTGAAAGAGGTTTCACAAGTTATGATAATAGGGAAAATTCAAAGTATATTGAAATGTCTAAATATCATAATAATTATGTATTATATACATATGGTATAATATTATTTCTTATCGGGGTTATAGTTATCATTTAGAGTTAGAGATCGAAATGAGCAAACACTCGGTTGAAATACAAAGGAACATCTAAAGATTCGTGGAAACAACACCATAAGAGTTATGGCATGTTGGAGTTTCTAGAGGTTTCGATAATTCAAAATCGTGGCGAATGAACAAGTCTGTGTAGCGTATTCTTAGGCAACTATGAATACGTATTCCACTAGGGGCAAACCTGTTGTTGTCCAAAGTTGATGTGTCTTGATTAAGATAGAAGTGGAAGAAAGTAAAAGATCAAAACACGTTATTTGACCTTACCTCATGATTGTTGAGTGACACAGTGAAATTTGTTTCGTGAAACAGAACTCCATAAATAGAGGAGAAACTACTGATAACGATCATAAAGTTTCAGTGAACACTTTTACTAAAGAAAGTAGGATTCAATGATATATTCTGCAAGTTTGTAGAATTGTATTATTGATTCACTTGTCATGTTATTTGAACAAGAGATACCTACAAACTACAAAGAAGCATGATGGACCTAAGTATGAGAAATGACTAGGAGTCAAAAAATCCTGTATTAAGTTACATTTAAGATTGCAAAGTAATATGTTACTTGATCTTATTAAGTAAAGAAGTTTACTTGATATTTCTGAATGACTTAAAAGTCATAAGATGGAAATGAAACTTAATAGAGACATAAAGCTCTATTTGTCACAAAGTATGGACAAATTCAAGTAGTTGACTACAATGTAGAGATGCTTGAGTCTATTGGATTTACACCAACAACATATGGATATTGGAATCTCGTAGCTGGAATTCTCAATTTGATGATGCTCAAAGAATTTTGGAATGTCCAAGATTATCGAGAGGACCTGCATTTGAGTGGGAGATAATTAACTTGCACAAATCTTAATATGTAAGAAACATATTTTGAGTGGGAGGTAAGTATATTGGCCAAATCTTAATATGTAGTAGACCTATTTTGAGTGTGAGCTAAGTGAAATCCCTGGATCTCAAATATGGTTGCCATATTTGAGTGGGAGCATAAAATCATTCTAGGATAGGTGGTCGACATATCTGAATGATTTGATTGGTGTTAATAACATTTAAGTAGGTGAATAAGGATGAAGTTGAAAGTTATTAAATAATGAAATCTATCGAGATAGATTGGTGAGTTTAATAAACATTGAATGTCGAATGCTTCTTGGACTTGATTCTGAAGATGTTCAGAATGTCCTAAGAAAGATTCTGAAGAAGTTCAGAATGGAACAAGGTAAGAAAGAAGTTCTTACTATATGAAGCGTTGTCTTGGTATTACAATGATGGTTAAAAAGGAAGAAAGAGATGTATTGCATCTCATATGCCTCAGTGATAGGTTCTTCCATACAACCATATTGTATACTCGACGTAATGTGATTGGAGGTTCTAGTTGGAAGGACTAGCTCTTAAGTGTAAGAACATGTCTTGAAGTTATTCTTGAGTTAATCACGGAACCAGAATTAAGTTTGTACTTAAATGGCAAGAAGCAAAGTAAATGGCATAGTTGCATTTCATGCACTAGGATCTACATATATATAGAAGTATAAAGGCTCCATCTGATGTGATGTATGTTATTATGGTGGGACTAGTTCGTCTTTAATGTAGAATGATGTGTCCTAGGGCACAATGCCCATGAAAAAGCCCTCGAGGTTGATCTAAAGTCACTTTAGGCTCCTGGAAACCGGCCTCATTTTATTGCCATAACTGCCGTATATACACAAAGGATTGCAAAGTGTGTTTCGAAGTTTATATGACAAAAGTGAAAACAACTGTCATTATAAACACTAGAAACAAAGTCTCACTTTGTGGCCAAACGAATACTTCAACCCATTATGAGAAAATGGTATGAATGTCAAAGTTAGGAAGACATTAACGATTTGCAAAGACATAATGATCTGGTAAAACAGAACATGGACAGGATGTTTTCCATAAGCAGGCATGATCAATAAACGCATATGTGATATGGTTTATGATGAGTAAAATGCGAGCTAGGTTATTTGTACTCTAGTGCAACTGGGAGACTGAACGAGATATGCCCTAGAGGAACATAATAAATAGGTTTTTATTGTCATATCTCAATTACTTCGTAATAGTTTCATACTATGCTATAACTATATTGATACAAAATGTTAATCCACGTGTGGTATGTAAACAAACCAAGTGTCTAGTTACCTCTAGCGAACTAGTTCATTGGTCATGAGGATGATCTAGGGTTTTGAGATCATGGGAATTTATGCCAATTGACAATGAGGTCGCGTCATTAGTTGAATGATGTGATAGACAAACAACCCAACCAGTTATATCTTAATGAGATCTAGTTACAAAGGTCACCATTAATGATAAAACTAAGGAAACCTCGCAACCTGTCCTTAGATTGTGAGGTAATGCAAATCACCATTCTGGAGGGAGCTTAGATGGTTATCAAGTATCATTCCGTGACTAGATGATCGAAAAGTTGCCACTCAGGTTTCCCAAAGCGGCGTGTAGAGGAGTACATATCAAGACCAGGATTTGCCCATCCATGTAACAGACAGATACATTAGTGGACATCTCGGTGATGTTGCATTAATGAAGCTTGCAAGCGTGTGACTGGGTGACAGAATGCAACGACACGGAAACAAGAAAACAAGTTCATCGGTAACGAGATCGAACAAAGGTATGGAGATACCGTAGATCAAATCTTGGGTTAACTAGGTATCAAGTGGCAAAGGGAATGGGAAACGACTGTTTACGGTTCAAACAACATTATCATCATGGAATGCACAGGGGTCATTATGGGCATCCCGGTCCCGCTATTGATCAATTATGGAGATCATGTCTATGGCATTCCCGAGCTGTGGGGGAATACACTTAAGGGTACGATGAGCTAGAGATCCTCTGTAAGTTGGAATCACCATATGAAAGAGAAAAGGAAACCGGAAAAGTTCCGTGAGAGAACCGGAATCGTTCCGGGAAAGTTCTGAAGTCGTTCGGAAGAAACCGAAAGGGAGCTGAAAGGTGGTTCGGGTCAAATCGGATTTTGTAATATGTATTTACATATTAATTAATGTAAGCAATATTAAATATAATATGAAAATCTAATTTGAAGGGGTATTCCACTAATGGGCCAAACTTCCTAGGGAAAAAGGGCGCATGAGGGAAAACCGAAAGGTCGAAGGGCCAAGGCCTAGCCGCCTCAAGGGGGTCCACCCAGCCAGCCTAGGGCTGTACGTGGGGTGGAGACCCCCCTGGATGGCCGACCCATGGTGCCCTAAGAGCCCATGCGCCTCCCCCCTCTCTCCCTTGTTTAGTCCCACATGGGAAACCCAAAGGGGAGGGCACACCCCCTCCCCCTATATAAAGGGGTGCCCATGGGTGGGAATAGACACACCAATATTGGGAGAAGTCCTTTGGTTGACTTTCTCCTTCCCTGTCTCTCTCGTGTCCATGTGTTGGCATGGTCCCAAGTAAGGACTGTCCATGCAAGAGACACCGCACCTGCAGCACGCTGTTGCACTGCTGGGATTCCAAGCCGGAGATCTACTTCCGCACTTCCGGCAGGGATCACGGAGTTGGAGGTCGTCATCGTACACCGTATGTGTACAAAACCACGAGGGGCCTCACCTGAGGCACCTTGGATGCCGTGAGCTGGAGCTGCTGCATGATGAAGAAGGAGCAATGGGTGATCTGCGAGGAGCTTCGCGATCTTGAGGTCGGCTACGAGTTTGAGTACTTCAACCATGTTCCCCTCGGAACGTTAACCGCGTACGGTCTACAAGGGTATGTATTATATACGCTCGGCCGTTACCGTATTACTACATAGATAGATCTTGAGCGTATTAGGCAGTTCCAACGTAGGAATTTTTCGTTTTCTACTGCGGAACCCTTCATCTAGATCTAAAGTTGGGTATAACATCTATTGTATTTTGTTCTCCTCTCTTTGGCCCCTCCTAGCCTTTATATATGAGGAGGCTAGGTCTCGGGTACCAATACAAGTTGGTTTACAAGTTAAACTGTGTATCTAGTCTAGTCTTGGACTTTCCTTGTCTTGTATCACCAGGAGTCTGTGTCCTTGTAGGCTTCGTATCAGTCAAACCGTCGTGGACTTTATGGATCTTGGCAAATCTTCGGGTGAGGCTTCCGTTGGGCTGCACATATATACCAGTAAAAGGAACACGGAAGGTTTTTCCCATGTCAATGACTCATATCAATTAAAAGAAAAGTTCTGTAGTATTCGTGAAGATTTTCTAAAACGTGAGGAGATAATTGTGAATGTCCTACTTCCGGAACTCCCCATGCATGACGTCCTGAAGGGTTACCTAAAAACATGAAAGCAACAAGGGTGAGTACAAAGAATCAACAAGTTCACAAACAAATAGTAACTTTACTTAAATCAAAACACCAAGACAACATGAAAGAATATTCATCTATTAGAACATAAAAGTATGTCCTACATGCCTATATGGTCATCTCATCTCATCGCGAATACCTGTATCGCTCGAGTGGACACCCGTCGGTATCCACTCGCTCCAACACATGGAGGGTGCCTCCAAAGTGGGTCGCAACCCATCAACAGAGGTCGCATTATGCCCACCGAATTAGGTCACATTATCATAATTATCATCATGGGTATGAAAATATGCATAATATGCAGATGCCATCATTATCATCTTTATCATTGTCGTCATGGACATATAAATAAGCAATAAATAAAACTGGGTGAAAATATATATGCAAAGTTCACTATCCTTCATGAACTTACCTCAACCGCGGGCACAAACTGTGAATTGTAGGACTCAGAACCAGAAGGACCAACACCTGTTATAGAACATAGGCCACACTCAATAAATTTCATCAGTACAGAAACGCGCCTACGCATAGTCAACCCACAAAAACACTCTCTCTGTCCATTACACACTATTCATGAAATTGCCTCGAAGGATATAATGATGATAGCTGGTCAAAAAGATAACTACCAGTGCCTACCTGGCATTGTCTTTTCCTTTTATTGTTCAGTTAACTAGCCAAAAAGTTCTCTTAGATTTTATCATTAAAATAAATAAACTAGGAGTACATTGACGTCTAAAAGCCTAAGGATTTATACTATCAATACAAACTTCTCTAGACTAGACCTCATATGACTGATTAGCATCAACACCTGGAGCTGAACAAAATAGATGGCCAAACCATGCATATGTCTCACGGAATTCCCTAGGTATTTAAGTAGAAATTATGCTAATTCCTAATTTCCCTGTAGCTTTCATCCCATCAATCGTATGCATGAAATCTAGAAAAAAATGCTACAGCAAACTGTCCCAATTGTCAATTGATGAAGTCCACTAGTCCAAGAAAAAATAGCTAAAAGTCACACATAAGAGCTACATAGTAATTATTTTGACCAAGTATAGAACAATTTCCTAATACAAAACAAGTGATCAGATGTTTCCAGAAACTAGGCACTAATGACCGTCAAAATCACACAGGCACGTGATGGCCAAACTCTAAAATTACTGATCAACCAATACATCTATATTAGCACTGTAACCCAACGTTAGTAGAAGATAAAATCGACCCCTTTCTGATTTACTAGGTACCACTAATTAATAGGAAAAATAGACAGACCCAAAGACTGCTAGGAAATAAACAAAATTGGCAGCATCTACTCGCATGAACAATCAGGTAAAGAACCAGCAATGCAACGAAGCGAGGGCAATGATGCATACTCGTTGTGTAGCTGTTCTTGATGAGAGATTTGCGGACGGACGTAACCAGCAATACGGCAACGACATTGCGACTCGTGAGTCGGCAGCGGTGGTGGCTTCGATCTAGAGGGCAACGCGTAGGGTTGAGATGAGAGGGGATCGAAACGAGTGAGAGCAGTCCAGGAACGCTACTAAACGACAACGCGAAAGGGACAGATGCCGAGTCCGATAAGGACTTGAACCCAGCCCGTGTTTTCTTTTTTCCGAAAAGAACTTGAGCTCGTATTATTCTAAAACACCTCAAGGCCAGCTGGTTGCAGCAACACGTTTTAAAACGATAGGTCAACAATTCAAGTCCTGCCGCACTCGATTCTCAAATCTTTTTTTTATTTTTCCCTCCAACCCTCAAACAATCAGTAGCACAGTTATAATTATTTAATTTAATTGTTTTTTAAGATTTATTAAGCACAAAACATTAGTATACAATTTCGGGTATGACATTTTAAGTCTATATTTCTTCCTATGCATTGGCATTTTATATGAATAAATAGCAGCAACCTTGTGGTAGATAATGCATATAATGATTTGTAGCTTTAAACAAATTGGAAACATAAAGAGGGCTCTTATTTCTTCCTCTTTCATAATATATGCAAGAGTCAAAAGTAAACTCAATCATATAGTTTTGAATAGAATCACCACATAAAAACAAGTCATCTAATAAGGATAATGGATCATCTAACTCAACTATATCACTTTCATCCTTCCATACATTAGATACAATTGTTCCACATAGAGGACTATCAAGCAATAAAGAATCGTCATCACTTGCAATTATGAAAGAAGGGTTGTTCATGAGAACTCGTGTGTTACCATTGTTGGGAGTAGGATATGCATAGCTACTCCATTCTCCCTCCACTTGTTCTTCCTTATCCTCTTCTTAGGGTTGCATGGGCTTCCCTAAGCTTATGTTTTTAGCATCTGCTTCCTACAAAATATTACTGCTCCCTTAGGAAGCAATGCACCTCTTATTAAAAACAACAACATAAATATTTCCTATGAGGTTGGTTTTGCAATAATCAATGATGATAGTGATCACACAATTAAATTTACTAGCTATAGTGCTATTTTCATGTTCATCAATGAAGGTTTATAATTCATAATATTCCATAAAAGTAACAAATTGATGTACTTGTTCCATCCCTAAATGATCATAATCACCTCTATCGTAAGATGTTATAACATCTTATTCATGCAACATACATTAAAATTCAAAGTGTCTACCACATTGTTTAGATAAAAAGGTTTGATCATAATATTCAAGCAACTCACTAGCAATATAATTTAGTTTGTTCATGAAACATTCTAATTATATCCCTTCTCTTGATTCTCTATGTTTCTTAGCAATTTCAGCAACATTCAAGTACATAAACAATATGTCATCTATATCCATACATGTGGATGTAACAAGAGTATTTTTGGTGTTTCCCATTTTATAAAAAAATGTTTTTTAATTTTATATGTTAGTATGCAATGCAATCAAGAATACAAGCCTAGCACAACGCTGCAAGCAATGGCGCCAGAAAAGTACTTGATAATCCCCGAAACCAAGGTACCATTGTAGTAAAATTCGATAAATATTTGAGTGTCGAACCCAAAAGTATCTGAAGGTAAACTATCTATTCTCTAAATCCCTATAACCCACTTATATGGACTTCTATGCAAATCAATGAACAAGAGTGTGTAGGGTAATTTTAACTCCTAACTAGAAAACTGTGAAGTGTTGAAAGTAAAGATAGAAAGTAAACTATTGCATGTAAAGTAAACGGAACTAAAGTGCAAGAAAATAAAGTAGAAGTAATTAACTCAAGGGAACAAGTGTTTAGGAATTTTTTTATTTCATTCGTTGTATTATGGCAATTAGTGAAGCACATAGATAGTCTTTTTATTGTTTATTCTAGAGAGTAGCCATAAATATGTGTGGCGAAATTACTGAGACAATACACCACTAGTGATTGATTCCAAGGTCAATTATGAGCAATAAAGAGAGTTATTAAGACATACAGTTCAATCACTGCTATATGTTCGAAGGTCTCCATAACTTTTCACTCTATAAGTTAATCATAAATTAACAAAGCATGCATATTTAAGACTTGGGACACCGTTTCTGTCAATCTACGGTTGTCCCTCCTTCTATCTTAATGCAATTGTGAGAACCTTATGCATCCCCCAACATCTGCGTGCACTCATATATTAGTACATAAGATCATCATATAAGATAATATATGCTTGTATGCTACCAACAAGGAACTATTTTATAATTTCCATAAGATCTACTAAAACATAGTCATAGAGATACAGTAGATCATGGGAAAACAACAGATTGCATCACACATCATGTTTTCTAAGATAGTATATTACGATATGATGGATAGTTTATGTAGACGTTGATGGAGAGGCGACCATACGAGGAGAGGAGGCGGCGCCGGTGACAGGGAGGCGTCGGCCCCCTCCTATGGGCTAGGCCCATTGCCCCCCTTCTTAATTGGAGAGGGTGATGGTATAGAGGAGCTCCTCCCCCTACTTGGCATCTACCAAGAGAAAGGATTTTTTTCATAGTGGATGGGTGCCTCCAAAACTAGGGTTTCCTCTCAATATGTAGAGGTAAAGATACAATCTAGGCCGTCAGATGGATGTCACTTTGATCCAAGGGATCTTGTGCACCTATAGAACCTTGCTAGGATTCCTCTAAATCCTTTATGTGTTCATCAAGCCGTGACTTGGCCGAATCTCTCAAGTGTGGAAAGATTTTTAGTCAATCATTTCATGAACTTTCGGAATCCTGAAACCGCTTGTGTACTCTGCAGTAGTCGAGGTTCTCATGCTTATTCTGGAGCCTGGTTCAGGAGAATTTTATATCTATGGACATTATCAGAAACTTTCCAACAACTTTTATGTTCTGACTTTTTCAGTTTGACGCCATATTCAGGGACATTTAGTGAATTCTTCAAAAACAGTTCTATAGTGATATATTTTAGGAAACTCCGAATTTCACCATAATGAGCGATCTCCTTCCGTATTTGTGCAATTCCTACACAACAAAGTGAAACCAAGAAATTGTGCACTTTTTCAACCATTAGTAGGGTAGTTCCAATAAATATAATAAAGCTGCAAAGAAATATGGATTTTAACACAATAAACTACGAAGTTCATGTATGCATTTCACAAGAAACACATACTCCCTCCATATCGGTTTGTTGGGCTCACTAGAAAAATAGAAAAAAATCAAGAGTTAGGATCAATTAGCATTTAATGCTCTATTTAATTAGACAGTGATCGTACTCAAAATGCTCTCATCAGCATGCATTCCTCCGAATTATCTTGCATGTGGTGTGAAACGAGATGCATGACTAGCACTACGAGAAATGTTTTCATCTGCAATGATTTGGCCCGTCGGCCATTGTAAAAGGCCCGTCTTCCATGATGAACTTTTCCCCTCGACCGTGGCTGATGGAGAACTTTTTTCTAGTTTCTCGACCCTCTACTACGACGAAATTGCTAAAAACATGGATGAAGCTCGGGCGACGCGTGGCAGAAGTATGATTTTCGGTTCCTCGCGTGATGTTGACTCACCGAAATATTTTGAGGCATGTGGGTCCTGTATGTCAATGTCTCTAGCGGACCATACTTTTCGGTCGTCCCTACCTGATTTGAACTCAATAACGTGACTCGATGCATCTGTCGTTCGGGCAGGCTGCTAGGTCCCCTATGTTAGGATCTCATTAGAAGAATCGTGTGTATGATGGAACTTTTTCCTTTGCTCACGCTACCCTATTCCGAATAAAATAGTGTTTCTCAATGCATCTTCCATTTAGTCAGGTTGCTAGGTTCCACATATCAGCCTCTCATTAGAAGAATCATGTGTATCATGCCATTTTTTGCATCGATCGCATCTCCCAGATTTGAACTCAATAACGTTGCTCGATGCATCAGTCATTTAGTCAGGCTACTGGGTCTCCCATGTCAGCCTTTCATTAGAAGAAACACATGTATGATAGAATCTTTTTCTTCCTTGTGTTTCGCTGATTTGAACTTGATAAAGTTGCTCGACACATCTGCCATTTGGTCACGTTGCTGGATACCACATATCAGTCTCTATTAAAATGAAGCATGTCTATGCTGGACTTCTTGTTTTAGTCGCGTCCGCTATTTTGACACCTTAGCAACGTTGCTCGATGAAACAGTCATTTAAGGTCTACATGTTGTGTCCAAGATGCCAGGCTCTCTTCGAATGAAACATGCGTATGTCGGACTATTTTTTCTAGTCGAGTCTACCGTTTTCACCTTGGCATCACTGCTCAATGAAGCAGCCATTTATCCTGATCCCAGATGTCATCCTCCTCTATTTAGAAGCCATATGTATGATGGACTTTCTTTTATTTGTGTCCATTGTTTTGACCTTCTCAGCGTTGCTTGTTCTAGCCGTGTATGTTCTAGCTATGGGATGTCCGATACCAGCCTCCATGTACAAGTATATTGGATAATTTGTTATATCTGGTTGCTGGTCATTGAATATTTTTGTTTAAACTAGCCATTTACAATAGAGGGACGCTCTAGGAAGGTGGTTCCGTGATATCATCCTCTCCCTAAGAAATTTTGCTACAAGAAAAAAGTGAAAAACTAAAATAAGATATTTACTCACAAAGGAGTCGAACTAGATACTTCACTACATTTTAACTGAGTGTGTTGCCACTCTAGCAAAAAAAAATATGTAAAAATACATTAACCATTTATAGCAACTATAACTTTTATATTAGTCTTCTTAAAAAGATTATGAGCTACATTCCATCAATGGGCTACACTCTATCCATGGGCTCTTTCCCATCATGGATTATGCACCATGGGATCTTCTAGATGGGCTCCTTTTTCAAATTTTAATAGGCTATGGTCAGCAGGGAAATGCCCAGAACGGCATAATTTAAAAAGATTATGGCCTATTCTGCCTGGCTTATTCCACATGGGATATAGTCCACTGGCTATGCTCCATGGCCTCGTCACAATGGGATCTTTCTCATGGGCTATGCACCATGGGCTCTTCTACATGGGCTCTACTCCATGGGGTATCCTCCATTGGCTCCTTTCTAAAATTATAATTAGAAGTTTTTTGGATATATAGGGGCCGAATGTGCTATCTTTCATCTAGTTATTAATTATTCTCAAAAAACTACTTGTTAGTAAATTCTCAAAAAAATAGCTTGTTAGTAAATTCTCAAAAAATTGCTTGTTAATAAAAATTGCATTTTGATGTGGCTTAGCTAGATTGGAAACAAAGACCTCACCAAGGGAAGAAAAAATCTAAAGAACCAGGGACACACACATCATGCGCGGCAAAACTGTACTGCTATCCAATGAATTTACTTGGTGAAATCACGTTGTATCTTTACCCCTCCCATCTCTGTCTAAACCACAGCCTACGGTTCCAACAACACAAAGGAAAAAAGCTCTATTGCAAGCAGCCCAACAGCAATGACAAAATGTTTGACAGATGTAGGAAGGCCATGATTCAAAACAAGGGCGAGACCATATTCTACAATCAATCGGTCGGTTTGAACAAGTACCAGTACATAAATATTAGTCAAAACTATAATTTTCGGAGTACTAAAAAATAGATTAGTAGTAGCAGAACACCGTACAAAAAACTCAGAACTATCTTAAGATAGGAAGCACATGTCCCAAAATAATAAGAAAAATCCTATTGAAAAGTATATGGATTCACCTTACCGATCATCAAAAGAAGATTAAGATGTGTTATTATTTTTTAGCCAATCCTGTCGATGTGAAGCTTGTATTCCACGGTGAACTCCGATCGTTGATTTGGCTGACGAGCAACCATATTAGACCAATAAACCAACAAAGATCAAGTCTCTTCAGTTACGCGCATGCCACTTCCTGGCGACGCGCCGCTCTTCGCAAAGAATACCTCCTTATTGAAGTCATCTGGCTGTGCACAGGTCAACTCCACCTTGTACCACGGAAACAAGCACGCCGCCTGCCTAATGTACATGACGGATATCAAGATGGCATTGTTGCGCCCGTCAAATATCACGCAGAACACCATACCATCAATCATGGATCCCATGATATCTACATTCTAAGAGCTCGATGCCGACACTAGCTTAGATATGTACCTGGCTATGCTACCGTATGGGAAAATGTGCACCCTCATGGAGTAGGCTTCTTTGAGGTAGGCGGGGTGCATTGCCTGCATGGCAGCAAACTCGCAACCAGGCTCCACGTAGTTGCGCGGGACTATAGCAACGTGCATTAGAAATGAGACTTGACGCCAGCCTTCATCCACGAATGCCCATACCAATTGGTTATCTAACCAACATAAAGTAAGTAATTAGTACGACATCTATTCACATTAGATCATCACAAGAATATTTAGATGTGTTAACTCACTCTTGAAACCTGTCAATGCGATACTGCTAATCTACAAGAAATTCTAACGACCGACTCAGAAGCTCGCAGGTAATACCACAACTTTGTAAGGTACTACATGAGGCCATACAGATCGAATTCAATCGATGAAGTCCTACTCGTCGGCTCATATGTCACCACCATTTCGATCGAATGGAGCTCACGCCATGACCACAACGACCAAAGCTTCAACTTGTACCATGGAGATTCTGACTTGACGTACCTAACGAATAGGAAGATGTCCGTGGCGTGGCTGTAAATTTGGGAAACAAACTTCGTGTCCTATTTCTTGATGCCGATGATCTCTGCTCTCTCTGAGCCTGCAGACACCGACTTATGCGGGTCCCAGTAGTTTCGGTTGTAGGACATTTAAGTCACACGGCTCTTGTGGGAAACTCTCAAGTTGTCCAAGAGCCGAGGGAAAGGCAATTTGCGGGGTGATAGAGTCGCATCCTGGCTCTGTGCACACGCACAGGGTGAAGTCGCACTAGATCTTGTGGTCGTTGATGTTGTTGTAGGAGGCCAATGTCCGACAGCGGTCGTTGGGGCATCTTCTACCTTTTGCGCCAGCAACTTAGCGGTACGGCTCCTTAGAGGATGCGGCAAGCATGGTGGGACTCATAGTGTCCATATGCATAGCTATTTCATTGAAGAAATCATCACCGACCTTGCTCTAGCCGCAGTACCGCGGATTGTATCTCGAATCTGCCATCAATAGAATTTGCACACAATGCTCACAATGTTCATTGTGCTAAAGACTATCGATCAATAAAATTTTCTAGATGATAGAATGGAAAATAAGATCCAATGATTATCAATGTTGGGATTTGCCAATCTTGATTCGATGGTCAATGTTCAAAGTTATTCATACACTATAAAGTGGTAAGATAAGAAAACAGATCCAATAGTTATTTTTTTGGATTTGCTAGTCTTGATCTAATGGTCCATGTTAAAAGTTATTTGTACACTATATAGTGGTAACATAAGATAAGACTTATATGTATACATACACGTGCAATGCACATATCAACATCTCAAGGCGAAGATTCTAGAATGATGGAGAAGTGCTCTGTTTTGAGGTTTATGCATAGCCTTCATTGTGAAAAATACTATCAATAGAATCTTCTAGATTCTGTTGGAATTTTGCCTAATAAAGGCCCAGCCCATTTATATTATTCAACAATTCCTGAAATCCTAGAGGCCCACTTGGCCCATTCATGCAAGGCAAAGAGGTGGGACAGGAGTTTAGTCCCACATTGCTAGTTGAGTGGAAGTTGGACCAGCTTATAAGGAGAGCTCTTCCACCACTTGTACGAGCTTGAGAAGAGAAGACATATACACGCGCGCTCCTCCTCCTCTGCCGCCCGCCTCGCCACGCCTCGTCTCGTCATGACGCGCGCGCGCGCCGCGGGTTGCGGGTTGCGGGAATGCCTCGAGCCGAGAGCTTCTCTTTCTTTTTGCCACGCATAAATGGATAATAATTTGAATAGTCTGCATGAGTGTATTTTTAATTGCACGAACTCAGTGGAGATTTAATTCGAGCTTAGTGGAAGTTGTTCGGCTTCGGTCGATGCCTGTTCGTTTCCTCTCCCGACGCCGATTGTTCTCCTGCCTACCCGTGCCTATAAGAGTGAGAGGTCGCTCCTCTCCTCAGACACACCAACACACACACCCTGCGCCTCTAGTTTCAGAGCATTGTGCTGCTTAGATCTTCCCCATCCCGTCTTGCGGCGTGCACCGCGAGCTGGGACAGTAGGCCTACGAGACCCCGCTGCTTCGAGTCCTATACGGGAGAAGGGCGATAAGGTTTTTGGGGAGCTCTACCAGCGCGACTACTGGCTTCATCACGGATAGCAACTGCAGCGACGTCTTCCCCAACGACGACTTCTTCCCCGACATCAACAACCTTTTCCTCAACAACATGGCTGACGACAGTGCCAACGCTAACGGGAACACCGGCGGTTCCTCTACCTTGATGTATATCATCTTTTGGTCATTTTCTATTATTCTGCCAATGCTTTATCTTCCTTTTATTTTGGTTAAATCTCTTGGAAAATTGCTCTATTTATCAACAATCCAAAAACCTTATTATAGGCAATTTGCTCCATGTGGTTTCGTTGCTTCTGTGAAGCCATCTATTTTTGAGGGTGCGCATTATAAGAGGTGGCGCGTGAGAGAAGTTCTCTGGTTTCAGAACATGAACTGCTATGACGCCACTCTTGGCAAGCCTGAGGGAGAGCTTACTCCTACTCAGGAACAAGTTTTTCGGAAAACTGATACCATGTTCAAGGCTGATTTGCTGTCTATTCTAGGGGATAACATTGTTGAAACCTATATGTCATTTGATAATGGCAAGGACATGTGGGCTGCGCTCGAGGCCAAGTTTGGGGTCTCAGACGCTGGTAGTGAACTGTATGTCATGGAACAACTCTATGACTACAAGATGACTGATGACCGCTCCATGGTTAAGTAGGCTCATGAAATACAGTCACTGGCCAAAGAGCTTGAGCACTTCCCTAGTGTTTTACCGGACAAGTTCATTGCCGGGGGCATTATTGCCAAACTTCCCCCTTCGTGGAGGAACTTTGCTACTTCCCTGAAACAGAAGAGACAAGGGTTTTCCGTTTCGGATCTCATTGGTACTCTTGATGTGGAAGAGAAGGAGAGAACAAAAGACACACGTGCTCGAGGTGCTGAGGGAGGTTCAAGTGCCAATCTGGTACAGAAAAAGAACTTCTGGTCACACAAGTCCAAGAACAAGGTAAAGTTTGATGGAAAAGGAAAGTTCGATGGAAAGAACAAAGCCTCACAGTCTACTATCTTCAAGAAGAAGACTAATAAGAAGAAAGGTGCTTGTCGCGTGTGCGGTGTTCCTGATCATTGGGCTCCTTCTTGCCCCAACCGCTTTGACAAGCGCCAGCATGGAAAAGGCAGCAAGACTGCTAATATTGTCATGGGCGACGTTGAGATGAAAGATGTTGGGTATGGTATTTTACCTACTGTTCTTTCATTATGTCATTCTCCTGATTGGTGGATTGACATGGGCGCCAATGTACATGTTTGTTCTGATGTTTCCATGTTTTCTTCATATCAGGTCAGAGAGGCTCAGTCCGTGCTGATGGGGAACGGCTCGCATGCTTCTGTTCATGGTGTTGGTACGGTCGATCTAAAGTTCACTTCGGGAAAGACTATGCGCCTGAAGAACGTGCATCATGTTCCCTCAATAAATAAGAATCTTGTTAGTGGATCACTTCTATGTCGTGATGGCTACAAGATTGTGTTTGAGTCCAATAAATTTGTAATGTCTAACTTTGGAACATTTATTGGTAAAGGTTATGAGTATGGAGGTTTGTTCCGCCTGTCACTGTCAGATTGTGTAATAAAGTCGTGAATCATGTTTCATCTGATCTTGTGTCAAATGTCTGGCATTCACGTCTTTGTCATGTTAATTTTGGTTGCATGACGCGGTTAGCTAAAATGAATATAATCCCAAAATTCACTACTGTGAAGGGATCTAAATGCCAAACTTGTGTGCAAGCAAAGCAACCTCGCAAGTCACATACGACTGCAGAGGTGAGAGATTTGGCGCCACTAGAGCTCATACATTCAGATCTTTGTGAGATGAATGGTGTGTTAACAAAAGGTGGAAAGAAATATTTTATGACATTGATCGATGACTCTACGAGATATTGTCATGTGTATCTTCTGAAATCAAAAGATGAGGCTTTGAGTTACTTCAAAATCTATAAAGCTGAAGCGGAAAACCAACTTGATCGAAAGATTAAGAGGCTTAGGTCTGATCGTGGTGGAGAGTACTTTTCCAACGAGTTTGATTCTTTTTGTGCTGAACATGGTATAATCCATGAGAGGACGCCTCCCTACTCGCCCCAGTCAAACGGGGTAGCCGAAAGAAAGAACCGTACTCTAACAGATTTGGTTAACGCCATGTCAGACACATCGGGTCTCTCCAAGGAATTGTGGGGGGAGGCATTACTGACTGCATGTCATGTCCTAAACCGAGTTCCCACTAAGAACAAAGAGATTACTCCATTTGAAGAATGGGAAAAGAAAAGATTAAATCTTTCTTACTTGTGAACTTGGGGTTGTCTGGCAAAAAGGTTCATGTGCCAATCCCAAAGAAGCACAAACTTGGACCAAAAACCATGGACTATGTTTTTCTGGGATATGCTTTTCATAGCATTGGCTATAGATTCTTGATAGTAAAATCTGGAGTACCAGACATGCATGTTGGTACAATCATGGAGTCAAATGATGTGACTTTCTTTGAGGATATCTTTCCCATGAAGGATATACCTAGCTCATCAAATCAGGAGATACCTGACTCATTGAATCAGGAAATACCCACAATTCCTGAACATACCATTCCTATTGAACACTCGGAAAAACCTGAGGAGGATGATAATGAAATTCCTAAGAGGAGTAAGAGACAAAGGACTGTAAAATCCTTTGGTAATGATTTCATTGTGTACCTTGTGGATGATACTCCTACCTCTATTTTAGAAGCCTATGCATCTCCTGATGCTGACTACTGGAAGGAAGCCATTCGTAGTGAGATGGATTCCATCTTAGCGAATGGAACATGGGAGATCACTGATCGTCCTTATGGGTGCAAACCCGTAGGATGCAAATGGGTGTTTAAGAAGAAACTTAGGCCTGATGGTACTATTGAGAAGTACAAGGCAAGACTCGTAGCCAAGGGTTATACCCAAATAGAAGGTGAGGACTTCTTTGATACTTACTCACCCGTAGCCAGATTGACCACCATTCGCGTACTACTCTCTTTGGCTGCCTCACATGGTCTTCTCGTTCATCAAATGGACGTTAAGACGGCTTTCCTAAATGGAGAGTTGGACGAGGAAATTTATATGGATCAGCCAGATGGATTTGTAGTGAGTGGTCAAGAAGGAAAAGTGTGTAAGTTGTTGAAGTCTTTATATGGCCTTAAACAAGCACCTAAGCAGTGGCACGAGAAGTTTGAGAGAACCCTAACCACTACAGGTTTTGCTGTAAACGAAGCTGACAAATGTGTATACTATCGCTATGGTGGGAGCAAGGGAGTAATTCTTTGTTTGTATGTTGATGACATACTGCTTTTTGGGACCAATCTTAATGTGATTAAGGAAGTCAAGGATTTCTTATCTCGGTCTTTTAAGATGAAGGATCTAGGAGTAGCTGATGTTATTTTGAACATCAAGCTATTCAGAGATGATAATGGTGGGATCACACTGCTTCAGTCTCACTATGTAGAAAAGATCTTGAGTCGCTTTGGGTATAGCAACTGCAAGACTTCTCCAACACCGTATGATCCTAGTGTGTTACTTCGAAAGAATAGAGGCACTACTAGAGATCAATTGACATATTCTCAGATTATTGGGTCGCTTATGTATTTAGCTAGCGCTACAAGGCCTGACATCGCTTTTGCTGTAAGAAAACTCAGTCGGTTTGTTTCAAATCCTGGAGATGATCATTGGCAAGCTCTTGAGAGAGTCATGCACTATCTAAATGGCACTGCGAGCTATGGCATTCACTATACTGGGTACCCAAGGGTGCTGGAGGGATATAGTGATTTAAATTGGATATCTGATGCTGATGACATAAAGGCCACGAGTGGATATATATTTACACTTGGTGGTGGTGCTGTTTCTTGGAAGTCTTGCAAGCAGACCATCTTAACGAGGTCAACTATGGAAGCAGAACTCGCAGCATTAGACACAGCCACTGTTGAAGCAGAGTGGCTTCGAGAACTCTTGATGGACTTACCTATGGTTGAGAAACCTATACCCGCAATCCCAATGAACTGTGATAATCAAACTCTGATTGTTAAAGTTAACAGTTCTAAGGATAATATGAAGTCCTCAAGACATGTGAAGAGGAGATTGAAATCTATCAGGAAAATGAGAAACTCCGGAGTTATTGCATTGGATTATATCCAAACATCTAAGAATCTGGTAGATCCCTTCACAAAGGGTCTATCACGTAACGTGATAGAAAATGCATCAAAGGAGATGGGTATGAGACCCATAATATAAGTTTTCCACAGTGGTAAACCACTCTATGTGATCGGAGATCCCGCGAATTAGAATTGGGAGACAAGCTGTTGGTTAACTGAGAGGAAAGTATCCCTACTTGAAAGCACCACTCCGTGAAGATGCAATACTTTCCTATTCTGCATGGCAGGTTGATTTATCTTAATGTGTTCTAAGTGGCTTAGTTTAAGAAGAGATGTTGTCCTGCAGAACATCTTTTGAAGAACACACCTATATGAGTCTGATTGTTAAACGTCGTAGTCTATGAGAGTTGGGTGCTCTCTAATAAACTCATGAAAGGCTATGGAGTATGACGCATAAGCTCCACCCGAGGGGAAGTCCCACGGCAGCCTAGTATTGGTCAAGGCTTTGTGTAAAGCTAGAATGCAGCAAACTTGCAGTTCAAGGCATAGTCCACTTTACAAGTTGCAAACTAGTGTAGCATAGAGTTCTAGGTGGAAGTTCAACTTAACAGTCTCCACTAGTACCAGTATATAAACAATGTTTTGGAACCATAGGCAAATTTATGTGTGCCTCTGGGATCTGGTGGGGGATTTTTGGAATTTTGGTTAAATCTCTTGGAAAATTGCTCTATTTATCAACAGATTCTAGGATAGAAAAGAAGATCTAGTGGTTAGCAATGTTGGGATTTGCTAGTCTTGATCCGATAGTCGATGTTCAAAGTTACTTGTACATTAATAGTGACTAGTAATTTACACGTGTCCTGCACGTGAGGCTCAGATAATAGATGCATGGCATTTCATCACTATATAAAATTATAATAGGTATGGGTGTTCAAAAAATTATAAATTTGATCAATATCTATAAAGTATGGGTATATATTTGATTCTTGTACTTCGTATCATATAGTAGTCAATGTTTATTAGCTACCTAACACTTGAAAATTTTGGTAACATGCTCTAAAGAAACGATGTAGAAGATCCAAGAGTGATGGAAAAGTGTGTTTTGAGGTTTGTGCATAGCATTCATTGTGCTAAACACTATCAATAGAATCTTCTAGATGCTAGAATGGAAAATAAGATCCAATGGCTGAAAATATTGGGATTCGCAAGTCTTGTTCCAACGGTGAATATTTAAAGTTATTCATACACTATACAATTGTAATATAAGAAAGAAAAGAAGATCCAATTGTTAGCAATATTAAGATCTGCTGGTCTTGATCTAACAGTCCAATGTTCAAAGTTACTCGTACACTGTATACTGATAAGGATATGGAATTTTCCTATGATGGATGTTTGATTTGTAGGGATTGATTCCCATAGGAATTTTCCTCTAGTTAGGCATGTTTGATTCAAAGCATTTTAAAAGCACATGAATAGGAAAACCACCAAAATGGTATGTCATGACATGTGAAATCCTAAAGGAACGAAAAACGCAGGAATTAGCTACAGAAGTCGTTTGATTGTACCATAGGAAAAACGTAGGAAATTTGTATTGTATATATATATAGATAGATAGATTGAGTACATGGCATAGTTGTCATAGAGACATATGAAATTTTCCAAGAGGTATAACCTCATGTTAGAATTTCTATGGGATTGTAATATAGGAAAGGAATCTATAGAAATTTTGAAGGGTTCAACCCTTTGAATCAAATGGTCTCTATAGGTAAAAATCACATGGGTAAGAATCCTATAAAATTCATTTGTAAATCCTTTGAATCCTACGAATTCCTATAGGATTAGAGTGGGCATGACATTGCAATCCAATATGTTTCCTATTCCTATGTTATTCCTATCCTACGAGTCAAACAAGCCAGCATGCGAGTCTTCATAAATAGGAGAAAATGTTCCCTCACTAGTACCTCGGAGCACACAAAAACATATGTTGCCAGGGTATTTTTCACTTTTTACTTGGCATTTTTCAAAAAAAAATCTGCCCCCTCCGTCTCAAAATAGATGTCGCAAATTTTTCAATATTTGGATGTATCTCATACTAAATAATGTCTAGATACATCCAAATTTAGACAACTTTGCGACATCTATTTTGAGACTGATGAGTAGTATTTTTGTGTTTTTTCTTGAGCCATCGGATCGTAATCGTGGGGCAGGAGGGGTGTCGCGCCACGGTTTTAGAATTGGAACGTACACGCTCTCGCACGACCATGTCACGTAGTGCTCCAAAAAATGGAGTAACCAAACTTACCATTATTAGTAAGTTGCACGTGTCATGCACATGAGATCCACATAATAGAAGGAGTATGCCACATCATCAATATATAAAGTTAAAATAGCTAAAGCTCAAGAAATATAAATTTGAGCCATATCCATTAAGTATTGGTGTATACTTGGTTCTTATATTGTATAACATGTAGGAATAACATTTATTAGCTACCTAATACTTGAGAATTTTTAAAACACGGTCTAGAGACAGAGATGATTCTATATTATTGAGAGGTTTGCTTTAAGGTTTGTGTATAGTGCTAAAGACTATCAATAGAATCTCTAGATGCTTGAATGGAAAAGAAGACCCAACAGTTGGTAATGTTGGGATCTCCAAGTCTTGATCCAACAATAAATGCTCAGAGTTATATGCTACAAAATACTTATACCAGTAGAAGAACTAGATAAAAAGTACAAGACCATTCAAAGGAAAAGGAAAACCATCTCCACATATCGCAACCATGCATGGTCGTGTGATTAGGCATGGTCCATGCCCTAGTTGTGGCATGTGACATAGAAGTTGAACAATTTCAAAATCTCTTAAAATCCTAAATATAAAAATTAGTAGCAACCTCAGTTTACAGCCAAAATACACCATTCCTAGTGCCAAAATACAACTATAGTATAGTAAACGACTAGTACTCTACAACTAAATTAACTGGTAATACATGATTACAATCGCACTAGGATCATTAGCCGAAGATTAAGATCAACTCTTCCCCTCGATGCAAACGCAGAAAGACAATACCTTCATCATATTGTACTATCCAGCACCAGCGGTAATGTACCGCAGCGGCACCGTGAGAAACGTGAGATCTTCGAGGGCGACACTGCCCGGCCACACGTAGCTCATCGGCTCGATTACCCCATTAAGGGTATCCATCAATAGGTACTGTCGGAGCCCTTGCTCCCGGGGTGCCACGTCCTCGCACTAGACGGTCCCTGCAACATACGGGTCTTCGCCTTCAAGAGGTAGGATGCCTCTCGATCGAACATAACCGGGTGGGCCTCGTGAGGCTTTCTCCCGAGGGAGGCTGCCACAGGAGCATGTAGCATCCTCGAGCCTCGGATAACCCTGGGTGCCTCCGGTGGCAGAATAGTAACTACGCCGCACAAAATGCGGACTACAGCCCCGATAGGAAGTACATGGATTTTGCGGCATCAAATGCCTCAAAAAAGAAGACCTAGTCCACCCCCTTTCTCATAGGGTAGGGACAGATGATCTTGTGACAAGATGCTACCCACGGCAAGAGAGAGCACCGGTGTTGGGTCCGCAGCATAGAAAAAAAATTCCTACGATGAGAACTACACGCCAAGATCTATCTACTAGGTACTTAGCAACGGGTGGACATACATCCAATGAGAACTTACCCTCGAAGACAACGAGTTTTGTTAACGAGTAGGAACTCGTGGTTGATGTAGTCCTACACTTGCCGATCTCAAGATCGTGAGGAAGTCCGAGCACCGCAACTCAGTAGCGCATCCGCACTCGCACACACGTTCAAGCCACATGACAACCTCCACCTCCTCGCTCCAGCGATCCAGCGGAAGCAGCAACTCCTTCCAGACAAAATGCCACCGGGAACATGTATCTCGCTAATCCGAGACCATGGGGAATAATTCTAGAGGGGGAGAGAGATCCTTCACAAGGAGGTGTGAGGAAGAAGGAGGAAGAGAGGGGCCTTTTATAGGAGGGGGGTGCCCCTCCCCATGGCCGGTGCATGGGGGAGGTGACCCTTCACCTCCTCCATTCATGTGGTGGTAACCCCTCCACATTAAAATGCCTCTTCACATTCCCCTTTAAAGTCCCTACTTTAAATGCATTAAAATTCTCTAAGTTTAATGCTCTCTCATTTAATAAAACTCTTTTATTAATTTATTCAGAATTTTGTTAATTACTTTAATTAACAAACATTCACATATAACCCCTTGCAATATTTCAATATCACATGCAGAACCACTTTCTGCAATTTCACCCGAAACAATTTCCGGTTTCTATCGAAACAATTCCTATGCTTTGCAATTCTTTCGTCTGAAACATATGTGCTCCAAAATGGTGTCCGTGTTACCCTACGGTTCGCGAATAATGTAGACATGATTGAGACTCCCTCAGATCAATAATCAGAAGCGGGACCTGGAGGTCCATACTGACTCCTGCATATTCAACGATGACTTCTGTGATCGTGAGAACCTTTAACGCTTGTAATTTAATCTCTTTATCTCTTGATATAATACATGTCCGAGATTCGATCATCGGTATCCAAATACCTAGTTTGATCTCGTTACCGACATGCACTCTTTTCTCGTTCCCGTGATATAACATTCTAGTGATCACATCACTTGCTTGCGAGCTACCTTAATGTGATATCACCGAGAGGGCCGAGGGTATATCTATCCGTCATCGGGATTGACAAATTCCACTCTTGATCCATGAGCCTCAACATAACACCTTCGTAGCACTGAATCCATCTTTATAGTCACCCAATTACGGTGTGACGTTTGATGTTATCAAGATACTCTTCCGGTGTTAGCAATTAACTTGATCTCATGGTCTAAGGATAAAGATTACTTCGTATGATGTTATAGCAATGTAAACATAATGACTTGATCATAATGCTATACTTCAGATGAATGTTCATCACATCATTTCACAAATGTTGTGACCTTGTTATTAACAACATCCAATGTCCATGATCAGGAAACCTTGATCATCTTGTTAATCAACAAGCTAGTCTATAAGAGAGGCATAACTAGGAACCCTTTTTGTTTATTAAACACACATGTATTGACTTTTCCAATCAATACAATTATAGCATGCAAAATAAACATCTATCATATATAAGGAATACATAATAACAACTTTATTATTGCCTCTCAAGGCATATTTCCTACAACCGGATGAAGACAAGCGACATTGACAAAGGACACTTTATAGGAGGATGGAGTAGGGCGCGGCAAGCTGGACCAAGTCCATGCAAAGTAGTCTCCTAGACTGGGATCACAATGGGCGGCATTGTGGTGACCCTCCTCGTCCATAGACTAAGGGAAGAGGTCCGACACCGCCCTATATAAGGAGCCCTTCTCCTGCCTTGCAAGGGACGGATCCCAGAGATCTAAAACCCTAGACATTGATCCACCATTGTAACCTCGCAAGGCACGTGAGCAATACAACAAAGTAGGAGTAGGGGCTTTACCTCCTCACGAGGGTCCCGAACCTGGGTAAAAAACCCTGACGTCAACTCTCTGTCATGGATCCGCTCCGCCGCCGTAGCCTTTGCCGGACTCCTTCCAAATCGCATGTTTAGCCCCTCATGAACCAAGGGATCATTGGACCCTAGTTCCTTTGCGGGACAAATCTCTGACATTTGGCGTGCCAGGTAGGGGGCTGAGGCGTGATTTCAAGACCTTCGATGACCTCGACAACATGTCGGCTGGCAACGAGACATGCGCCAAGCGAGCCCTCCATCGTCCCACGGGAAAGGCCTAGAAAGAGCTGGCTCCACAGCGTGCTGCCTCCGAGCAAGTCCCGTGGACAGAGTACGAGGTGGATCCTCTTACCGCCCATTGCGGGAGCCTGCCCCCTCCTCGCATGGCGTCATGTCGCTCTCCTGCACCGCGTCTTCCCGCGGCCACCCTGACTAGCTCACCGCGGGGGCCGCCAAGCGTATGGTGTGTGAGATCTTGGACCACCCGCCGGCCGAGCAGGGACAGGAGAACTGGCACGACCGAATCGCTAAGCTCCTCGATGCCGCCACCCTCTCCCCTAAGGGATCAGGGGCTCAACCTGAGGGCGGGGAGCTGGGGGCTAGGGGCTCTCTCCCGCCTCGCCGGAGCGAGGGTGCGGCCAAGCTAGGCGACGCCTCTCCACTGCTCAAGAACAACTGCCAGATCATCTCGCCTCCCGTCGCTGCGGCGTCACCGGGCGAATGCGAGGACCGCCTTGCCGAGGAAATCGCCGCTGCGGGGTAGCAGAACCATGCGGCCCTCGACAGTGGCAGGCGGTCCAGGCCAACGGCTGCCTAGCCTTCACCAAGAACCTCTACCACATGGTTTGGCCTCACAAGTTCCGCCCGGAGATGCCGGCGAGCTACGACGGCACCACGAACCCGTGCGAGTTCCTCCAGCTTTACACCACGGGCGTCGAAGCGGGGGGAGGAGATGACTGTGTCATGGAGAACTAGTTCCCCCTATGCTTGAAGGAGGCGGCCAGCACCTGGCTGATGAACCTCCCCTAGGAGTGAATCGGCTAATGGGCGGAGCTTAGCTCCCTCTTCATCTCCACCTTCAAGGGAACCTATGAGTGCCCTATCGCCTACTACGACCTCCGCCAGATACGGCAGCAGCCTGACGAGACCCTCTTCAAGTTCCTGCATAGGTTCAGTCGAGTCCGCAACAAGATCCCCAAAATATCAAACTCCATCGTCATCACTGCCTTCTCGGAGGGCGTGAAGGACGTCAAGAAGAGGGAAAAGATCGGGATCCGGGGAAAGAGCCTCACCACCGCCACCAAACTATGTTTCATGGCCGAGAAGTGCGCGAAGGCCGAGGCGGGGCGGATGTTTGGCCTCACGGCGGCAGAAACCACCCCCAAGGCAAGGCAAAGGATCCCAAGCTCAAAACCGCCACCGTCGCGGCAGTAGAACCAGATCGGAAGAGACCTCACAAAGGAGCTAGCAAGCGGGAGCGGGACGACAGCTCATACTGCCACTTCCACGAGAAGCCAGGCCACCCCATTGACTACTTCTATGATCTCAAGAAACTCCGAGACGTGGGAAGCAGCCAGAGGCGGCCAAGGCGGGGGCAACCAAGGAGGCAATTGCTGGATCAACAACTCTAGTGGATGCAACACCCCTCTGGTGGACCGCCAAGCCAACGTCGTGCAACATCACCCGCACCCCCAGGAGAAAGGGCATATCGAGGACCCTGGGGGCTACCAAGTGCCGCAGGGTGCAATACGCTGCATCCTTAGTGGCTCCCAAGACCCAACGTCCAACCGGCACTTCAAGCTACTCACTCGCGTGGTCGCAGCTGCCAGACTAGGAATCCCCTCACCAAAGCTCAAGTGGTCCCAGTGCGCCATCACCTTCGACGCTAGCAACCACCCTATATCCACCAGGCCCGTGGGCACACTCCCCCTGATCTGCACCCCCACCATTAACAACATCATGGTCACAAAAAACCCTCATCGACGGAGGCGAGGGCCTGTACATGATCTCCACCGAGACTTTCGCCCAGATGCAAGTGTCATATGACAGGCTGATGCCGACCATCCCATTCTCAGGGGTGAAAAGTGGATCCACCATAACCATCTAGCAGGTGCGCCTCTCCATCACGTTCGGAACATGCGACAACTATCGCACCAAGCTCATCGACTTCGACGTGCAGCACATCAACCTCCCGTACAACATTATCCTTGGCTACCCTGTGCTAGCCAAGTTCATGGCCACACCATGCCTAGAACATGATCAAGATGCCTGGTGGCAGTGGCGGAGTTATCACGGTCCGTTGCAACAGGGTGGAAGCATTACACTCCATGGAGAACGCCTACAAGAATGTTGCCACCACCTATCCCAAGGATATGGATGCTCTGGACTACGTCGGGGGCTCCGCCAGGAGAAAACAGGTGATGGCTTAGGAGAACGCCATGGCAATGATGGCAGCAGCCGCACTGACCCTGGCTCGCGAGGGGCAGGACGTGGCTGGTAGCAGTGACCTCATGAGGGGTTTGGGCGCACCCCCATCCATCCTCACGAGGGAGGAGGTGCCTCCCGAGGATGGCGATGACGTGGAGGCTCCACACTTCCCCATGGACTATACCTAGCGCGCATACAACACCTGCTGTCCCCACAGCGGTAGCTAAGTGGCAAAGATGGCTGGCGGCCAGGGCTGCTGGAAGGTGGACAAACCTCTCCAAATGGCACGTGTGGATCCGTGACTTTTTTGAAGGTGAACCTCAAAAAACCCTCATCCCTTATGGTTTTGCCTCTCTTTAGACCCCTTATGGTTTTGAAGGTGGTATTTGTAATAAGTCGTACTATTGACGCTTCTTTAGATCTTGTGCCCTATGCACGCTTGGCTATTTGGTTTTTCCTCAGAAAAGCACTTCTCCAGAAAACTGGACCACCAGATTTGCCTCACACAGTCCACATGAGCAGGGGCTAGGGAGGGTACCCTTCACCAGGCCAGTTCCTGGTGCTTAAGATCGTCATGTAGCGCGTGTACGGGCCTGTAATGATGGTCGCTCTTTCCCTATGGCCCTCTCCTAGTAAGGTCTATGGGGCAGCTCGTCAGGACCTAAAGTGTCGAGATCTGAACTCCATGGCCCGTTGCTCAGCCGTGAGTTACCTCACCCACGGTTCCTAACCTTGTTTTTATCCCTCATGTTAACTCATGAGGCCCTACTCCTCCGTAGCCCGAGTTCGTCAGGACCTAAAGTGTCGAGCTCTGAACTCCACGGCCCGTTCCTCGGCCGTGTGTTACCTCCCCATGGTTCATGACCTCGTTATTATCCCTCGCGATGGCTAATGAGGCCCTGCTCCTCCGCAACCTGAGCTTGTCAGGACCTAAAGTGTCGAGCTCTGAACTCCACGGCCTATTGCTTGGCTGTGAGTTACCTCACGCACGGTTCCTGACCTTGTTTTTATCCCTCACGACGGCTCATGAGGCCCTGCTCCTCTACAGCCCGAGCTTGTTAGGACCTAAACTGTTGAGCTCTGAACTCCACGGCCCGTTCCTTGGATGTGAGTTACCTCACCCATGGTTCCTCACCTCGTCTTTATCCCTCGCGACAGCTCATGAGGCCCTGCACCTCTGTAGACCGAGCTCTCCAAGACCTAAAGTGTTGAGCTCTGAACTCCACAGCCTGTCCCTCGGTCGTGAGTTACCTCACCCACGGTTCCTGACCTTGTTGTTATCCTCGATACGGCTCGCGAGGCACAACCCCTTAGGTGACGGCTCTCGAGGCCCTATCCCTCTGTTAGCCTTCGAGGACCGAGGCCCTGTCCCTTAGTTACCCGTCTAGGATCCAAAGCGTTGAGCTTTGAACTCACAGACTAGGACCGGCCATGAGTCACCTCACCTAGGGCCCCTGACGTTTGTGCAAAACTCACGTGATACCCACAAATCCCTCGGCTCGGGGGCTGGTGGGAAGAGCACCTAGTCCCGCAGCTTTCTCCTCGAGAGGCTTGCGGGGCGACGCTGGAGACACCCTCTTCAACGGCTAAGCTACATAGGGCATAGAGTGTGGGCTTTGAACTTACAGTCCCGAACAATGGTAAGTATCCCCACGTATGGTTACCAGCGCTTACAACCCTTCGCGTGGGCTTGCCATAGGTCTCCAGCTACACGCGCTCACACGCTACATACATCCCCTCGGGAGGCACCCGTGACGGATGCACGAGCCTCGCGAAGCTGTGTCGCCTCTCAAGAAGGTGGGCTCTAGAGGTTATCACAGGATCCCTCCTTGAGGGTACGCGTTGGAGCCTCTCCTCGAGAGAACTGCCCGGATCCACTACGGTCAGCAAGCTACGATAAGACCGCCTGGGCTCCCTGGGGCCCCATAACCTGAGCTATTCCCCGTGAAAATAGGGGGCTACCCCTAGAGGCGCTAAGAGCCTTGCAGGCCTAATCAAACGCGTTCCACTACGCGGCAGTCCGGCCTGTTGGCTGAAATGGGCACCCACCAACAACGTCCGCGGGCGCCGCCTCCGGGAATTACCTCCACAAGCTCTATACCCACAACCTCCCCTCACGAGGATCTCGTCCCAGGACACGTAGTCGCTCGGAGGACGTGTATGATGCCTCTAGAGGGCCCTCCCTGCAAAAGGAAAGGGCGACCCGCCAACACTGACTAGGAAAGATGGTGCGATGCCATGAACATGCAACAAACTCCGAGCACGACAAGAATAGACAAAGGGAGGAAAAACAGAACAAGGTCCATCACAGGGAAGTTCATCCTAAATTCTTAGTTACAATGCAAAAGGAGACGATAACTGTCTCGGTGTCACACCTTCAGGGGCCGAGCAATGCACTTCCCGGCGGCGCTGCAACGACAACGCCTACTGGGTGGCCCATAAGTGAGGGGGATAGTCGACGTGGCACAGTTGTGTGTCAAACACTAAGACAGAGAAGTCCCCTTTTTTGGCATACCGAAATCATAGAGCGAAGGCGTGCTAGATGCGGTGCTCGGAGAGGGAACGCCGCCAGCTACCGGAGATGAACTTCTCACCTCCCTAGAAGGTTGTGATGCTCACGTACCACTTCTCGCGCCCCTAGAGTGGCACAGCTGGGCCTCATCCCAGAGGTCATGCGTGGTCCCGAGCACTAATCTCTTGGGGACCTCCACCCTCATGAACCAATCCATGCCGTGGAGGACGACAATGAAATCGATGACCCTTTCAGGCTTAGGGTCATCCTCGATCTTTATAACCACGGGAACAGGAGCCTCTTGAGCCGGGTCCTTGAGGGGAACAGGGTTGTTCGGGCCGGACCCAGCTCTGGGCCTGCCACCACGCCCTCTGCAGCGACCCCCGCCACTCCCAGGAGGGCGGCCATGCCAGCGCTTGGCAGGAACCTCTCCTAAGGCCGCGCCCACCTCTACGGGTGCAAGAACGGCGAGAGGCGTGCCAAGACCACCGTGTCTCCCTCGACAGCTCCCGTATGGTCTCCTGCAACCACGCTTCACCGGTGGAGTCTCTATCGTGTCGGTCATCGTGGCCTTGGCCTTCTACTTAGCCGACAAGTGTGTGAAATCCATGGAAAGGGGGCAAGAGTTTTTGACTCGAGAGCACAAGAGAGGAAAGAAGGAAGCAAAAAAGTGGGAGCTAAAAGATTCCTTCCCCAACTTTTATCGTGCCCGTCGAAAAGATGTATCGCTGCACCGCATACACGGTATTAACCGATGGGCCCCATGCGCCATCACGTCATGGGAATAACTCCTAGAGCGGGAATAGTGCGCTCCAGATTTACGGGCGAGCACTCACAGCCGGTTGGGCTTCACGGCTAAGATTAGAGCAGGCTAGGTCCTTGTTGACCAAGTGAGCGCAGGGGCCCACCTACTGTCTGAGTCCGCTTTCCCCTTCAAGCCCATGAGGGGACACGTGCAGGCCAAGCGCCCTGGGGATACTGTCGGAGCCTGGCACCCAGGGTGCCACGTCCCCACGCTAGACGAGCCCCGCAGCGTAAGGGTCTTCGCCTTCAAGAGGTAGGCTACCTCTCAAGGGAACATAATCGGGTGGGCCTAGTGAGGCGTTCTCCCTAGGGAGGCTGTGTCCTTGAGCCTCGGATACCCTCGGGTGCATTCGGGGACAGAATAGTAATTATGCCGCATGGAGTGCGGACTACAGCCCCGATAGAAAGTAGATAGATTTTGTGGCATCAACTGCCTCAGAAAAAGACCTAGTCCACCCCCTTTTTCACAGGGCAGGGACAGATGATCTCATGGCAAGAGGCTCCCCCAGTTGCCATTCTGGCAAAAAGAGAGAAAAAGTAGAGAGCACCGGATGAAGACAAGCGATGTCGACAAATGACACTTTACAGGAGGATGGAGTGGGGTGCGGCAAGATGGGCCAAGTCCATGCAAAGTAGTCTCCTAAACCGGGATCACGATGGGCGGCACTATGGTGACCCTCCCCGTCCATAGACCGAGGGAAGAGGCCCGACGCTGCCTATATAAGGAGCCCTTCTCCTGCCTTGCAAGGGACTGCTCCTAGAGATCTAAAACCCTAGACTTTCATCCACCATTGTAACCTCGCGAGGCACGCGAGCAATACAACAAAGAAAGAGTAGGGGATTTACCTCCTCACGAGGGTCACGTACCTGGGTATAAAACCCCGACGACAACTCTATATCGTGCATCCGCTCCGCCGCCGTAGCCATCGCCGAACTCCTTCAGAATCGCGTGTTCGGCCCCCTCACGAACCAAGGGATCGTTGGACCCTAGTTCTTTCGCAGGACAAATCTCTGATAGGTACGCCGGCAATGGTGGGCCAGTCGTACACATCTTAACCGTGTACTAGGGCCACGATCACGCGGCCAACCTATCGCACACCAAGGAAACTGAAGTGGACTGCCCGAGCATGCCGATGATGAGGGTGAACACGCTAGCGTCATCACCGTAGACAATGACCATGCATGGTGGAAAGGAAGATAACGACATCGCTACGGTACACACCATGGGCTTACCGTATGGCATCCTATGCACTTGGACGTGGTGGACGCAGTGGAGGTGGAAGAGGAGCACAACTGGCGAGGCGGTGAACATACCACTGACTCCGTGTAGCTGTAGGAGCCATATGGGCGCATGTTCTTGTGGTTGCCAAGTTTGTGGTAGTCGACCAATGTGAGGCAGATATTGTGGGGGCACTCAACAACTAGTGGCGCTAGCTCGTCTTCATACATTGTTGGCTAACTCTTGGTGGAATCCCATAACACGCACGGCCTTTTATAGGTTGAGTGTTTCCCGGGTAGCTCGGCTCGCTGACAAAGTGCCAAAAATTTAGAATTTATCACCTATTAGCATGTTTTATTTACATGTAGTATTAAGGGAATTGAAGATGGGGTCCCTTGATCCATCCTAGAGCCACGCTCCTGCATAAAACTAGATTACTTCAGTAGGTATCTCCACAGTGCGGCTAAGGCTGTGCACTTTATTATGTATGTGGTGTTTTGTGCCTCTTCCTCTACTTTGGATACAATGCAAGATTTTAGTGTAGAATGCAGAAAGTTGACAAGTGAGTAAAGCAGGTATAACGTTGAATACTAGACAAACAGATCTTACCCACGTGGAGGTAAAGAAGGTCTACTCCTAGAGAGAGAGAGAGAGAAGCCTGGGACCTGGCGTAAAGTGTACAATGCTACAGGGGAGCTATGAAGGAGTGCATGCATGTCTTCAACACGAACGAGCATTTTATTGTTTCTACTTGTCTCTTCTGTCTCTTCCGTTTGTCAGCATGGAAGCGTCGTTTCTCTTGTCCATTACTTTCTTGTATTGTAGGTATTGTTTGGTGGGGGAGGGTGGGGGTCGTTCAAACTTGCCTAGATACAAGTACAGAAGTGTAGGAGAATTTCGATCGGAGGAGTAGGAGGTACTTAGAAAAAATAGGTCCGGATTTTTGAAATGCATTGGGAGTTAGTAGTACAGTAGCATTATGAGTGGTAGTATAGTTGTACTCCATTACATGGATGTCTACTCAAGTTGTTGTATTCTAGTACATGGCTTTTTACTCTAGTAGGTAGGCATACATGGCAGGGGTGCCTATTTATGGCTTTTTACTAGGAGGATAGTAGTAGTAGTCGAGTACTCATGCCTAGTCACTTCATAGTTGATACTTCAGTAGTACTAGTATACTGGACTGGAGTACTTAGATACATGTCCTAGGTGGGCCTCGATGCCTTGGGACTGGTTAATGCCTTGCTGCCTGACCCCACATCCAAGGCAATTCATTTTGCTCCTCTCTTGATTTCTCCATGATTTTCTTCTGTCTGCTTGTATCTTTTCTCTCTTCATTTCTCGACATGGTGTGCAACCTCGTTTCTCTTCTCCAGTTCCTTGTTTCACTTTTCCTTCAACAGGAAAACAGTTGAGAAATTCTTGCGAGGAGGAGTTGAATGTGGTGTGATGTTAGATAAAATTTAAGATGTATTAGTAAGATGAGGGATATTTTAGTAAAATTCATGACCAAATATATAAGCACACAAAACAAATTCGGTTTCCTCTCTCCTTTGTTGCCCTAAAACGGACGACTGGTCTCTCTCTCTCGTCCATAGCCTTACAAATTTCCAATCATAAAAAGCAACACCGATTCATAAACAGCATTACAAATTTCAAATTATAAAAAGCATCACCAAAGAGCCTCAGACATTAAAAATTATAAAAATCCTCCTAAATTTTGTAAACAACCTAAAAAATTTCAAATTATAAAAATGATCACAAAAAGCATGATGGAATTAAAATCATAAAAAGCATCATAAAAGCCTCAAAAGTTTCAAAGTATTAAAGCACCGCAAACTTGTAAACGGCCTCACAAGTTTGAGATTGTAAAAAAAGCAACACAAAAAGGCACCCATATTTCAAATTACAAGAAGCACCATAAATTTGAGAACAACCTTACAAATTTCCAATTAGAAAAAGCAACACCAAATCATAGACAAATTTCGAATCATAAAAAGCATCACCAAAGAGCCTCACGAATTTAAAAACTATAAAAAGCATCCTAGATTTTGTAAACAATCTCACAAATTTCAAACTATAAAAGCATCACAAACTTGTAAACAACCTCATGAGTTTCAAACTGTAAAAAAGAAACACAAAAAGGCACCCATATTTCAAATTACAAGAAGCATCAAGAATTTGAGAACAACCTCACAAATTTCCAATTATAAAAAGCAACATAGAATCATAAACAACCTTACAAATTTCAAATTCTAAAAAGCATCCTAAATTTTGTAAATATCCTCACAAATATCAAAGTATAAAAGAATCACAAACTTGTAAATAGCCTAACAAGTTTGAAATTTAAAAACAGCAAAAAAAAGGCACCCATATTTCAAATTACAAGAAGCATCATGAATTTGAGAACAACATCACAAATTTACAATTATAAAAAGCAACACTGATTCATATACAACCTTCCAAACTTGAAATCATAAAAAGCATCACCAAAGAGCCTCACAAATTAAAAAAATATAAAAGCATCCTAAATTTTGTAAACAACCACACAAATTTCAAATTATAAAAGCATCACAAATTTGTAAAAAGCCTCCCAAGTTTCAAATTGTAAAAAAGCAACAAAAAAGACACCCATATTTCAAATTAGAAGAAGCATCATGAATTTGAGAATAGCCTCACAAATTTCCAATTATAAAAAGCAACTTCGAATGATAGGCAGCCTTAAAATTTTCAAATAATAAAAAGAATCACCAAAGAGCCTCCAAATTTTTAAAAACTATAAAAAGCATCCTAAATTTTGCAAACAGCCTCACAAATTTTAAAGTATAAAAGCATCAGAAACTTGCAAACAACCTCACAAATTTCAAATTGTAAAATAGAAACCCAAAACACACCCATATTTAAAATTACAAATAGCGTCATGAATTTGGGAATAGCCTCACAAATTTCCAATTATAAAAAGCAACACTAATTCATATACAACCTTACAAATTTGAAATTATATAAAGCGCCACCAAAGAGCCTCATAAACTTAAAAATTATAAGAAAATCCTATATTTTGTAAACAACCTCAAAAATTTCAAATTAGAAAAATGATCACAAAATGCATGGAATTCAAATTATAAAAAGCATCATAAAATCCTCATAAATTTAGAATTATATAGGGAGAGCATGCATCATGAAAATCCGCACAAATTTCAAATTATAAAAAGCATCATAGAAATGCCTAGTTTTTTATGATCATGGTGCCGAACTTGTAATTTTTGATGGCATGGTGGCAAACTGGTGCTCCAGTGCCAAACTTGAAAAAATATAGGGATAGTGCACCGGGATATCAAGGCAATTGGATCGTATAGGATACCATGTGGGTGGCCATGATTGGTGTGAGGTAGGTATCAACCAATCTGGGCCCACCAACACATAAGAGCAAGCATAACCTAAGACATAGCTAGGTTCATGCTAAGAAAACAATTATCCCTGAGTCTAAGAAATGAAATATGCTCCACTGTTTAATCCCATGTAAAGCCCCACCAACTAGCGAAGAAGGAAACAACAAAAAATGTGTACAAGACACTGAAAAGTGGGACCATCTTGCACTTGATTCCCTTAGACATATGTCTAGTACTAGACTTATAGTCTAACAAAACTTAGCTAGACACACCTTCTCCACTATTTTACATAGGATTAAGGCCAAAATGAATCTATTATACATAGGTTTTTTACTAAACTGCACATGCTCTAAATGAACACCTTTTGCATGCAAAAAATGGTTTTCCAGGAATATTTTTTTGGGAATTGTTTTCAAGATCGAACTCTGATGAAATAAAATAATGTGTACCTACAAATGATTTGAAAAAGCACGAGCAAGCTATGCGACCTTGGTAGTGTAATCATAGGTCGGTTTAAGAGAAATCGGTGGTAATTTGAAAAACCCTTCATCGATATTGTCTATCAACCAAGATACACGAGTGTCCCAAGTATGACCTCATTCCGACAAACTACGTCATGGTTAAGGCCATGACCTAGCTCATGTGAGTCGAAACCCATGCATATTCTTCATACCTCGTTGCTCAATTCTAAGAAGCCTTTTTCTGATAAACTCATGTTCCACGTGTTTGTTATTGTTGTTAGGTGGTAGGTTATGTAAAATGCTTTCACAAGATGTTTTCCCATTTTTCTGATATTATTGAATTAGTTGTACCAAACCCTGGCCCTAGACCCATCAAAACCAAGAGGAACATGTATAAAGGAAAAAGGGTTTTTGATGCAGGGAAAACCCTAAACCCATTATCAAAACATTTTTGATGCATGCAAAACCCTAAACCCATTATCAAAATAGCAAGATATACCTATATCGGAGTGTGTGCAAATTTTTGGCTCATTCCGACAACATCACCTAGTGAGAATGTTTTTTCTGTTAAGCAAGAACGAAGAATATGGTTGTGAATGCCACAAACCTACTTTTCATATAAAGAGGACATGTGTGCAAAACTTGAGTACTCCATTGTACTTTTATTGAACCATAGGGACAGGAAAATTGACTCCAAATCTCCAAAAGAGAATAAGAAATGGAGAAAAAAGAGGATCAAAAATAAACGGGAGCCATCATGAGAGTAGTGAAGAGGAGTTGAAGGCGGTGCAATGTCTGCAAAGCTATGATGGGTTCCTGACACAAGGTATAGGGTACACTCCACTAGTGGAGTACTAGTAAATTTATGGGACTCTAAGCAAAAAATTGTGTTTTCTCTCTCCTTCTTTGCCGGCTAATATCTCCCTTGTCCACAGCGTGGCACTGCGCATGTGTGCCTTGTATGGAAGCTCTATGTCAATCCCGTGTCTGGCATTATCGTCAGATGCGTTGGTGTGCATAGGAAGGACACATTTTGTACGTTGGAGGAAATGTAAAGGAGTCGGTAGTATCAAATCAAACATTCAAACTTGTCCAGTTTTGAAACTAGTTTCACAGCTTATGAAAATATGCTCAATGGACCCACCAGGCAGGCAATGTTTTGAGAACGGGTGAGATTTTGGAAAGATTCAACTACATGATAAGAATTTGCATGCCTGGAAATTTGACCTAAATTTTTTAAACAACCTCACAAATATCAAATTATAAAAGCATCGCAAACTTGTAAATAGCCTCACAAGTTTCTAATTGTAAAGAAGGAACACGAAAAGGCACCTATATTTCAAATTACAAAAGCATCATGAATTTGAGATCAGCCTCACAAATTTGCAATTATAAAAAGCAACATCGATTCATAGTTAGCCTTACAAATTTCAAATCATAAAAAGCATCAGCAAAGAGCCTCACAATTTTAGAACAATAAAAAGCATCCTAAATTTTGTAAACAACCTAAAAAAATTAAAAATATAAAAGCATCACAAACTTGTAAACAACCTCATGAGTTTCAAATTGTAAAGAATAAACACAAAAAGACAATATTTCAAATTACAAGAAGTATCATGAATTTGAGAACAACATCACAAATTTCCAATTATAAAAAGCAAAATTTATTCATAGACAGCCTTGCAAATTTCACATTGTAAAAAGCATCACCAAAGAGTCTCGCAAATTTAAAAACTATAAAAGCATCCTAAATTTTGTAAACAACCTCACAAATTTCAAATTATAAAAGCATCGCAAACTTAAAAACTATAAAAAGCATCCTAAATTTTGTAAACAACCTCACAAATTTCAAATTATAAAAGCATCGCAAACTGGTAAATAGCCTCACAAGTTTGAAATTGTAAAAATCAACACAAAAAGGCACCCATATTTCAAATTACAAGAAGCGTCAAGAATGTGGAAAAAGCCTTACAAATTTCCAATTATAAAAAGAAACACAGAATCATAACCAGCCTTACAAATTTCAAATATAAAAAGCACGACCAAAGAGCCTCGCAAATTGCAAAACTATAAAAAGCATCCTAAATTTTGTAAACAGCTTCACAAATTTTAGAGTATAAAAGCATCGCAAACTTGTAAACAGCCTCACGGGTTTCAAATTACAAAAAATCAACACAAAAAGGCACCATATTTCAAATTACAAGAAGTACCACCAAAGAGACTCGCAAATTTCCAATTATAAAAGGCAGCATCAATTTATTGACAACCTTACAAATTTCAAATTATAAAAAGCACCACCAAAGAGACTCGCAAATTTAAAAACTATAAGAAGCATCCTAAATTTTGTAAACAACCTCACAAATTTCAAATTATAAAAGCATTGCAAACTTGTAAACAGTCTTACAAGTTTAAAATTGTAAAAACAGCAACACAATAAGGCACCCATATTTCAAATTACAAGAAGCATCATGAATTTGAGAACAACATCACAAATTTCCAATTATAAAAAGCCACACTTATTCATAGACAACCTTACAAATTTCAAATTATAAAAAGCATTACCAAAGAGCCTTGCAAATTTAAAAAAGATAAAACCATCCTAAATTTTGTAGCATATAATAAAGGGTCCTATGATAAACACTGGTAGCATATGATAACACCAGTAGTATATTTACTTAAACCCAACTTCATTTTTTTTGCAATTCAATGACACATTGTTTTAACAAGATGATATTGATCCTGTTAGTAGCAACGCTGAGTCACGTAACAAGATGTGTTGTGTCGTGAGGAAGATCAAGTTGGGCCAGTACGATAAGTGTTGGCATGGAGCCATGGTGAGATGCCGAGGAAAGGGGTGCCTACTGAATCTGCTGCTACTGTCGTGCTATCTAGATATGTTGTTGTTGCTTGATAACCGCTACATTTTATGAACTTAATATGTTTGTGATGGATCAATTGTGATGGCCCCATGTTTTAATTTGTTTCCATATTGAGGGAAATATGGTGAACAAGAGAGATATAGAAGTTTCCTGCTCCAACGTATTTACCCTTGTGTTTCCAAATTGAGAGAGAGAGGCTACAGGTGGTGCAACTTGTTTCCAAATTGGGACAGGGTTGAGGGAGAGAGAGAAAAGCTACTCGTCAGCAGTAAATAGACGAAGGAGGGTGGAGAAGGAGAGGCTCGCTAGGAGGAGTTGAATATGGTGTGATGTCAGAGCAACTTTATGGTGTGTACCTGACACAAGGTGCACATTAAATTAGGACCTGGACCTGGCAAAGACACACGGTCGCTAGAGTCCACCTGCCCCGTGTTCAACAGGATGCATGATCTCGACCTCATCGTGCCCCTGCTGGTGCTGGACCATGCTTCCCTCCCCAAGGAGCACAAGTTGTTCGAGGGCACGTACCAGACCTATCTTATGTCATGCGGCTCTGTGTCTGTGTCTCAAGCAAAAAAACGGACCTCTAAACCGAGCTGTGCTCTGGTGGATTTGTTTCTTGTGGTCGAACCAGCCCACCTCGATTCAAGCCCTACACCTAGCATGGGTGCTTGCATTACATGGACTTATATCAAGATTTAACTAGTAATAATGTTATTTTAGTGATATGTAAAGTGCTGATCAACAGCGAGGCACCTGCGATGACTCTATTAACCTCAAGATATATCGACTAAGTATCTCGGAGGTGATCATAGGGGTATATGTGTTTGTGAGCATCTTAGATGTACTCCCTCTATCCGCAAATAAGTGTACTTCTAGCCTTGTCTTTAGTTAAACTTAGTAAACTTTGACTAATTTTATAGGAAAGTGTAGCAATATTTTTGACAGTAAATTGGTACAACTAGATTTGTTTCCAAATTTAGTTTCACAATATGACAATTTCATGTAATATATGTTGCTATATTTATCTATGAGGTTAGTCAAATTTAATAAAGTTTGACGTAGACAAAAGCTAGAAGTACACTTATTTCAGACGGAGGGAGTACTATGTTTCTCAACACACACACACAAACAGAGAGGTTTGGTGGTCCGATAAAAAAACTGAATGGACTCACCTTTTTTTAGAAGGCACTGGTCTAAGCAACAAAAAACTGGTGAAAAAATATGCTGCGACAAGAATCGAACTCGCAACCTTCTGCCACATAGAAATAGCACCACCTAAGGCTCAATGGCAGTTGGGCTTGCCATATTTTGTGATTACATATAGAAATATACTCAATATATACCTTTATGGTCATTTTGTTCCAAAATTTGATACAAATTTAATTAATAATAGCTGGGTTTTTTTTGCCGTGCATCCAACCAAATGAACCAGTGGTTTGACCAATAAACTAGTGAACCAGCTGTCTCACCGGTCGATGTTTTTAAACTATAGTCTCTGGTCATCTAGTGTATTCACTAGCTGTGTTTGCGTATATATGAAGGAGGCATTTTGGCGCCTAAGTAATAGAAATTCAAACATTCAAACATTTCCGAATTATAAATTTTCCCTTCAATTCATTCCCAAATGGCAAGCTGCTCGATGTAAAAAGTTGGACCCGACCCATGCATTGCTTAATAGGTATATTTTGTTCAAATGATTTCCACATAAATTTTCGAAGATTTTAATCATTGGGAATTTTTCCTATGGCCATCATTTGATTCGTAGGATTAGATCCTCGTGAAATTTCCTACGGGGTTTCAGTTGCACTATGTTTTGGAGGAAGATTTCATCCTTCTCAAACCTCGTATTAGAATTCCTTTCCTTTTCATGTGATTCAAATATATAGTGCTTGAAGAAAATCCGTGCAGAGGTTCGAAATCCCATAGGATTCAATGGGACAAGAAACTATAATCCAAATTTCCCTATCCTATGTTTTCCTTAACATGATAATTAATCAAATGTGCCCTCAATTTTTGGGTCCTTTTGTGACACCCCAGGGATTAAGGCTAGAAAAATCCCAGACCTCTGTCTGATATAAGCCTAACCTAAATCTTAGAATCATACAGAGAGAGAATCGTTAACATTACAGTGACCCTACGACACAAAAATTATTACAGCAAGCTCATAACTGAGCAAAGAACCAAAATATTACAAGCAGAGGTCACTGACCAAAAAAGTCAAACAACGGAAGGAAAATTATGCTATTAAGTATAGAAAACTTAACAAATGTCCTAAGAGGCCTGAAGCATATCGATGCCGTCCCAATAGATTCCAGCCTGCCGACCGGGAACTCCAAGCTACCCGTCGATGTCGATGCTTTAACAAACTCTTCTTCTGTGGTAACACTTACCTGCTACAAAAGTACCAACAAAGCAAGGCTGAGTACATGGTGTATTCCGCAAGACTTATGGCTGGTGGGGTTACTTTGCATAAAGCTAACTTTCTTTTGTAAAAGAGGAAGGAGAAGCTCGGCTAATAGAACCTTTTAAAGAAGGGTAAGAGAAAACGATATCTCTAGCTTTGATCTTCTTTTGATATCCACCAAATCTTTATCACCTGAACCTACCAACTAGGATCACCCCCTCGATCCCTGAGGAAGCATCCTTCAGAACACCTCACATCTCTTGTCAAGTTTTACGATTAGGTTATTCTTCTCTATGATCTTTGAATCCATTCCCAAGTCGTCCATAACCGTGGACATGTCTTTTCGAAAAGATTATTACCCTGCAAGGTTGCACAACTTTACCCACACGTACCAACCGATTCTTAATGCCACTTAAGATTAGCCCTCTTCCTTGGAAGGCCGGCAGAGATTGGTTTACCATGACCTTTACCTTGCTTTCGTCGAGACCATGAGTCATGCCCTAAGGAGATGACACCATAACAGGTCAAGTCCCGAAGCCGGTCCCTAGAGATGTGTGCGGGGAACAAGATTATGGAGGCCGTGCCTCTCTTGATCCCAGCCATGCTTACCTACTTGTATGAATGCACCTCCTCCACCTCCTTCAAGAACGACCAGAATGCATATGTCGAATGGAACGCCGGAACTATGTGACTCATGGAATATACTAGGCAAGTTAGTTGGTCGAGGGGGTTTCAAGGCCCCCGTGTGGCTGTACACTCGTCTTGGTTCAAGAGGCAAGAACTCAGGTCCTAGTGGTGGCAAGTATGGGACTGCAAAAACCACAACCCACTGTGGCCTCCCATACAAGCCTTAGCATGTTTAAATTTCATATCTGATCATACCACGTCATCCTGTCCAACTAGGTTCATTCGCAAATCTGAGTCATCAACAAGATGGATCAGCGGTAACAACTAAGCATGGATAAGCAGAACGGATACAAATAGCTCTAGCAAAGCTCACAAAGCCAAACCCTAGTTATGCTAGGAGCAGTGGATCAGGGAATATAGGCTACAAAGGAAACATGCATCAGATAGGATTACTTTATCAATAGATAAAATACTTTGGAATCGTATGCACATGACAAGAATAAAATACTTTGAACTCATAGGATTATATCATGTGTGGGGCTATGCTAGGCTTTGCATGTTGAGACTCAGATATAGAACTTCAGGTTCATCTGCTTGGCATCATTCGTCGTTATCCTTCGATGGTGTTGATCTTGATCTTCAATATTATACTCGATCTCGTTGCTCACATCAACTCCGAGGTCTACCGAGAAGAAGCAGAAACACCGGAAAGGAAAGCAACAGTCAACACATGGCATCGATGCAATGCTCAAGAAATGATGATGATATGACAAGTTAAATTGTATTGAAATTAAACCCTATGACATGCTTGGCAAATTAAATGGGGTCCGAGGGGTGCAAACTCTAATTCGGAGAAACCCCGGATGCATATGAGAGGGGTTATTTTCTTCTTCTAATTAAACTTTTCATGTAAGTTGCTTAACAATGCATGAGTATGAGTCTATTGTGTAGATCTCATTTTTCTGAACATTTTGATATATTATACATATTTTTACGATTTAAAATGAATTAGTTATGATTTTTCCCAATTTTAATCCATTTTTAAATCATTTTGAAAACAATTAAACATTTTTGGAATTTATTAAATTATTTTCCAGCTGGACCCACATGTCAGACTTTTATTAATTTCAGAAATAATTTCCAAAAATATTAAAAACCTGACATTTGGGACCCACCTGTCAGCATTTTATTTATTAGAACAATGACAGAAAATATTTAATAAAAAGAAAAGACACTTATTGCATCATGCTGACGTCATGCTAACATCAGCAATGGAGATGCCCTCTGCTAGGGATCGAATCCGGCGCCAGGGGCGATGCGGGACGACGAGAGCGGGTGGCTAGACGCGGGAGACCAAGGCGGACCATCTGGTGGTGGCACCACTAAAGAATGGTCGTCGGAGATGCTTTCCCGACGAGAAATTGCTACGGCCGATGGCTACGCACGGAGGCAGCACGCTACAGGAGGGTAGGGGAGAAGTAAGAGGTCCACAAGGACCAGCAGCTCACCACAGTGGCGCGTGTGTGGTCGGGGAGTGTTGGGGAGGTCGGAGGCAACGGCGAGGGTGCGGCGGAGCTCGTCGGAGGTGACGGAGGAGTGGTGGCTGGAGCTCGATTCAAAGCTTCCCTCTTAGATTCCTTTGGCAGGGAAGCAGAGGGCGGAGACGCGATTCCCGTCGCGTCGTCAGCTAGGCACGGGGTGGTGCAAAACGGCGGCGATTTGACGAAGACGTGGTCTAGGTTTTCAACTTCTGTGAGCGAGCAACATAGAGCGAGAGAGAGGGGAAATGGGGATAGGGAGAGAGAGCGTGACGCGGTGGTTCTTATCCTTGACGCAGAGAGCGGCGGCGGGCATCGTAATGCGAAGGAGATTGATGGCGGGGAGCGGGACACGTAGGAGCTTCGCTTCGTCCTTCTACTAGAGGAGGAAGAAAAGAAAAAGACGATCAAACAATTACGGGCCAACTGGGCTACAGTTGGGCCAGGAATGGGCCGTCTACTGGGTTGCTGGCTGCGCGCGCTGAGCAGCGGATAGCGGGGAGGAAGCTATGGGCCGTCCTGTGTGGCCTCGGTTCCCTCTTTTTTATAGAAAACTATTTGGTATTTCTGATTTCTATTTTCTCATTGTATTTTCATATTCAAACTATTTTGTACATTTTGAAATTACCAGAACTTTGTAAACATATTAAAATATTGCAGGGACCCTTTATAACAATTTGGGTTCCTTAACTTTTGATACTTTTGAAAATATAAAAGCCACCCTTTAGAATAAGTTTCGGAGAAAGAGAGAAAATATTAGGGTTTAAGGTTTCTTATTTCTCTTAATGCAATGTTTGTCAAGCCATGATATTCATGCTATGATCATGATGCGCAAAACCAAACCCTAATAGCTATTAATAAAACTAGGGGTGTTACAGTGCTATCCCCCTTAACAGAATCTTGTCCCGAGATTCCTAGGTAGGAAGATAGAAGGAATGCGGTTACACTGCACTTCGACTATCTTCTCGAAGAGGTTGATCCATGTCACCATTATTAAATGAATGAAACACTTCATTTCTTCGAGGTAGCTATACACACTAAAGAGGAGAGGGAATGACACAAACCCACAGACAGAGTATCTCATGGTCAACTCATGGATAGATGTTTCATAACATATCTGGAGTCAACGAGCATGAAATACGTCAAGGTAACGGAGGAAATAAAAGGAGACGGTTTGCAAGGTGTTAGATAGCTGGTCTTCATAAGGATTAAGACTAGGGAGCTTCAGAAGAGTTTAAGCTTCTAAAGAAGAGAGCATACAATGGAAAGAACACAACCACACACTTCGAGAAGGGAATCTCTACTAAACAACTTAGGTAGAGCTTCCAAGGTATAGAGATACGGATAACCAAGATGTTGAACTACTTTTGATACATAAGGATCACTCTTCGTTCAACAGAAGGTCAAGACAGAAAGGTTGTGTTGTGGCGAGGACTCGTAAGAGTCACAAGGAACATGTAACAAGAGGAACTTTTGTTTATCGAAACCACAGTTGCTCTTCGAACATGTTAGAGGAACCGAAGGAAACTCTTTATTCATCTAGGTCTATCAAAATCTTTGCCAAATATCGTGATATCACTTGCACCACTAGATGATTAGGTACGAAGATTCCTGATGACACGAGGAAAAAGAAACTTCATTCTCAGACTTTAATTACTTGGCACAACAAGATGCTTGCCAACATATAAGGGTCTAGAGGATCGACCGGGAGACATTTAGCAACTCTACTTTAAATGTTCTCCTTGATGTTCGAGAAAGCGGACATCAAGTAAAAGGTCGGACTTTGTTTACAAAGGAAACCATAAGCACAACTCCTATAACAAATCATAGAAGATGCCTCATGAGGAGTGGCTGTTGTTGCTAAATCAAGAAAATGTGACAAGAGGTCTTCTGGCTAATTGTGTCAACCATTACATCAATCTTGCCAGATTTACAAAGAGACAGATGTCAAAACCTTGATGAACACCAACCATTGTTGCTGCTTGAGATTCAGCTCTGGTTAGGTGGAATGATACTTCAGACTCAGCATGTCCAAATAGAAAGTTTGCAACATTTACCACAAAGGTAAAGTTACTAGATTCTCAAGACATGGACTATATTGTAAAGCTCCAAAAGAATGAGCTAAGTTGCGAAACCCATGTATTAGCAAGTTATCAAAAGATAATTGCCCTGACATGAATTGATTGCAACGAAACACAATTGAATCCTTGTTGGGAAAATATTTAGGAGAATACTGAAGTTTTAAGGACTTCTTCTCTTCCATGACAAATCATCAGCGCCTTAGCGTGCTTAAAGAATCTTCAAAGATGTGAAGGTATCAACCTACCATATCAAGAATGCTTCGCACATGCTTAACTAACTTGAAACGATTCCCGAGGAATTAAGAATAACTCTGCTCTAATCCAGTACGACAACTTTGAACTTTTGCACGTGAACTAGAGGAGGTCACTTCTAACATCCAGAACACATACTTCGAGATAACTCAAAGAAGGTTCTCAAAAGTTTCCAACATTAATGCCAACTATTCCATATGAGTCTAGTATAGCATGGAGAAGATAAGGATGCCATTGAGGGGCTCAATAACAAACTTATCCAAATACTCCATGAATATGGACTCATATGTGGTATGAATGGAACAACAATATTGGTCAGACGAAAGAACATGAAGATGTACCTGGTGAAACATCACAAGTAGATACACCATCAGGATAGTCCATGGGACTGAGTTTGATTTGACAATAACCCAAATCAAATCAAAGGTGGGGATGATAACATTTCCACAAAGGAAACACTATCCTTCTTTAGCACAAACAAAATTAGACATCCCATTAGAAGGAACAAGTTTGATAGAACTTTTGTCTTACAACTCTCCAAGTTGTTGTTTAAGCTCAACCAACTAGTTCAGGGGTGTCCAGTATGGATCCTTAGAGAAGGAGTAGTTCAGAGAACTGACTTTCTCAAGAACTTGACAACACGGTCATGTGGCAACATGGCGATACTTCTAGAAAGACATCAAGAATATCACGAATCACCGATATGTCACTTAGTTCGAGAGGAAACTTGCTTGGTAAGGCAAGAAGACATAGTCTCAGAGCTTCAGCACAAGCCTAACTCTTTGACCGAAGAGAGTGTACAAGAATAGCGGACTTGGTAGCAAAATCATCCTTTGCTTAGTGACAGGGTTAACCAGTCACGCTAAGAATGATTAAAATGTCCTTAGAGTTCGAAGCAATAATGATTACTAAGAATCTTAGATGACCACATTATTACGCACACGCATCATTCACAAGCACGAAAGCTCTGAGGAAGGGTGGGTAAAGATGTATAAGAGTATCACTTCATTAAGGGGTCATGCAACTCAACATGACCTCTTAGTATATAAGAGTGTGATACTTCCAGGTAGAACATATCAGAATCTAATCAATGCTCATTGATCTATGGATTACAACACTTTGACCTGGTCCTAGATATGAGAAGGTACTGGAGTTTGGTTCTCCTGACATCCCAAGATGGTTTGTCTGATAGACCACATGAGTATCTTGCATCGAAAGACATCGATGCGCATTTACTACTTGGCTACCAACTGGTAGACAAAGGTCGGAAACAACAAGGGAAAAGGAACATGCTCAGGACATAATCTCGAGATGTGGTTGCATAAGTCAACAATCTTCTGAAGAACGATGCTGAAAAGGGAAGGTGTGGCAGAGTTGCGATTATAGAGGTGAGACTCACGAGGAGTACTCTTCTCGTGATCTATTTCATTCCATTACAGAACATCTATAATAGCATGTGGTAGGGGAAGTCCTTATTTGTCACAACTAAATCATGGCAATAACCACAAGCCCGAAGGCTAGAATTGTAGTACCAGCCATCCTGAGGAAATGTTAAATCATTAACAATAGGGATCAACAAAATGGAAGTTGGGTTAAAGGTCAGCTTCATGTACAAGATTCTCAACACCAGAATCCAGCACAATCTGGGATCTTCAGTTCAATTCCAAGGGTTAAAACCCGAGAAACGAGTAACTACTATCTTGGTAATACAGAGGGTACTACAAGGTAGTAGCCACAAGGTAGCTTCCAAGAGAAGAAATAACTTCTCAAGTACCCAAACAACGAAAAGGAGGCACACGAGGCCAAAGGAAACTTCGAGGCCTAGAGCAGATCATTGTGGAACCATCAACACAATGTCGTGGACCCATAAGATAGAGAGATCATGATGGAAAGGAATCTCTTAGCTGAAGATGATCAAAGGGAAACAAGGAACACACACAAACTCTGAAGAACTCAACACTAGGTCAATTGGTTAAGAACCGTGATGCCTAAAAGGCACCTAAGCTTTGAAAGATGAGATAGCAAAACTTTTCAAATCAACACAAGATAAGAAGACCCAGAGTTAGAGCGAACCTAGATAAGGAGAAAAAGAAGCATACCATAGTTTTCGCAAATACATTTCATCTTTGAAATAGTTTTCACAAACACTAGACTCAACATCGACGAATTGAAAGGTTTTCCTACAGTCGGTACTTCTCTGATACCAAAACCTGTGACACCCCGGGATTAAGGCTAGACAAATCCCAGACCTCTGTCTGATATAAGCCTAACCTAAATCTCAGAAGCGTACAGAGAGAGAATCGGTAACATTACAGTGACCCTACGACACAAAAATTATTACAGCAAGCTCATAACTGAGCAATAACCAAAATATTACAAGCAGAGGTCACTGACCATAAACGTCAAACAACGGAAGCAAAGTTATGTTATTAAGTATAGCAAACTTAACAAATGTCCTAAGAGGCCTGAAGCATAACGTTGACGTCCCAATCCATAGATTCTAGGCTGCCGACCGGGAACCCCAAGCTACTCGTCGATGCCGATGATTTAACAAACTCTTCTTCAGTACATGGCTGAGTACATGGTGTATCAACAAAGCAAGGCTGAGTACACGGTGTACTCCGCAAGACTTATGGCTGGTGGGGTTACTTTGCATAAAGCTAACTTTATTTTATAAAAGAGGAAGGAGAAGCTCGGCTAATAGAACCTTTTAAAGAGGGGTAAGAGAAAATGATATCTCTAGCTTTGACCTTCTTTTGATATCCATCGAATCTTTATCAGTTAAACCTACCAACTAGGATCACCCCCCTCGATCCCTGAGGAAGCATCCTTAAGCACACCTCACATCTCTTGTCAAATTTTACGATTAGGTTATTCTTCTCTATGATCTTTGAATCCGTTCCCAAGTCGTCCATAACCGTGGACATGGCTTTTCGAAAAGATTATTACCTTGCAGGGGTGCACAACTTTACCCACACGTACCAACCGATTCTTAATGCCACTTAAGATTAGCCCTCTTCCTTGGAAGGCCGGCAGAGAGTGGTTGACCATGACCTTTACCATGCTTTCGCCGAGACCATGAGTCACGCCCTAAGGAGATGCCGCTGTAACGGGTCAAGTCCCGAAGCCGGTCCCTAGAGATGTGTGCGGGGAACAAGATTACGAAGGTCGTGCCTCTCTTGCTCCCAACCACGCTTACTTACCTATATGAATGCACCTCCTCCACCTCCTTCAAGAACGACCAGAATGAATATGTCGAATGGAACGCCCGAACTATGTGACTCACGGAATCTACTAGGCAAGATAGTTGGTCGAGGGGGTTTCCAGGCCCCCGTGTGGCTGTACGCTCGTCTTGGTTCAAGAGGCAAGAACTCAGGTCCTAGTGGTGGCAAGTATGGGACTATAAAAACCACAACCCATCGTGGCCTCCCATACAAGCCTTAGCATGTTTAACTTTCATATCTGATCATACCATGTCATCCTGTCCAACTAGGTTCATTCACAGATCTGATTCATCAACCGGATGGATCAGCGGTAACAGCTAAGCATGGCTAAGCACAACGGATACGAAACCCTAGTTATGCTAGGAGCGGTGGATCAGGGAATATAGGCTACAAAGGAAACATGCATTAGATATGATTACTCTCTCTATAGATAAAATACTTTGGAATCGTATGCACATGACAAGAATGAAATACTTTGAAATCATAGGATTATATCATGTGTGGGGCTATGTGTTGGGTTCGCAGCATAGAAAACAAAAAAATTCCTATGAAGGGAACTATCGCAAAGATCTATCTACTGGATACAAGCAACGGGTGGATATACATCCATAGAGAACTTACCCTTGAAGACAACAAAGCTTTGTTAACGAGATGGAACTCATGGATGATGTAGTCGTACACTTGCCGATCTCAAGATCGCGATGAAGTCCAGCAGGTCCGGCTCCAGCACATCCATCAGATCTAGCTCCAGCAAGTCCAGCACCGCAAAGCAGCGGTGCATCCGTGATCGCACACACGTTTGGTACACCGACAACCTCTGTCCCTCGCTCCACCAAAGTAGCAGAAGCAGCAACTCCTTTCCAGATAAAGCCACCGGGAACATGTATCTCGCTAATCCGAGACCATGGGGAATAACTACAGGGGAGAGAGATCCTTCACGAGGAGATGTGTGTGAGAAGTGAGGAGAGGGGGGCCTTTTATAGGATGAGGGGAGGGTACCCCTCCCATGGCCGGCGGCCCATGGAGGTGACCCTTCACCTCCCCCATTCATGTGGTGGTAACTCCCTCCACATAAATTTACCTCTTCACATTCTCCATTAAAGTCTCCACTTTTAATGCATTAAATTTCTCCAAATTTAATGCTCTCTCATTTAATAAAACTATTTTATTAGTTTTATTAAGAATTTATTTAATTACTTTAATTAACAAACATTCACATAAAACCCCCCGCAACATTTCAATATTACATGCAGAACCAATTTCAGCAATTTCACCCAAAACAGTTTCGGTGTCTATTGAAATAATTCCAGTGCTTTCTTAAATCTTTATCTGAAACATATTTGCTCCAAATGGTGTCGGTATACCTTAAGTGTGTCACCCTATGGTTCGTGAATAATGCAGACATGATCGAGACCCCTCTCCGATCAATAATCAGTAGCGGGGCCTGGAGATCCGTACTGACTCCCACATATTCAACGATGACTCTTGTGATCGTGTGAACCTTTATGTTGGGGGGATACCCCCGGGTAGGGTCACACCGGGGTATAAAGTCCGAGTTAGCTGAGGTACAGCAAGGTCAAAGCAAGTGCTGGCCGAGTCACCTCAAGGCAGGCCGAATCACGGAGTAACCCGGACCGGAGGATGTCCGCCTGACTGAGTCCCGGCCGACCTATGTCGTATGCCGGCAGGAATTATCTAACTTGTATGCAGGTACTAGTGTGGCCGGATTAACCAGGTATGATGCGGGTTATATCATGCTTGCAAGAGAAGGAAGGTATGTCGCTGGTCAAAACGAGGTCACTGTACGCTGGAGCGTGAGCGAAGCGGACAGATGCTAGGACCACCGAAGCGTGGCTGACAAGGGTGACACTGCCTGTGTCGGATGATGCTGGCGCCATAGAGGCTCACGTAGCCTCTGCATGGCTTACGATGGGGAAAAGTGACCCGGTCGATTTACTATTTTGGGAAGAGGCATATTCCCTGGAATATGCCTCCACGTATGCCCTAATTAGAGACCTAGCCACCCTATATAAGGAGGGAGAGGGCATCTGTAGAGGGGGTTGGGTTTTACTTGGTTGATTCTTGGTTCCTGAGAGCTAGCTAGTGGTGAGAGTAACAGAGTTCCTTCTTCCTCCTCTCTCCAATAAAGCTCAAGGAGCATTTGTAATCTTGGAAACCTATTGAATACAAAGCATTTGTGTGTGGAATCACCACACTATCTCTCCCTGGATTCCTCTAGTGCATCTTGTCCCCACCTTTAGCCTATACATGGCATCTGCCGTGACACCACCACCACAGTTGGCGCCTACCGTGGGGCTAGCGGCGCTAGCAAGAGTGAAGATCCAGACAGGAAACCTCATCGGGACTAGCGAACGCATCGTCTTTGGGCTTGTTCAGTGCTTTGGAGCGCTGGACTTTGGCAGCGACAATGTTGGCTGCTTCGGCAAGCGACCTCTCCCGCGCAATGGCCTCTTCGTCAAGCTTGGAGCGCACAAGATCTACGTCGCTGTCGATGTGTCGTGCGTTCACCCACGACACGTCGTCGAGGGAGGTGAGCCACCCCTTAGCGCGGCTCGCGGGGCGCGTATCACTCGCTCCTCTGACCGCGCTGAGGTGATGATGACTGCGCCTGGCGCTGGTGCAAGCAAGGATCCGGCACCATATCTGGAGGTAACACCTAAAGCACCGAGGAAAAGTAGAGGTCCTCCGCTAGAGAGGCTAGAGAATGTGTTGCAGCAGGCGATAGATAGCTTAGCGAGCACCGTGGTAGTAGTGGTAGATCCAGCTCAGGCACAGGCCGAGTTAGAGGAGACTAGGTAGAAAATACTAGAGGGTGCGAAAAAGATAGCCGTGGCTCAGTAGTCTTTGAACAAGACACTGCGTGAGTACGCAAAGGCAAATAAGTTAGATGATGTGAAAGCGAAGGGGAGAAACCTCATGAGTGAAATGAACAAAGAGGGTGATACTAGAATTGAGGAATCAGAGAACTGTCTGTCCATGGGGCTGCCAAAGTACAGTATCCCGGCAAAGAACCTCAGAGCAGCAGATGCAGCTGCATTCGAATTAGAGGGTTTGACGGGTGAAGACCGGCAAAGACAGCAGGATAGAGTCAATGAGTTAGTTTGGATCGCTAACAGACAAAATGAAGAGTTTCTCAGGGCTAATTCGGCAAGGGCTGGGGCCTCCAAAGTCGTTCATTCAGCAGTAGGTAACCCGGAGAAATCCGCTAGAGCCGCATCATCTCCTCATGGTGGTCCTAGGAGAGAAGAGGTAGTGACCTCGGCCAGCAGGAACAAACAGATAGTCCCATATGACCAGGCAAGGGCAGGGAAAGGAAAAGAAGTGCAGGGAAATGAGGATCGACGAAGTGTGAGTCGAGGTGAAGCTGGCCGAGGTAACCACGACCAAGGCAATGCCGGACAAGGGAACGCTGTGAACGGCAACGCCGGACAGCGCAACTCGGCGGGTGCAGGGCAACCGCAGCAACAGAATATACCACGGCAAGAGCGCAGTGCCGGCCAAGGTATGCAACAGAGAGCAGCTCCACAAGAGCAAGATAGATACAATGATGGTTATTCGGAAATGGTGAACGCAGGGTATCCTAGGCCGGACTATCACGTGATAGGGTCAAGATTGGGAAGCAGGAACTTAATGCCTGATGACGCCAGGTTAAAACTGGATCGGCTTTATAGGTCGGAGCAAATTGAGTGTCAAGGTCCTCCGAGTCCAGCGTGGTTTGGGCCCCGGATCATGAAGGAGCCTCCGGTACCTAACTTCCAGCTACCCAGAGGGACTAAAACGTATGATGGTAGCACTAAGCCGGAGGATTGGTTGATAAACTACGTGATAGCGGTAAAAATTGCTACAGGCAACTTGAGATGGGCTGTGAGATATGTACCTCAGATGTTGGAAGGGCCAGCGAGGGTATGGCTAAAAAATTTGCCACCCGGAAGTATTAATTGTTGGATCGATTTTGAGGAAATGTTCATCAGTAACTTTTCAAGCACGTATCAGAGGCCCAATAGGCCACAGACCCTAGCAATGTGCATGCAGAGACCAAATGAGACCGATCGGGAATTCTTGACCTACTGGTGCACTATGCGAAACTCATGTGAGGGCGTGATTGAATCACAGGCCATAGCTTGGTTTGTGCAAGGGTCCAGATATGCAAGCATGCTGTGGCAAAGGTTACAAAGGGATATGCCAACTACACTAGTAGAGACGATCCGGATTGCTGATTCATATGCCTTGGGTGAGCCGACTCAACCTAGGCTTGTGTCAAACGAGTCAAATGAGGAGTACTACCAGCGAGATGGAGTCGGATCATCCCGGTGGAATGATTACCGGGGTAAGCGAAGAGATGATAGACCGGATTACCGGTACAGTTCGCAACAAGTTGCAGCTGTAAATCAAGATCAACCCGGAGCAGGGAGTAATCAGTGTTAGAAAACTGGAGGGCAACAATGGACTCCAAGAAATGATGGCAAGAAAACTTGGACGCCAGAGCAGAAGAAACAGTGGCAAGAAAAGAAGGACCGTCCGAGGTATACCTATGAGGCAATGCTGGATCAGCCGTGTAAATTTCACACTCCAAATCCGAGTAACCCGGCGGGTCACACAACCCGGAGCGAACACGCAACAGCTAATGTTGCCACCACCTCCGCCGAGGTATGAAAACCATGAGAGAAGGGATGCAGTGCATCAGGTGGAAAATCAGCATCAGCCAGATCAAAGGTAACCCGACAATGAGGGGAGAAATGAGTACACAGAACATCACCAGAGTTACTGTGTGTTTACCACGGAAGAAATGGATAGGAAGAGCTTGCAGCGCCAACATATGGAGGTGAACGCAGTTATGCCGGTAGTGACGAGGTATATGCCTTGGTTGGATAAGTATATTACATGGAGTATCAAGGATCATCCCAAGCTTATGCCGAGCCCTGGTTCGTATGCATTGGTGGTGGACCCAACGTCCATTGGGCCAAACATCAATGTGAGGTTCTCAAAGGTGCTGATTGACAATGGCAGCAACATTAATATTATGTACGTGGATACAATGCGCAAGTTGGGTATCACGGAGAACATGCTCCAGGCTACAAGGACAACTTTCCATGGCATTGTGCCAGACATTTCCTGTGAACCCATTGGCAAAGTCCGGGTTGACGTATTGTTCGGTACGAGAGATAACTGTCGGACTAAGAATTTGGAGTTCGAAGTTGTCAATTTGGAGAGCGCATATCACGCGTTACTTGGCAGGCCAGCCCTGAACAAATTCATGGCAAGTACTCACATCAGTTACTTGAAGATGAAACTGCCTAGGCCAAATGGGGTAATTACCATAGCTAGAGATTTCCGACATTCCATTGAATGTGCGTTTACCGGGTCTAACCTATCCGAGTCACTCCTAATCGCGCAAGAGAAGATAAAGATCTAGGAGGTGGCGGCATTGGCTCAGTCCGCTCAGCAGTATATGCCGGCGCTGAGTAACCCGCATGGAAGTGTTTCATTTCAAGCAACGAAAGATACAAAGAAGTGCCAGTTGATGATCTGTTCCCAGAGCGCACTGTAACAATTGGTGCCGGGTTAAATGATAAATAGGAAAGAGAGCTCGTCAACTTCCTCCGTGAGAATCGGGGTATTTTTGCTTGGTCCACACAGGACGTGCAAGGTGTTCCGAGGGAGTTGGCCGAGCACTCTTTCAATGTGAGACCCGGAGCAAAGCCGGTGAAGCAACCTCTCCGCCGCTTCGCCGAAGATAGGATAAAGGTCATTGGAGATGAGATAGCTCGGCTCCTAGCAGCTGGGTTCATCATGGAAGTGCTTTACCCGTATTGGCTATCTAATCCGGTGTTGGTAGAGAAGAAGAAAGATGATCCGAATGTGGCAGTGGTTTGGCGTATGTGCATAAATTACACGAACCTAAATAAGGCGTGTCCAAAAGATCCATTTCCACTGCCAAGGATAGATCAAGTCATAGATTCTACTACTGGGTGTGAACTGTTGTCATTCATAGATGCATATTCTGGTTTCCATCAGATACCTTTGAACCCGAATGATCAAATAAAGACTGCATTTATCACCCCGTATGGGGCTTATTGCTATCGCACCGTGCCTTTTGGCTTACGTAATGCAGGGGCAACGTACCAAAGATGTATGCAAAAATGTTTACACGACCAAATTGGTCGAAATGTGCAAGTATATGTGGATGATGTGGTTATAAACACCAAGGAAAGCGAAACGCTCCTTGATGATATCAGGCAAACATTCGCGAACCTAAGGAGGTTCCGAATGAAGCTTAACCCAGGGAAATGTACCTTCGCTGTCCCGGCTTGAAAATTACTTGGATTACTTCTCTCCAGCCGAGGTATCGAAGTTAACCCAACTAAAATCCGAGCCATAGAGCAAATGGAACTGCCGAAGTGTCTTAACAATGTCCAGAAGTTCACTGGCTGTCTGGCATCCTTAAGTCGGTTTATATGTCAGATGGGAGAAAAGGCATTGCCTCTCTATCAACTAATGAAAGAATCCGACAAATTCGTATGGACGCCGTAGGCCAATGAAGCCTTCATCCAGCTGAAGAAAATGTTAGCCACTACACCAGTATTAGCCTCTCCACTATCAAAAGAGCCAATGTTGCTCTATGTAGCCGCAACCAACCGAGTGGTAAGTGCAGTGATGGTGGTAGAGCGCGACGAAGAGGGTAAGTCAGTGCAAAGGCCAGTCTATTACCTGAGCGAGGTATTATCAGCATCAAAGCAGAACTATCCTCACTATCAGAAAATGGCGTATGGTGTATATATGGCAGCAAAAAAGCTGAAGCACTATTTCGAAGAACACCCCATTAAAGTGATATGTGAAGCCCCCATATCTGAGATAATGGGCAACAAGGATGCAAGAGGCCGGATCGCAAAATGGGCAATTGAACTAGCCCCTTATGCTCCACAATTCGACAGAAGAGATGCGATCAAGTCTCAAGCAGTAGCTGATTTCTTCGTGGATTGGGCCGAGATGCAGTACGAGCCACCACTGCCAGATCCGAACTACTGGAGAATGCACTTTCACAGATCAAAAACAAAAACCAGGTTAGGTGCCGGAGTTGTGCTAACTTCTCCCAAAAGAGATCAGCTGAAGTATGTGCTATAGATCCATTTCGTAGCATCGAACAATGTATCAGAATATGAAGCACTTGTGCATGGGCTCAAAGTGGCAAAAGAAATTGGGATACGCCAGATCCAGTGCTTTGGTGACTCCGATCTGATAGTCCAGCAAGTCTCCGGGCAATGGGATGCTTTGGATGCAAACATGGCATCGTACAGATTTCATGTGCAGAAAATATCGGGATACTTCGAGGGATGCGAATTTCATCATATACCTCGGGTGGAAAATGAGGCTGCCGACGTATTGTCAAAGCTCGGATCAACCCGAGAAGCAATTCCGCCAGGGGTAGCACTAGAGCACCACAGAAAACTATCTATCAGGCCATCCCCAAAGTCCAGGTCAATTTATATCCCGGCATATCCGGAATCGGAAGCTGTGCCCATGGACATTGATGTGGGAAGTGGTTCACAAAACCCGGGGACTGCTTCGCAAGACCCGGGGACTGCGCAGTGTGATCTGGCTGAGGTTATGCTGGTGGATCAAATGGAAATAGATGAGGATGTGTTTCTGGTGCGAGCTATACCAGCTTGGGCACTGCCCATATTTCAATTCCTGAAGGATAGAACTTTGCCTAGTGAAGAGGTGCTTTCCAGGCAAATTCAGAGGCGCGCGAAGGCATACACGATTATCAATGCCGAATTATACAAGAGAAGTGTCACAAACGTCCTCCAACGATGTGTTGACCTGGAAGAAGGGCTTGACATCCTCCGAGATATACATCAAGGGGAATGTGCACATCACGCTTCATCCAGAGCATTGGTAGCCAAAGCTTTCCGGCATGGCTTCTATTGGCCAAGTTCCTTGGAACAAGAAGAAGATCTAGTAAGAAAATGCAATGGTTGTCAGAGGTATACAACCAAGACACATGCCAATGTCGGAGCTCAAGACCATACCAATTACCTGGCCATTTGCAGTATGGTGTTTGGATATGGTTGGCCCGTTTAAACCAGCAAGAGGGAACATGACCCACATCTTAGTCATGATTGACAAGTTTACAAAATGGATTGAGGTGAAGCCAATAAGAAAATGTGATGGAGCTACCGCCGTGACATTCCTCAAAGATATCATCTTGAGATACGGTTATCCTCATAGTATCATAACAGATAATGGCACAAATGTCGCTAAATGAGCATTTGCGCAACTCTGCCAAGATAAAAAGATCCGGCTGGACGTTGCCTCGGTATCCCACCCCACATCAAACGGACAAGTGGAGAGATCCAATGGATTAGTATTATCCAGGATAAAACCCCGGCTCATTGACCCACTGCAAAGATCAGCGGGGTGTTGGATAGAAGAACTCCCAGCGGTATGATGTCTACGCACTTCTATTCTTGTAGACAGTTGTTGGGCCTCCAAGTGCAGAGGTTTGTAGAACAGCAGCAAGTTTTCCCTTAAGTGGATCACGCAAGGTATATCGAACTCAGGGAGGAAGTGGTCAAAGGTATTCCCTCTCAAGCAACCCTGCAATCAAGATACAAGAAGTCTCTTGTGTCCCCAATACACTTGTCAGGTGTATAGGTGCACTAGTTCGTCGAAGAGATAGTGAAATACGAGTGGTATGGATAATTATAAGTGGTAATGATGATAGAAAATAGCTTGATGGCGTGGAAGAAACTAAAGGCAAACTGAAATAAAGATGGAAGCAAGCAAACATATAACAGATCTAATTGCAAACGGTGTATCAATGCTTAGAAACAAGGCCTAGGGATCGTACTTTCACTAGTGAACACTCTCATATAAATATCTTCTCTTTATGAAACTACTCTTAACTACTCTCCGGTTGAACACTCTAATCGATGGTAGGGCTATAACAACACACCTCAAAGTAAGCCTTTCCCATCTAGAAAACCCCACACTTCACCTTGAGTACTAGACGAGTCCAATAAACACCACAATTTCATAAAGACATCCAACTCCAAATATAACTCATAACAAGTATTTGTAATCTCTAGCCTAAGTGCCACCATGGTGAGCACGCTGTCACTTTCACACACATGGGGAGAGCAGAGATTCATTAAAGCACTTGAGTAGCAGAATAGATCTATAGATTTCAAGCTCATGATCTCAATAAGATCATGCATAGAGAGAGAGATGAACACATAGCTACCGGTAGAACCCTTAGCCTTGAGAGAGAACTACTCCCTCCACATCATGGGAATTAGCAATGGTGATGGAGATGACGGTGGAGTCGATGGAGATGGCTCCGGGGGCACTTCCCCGTCCCGGCAGGGTGCCGAAACAGATACTTTATGTCCCCTGAATCTCCCCTGCGGTGGCGGCGGCGCAGCGGAACTTTTCGTGGCTAGAGGCTTGATGATTTAGGGTTTATGTCTCGGGAGGATTCTTATAGGCTAGAGGGCAAGGTCGGTGGGCGGCTAGGGGGACCACACCATGCCCTGGCGCGGCCTGGGGGGACCCTCTCCGACCATGGGGTGGTGTGGCCACCCTGTGGCCCCTCTCCGACTCTCCTTCTAGCTCCGTGAGTCTTCCGGGAAAATATCAACTTTGGCTTTTGTCCGGTCCAATTCCGAGAATATTGATTTTCTGACTTTCTTGGAACCAAAAACAGCAGAAAACAGGCAACTGGCACAGTGGCTCTTGTTAATAGGTTAGTCCCAGAAATCATATGAAAAGTACTCCAAAGTGTGGACAAAACATAAGAAAGTAGATAAAACCAAGCATGGGACATCAAAAATTATAGGTACATTTGCAAAATATCACGGTACTGTGGAGTTTAAGAACAACTCTGAATCGATCAACGGGTTATACGCCATTCTTTCTGGTATATGGGGCAGAAGCTGTATTATCAGCCGACATAGAGCATGATTCGCCTAGGGTCACCCAATACACAGAAGCCGAAGTGCAAGAAGCCCGGCAAAATGATGTTGACCTGCTAGAAGAAGCAAGAGAATTGGCACTGTCCAGATCCGCCATATATCAGCAAAATCTTCGACGCTATCATAGCTGGAAAGTAAACCCCCGAGTTTTCCAGGAAGGTGATCTGGTACTCCGGCTGGTACAACGTACTGCTGGCATGCACAAGTTATCCCCCCCATGGGAAGGGCCATTCATTGTGAGCAAAGCATTACACAATGACTCGTATTACCTCATCGATGCAAAACCACAGGAGAAGAACAAGGCGGACAGGTCCGGCGAGGAATCTAAGCGTCCATGGAATGTAGCTCTACTTCGTCTGTTCTACATTTAGAAAGAAGTGTGTATCTGAGTCTCTCATACATCGGTATGTATGCCAGTGATGAGCTTATCAATGAAATGGTGGCACCTCGAGCAGTAACTCGGGGACTGCCTTAATAATATTAGTTGTCTTCTGTACTTGTTATTTATTTTTTATGTCGGCTCATTTAAGTTGCTTTTGCCTAAGCCGGATTAGTAGTGTGTGAGCACCAAAAACTCAACTCTTCGACTTGCTGCTGTCCAACAATATTTGGCTTCATGGCAAGCAAGAGAACATGTTTGGAAATGCGCTGCTGACATGGGTATATCCTACAGGGACTCGAGCTTGGTATATACGGTCTAAATACGTACAGGCCCACGGTGTCACCAAGGCCCAGACGAAAGGACTCGAGTAACCTGCGGACTCTCGATTGCTTGAAAGACAAGAAGAAGCTAAAGATAGAAAGTTTGTAGGGGAAACCCTAACTTGTCACCGACTCGACCTGCTACCCGAGACCTAGCCTATCTATATAAAGGCTAGGAGGAGCGGCGAGGAGGACACACGCAACCCTAGTTTCCAAACCTCTCGCCAGATTGCATCTGCGCACCATTGTAACTTTCGACTCCTTCGATAATTCCACGAGCAGACAAGCAGGAGTAGGGACCTCTATGAGGCCTGAACCTGGGTAAATCCTTTGTCCCCTGTGTGCTTGTTTGCTAGCCGATAGATGTCTCCAGCACTCCCTCCTTCTCCAAAACCCAAGTCCATAACAATGGACATTGATGAGTTAAACCCTCGTCAATTGGCGCCGTCTGTGGGAATTGGGAGTGCTGATGTTGCGGCTTCTTCGGCCCCATCAACTGCGATCTACAACTCCGCAATAGCAGAGATTCGCCAGCTCTTCGGCGCCTTCGACTTCACTGTCCACACGCCGGCCACCCACCTGGCCTTCGAGTCCGTGGGCGATGGAATCAGCCTGGCGATTGGGAGCCTCCACTTCCAAGTTGGTCAGATGGGCACGCTTCGCATGCCTGATTAACCAACAGCACCGGCGATTGCCCCGGCGTCATGGTTCCCTCCATCGATCGACACCCTCAGCGAGCTCAATGCTCCGGTGGCAGTCGGGAACACGATCAGCGACAGCAGTCGCAACTCCGATCTGAGCGATCTTGCCACAGAAGATGGAACCTATGGTTCCGAATCTGAAAGTTGTGGAAGCAGCAGCTTCCCCAATCACTTCATGTGCACCGTCATTAACGCAGGTGACACCTCTGCCAATCACGGCAATGGCGGTAACACTGGCAATGGTGCCAACGGCGGTAACGGTGCCAATGGGGGAGCAGTCGAACCTCCCAGCATAATCAATGAACAAACCGGCGAACGCGTCGTAATCAGGCTCAACGAGCAAGATTGGGAGCGTTGCCGCGAAGCCCTACGAGGTGCACCTCTACCCCTTGGGTCCCCACAGGAACTACTGATGGGCTACCATTGGCTCCTAAAAGAATAGTTCACGTGCCAAAAACAAGCAATCGCGCAACTTGAGGCGTGTAAAAAAGCTGCGGACGAGTCGAGCCTTCGTCGCGCTGGGCTCTCCTCCTACGGAGGATCCTCCTCATGAGGCAATGAGTACATCGCCAAGAAGAGGTAGTCGCGAATGGCTCACCTCACCGAACAAGAGCGCATAGACGCCACGACAGTCCTCGACTTCGGCTCTATGACAGTTGACACAAGAGGCAACGTGGTCCCCAGGACGCTGCAGGCCGCGGTGACAGCAGCCACCATGTACCTCCTCAACAACCAGCCACCGGCTGGAGACCCCCGAACCGCCATGCACCGATCTACGATCACGGGTTTGGGGCTAATCGAGGCCGCCCTCGACAAGGAGCCGGTACCAGAACCAAAAAAGGGCAAAGCGCTAGCAAAACGCTACTCCTCGCCCTCATCCAGTGATGACAGTCACGACCTGTCTCGACGCCATCGCTCACGGCGACACGATCATGACTACGATGCGCGTAACGACCTCACACAGCGCAAGATTGACAAGTCAAGGGCACGACGTGCTCGGTCATTTGACTCGGAAGAGGAAGACGGGCAGCTCTGCGGAGCCAGATGCTTCAGCAGATCCATTAGGCAGAAGCGAATGCCTAAGGGGTTTAAACTTCCGTCGGACAATCCAAAGTTCGACGGTCTACAAGACCCTAAAATCTGGCTAGAGGATCACATCTCCTCCATCAGGCTCTATGGAGGCAGTCCTACCATGCAATGTTTGCAGCTACAGCTGCAGGGCGCCGCCCGAGCATGGCTCAATAACCTCCCACGCGGATCCATTCGCAGTTGGGATGAGCTGGTTTACAGCTTCGTGCGCAACTTTAAGGGCAAGTACAAACGGCCCGCATCAATCGAACAACTGAGATGCTGCCAGCAAAGATCTGGCGAATCGCTGCACTCATACATTCAAAGGTGGTCCATCATCAAGAAATCCGCGGAAAACATCTCGGAGGACCGTGCGATTGCTGCATTCAACGGTGGCGTCCGCCGTCTAGAGATCAGGGAGGAGCTGGGCCGCTCAAAGCCCTAGACCATCGACCACCTGATGGAGATCGCGAATCGGTGGGCTGATGGAGAAGATTCGGTGAAAAACCGCGCTCACTCCGACGAGGAGGCAGAACTCGAACGCAGACGCGACCGCCGAGGCAAACGCCGCACGCGCATCTACGACGACCGTGACGCGACCTGGCATTTTCGCAGCCGGCTACGCCGATAAACGCGATGACAACCGCAACAGCGGATACCGCAACGGCAGATACCGCGACTCCGGGAAAACCATGCAAGTGTGGCAACGCCGCACTCGCGACGAGGCACCCGCGACCTCCATTGAGGATAAACTGTCTGGGCCATGCACGGTACACTTCTACATCGACAAGCATGACGGCAAGAGAAAGTCCAGCCACCTCCTCAAGGACTGCCGCGAGTTCCTCAAGCTACACGAGGGATTTGTTCGGATGAACCGCAACGCAGTCGAAAGAGGCTATGGAGCCGCTCCAGGCGCCGTGGCACATGGCGCACCGCCACCACCACCGGGGCCACCCCTGAACGGAGCTGCACCGGACCAGCACCACGGAGGAGAACCGTACCTACGAGCCATGGGTACCATGATGATCCAAAAGGGGCGCCCCTCCAACAGGGTGCAGAAAGCCATCACTCGCCAAGTCAACTTGGCCACGCACTCACCACCATCCACCACTGAGTACCTCAGTGGCAGTGAGTCGTGCATCACCTTCGACAAACGCGACCACCCGCCTCAAGTACCTCGCCCAGGTCATTGCCCCCTCGTACTCGAGGCGCAAATTGGAGGCTTCGACATGAGTCGCATCTTTATGGATGGCGGAAGCGGCATCAACCTCATATTCGCGAGTACCTTGCGAGCAATGAGGATCCCTCTAACCTGCCTGGAGGCATCGGACACAACGTTCCACGGCATCGTCCCAGGGAAAGGCATATACCCCCTGGGCAAAATCAACCTCGACGTCATATTCGGCACGCCAAAGAACTTCCGGCGCAAGCGCATTGACTTTGAGGTCGTCGACTGGCCCTCAAAATACCACTGCATCCTCGGATGTGTCGTGTTCGCTAGGTTCATGGCGGTACCCCACTATGCCTACCTGCAGATGAAAATGCCAGGTCCCAACGGCGTCATCACGATCGACGGGAGCTTTGAGCGATCTGACAGTTGCGACAAGAAATTCAACAGAATCTCCCAGTCCTTCGGCATGCAGGAGGAGCTCGTGCGATTAAAGGAAACGACAGACAATAGTCTGCCTCCCCTGAGTAGGCCAAGTTCACCTGATCTCTCCTTCGACTCATCTGTGCACACAAAGAAGGTGCAGGTCCATCCGACAGATCCCGCCAAAATGGCCCTCATCGCCAACAACTTGAGTCCCGCATAGGAACTCGCGCTCATCGAATTCCTCCGTGAGCACTGGGAAATTTTGCCTGGTGTCCTGCGGACATGCTAGGAGTTCCTAGGGAATTCGCCGAGCACACACTCAACGTCAACCCCGACGCAAGGCCAGTCAAGCAAACAATCAGGCGACTGTCTGAGCCACGAGCGCAGGCAATCAGAATGGAGATCAACAGACTCCTCGAGGCCAAATTCATACGCGAGATCAAGGAAAGCAATTGGCTCGCCAATACGGTGCTGGTACCAAAAAAGGACACGGATATCCTACGGATGTGCGTGGACTTCACTTCTTTAAACAAGCACTGCCCAAAAGATCACTTCCCGCTACCACGGATCGATCAAATCATCGACTCCACCGCTGGATGCGAGCGCCTCTGCTTCCTCGATGCCTACTCAGGCTACAACCAAATTCAAATGAAGGAGGAAGACCAGGAGAAGACCGCGTTTACAACGCCCTTCGGTGTGTTCTGCTACAACACAATGCCCTTCGGGCTAAAAAACGCGGGAGCCACCTACCAGCAGTGCATGCAGGCTTGCCTCAAGGAGCAATTGGGTCGCAACATCCAAGTCTATGTTGACGACATAGTAATCAAAACCAAGGAGGAAGCCTCTCTAATCGACGACTTGCGCAAAACATTCGCCAATCTCGATCGTTACCGGATTAAGCTCAATCCGGACAAATGCGACTTCGGCGTACCATCTGGGCAGCTGCTCGATTATCTCATCTCCGCGAGAGGGATTGAGGCAAACCCAAAAAATATAAAGGCCATACTGGCAATGGAGAAGCCAAAGAACATAAGAGGCGTCCAGCAACTAGCCGGACAAATCGCGGCTCTCAGTCGGTTTATCAGTCGAATGGGAGAAAAGGCACTGCCCTTCTATCAGCTCCTCCGCAAGGCTGACAAATTCGAGTGGACCAAGGAAGCGCAAGGAGCATTCGAAGATCTCAAGCGCCTGTTATCCACCTCGCCAGTACTAGTGACTCCACGAGAAAGGGAGCCACTACTGCTGTACATCTCCGCTACCAACCAAGTGGTTAGTACAGTGCTCATCGTCGAGCGGGCCGAGGAAAATAAGGTCCATGGCGTACAACGCCCGGTATACTACCTCCGCGAGGTCCTCACGCCAACAAAACAGCGGTACCCGCACTACCAGAAGCTGGCGTACGGCGTCTTCATGACCGCCCGGCGACTGCGCCATTACTTCCAGGAACACCCAATCGTGGTAGTCAGCGATGCCCCATTGGGACATATCCTCAATAACCCCCACGCCACGGGACGAGTCGCGCTTTGGGGAATTGAACTGTCTCCACGAGACATCACATACGAAAAGCGCGATGCAATCAAGTCGCAAGTTCTCCCTGACTTCCTCGTGCATTGGATGGAAAACCAACTCCTGGACAAGCCAGATATGTCCTACCTCTGGACAATGCACTTCGATGGATCCAAGCGGAAAGACGGAGCAGGAGCAGGTGTCATACTGACATCACCTCAAGGGGACAAGCTGAAATACATCCTACGAATGCAGTTCACAGCCTCAAACAATGAGGCTGAATATGAGGCCCTGTTGCACGGGATGAGGATGGCAAAAGCCTGCGGCACAAAGAGGCTCATCATATATGGTGACTCCAAGCTGGTCGTCAACCAAACAATGCACGAGTGCGATGCACTAAATGACAACATGATCGCATACCGTGACCTCTACGATACACTCGAGGGAGACTTCGATGGTTGCGAGTTGCGACATGTAGGTCGCGAAAGCAACGAGGAGGCGGACGCACTCGCCAACATAGGCTCTACCTGCGTGCCCATACCACCTGGGGTATTTCTCGAGCGCATCTGCGAATGCTCCATCAAGCCAAAGGCCGCAGAGACGAAAACAGGCGCAGCAGCGGACTCGGGGGCTACGCCACCCAATGAGCCAATGGCACTCGATAACTTAGAACCAGACACAGGACTCGAAGGGCCAATGAGCGTCATGATGATCGAACAATCCTAGACGCAACCGTACATTACATATCTCCTCAGCAAGCGCCTACCGGACGACCCGATAGACGCACGGCACATCGCGCGACGCTCCAAGGCATTCGCCGTCATCAACGGCGAACTGTATAAACGCAGCATCACAGGCGTGTTACAACGATGTGTCTCCCTGGCCGATGAAAGAGCAGTCCTCCTCGACATACATGAAGGGACTTGCGGACAACACGCCGGCAGTCGCGCCCTCGTTGTCAAAGCTCTACGAGCTGGATTTTACTGGCCCACGGCCATCCGCGACGCCAAGGACATAGTCCAAAAGTGCAACGCTTGTCAGCGATTCGTGGACAAACCACACACAACAGGCACAGAATTACGGCCTATTCCATTGGCCTGGCCCTTCGCACAATGGGGGCTCGACATGGTAGGCAAGCTCCCAAGGTCCTCGCAAGGAGGCTATGTCTACCTTTTGGTTGCAGTCGAAAAATTGACCAAGTGGTTTGAAGCCATGCCGGTGACCAAGCAATCAGGTCACAGCACGGTCAAGTTCTTCGAGTCCATCGTCTACCGCTTCGGCGTGCCACACAACATCATCACTAACAACGGGACGAACTTCACATCCAAAGAGTTCCAAGAATTTTGTGGAAACCTGCGGATCAACATCAGTTATGCCTCAGTCGCGCATCCGCAGACCAACGGTCAGGTGGAAAAAGCAAACGGGCTCGTCTGCAGCGGCATCAAGAAGCGACTCCTTCAACCACTCGAACAAGCCGCGGGTTGCTGGCCAGATGAGCTCCAATCCGTGCTCTGGAGCCTACGAACAACTCCAAATAGCGCCACGGGCTACACGCCACTCTTGAACTCGAAGACTCCGTCGACCTCCTCGACGAGGCAAGAGAAATCGCCGCAGAAAGATCCACGATCTACCAGCAGAACCTACGCAACTACCATAGTAGAAGGCTTCGCCCCAGATCCTTCGTCGAAGGTGACCTAGTCCTGCGACTGAAGCAGCAGGGGCATCTCAAGCTCGAGTCCCCCTGGGAAGGACCATACTTGATTACAGAAGTAATCCCAGGTGGCGCCTATCGCCTTCAAGACTTAGAGACAGGAGTCGCATACTCCAACCCTTGGAATGTCGCACAATTGCGACGCTTCTACCCCTAGCTGTTTTTACTTTTACATCGCAAATAAGGCTACCCAGCCAAGGCTACTTAGCCACACATTATACCTTGTACTGTTCTCCAAATAAATAAAAGCTAAGTGCCCCAAAACTCTGTGTTTTCTTTTCACTTTCTGTCAATTTTATACTTGGGGGCTGCGCCACCCTACATACATATGTTCTTCGAACTAATAAACGTGATATCCTGAGTAGCTGGCACATCAATCAAACCCCTTAATGAAAACCCAACCCAGCTGTCACGCACCTGGCAGGTTGAGAAAGGGATGGCCAGGCTAACGAAAAGGACTCGCATGGTGCAACGCACCTCACGCTAACAAAGCTGTTTATACATGTTTGACAATAAATTATCTATAACATATATATGAACCTTACAGCACAAATACACTTATATGCAGGACAAAAATCTGGTTACTGCTGCAACAGAAGAACATTGGTTTGTTCCTCGAAGAAGTCGACAATCTCCTCTACTGGGCGGTCCACCGCTTGATAGTGCGGCACCATATTCCAAGCAGATCCGGCTGGCAGCGCTGGCAGACCGGATGCCACGGCGGTGACATCCACGTCAGGCCTGTGCAATCGCACCATCGAGAGGGCAGCCTTGGCACTAGCCACCAACTGCTGCCTCATGCACTCGCGAACCGCGGACATATCTTGAAATTTGGCCAGGAGAGCCAACAGGCTTGATGGAGTGTCATCCAACGGGAACATCGCCCGATAGATATTCTTCAAACATGACTGTGACTTCTTCAAGAAGAGCAGCACTCGCGAAGCGCGATCCTACAGGGTCGCCAATGCAGTCGCACGATCATGATCCACCCAGAAGTATCCACTCTCTTGAAGTTGCTCCTGGGTGAGACCATGAAGGCGGATGGCAATCCTATCCCTCTCCTCCTGCGGATGGCGCGCGCTAACAACTACACAAAGCAGCACCAACAGCATGAGTACAACGTACCACTGCGACTAACTACAAAGGAAAAGATGAGGATGAGCAAACCAACACTTAAACGGGCCGCCCAGCTGCGTCACGTCGCCAAGCAGATATTGCTCACGGGCGGCGGCTTTTTCCGCCTTTGACTTCCACACATCTGCGTTACCGCGGATCAGGGGCAACTCACGCTCTAGCTTCTTCACGCGGTCACAAAGTCGCGACAGCAAGGACAGCTCCTCTACCCTGGAGCACGGTGGTGCCACTGTCTCATCAAGAGACGATGAGTCCTGGGTTCCCCCTACGGGACCACTCGATGTGCCCTACCACAAGTCAAGACAGAAGCAAATAAGGCGACCAAATTAACACAAAGGCAAGGGGAACGGGTGCATTCAGGATAAGCATAAATATTCACAAGCACACTTGCCAGCAGGCATGTTCTTAGACCAAAAGGACAATTCATCATCTATTACAAAAGTTAACTACGGAGCAGCTGGCTTCTTCGACTTCGACGCCTTCGGGGGCTTCATCAAGTCCGTGGCAGTATCAGATGCCACTGACTTTCCGCCTGCCCCTGAGGCCGAAGCTTTCGCCACCTTCTTAGCGCGCTGGAGCTCCTCCGAATACTTGGCAACAGTATTAATCAAGGAATGTCCATATTTGGCACAGGAAGTCACAAAGGGAGCGAAGACTACCTGCTGACCATCCGCGTCAACAGGCATCGTCTTCGACACCGCAGAGGGATCTATCTCGACTCCGTGGGCTTGCACCATGGCAAGTGACATCGTCGCACCAGCCGCCCGGAGGGAGTTCTTGTAAGTAGCAGGCACACCCCCGGCGAGTGACTCCACCAGCTCGTCCATATTATCGACCTGCTCCGCCTTTGGCATCAACTCCTCCCGGAGGGGACTAAGGGCGACCTTGGCCTTGGACAATGTATCCTGGACAGCGGCGCTTCGGTCCTCGATCGCGGATACCACGCCGGCTAGAGCGTCATGACTACGAAGGGCCTGCGGGTCAAAACTCAAGTCGCCAGCATTTACACCAAAAATACATGGATCAAATTTCTAGTGCCACCGGCAAAACTCTAGAAGCAGAGAGGAGCATCAATAAAATATCCACCAGTAAAGGTACCTGAGAGGGCCTTGGCAACTGAGAACAGTTGCTCCTCGAACAACTTTTCCCTGGCCGCAAAGGAGGCGCGCAGATCCTCTTCGCGCTTCTGGGCATCATCACGAGCCGTGATTGCTTCATCGCGCCCCTTCACAGCTGCGGGCAATGTCTTCTCCAATGTTGTGACGTTGCACAGTAAAGCGTTATGCTTAGCTACATGGCAGTCCATAATTGTCTATCAGTCGAATACACCAAAACAGAGAGAAGATGAAAAGAATAAGCGTGGAAGCACTCACTTTCGACCATGCGGTGACGCGTCTCCAGCATCGCGTGCTGGCGACCCATCGCGATAACCTGCTCCGCCACTTGCGCAGCTTCCTTTACAAGGGGTTATTGCACAAAACAAGGACTTAGCGAGGGCAGCAGAAGGCATCGACTGCCACACTAAAAAAGAAGGACAGATGTACTTACATGGTCATCTAGCGACTCCGAGGAAGTTTGCTAAACCGTTATCCGAGCAACTATTCGATGCTCCCCTACGTGAGGCGAGCTCGAAGAATTGTGCCCGGAGTGGGCCACCACCGGAGGAGAAGGAGCGCGCTCGACCTCTACCTTGGCCCTTGAGGTTGCGACTCCCGATTCCTTCAAAAACTCGACGTCGCCAAAAGACGACGACGCCTCTTGACTGCAATGCATAATTTGCATTGGGAAAAAGGCAAACTCCAGGGCAAAGCCAGCAAGAGGAAAACAAAAAAGAATGAATGAACTCACAAACTTACCAGTCAAACTTGTCAAGATCAAATGTGGCCTCCGCCAACTCCGACGAAGACTCCTTGGGCAGTCACATCTTCTTGCGGGACGACGGTGCCACAGCCCTCACAGGAACAGCTGGAATTGGCGACTCCACGCCAATAGCCGCACCTTCTGGAGTCGAAGGAGTCGACGCGTCAGAATCCTCGCTGCGCGAATGCTTGCGAGTATCCGGGCTCCCGGACTCGAGGGCTTCCTCTTCCACATCAGAAGGGACAGTCGACTCAGACTCGTCCTCTTCCAAAGCTTCGCGAGGAATAATACCCTCAGGGAGAGGAGGCATGCAAGGCGACACCGCCCAATCCTGCATACAAAACAGCAAAGATGAGCAAAAAGGAGCAAGTAAACAACAGAAAAGCAATCGCAAAAATAAGCTACTACGTAGCACAACTATACCTCAGGAGGAGGATTCGAAGCATCGAAAGGAGGAACGACTGGTTCATTCGGAAGCACATCCTTGAAGGTGTACTTTGTGACCAGTCACACCCTCTTATCTACCTCACTCACGGACATGCCATCGGTAGACACGCGAGTGGCATCATCAGCACCATCCCATTGAGGATGGACTCTAGCCTGGAGAGGCTGGACGCGACGACGCAGCCAAGTCCTGACAAGGGCGCAGCCTCCCTCTTCTGCGCCTATGCGACTCTCGAGGTCACAGACGTGTTGATATAGCACGTCTGTCTCCGCGAGTTCGGAAGGCATGATCACGTTCTTCCAAGAACGCATCTCTTGCAGGGAGTCGCGGGATCGAAAGGCGCGAGTCCAAAATGCTCGTCCTTGGCCTTCTGGTCATGAACATAAAACCATCTGTCCCTCTATCCCTGGACGGACTTGGCGAGCTTGATGTCGAAGTAGGTGGCGGACGGGTCGACTTGGATTCCACAACCACCTACGTCGTAAACTAGAGAGCCAGATGCGGACTGACGCTTTAGTTTAAATAAGCGCTTGAAAAGGACAAAGTGATGCTCGATTCCAAGCCAGCACTCGCAAAGAGTGATGAAGCAGGTGATGTGGAGAATTGAATTTGGGGACAGCTGATGGAGCTGGAGCCCGTAGAAACAAAGGAGACCCCTAAGAAAGGGGTGGAGAGGCAAAGAAAGACCGCGAATGATGAATGCAACAAACATCACTTGAAAACCAGCGGGAGGCACAGAAATGGTCTCACCGCTGGGGACGCACGCATCGTGACTGCTGCAGAAATAACTCCGTCTTGGTGAAGAAGACGGAGATCTGAAGCCTTGATGATAGAAGGACGCCATGCGCCATTGGTCACGCGGGTGCCCGCGGCCTTCTTTTTCCCGCCGGCGGCGGCACTGGTGCCCGCAGCAGCGGGGCCACCCTTCTTCTTCGTCGCGGCAATGGTGGCCGCGGATTCAGCGGCATCGCCTCCTTTCTTCTTTCCCATTGCGCGGCGGTGATGAGAGCGCAGGAAATAACTTGGAAACGAGCAGAGATGGTCCAGAGCTGAGGAGGAGATGACCGCAGGGAAAAGCAGATGAGCAGCAGCAATGGCGATGGCAGCGAGGAAGAAAAGAGCGCAGATGGAAAATTACCGCCGTAGCACCGCTACTTAACCCCTAGGAGATGCAATCCAATGGCTCACAAAAACCCTACTGGACACGTGGCACGCATCGCGCTCGACACGTGGAGAAGAGGAAGTGCGAACCGTCCCTCCACTGCTCCCATTACACGCAGAAATCGACGAGGCACAGTTAATAATAAGATTACGTACGCCTAGTCAAATCAAAGTCAGAAAGTGGGACCCACCGCTCGTCACGTCCCGTCAAAACCGCTCACGCGGGCTACTGAGGTCATGCAAGCGTCAGCGCTGACATCATCAACAGCTACGCAGTGGAAAACTTCGACTACTTTAGTCCTTGCTGGAGTCTTCGACTCCACCAAGCACTCGGGGGCTACTCCCATAGGGAGCGCTGGTCGCGCACCCTATGGTTTTATTTTCTTATTGCAGGGATACAAGAAATCACAATCAAACCCAACCACTCGAAAACACGATTCGACTATGGACGTGGGTTACTCCCATAGGGAGCGTCGGAAACAATTTCGACTGAAACAAGCAAGCAAAAGGCGACAGCAGTCGCAAAACGTGTTTTAGTCTCTGCCTAAGTCTTCGACTGAAACAAACAAACAAAGACGACAGCAGTCGCAAAATGTCTTGAGTCCCTGCCTGAGTCTGCGACTCAACCAGGCACTCGGGGGATACTCCCATAGGGAGCGCTGGTCGCGCACCCTATGATTACTTGCACAAAAACTGTGTGTTGATTAAATCTGCACTCACAGATCATGGCGACACCGCCTCATCATTTTCCCTACAAAGAGAGTACGTCTCCTGGGTCGCCCGAATCATCTCCGCGATGATAAAATTCGGATGCCGCGCTTACAGCATGAAGGTAAGACCTGAATAAAGGCCTGACGACGCATTCAACTGCGCACTACCAGAAATATATCCGTGCCTGCAGGCACGATGAACATGCCTTGACGGACGCGTCAAGTGCTCACACCCATATAACTGTAATTCGACTCCTGTAAGATCTCAGCGGCTTGAGTCGAATTACGCCAGCACTTTTCCGGATTCGAGTCTAGGGACTGGAGTTCGAGTAGATTGCGTTGTTTCACCCTAAGGTGGTTAACTGATACCGATACTTCGGTTATATCAGGCACATATATCAACAATCCCTATGACATAAATGAAAGCGGTCGAAAAATGTACTCATTCAGGCACTCGAAGACTTCAAAAAGTACCCAGTCGAATGTGTGATTCCACTGGATACTCGGGGGCTACTGACATGGGTATATCCTACAGGTACTCGAGCTTGGTATATACGGTCTAAATACGTACAGGCCCACGGTGTCGCCAAGGCCCAGACGAAAGGACTCGAGTAACCTGCGGACTCTCGATTGCTTGAAAGACAAGAAGAAGCTAAAGATAAAAAGTTTGAAGGGGAAAACCCTAACTTGTAACCGACTCGACCTGCTACCCGAGACCTAGCCTATCTATATAAAAGGCTAGGAGGGGGCAGCGAGGAGGACACATGCAACCCTAGTTTCCACAACTCTCGCCAGATTGCATCTGCGCACCATTGTAACTTTTGACTCCTTCGATAATTCCACGAGCAAACAAGCAGGAGTAGGGACCTCTACGAGGCCAGAACCTGGGTAAATCCTTTGTCCCCAGTGTGCTTGTTTGCTAGCCGATAGATGTCTCCAGCACTCCCTCCTTCTCCAAAACCCAAGTCCATAACAATGGGAATTGATGAGTTAAACCCTCGTCAGCTGCACACAAAAAATGATTAAGGAGAGGAACGTAATCGAGCCGATGTTTATTGTTCGGACTAACCACTTATTTATTTTACCTTTACCACGCTGAATTATTTTGAGCTAATCCTAAAGTTTTCCAAGTATTGTTAAGTCAATTTTTGAAACTCGGTCTCGTAAGTCACAAAACCGAACAAAGGTAGACACGATCCAAGCTAAGAAATTGGAGAAACAAGAAAATGAAACTCGGGGACTACGCCCAAGTTAATCTGGCACAAGCAATTTAGTAGAAAAATATGATCAGTGTGCTTAATACATTTGCACCCGGCATACCGGGGATCTGATAATCTTCAAAGTGTTTGTTATCAAGGAGTAGTAGGAGGAGGTAACTCGGCACCAGCAGGTGGAACTCCAGCCTTGACTTTAGCATCATTTTCATCTTCTTCGACGTCCGAGGCTTGGTTCTCATCCTCTTCACCCGAACCATCTTCGACATATTCGTCGTCAACAGCGTCAAGGAAGCTTGGTCCTTCGTTCCATTGATGGATGGGGGCATACTGAATGAGGCTATGGGTGCAAGCCTTGCGCCGAGCTATCCAATACGGATCATTGGACCACCTTGAACCGGTGCGCATGCGCTCCAGAAGATTCAGATTTATTTTCTCATACCAGGTGAGCACGTAGTGGAGGACGGTTTCAGCTCCGGCACGTCCGGCGGATTCCCTCTAGAGGTCAAGCTGGGTCTCGCACTCCATTAACTTGTTAGTCAAAGCAGTGGAACCCTCCGGAGTGTCTTCACCAGGCCAAAGGGCATTGAAGATCCGGACTGCTGTATCTAGGATATCCTTGCCATAGTTCTTCATGATTTCAACTCGGGATGACAAGCTGACTATCAGATCCTCCATATCAAGAGGAATGGTGCCAGGACCAGATGGAGTACCTCTCTATTGGCGGAACTTGGTAATGACATTGGATGCAATGGCATCACCCTCCGGAAATTTGTCTGAAAACAAGACAAGTGAAATAGGTGAAGGAGGTTGACCCGAAGAGATTCATGCCGGCTGAAGAAAAAGAACTTACGAGAAATATGGCTGTGGATTCAGGTCAGCTCCTTGGTGCAGTTGTCACACCTTTTCCGGAGTTGCACAAGTTCAGCATTCGCTGACTCAAGCTTAATGTCGGTTTTGTTCAGCAGTTCTTGACCTTTGGCAATTTGGATGTTGAGACGTTCTCGCTCTTCAGTAAAATCTTGGCCAGCTTTATCCATCTCGGATTTGTGGAGGACCTTGAGCTTTTTCATTTTTGCCTTGAGCTTGGCAATCTCATCATCTTTGGTCCGGAGGAGGGCGAGCTCATCATCCGTCTTCTTGAGTTCAGCCTGATGTTGCCCTGCTTGTTCGAGAAAATGCAGCATCATATAAGGCACGGGCACACTATCTTCAAGAGATGCTGAAACAGTTTGTTGACCCGGCATAGCCGAGGTATGAATATCTGTCGAGCCAATAGAAAAGGAGAGAGAGCACAGAAGAAGACTGACTTACCTTTTATTTGATCCAAGTTCTTCCTTATGATGGTGTTTTCGGCTTCCACTTCGGCTGCCCAATCCGAATAATAGATTAGTTCAGTGGGAAAAGACAAAGGAAGTTGGGAAAAAAACCAAGGAGAAAACTTACACCTTTTCTCGAACTCAGCGAGAAGTGTAGAATGTTTCGAGCTCAGCGCCTTATGTGTGTCCAAGAGGCGCAGAAACTCAGCACTCCGGCGATTGGTGGTAACCTGAGAAAAACAAAGTTAACTTGATCATGTGCATATTCAAAGTGTACAAAATCTGGGCCAAGTGGAACTTAACCCGGCTCTAGGTGTGTGCATATTTGAAGTGTGCAAAATCCGGGCCAAGTGGAACTTAACCCGGCTCTAGGTGTGTGCATATTCGAAGTATACAAGATCCGGGCCAAGTGGAACTTAACCTGGCTCTAGGTGTGTGCATATTCGAAGTGTACAAAATCCGGGCCAAGTGGAACTTAACCCGGCTCTAGGTGTGTGCATATTCGAAGTGTACAAAATCCGGGCCAAGTGGAACTTAACCCAGCTCTAGGTGTGTGCATATTCAAAGTGTACAAAATCCGGGCCAAGTGGAACTTAAACCCGGCTCTAGGTGTGTGCATATTCGAAGTATACAAGATCCAGGCCAAGTAGAACTTAACCCGGCTCTAGGTGTGTGCATATCCGAAATTACTAAGGAGCTACGCTAGTTCTCTAAGGAGCATCCGGTCGAGTAACAAGTTACTCCCCCGGAGGCTCGAGGACTAATGGTTATATCACTAATGTTTAGTACTTGTTAAAGAAAAGACAAGGTAGCGTACCTCCATCATCCGGCCGGCAAGGTTGATAGCCTTGGCGGCTGTGTTCATCTGCGCGGCAAACTCGGCAGGCCCAAATTTCTCCAGGAGATCGTCGCTATGTACGAACTCCACCTTGTTCCAGTTATTGACAAACTCGATCAAGGCTGGAGGATAGCGCTCTCCGCTAAGCATATGGGGCGCTATCAAACCCTTGGCATGGGCTTCCCTCCTTTCAATTTGGGCAGCAGCGGGGCTGGTGTGCAACGCAAGTTGCGTGCTAGCTGGCCCGAGGGAGACATCCTTCTTCGGAGGGGTCTTCTGCGGAAGCATGGACGCGAGCGTGCGCTGTCCAGCCTCGATAGATGCTGCCCTGGCGGCGTCAGAAGTTTTCTTGCCCTTAGGCTACTGCTGAGAAGTCGAGGTTTGGGCTGCGGATTTGCCCTTGGGCAAGGCCTTGGTGCTAGCCTTGGTGCTAGTTGTGTCTTCTCGCCGAGTCTTGGAAGACTCGGACGAGGTGGAAGGAGTTGGTGCTGCTGGCACTTGTGCCGCTGATGCTGGTGCTGGTGCGGGTGCTGGTCTTGGCGGGGTGCTGTGCGTACCTCAGTGGTGGCTGGTTGCGGCTGATCAGAAGAGGAGCTAGGAGCAACCGCTACCTCGGCAGAACCACTTCCCCTTGCTCCGAGGTTGCCCTCCTCTGGACGAGGTGGGCTAGAACCCGGAGCAGCCACTAAACCCTCCTGAATGGGGCTCAACGGGCGTGAATCGTCGCCACGAGGGGGAGAAGGGCTATGCCGGAGGGGCGAAGCGATGCTAGATCCGTTCTGAGGAACTTCCACCGCAGCCCTGCCAAATCAAATGACGAATAATAAGTTACAATAGAAGAAAAGCGTGAACCAAAGGATTGGACAGAGAGAAAAGTAACTTACTCATCCGAGGTCAATGGCTCCTTAGGCTTCCGAGCCCTCCGAGTTATGGCCTTAGTTGTAGGCTTGGTGGTGGCTTTGTCTGCAGACTTCTTTCGCCTCTTGGTTGGCTTAGGAGGTCCAGAAGAAGAAGCAGAAGCAGCTCCACTTTTCTTTGATGCGACCAGGACATGCTCGCCAGTGGTGAGAGGAGGATCTTCATGAATCTGCCCACCCGGGTTAGCTGATGCCGGAAAGGCATAAGAAAGGGGGACAACGTCAAATGCTTCCATCACCTCAACATCGGAATCATCTTCATCGTCATGCCAATCTCTTAAGGAAGAGAATTTACCGGTGGGTCGCTTGGTCGCATTGGGAAGTGGCAGGAACATTTCCTGATCCGGCTCCTCCTTGTCCGGGGCATCTCGATCCTTCGCCCATTTGAGCGAAGGCTCGGTGCCATCTTCGAGAGTTTGCTGAAGAAATATCTAAGAGAGAAATACAAAAAGATCAGATAAACAACATACTCCGACATAGAATATAACTCAGAAATAGATTGGAACGCGAGAATTACCACATGAGGAAGCCTGTCCCAGCAGAAATGTTCAATTCCCCACTCACAATCAGCGGAGAATTTTTTGTCAGTAGTGAAGAGGGCCTTGACCCGGCGAAATATCTCGGTGTTGCTCAGTTCAAATGAGAATGTCCGGTTGGGGTCAAATCGCCAGCTCAGATGGCACAACTTGTGTGTGCGTTTCTAGAGAGGGGAAATCCGGTTACAAATGAAAGTGATCATCGCATCTTCGTTGCACAGCCGAGCATCTTTTAGCTCCTGAAACCGTTTATTGACTTGGTTCTCTAGGACAGTGGGTTTCTTGGGGATCCGGTCCCACAGATCCGGATTCGGAGGACCCGGAACATAGGGCCGCAGCCGAATTAGATCTTCGTTCATGCCATTTCTGACATAAAAGAAGGTTCGGGCCCAGCCCTTGCAAGAATCAAGCCCCGTGACCCAAGGAAAGACGGATTGTTTCCCGAGAGAAATGGAAGTTGCACCGAACTGCGTAAGTTGTTTGTCCTCCGGGTAAAGCTCCTTATTCGGAATCACGTTCCAGCGAAGACCAAAAAACCGGATCCAGAGCTCTTTAGTGGGCCACAATCTGACATACCCCTCTATGGTGGAGGGAAAGCAAGAAAAGGAAGTGATGGCATTCGCCGGAAGGTGGTGCGGTTGAAGCTCATAGATGTTGAGCCAATCGTGGAAGAAATGGCTAACGGGGAGGCCGAACCCGTGCTAGAAATGGGAGAGGAACACCACGAACTCACCGGGATTAGGTGAGGGTGTGAGCTCCTCGGAGGCGAGCCGGGAAACGACGCCCTCTAGGATGCGGCGCGTGCGGTAGAGCCAATTGAGGTCGTCCTGGCACACCTAGGAGCCAGCCCAGGCGCAACGTTCGGCATTCTCCGCCTCCTCCTCCATCTCCGCCTCCACGACAGCGAGCTCTTCCTCTGTCATATCTAGGTCACTGTCCTCACCGGCCCTATCGGAGGTGGGGGGGCAGTACCTGATACATTGCAAATATATCTATAATTTTTGATGTTCCATGCTTGGTTTTATCTACTTTCTTATGTTTTGTCCACACTTTCGAGTACTTTGCATATGATTTCTTGGACTAACCTATTAACAAGATGCCACAGTGCCAGTTGCCTGTTTTCTGTTGTTTTTGGTTCCAGGAAAGTTAGAAAATCAATATTCTCAGAATTGGACCGGACAAAAGCCAAAGTTGATATTTTCCCGGAAGACTCACGGAGTCAGAAGGAGAGTTGAAGAGGGGCCACAGGGTGGCACCACCCCATGGCATGGGTCCCCCAGGCCACGCCAGGGCATGGTGTGGCCCCCCTGGCCACCCACCGACCATGCACTCTAGCCTATAAGAAGCCTCCCGAGGCATAAACCCTAGAGAATCAAGCCTCCAGCCAAAAAAAGTTCTGCAGTGCCGCCGACACCTAAGGGGAGATTCGGGGGAAGGAAAGTCTCTGTTCCGGCACCCTGCCGGGACGGGGAAGTGCCCCCGGAGCCATCTCCATCGATCTCCACCGCCATCTCCGTCACCGTTGCTGATTCCCGTGATGAGGAGGGAGTAGTTCTCTCTCGAGGCTAAGGGTTCTACCGGTAGCTATGTGTTCATCTCTCTATCTATGCATGATCATATTGTGATCATGAGCTTTGTAATCTATAGATCTACCTTACTACTCATGTGCTTTAATAGATCTCTGCTCTCCCCATGTGTGTGAAAGTGACAGCGTGCTCACCATGGTGGCACTTAGGCTAGAGATTACAAATACTTGTTATGCGTTATATTTGGAGTTGGATGTTTCTATGAAATTGTGGTGTTTGTTGGACTCATATAGTACTCAAGGTGAGAGTGTGGGGTTTTCTAGATGGGAAAGGTTTACTTTGAGGTGTGTTGTTATAGCCCTACCATCGGTTAGAGTGTCCAACCGGAGAGTAGTCAAGAGTAGTATCATCAAGAGAAGATATTTATATGAGAGTGTTCACTAGTGAAAGTATGATCCCTAGGCCTTGTTTCTAAGCATTGAAAGACCGTTTGCTACTAGATCTGTTACATGTTTGCTTGCTGCCATCTTTATTTCAGTGTTACTTTAGTCTTTTCCACGCCATCAAGCTATCTTCTATCACTGTTACCACTTATAATTATCCATCCCACTTGTATTTTACTATCTCTTTGCAGAACTAGTGCACCTATACATGTGAAAAGTGTATTGGGTGTGTTGGGGACACAAGAGACTTCTTGTATCTTGATTGCAGGGTTGCTTGAGAGGGGATACCTTTGACCACTTCCTCCCTGAGTTCGATAAACCTTGGGTGATCCACTAAAGGGAAAACTTGCTGCTGTTCTACAAACCTCTACACTTGGAGGCCCAACAACTGTCTACAAGAATAGAAGTGTGTAGACATCAAGCTATTTTCTGGCGCCGTTGCCGGGGAGGTAAGGTAAAAGGTACTCACATCCTCCGGTGTGAGTGCTTGAAGTTATTTCCTTTAGATTCTGCAATTTTGTCTTTTTGTTTCTTTTTTTCACTAGTTAGGCTTAATGGAAAACAACAACAAAATAGAGAGCTTTTTAGTATTTTTCCTAAGTTAGAACTTGAATTGTCTGAAAAGAAATTTAAAAAACCCATGGAACTTTCTTTGCATGCTAATAGCAATGTTATTAGTATGAGTCTTTTGAACACCTTTGTTACTAATGCTATGGAAATGTCTAAGCTTGGGGAAGTTGGTTTCTATGAAAATGATCTTTTTAGTCCCCCATCTTTAAAGAAGAAAAATTGCTCTGATGATACTTTATCTCCCATATGTGGTAATTCTAATGATACTTGTGATATTTTAAATCCACATACTAAAAGCATCCTTTTTAAAATACCTATAAAAATTGTTGAACGTGTTATGAATAACTCTTATTTTGGAGATGGAACTGTCCATCCTGGTGATCATTTACTCCTTATACATGAATTATGCTAGTTATTCAAGTGTGCAGGTATTTCAATGAACCAAGTTAAGAAGAAGCTATTCTCTTCATCACTTAAGGGCAAATCAAGGGAATAGTATGAGCTACTAGATGATCCTCATCATTTAGAGTGGAAGGAACTTGAATCTCTCTTTTACTCTAAATTTTATCCTCCTCATGAAATTCATAAAGATAGGAATTATATTTATAATTTTCATCCTCATGATGGAGAAAGTATTGCCCAAGCATGGGGGAGATTGAAGTCACTAATGCTCAAATGTCCCATTCATGAGCTCCCCGGGAATATTGTTATTAATAATTTCTATGCAAGGCTTTCAGGACATTACAAGGACTATCTAGATACTTGTTTAGAGGGATCCTTCACGAGTAAGGAGGTCAAAGCTAAGTGGGATCTTCTTGAAACAATTAAAAGCAACACGGAAGATTGGGATAACAACAAAGGTAAAGAACCAGGTATAAACTATGAGTATGATTGCATTAAGTCTTTCGCTGAAACTGCTGATTTTCAAGAGCTTAGTGCTAAATATGGTCTTGATCCTCAAATTCTTATTGATTGTTTTAAAACCTTTACTTCTCATATTAATGCTCCTAAAGAAAACTAGGACATGTATCATGAGCCTTTTAAAGACACTTGCATGGAAAATGAAATTGTTGATAATGATAGCAATAAACATGCTCAAACCCCTGAAAGTACTATTTCTTATAAGCATGTTAATTTTTGTGGAATACATAGACCTTGTGAGAATAATCAAATTGAAGAAGAATATTGTATCACCCACAGGAATGAAAAAACTAGAATGTGGTACAGGGATTTAAATGATCTTGGTAAAAAAGTTTGTGCCCTTTATCCTTTTATTTGTGAACTTTGCTTCGAAGTGGGTCATTTCAATTTTCAATGCTCAGGCCATAATAATAGCCCTTCTAATCCAATGAGTACTGCAAGTTTGTATTGTGATGACATGATCACTCCTAATCAGCATGATGAACTTACATTATTTTTGGGGTGTGAAGAGTTATCAAGAAAAACCTCTTTGGTAGATATGGGTGCTTTTGATATGAATAGTGTCCTGCATGGTTGTCATCTCTACTGTGTTGATAATTGCCACACAAATACTTACTTACAAAATATTATAGAAGATGAGATTTTACCAAAATATGACAGGACTAATATGTGTTTTGATCTTATTAATGAAAAGAAGGAATCCTCCAAAGTTTCTTCTATTGTCTCTAACAATGAACCAGGGTATATGGAGAAGCTTCCTTTCAAGCCTCTCCCTCCTAAAGAGAAGAAGATAAAGAAGAAGAGGAGGAGTAAAAGGAAAGAGGAAACGGTATCTTCCCCTAAGCATGTTGCTCCCATTATAGTTTTTGATGAGTCTGAACTCGATGATGTTCCTATGCCTATTACCTATAGTAGTGATCATGATTGGGAAAAGCACACTACTTTTGATATTGAAAATCTCTTCGGTACCAATTCTGAAAATGATGATAATTGTTGTACTATTAGTGCTATCCATGTTCATTCCAATGATGATATGTTTACAAATGAACACACTTTGGAAGATAACTATTCTATTGCTTATGATGATACTATACCCCCAATATATGATGATTGCAATGATGAATATGATATTTTCATTCCACCTACTATTGAGGAGAAAATTAATTATGATTACAATATGCCTCCTATATTTGATGATTATGGTGATGAGAATAATAATGATAGCTATTTTGTTGAATTTGCTCCCACTACAATTAATAAGAATGACTATGTTTATGTGGGCAGTATTAATTCTTTTATGCATGTGGCTCATGATAAGAATGTTTTATGTTATAGTTATATTGTTCATTTTATTCATGATGCTACTGAAAGTTATTATGAGAGAGGGAAACATGGTTTTATGCATCTCAATAATATTAGGTTTCCCCTCTTTATGTTGAAAGTCTTGAAGTTGCACTTGTTTTGCTTTCCTATGCTTGTTGCTTTGTGCTTTCATGACTTGTTTCTTTACAAGATTCCTATGCATAGGAAGTGGGTTAGACTCAAATTTGTTTTATATTTGCTTCTTGATGCTCTCTTTTACTTCAATTCATATTTCTTATGTGAGCATTTTCTCAAACTATCATGCCTAACTTAAAGGCGTTGAAGAAAAGTACTTATTGGGAGATAACCCAAAAGTTTTAGATGAGTCTTGGATGTTATTACCTCTGTAATAACCGCTCCTTATCCTTTTTATTTGCTTTTTGTGCCAAGAGTAACATCTAATGAGAGAGAAGTAATGATTGGGAAAGTTGTTCTCCTGAAATAGATTTCTGTGCTTCACCATAAAAATTCATGTAAAATATTTTTACGTCCTTTTGAGGCGTGATTTTTTGTGCTTCTTCCCCAGGTTGTTATATAACGTTCGTTAGTTCAACACTTTTTGATTTGAGCAACAGAAGGTCTTCTAAAAAATTCGTCTTTACCTGCTGGTCTGTTTTGACAGATTTCTGCCATTTTTCTGCATTTGCTTCTTTTTTGTTCCCTTTTGAGTTCTTTTGGGGAATTGAGATTTTTGAGGGAAATGCTATAGTAGCTTGTGTTTTAATGGAAGTTTATTGGTGTTAGAACTGAACCTAAAGACTTATTATCTTGAGTGCACTAATGTTGCTAATAAAGATTGTGTGAAGTTTTGTATGAAGGAAAAATTTCAGGTGTTTGGAAGGAATGAGTAATGAGATGAATGGTGGACTAAAGCTCAAGTTTGGGGATGCCACGTCACCCCAAGAAATATCCAAGAAGTACAAGCGTCAAAGCTTGGGGATTCCCAAGGCATCCCCCTCTTCATCAATAAAAATCCTAGGTTTCTTCCAAACGCTTCATTTTTATTGTTTCATACACAGTTGTGTTGTTCTTGGATCTTCTTCTTTTTCATTTTCATTTTGGTTTTTCGTTTGCTTAGTTTGTTTAGTTTTCTGAATAAATTGGTTGGACCCCCTCTTTCGTACATTGGTTTGCAAATAGGTTTAGTTTGGAAAAGAGTAGGAAAGTTCATGCTTATGTGGTAAAAAGAGTTTGTTTCTGACTGTGGCCTATGCTTTGTCATGCCATGCTTGATATTGTTTTGGCTTTATGCTTAGTATTATTTGCTTTAGCATGACTTGTTATAAACAATTGAGATTGCTTAATGTGCCTTGGACGAATCATGCGTTGTTTTAGCATATTAAAGCATAGTATAGTGGTATTCTCCTTTGATGCTTTATTTGGGTTGGCTTGGCGCATGCTCACACCATGTTATGACTATGCTCACACCATGTTATGAATATCTCCACTCATGCATCCAACTCCCTAAACCAAGTTATTCCAAAGAGTCCACCATGCCTACCCATTAGCTTATGCTATTCCAAGTATATTCATGATTTTGTTTACCTTCCGAATTAAACTTGTTATGAGAAAACTAGTGATTAAAGCTCTCACGAACTTGATGGCACACTTTACTTTTCTTGCCCTTAATAAACTTGAACCATTGTGTCGTCTATGTTGTATATGCTTGCACTTATTTGTTGGGAATTAGCAGAACCATGCTTTCATGGGGAACGCTTTCAACATTGCACTTGGTACTTGTACCTAGTTGATATCATGCTCTTTTGTATATGGATGTCGTTAGTGTGAAAAGAAAGGGGAGCTTGTAAGTCCATGGAGTTATGTATATGTGTTAGAGAAACGCCTGGGCCGCTGGTCTAATCCATGCTGACATGGTGGAAACCTGCAGCGTAACCATAATGAGCTGTCTATGAAGCATTCTTCTTATAAAAAAAGAGAGTCCTATATTTAGAAAAAAGAGAAAAAGAAAAAAGAGATATTATGAAAAGAGGAAAGAGAGAAAAAAGCACCATATTCCCATGGTAAATAAGAAGATTGCTGAGATGCTCGTTGTCTGCTTGCCTTGTAATTTTGATATGGGGATTCTTCCGTATCATCGGGCAAGGGGTACCCTGTTGGCGGTTCTCTATGATACACATGTACTTACGATGACAAGAACTTACCGGTGACTAAAATTGAGTAGCATGAGGAGCGGCCCTTGTATACAAGGGACATGAGATTTCTAATTTATACTTCGTCAAGCATGTACACCATAGTTTGTTCAATTTAACCTTAATCACCTTCAAGATGCTTATGATAGGGGCAATGAGAGTTGAAAGCTATAAGTACCATAATTTTTGGAAGCTCTTTATGAGACTTGAATCCCTACTTCCTTCTATGAAGGCCTTTTTTCCACCATTATATTGAGTCTCCACCTTCTACCTTTATGCACCCACTTTGAGAGCATAGTGGTCATTCTTAGTTCTATGTGCATTGTCCCAAGACTAGTTGATTAATGCATGACTTGATATTGCTTGTTTTAAACTATTTGTATCTAGTCACTCTTATGAACTTTGAAGGTGTCCCATGCATTTATATTTGCTACTCTATGAGGGACAAGCTGAATACTACTATGCTATGTTTTCTTTATGTGAAACAAACAAACGTCTTGCAAAGCATTGTTATTCAAGAATCTTTTGTTTGTGCCTTTTCATGTTGCATCATAGTTTCTTTGACTTATTGCTAGAACTTTGTCTTTCATGTTATGATTGAAGTACTATGATCCCAGCTTTGAATGTTTTACAAATACTTTGATCAAGTCTTTGATGGTGCATGTGACCTCAAAAATTATTCATTCTTTTTATCACTTACCTACTCGAGGACGAGCAGGAGTTAAGCTTGGGGATGTTGATACATTGCAAATGTATCTATAATTTTTGATGTTCCATGCTTGGTTTTATCTACTTTCTTATGTTTTGTCCACACTTTGGAGTACTTTTCATATGATTTCTTGTACTAACCTATTAATAAGATGCCACAGTGCCAGTTGTCTGTTTTCTGCTGTTTTTGGTTCCAGGAAAGTCAGAAAATCAATATTCTCGGAATTGGACCGGACAAAAGCCAAAGTTGATATTTTCCCAAAAGACTCATGGAGCCAGATGGAGAGTCGGAGAGGGGCCACGGGGTGGCCACACCACCCCATGGCGCGGGTCCCCCAGGCCGCGCCAGGGCATGGTGTGGGCCCCCTGGCCTCCCACCGACCTTGCCCTTTTGCCTATAAGAAGCCTCCCGAGGCATAAACCCTAGAGAATCAAGCCTCCAGCCACAAAAAGTTCTGCAGCGCCGCCAACACCGATGGGGTGATTCGGGGGACAGAAAGTCTCTGTTCCGGCACCCTTCCACGACGAGGAAGTGCCCTCGGAGCCATCTCCATCGATCTCCACCGCCATCTCCATCACCGTTGCTGATTCCCATGATGAGGAGGGAGTAGTTCTCTCTCGATGCTAAGGGTTCTACCGGTAGCTATGTGTTCATCCCTCTATTTATGCATGATCATATTGTGATCATGAGCTTTGTAATCTATAGATCTACCTTGCTACTCAAGTGCTTTAATAGATCTCTGCTCTCCCCATGTGTGTGAAAGTGACAGCGTGCTCACCATGGTGGCACTTAGGCTAGAGATTACAAATACTTGTTATGAGTTATATTTGGAGTTGGACGTTTCTATGAAATTGTGGTGTTTGTTGGACTCATCTAGTACTCAAGGTGACAGTGTGGGGTTTTCTAGATGGGAAAGGCTTACTTTGAGGTGTGCTGTTATAGCCCTACCATCCATTAGAGTGTCCAATCCGAGAGTAGTCAAGAGAAGTATCATCAAGAGAAGATATTTATATGAGAGTGTTCACTAGTGAAAGTATTATCCCTATGCCTTGTTTCTAAGCATTGAAAGACCGTTTTCTACTAGATCTACTACATGTTTGCTTGCTGCCATCTTTATTTCAGTGTTACTTTAGTCTTTTCCACGCCATCAAGCTATCTTCTATCACCGTTACCACTTATAATTATCCATCCCACTTGTATTTTACTATCTCTTTGCCGAACTAGTGCACCTATACACCTGACAAGTGTATTGGGTGTGTTGGGGACACAAGAGACTTCTTGTATCTTGATTGCAGGGTTGCTTGAGAGGGGATACGCTTGACCACTTCCTCCCTGAGTTCAATAAACCTTGGGTGATCCACTTAAGGGAAAACTTGCTGCTCTTCTACAAACCTCTGCACTTGGAGGCCCAACAACTGTCTACGAGAATAGATGTGCGTAGACATCAGTATCTTGGATTGGCGCGGACTCGTGACGGTGGAGATGCGAGGAAACGGCAACAAGGAAGGTGCAAGGCACGGGGCTGCGGCAGCGCTGCTAAGTAGGTGCGACGGCAGCGGCGCTATCGCTGGGAAGAAGAAGAAGAAGAAGAGGCAGAGGGGCACGAGAATGGGGAAAAATACCAAGGGGCGCGCCCCTCCCCTATTTAACCACGACCCAGCGGGGGTAGAAGGATCGTGCGCTGCGGCAAGGCCACACGGTGTGGCCGTGTATTATCCGGATCAGCCAATCAGAGGCGAGCCACAGGAAGGGCCACAGGGCGCAGCGGATCCCACGATGTGACGTGATGATACAGTTAACGAGGAGACAGACGCGATGTGACGTGTGCAACAGTAACACCTGACATTAACTGTGGCAGTAACTGGCACATGCCCTTAAAATGAGGCAAGATAATGATTACCCTCCACGTGGGATAGCGTACGAGAGAAGGAAGAATAACCTGGATAACCATAGGATGACCCGGCCAGCGAGTGAAGACTCGGAATGTGCCAAGGGAAAGTTAGCCTGTGGAATCCGGACTATAAGATAACTCGGAAAGCGGAGCAAAAGGTTCAGAAAATTGAACCTGCCGTGGCCTTAGCAGCTGGAGCTGATAAGGCCGCACCAGCTTCGGGGACTAATGTTGGGAGGATACCCCCGGATAGGGTCACGCCGGGGTATAAAGGCTGAGTTAGCCGAGGTACGGCAAGGTCAAAGCATGTGCGGGCCGAGTCACCTCAAGGCAGGCCGAATCACGGAGAACCCAGACCGGAGGATGTCCGCCTGACTGAGTCCTGGCCAACCTATGTCGTATGCCGGCAGGATTTATCTAACTTGTATGCAGGTACTAGTGTGGCCGGATTAACCATGTATGATCCGGGTTATATCAGGCTTGCAAGAGAAGGAAGGTATCTCGTTGGTCAAAAGGAGTTCACTGTACGCTGGAGCGTGAGCAAAGCGGACAGAGGCTAGGACCACTGAAGCATGGCCGACAAGGGTGACGCTGCCTGTGTTGGATGACGCGAGCGTCGCAGAGGCTCAGGTAGCCTCTGCATGGCTTACGATGGGGAAAAGTGATCCGGTCGGTTTACTATTTTGGGAAGAGGCATATTCCCTGGAACATACCTCCACGTATGCCCTAATTAGTGACCTAGCCACCCCTATATAAGGAGGGCTAGGGCATCTGTAGAGGGGGTTGGGTTTTACTTGGTTGATTCTTGGTTCCTGAGAGCTAGCTAGTGGTGAGAGTAAGAGAGTTCCTTCTTCCTCCTCTCCCCAATACAGCTCAAGGAGCATTTGTAACCTTGGAAACCTATTGAATACAAAGCATCTGTGTGTGGAATCACCACACTATCCCTCCCTGGATTCCTCTAGTGCATCTTGTCCCCACCTTTAGCCTATACATGGCATCTGTTGTGACACCACCACGACACTTTAACGCTAGTAACTAAATCCCTTTGTCTCGCGATATACTACACGTCCGAGATTCGATCATTGGCATCCAAATACCTAGTTTGATCTCGTTACCGACATGGACTCTTTTCTCGTTCCCGTGATATAACATTCTAGTGATCTCATCTATATCATCGAGAGGGCCCAGAGTATATCTATCCGTCATCGGGATGGACAAATCCCACTGTTGATCCATGAGCTTCAACATAACACCTTCGTAGAACTGAACCCACCTCTATAGTCACCCTGTTATGGTGTGACGTTTGATGTTATCAAGATAATCTTCCGGTGTTAGCAATTAACATGATTTCGTGGTCTAAGGACTAAGATTACTTCGTATGATGTTATAGCAATATAAACATAATGACTTTCATCGTAATTCTATACTTCGGATGAATGTTCATCACATCATTCCACCAATGTTGTGACCTTGTTATTAACAACATCCAATGTCCATGATCAGGAAACCTTGATCATCTTTTTAATCAACGGGCTAGTTTGTATGAGAGGCATTACTAGGAACTTTGTATTTTGTTTATTAAACACACATGTATTAACGTTTCCAATTAATACAATTATAGCATGCAAAATAAACATTTATCATAAACATGGAATAAGATAATAACCACTTTATTATTGCCTCTCATGCATATTCCCTTCAGTCTCCCACTTGCACTAGAATCAATAATCTAGTTTGAAAAACTTTGTGTATTGAACACCTATGGCATTCTGGTGTTGCATATACGCGATTGCTAGTGGTTAACATAATCTCCAGATCTGGCACTTTCAGGTCCGTGTGTATTTGCATGTCTTTGTGTCTCTACGCATCACTCATTCTCAAATGAGATGGCATTGTATAAATTTGGTCCTTTGGTGATCCTTTAGTTTGTTCGGGCAAAAATATGTTGATATTATTGTCTTACAATATATCTTCATAGTATTAACCCACTTTGAACCGCACCTAGTTTGATAACAAACTACTTAACACAAATACCCTCCTTTGCTGCTATTTTAGCAGTCATATAATTAGCATTTTGTTGTAGTATCCGTCACAATGTTTCAACTTTGGAATTTATCCAAATCCATCATGGAACATCCTTTCCATTACATTGTGCCACCCATAGTCTAATTTGAGATAAATTTAATTTGTATCTTGTGACAAATATAGTATCAATGTAACACTTTACAATGAACTACGTTTAACTACGTTTAACTATTTTTCACTTATACCTGATATATTCTTAGTTCTTCCAAAGCTCATAAGAATATCTTTACTATTGTCCAATGATCATCTTATGAATCATTCTGGTATGTGCTCATAACATTTAGAGGATAAGACATTCTGGATATATACATATCATGGTATAATCGATCAAAATCTGCATGTGATTTTACTCACCAAGTGTTGAAACACTTGAATCTTGATACAATTCTTTCCATGCATCAAGAACCTTTCTTGTTGTTTCCATATTGAACCCTTTCAATATCTCATATATGTATGTCTGGCACAACCATATTAGTGCCTCAATCTATCCATATTGATATTGATGCCAAATATTCCGGTTTTTCCCAAGTCTTTCATTGAAATCTTATTTTAATGAAATTCTGAACTTGTGTCAATATAAGATACATCATTTCCAATCAACAATATGTCCTCTACATAATGTATTAGAAATATGTCTCAGCGCTCCCATTTAATTTCTTGCAAATGCAAGCATCTTCATCATCTCCGATGAATTTAAACTCTTTTAACAGTTTCATCTTGGTGAAGATCCAACTCCGCTATGCTTACTTCAACTATTGAAGTTTGCATGCCCTTTTAGCACCCTTTGAATTAACAAAACCCTTCGGACCATGTCATGTACATGTCCTAGGTAACCGTTCTATTAGAAGAACCTTGTTTTGTTTATTCAACTACCATATACCAAATTATGTGTAGTGGTTGCTACATTAATCCGTCAAGACTATATACCGCTATGAAAGATCAAATCTTGTCATAGTCAACTCCTTGAACATTGCCGTAAACTTCTTTCCGACATGTCGACTATTTCATAGATGTTAAACATCCATGTCTATTTCTTTATAGATCCAAACACGACCAATAGGCTTTACGCCTTTTCAGAGGGTCTTCCAAGTTCAGAAACTTGATTATCGTGTATGGATACTATCACGGATTCTATTACTTCTAGTCATTTTATGGAGTCAGGGCCCATCATCGCTTCTTTGCATGTAGTCGGTTCATCATTGTCAAAAAAATAACGACTTGTTTATCAAATATCACTATTTGATTCTTATCGACCCACACGGTTCAATATGAACTCTAATCTTCGAGATTACAACCTTTGTAATCACGGGAGCCATGAGCATTGTGGCCGCCACCGGGACACTTTCCGGCGCTGCGCTACTTAGCACATATAGCTAAGGTTCAATAACCTTATCAAAGTTCTATTGTCCTCCCACTTAACTTTTCACGAAAAATTCCTTCTCAAGAAACTTGACGTTCCAAGTAACAAACTCTTTTGTCCTCGGTGTTATGGAGAAATTCCCAACAAATTCTTTGGGATAACCTACAAAGACTTGCTTATCCGACTTTGGTTGTAAACATTTTACTTATGCATGGCATACCAAAATTTAAGAAAAGACAATTCAGGTTTTATCCCAAACCATAACTTATATGGTGTCATTTCAACGAATCACGATGGTTCTCTTTTCAATGTAAAAGCGCTAGTCTCTAAAGCTTCAATCCTTAAAACATAATGGCAGTTTTATAAATGACACCTTTGATCTTACCATGTCAGACATGGTTTTATTTCATCTCTCGAATATGCCATACTCCAATGGTTTATCGGGAAACACAAATCGTGGAACAATTTCTCAAATCTTAGGTGTTTTTGCTAAACATGTAACTCAAATATCTTCCTTTATGATCGAATCATAAACTCTTTATTTTCTTGTTACAATGATTTTCCACTTTATGTTGAAAGTCTTTGAACAATTTTCAAATGTTTCATACTTCTTCCTTATTAAGTAAATAGATAGATATATTCACTCAAATTTTTGGAGAAAGCATATGAAGCAAAAAGATCCATCGCATATGGCTACACATAATGGACTATATACATCAATATGTATAATATCCAATAAGTTAGTCATCCGTTCCTCTTTGGCCTATGGATGGAGTTTCAATTATCTCGAGGAAAGTTTTACAAGCGTCAATTGATCAAAATCAAAGACTCCAAAAATCCATCAACATGGAGTTTCTTCATGTTTTCTTTCCAATAGAATTTAAATAGCGATGTCACTTCATAAGTGATCTTTCAATCATTTGTCTTGCAACATTTTAGCAATAGTGTTTATGGATGTGATTTCTCCCACAGACTTGTAAAAGTTCATCCATCCTTTATGGAATACGGTAATTATTTGAACAAAATTGTTCTCATAATATCGGAACAAAATAACAATTATTAAAACAAATCTTGAAGGCTAGGTTTGACGACAACGAAAAACACAATAACACTTTATTTGTTTTCGATGAACATCATCACTTATTCTCTTGCTAGTTACTTAGGCCATTGCAGTTCATAAATTGTGTTGTCATGTATGACATTTCATACCAACCAATTCGGTATCCAATACCGGTATCCAATACATAAGAACCACATTGTTTAACAAGCAAGGAATACAACCATAACATGTGTATCTTCTATATACCTAAGCTGGACATTTCCAATTTTTTTCTTTTCTGCCAAATATTTTATAGATTCTCTTTCAGCAATTCCTTTTCCTTTTAAAAGAATCTATCAACATCAATAGTCACATGACACATAGTACAAAGCGTATATAGTCAAATACTAATACCTTTGGACTTGCACTTTGAAGTGGATCACCATCATCAAATGTTTGGTATTCTTTCAAAAAATCCATTCTTTAGTAATCTATTAGTGTAGTAAACATTTTACTTACATCTTCTATTCATCCTTATGATGACAACTTTCATGATCAAGTTACTATAGACTGTAAGGAAGAATCGCGAGTATAATGTTAGTTCCCAAAAACCTTTTTGGGAGATCCGGATGCCTAACATCTCCATCCTTCACAAATTCTCATAATATGAGAACATGTATTTTGCTAAATTATACTCTATCATAATGCAACCAAAAACATTGTTTTAGATATCACAATATCTTCCACACATGATGGTTTCTGAAACAATTTTTTAGCTCCTAGATAATCTTGATATTAAAACAACTTTTGAATATCAAAAATCATGGAGGCAAACATGATACTTTAGATACTAACATTGGAATTCTTACTCTTGATTTAATACTACTTATTAAACGTCATGGAGTAAATAGAGTTTGCTGAAAGTTTGCAATAGGACTTCTAAACTTTAAATTGACATTCAAAACAATACAATACCAGTTCGTAAAGTAAATATCCAGAATTCTATAGTTTTCTCAATTAAAACTAAGCATAAGGTAGTGAATAGACGCAAATGACTACAACAAATTATGCAAATTCACTTCGATTTAGTTTATGACAAATTGAGTTCGACTAACCCAAATTAGAAATGAACTCCCACTCAAAAACGACATCCCTCGTGCCTTCTTGGTGATTACATGAACCAAATCCACTACACCAAGTCCGATCATCACGTGAGTCGGTGTAGCTTCAAAGGCGAGCATCAATATGGGCATCACATCTACTATATGAATCACGCTTAACCTTTTGGTCCGTGTTCCGAGGCCATGTCTATACATGCTAGGCTCGCCAAGTAAGAACCTTAGTATTCGCGTGTGTAAAAATGTCTTACACCCATTATATGAAAGCGTAGAGTCGAGTACACCCGATCATCACGTGATGTCTCGAAACACGATCCACAGAACTGTGCATAATTAAGGAAGAACACATTTTATCTTGATATCTAAATGAGGGATCATCTTATAATGCTACAAAAAGTGCCAAACTAGCAGTATAAGATGCTAACATCTAATGTGTAAAGTGAGATGATATGGTCCATGCATTTGATCTCTATCATTTGCATCATGGTATGATCTCTATCATTCCTTTGTGTGTAAGGCCAAGGTCTATGGAACTTACACGTTGAGTGTGTTGTAAGAGTATCTATCATACATCTACTTACAACAATACCATATCCAGACACTAGCCCATCAACGATCTAAACTAGACGCCTCTAATTTATCAATTGCAAGTTTTACGTGGCTTAGAGATTTTGGAGATAGAACCGGTCTTACCTACGAACATGAACCACAACGAGGATAACCAAGTTATTAGTAACTCGTTATAAATCATATATTGACTATAGTAGGAGAGACAGACACCCGCTAGCCACTTACACAAAACAAGTTGCATGTCAGTCGTGGAACCGGTCTCATGTACGATGACATGTAAGGTTGGTCCGGGCCGCTTCATCCCACTATGCCACCAATATCCAAAATACTTAGAAGATGCAATAACATGATCATCATCGCCCACATATAAACATATGTGTACTACCCGTGCAAAGCACCTACGCATAGATCAGGCTCTGATACCACTGTTGGGTTCACAACATAGAAAACAAAAAATTTCCTATGAAGGGAACTATCGCCAAGATCTATCTACTAGATACAAGCAACGGGTGGATATACATCCATAGAGAACTTACCCTCGAAGACAACAAATCTTTGTTAACGAGATGGAACTCGTGGATGATGTAGTCGTACACTTGCCGATCTCAAGATCGTGATGAAGTCTAGCAGGTCTGGCTCCAGCACGTCCATCAGATCCAGCTCCAGCAAGTCCAGCACCACCAAGTCCAGCACCGCAAAGAAGTGGTGCATCCGTGATCGCACACACGTCCGGTACCCCGACAACCTCCGTCCCTCGCTCCAGCAAAGTAGCGGAAGAAGCAACTCCTTTCCAGATAAAGCCACCGGGAACATGTATCTCGCTAATCCGAGACCATTGGGGAATAACTAGAGGGGGAGAGAGATCCTTCACGAGGAGGTGTGTGTGAGAAGTGAGGAGAGGGGGGCCTTTTATAGGATGAGGGGAGGGTACCCCTCCCATGGACGGCGCCCCATGGAGGTGACCCTTCACCTCCCCCATTCATGTGGTGGTAACTCCCTCCACATAAATTTGCCTCTTCACATTTTCCATTAAAGTCTCCAGTTTAAATGCATTAAATTTCTCCAAATTTAATGCTCTCTCATTTAATAAAACTCTCTTTTATTAGTTTTATTCAGAATTTTGTTAATTACTTTAATTAACAAACATTCACATAAAACCCCCTGCAACATTTCAATATTACATGCAGAACCAATTTCAGCAATTTCACCCGAAACAGTTTCGGTGTCTATTGAAATAATTCCAGCGCTTTCTTAAATATTTATCTGAAACATATTTGCTCCAAATGGTGTCAGTATCCCTTAAGTGTGTCACCCTACAGTTCGCGAATAATGCAGACATGACTGAGACCCCTCTCCGATCAATAATCAGCAGCGGGACCTGGAGATCCATATTGACTCCCACATATTCAACGATGACTCTTGTGATCGTGTAAACCTTTATCACTAGTAACTAAATCCCTTTCTCTCATGATATATTACATGTCCGAGATTTGATCATTGGCATCCAAATACCTAGTTTGATCTTGTTACCGACATGCACTCTTTTCTTGTTCGCGTGCTATAACATTCTAGTGATCTCATCACTTGCTTGCAAGCTATCTTAATGTGATATCACCGAGAGGTCCCAGAGTATATCTATCCGTCATCGGGATGGACAAATCCCACTCTTGATCCATGAGCCTCAACATAACACCTTCGTAGCACTGAACGCACCTTTATAGTCACCCTATTACGGTGTGACGTTTGATGTTATCAAGATACTCTTCCGGTGTTAGGAATTAACATGATTTCATGGTCTAAGGACTAAGATTACTTCGTATGATGTTATAGCAATATAAACATAATGACTTTGATCGTAATGCTATACTTCGGATGAATGTTCATCACATCATTCTACCAATGTTGTGACCTCGTTATTAACAACATCCAATGTACATGATCAGGAAACCTTGATCATCTTGTTAATCAACGAGCTAGTTTATATGAGATGCATTACTAGGAACTTTGTATTTTGTTTATTAAACAGACATGTATTAATGTTTCCAATTAATACAATTATAGCATGCAAAATAAACATTTATCATAAACATGGAATAAGATAATAACCACTTTATTATTGCCTCTCGGGCATATTCCCTTCACTATGCTTGCCTTTGCCTGTTGATACTCAGATATAGAACTTCAGGTTCATCTTCTTGGCATCATTCGTCGTTATCCTTCGACGGTGTTGATATTAATCTTCAATCATGGAATCGATCTCGTTGCTCACATCAACTCCGAGGTCTACCGAGAAGAAGCAGAAACACCGGAAAGGAAAGAAACAATCAACACATGGCATCGATGCAATGCTCAAGCAATGATGATGATATGACAAGTTAAATTGTATTAAAATTAAACCCTATGACATGCTTGGCAAATTAAACGGGGGTCCGAGGGGTGCAAACCCTAATTCAGAGAAACCCCGGATGCATATGAGAGGGGTCATTTTGTTCTTCTAATTAAACTTGTCATGTAAGTTGCTTAACAATGAATGAGTATGAGTCTATTGTGTAGATCTCATTTTTCTAAACATTTGGATATATTATACATATTTTTCTGATTTAAAATGAATTAGTTATGATTTTTCCCAATTTTAATCTATTTTTAAATCATTTATAAACAATTAAACATTTTTGGAATTTAATAAATTATTTTCCAGCTGGACCCACATGTCAGACTTTTATTAATTTCAGAAATAATTTCCAAAAAGATTAAAAACCTGATATTTGAGACCCACTTGTCAGCATTTTATTTATTAAAACAATTACATAAAACATTTGATAAAAAGAAAAGACACTTATTGCATCATGCTGACGTCATGCTGACATCGGCAATGGAGATGCCCTCTGCTGGGGATCGAATCTGGCGCTAGGGGCGAAGCGGGACGACGAGAGCGGGTGGCTGGACGCGGGAGACCAAGGTGGACCATCTGGTGATGGCGCCGCTGAAGAATGGTTGCCGGAGATGCTTTCCTGACGAGAAATTGTGGTCGCCGACAGCTACGCATGACGACAACACGCTACAGGAGGGTAGGAGGGAGAAGTAAGAGGTCCACAAGGACCAGCGGCTCACCACGGTGTGCGCGTGTGTGGTCAGGGAGTGCTGGGGAGGTCGGAGGTGACGACGAGGGTCCGACAGAGCTCGTCGGAGGTGACGGAGGAGCAGTGGCTGGAGCTTGATTCGAAGCTTCCCTCTTTGATTCCTTTGGCAGGGAAGCAGAGGGCAGCGAGGCGGATCCCGTAGCATTGTCAGCTGGGCACGGGGTGGTGCAGAACGACGGCAATTCGATGAAGACCTGGGCTAGGTTTCCAACTTCTGCGCGCGAGCGACACAGAGCTAGAGAGAGAGGGAAATGGGGATGGGGAGAGAGAGCGTGACGCGGTGGTTCTTATCCTTGACGCAGAGAGCGGTGGCGGGCATCGTAATGTGAAGGAGATCGATGGCCGGTGGAAGGACATGCAGGAGCTTCGCTCCGTCCTTCTGACCAGAGGAGGAAGAAAAGAAAAAGACGGTCGAACGGTTATGGGCCGACTGGGCTGCAGTTGGGCCGGGAATGGGCTGTCTGCTGGGTTGCTGGCTGCACGCGCTGAGCAGCGGATAGCGGGGAGGAAGCTATGGGCCGGCCTGTGTGGCCTCGGTTCCCTCTTTTTTTATAGAAAACTGTTTAGTATTTCTGATTTCTATTTTCTCATTGTATTTTCATATTCAAACTGTTTAGTACATTTTGAAATTACCAGAACTTTGTAAACATATTAAAATATTGCAGGGACCCTTTATAACAATTTGGGTTCCTTAACTTTTGATACTTTTCAAAATATAAAAGCCACCCTTTAGAATAAGTTTCTAAGAAAGAGAGAAAATATTAGGGTTTAAGGTTTCTTAGTTCTCTTAATGCAATGTTTGTCAAGACATGATATGCATGCTATGATCATGATGCGCAAAACCAAACCCTAATAGCTATTAATAAAACTAGAGGTGTTACACCTTTGTGCTAAATATATATGGATTTGGATGTATTTTTTTATCTTTCCTTGACGGCCTTGTCTTAACATATGTACTTTTCATCGACAATGTTAATTGAAGCATCTCGGTTCTTTGTGACCTTAAAAAATACGACCATCCTAATTTTCGGACAGAGTGGACCATGTTTTACTTACAATTCAAAGGTTTTAATTTGTACTTTTCAATCTTCCAAGCTAACATCGCATGATTAAATGACCTTAAGTTATTTTAGTAAATTTTAAAATAAAAGTATAGGTGATTAATTTCTCTTAAATTTTCTAAAAAACTTTTGAGGCATAGATGTAGTCACTATGAAAAACGTTCTGCTGAGAATTTGAATGGTGACAAAATTTACACTCTTTTGAAACAATCAAATAAAATATATAGAAAAATCAAAAGAACAACACACTTCCGCACATCTTTAGGTTTATTATTTTCCATGAAGATGAGAAACATGTGCTTGACAACTTTTGAAAATAACTAGTTTGGCTCATACACAATCTTGGCTTAGCTACCATGTATGAGCATTCTTTGGTTTCAGCCCAAACGATCATTGTATTGTCATGCCCATTTTGACATCATGGTTTATGGTATACAATAGATCCCGCATTTTGAGTACCTCCTGTCAACCGAAACATAAGTTTTTTTTTGGTTATTACTTCAAGACCGTCTGAACACAAGGAATCTTCTTAGAAGGAAAAATATGCAACTCCAGTCATATTCATGTGCTGTTATGGAATGCTCACAAGAAGAAACTCTATCTCATTTGTTTTGGACATGTCCCTTTGCTGAAAACTGTTGGGACTTTATTTGTCCACAAAGACACAGGGGATTATCAGTTTTTGAGGCCATTGAAGATATTAAGGAGAAATTACAATTACCCTTTGCTATGGAAATCATAATTCTAGCAGCTTGGGGGATTTGGATCATCAGAAACAATAAGATTAATCAAAGGCCAAATTTCAACAGTTGTAAGGCAATTTATAAGGAAGAGCTAAGATGGGTTAGCTTTAGAATTAAAAGAAACCTAGCTGAAAACTTAAAAGCTTGGCTTCAATCTCAGACTTAGCTGTCTTTTCTATTTTTTAGTGAGATCTTTGTAAATTAGATTGTTTACACCTTATAAATATAAAAATTGTAGTGGGCTTTGGCTCACTGTTTATCCTCAAAAAAATAGATCCCGCATTTGGTAGATGGGTGCATCTGAGCGTAGAAAAAAATGTTGCAAGTGGGATTTTCCATCAACTTGGGATTTTTTCCATTTTTGCAAATGGCAGGAATGTATTTTTCGTAAAGCTATGCAAATGCATGCCACAAGCACTTTTTTTGAGAAATAAGTTGGCGATGTTAATTAGACTTGCAATTCCCAAGTTCTATGTGTTTCCTAACTCCCTAGCTAATTTTGCTAGCTTTAAGGACTTTATGTCGATTTACGAAGTTATGTTATGTTTGATCTACAATGAAGTGATAGCTATACTTCCTACTATGAATTTGGAAGATTTGACTTCCAAATATTATACATTTTCAACATATCGTGGAAATAAAAATATGAAAATTTTGCCAAAGGTTTGGAAGATTGAACTTCCTATTATGAAATTTGCATGCCGAAAAATACCTCATATCTAAAAACTCAAAGAAAGTAACAAAATGCAAAAAAAAATTGTAGGGAATGTCCTCTGATGTGCTACCTCCATTGGACAGTGGCAAACATAAGTTTTGAGAACTTTTGAAGGTCATGGCCATATCTAGATCACACTTTACGATAAATGTTCACATTTATTTCTAGCAGATGGGAACATCATCTTGCATGGCATATAGTGTTGCCGGGGGAGTTTCAAACTTTTTTGGAAAATATATTTCAAGTTTCCAAAGTGAGAGCAATGTTTTTGAGGATAAGAATGCCACTGCCCCATTTTTCACTTGGAATGGACAGGGTTGTAGGAGCAAGCCGAAGTTTATGTTTTTAAATATTTTACTAGTATCAAAGTACAACAGACTTTATGTTGATCTACATAAAGTAGGCGCGCCATAGCTTTTCTTCTAAATTTTCTCGAAATTCGTTTAAGAAAAGGAACTTTTTAAAACCTTATTTATGTTCAAGTGCTAGTGTTTGTGTATTCTCATATGTACTGTCAAAGTTCAACCTAAAAGAAATAGAAAGATCTTGGCATGGGAAATCTGACCCAAAATAATCCTACCAGGGTGGGCTTTTTAGGGCACCTAGAGTGTGTAGCCAAAAGTGGTTCCATATTTGCTTTTGGTATATGGAACTAGTTCCCTACACTATTTAGGTGGTTCGAAATTGAGAAAATGAGGGAATCGGAGCAAGAGGGATATCCGATGCTAAATATGGTTCCAAATTGATTAGCCAACCTATATGTGACATGTGTCCTCTACTCTCAAATCTTAGAGAAAAAATGAGACTGTTCTTGTCAGCGGTGGGACCGCACGATGGAAGAATTTTGAATATCTACATTGTAGAGCTCTATCCAAATTTCATCATGAAGCTAAATTCTCCTTTTTGACAGATTTAGCTATAGCAACATTGTGGCTGCCCTTAGGACCATGGGGCGGGCCTAGATGTTGGATTCGTAGCATAGAAAACAAAAAATTCCTACGATGTGAACTACTAAGCACCAATATATATACACCTAGATACAATCAACGAGTGGATATACATCCATAGAGAACATAGCCTTGAGGAGCAACAAGGCGTAACAAGGTTGGACTCATGGATGATGTAGTCGATCTCTTGCCGATCTCAAGATCCTGAGGAAGTCCAGCACCGCAACTTAGCGGCTCATCCATGATCGCACACACGCCCAGTCCTGTGACAACCTCCGTGTCCTTGCTCCACCAATGCAGGAGAAGCAGCAACTCCTTTCATACAAAGCCACCGGGAACATGTATCTCGCTAATCCGAGACCATGGGGAATAATTCTAGAGGGGAAGAGAGATCCTTCACGAGGAGGTGTGTGATGAGAGGAGGAGAGGGGGGCGTTTATAGAGGGAGGGGCATCCCCTCTTGTCGTCAGATTGAAGACATGTACGTCGAGAGGGGGTCCTCGAGGCATGTGGAGAAAGGGGGTGTGAGGTGACGGTATTATGGGATGGTGATCACACAATCTTTACCTAGGGTCGAATCCGCCGACGGTGGACGGATCCTACTCCTGCTAGCAATCCAGTAATATGGCAGAGCTGAAAGTATAGATTACAAGAGAGGTTTCACCTGTGCGAGTTGAGGTTGTAAGTTGTGGGGTGCCCTAAAGGCTATTCCCTAGGACGGCTTGTATGGATATCCGGCCTAGGGTTACAAGAGAGATCTATCTGGCTACGATACAGATTCGGTTACCGAGTACATCTTGGACTACAACTAACTACACAGGCCTGAGTCGGTAAGTCTTCTAGGCCTTCCCGTAGCCGGATGGACCTCCGTCTTCTCTCCCTGACTGAGCTACCCGTGAAACAAAGCTCTAACTTGAAATGGGACACCCTAGTCAGCGAGTCACAGTGGGTATACCCGGAAAGTAAATCCTCAACAGTAGCCCCCAGAAGCCTCCAAGATCCAAAGTCAGATTTCATCATCTAGCTTGATTTTTCTTCGTCTATAGATCCTTGAAGGGTTCTTGAAACTCCAAAAGAAAAGTAGGATCCAGGTCTCAAATTGAGTCGGACCTGTGAGTATTCCATTACGTTTTCCCCAGCTTGATTTCAAACTAAGCCAGAAACTGGTATCTGACGTAACCTACCATCAGTCAAGGTCAAGTCTTTTCACTGACAGACATTCCTGTTAGTGTTACCGTTGGTGGGTCTGATTTGCACGGAACCGAGGCGCAGTTTAATGCACGCACAGAGACCGATGAGGCATAATATTCTCGAGGAACTTTCCCAATTCTTTCCGCGATGCGTGGTACAAATTACTGTTTGTTCACATGAATCTTGGCGCAGGCGTGGTTCATAAGGGGTTGAGACCTTTCATTCTCCTATCATAGCCTTTGCCCTCTTCTTCCTCCAAGAGCCACAACGCCTAAGTCTTAGTAGACTTCTGACTATGGTTACCATTCTGACTTAAAGAAAGTTCTGACTATGGTTACCATTCTGACTTACAGAAAGTTAATGATTATAATAAGGATTTATTCAAGAATATCTGTCACAAGCAGAGACAGATTAGAGTTCTCTGACTTGAAAATGTGCAACTTAATGTTGCAAAAGATGAAGAAGGTAAACATTTTGGACTTCATTTCATAGTCAATTTTCTGAGTTGTAGCTGAATATTTATTCGACATTATTTCTTGCTGCTCCGGAACTTGTGAAACAGTCTACAAGTTGATCTGACAAGTTGAAGATTTCAAGGTTTTAGAAACTGAAAATGCTGACTTGCGTGCTGAGCTAGACAAACTCAAGGTAGACCATGAGTGCATCATCAACATTGTTCTTGAATCCAGCAACATGGCTACTGAGGAACGTGACTTCAAAATAGCTAAACAAAACCAAATTATTCCGAACTTGAAGGATGAGTTCGACAGAGAAAAAGATACCACCAAAGCTCTTGAGAATGAACTTCAAAGTCTTCTAGAGGAGAAGACAAAAGTAGATGACACTATCTTCGGTAAGTTCACTATCTCTGAATTGTTTTTTATGATTTTGTTTACTCAGACATATTGTTGACCTTGTTTTCTTATTTGTAGGTCCTCTCAACATTCTTGATGCCTCTGCATCCGAGTCTTGTACCAGCCGGCTTGTTGCTATCGGGGACCTGATCCATGACTTTCGCCAATGCTTGGAGGAAGTTGGTGAATCCGTCCAGCTCTCTGGCTTAAACACAATGTCTACCTTTGAGGTACGACATAAGGCAAAGGATATTCCCAAGTTTTTCAAGGATTGGAACATGTTGTATGCATGCACAGCAACATAGAATACCCTAACAATGGTAATGAGCCACCATGGAAGCATGGAGATATGGAAAGTTACGAAGCCATAGAACATGAAAGAAATCTAGGATGCTTGTGCCGGATACGCTTGTCACATGGCCAAGTTAACCAGCTATGATGATCCATTATTCACACCCATTGAAGTGACATCTCCCCCTAGAGAAGAAGTTGCTGAAGCTTTTGAAGACGACGAATACACTGAGTCTGACATACTCGTCTCGAAAAGATATCAGGGTGATATGAGCGATGTTTCTAGCAAGCTGGCAAATCCTTCATCTTTACCTGCATCATAGAGTTCACCAGAAAAACAATGTGTTATTCTCAAAAACAATATGATGTAATAGCTAGAATATTATTTTGATGTTCTAGGTTGTAAGAACTTATGCTTTACTCTTTAGCACTTTTGGTTTTACTTTCGTGCTTGAAAAATATTTAAGCACTGTTTTGTCTATATTATCGTTAATTTGGCTTTCTGCCTCGTCCCTTTCGTGAACCGACAAACCTTCAGCACAGAAACTTTATCGAGCAATGGAGCTCAACTGCTAAACCAGTTTAAACATGGAACCAAAACCGGCTTCTAGTACCAACAATTCACTACTCGGAAAATACCTGCATCCATCAGTTAGACAAAAACCCAAGTATAAATTTAGACTTATACCCGACGGTAGCATTTTCAGAATCGGAAATCGAACCAGAACAAACATGAGCATAAAGTACATTCAAGTATTCTTGGATTTTTGACTATGACATGATCATTCAGAAATAAGATGGCACACAAAAACATCTCAGAAAAACATTAAGGAGACCAATACTTTATTTCACTTGGAACATGTACTTACATATGATTACAAATAAATAAGTTTAAGAATAAAAGGGATGCATCTGAGAAATATTCCATGGACGGTCTATTTCATCCGGATTTGTACTACTTCCAGCTCTCTTTCTCTTCTTAGTAGCAAGTCTTTCTTTTTCTCGCCCCGTGTCAGTTAGGTAGTAAGAACCATTGTGCAATACTCAACTAACCATAATGGACCCTTCCCATATAGGGCAAGTTTGTGCTCTCTTTTTTGCACTAGCCGGAGAACGAGACCGCGTTTCCTAAAAGACCGGTTTCTGACTCTCTAACTATTAGAATTGCATAAATTTTGTTGATAGGCTGTAGATCTCTGATCAGGAATGACGTGAACTTCCTCGGGCATATCGAGGTCATCTTGTCAGGTGACTTCGGCATCCTCTTCGATATACACAACAACTCAGGGAGAAGTATGAATAAGATCACTTGGAAGAACTGCTTCTGCACTGTGGACCAAGAAGAAAGGTGTATATCTGGTTGACCTATTAGGAGTAGTTCGTAAACTCCATACCGCAGACAGAAATTTGTCCACCCAAGCCCCCGTAGTACGATGAAGTAGTGCTTTGAATCTTGGTCATAGACCTTGAAGAATTAAAACATTTGCCCCTTCAACTTGTCCATTGGCTTGTGGATGTGTGACTGATGCAATATCGAGTTGGATCCCTTGTTCATTGGAAAATTAAATGAGTTCTCCCATGGAAAAGTTGCTCCCATTGTTTGTAATAATACTGTGCGGATACCAGAATTGGATTATAACGTCCTCGATGAACTTTTTGGCTATTTCTCCATCACAACTTGTGATGGGTTTTGCCTCAATCCATTTCGGGAATTTATCCACCATCACAAGAAGGTGGGTGTATCCACTTGGAGCCCGTTTAAATGGCCCTACCATGTAAAGCCCCTAGACCACAAAGGGCCTTGTAATCAGAATTGTTCGTAGCTAAGCCAGAACATGGGCTTGTTTGGCGTATTTTTGGCAACCTTTGCACGTATTGACTAGCCATTCGGCATCTGCCTTAGCTGTAAGCTAGAAAAATCCTTGTCTAAAGGCCTTTGCCACTAAAGATTTGGTTGCAGCATGATGTCCGCATTCGCCTTCGTAGATTCCCCTTAGGATTTCCACTCCTTCCGTAGAAACATAGCTCTAAAAGATCCCAACACACTCCGCTTATAGAGCTCACCTCCCACCACTATGTAGGATTTTTATCATTGGACGATCTGTCGGCTCAGAACTTCATCTTCGAGTAATTTTCTATCTACCAAGGAATCAAGGTAGGGTTGTGTCCAGTTGGGAATTACAGCTAGAACTGCTATGAGCGGTGAGTCGGATTTGGTCGGATACTCTTGTGATAGAGGAACTCTTAAGTGCTCCAAAAAAGCACCATTTGGGACCTTTTTTCCATGCAAAGCCTTTTCTTGATAGAGAATATGCTTCCTCATTTTCTGTTTAGGGAATGTGCTGAACTTCAAATCCTTCGAACGATTTAGATAGTTCATCCACGACATCTCCATATGCTTCCATGTGTTTGTTTCCATTGCCGATATCGGATACTTGGGAGGCAACTAAGTACGAGTCTCTTTAACACATGAGTCGGCGAATGCCGATGACTTTTGTGATTCGGAGTCCATGCAGTAGGGCTTCATATTCGACAATGTTATTTGTCACCGTGAAGTGAATCTGCAACACATAGAACAATTGATCACTTTGGGGTGACTTGAGCACCACGCAAGCCCCCGAGTGCTTTAGACACGTCAAAGTGTAAGGTCCAAACTTCCATCTCTGGGAGACCTGTGTTTTCTATCATCTCTATCCAATCAACGACAAAATCGGCAAGAATCTGGGATTTGATTTCTATGTGAGGTTTATACTCAATATCAAAAGCTGCTAGCACAATGCCCCACTTAGCGATGCGTCCTATGGCATCGCTGTTGTTGATTATGTCTCTCATGAGAGTTATGCTCACCACGGTAATCTTGTGCTCTTGAAAATAATGTCGTAGCTTTTTAGATGCGAAGAACACACCATAGGCTAACTTTTGGTAATGAGAATACCTTTGCTTCGATTCAGTCAAGACCTCGCTGAGATAATAAGTCGGATGCTGCACCAGGTGTTCCTGTTTTTCTTCCAGCCGCACCACCACCATGACAACACTAACGACTATGTTTGTCGCATTTAAGTAGAACAACATCAGTTCATGTGGTCCCAGTGATGCAAGGATTGGGACGGATGAGAGTACGACTTTCATATCCTAAAGTGCAACTTCAGCTTCATCAGTATAGATGAACTTGTTGGTCTTTTTGAAGATCTTGTATAATGGTGCGGCTCTTCCAATGATCTGGCTTACGAACCGACTAACCGCAACAATGCAACTAGTTAGCTGTTGTACGTCCTTCAGGCGAGTCGGCCTGGAAATGTTGAGTATAACCTTTATTTTCTCTCGGTTCACCTCTATGCCTCTTTTAGATACAATGAAACCTAACAATATTCTGGCTGGTATTCCAAAGAAACACTTCTTCAGATTAAGCATTATATTGTATTTTCATAAATTGTTGAACATTTCCTCCAAGTCAGAAATAAGCGATTTCCTTGTTTTTGGACATCACATCTATGTCATCCACATATGCATGTACATTGCCTCCGATTTGATCGTGGAGGTAACACTGCATAGTGCGCTGATATGTAGCTCTTGCATTTTTTAGCCCAAAGGCATCATTAAGTAGCAAAAGGTTCCGAAGGGGGTGATGTACAAAGTATTTATTTTGTCTGACACCTTCATTCGAATTTGGTGATATCCGGAATATGCGGCAAGAAAACATAGGAGTTCCGAGCCTGCTATCGAGTCGTTAACTTGATCGATTCTAGGCACAGTGAATGGATCTTTGGGACAAGCCTTGTTCAAGGCAGTATAATCAACATACATCCTTAAATCAGTGGTGTCCTTTTTAGGGACCATTACAGGATTGGCTGACCAATCAACATGGATGACCTCTTCTATGAATCTGGCTAACTTGAGTCGAGATAGTTCTTTAGCTATTGCTTTGTGCTTTTGATCGTCGAAACATCGTAAGGACTGTTTGACGGGTTTAGTATTTGGGTATACATTTAGGCTATTTTCGGCAAGTTCCCTAGGTACTCTGCTCATGTTAGATGGTTGCGATGCGAAGATAACTTTATTAGTATTGAGGAACTCGACAATCGCGCTTTCCTATGCGTGGACTAAACCTACGCGTATCTGAGTCCCCTTGGAGGGGTCATCATCCTTCAACGGTGTCGTCTTCATCTCTTCTGATTCCTTGAACTTCGGAGTGGGCTTGGTCACCTCCTTTTGCGTTGCGAGCATGTCGGACGGGTGAATGTTCTTCTTGATCTCCTCGTAGTGCTCGGTGTGCAGTACAGCTTCAGCAAAGGCGGCATTTTCGTCCTCGCATTCTCGTGCCCTTTTTAGGTCTCCCCGGATCGTGATGATGCCATTGGGACTTGGAAGTTTCATCATGTTGTAAATATAATAAGGGTGAGTCATAAAAGCCCAGTAAGCCGGATGCCCAAAGATAGTGTGGTATGCCCTCTTGAACGGGAGCACTTCGACGGAAAGTGCTTCCGTCCGATAGTTCCTTGGAGTTCCAAAAGTAAGATCCAAGGTGATTTCTCCCAGAGAGTTCACCTGTCTTCCGGGGACAACTCCATTAAAAGTCATAGAGCTGTGATTCAGCTATGCTTTTGATATCCACATTCGGCGTGGTGTTTCGACATAGATGATGTTGATGCTACTTCCATCGTCCATGAGGGTGTTGGAGAACCCATAGCCGTCAATAAGTGGATTGACGACCAGAGTGTACCTTCCTCGCATGTGTGGTTTAGGCAGATGATCGCTTCGGTCAAAGGTAATTGTAACTTCCGACCAGTCTAGATATTGAAGGACAGCCGGAATAGTTGCGTACAGCTCATGCATCACTACCTTTTTGACCTTAGCTGGTTGGGATCCAAGGAAGCAGACATATGTGTATTTCTTGGTTGGGAAAGTCTTCTTCCCATCCGACTTGGGATTTGAAGCTTCTGCCTCCTCCATGTTGGAATCTTCCTTGGAATCTTTGTCTTTATCGGAATTTTTTTTCCTTTCTGTCGCTTGGCCCTATAGCCAGCAGATTCGTCTTTCTTGATGTCGTCATTGAAATGCCACTCAGCATTGGTATAGGACAAGCCCCCATTGTCATCCGGGCGATGCACACACGGATTGTTGGCAATGTCGGCCCAAGAGTAGGTTTTACCAGATTGCTGGTCTCATCTACCTTGGACTCTGGAAGTTCCACGGGCTCGTCCCTGGCCGCCTCCACAGCCTCCTCGACCTCCAGAACCGAAAGTTGCATTGACTGTTGTGGTTTCCAGATTGGGTTTTTCCTCTGAGATGTTCTTGCATTTCGGGGCCTACTGCTTTGGTTGTTTAGCCGATTGTGGCACAATTAGCAAATTTAATAGTCCCTATGATTCATCATTGGCATCAGCATATTGGCTTGTCGTCTCTATCATCTTCCCTAAGTCTGAAACTTCGTTGCACTTTAGGCGATGATGCAGTAATCCGATTGGAAGGCCCGCAAGCTTCGATCGCGGTCTAGTCATTTACTCCCTTACAGGATTTCTTCGTGCAATCCATCATCTGAGGTAGTCCCAGCAAGTTTCTCTAGGTTTCTGGGTGCACCGCTGCAGTGGTCCAACCATGCAAGGCCTCCAGTATGTTCCCTCGAAGTTCCAAAAGAAAGCACTTTGCATGTCATACCAGTTATGGATGCTGTTTTTCGAGAGTTCATTGAGCCATGATCGATCCATCTTCCTTAGAATAAGCAGGATGCTGGTAAGTCGGTGTTCTTTTTTATTGCCTCCAGCACCGAATCATTGTCATCTCTAGCATCGGCAGAGCCGGATCCGGATCCAACATATCTGATGAAGTGCGATGCATGCGTCCTTAGGTAGTGGCGAGTTTCTTCGTCGGCTTCCTCGAAACATCTGATGGTCTCGAGGACTGCATCTATGTTGACTATGGCATTGTTCATCATCATCTTCACAATGTGCCTTAGGAGTGATTTTCTAGAGTTGTTGTTGCTTTGATCTTCTAGAGTTTGACCTCCTTGGGGAGAACTACTTCAGATCCGATCTTCTCCACTATCTCCGCTTCAGGTGCGGGCTAGGTGGGATTAGGGTTTTCTAAGACCTAGAACTCTGCCGCCTCCATGGACAAAGTGGATCCAGAAATTTCTTCTGCCTCTATCATCACTGTTGGGGTGGGTTGGACAAGTTTAGCAAAACCGAGGTAAACATCTATTTCACACCGACATGATTGCATAGGTGGTCACGGGTTCCCTAGCCGGAATCCAAGTCTCGTCGAGAAGGACAAGAGGGACGTCGCTGGAATAGAGGACCCGACCGACGGTGATTGTCCCTCTGATTGCAATTTGTGCAGATTCCGCCCGGAATGCAGATCCGAAACTCATCGGCCCCACTATGGGCGCCAACTGTCGTCGGAGTGAGGACATGCACACCGAGAGGGGTGTTGGGGATATACTTTCCGGGTATCCTCATAGTTCCTCACTGACTAGGGTGGCCCACTTCGGGTTAGAGCTTTCCTTCATGGGCGGCCCAGTCAGGGAGAAGAGACGGAGTCCAGTCCGGCTACGGGAAGGCCCAGAAGACTTACCGACTTAGGCCCATAGTGTTACTTGTAGTTCAAGATGTACTCTGTAACCAACTCTTAGTCATAGCCGGATAGATCTCTCATGTAAACCCTAGGCTGGATATCTATATAAGTCGTCCTAGGGAGAGCCTTTAGGGCACACCTCAATAGTCTACAATCTCATCTCGCATAAGCGAACCCTTGTAACCCATACTCCGGCTCTGCCATATTACTGGATTGCTAGCAGGAGAAGGGTCCGTCCAAAGCCGGTGGATTCGAACCTGGGTAAACTTGTGTGCTCACCGTCTTGGAACACCGTACGTCTCACACCCCTCTCTTCCGCACGCCTCGAGGACCCCCTCATGGCGTACTTGTCATCAATCCAACGACAGTTGGTGCCCACCGTGGGGCAAGTGAGCTTCGGATATGCGTTCCGAGCGGAATCTGTAAGAATCGAAATCAGCGAAACTATCGCCGTCGGTCGCATCCTCTACGCCAACGACGTCCCTCTCATCGTTCACGACGAGACCTAGATTCTGGCTAGGGAGGTTGTGACCACCTACACCATCATGTCTTTTGGCGAGATCGATGTTTACATCAGCTTTGCTAAACCTGTCCCACCCACCCCAGCGGTGATGATAGAGGCAGAAGAATCTTCTGGGTCCCCTTTGTCCGTGGAGGCGGCAGAGTTCCGGATCTCAGAGAACCCTAATCCCACCCAGCCCTCACCAATTGCGGAGATAGTGGAGAAATCCGAGCCTGAAGCAGACCTAGCGGTCCAGGTCGAATCTGGAGAGGATCTCCTTGGAGAGACCGAATCCCAGATCGACCCACCCACCGAAGTCAAAATCGAGGAGGATCATAACAACGACACTGATTCCGGATCTGATGACGCCGGGACAGACAGGCCTTTCCTAAGTTACACGTTGCGACATATGATAATGTAAAACTCAAGCTCAAATGCAATTCTCGAAGCCATCAGGAGTTTCGACGAAGCTGATCGCGAGAGCCACAGGTACCTTAGGAAGCACGCGTCGCACTTTGTCGGATATGTGGGATCTCGATCCGGCTCTGCCGATGCTAGAGACAACACTGACTCTGTGCTGGAGGCAATGGGAACAAACGCCGACGTACCCACATCCTCGGATGAATCGATGACGTCAGCAGATTTCTGAAAGTTCTCCGTGGAATATGAAGAGGAGTATAACTCCAAGGCTACAGAAGAAGGAGAAGCCATGGATGAAGGATCCGGGGAACACTCTCCCAAAGTGCAGGATGATATGGAAGTTGGAGATAATCCCGAAGTCCAAATGTCTGAAAGTACCGATCAGAGCTTGACTCCGGGAAACGGACCCAAAGCTGTATTTGCTGCCGACACTGCCAAGAAGGCAAAGAAGAAGAACAAGACCCCGGTAAAAGACCCTCTGATAGAGGAGGTGATTGCCGAGGAATACGAAGTAGACTCGGATGGAGCGCTTATCCTAGACGATCCCAAAAAAGAAGAATCGGTGGATGGACACGTGATCACTGAAGGTGCGCGTAAACTCATCGATGCTACATTAACCACACCTATTCCTACAGCTGCAGAACTTACTGCTGAAGAATTGGAGGAGAGGGCGCAGGCCCTAGAAGCGCGTCGTCAAGTACTCCTCGATGAAGCCAAAAACATTGAGGAGGAAGAGAAACGCATAGCATCTATGGGGAAGTACAACTCCAGGCAATACCAAAAGACCAGGAAGCATCATACTGATGACAACCAGTTCTCGCAGATTCACGCCATCCTTTTTGGAGAAGAAATGGGGAAGCCTCGGAAAGATAGCAAAGGGTATCGGGTATATCCAACCCCAGCACAAAACACCGTGGCGGCCCGAGAAATTTTATCGGCTAATCTAGGCCCGGAGGAGATCCGGTTGGGAATCAAACTACTGAACAAGGGACTGGAGCAGCAAAAGGTCGCCATGTCCGGGAGTCAAAAACTGGTCTCTGATTCCGACCAATGTCGCACAGACCCGACATGGGCTGACCTAAGACCCCAACGCGTTCCGAAGCAGCACCACCGCCCCGATCACCGAGAAGACAATTACTCAAGAACCGGATCTTCAGGACAGCACCACAAAGCTGCCGTGACTGGCATAATGTTAACCCAGTTGCGGAGCAAGAGGCAATCGCCGCACTGAAGCCGAGGAACCCGCCCCGGCGAGAGTCGAAAGACCGTAGGGACGACGATAAAGAGAAACGTCGGGAGGAGGACCGACAGAGAATGCCACCCCCAGACATGCTAGCCCTCCAGACGACGGACGAAGGAACGACGGACACCGTGGCGAGACAAGCCGGTAGGGGATCGTCGCAATGAAGAGTCTCCCCGGAACCGGAATAATGACGCTTTCGACGGAGGTCGGTGATCAGCCGGAAATAACCCAGCTGCTCCACCATCTCCACCAAGTAGCCATCACAACGGCTCTCAAGTAGGCCAGGGAGGGTGCCGAGGTGGAGGAGGTGGTGGCACAAGCTGAAGTCCGGCTCCAAGGCACCGCAGCCACAGCCGACACTCGGGACGATCTCTATCCCTGAACGACGCAAGGCACAGGATTAACTCCAACATAGAGGCGCGGCGCTATGAAAATGATGATATATACATGGGCCCAAAGTGCTTCGGACCACGCATAAGAGCCACAAGATTCCCCGAAGGATTTTCTATCTCGAGACATATCCAAGCCTACGACGGCATCGCTCGGCCAGATACCTGGCTACAGGATTTCTTCCAAGCTTGTTACATTGCCAAAGGCGAAAACAGCCTGGTCGCAACCCGATATCTCCCACTCATGTTGCGGAAGACGACACGATCATGGCTCAATGAACTTTCGGAGAACACCATCCACAACTGGTATGACATGCAAAGTGCGTTCTTTCGGAATTTCGAAGGCACATACCACAGGCCCTGTACGGTCGGAGACCTACAGCGTTGCACCCAGAAGGCCGGAGAAACTTGCCGGGATTACCTCGGACGATGGATCGACACTAAGAACTCCTATGAAGGATTAAATGATCAAACTGTGATTGAAGCCTTCATTGCAGGTCTCCCAATTGGTCTACTGTGTCATCGCTTGATGTGTGACAAGGTCACTGATTTGGGAGAAATGATAGAAAGAGCGAGCAAGTATGCAGATGCCAACGACGATGCAGAGGGATTACTCAACGCCCTAGCCGTGCCACAGTCGGCAAAACAACCAAAGAAACAAGCTTAGAAGCACAAGAACACCTTGGAAGAGAAACCCAATGCAGAAACGGCAGTGATCACTGCTACTTTCGGGTCTAGAGGACGAGGAGGACGCGACGGAGGCCGCGAGCGTGGTCGTGGGACTTCGAGAGTTCAAGGTAGAGGAGACCAGCAACCAAGCAAAACCTACACTTGGGTGGACATTGCCAATAACCCATGTGTGCATCACCTAGACGCTAATGGGGGCTCGTCCCACACCAACGCTGAGTGTCGTTTCAGTGACGACATTAAGAGAGATGACACCGCTCGCTACAAAGCTAAGCAGAAGAAGGGAAAGAAGAATCCCGAAAAAGATAAAGAGAACAAGGAAGATTCCGACATGGAGGAAGCTGATGCTTCAAACCCCGAGCCGGAAGGGAAGAAAAAATTTCCGACCAAGAAAGACACTTATGTCACCTTCCTCGGATCTCAACCAGCAAAGGTCAAGAAAGCAGTTCTACATGAGCTCAATGCAACAGTTCCGGCTGTCCCCCAATTTTTGGATTGGTTGGAAGTGGGAATCATGTTTGACCGCGCTGATCATCCGCCTAAGCTACACATGCGAGGAAAATATGCCTTAATTGTCAATCCACTTATTGACGGTTATGGTTTCTCCAAGACCCTCACGGACTGTGGCAGCAGTATCAATATTCTGTATGTCAAAACACTACGCCGAATGAAGATCTTGGAGACCTAGCTAAATCACAGCTCTGTGATTTTCCATGGAGTTGTCCTAGGAAGACAAGCTAATTCCTTGGGAGAAATCACTTTGGATGTTACCTTTGGAACTCCAAAGAACTATCGGACGGAGGCACTTTCCTTCGAAGTAGTCCCGTTCAAGAGCGCGTACCACGCTATATTCGGACGTCCGGCTTATTGGGCTTTTATGGCTCGTCCGTGTTACATTTACAATATGATGAAAATTCTAGGTCCCAACGGCGTAATCACCATCAGGGGAGACCCGAAGAAAGCGCGATAGTGCGAGGATGGAAATGCCGCCTTTGCTAAAGCCGTGCTGCACGCCCAGGAGTACCAGGAGATCAAGAAGAGCATAGATCCGTCCGAGATGCCCGCAACGAAGAAGGAGGTGACAAAGCCGAATCCGGAGTTCAAGGCATCAGAAGAGACGAAGAAGACGCCGTTGAAGGATGATGACCCCTCCAAGGTGACCCAGATAGGCGTAGGCTAGATAGCGCATAGGAAAGCGCGCTCGTCAAGTTCCTCAAAGCAAATCAAGATATCTTCGCATGGCAGCCATCTGACATGACCAGAGTACCTAGGGAACTTGCCGAGCACTCTTTAAATGTAAACCCGAACGCTAAACCCGTCAAACAGTCCTTACGACATTTCGGCGATGAAAAGCGTAAGGCAATAGCTAAGGAACTAGCACGGCTCAAGTTAGCCGGATTCATAGAAGAGGTCATCCACACTGAGTGGTCGGCCAATCCTGTAATGGTCCCTAAAAAGGACAACACTGATTTAAGGATGTGTGTTGATTATACTGCCTTGAATAAGTCTTGTCCAAAAGATCCATTCGCTTTGCCTAGGATTGATCAAGTTATCGAATCTACGGCAGGCTCGGAACTCCTCTGTTTTCTCGACGCATATTCCGGTTATCACCAAATCCAGATGATGGAATCTGACAAAGTCAAAACTTCATTCATAAACCCCTTTAGAACCTTCTGTTTTGTTACGATGCCTTTTGGGCTGAAGAACGAAGGAGCCACGTACCAGCGCACGATGCAGCGTTGCCTCCACGACCAACTCAGACGCAACATACATGCATACGTGGATGATATTGCGGTAATGTCCAAAAAGAAGGAAACACTGATTTCCGACTTGGACAAAAATACAACATAATGCTTAATCCGATGAAATGCTTCTTTGGAATCCTAGCCGGAAAATTGTTAGGTTTCATAGTGTCTCAAAGAGGCATAGAGGTGAACCGAGACAAAATCAAGGCTATACTCAATATTTCCAGGCCAACTCGCCTGAAGGACGTACAAAGACTAACTGGTTGCATCGCTGCAGTCAGTCGATTTGTAAGCCGGCTCGGTGAAAGAGCTGCACCATTATACAAACTCCTAAAAAAGACCAAGGGTTTTATGTGGACCGACGAAGCGGAAGCTGCACTACAAGACCTGAAGAAGGTACTCTCATCTGCTCCTATCCTTGTTGCGCCAAAACCATAGGAACCGATGTTGCTTTATCTTGCTGCGACAAACAAAGTCGTTAGTATCGTCATGGTGATGGAGAGACCAGAAGAAAATCAGGAACACTTGGTGCAGTGTCCGACTTACTTTGTCAGCGAGGTCCTGACAGAATCAAAACAGCGGTATCCGCACTATCATAAGCTGGCTTATGGTGTTTTTCTAGCATCTCGTAAGCTACGGCATTATTTCCAAGAGCACCCAATTACCGTGGTGAGCACAGCTCCCATGAGAGACATAATCAACAATAGTGACACCACAGGAGCATCGCCAAATGGGGCATAGAGCTTTCAGCTTTCGATATTGAGTACAAACCTCGGACAGCAATCAGATCCCAAATCCTTGCCGACTTTGTTGCTGATTGGACAGAGACAAAGGAGAATATGACCCCCCTGAGTTAGAATATTGGACCCTGTATTTTGATGGGTCTAAGGCTCGTGGGGGCTCGGGGGCTGACGTGGTGCTCAAATCACCCCAAGGTGATAAACTTCAATACGTGTTGTAGATTCACTTCACAGCGACAAATAATATTGCCGAGTATGAAGCACTTCTACATGGAATCCGGATTGCTAATGACATTGGCATCCGACATTTGATGTGTTACAGAGATTCGGATCGTGTTGCTCAGCATGTTTCAGATATTTGTAATGCAAAGAAACACATGGCAACATATAAAGCTGTCGTGGATGATTTATCTAAATCGTTCGAAGGGTTTGAGGTTCAACACATCCCTCGAGCAGAAAATGAGGAAGCAAATGCCTTATCTTGGATAGGCTCTACACGGAAAGAGGTCCCGGATGGTGCTTTTTTAGAGCACCTCAAAGTTCCCTCAATAAAGGGAGTGGATGAGGAATATCCGACTAAATCTGATTCACCTCTAATAGCAGTTCTGGCTATAATTCCTAGCTGGACTCAACCCTACCTTGATTATCTGGTAGATGGCAAATTACCCAAAGACGAGGTTCTAAGCCAGCAGATCATCCGACGAGCGAAAGCCTATACTATATTTAAAGGTGAGCTCTATAAGCCGAGTGTTTCTAGGGTATTTCAGCACTGTGTATCTCCAGAAGAAGGAGTGGAAATCTTAAGAGAAATCCATGAAGGCGAGTGTGGTCACCACGCTGCAGCCAAATCTTTAGTGGCAAAAGCTTGCAGACACGGTTTTTTCTGGCTTACAACCAAGGCAGATGCCGAACGGCTGGTCAAGACGTGCAAGGGCTTCCAAAAATACGCCAAACAAGCTCATGTTCCGGCTGATCAGTTGCGAACAATACCTATAACATGGCCTTTTGCGGTCTGGGGGCTTGATATGGTAGGACCGTTTAAACGGGCTCCAAGTGGATTTACTCACCTCCTAGTGATGGTGGATAAATTCACTAAATGGATTGAGGCTAAACCTGTCACTAGTTGTGATGGAGCAACAGCCAAAAGATTTGTCGAGGATGTTATAATCCAGTATGGTTATCTGCATAGTATTATCACGGACAACGGGAGTAATTTTTCTACGGGAGAATTAGCTGAATTCTGCAATGAGGAAAATATCCGGCTTGACATTGCATCAGTCGCACATCCACAGGCTAACGGACAAGTTGAAAGAGCAAATGGTTTAATCTTACAAGGCCTAAAACCGAGACTCGAAGCACCATTACGACGTGTTGCGGGGGCTTGGGCAGAGGAATTACCCTCTGTAGTATGGAGTTTACGAACAACTCCGAACAGGTCAACCGAATACACACCTTTCTTCTTGGTCTATGGTGTAGAAGCAGTTCTTCCTAGTGATTTGATTCACACTTCTCCTAGAGTGGCCACGTATATCGAAGAAGATGCCGAGATTTCTCGACAAAATGATCTCAACTTAGTCGAAGAAGTTCGCGTCGTTGCTGAAATGAGATCAATAGCCTATTAGCAGAAGTTACGCAAGTATCATAGCCAGAGAGTCCGAAACAGATCTTTCAATAAAGGCGGTTTGGTGCTCCGGCTTGGGCAACAAAGAAAGCACAAACTTTCCCCAGTATGGGAAGGGCCCTTCTTGTTTAGTCGAGTATTACACAATGGTTCGTACTACTTAACTGACATGAGACCAGTCAATAAAAGACCTGCTACTAAGAAGAGAAAGAGAACTAGAGGCAGTACAAATCTGGATGAGTTGGACAGACCATGGAATATTGCTCAGCTACATCCCATTTATTCTTAGTTTATCCTTCTTTGTAATCATACATATGTACATGTTCTGTGAGAAATAAAAGTATTGGTTGCACAAGTTTTTTCTGAGAAGTTTCTACCATCTTATTTCCGAATGATCATGTCATAGTCGAAAATCCCAGAATACTTGAAAGTACTTTATGCTCATGTTTGTTCTGGTTTAGATTTCTGATTCTAAAAATGCTACCTTCAGGTATAACTCTAAAGTTTCTAGTCTACACTTTGGTTATTTGTCTGATTGCCGGATGCAGGTATTTTCCGAGTAGTGAATTGTTGGTACTGGAAGCCGGCTTTGTTTTCGAGTTTAAACTGGTTTAGCAATTGAGCTCCGTTGCTCAGCAAAGTTTCCGTGTAGAAGGTTTAGCCGGCTCACGAAAGGGACGAGGCGGAAAGCCAGATAAACAATAAGTGTAGACGAAAAATTATAAGTGCTTATGTAAACATTTTAGGCACATAAAAATTTAAAGCCAAAAGTGCTGAATAGATCAAAAGCTTAGCACTAGCAAAATTATAGTACTGCATATTTACAGACCCATAATGTTTATCGTAATAATACATTTGTTTTTGGTAATCTATGGTGCAGGAGAAGAGGTAGGCATTGCCGGCTCGCTAGATGCATCGGCCTCGATTTGATAACGATCTGAGACGTTCAGATCCGATATGGTCTGTTCGTCGTCAGAAACTTCAGCTTCTTCTTCCGGAGGCGGAGGTGGAGTGTCCACGCGGGTGAAAAAGGGAGTATCGTAGCTGGTTAAGTCAGCTACGTGGCACCCATATACGGCGCAAGAGTCCATGATGGCCTTGATATCCTGCTGCTGGCCGTCTTCATCCACCTTGCAGCACCCTCTGGTCACTTTCCATATCTCCATGTTTCCATGGTGGCTCATGACCATGGTGAGAGCGTTCTGCGCAGTGGATCGCGCGTAGGACATGTTCCAGTCCTGGACAAGCTGCGTCATCTCCTTGGCCTTGTCCCACACCTGAAAGTCGGACATGCTATGCATGTCCGGAACCTTGAGAGCTTGGCCAATTTCCTCGATGGATTGGCGGAAGTCATGGAGCAAATCACCGACTTGGGTAAGCCGGTGGGTGCGGGGTTCGGCAGAGCTGGAGTCTGTCAAGTTCAGAGGACCTGTGTATATAACACAAAATAGTTAAGAAAGATCCGACATTGAAAAAGTTGAAGAATAAAAGTAAGTCGGAAATATGGAAACTTACCGAAGATGACATCGTCAACTTTGTTCTTCTCTTCCCGAAGACTCTAGAGTTCAGCCCGGAGTGCCTCGGAAAGGTCCCTCTCTCTGCAAAGCTCGTCGTTGAGATCCGAGATTTTCTTCTCGTGGAGTGCAATCTTGCGATCACGCTCCACGGTGGCATGGAGGAGGATTCGAGAACTTGAGCTATGCTCTTATCATGATCCGCCTTAAGCTGGTCTAGCTCTTGGCGGAGATCCTTGTTTTCCGCCACCAAGGTCTTCAAATTCTCGGCCACTTGAATCATAGCACAAGACTGTTTTACCAGTGATGTAAGTGAAAAAAGAACAACAGTTCAACAAAAATATTCAACTATGAAAATCAAGACAAAGTTTTGAGTCTCGGAATGTTTACCTTCGGCCTCATCCTTGGAAACCCTCAGCTCAGCATTTTCAAGTCGGAGAGCTTTGATCTCTCTCCGCTTGTTGCAGATGTTCTTCAACAATTCCTGGTTATATGAATTAACTTTCTGTAAGTCAGAATACCCAGGGTCAGAAGTCTACTGAAGACTCGGGCTAATATTGTTACTAATATTAACACAAGCCTTGGGGGGCTCCACTAGTTCATTCTTTGGCATCCTAAGGAAGCATAAACCCGGATTGTATATCCTACTTCATGCTTGGGGGCTAGAGGATATGATATGAAATGCAATAAAGAAAATCGTGAGTTGGAATTCCGACTTACATGATGTTCATGTGTGAGCTTGCTCAGACACATGTTCACCTCGGTGGTAACCTTCTCGACGAGGGTGAGTGGAATAACCAGAGGTGGTGGAAGTACACCAGCTCTAAGTCCCTCGTCGTGGAGGCGAACTTGTTCAAGAAGGTCGGAGTACTTGATGTCTTCCGCCTCTTGTGATTCTTCTTCGGCAGAGAGATTTCTCTTCTCTAGCCATTGTCGGGCTAGACGCTGGATTTCTTCTACATATTTCTGAGACAAGCCAAATTTGGCAAGTCCCAGATTGTTCAGGAGATTTTCAGCAAAAGTCTCTGTCGAGGGATCATTACCTGAAAAGGGTTCACCCTTATCTATACCTGAGCCACCCGTGGTGGCGTCAGTCTGTGACTCAAGGGTCGCTGGCTCTATTGAAGGAGCCGGATCTTCTGCGACAACCGGCGATGGAGTAATTACCAGCGTTGCAGAGGTTGTGGAGCTGGAGTCGGAGGAGCCACGGCGAGAAGTTATGTTCAGCTTTGTCTGTCGCAGGGGTTTCGAAGAAGTTCCCTTCCCCTTACCCTTGATGAGCTGCTTAGCTCTGAGAATATAATAAGAATGGAAAGCATTACATCTCGGAAACAAAATTCGAATAAGGAACAAAGGCGGAAGTTGTGTTAAAAGTTACCTCTTCACGACTGGCACCTCCTTTGTGCCGACAACCACTGTCGGAGCCTTGCGCTTCTTGGGCACAATGTCCAGCAGTGGAACAAGTTCCGTCTCCTAAGAAAACTCTGGAGGATATCCCACGACAGGAGCAAGCTCCGACTCGGGCAGGTCATCAAGCTGAAAAGAACAAAATATCTCAGTATTGTAAAATAAAAGATGAAACACATAAAAGGGTTTATTGTTAAAGCTTACCGGAACTACAGGGTCTTCCGTTGTGTGCATGTCCAGAGACACATCCAGAATCTTTCTCTCAATCCACTCCTTAATCAGCCATTTAATCTGGCTTATGTAGTCCTGTGGCTTCAGGGCATTGGGGCTGATGCGGAGGGAGTCTTGTTTTGACGTCATGATGGAATGCATCAGTCGGTCGTCGTGGTACTGGAGAGGCTGGATCCGGCGTGACACCCAGCACTAGACTAAGTCGGACCCTTTCAGGCCCTTGTGCTTCATTAGGTATTTGATCCGCCTCTTGGCGAGGATCAAATCGTCACTGAGAGCCGGAGGGGCCTCGTCCCAAGACGGTTGGGCCGTGGCAGCTCCGTCGATGAAAGCCGGCAAAGCAGTATCTTTGCCGGGAGCAGGAATATCCTTATGATAGAAGAAAGTGGCCGACCATTGTTTGACCGACTCATTGGTAGAAATGCGAGGATAGCTACGCTCACGTCTAGGAGAAAGGCTAATAGTACCGGTAATGTAGGGATTACCGGCAGTGATAGAGTTTCTACGAACATGGAAGTAGAAACAAAACAAAGTGAGACTCGGCCTAATGTCGAGAAACCCCTCGCACAGAGCTACGTAAGAACTCATCTCTAAGATGTAGTTCGGGGGAAGATGGTGGAGCTGTACACCGTAGTGATTGACCACCTCGGAAAAGAATTCCAAGGGAGGAAAGGACAAACCTCTGTCGAGGTGGGTTCTGAAGTGGACCCGCTCATCGGTGCACGGATGGGGGATGGTTTCGCCGGAACCGCTCCGCCAGTCGCTGGCACGGAGGAGACCTTCATGCTCCATGCCTTGGAGCTTCTCGTTGTCAAGGAGACATGGGATCCAGATTCCCCGGTTGCTCTCCTTCTCTGTCGTTGCCGTTGCCGCCGCCGCTGCTAAGCCGGAGGATGAGGAAGTAGCCATTTCTCCGGTGCGCCGGTGACCTTGGATGGGTGGCACTAGGAATCTGGGAGGAGGGAGAGCCCTGTGCGCTAGGGGGATGTGGAGGAGAAGGAGAGGCAAAGGGAACAGGTGAAGAGGAGAGAAGGAAATCCTCACCCCTTATAGCCACCTACCTGCGCCAAGATTCGTGCAAATCGCACTGTGTAAATGCCACGTGTTGTGGAAGGAACTGGGAAGGACCCACGCAATGATTACGTCGCCTCGATCTTCGCGTACACACTGAAACGGCGCCTCGGTTCTGCGAACGGCGGACCCACCGACGGTCGTGCTGATAGGATGTTTGTTAGATGACATGACTTGACCATGACCAGTGTCAGATGACGTCAGAGACCAAGTTCCGGCTTAGTTTGACAATCAAGCTAGAAAATCCGAGTAACATGTGATAGGTCCGACTTACTTTTAAGACCGGATCGTATTTTTTGTTGTGAAGTTTCAGGAACCCTTCAAGATTCTGCAAGCCGAAGATCAAGCTAGACGATGATGAATCCTACTTTGGATCTTGGAGGCCTCCGGGGGCTGCTATTGGGGATATACTTTCCGGGTATCCTCATAGTTCCTCACTGACCAAGGTGGCCCACTTTAGGTTAGAGCTTTGCTTCACAGGCGGCCCAGTCAGGGAGAAGAGATGGAGTCCAGTCCGGCTACGGGAAGGCCCAGAAGACTTACCAACTTAGGCCCATAGTGTTACTTTGAGTTCAAGACGTACTCTGTAACCAACTCTTAGTCGTAGCCGGATAGATCTCTCCTGTAAACCCTAGGCCGGATATCTATATAAGCCGTCCTAGGGAGAGCCTTTAGGGCACACCTCAATAGTCTACAATCTCAACTCGCACAGGCGAACCCTTGTAACCCATACTCTGGCTCTGCCATATTACTAGATTGCTAGCATGAGTAGGATCCGTCCAAAGCCGACGGATTTGAACCTGGGTAAACTTGTGTGCTCACCGTCCCGGAACACCGTACGTCTCACACCCCTCTCTTATGCATGCCTCGAGGACCCCCTCATGGCATACTTGTCATCAATCCGACGACAAGGGGGGCCTTGAGGCATGTGGAGAAAGAGGGTGTGAGGTGATGGCATTTCAGGATGGTGATCACACAAGCTTTACCCAGGTTTGTATCCACTGAAGGTGGACAGATCCTACTCCTGCTAGAAATTCGGTAATATGGCAGAGCCAGAAGTACAGATTACAAGACAGGTTTTGTGGGTGCGAGTTGTGGTTGTAAGTTGTGGGTGCGCTAAAGGCTGGTCCCTAGAATGGCTTATATAGATATCCGGCCAAGGGTTATAGGAGATACCTATCTGGCTATGATACAAAGTTGGTTATTGATTACATCTTGCACCATAAGTAACTACATAGGCCTAAGTCAGTAAGTCTTTTGGGCCTTCCCGTAGCCGGATAGACCTCCGTCTTCTCCCCCTGACTAGGCCGCCTGTGAAGCAAAGCTCTAACCCGAAGTGGGCCACCCTGGTTAGCAAGTCACAGTTGGTATACCTGGCAAGTATATCCCCAACACCTCTCCATGGCCTGTGGCCAAGGGACGTTCCCCCACCTCTTCCTCATTCACGTGGGTGGAGCTCCCACTCACATAAACATGCCTCCACTAAAAATTCCACTCACCTCCATTAAATTTCCACCAAATTTAATGCAAGCTCTCCATTAATAAAACTCTTTTTTATTTTATTTAGCATTTTGTTAATTACTTTAATTATCAAACATTCACATAAAACCCCCTGCAACATTTCAACATCACATGTATAACTAGTTTCTCCAATTTCACCCGAAACAATTCTGGTTTCCATCGAAATGATTCTAGTGATTTCTTAATCTTTATCTGAAACATATTTGATCCAAATGGTGTCGGTATCCCTTAAGTGTGCGACCCTATGGTTCACGAATAATGCATACATGATCGAGACCCCTCTCTGATCAATAATCAACAACGGGACCTAGAGATCCGTACTGACTCCCACACATTCAACGATGACTCCTGTGATTGTGTGAACCTTCACTGTTTGTTACTAAATCCCTTTGTGTCATGATATATTACATTTCCGATATTCAATCATCAGTATCCCCATACCTAGTTTTATCTCGTTGCCGACAAGTACTCTTTTCTCGTTCCCGTGATATATAATTCTAGTGATCTTATCACTTGCTTGCAAGCCACATCAGTGTGATATCACCGAGAGGGCCAGAGTAATATCTCTCCATCATTAGGATGGAGACATTAAACTCTTTATCCATGAGCCTCAACATAACACTTTTAGAGTACCCAGACCCACTTTTATAGTCACCCTATTACAAGGTGACGTTTGATGTTACGAAAGTATTCTTCCGGTGTTAGCAATATAATTAACATGATCTCATGGTCTAAGGACTAAAGTTTCTTTGTATGATGTTATAGCAATTTTAACACAATGAATTTGATCGTATTGCTATACTTCGGATGAATGTTCATCACAACATTCCACCAATGTTGTGACCTTGTTATTAACAACATCAAATGTCCATGTTCAGGAAACCTTGATCATCTTGTTAATCAACAAGCTAGTTTATATGAGAGACATAACAAGGAACACTTTATTTTCTATTAAACACACTTGTATTAATGTTTCCAATTAATACAATTATAGCATGTAAAATAAACATCTATCATATACTTGGAATACGATAATAACAACTTTATTATTGCCTCTCAGGGCATATTCCCTTCAGTCTCCCACTTGCACTAGAGACAATAATCTAGTTTACATAGTGACAAATCTAACACCCATGGAGTTCTGGTGTTGATCATGTTTTTCCCTAGGGAGAGTTTTAGTCAACGGATCTTCTACATTCATATCCATATGCACTTTACAAATCTTTATATGTCCTTCATTGACATGCTCGTGGATGGAGTGAAACCGGCGCTTGATATGCTTGGAATTCTTGTGAGACCTTAGTTCCATGGTGTTGGCTATGGCTCCATTGTTGTCACAATAGATCACCATTGGGTCCAATGCACTAGGATTCACACCCAGTTCAGTTATGAACTCCTTCATCCAATTCGCTTCCTGCGCTTCTTCTGAAGCAACAACATATTCTGCCTCCATTGTTGATCCCGCTACCATAGGTTGTTTGGAGCTCCTCCAAATAACTAGTGCTCCATTCATGAGAAATACGTATCCGGATTGAGACTTAGAGTCATCCAGATCGGTGTCAAAGCTAGCATCAACATAACACTTAGCGACTAGCTCTTCTTCACCTTCGTACATGAGAAACATATCCTTAGTCCTTCTTAAGTACTTAAGGATATTCTTGACCACTATCCAATGTTCTGAAACTGGACCAGATTGCTACCTACTAGGCAAACTAATATCATGTGCCACATCCGGTCTTGTACATAGCATGGCATACATTATAGAGCCTATAGTCGAGGCATAGGGGATCTTATCCATTATCTCTCTTTCTTCTGCTGTAGCCGGACTTTGAGTCTTACTCAATGTCTTTCCTTGCAACATAGGTAAGAACCCTTTCTTACTTCTGTCCATACTGAACTTCTTCAATATCTTATCAAGGTATGTACTTTGTGATAGCCCATTTAGGCGTCTTGATCTATATCTATAGATTTTCATGCCTTGTATGTATGATGCTTCACCAAGGTCCTTCATCAAAAATTTCTTGTTTAGATTACTTTTAACACTGTTTAAAAGATCGATATCATTTCGAATCGATAATATGTCATCCACATATAATATTAGAAATGCCACAGAGCTCCCACTAACTTTCTTGTAAATACAAGCCTCTCTATAAGTTTGGACAAATCCTAACTCTTTGATCACCTCATCAAAGCGGAGATTCCAACTCCGGGATGCTTGCTTCAGTCCATAAATGGATCATTGAATTTTCCATACCATGTTAGCATCCTTAGGATCGACAAAACCCTTTGGTTGTATCATATACAACTCTACTTCCATATTACCATTCAGGAACACAGTTTTGACATCCATCTACCAAATTTCATTATCGAAATATGCAACAATTGGTAACATAATCCTGGCCGAGTTTAGCATCTCTACGAGAGAGATAGTCTCATCATAAGCAACTCCTTGAATTTTTCGAAACCCCTTTGCGACAAGTTGAGCTTGATAGATGGTCACATTACCATCAATGTTAGTTTTACTTTTAAAATCCATTTATTCTCAATGGCATTTCGGTCGTGAGGTAAATCCACCAAGGTCCAAACCTGGTTTTCGTACATGGATCCCATCTCGGATTGCATGGCTTCTAGCCATTTTTTGGAAATCCGGGCTCATCATCACTTCTTCATACGTCGCAGGTTCATCAATTCCATATACCATGAAATTCATGACAGGATTTCCGTACAGTTTAGGAGTTGCACGTGTCTTGCTTGACCTGCAAGGTTCGGTAGTCCTCTTTCGGAGTTTTATGATCATTATATCATTCTTCATTCGGTGAGGTCAACTTCAAAACAGTATCTGGTGCTACCCTACTCGTCGTTTCATGAAGTGAAGGTTCAATAACGTCCTTGAGTTCTACCTTCCAACTACTCACACCTTTCGCAAGAAACTCTTTCTCTAGAAAGGATCCATCTTGGCAATGAAAACCTTGCCCTCGGATCTGTGATAGAAGGAATACCCAATTGTTTCTTTAGGGTATCCTATGAAGACACATTTTCCCCCTTTGGGTTTGAGTTTATCAGGCTGAAGTTTCTTCACACACACATCGCGTCCCCGAACTTTTAAAAATGATAGCTTAGGTTTGTTTCCAAACCATAATTCATACGGTGTCTTTCCAACAGATTTAGATGGTGCTCGATTTAAACTGAATGAGGAGGTTTCCACTTCATAACTGTAACATGCCAAATCTTTAATCAAGGTTAATCAAGATCAAATCTACCCAATTTACGGTTAACAAAAACTTTTTCCATTTAAAATCTTTAAGCATTCATATGTGTGTGCATTTAAAATAGGAGTTGTTTGAAATGCCATGATTGTGTGTTCGAATTGTTATAAATGGTTCTAAGATGAATGTGACATCATCTAGATCATTCCCAAGCAAAACCCAAAGAAAGAGAAATCAAAAATAATTAAATAAAGGAAATGGTCACTTTTGTCATTTTAATCACCTAGCCCACTTTGGGTGTTCCTAGCACTCAAATTCCAACAGAAACAATTGTGGATCTTTGCACCCCTTGCTAGTACAAGTAGTGATGTACCAAGGCCCACTTTGTGATCTCCCAAAAACATTCAAACTCTAATTTTAAATGACAAGTGATAATGGAATCTAGTTCATATGTTTAGATCACACTTTTTCAAAAACCACTCAAATGAATTCCATTTAACAAATCCTAGCAACCACAGATGTTTAAGCATGTGACAAACCACTCCACCAAATCTCATTTTAAAATTCAAAAGTTTTCTTCTTTCGGCCATTTGATCGAACCCCTGGTGGGCAGAATCAAACTGGCCTAACTATTACTGTTGTTAATCAAATATTGTCGAGCCAATTGAGCCACATTTACCCTCTTGGTCTCCTCTAGACCCAACCAGACCAAAACCAGCCCATCCCCTAGTCCCTGGCGCCAGTGCAACGTCGCCCGAGGCCATGATCACCGGCTGATCATGCCCAAGCCGCAGTAGACCGCCAGCCCCTCTCCGCCGCTCCAGGAAGCAAGGTGCCACTTCACCGCCGTCCACGGTCCACCCCACGGCCACTGCTAGCCCCTGGACCACCTAGGCCAAGCCCCACACTAAGTCTCTGCGCCGCGCTAGCGCACGCTAGAGCGCCATCAACGCCAGCACGCCACAGACCGTGCCTCACCGCAGACTGCATGCGACGCTCCGCCTTGACCACCTCACCCCGCCAGACACGGTCGTACCCCGCCGCGCGACCCACACTCGCCGGGAACTGCGTCGAGCACTACCTCTGTCTCCCAGAGCGCGTGATGCTCCCGACCTTTAGCCACCGCCCCTAGCATCCCCATAACGCCGTAGAGGACCGTCAGGAGGCAAGCCACCGTCCGCCGACGCCGCCCATGCCTCTAGGCCGCTGTGCCATTGTCACCGGGGAGCACCGCCCATGCCTCACTGCCGCCTCCCACGCCTATATAAGGAGGCCTCCCCAGCACCAATTGGTCACACCATTCTCCTCCACTCCCCCTCAGAACACTCCCAGAGCCCCACCGGAGCAAGCCGTAGCCCGTAGCGCCGGAATTTCGCCGGAGTCTACCGCGGAAGGAGGAGAAGGGCGCCGTTGATCCAGGCCATCTCCTAGGACGCCGCCAGTACCAGGAGAACCACCGTCGTCTTCTCGTTTGTTTGCCCGCCTCGCCGCACTAGCTAGAGCCCCAGTACGTCCCCACGGCACCCCCACAGAGCCGCTAGGGTTCAGTCTTGCCGGCGACGAGTCCGTCGTTGACGACGACCATGAGCCGTTGATCCAGGATCTAATCCTGCGGCCACCATTCGCCCATACCATTTTGGCCACCCCTGTCCCACTGACAGGTGGGGCCCTCACTTAAAACCAGCCCGAGCGCTGTGTGGAGTAAACTGGGCCAGCCCATTTATTTCCCGCGCGACCCGTTTAATTCAAATAACTTTTTTTTCTTTTTAGACTTAAACTAGAATTTGTCCCTTAGTTTAAAAATCAACCCAGAGAGTTTTACAAATCCTAATGGAGTGATTCCAATTTTTTTCGAAGGCTAATGAAAATCTCTATCCAAGCCCATTGGATTTAAATCATTTAGAGTTAGAGATCTCTCCTAGTAAAAATAACAAAACAGAAGCTTTTGCACATTCAAACATTTTTCTAAAATCAACCATAATAGATTTTGAGTTGATTCCAACTCTCAAAAATCACATTTAACCATACCTATCTGAATATTTAATAATATTAAGGTTTGCATGCAGTGACTTTGGACTAGTACCAAAATAATGCTATATAGGCATTTCTAGTCATTTTAAACCATTAATTATTAAACTTAAACTTATTAAAATGTGATCCAACCCTTAAATCACATTCCCATATGTTAGAATATGTGGTGATGACATTTGTCCACATGATCCCATATTTTAATTAGAGAATATTAAATCTTAGTTAATTTCAATGAGTAGAAATTACTTTTCTCAAATAAAATAAATGAAACTAGCTCAATAAACCTTGTGATGTTTGTGATGATACTAGATCATCAAATGTGTGCCTTAGTGTGCTAAGTAGACTAGTTAAGTATTGTTTGGTGAGTGTGTATTCCGTATGTATTTATATACGATAGTACAGACCAAGTCTTCGAGTAGGAGGAGTTCTACCAAGAGGAGGAAGAAGAGAATTTCAACCACTTCACAACAAAAGGTAAGCTAACACTTGCAAGTATTATACCTAGCAAGACATCATTAACAATACAAGCAAACCCTTGCAAGCTAGATAATCTAAGCAAATGCATTAGGCATGCTTTGGTTATACTTTTGACTATTACTTACCCCAAGTTTTATTTATAAGCTTTACTTTCCTTACTTTACTAAAGTCCTTTACTTGGTTTAAAGGTAGGATAAAGAGTATAAAACTTGACCTATCTAGTTAGACTTAGATATCATTCCATGGCATGAGATTGATCTTAGCATCCCACATTAGTGAACACTCTTAACTTAGTAGTTTAGAGCTAAACCAAAACTTGATCACTTTAGATGGAAATACTTGGTGAAAATGACTTGTGAAAACCTTGTAATGATGAGTCATTCTATTGAGATGTTTTGACATGTGTTGAGAAACACAAATGGTTTATGATGATGATGACAATGTTGAGGCATGTGCCTTAGCCCCTTTTATAAAAAACTGATGGTTAGGTTCGGATGCGATACCATTCTAATTTTTCCGTACAACCACAATACTTGAATTGGGTAAGGCTTAGCCGGAAGTTTATATGCATTAGTATTAGTTCCCTCGTGGGAGAGGTTTGAGCTGAGGCTACCTCTCAATGTTGTCCAGCTATGCAGTGCCTAGGATGACAGATGGTCATGGCTGGGAGGCCATACTCATAGGAGACGTGCTTATACTAGAGTGTGTAAAGGAAAGGTTACGTTTGATTATGTGCATAATAAGTATGATGATTCAGGGTTATCCCTGACAGATGTATCGAATTTTGTGGTGAAAGTGTACCACCTCTGCAGAGTGTCAAACTATTCGAATAGCCGTGTCCATGGTTATGGACAGTTGGAGTGGCCATACTGTTCCGTTGTCAGATGTTTTCAAAATGACTTATTCAATGAATTGTGACATGACTTGGCCACAATAGAGTTGTGAGTATGAAAATTATTTTCCCACTTAGGTGATTTTAAACTTTATTTTATCTTTCTTTATTTCTGAACTCAGCTTAGGTTTCAAAGTTAACGTTACAAATAAACTTAGAGTTAGCATTCCTACTAGAACTACCTTACTTGTTAGTGATAGTTTGCGAGTACTTAAAGAGTACTCATGGCTTTGTCCCTAGCTATTCCTATGGCTAGACTATGAGGAGGACTACCCTGAAGGAGGACAGCAGGATGGCTACGAGAACTAGGATCATCTCCCATCGTCAGCATTGCTTGTGACACTCAAGATGGACCACACCACTATGCTATTTATTCCGCTACTTGATTGTACTAAGACTGGATGATGAGATCCTTTATTTGTGTAAGACCTTATTATGGTTTATAATGGATGATGTACGGTGATATCCAATCTATTATGTCTCACAGAAATGGTAATCCTGGGATTGCGATGTATGGCATAAAAGGCATATGGGATTAAAAATCCGGGTGCTGACAAGTTGGTATCAGAGCCATCCTGACCATAGGAGACCCTAGTTAGAATGGACGTCCGAACAAAAACTTAGTTTCAAAAACCAAAGTGAGTATTTATGAAAACTATTTCCTCTCTAATTCTTGGGATTCATTCTCTCAAAAAAATTCATGTTCCTCCAAATTCTTACATTACTACATAAAACTTTGACACAGTTGATCACTTCACTAACTTTCTCATCCTAAATTTTTATAGAGGGAAGCTCAATACATCAAGTTCTACCAGTTGGGCAACGGAGGCCAACTGATCTTCGAGAGGGATCTGGATTCACTGTCGAAGTACTTGGAGTGTCCTCATCCGGAATTCCTTGCAGCTCAACTCCCGGGTCCACCAGGAGGAGATCTACAATGGCTAATAACTGCTGATCTTCGAGGCAAGATAGAAGCACCAGTATCTAGGAGGATTCATTTCTCAGTGAGAGAGAACAACTGGCTAGATGGATTAGCCAGGGCAATGCATGAAGCTCTCACACATCTTTGCACCCAGAATGTCAACTTGATCCAGGGAACCCGCTTTGCTCACTATGCAAGGCGTGATTCTATGGGAATGCCTCTGGAGATGCCAGGTCACCCAAAATTGAAGCGTCAAGTGGACAGAAAGAAGGAATTGGACAATGCTAGAGAGTTCGCCAACCACAACCTCACCCTTGCTGCCCACAAAGCCCAGACTTTCTCCCTGCTAGTCAAGGATCGCCAGTCTCTTCGCCGTCAACGTGTAAAGAAGGATCGCACCATCGACCGTCTTCGCAAGAAGGTAGCCGAGCTCGAGAAGACCATCAAGGAACAAGAAGCACAACTTGCAGCAAAAGAAGAAGAAGAGGAAGGTGAAGACATATAAGGAGATATTGACTCCTACCTCAGCAATGATGATGACTATCTGGAGGAGGATGCCGTGGACTTCTACACCGACGGTGATGCTTCCGACTTCATTGATGATGAGTAGATGCACTAGAGCACTATCGTAGATTGAGGAGTATCGGTCCCATTGTATCTTAGCTTGTAGAATGGTTCTTAAAACCATTTGTTTTCCTTTTGATGTTGTGGTGTGTGTGAGTTTGTATCGTGTGCTTTGCTTGAATGAATGAAAATAAGTTAGTTGCGAAACCTGAGTCAAACTCAAAGTTTTAGCTTTGAAACCAAAACCATGAACCTTAGAACTTTCCCTCTTACCCCTTTATCTATCTCAATCTTCAGATGACTCGTGGAAACCAAGGAGGGAGCAGCGCATCGCAAGACCCAATGCTGCAGTTTCTGCAGACTCTCATTGCAGACCGTGAACCTAGTAGGGCAGAGTGCCAAGCTAATCTAGCAACACTACAGCAGATCGCCCAGATGGCTCATAACAATCAGAACCATGGAAATCAGGATCATTATGGATCCAAACTCAAAAACTTCTAGAATACCAATCCCCCAATCTTTAGCAAGTCTGAAGACCCGCTGGATGCTGATGATTGGTTGCAGACAATGGAGAACAACTTAGAAGTAGCCGGAGTGGATGCCAATGAGAAAGTTCTTTTTGCCACCCACTATTTGGCAGGAGATGCAAGAGCATGGTGGAACAACACCCGCACAATGAACCATGGTCAAGTGATGACATGGGAAGCCTTCAAAATCAAGTTCAGCTGCACCCACGTGCCATAGGGTCTAGTCACCAGAATGAGAGATGAATTCAGAGAATTGAAGCAAGGCAAAATGACTGTAGTGGAGTACCACGACCGATTATTGTCCTTAGCCAGGTATGCACCTGATGAGATCAACACGGAGGCCAAGAAGAAGGAGAGATTCCTGAATGAACTACACGATGAGATGTAGATAGTTCTCGTCAACATCTGTTCCGAGGATCTCGAAGAGCTAGTCGACTCTGTCATTCGGATGGAAGGGAAGATTAATCAAGCAAACGACAACCGCAAACATCGTATGATGCACCAAGCTGGATCCAACAGTCACCAGAAGTACCGTCCCAACCCTTCTGCAAGATATGCACCGCGCAACAATCGACCCCCAATGTCTCGCCCAAGCTACCCCAACCGTAGCGGAGGGAATGTGAAGTCCGGAGGAAACAACAATCACCCTGGCAACTCAAGCAATTTAAACCATGCACCTCCCAAGAACAACAACAACAACAACACTGCACCCAGAACTGGAAGCAATATTGTGCCCATGGCAGCGGAAGACAAGTCTCAGATTACTTGTTTCTAGTGTGGAGTGAAGGGTCACTATTCCAATGAGTGCCCCAAGATTGCCGCCACTGCCAATGTGAATGCCCCAGCTCAACAGTAGCGTCGTGTTCAACCAAAAAGAAGATTCGCCCCAGGGAACCCTCATAACCGCAACGACGTCTCTTCCACATGAACGCCGAAGAAGCCCAAGAAGCGTCAGATGTAGTGTTGGGTATGTTTTTTGTCAACTCAGTTTTAGCAAGAGTGTTGTTTGATTCTGGAGCATCACACTCATTTGTCACCGAAGAATTTGCATGCACTAGTAAGATTCACCCAACCAACTTGAAGCATGTCATGATAGTTCAAATCCCCGGTTCAACTACAAAAGCTAGAGAAATTTGCAAAGCTGTGCCTATCAGAATACATGGGATAAATTTTTATGCCAATCTAATAGTACTTGGAACCAAAGGTTTGGAAGTAGTACTAGGAATGGATTGGATGTAAAAGCATAAAGGATTGATAGACTGTGCCAAGAAAGCCATCACCATGACCAGTAGCTTTGGAGTCTTAGTAGAGCATATATTTGAAACCTTACCCCGTCAATTCAAGTGCAACAAGAGTCTAGCCCTACCCACCATAGACCAAGTCAGAGTAGTCTGTGAGTACCCTGACGTATTCGCAGATGAATTGCCAGGTATGCCCCTCGATAGGGATATTGAGTTCATTATCGAACTAATCCCCGGAACCGGACCCATAGCCCAGAGACCCTATAGCATGAACCCCTCAGAGTTAGTAGAATTGAAGAAGTAGTTGGATGCTATGTTGGCAACAGGCTTGATTCAACCAAGCGCATTGCCATGGAGATCGCCCGTGTTATTCGTCGACAAGAAAGATGGAGGCAACTGTTTGTGCACAGATTACAGGAAGCTGAATGACGTCACCATCAAAAACAAGTACCCTTTGCCAAAGATAGAGGATCTCTTTGATCAGTTGACTGAAGAAAATGTGTTCTCTAAGATTGATCTTAGGACTGATTATCACCAACTTAAGATTCGTGCAACGGATATTCCAAAGACCGCCTTTACTACTCGTTATGGATTATACAAGTATACGGTCATGTCTTTTGGATTAACCAATGCCCCTGCTTATTTCATGAATCTCATGAATAAGATCTTTATGAATTTTCTAGACAAGTTTGTTGTTGTGTTTATCAATGATATCCTTATCTACTCCAAGTCAGAAGAAGAGCATGAGCAACATCTGAGAATTATTCTTGAAACCCTTAGGGAGCATTGGTTGTATGCCAAGTTCAGCAAATGTGAGTTTTGGCTGAAAGAAGTGGGATTCCTAGGACATATTGTGTCTGTCGGAGGAATCGCTGTTGATCCCACCAAGATCAAAGATGTCGAAGCATGGGAAGCCCCAACCACTCAAACCCAAGTATGTGCATTTACCGGATTAGCGGGGCATTACCGCAAGTTCGTAGAAGAATTTTCGAGCATAGCAAGACCCATGACCCAATTGTTGAAGAAGGAACAAAGTTTGAATGGACCAAGAAATGTGAAGCAAGTTTCCAAGAGCTCAAGAATAGATTGATTTCAGCCCCAATATTGATTATGCCAGATATCAAGAAGCCGTTTGATGTGTATTGTGATGCATCCAAGATTAGTCTCGGATGTGTATTGATGCAAGAAGGCAAAGTCATCGCATATCTATCTCGACAACTGAAGCAGCATGAGCAGAACTATCCTACTCATGATATTGAGTTAGCAGCCGTAGTTTTGGCATTAAAGACATGGCATCATTATCTTATGGGTAATCGCTGTGAGATTTACTCAGATCACAAAATCTTGAAGTATATTTTCACTCAGAAGGAGCTGAATATGAGGCAAAGGAGATGAATAGAGTTAATCAAGGATTATGACCTTGACATTCACTATCACCCCGACAAAGCCAATGTGGTAGCAGATGCTCTTAGCAGATTGCCGTGTAGGTTAAACACCATGATCAAGGAGAAGCAACCAAGTTTGTATGAGGAGTTGGGTCAGTTTAGAACTAAGCTAGTTAGCAAAGGATTTTTAGCTAGCATTGAACTTCAACCCACTTTGATTAGCCAAATCAAGGAAGCCCAGAAGGGAAATGAAAGTATCGACAGAATCAAACGTCGTATCGGTACAGGAAAGGTACCTTGATTCACCGAAGACGAAGAAGGAGTTCTATGGTACAAAGGACGTATCTGTGTGCCAGAAGATTCGGAGCTAAAGCAAGTCATCATGCAAGAAGCTCATGATACTATTTACTCGATCCACCCTGGAGGAATGAAGATGTATCAGGATCTAAAGGAGCAATTTTGGTGGCACAAGATGAAGAGAGAAATCGGAAGCTACATCGCCAAGTGTGATATCTGTCAGAGAGTCAAAGTGGAACATCAGAGACCCGTAGGACTGTTGCAACCATTGCAGATTCCAAAATGGAAATGGGATTCCGTTGGAATGGACTTTATCACCGGTTTACCTACTTCTAGTAGGGGAATGACTCAATCTGGGTCATCGCTGATAGACTATCGAAGGTAGCTCATTTTATACCTGTCAAGCCAACCTACCAGAGTTTGAAGCTAGCAGAGTTGTATATTGCTAGAATTCTTAGTCTGCATGGAACCCCCAAGACCATAGTGTCGGATCGAGGAACCCAATTTACCTCGAGATTTTGGCAGAAAGTCCAAGAAGGATTAGAAACCAAGTTGAATTTCAGCACAGCTTATCACCCGCAAACCGACGGACAGACTGAAAGAGTCAACCAAATCCTAGAGGATATGTTGAGAGCTTGTGTGTTAGAATATGGATCAAAATGGGAAGATTGTCTTCCTTTCACAGAATTCTCATACAACAATAGTTATCAAGCCTGTTTGCAAATGGCACCATTTGAATTCCTATACGGAAGAAAGTGTCGTACCCCTTTGAATTGGTCACAAGTAGGAGAGAGTCAGATTTTCGGACCCGATATTCTCCGACAAGCCGAAGAGAAGGTTCACAAAGTCCGTGAGCACCACAAGACCACCCAATCCAGACAGAAGAGTTATGCTGACAAGAGAAGGAGAGACCTGACTTTCAATGTCGGAGATTTTGTGTATCTCAAGGTTTCGCCATTGAAGGGAATGCAACGTTTTAGTCTGAAAGGAAAGTTAGCCCCCAGATATACTGGACCCTTCAAGATTCTGAATCGCCGAGGAGCAGTATCATATAAACTAGAACTGCCTGAGGAAATGTCTGCCATCCACAATGTGTTCCATATCTCGTTACTTCGCAAATGCCTAGATGTGTCGGAAAAGACCGAAGTTTTCAAGAACATCGATCACCGAGCTGTTGATATCAACAAGGATCTAATGTATCGTGAAGTGCCCATCCGTATCTTGGAGGAAGCCTATAGAACACCAGGACCTGGAGTATCAAATTTCTCAAGATCCAATGGAGCAACCATACCGAAGAAGAAGCGACTTGGAGCGAGAAGATTACATTAGGACTAAGTTCCTAGATCTCTTTAGTTCCTAGTTTTCTTTCTTAAATATCGGGATGAGATTTTATTTTAGGGGGGAAGGTTTGTAACATCCCAAATCTTTAATCAAGGTTAATAAGATCAAATCTCCCCAATTTAGGGTTAACAAAAACTTTTTCCATTTAAAATCTTTAAACATTCATATATGTGTGCATTTAATATAGGAGTTGTTTGAAATGCCATGATTGTGTGTTCTAATGGTTGTAAAATGGTTCTAAGATGAATGTCACATCATCTAGATCATTCCCAAGCAAAAACCAAAGAAAAAGAAATCAAAAAGAATTAAATAAAGGAAATGGTCACTTTTTTGCCATTTTAATCACCTAGCCAACTTTGGGTGTTCCTAGCACTCAAATTCCAACAGAAACAATTGTGAATCTTTGCACCCCTTGCTAGTACAAGTAGTGATGTACCAAGGCCCACTTTGTGATCTCCCAAAAAATTCAAACTCTAATTTAAAATGACAAGTGAATATGGAATCTAGTTCATATGTCTAGATCACACTTTTTAAAAAACCACTCAAATGAATTCCATTTAACAAATCCTAGCAACCACAGATGTTTAAGCATGTGACAAACCACTCCACCAAATCTCATTTCAAACTTCAAAAGTTTTCTTCTTTCGGCCATTTGATCGAACACTTGGTGGGCAGAATCAAATTGGCCTAACTATTACTGTTGTTGATCAAATATTGTCGAGCCAATTGAGACACATTAACCCTCTTGGTTTCCCCCAGACCCAACCAGACCAAAACCAGCCCATCCCCTAGTCCCTGGCGCCAGTGCAACGCCACACCGAGGCCATGATCGCCGGCCGATCGTGCCCAAGCCGCAGCAGACCGCCAGCCCCTCTCTGCCGCTCCATGAAGCAAGGCGCCACTTCACCGCCGTCCACGGTACACCCCACGGCCACTGCTAGCCCCTGGACCACACAGGCCAAGCCCCGCACTAAGTCTCTACGCCGCGCCAGCACACCCCAGAGCGCCATCACCGCCAGCATGCCATAGACCGCACCTCGACCGCAGACCGCACGCGCCACTCTGCCTTGACCACCTCGCCCCGCCGCGCGACCCACACTCGCCGGGAACTGCGTCGAGCACCACCTATGTCTCCCAGAGCACGCGACGCTCCTGATCGTTAGCCACCACCCCTAGCATCGCTATAACGCTTTAGAGGACCGCCATGAGTCAAAGCACCGTTCGCCTACGCCGCCCATGCCTCTAGGCCACTGTGCCGTCGTCACCGGCGATCACCGCCCATGCCTCACTGCAACCTCGACACGCCTATATAAGGAGGCCTCCCCAGCACCAATTCATCACACCATTGTCCTCCACTCCCCCTCAGAACACTCCCAGAGCCCCACCGGAGCAAGCGTAGCCTGTAGCGCCAGAATTTCGTCGGAGTCTACCGCGGAAGGAGGAGAAGGGCACCGTTGATCCAGGCCATCTCCCAGGACGCCGCTAGTACCAGGAGAACCACCGTCATCTTCTCGTTCGTTTTCCCGCCTCGCTGCACTAGCTGGAGCCCCGGTACATCCCCACTGCACCCCCACCGAGCCGCTAGGGTTCAGTCTCGCCGGCGACGAGTCCATCTTCGACGACGACCGTGAGCCGTTGATCCAGGATCTGATCCTGCGGCCATCGTTCGCCCATACCGTTTCGGCCATCCCTGTCCCACTAACAGGTGGGGCCCTCATCTAAAACCAGCCCGGGCGCTGTGTGGAGTAAACTGGGCTGCCCCATTTATTTTCCGAGTGACCCGTTTCATTCAAATAACTCTTTTTCTTTTTAGACTTAAACTAGAATCTGTCCCTTAGTTTAAAAATCAACTCAGAGAGTTTTATAAATCCAAATGGAGTGATTCCAATTTTTTTGGAAGGCTAATAAAAATCTCTATCCAATCTCGTTGGATTTAAATCATTTAGAATTAGAGATCTCTCCTAGTAAAAATAACAAAACAGAAGCTTTTGCACATTCACACATTTTTCTAAAATCAACCATAATAGCTTTTGAGTTGATTCCAACTCTCAAAAATCACATTTAACCATACCTATCTGAATATGTAATAATATTAAGGTTTGCATACAGTGACTTTGTACTAGGACCAAAATAATGCTATATACGCATTTCTAGTCACTTTAAATCATTAATTATTAAACTTAAACTTATTAAAATGTGATCCAACCCTTAAATCACATTCCTATATGTTAGAATATGTGGTGATGACATGTGTCCACAAGATCCCATATTTTAATTAGAGAATATTAAACCTTAGTTAATTTCAATGAGTAGAAATTACTTTTCTCAAATAAAATAAATGAAACTAGCTCATTAAACCTTGTGATGTTGGTGATCATACTAGATCATCAAATGTGTGTCTTAGTGTGCTAAGTAGACTAGTTATGTATTGTTTGGTGATTGTGTATTCCGTATGTATTTATAGACGATAGTACCGACCAAGTCTTCGAGGAGGAGGAGTTCTACCAAGAGGAGGAAGAAGAGAATTTCAACCACTACACTACACAAGGCAAGCTAACACTTGCAAGTATTATACCTAGAAGGCCATCATTAACAATACAAGAAAACCCTTGCAAGCTAGATAATCTAAGAAAATGCATTAGGCATGCTTTGGTTATACTTTTGACTATTACTTACCCCAAGTTTTATTTACACGCTTTACTTTCCTTACTTTACTAAAGTCCTTTACTTGGTTTAAAGGTAGCATAAAGAGTATAAAACTTGACCTATCTAGTTAGACTTAGATGTCATTCCATGGCATGAGATTGATCTTAGCATCCCACATTAGTGAACACACTTAACTTAGTAGTTTAGAGCTAAACCAAAACTTGATCACTTTAGATGGGAATTCTTGGTGAAAATGACTTATGAAAACCTTGGAATGACGAGTCATTCTATTGAGATGTTTTGACATGTGTTGAGAAACACAAATGGTTTATGATGATGATGATGATGACAATGGTGAGGCATGAGCCTTAGCCCCTTTTATAAAAAACTGATGGTTGGGTTCGGATGCGATACCATTCCAATTTTTCTATACAACCACAATACCGGAATTGGGTAAGGCTTAGCCGGAAGTTTATATGCATTATTATTAGTTCCCTCGCGGGAGAGGTTTGAGCTGAGGCTACCTCTCAATGTTGTCCACCTATGCAGTGCCCAGGATGACAGATGGTCATGGTTGGGAGGCCATGCTCATAAGAGAGGTGCTTATACTAGTGTGTGTAAAGGAAATGTTATGTTTGATTATCTGCATACCAAGTATGATGATTCAGGGTTATCCCTGACAGATGTATCGTATTTTGTGGTGAAAGTGTACCACCTCTGCAGAGTGTCAAACTATTCGAATAGCCGCGTCCGCGGTTATGGACAGTTAGAGTGGCCATATTGTTCCGTTGTCAGATGTTTTCAAAATGACTTATGAAATGAATTGTGACATGACATGGCCACAACAGAGTTGTGACTGTGACATTCCCACTTAGGTGATTTTAAACTTTATTTTATCTTTCTTTATTTCTGAACTCATCTTAGGTTTCAAATTTAACTTTACAAATAAACTTAGAGTTAGCATTCCTACTAGAACTACCTTACTTCTTAGTGATAGTTTGCGCGTACTTAAGGAGTACTCATGGCTTTTTCCCTGGCTATTCCTATGGCCAGACTATGAGGAGGACTACCCTGAAGGAGGATAGCAGGACGGCTACGACAACTAGGATCATCTACCATCGTCAGCATTGCTTATGACACTGAAGATGGACCCCACCGCTACGCTATTTATTCCGCTACTTGATTGTACTAAGACTTGATCATGAGATCCTTTATTTGTGTAAGACCTTATTATGGTTTGTAATGGATGATGTACTGTGATTTCCAATCTGTTATGTCTCGCAAAAATGGTAATCCTGGGATTGCGATGTATGGCATAATAGGCATCTGGGATTAAAAATCCGGGTGTTGATAATAACCCCAAACTGAAAGTGGTAAGTCAGTTAGAGACATCATAGATTAAACCATATCCAATAAGCTACGATTACTACGCTCCAATACACCATTACACTGTGGTGTTCTGGCAGGCATGAGTTATGAAACTATTCCACACTCTCTCTTGTGTGTGCCAAACTCATAACTTAGATACTGACCTCCATGGTCAGACCGCAGAAATTTAATCTTTATATCACGATGATTTTCCACTTCACACTGAAATTCCTTGAACTTTTCAAAGGTTTCAGACTTGTGTTTCATCAAATAGATATATCCATATCTACTCAAATCATCCATGAAAGTAACAAATAACGATATCCACCTCGTGCCGACACACTCATTGCACCACATACATCAGTATGTATGATTTCCAACAAATCTATCGCCCGCTCCATTATACCTGAAAGTGGAGTTCTAGTCATCTTGCTCGTAAGGCATGGCTCACATGTATCAAATGATTGAAAATCAGGTGATTCTAAAAGTCCATCAAAATGGAGCTTCTTCATGCGTTTTATGCCAATATGACCTAGATGGCAGTGCCACATATATGCAGATATATCGTTATCAAGTTTAATCCTTTTGGCATCAACCTTTTGGATATGTGTATCACTACTATCGAGATTTAGTAGAAATAAACATTCATCCTTAGTGCCTGACCATAAAATTTATTATCCATATAAATCGAACAATTGTTTTTAGATTTAAATGAATAACCACTTTGCAATAAACATGATTCAGATACAATGTTCATGCTTAGCGCATGCACCAAATAACAATTATTTAGGTTTATAACTAGTCCAAATGGTAGATGGAGAGGCAGCGTTCCAATGGCGATCACATCAACCTTTGATCCATTGGCGACACACATCGTGACCTCATCCATTGCTAGTTGACGCTTGTTCTACATCCCCTGATTCGAGTTACATATATTAGCAACTGAACCGGTATCAAATACCCAGGTGCTACTATGAGTATTAGTCAAGTACACATCAATAACATGTATATCAAATATACCTTTTTTCATATTGTTGGCCTGTTTCTCTGCCAGATACTTGGGGCAGTTGCGCTTCTAGTGGTCGGTCCCCTTACAATAGTAGCACTCGGTCTCAGACTTCTAGAGCCAGCCCATGTCTTCTTCTCAGGCATAGCAACAGATTTTCCGCCCTTCTTGAAGTTACCCTTCTGTTTACCCTTCTTGTCTTTCTTGAAACTAGTGGTCCTATTGATCATCAACACTTGATGTTCTTTCCTAATCTCCACTTTAGTAGTATTAAGCATTGCCAGAAGCTCAGGGATAGTCTTCTTCATGCCCTACATGTTTTAGTTTATCACAAAGCTCTTGTAGATTGGTGAAAGAGATTGGAGAACACAAAGTCAATGGGAATCAAAAATCATTTTCAATTCACCCATGGTATCAAAAGCATTGCCATTCTAGAAACACGTTCAGTATTCTGACTCTAGCCCATACAATATGCCGCAATGAACCATATTGTGGTCCTCCTAACGAGTTAGATAAACATTCTTTACCTTGTCATGGGCATAATTAGGAGGTGGGGGGCCTAACGACGCTTCTAGCACATATTGCTTATGTGTAGCAGTGAGGAGAATCCTCAAGATCAAGGCCCAGTTGGTAAAGTTTCTACCATTTGTTGCAAGTTTCTCTTTCTCCATGCAAGTTTCTACCAGTAGGTGGTGCCATCTACAACAGAATTTGTAAAGTGTATTTAAACTAAGTTTATGATAGATTGAGTTCAACTAATCCAAATTACAAATGAACTCACACTCAAAAACAACACCCCTCTTGTGTTTTTGGTGAATACATGAACCAAATCCACTACACTATGAGCAATCATCACGTGAGTTGGTGTAGCTTCAAAGGCGAGCATCTAGATGGTAATCATATCAACCATATGACTCATGCTTAGCCTTTGATTCCGTGTTTCGAGGCTCACCAAGTAAGAACGTTAGTATTCATGTGTGTAAAACTATTTTACACCCGCTGTATGCGAACATAGAGTCTATCACACCCAATCATCACGTGGTGTCTCGAAACGACAGACTTTCTTAACGGTGCATACTTAAGCAAAAACACATTCTTATCTTGATATTTAAATGATGGATCATCTTATAATGCTACTAAAGCGCCAAACAAGCAATATAAGATGCAAACAAACATCATGTGCAAAAAGTGATATGATATGGTTCATGCACTTGATCACTATCATGTTCATTGTGGTATGATATTTATCATTCCAACAAGTGTGAGGACAATGTCTATGGAACTTACACTTTGGTATGTTATAATTTCCAAGAGTATCAATCCATACTACAAATTATAACATTACCGTATCATGTCACTTCCCCAGCAACAATCTAAAATAGAAGCCTCTAATTTATCAATTGCAAGTTTTACGTGGCTTAGGGCTTTTGAAGATAGAAACGTTCATACCTACAAACATGGAACCACAACGATGATAATCAAATTATTATCAACTCGTTGTAAATCAGATATTGACTATAGTAGGAGAGACAGACACCCGCTAGCCACTTATGCAAAACTAGTTGCATGTTAGTCATGGAACCGGTCTCATGTGCGATGACATGTAAAGTTGGTCCGGGCCGCTTCATCCCACTATGCCACCAATATCCAAAATATATGAAAGAAGCAATAACATGATCATAATCGCCCACATATAAACATATGTGTACTACCCGTGCAAAGCACCTACGCATCGATCTGGTTCTGATACCACTGTTGGGTTCGTAGCATAGAAAACAAAAAAATTCCTACGATGTGAACTACTAAGAACCAAGATCTATCTACCTAGGTACAATCAATGGGTGGATATACATCCATAGAAAAAATACACTTGAAGAGCGACAAAGCGTAACGAGGTTGGACTCGTGGATGATGTAGTCGATCTCTTGTCGATCTCAAGATCGTGAGGAAGTCCAGCACCGCAACTCAGCGGCGCATCCGCAATCGCACACACGTCCAGTCATCTGACAACCTCCATGTCCTCACTCCAGCGATGCAGAGGAAGCAACAACTCCTTTCAGACAAAGCCACCAGGAACATGTATCTCGCTAATCTGAGACCAAGATGGAATAATTCTAGAGCGGAGAGAGATCCTTCCCGAGGAGGTGTGTCATGAGAGGAGGAGAGGAGGCAGCCCCTCTCCATGGCCGACGGACAAGGGAGATGCCCCTAACTTTTCCTCATTTATGTGGGTGGAGCTCCCACTCACATAAACAAGCCTCCACTCAAAATTCCACTCACCTCCATTAAATATTATAAATAAAAGAGTTTTATTAAATGAGAGCTTGCATTAAATTCCCACCAAATTTAATGCAGGCTCTCATTTAATAAAAATCTATAATTTATTTTATTTAGAATTATGTTAATTACTTTAATTAACAAACATTCACATAAACCCTTGCAACATTTCAATATCACAAGCAGAACCAGTTTCTGCAATTTCACGTGAAACAATTCCAATTTCCACCGAAATGATTCCAATGCTTTCTTAATCTTTATCTAAAACATATTTGCTCCAAATGGTGTCGATGTCCCTTAAGTGTGCCACCCTACGGTTCGCGAATAATGCATACATGATCGAGACCCCTCTCCGATCTATAATCAGCAGCGGGACCTGGAGATCCGTACTGACTCTCACACATTCAACGATGACTCCTATGATTGTGTGAACCTTTAACGTTTGTAACTAAATCCCTTTATCATGATACATGTCTGAGATTCCATCATCGGTATCCCCATACCTAGTTTGATCTCGTTACTGACATGTACTCTTTTCTCGTTCCCGTGATATATCATTCTAGTGATCTTATCACTTGCTTGCAAGCTACATCAATTTGATATCACCGAGAGGGCCTAGAGTATATCTCTCCGTCATCGGGATGGACAAATTCCACTCTTGATCCATGATCCTTGACATAACACTTTTAGAGTACCCACCTTTATAGTCACCATGTTACGGTGTGACGCTTGATGTTATCAAAGTACTCTTCCGGTGTTAGCAATTAACATGATCTCATGGTCTAAGGACTAAAGTTACTTCGTATGATGTTATAGCAATTTTAACACAATGACTTTGATCGTATTGCTATACTACGGACGAATGTTAATCACAACATTCCACCAATGTTGTGACCTCGTTATTAACAACATCCAATGTCCATGATCAGAAACCTTGATCATCTTGTTAATCAACGAGCTAATTTATATGAGAGGCATAACTAGGAACCCCTTCATTTGTTTATTAAACACACATGTATTAACATTTCCAATTAATACAATTATAGCATGCAAAATAAACATATATCATATACTTGGAATATGATAATAACAACTTTATTATTGCCTCTCAGGGTATATTCCGTTCACCAGACTGCACATTTGCGACAACTGGTAGCACGGGCCAAGGGAAAAGTCAGATTTGGGGAAAGGCCTGACCCGTGGCCCGACAACACAGTAGATTTTGTGCACTTCTGGTCGGGATTGGGTAGGACCAGGCTCGGGTTTGGGATATGTGCATCGGGATTCATGCGCCCCCGCTCTGGCTCGATAAATGCCCATGATTTCAACCTCGGATGTGGCAAGTGATGAATCAAAATACGATGAGTTCGTTGGGAACCCAAGACGAAGGATTAACTCATTTTTGTTGGGTCCACAGCATAAAAAACAAAAAATTTCCTACGATGAGAACTACATGCCAAGATCTATCTACTAGGTACAAAGCAACGGGTGGACATACATCCATCGAGAACTTTCCCTCGAAGACAACGAGTTTTGTTAACGAGTAGGAACTCGTGGTTGATGTAGTCGTACGTTTGCCGATCTCAAGATCGAGTGGAAGTCCGAGCGCCGCAACTCAGCAGCGGATCTGTACTCGCACACAAGTTCAAGCCACAGGACAACCTCCACCTCCTCGCTCCAGCGATCCAGCGGAAGAAGCAACTCCTTCCAGACAAAATGCCACAGGGAACATGTATCTCGCTAATCCGAGACCATGGGGGAATAATTCTAGAGGGGGAGAGAGATCCTTCACAAGGAGGTGTGAGGAAGAAGGAGTGAGAGGGGGGCCTTTTATAGGAGGAGGGGAGGGTGTCCCTTCACCTCCCCCATTCATGTGGTGGTAACCCCCTCCACATTAAAATGCCCCTTCACAATCTCTTTTAAAGTCGCCACTTTAAATGCATTAAATTTCTCCAAATTTAATGCTCTCTCATTTAATAAAACTCTTTTATTAATTTTATTCAGAATTTTGTTAATTACTTTAATTTACAAACATTCACATAAAACCCCCTGCAACATTTCAATATTACATGCAGAACCAATTTCAGCAATTTCACCCAAAACACTTTCGGTGTCTATTGAAATAATTCCGGCGCTTTCTTAAATCTTTATCTAAAACATATTTGCTCCATATGGTGTCGGTATCCCTTAAGTGTGTCACCCTAAAGTTCGCGAATAATGCAGACATGATCGAGAACCCTCTCCGATCAATAATCATTAGCGGGACCTGGAGATCCGTACTGACTCCCACATATTCAATGATGACTCTTGTGATCGTGTGAAACTTTAACATCGTAACTAAATCCCTTTGTCTCGCGATATATTACATGTCCGAGATTCGATCATTGGCATCCAAATACCTAGTTTGATCTCGTTACCGACATGCACTCTTTTCTCGTTCCCGTGATATAACATTCTAGTGATCACATCACTTGCTTGTAAGCTATTTCAATGTGATATCACCGAGAGGGCCCAGAGTATATCCATCCGTCATCGGGATGGACAAATCCCACTCTTGATCCATGAGCCTCAACATAACACCTTCGTAGCACTGAACCCACCTTTATAGTCACCCTGTTACGGTGTGACATTTGATGTTATCATGATACTCTTCCGGTGTTAGCAATTAACATGATCTCATGGTCTAAGGACTAAGATTACGTCGTATGATGTTATAGAAATATAAACATAATGACTCTGATCGTAATGCTATACTTCGGACGAATGTTCATCACATCATTCCACCAATGTTGTGACCTCGTTATTAACAACATCCAATGTCCATGATCAGGAAACCTTGATCATCTTGTTAATCAACAAGCTAGTTTATATGAGAGGAAGTACTAGAAACTTTGTATTTTGTTTATTAAACAAACATGTATTAATGTTTCCAATTAATACAATTATAGCATGCAAAATAAACATTTATCATAAACATGGAATAAGATAATAACCACTTTATTATTGCCTCTCGGGAATATTACCTTCAGTCTCCCACTTGCACTAGAGTCAATAATCTAGTTTGAAAAACTTTGCGTATTGAACACCTATGGCTTTCTGGTGTTGCATATACACAATTTCTAGTGGTTAACATAATCTCCAAATCTGACAGTTTCAGGTCCGTGTGTATTTGCATGTCTTTGCGTCTCTACAAATCACTCATTCTCAAATGAGATGGCATTGTATAAATTTGGTCATTTGGTGAGACCTTTAGTTCATTCGGGTTAAAATATGTTGATATTATTGTCATACAATATATCTTCATAGTATTAGCCCACTTTGAACCACACCTAGTTTGATAACAAACTACATAACACAAATGCCCTCCTATGCTGCTACTATAGCAGTCATATACTTTGCCTTTTGTTGTAGTATCCGTCACAATGTTTCAACTTTGGAACTCATCCAAATCCATCATGGAACATCCTTTCATTACATTGTGCCACCCATAGTCTAAATTGAGATAAATTTAATTTGTATCTTGTGACAAAACTAGTATCAATGTAACACTTTACAATGAACTACCTTTAACTATTTGTCACTTATACATGATATATTCTTAGTTCTTCCAAAGCTCATAAGAATATCTTTACTATCGTCCAATGATCATATTATGAATCATTCTGGTATGTGCTCATAACATTTAGAGCATAGGACATATCTGGATATATACATATCACGGTGTAATCGATCAAAATATTCATGTGATTTTACACACCAAGTGTTGAAACACTTGAATCTTGATACAATCCTTTCCATGCAGCAAGAACCTTTCTTGTTGTGTTCATATTAAACCCTTTCAATATCTCATATATGTACGTCTAGCATAACCATATTAGCACCTCAATCTATCCATATAGACATTGATGCCAAATATTCCGGTTTTGCCCAAGTCTTTCATTGAAATCCTATTTTAATGAAATTCTTAACTTGTGTCAATACAAGACACATCATTTCCAATCAGCAATATGTCCTCTACATAATGTATCAGAAATATGTGTCAGCGCTCCCACTTAATTTCTCGCAAATGCAAGCATCTTCATCATCTCCGATGAATTTAAACTCTTTTAACAGTTTCATCATGGTGAAGATTCCAACTCCGCTATGCTTACTTCAACTATTGAAGTTTGCATGCCCTATTAGCACCCTTTGAATTAACAAAACCCTTCGGACCGTGTCTTGTACACGTCCTAGGTAACCATTCTATTAGAAGAACCTTGTTTTGTTTATTCAACTACCATATACCAAATTATATGTAGTGGTTGCTACATTAATCTGTCAAGACTATATATCGCTATGAAAGATCAAATCTTGTCATAGTCAACTCCTTGAACATTGTCGTAAACTTATTTTCGACATGTCGACTATTTCATAGATGTTAAACATCCATGTCTTATTTCTTTATAGATCCAAACACGACCGATAGGCTTCATGCCTTTCCGGAGGGTCTTCCAAGTCCAGAAACTTGATTTCTCGTGTATGGATACTATCACGGATTCTATGACTTCTAGTCATTTTATGGAGTCAGGGCCCATCATCTCTTCTTTGCATGTAGTCGGTTCATCATTGTCAAAACAATAACGACTTGCTTATCAAATCACACTATTTGATTCTTACCCACCGACACGGTTCAATAGGAACTCTAATCTCCGAGATCACTCCCTTTGTAATCACGGGAGCCATGAGCATTGTGGCCACCACCGGGACACTTTCCGGCACTGCGCTACTTAGCACATATAGCTAAGGTTCAACAACCTTATCAAAGTTCTATTGTCCTCCCACTTAACTTTTCACGAAAAATTCCTTCTCAAGAAACTTGACGTTCCAAGTAACAAATTCTTTTGTCCTCGGTGTTATGGAGAAATTCCCAACAAATTCTTTGGGATAACCTACAAAGACATGCTTATCCAACTTTGGTTATAAACATTTTACTTATGCTTAGCATACCAAAATTTAAGAAAAGACAATTCGGGTTTTATCCCAAACCATAACTTATATGATGTCATTTCAACGGATCACGATGGTGCTCTTTTCAGTGTAAAAGCGGTAGTCTCTAAAGATTCAATCTTTAAACATAATGGCAGTTTTATAAATGACACCTTTGATCTTACCATGTCAAACATGGTTTGATTTCATCTCTCGAATATGCCATACTCCTATGGTTTATCGGGAAAACATAAATCATGGAACAATTCCTCAAATCTTAGTTGTTTTTTCTAAACCTGTAACTCAAATATCTTCCTTTATGATCAAATCATAAACTCTTTTATTTTCTTGTTATAATGATTTTCCACTTCATCTTGAAAGTCTTTGAACAATTTTCAAATGTTTCATACTTCTTCCTTATTAAGTAAATATATAGATATATTCACTTAAATTTCTGGAGAAAGCATATGAAGCAAAAGGATCCATAGCATATGGCTACACATAATGGACTATATACATCAACATGCATAATATCCAATAAGTTAGTCATCCGTTCCTCTTTGGCCTATGGACGGAGTTTCAATTATCTCGAGGAAAGTCTCACAAGCGTCAATTGATCATAATCAAAGACTCCAAAAATCCATCAACATGGAGTTTCTTCATGTTTTCTTTCCAATATAATTTAAAATAGCGATGCCACTTCATAAGTGATCTTTCAATCATTTGTCTTGCGACATTTTAGCAATAGTGTTTATGGATGTGATTTCTCCCACCAGACTTGTAAAAGTTCATCCATCCTTTATGGAATACGGTAATTATTTGAACAACCATTGTTCTCATAATACCGGAACAAAATAACAATTATTAAAACAAATCTTAAAGGCTAGGTTTGACGACAACGAAAAACACAATAACACTTTATTTGTTTTCGATGAACATCATCACTTATTCTCTTGCTAGTTACTTAGGCCATTGTAGTTCATGAATTGCGTTGTCCTGTATGACACTTCATACCAACTAATTTGGTATCCAATACCGATATCCAATACCTCAGAACCACATTGTTTAACAAGCAAGGAATACAGCCATAACATATATATCTTCTATATACCTAAGTTGGACATCTCCAATCTTTTCTTTTCTGCCAAATATTTTATAGAATCTTTTTCAACAATTCCTTTTCTTTTAAAAGAATCTATCAACATCAATAGTGGTGTCATTCACATGACACATAGTACAAAGTGTGTATAGTCAAATACTAATACCTTTGGACTTGCACTTTGAAGTGGATCACCATCATCAAATGTTTGGCATTCTTTCAAAAATCCATTCTTTAGTAAGCTTTTAGTGTAGTAAACATTTTACTTACATCTTCTATTCATCCTTATCATGACAACTTTCATGATCAAGCTACTACAGCTTATAAGGAAGAATGACGAGTATAATTTTAGTTCCCGAAACCTTTTGGGAGATTCGGATGCCTAGCATCTCCATCCTTCACAAATTCTCATACAATATGAGAACATGTATTTTGCTAAATTATACTCTATCATAATGCAACCAAAAACATTGTTTCAGATATCACAATATCTTCCACACATGATGGTTTCTGAAACAATTTTTCACCTCCTAGATAATCATGATATTAAAACAACTTTTGAATATCAAAAATCATGGAGGCAAAAATGATACTTTAGATACTAACATTGGAATTCTTACTCTTGATTTAATACTACTTATTAAACTTCATGGAGTAAATAGAGTTTACTAAAAGTTTGCAATAGGACTTCTAAACTTTAAATTGACATTCAAAACAATACGATACCAGTTTGTAAAGTAAATATCCAGAATTCTATAGTTCTATTATCTCAATTAAAACTAAGTATAAGGTGGTGAACAGACGCCAATGACTACAACAAATTATGAAAATTCACTTCAATTTAGTTTATGACAAATTGAGTTTGACCAATCCAAATTAGAAAGGAAATCCCACTCAAAAACGACATCCCTCGTGCCCTATTGGTGATTACATGAACCAAATCCACTACACCAAGTCCGATCATCACGTGAGTTGATGTAGCTTCAAAGGCGAGCATCTATATGGGCATCATATCAACTATATGACTCATGCTTAACCTTTCGGTCCGTGTTCCGAGGCCATGTCTGTACATGCTAGGCTCACCAAGTAAGAACCTTAGTACTCTTATGTGTAAAACTATCTTACACCCTTTTGTATGAAAGCATAGAGTCGAGTACACCCTATCATCACATGATGTCTCGAAACACGATCCACAAAACGGTGCATACTTAAGGAAGAACACATTTTTATCTTGATATCTAAATGAGGGATCATCTTACAATGCTACAAAAAGCGCCAAACTAGCAGTATAAGATGCTAACATCTAATGTGTAAAGTGAGATGATATGGTCCATGTATTTGATCTCTATCATTCCTTTGTGTGTAAGTCCAATTTCTATGGAACTTACACGTTGAGTGTGTTGTAAGAGTATGTATCATACATCTACATACAACAATACCATGTCAAGACACTAGCCCAGCAATGATCTAAACTAGACGCCTCTAATTTATCAATTGCAAGTTTTACGTGGCTTAGGGCTTTCGGAGATAGAACCATTCTTACCTACGAACATGGAACCACAACGATGACAAATAAGTTATTAGCAACACGTTGTAAATCAGATATTGACTATAGTAGGAGAGCCAGACACACGTCAGCCACTTATGCAAAACTAGTTGCATGTCAGTCGTGGAACCGGTCTCATGTACGATGACATGTAAGGTTGGTCCGGGCCGCTTCATCCCACTATGCCACCAATATCCAAAATACATAGAAGATGCAATAACATGATCATAATCGCCCACATATAAACATATGGGTACTACCCGTGCAAAGCACCTATGCATATATCAGGCTCTGATACCACTGTTGGGGTTCGCAGCATAGAAAACAAAAAATTTCCTACGATGAGAACTACATGACAAGATATATCTACTAGGTACAAAGCACCGGGTGGACATACATCCATCGAGAACTTACCCTCGAAGACAACGAGTTTTGTTAACGATTAGGAACTCGTGGTTGATGTAGTCGTCCACTTGCCGATCTCAAGATCGAGTGGAAGTCCGAGCGCCGCAACTCAGCAACGCATCCGTACTCGCACACAAGTTCAAGCCACAGGACAACCTCCACCTCCTCGCTCTAGCGATCCAGCGGAAGAAGCAACTCGTTCCAGACGAAATGCCACAGGGAACATGTATCTCGCTAATCCGAGACCATGGGGGAATAATTCTAGAGGGGGAGAGAGATCCTTCACAAGGAGGTGTGAGGAAGAAGGAGTGAGAGGGGGGCCTTTTATAGGAGGAGGGGAGGGTGTCCCTTCACCTCCCCCATTCATGTGGTGGTAACCCCCTCCACATTAAAATGCCCCTTCACATTCTCTTTTAAAGTCTCCACTTTAAATGCATTAAATTTCTCCAAATTTAATGCTCTCTCATTTAATAAAACTATTTTATTAATTTTATTCAGAATTTTGTTAATTACTTTAATTAAAAAACATTCACATAAAACCCCCTGCAACATTTCAATATTACATGCAGAACCAATTTCAGCAATTTCACCCGAAATAGTTTCGGTGTCTATTGAAATAATTCCAGCGCTTTCTTAAATATTTATCTAAAACATATTTGCTCCAAATGGTGTCGGTATCCCTTAAGTGTGTCACCCTACGGTTCGCGAATAATGCAGACATGATCGAGACCCCTCTCCGATCAATAATTAGCAGCGGGACCTGAAGATCCGTACTGACTCCCACATATTCAACGATGACTCTTGTGATCGTGTGAACCTTTAACGTCGTAACTAAATCCCTTTGTCTCGCGATATATTACATGTCCGAGATTCGATCATTGGCATCCAAATACCTAGTTCGATCTTGTTACCGACATGCACTCTTTTCTTGTTCCCGTGATATAACATTCTAGTGATCACATCACTTGCTTGCAAGCTATTTCAATGTGATATCACCGAGAGGGCCTAGAGTATATCTATTCGTCATCGGGATGGACAAATCCCACTCTTGATCCATGAGACTCGACATACACCTTCGTAGCACTAAACCCACCTTTATAGTCACCCTGTTACGGTGTGACGTTTGATGTTATCAAGATACTCTTCCGGTGTTAGCAATTAACATGATCTCATGGTTTAAGGACTAAGATTACTTTGTATGATGTTATAGCAATATAAACATAATGACTCTGATCGTAATGCTATACTTCGGATGAATGTTCATCACATCATTCCACCAATGTTGTGACCTCGTTATTAACAACATCCAATGTCCATGATCAGGAAACCTTGATCATCTTGTTAATCAACAAGCTAGTTTATATGAGAGGCAGTACTAGGAACTTTGTATTTTGTTTATTAAACACACATGTATTAACGTTTCCAATTAATACAATTATAGCATGCAAAATAAACATGTATCATAAACATGGAATAAGATAATAACCACTTTATTATTGCCTCTCGGGCATATTCCCTTCAATTTTGTGGTCCGAAAGTTGGGGTGTACAGGCAATGCGGTACCCAAGTTGCTTATAATCAGCTGCGTTGCCCAAAGTTGGCGTGCCAAATACTCAGAGGGTCTTTTTCGGCACGAATTCAACTTTATGTTTCAATACAAAATATCAGGCTAACGGCCGTCAAGTTGCCCCCTATGTCAGTTCTCGCTGTTATGTCGCTCCCGTTGCTTAGACGGGATAGTGGATACGACAACACCCCATGCCCAGTGTATTGACGTGACAAAACTAGGCACATGTATCAGTGTTATAATTATTTTTTGTTTACTCAGAAGCTGGAATGGCCACCGCCACGTGTCTCTCCTTGGACTTCCGTAAAAGTGCATTGACAGTTCCACCGTTCCCCTGCCTCGCAGAAACCACTCTTCTTCTTCCTGTCATCTGTCTTCTTCCCGTCTTCTCCTTGCTGCCATGGAAGATTGTCGCACTCTAGAGACAAGCTTCACTACCCATGACAATAAGAAGATAGTCGTTCTCTACACCAACGAAGAGGAGACAGTGGTGCGTGTCCTGAGGATGTATGAGGGTTGTCTTGAGAAAGACGAGGACACGTTTGTGGGATTGGACCTGGAGTACACCCCGGAGCACCCATATGAAGGGAGTGAAGTCGTCGTCGTTCAAATGGCCATGCGGAAACACGTCCTCGTCTACCACCTCTCCCAGTTTGTAGATCTGCTCTCTATAGCTAACCGCTTTTAGGGTTTTCTCCTCTTGGTCTTTATCCACTTTCTCATCTTGCAACTACTGGATTTTATTTAGGACCAAATAAATTATGACAAGACAATGTTGAGAGTCTTGATCTTGCATTTACTAAACTTTTCAAAATTATATTCAGATGATGATCTTGCGTTGACAAAATATTTGTAGTTACAAATTTTGGTGATGACAAACTACATACTTTCAGGACTGACAGGAATTGTCCGGCGCTACGCCAGTTCCTTGTAGAAAAGGGAATTGTTTTTTGCACTGTCGACAAAACAACTGATTTTTCAAAATTTTATCAAGAGGGAATTATAATTCCTGCGCACAACTGGATCGATATTCAGAGTCTTGTCAAGATCCTAGGGGGCTCGAGGAAGGATGGAATGGTACCACTCACAACTAGAATCCTCGATGAGTCGTACGATAGAATGAAGGAAGATTTCCCTACAGATAGGCACGATTTCTGGGACGAGTGGCCGTTGTCTGATATAAACCTAAAGTATGCAGCCATAGATGCTTACGTGACCTACTAGCTATACAAGAAGATCCATTTTTTCTATGTTACCTCATGTTTTGCCCTATTTGCAAGAGGGAAGACGAGCTTAGGGAAGCCCTTTGTAGAAAATGCAGAATAGTTGAGTTTGAAGCTGCATATGCAAAGAAAATGGCTGCATTTGAAGTAGCTGATAGAGAGGCTGTAGAAGCAGCTGAAAGAGAGCTTGCAGTTGAAGCTGAAGTAGCTAACAGAGAGGCTGCAGCTGAAGCAGCAAACAGAGAGGCAACATCCTCGAGCGTCAACAATCAGGCATGTGATGCACCACTAATTGTGCCACAGGACGCTAAAGATAGGGAAGCCAAGTCAGATCCCAGGTGGGACGAAGCATTTCGTGAGCTGTGGAGTACCTGGAATGGTCGCCATTGGTCGCCTAGTAACGATGGCAAGCGCCTCAAGTGGTCTGATGAGAAGTGAATTAAATTTTACTTCTCAGTGTTATGTTTCTATTTTGTGGAACTCAGTTAGCTTGTCAAGATGTCTAGCGCCTCAAGTGATAGTAGTAAAATAAATTTAACCCTCTTTATGTTATGTTTATGTATGTGTCTTGTAGCTTGTCAAGATGGTAGCTTGTTAACTGGCAGTTTGAAAGAGTGCCATTTTCCTCTCTCGCTAAACAGATATGTTTCATTTTTCCCAAATTGGTAGCAAATCTAGAGAAGATTCTCACTTCGATAATTCGTTCCCTTTTGGACCTCTTTTTTCCTCCGATCAGGTAGCAAATCTAGAGTAGCAAATCGCACCAGGAAGAATACATTCATTCAGAAAACAAAACAAATGTAGATATACCTATGCGTAGCTAAATAGGACATAGCGATAGAAAGTAGGTTGCTTAACGAGGTTCGATGCATTCCGCGAGAAATAGGATACAAGAAAAATATAGAAAATGAAACGAAGCTGCTTAGCAGCAGCAGCCGCCACAGCAGCAGTAACATTCAAGGACACATCCAACCCGTCCTTCATGCGCCCACGCCTCCGCCTCCTCCCTTCGGCGCTTCCTCCACTTCTTGCTGCCCAGTCCCTTGATCTTGGGGGCATTGGGCCTTATTGGAGGCATGCAACCCTCTTTGATGGCCACCCACTAGAGGTTTTGGAGGTGAATGCCGAGAGCCCGGTGCTCATCGATGTAGGCATTGATGTTCACGGTCTCGTGCTCGCCGCCTTCGTGGATGCCGGAGCCCGAGGCCTCTGCATGCTTCAGTAAGGAGTTGAAGTTGGTGCCGGCGAGACTCACCCAGCCGAAGGCGATCCCCTTGCAGAAGTGGCAGTGCCGGGAGCCGCCCCTCAAGAAGGCGTCGTACTGGCCGGCCCGCAGCCTCCTCAGCACCTGACGAGTCTTGGTGTGGATGGACTCGTCATAGCTGCAGACGTCGCTGCCGGAAACTTATTGGAAGAAAAGGAAAATGGGGGAGTAGATGATGTAAGAAGACCGAGCAATCGAAATGCAAACAAGCGAATCCTAATAAACCAAGATCTAGCATCCAACGATGGGACGGTAGAAGAACCAGGGGAGGGGAGCAAACCCTAGTTACCTCCGACCATGGGACGTCGATGCCAGTGTCGTAGGGGTTCAGCGGAGCGATGTACTTATCTGGATCGTACGTGCCCAAGAAGTGCTTGATATGCTTGTGACCGGTGGGGGCCTCCTCGCCGGCGGGGGGCTCCTCTTCGGAGGCCCCATCGGTAGCGGGGACGAGGGCCTGGACGGGAACGGCGGCTGCCATCGATGGCTCGACTGGGGCCTGGACAGGGACGGCGGCTGCTTTTAACGCGTCGAGGGGGACCGGCGAGGAGACGGGGACCTCCTCGCTGGCGGCCTCGGAGGCGACGATGGCCACCTTATCCTCCTCCGCCATCGCAGGCGCGGACGGGGTATTCTCGGGAGTTTGCGGGTGCTGGTGGGACAGTGGAGAGGGTTGCATGGGGAGAGTGAGCAAGAGTGAGAGTGGGTGTGCGAAGAGGGGCTCTATAGTTAAGGTGGATGCAAGCAAGGCACGTTTCGTTGCACCACCGTGCAACGCGCCGCGCAATCTACTGCACCGTGCACCGCGACACACACACGGTATGTCACGTTTTTTCCCCGGCCACTAGTGGAGAATTGCTTATCAGTGGAGCATATTTTTGGCTATCAATGGCGCATATGGATTGCGCCACTACTGTTGCGCCACGGATAATTAAGTATCAATGGCGCATATCAAATATGCGCCATTGATAATGGGACTACCAGTGGCGCATCTTCAATATGTGCCATTGATATTTTACCGGTGGAGCATATATTCCCAAATGCGCCAGTAATGTTAGATGCGCCACTGGCTGAATAAAAGATGCGCCACTAATGTTTCGTATAGGTATACAGAATACATGGCTCTTAGGTATGTGCACAAGTATTTATACAGGTACATATATAGATATTTATACAAGTATAGAGTAGTATAGAAATAGAGATAATAGTATAAATAGAATTATACATCATCACATCAATTAGAACCCGACATAGTGACAAGTGCCCGAATATTATACAAGTCTTGCATACAACAAGTTGATCATCATCTCATACATTGGTCTGAATATCTCGGGGCTCTAAGGGGTCCAGGTTGGATCTCCGACTCCTGGAGGAAGAGCTCAGCATTCCGTGAGGGGGTACTTGTCTTATCGACGTCAATCGCCTCCGGGTTCCTTGATGGAGATCTTGTTGTCCGGCGTCCCTCGGCTCCATGTCGGTGCGCTTGGCGGAGCAGTGAACATAATTAACTGCACTACCCTAATTTGACACCACATGAGAACAAAGTAAGGATGGTGAGGAGACACCAAAATTGAAAAGAATGGAACAAGAATCAATTTTCAATAACAGCTAGAGAATATAGATAAGTGCACCTATCTATTTATGGTAAATTGGTTCAGAGCTTAATGAATGATCAGTGTGAATGATATTGGAATCAGACTACGCGGACACGGTCAGTTTGAAATACATCAATATCTCACTACAAGACTAGTGTCCAGCGTGTGTATTTGGCTATCAAATACGTCCTCTATTCCTAAATATAAGACGTTTTGGCAAGTCAAATCTCGTCTTGCCGAAACATCTTATATTTAGGAATGCAGGAAGTAACACATATCTTCATAAAATCAAATATCTGAGTATTAATTAACTTGGATGAACGAATTGGTGGGCTTTGTATGACTCCAGCAACAAATGAATAATAGCTATGTGAACCAATCATCCCCATTCTCCTGATTGAGACTTTGTTGGCGGTATTTGGATGGGAACTATTGTTCTCATCCCTAAACCTCCTTTAAAGCATAGACCATATTAATCAATCCCTAAACCTCCTTTAAAATATACATCGCGAAGCTAACTAACGTATAGTTTGCTTATGAAAAAAATATACGTCTAGGTATGACAGAATATACATCATAGAGATAACTAACTCGCATCCTGCCTGGGAGACATGCATTACCTCTAGTGTTGCTACTCTTGGACGAGCACAACCGCCTTTGCCTCGTCCTTACCCTCCCAGGATCTCCATTGCATATTTGCATCCCTGGCCCCACTCATTTGTTCCTCCATCAACTCACACGGACCTGGACCATATATACACAAGGAGACAGTGTTACATAGGTTTCTCATCACTATTACCTCTCTAAAACTAGTAGCAAGTAGAGGGAGAAAGGAACTTTAGTTCAGCAGCTCTATCTATCTCGGTATTCAGAGTGACACAGGAAGCGCGTCCCGTTGCTTCCCTCCTCATCATCATCATCCAGGTCAATGATTATGATTAACATTTCCTACATTTTATGTATGAACAAGCAATGTCAGACATGCTCAGCATACTAAAGCATAATTGTCAGTTCAGTTTAGCGTACAACAATTATAGACATGCATAGTAGCCTACAAGCTCAAGTATATTCAGTGTTGTTCTTTTTCTAGGGCGGAAAGAAGTTCGGTGACACTTGCCTTGAGCCACCACAAAAGATTGGAAGAGGCGATTCCATATACTTTTGTCAGCACACATCACAATTTCACTAAGCTATGCTGCAGAAAATATACACATCTTATACACAATTAACCAATGTTCATGATATCGCTTATCGGTGACACTTTCCTTGAGCCACCACAAGAGGTTGGAAGAGGCGATTCCTTATACTTTTGTCAGCACACATCACAATTTCACTAAGCTATGTTGCAGAAAATATAAACATCTTATACACAATTAACCAATGTTCTCTCTCTCTATCTGCCGCGTTGTGTACATAGCAATATTGCACAGTCCACCGCACGATATGGATAGCACGGCGCGCATTGTGACCATGAGATAAGACAAGATTGTGGCCAGACAAAAATTAGGAATTGCTAGAAAGCTAATTTACATCCACCTTTATGCTAATGTACATCTAGGTAAAAGCTAATATACATCTAGGTAGAGATGGACTAAACATACATCCACCTAAATTCTAACATACATCTAGGTAAAAACTAGTATACATCTATATATACATGGACTAAAATAAATAAGCACTTATGCTAATATATATCTATATATACATGGACTAAAACATACATGCACATATGTGCTAATGTACATCTAGACAGACATGGACTAAACATGCATCCACCTAGATTCTAGTATATATCCATCGATATGCTAATATACATCTAGACCAAGTTAGTTAGGGGAGGAGCAAAGAGAAATCAGATACCATGGGTAAAAGGACTATGAGTAAGGCTGGGTGGTGGCTAAAGCATGAACTGAAGACCTAACTATCAATGTTGTTTTATAGACTACGGGGAGGGGCACTAGCACCCCGGGAGATGAAAGAAACTAGCTGGAAACTTTCACGCAGCCATGGCTGGCTCTGGAAAAACATGGCAAGCAAATGCTTCAGCTTGTTAGTGCGCACATAATTTTTAGCCGAAGCCAATAGGAAATGCTGCTAATACTGATCTCCAAAAACATGCCGCTATAGGGAGCAAACACTCACCGCACTCGATTGTGCATGTGCTCCACCAGCACCTGGGCAGCAAACCAAGTAAACATGCCCCATGCCCGTCGTTGCACAGCCCCCGCAACATCACCACCAAATTTACAGCCTTGACTTGGAACTACATGCATATACCCTGAAGCGTACGAGATCTAACAAAAACGGCTAACACGACATCTACACTAAACAACTAACACTACAAGATTGGAGTAGATCATCACACAACACATTCACATGGCCAGGTGACATAAATCCATTACCACAGAGCCTGATATATAGAATAGCAACAGACCATATCCTCGTACTCATCAAATTTTGATGAACACGAGATCATCACCACAGTTCTAATCCTAGAAATAGCCACAACACGGTGACCAGATGATGAGAGCGAGAGAGATTAGGGGAGAAGGTAGTTCACCGAGGGGAAGCCGTAGATTTCGTAGTCGAAGCAGAGGACGGGGTTAGCTAGAGGCCCAGAGCCTACCACTGCACCACGGTACAGAAGGCCAGAGCCGACGCCATCAGCAACACCACACCTCGGGTAGCCAAAGCACCATGGGCAAGGTCGATGCAGGGGATCATGTAGGTAGTCGAGGCTGTCGGGGAGAAGCACCAAGAGCTCAAGGATGTCGGCGAAGAGGCGTAGACGGCGTAGAGAGGCATGACACGCGACGCGCGCGGAAATGGCACCGACTACCGAGCCAAACCCGTGGGATAGGGTTAGGAATGGTGTCGCACCCGGGGCGAAGAGAGGGGCGCTAGTGGGGATTCAATAGAGGAGGTCGTGTAGGAGCAGCACGGATGAGCCGCAGCACGGGAGGCCACCGATGTTGGCCGGAAGAGCCACCAGGGACGGAGCTAGGATTTGCGAAATCTAGCGCGTGCCTGCGGGAGCAGGAGAATAGAGGGGGAGATCTAGGCGGGGCTAGGAGCGGGACTAAGCAGAGACGCGCGATGGCCGATGGGGAGCAGCCAGGACGCACCGGCGGGGGGAGAAGAGAGATGGCAAAATAGAAACGAGATGTTGATCTGGGGGTGAAATAGAATAGCCTCACGCGGAGCCAGCCGCATTGACGTTAGTAGGCAGCCGCACGATGACGATTGCATGGCGCGTGCGCTGAACACATGGTAAGGCAGTTTTGCTGTCATCAAGAAGATAGATTTTACGTAAGTATACTTATCAGTGGCGCATTTTTTGCAATATGCGTCATTAGCAAAAAAAATACCAGTGGCGCATCTCCAATATGCGCCATTGATAATCCTGCCATCTTTCTGAGAGGTGGGATCCAGGTGAGGCCCACAAATTATCAATGGCGCATATTTAGAAAGATGCGTCATTGGTAAAGATAATAACAAGGGCGCATATTGCATATGCGCCATTCATGAGCATATATCAATGGCGCATATGGACATATGCGCCATTGATATTTGGTCCACAGCCCTCCGAGGTGTCGGGCCCACATTATCAATGGCGCATTTTTTTTAGTTATGCGCCATTGGTTAAACAAAATATCAGTGGAGCATATTTTCAAATGCGCCACTGATAATTATCAGTGGAGCGTATTCAAAAAAATGCTCCACTACTAATAAATCTATCCATAAGCCTTTCTTTACTAGTGGGCCATGCATGGCAGTTCTATATTGAGCCACATGCAAAGGGCGTATACACAATTTCTATGTACGGAGTTTGACACGGCCCTAAAATTGGCGATAGTTAAAAATGGAAATGTAGAGAGGAAGGTAGGTGGTTGTACGGCGAGATTTGTGGGGTTGTGCTAGATCGGGTAGAGGGATGTGTTGATGGCTGCGAGGGACTCGATGAAGGCGGAGACGTTAGGTCTCGTCGAACTCAGCTCTTCGGCCTCCGGCTAGCACGTGCAAGCTTCTTACGGTGGGTCCCAGTTGGAAGTGAGATTGAGAGCCGCTGCGTAAAAAATGGGATATGTCTTATTAAAATCAAGTGGCAATAAATTGCACCTGTCCATCAACGGCCGTGCACTCGATGATGCATGTGTTGTGGCGTATTAGTAGCAGCAGTAGGCTTTTCAGACTTGATTAAACATGACATGACCGCTCGACGACTTTTTCAATGGATGGCTTCATGTTCCTTCTTGTAGAAGTCTCGCTGAGGGAGACGTCCGTGATGTCTCACGCTGTACTGTGAAGGGCACGACGTGTGCAACGATCACCGTTGGATCGCACAGAATCAACGGTTGGTGCGCACGATCCGCGTGACAACTGTGACAACCAATCAGGGAGTAGCAGCCAGAGTGAGCACAGGTTTGGGCTTCTACAAAAGATAGAGATATGGGCTAAACTGAGTTGTGTCAAAAAACCAAGGGCAAAAATGAGTAGTAAAAAATGGAAAGTGAGTGTTGTGTACAATGAAATACATGGATCAACCAATGGCATTGCATGTCAGTTCTTCTCATTAACCACATAAGGATACACCAGTGTCATTGCATGTCTGTTCTTTTCATGAACCACAGTCAGTGTGATTGCATGTCTATGCTTTCCACATACCACATATGCATACACCAGTGTCATTGCATGTGTGTTCTTTTCATGAACCACACCCAGTGTCATTGCATGTGTGTTCCTCTAAACAAACCACACATGGATCCACCTAGTGTGATTGCATGTCTGTTCTTCTCACAAACCACACATGGATCCACCAGTGTCATTCCATGTGTGTTCTATTCATTAACCACAGCTAGAGTCATTGCATGTGTGTTCTTCTAAACAAACCACATCAGGATCCACCAGTGTCATTGGATGTGTGTTCTTCTCATGAACCACACCCAGTATCATTGCATGTGTGTTCTTCTCATGAATAACACATGGATCCACCAGTGTCATTGCATGTGTGTTCTTTTTATGAACCACAGCTAGAGTCATTGCATGTGTGTTCTTCTAAACAAACCACATAAGGATCCACTAGTGCCATTGGATGTGTGTTCTTCTCATGAACCACACCCAGTGTGATAGCATGTTTGTTCTTCTCATGAACCACACATGGATCCACCAGTGTCATTGCATGTCTGTTCTTCTCATGAACCATAGCCAGTGTCATTGCATGTATGTTCTTCTCACAAACCACATAAGGATCTACCAGTGTCACTGGATGTGTGTTCTTCTCATAAACCACACATGGATCCACCCAAAGTCATTGCATGTCTGTTATTTTCATGAACCACAACTAGAGTCATTGCATGTATGTGCTTTCCACAAACCACATATGGATCCACCAGTGTCATTGCATGTATGTTCCTTTCATGAACCACACCCAGTGTCATTGCATGTATGTTCCTCTAAACAAACCACACATGGATCCACCTAGTGTGATTGTATGTCTGTTCTTTTCACAAACCACACATGGATCCACCAGTGTCATGGCATGTGTGTTATTTTCATGAACCACAACTAGAGTCATTGCATGTGTTTTCTTCTAAAAAAACCACACATGGATCCACCTAGTGTAATTGGATGTCTGTTCTTTTCACAAACCACACATGGATCCACCTAGTGTGATTGCATGTATGTTATTTTCACAAACCACACATGGATCCACCAGTGTCATTGCATGTGTGTTCCTTGCATGAACCACACATGAATCCACCAGTGTCATTGCATGTGTGTTCTTTTCATGAACCACACCTAGAGTCATTGCATTTCTGTTCTTTCCACAAACCACACATGGATCCACCTAGTGTGATTGGATGTCTGTTCTTTTCACAAACCATACATGGATCCACCAGTGTCATTGCATGTGTGTTCTTCTCATGAACCACAGCCAGTGTCATTGCCTGTATGTTCTTCTCACAAACCACATAAGGATCCACCAGTGTCATTACATGTGTGTTCTTCTATTGAACCTCAGCCAGTGTCATTGCATGTATGTTCTTCTCACAAACCACATAAGTATCCACTAGTGTCCTTGGATGTATGTTCTTCTCACGAACCACATAAGGATCCACCAGTGTCATTCGATGTGTGTTCTTGTCATGAACCACACCCAGTGTCATTGCATGTGTGTTCTTCTCATGAATCACACATGGATCCACCCGTGTCATTGCATGTGTGTTCTTTTCATGAACCACAACTAGGGTCATTGCATGTCAGTTCTTCTCACAAACCACACAAGGATCCAATAAGTGTGATTGCATATTTGTTCTTTTCACAAACAACACATGGATCCACCAGTGTCATTGCACGTGTGTTCTCTCACAAACCACACAAGGATCCACCAGTGTCATTGCATTTGTGTTCTTCTCATGAACCACAGCCAGTGTCATTGCATGTATGTTTTTCTCAGAAACCACATAAGTATCCACCAGGGTCATTGGATGTCTGTTCTTCTCACAAACAACACAAGGATCCACTAGTGTCATTGCATGTGTGTTCTTCTCATGAACCACACATGGATCCACCAGTGTCATTGCATGTATGTTCTTTTCATGAACTGCAGCTAGGGTCATTGCATGACAGTACCTTCCACAAACAACATAAGGATCCACCAGTGTCATTGCATGTCTGTTCTTTTCATGAACCACACCCAGTGTCATTGCATGTCGGTTCCTCTAGACAAACCACACATGGATCCACCTAGTGTGATTGCATGTCTGTTCTTTTCACAAACCACACATGGATCCACCAGTGTCATTGCATGTGTGTTCTTCTCATGAACCACAACCAGTGTCATTGCATGTGTGTTCTTCTCTTGAACCACAGCCAGAGTCATTGCATGTCTGTTCTTCTCACAAACCACATAAGGATCCACCAGTGTCATTGGATGTGTGTTCTTCTCATGACTACACCCAGTGTCATTGCATGTGTGTTCTTCTCATGAACCACACATGGATCCACTAGTGTCATTGCATGTGTGTTCTTTTCATGAACCACAACTAGAGTCATTGCATGTCAGTTATTCTCACAAACCACACAAGGATCCACCTAGTGTGATTGCATGTCTGTTCTTTCGACAAACCACACATGGATCCACCAGTGTAATTGCATGTGTGTTCTTTTAATGAACCACAGCTAGATTCATTGCATGACGGATCCTCTAAACAAACCACACATGGATCCACCTAGTGTGATTGCATATATGTTCTTCTCACAAACCACACAAGGATCCACCACTGTCATTGCATGTGTGTTCTTCTCATGAACCACAGCGAGTGTCATTGCATGTCTGTTCTTCTCACAAACCACATAAGTATCCACCAGTGTCATTGGATGTCTGTTCATCTCACAAACCACAGAAGGATCCACCAGTGTCATTGCATGTGTGTTCTTCTCATGAACCACACATGGATCCACCAGTGTCATTGCATGTTTATTCTTTTCATGAACCACGGCTAGAGTCATTGCATGTTTGTTCCTTCCACAAACCACACATGGATCCACCAGTGTCATTGCATGTGTGTTCTTTTCATGAAGCACACCAAGTGTCATTGCATGTGTGTTCCTCTAACCAAACCAGACATGGATCCACCTAGTGTGATTGCATGTCTGTTCTTTTCACAAACCACACATGGATCCACCTAGTGTCATTGCATGTCTGTTCTTTTCACAAACCACACATGGATCCACCAGTGTCATTGCATGTGTGTTCTTCTCATGAACCACGACCAGTGTCATTGGATGTATGTTCTTCTCACAAACCACATAAGAATCCACCAGTGTCATTGCATGTCTTTTCTTCTCATAAAACACACATGGATCCACCAGTGTCATTGGATGTGTTTTCTTCTAATGAACCACACATGGACCCACCAGTGTCATTGCATGTATGTTCTCTTAATGAACCACAGCTAGAGTCATTGCATGTCAGTTCTTCTCACAAAACACATATGTATCCACCAGTGTCATTGCATGTCGGTTCTTTTCGTGAACCACACATAGTGTCATTGCATGTATGTTCCTCTAAACAAACCACATGGATCCACCTAGTATGATTGCATGTCTGTTCTTTTCAGGAACCACACCCAGTGTCATTGCATGTCTGTTCTTCTCACAAACCACAGCCAGTGTCATTGCATGTATGTTCTTCTCACAAACCACATAAGGATCCACCAGTGTCATTCGATGTGTGTTCTTCTCATGAACCACACATGGATCCACCCAGTGTCATTGCATGTCTATTCTTTTCATGAATCACAGCTAGAGTCATTGCATGTTTGTGCTTTCCACAAACCACATATGGATCCACCAGTGTCATTGCATGTGTGTGGTTTTCATGAACCACATCTAGAGTCATTGCATGTCTGTTCTTTCCACAAACCACGCATGGATCCACCTAGTGTGATTGCATGTATGTTCTTTTCACAAACCACACATGGATCCAACAGTGTCATTGCATGTATGTTCTTCCCACAAACCACATAAGGATCCACCAGTGTCATTGCATGTGTGTTCTTCTCATGAACCACAGCCAGTGTCATTGCATGTTTGTTCTTCTCACAAACCACATAAGTATCCACCAGTGTCATTGGATGTCTGTTCTTCTCTCAAACCACACAAGGATCCACAAGTGTCATTGGATGTGTGTTCTTCTCATGAACCACACATGGATCCACTAGTGTCATGGCATGTCTGTTCTTTTCATGAACCACAGCTAGAGTCATTGCATGTTTGTTCCTTCCATAAACCACATATAGATCCACCAGTGTCATTGCATGTCTGTTCCTCTAAACAAACCACACATGGATCCACCAGTGTCATTGGATGTGTGTTCTTCTCATGAACCACACATGGATCCACCAGTGTCATTGCATGTATGTTCTTTTAATGAACCACAGCTAGAGTCATTGCATGTCAATTCTTCTCACAAAACACATATGGATCCACAAGTGTCATTGCATGTCTATTATTTTCATGAACCACACCAAGTGTAATCTCATGTATGTTCCTCTAAACAAGCCACACATGGATCCACCTAGTGTGATTGCATGTCTGCTCTTTTCACAAACCACACATGGATCCACCAGTGTCATTGCATGTGTGTTACTCTCATGAACCACAGCCAGTGTCATTGCTTGTATGTACTTCTCACAAACCACACATGGAACCACCAGTGTCATTGCATGTGTGTTCTTCTCATGAACCACAACCAGTGTCATTGCATGTATGTTCTTCACACAAACCACACATGGATCCACCAGTGTCATTACATGTGTGTTCTTCTCATGAACCACACCCAGTGTCATTGCATGTGTGTTCTTCTCATGAACCACACATGGATCCACCAGTGCCATTGCATGTGTGTTCTTTTCATGAACCACAGCTAGATTCATGGCATGTGTGTTCTTCTAAACAAACCACACATGGATCCACCTAGTGTGATTGCATGTTTGTTCTTTTCACAAACCACACATGGATCCACCAGTGTCATTGCATGTATGTTCTTCTCACAAACCACACAAGGATCCACCAGTGTCATTGCATGTGTGTTCTTCTCAAGAACCACAGCCAGTGTCATTGCATGTTTGTTCTTCTCACAAACCACATAAGTATCCACCAGTGTCATTGGATGTCTGTTCTTCTCACAAACCACACAAGGATCCACCAGTGTCATTGCATGTGTGTTCTTCTCATGAACCACACATGGATCCACCAGTGTCATTGCATGTCTGTTCTTTTCGTGAACCATAGCTAGAGTCATTGCATGTCTGTTCCTTCCACAGACCATATATGGATCAACTAGTGTCATTGCATGTCTGTTCTTTTCATGAACCACACCCAGTGTCATTGCATGTCTATTCCTCTTAACAAACCACACATGGATCCACCTAGTGTGATTGCATGTATGTTTATTTCACAAACCACACATGGATCCACCAGTGTCATTGCATGTGTGTTCTTCTCATGAACCACAGCTAGTGTCATTGCATGTACGTTCTTCTCACAAACCACACATAGATCCACCAGTGTGATTGCATGTGTGTTCTTCTCATGAACCACAGCCAGTGTCATTGGATGTATGTTCTTCTCACAAACCACATAAGTATCCACCAGTGTCATTGGATGTCTGTTCTTCTCACAAACCACATAAAGATCCAACAGAGTAATTGGATATGTGTTCTTCTCATGGACCACATAGGGATCCACCAGTGTCATTGCATGTATATTGTTTTCATGAACCACATCTAGTGTCGTTGGATGTGTGATATTTTCATGAACCAAACCCAGTGCCATTGGGTGTGTGTTCTTTTCATGAACCACACCCAGTGTCATTGGATGTTTGTTCTTCTCACAAACCACACATGGATCCACTAGTGTCATTGCATGTGTGTTATTCTCATGAACCACACATGGATCCACCCAGTGTGATTGCATGTCTGTTCTTTTCACAAACCACATATGAATCCACCGGTGTCATTGCATGTATGCTCTTTTCACAAACCACATATGGATCCTAATTAACCTTAGGAGAGCCCTAACCTTAGCCCCCCAATGGGTGGCCGTTAGAACGAGTCTTCTAGAAGGCACGCCCTAACATAGTTGTTCTGCTTAACGATTGTTACATACCGTTCGATCGGGGCGCTTGGACGATTGGGATGGTCTTCGTGAGAGCGATCCGCGAGTAGGCTCTTCTGCGGCATGATTGGCCACGCTTGCTCTTGACAAACTAGAAACACCGGGCGCTCCCCTGTTGCGAGTGTTATGACTCGCGAGTTCAGTGGGCCACATCCCAGTGTCAGGTCCCCATTACTTCTCTTCCTCCCCGTACTTCTCTTCCTTCCCCTCGAAGCCACTTTCCCCACTTCACTCCCATCCTGCCGTAGCCGCAAGCCGACGAAGCCTCCATCCTAATCCCCTCTCCGGCAGCCACCCCCCTCCCCTCTCGCCATGGTTTCAAGGGGAGACAGCGAGGAAACGCGTCATGACGTCAGGGACGGTGATTTCGATGTGAGTCGTCTCATCTCTATCTCTATCATCTATGGCCAGTTATCTATTTTTTGAGCTAGATCTACTTTGTTTACTCATGCGCGTATGATGTGTTAGGCCAACCAGATGATGCATGACTCCGACTATCACGGTTTAGTGGATGAAGACAGTCCTCTGCTATGTAAACATGGACATGTGCCTGCTAAATTTGTTGTGTTCGAAGGACGAAACGCAGGCATGAGGTTTCTACGGTATCAAGGACATCGTGCAATGATGCAAGGAGGAAGTTGCGGTGTTGTCAAATGGGTAGACGCAGAGTGGCCCAAATCGATGCAGAAAATGATGGACAAACTATGGGATATGACTGTTGAGTTGATAGAATCCGTAGTCAGCTCACTTCTTGATAGTGTTGAGATGAAGCTATGGGACCCAGTTGACACGACCAAGCTTAACCGAGATCTCAGGAGGGTGCAAGACAAGGTTAGCAAAGTCGAGAAGGAGAGGGATGCGGCGTTGGACCTGAAGGCTAAAGCAGAGCAAGAACTAACTCAAGCAAGGAATGATCTTCACCATGCCAAAGTCCTGCAGTTCACAACTACGAGTATTGACAAGTGCATGAGGAAAAATACAGAGAAACAATCGAAGTTGTGCAAGGAAGATGCTAAAAGGAAGGAGCAGATGAATCGATCCTTGCTCTCGTGGGAAGATGCGCATCGGGCTAAGATTAGGAAGATCAAGGAGATGTGTGATATCTATTTCTATTTAGCTTGAGCTCCGTGCCTTTTTAAGTTGTAATAGTAGTACTTGTTAACCTAGCGGTCTGAACTAGTGGTCCCGGAGTCTTGGGAGGAAAAAAAATTTCTCCCATTAGTCTGTCTTAACCCTGCATCACTTCCTTTTGTCTGATCATGGTGGTATTCTAAAATTGGTGGTTTGTTTAAACGTAATCTACGTGGATTGTGCCGCATGTAAATGGCACAGCCACAATTTATAAATTGGAAGCACGTACACCCGATTAATGGAGATCCGGAAGCTTCGCCAGACGCAGGGGATGCAGGAGAAGGGAGGCGGTGAGATAGACGGGCCCAAGTGTCTGGGCATTATCGGTTGCCATTGGTGTTTATGATGCCACGTCATTGTGCAGCATCTGAAATAAGTTGTTTCTTCCTGGAGTGTGGCAGCTTAAATAATTTATTTATGCGCCACTTACATTCCGTCGTATTTGGAGACCTCCTACCCCGCAGCAATCGTGGAACCGGTGTTGCGTGTTTTCAGATAGCAATGGCACAATCACAATTCCGGATTCAACTACTGACTCGAGCGTTTCCAAACCCTAAGTCACGGTAGATTTTACTCAGAAAACGTGGGTAGATTGTTTCGCCCAACAACATGCCACACACAGAGCTCCAGAATTTAACAGAATTACATATATAGGTTCAAGTTCAACACATTACTATGCATCTTCATTGCCAGCAGCCTTCTTCCTCAGCCTGGGTGCCAAGCCTTCACGTCCACTGGCTTCTTCATTTCCTGCCTTCTTCCTCTTCCTCGGTGCCAATTTTCTTAGCTTCACGTACTCTGCATCGCCGGGACAATGGGCACCAGAATCGTGTCTAACATCATCTTTCCACTCGTTTTTAATTTCTTCGGGAAGCAAAATGACTAACCCGGCAGTTATGTTTCTAACCTTGCGGCGCTTCCTGTCAAAAAAACAAGACTGTTGCATAACTACCCAATATCTACAGAGTAAATAAAACAAAAATTACAATTCAGCACAAACATGCGAACCCCAAGAGACCTTTGTTTACCAGGAGCTAATTGGGTTCGAGCAACCACCCTGTCCAAGACTAGAAGGGCGACTCCCAGTTGCAGCAGCTTCCACATCCAGTACATCACAATTCAGCTCAAACATGCAAGCCGAAGCATACCTTTTCATCAACCCAATTAGCTGACTGTCACACGTTAGAGGAACCATGATGCCACGTTCATCCATGAAGCTGAACTTTGCAGTCTGCTTCGGCCATAATTCATCATGATTATGTAGAGCAGCAACCATACCAGATATAGTGTAGATCTGCGTAGGCGTTTCTTCCATCGTGATATAATGGTGTCCATACCACTTGTCCTTAGAGTCGTACCTGAAGAGGACTACCGTAACCAGGTAAGGGGGTCCGCGGAGATCCCACTTGACAAAAAACTATGGACAAAAAATGTTTATCAGTGTTGGGCTAACAAACAATTTGAGGTTTAGTAGCCAGCTAGCAGTTATAATTAGTGCGAATAGCAAAGAGAAGGGTAGCTCACCCGCTTGTAGCCAGAACTTCTTCTTCCTTGGTAGTAGGATCTGCCATCCTCCAAGATGCTCGGCTCATCGGCAGCGGAGGCGGGCTAGAGCCTCGCAACGGTGGCTACGGCATGCACCATTGGAGCTCGGGGTCAGCGACTAGGCGCAACAACTTGGCGCCGAAAGTCAAATGTCCGAAGGGATCGTCCTGCCTGGAGGGTGGATTCCGACGCTGCCGGTGCTAGGGGAAAGGTGGGAATGGATTTGTGAAATTGGTCAACGCATCCAATCCACTTAGCTACTCGATTTTCCTAAGAGGTTGCCGCGTTGGCGCTCGCGTCACGGACAGATGACCGACATGAGGGTCCCGACCGTCTACTTCACGGGTCAGTTTAACGGAATGTTTGAATTTGGCAAGGGTGAGATGAGTTTGCCTCAAAATGGCCCCTCTCAGTAGTTGGCGGCCCAACATTTCGAAACGCGGCAATTTCAGGCAACTTAGGTACCGCCATGCGCTGGCCTGCGAACTTTGGTACCGCAGACGAACAGCCCCAAGAGGAAGGTATGATGAGCACAGCAGCAAGTTTTCCCTCAGTTATGAAACCACGGTTATCGAACCAGTAGGAGCAAGGAAACAACCCCAAGGTGTTGTCTCCAACTTGGAATCCTGCACAACACAACAAAAAAACTTTGCCCCAACTTACAGTGAGGTTGTCAATATCACTAGTTTTGCTGAAACAAAGGATTAAACGTATTGTGTGGAAGATAGTAATTTCTTGTAGAAAGTAAATAGTAAACAGTAAATAGTAGATTGTAGATTGATGGTAAAAGAATGGACCGGGGTCCATAGTTCACTAGAGGTGATTCTCCTTAAGATAGATGACATGCTAGGTGAACAAATTATAACGGGGCAATTGACAGACATCGAGAAACCATACATGCATATACTAATCATCTTGACTCCTATGATATTTGATTGGGCATTACAACATTATACATAGACCATAATCCAACTGCATCTATGACTAATAATCCACCTTCAGGTTATCATCCGAACCCCCTCCAGTATTAAGTTGCAAGCAACATATAATTGCATTGAGCAAAGTGTGTAAAGTAAATAGTAGATTGTAGATTGATGGTAAAATAATGGACCGGGGTCCATAGTTCACTAGAGGTGATTCTCCTTAAGATAGATGACATGCTGGGTGAACAAATTACAGCGGGGTAATTTACAGACACCGAGAAAGCATACATGCATATACTAATCATCTTGACTCCTATGAGATTTGATTGGGCATTACAACATTATACATAGACCATAATCCAACTACATATATGACTAATAATCCACCTTCAGGTTATCATCCGACCCCCCTCCAGTATTAAGTTGCAAGCAACAGATAATTGCATTAAGCAAAGTGTGTAGAGTAAACAATATGATTGCCCCATGGACAAAGGATTGCTGTTTTCTCCCTAGTAGCAACATCACATCTAGTACCTTAGAGATTTCTGTCACTTCCCCAGATTACTAGAGGCATGAACCTACTATCGAGCATAAATACTCCCTCTTGGAGTTGCTAGCATCTACTTGCCAAGACAGCTACTAACAACGGAAAGCATGCAAGATCACAAATAACAAAGACATGATATAATCAATAATCAATCTGAAATAGCATCTCAATATCCATCAGATCCCCGCAAAAACAACATGTAGGATTACAAATAGATGATCTTGATCATGAACGGAGCTCACAAGATCTAAACATGGTAACAAAAAGGGGGAGAACCAACCATCTAGATACTACATGGACCCGTAGTCCAGGGATGAACTACTCACGCATCACACCAGAGGCAGACATAGTGATGAAGAAGGCCTCCATGGTTATCTCTCCCCTCCGGTAGGGTGCGAGAAGAGCTTCAGATCCCTCCCAATCTAGGGATGGAGATGGCGGCGGCTACAGACACTTTCGTGAAATTTTGATCGGGTACTTAGGGTTTTCATCCCGGGAGGCTTTTATAGGCGAAGGGGCAAGGTTGGTGGAGTACCAGGGGGCCACACCAGGTGTCGGTGCGCCTAGGGCTGGCTTCACCACCCTAGGGTGTGGCCGCCCTGGTGCCCCTCTTTGGCTCCCTTCCGGACTCCGTGTTGCTTGGATAAAATATTGACTTTGGCTTTTGTCCGGTCCAATTCCGAGAATATTTCCTTACTAGCTTTTCTGAAACTAAAAATAGCAGAAAACAGGCAACTGGCACTGTGGCATCTTGTTAATAGGTTAGTTCCAGAAAATGTGTAAAAATACTCCAAAGTGTGGAAAAAACATAAGAAAGTAGATATAAAACAAGCATGGAACATCAAAAATTATAGATACGTTTATGACGTATCAGCAATATAGGGCTCCCTTCCACGCCTGGTGCCGGATGCCTCATTGGCTCTCCCTGACTCCCTTTATAAATTCCTCCTCATCAAGCTCTGATTTCTCACACTAAATTGCATAGAGTAGAGTAGTATAGTGATCTTGGGGTGTGTTCGGTTCTAGAACTGGAGGGGACGGAACGGAATGGTTCCATTTCGATGTCACGGGACGGTTCCGACCCTGTGTTCGGTTTAGAAAAAATCGAGGAACGGAATGGTTCTATTTTTTTGTTTGGTTGATGGAGCCGAGGAACTAGAGGGAGTATAAACACTATTAAATATTATACTGATTGGAGTCTAAATTTAATATTTTCTCTAAATCATAATTAACAATTAAAATTAGGGGTAAAATCAAGCCCAAATTGGATGAACTGCGCACTGCCGCCAGCAGGCCTGCATGGTCGCCGCCCGTGCGTGCTCGCTGCCGCTCGTTGGCGCGCGTACTGGTCGCCCGCCGCCAGGTGCTGGCCGTCGCTCATGCTGGCCGTGCGAGCTGGCCGCCGCTCGCTGCCGCGCGAGGTATATTCTGTTCCTAGGAACTAGTCGATTCCGTTCCTTAGACCAACCGAACACTGGAATGGGTGCCGGGTGCGAAACCATCCCGTTACATTCCTCCTAATTCCAGAACCGAACACACCCTTGGTCTCTTCACCCCATCCTTGATCTCACTCTTGAGTCCAATTCCGATCATTGTCCTCCCCGTTCCTCACAAGAGAGGTCTGCCGGAGTTGGATCTTGATTGAGACCAGAGATGGTGAGACTGGGAGGAGCAAGGAGAGAGCAGCCATCACCGCCTCTCCCCATCCATTTCTCCGTGCCGTTTTCATGCTCCTGCTTCGCTCTTCTCTCTGTTTGATCCTGCAGAGCGCTGAATGATGCTAGCATGGGATACACTGCCTCTAGTATTGTTTCTAGTGTCCAGCTTTAGTTGTTCCCATCTCCATTCCATCCTTAAGTTCAACTCTGAAGCCACATATTGATCAAGGACTTGATCGTAAGACTAGGTGCGCACTACTAAGCTTGTTTGGAACCCCTCCACTCCTCCAAATCCTTGACTTTTGAGCATGTGGACTTTGGTTTTAGCCACTCTATTTCGATCGGTATGCTCTTCTGACTCCACAGATTTAGTGTGTTCGGCATCGCTATGGGAGGGAAGATGGAGGAGAGGCGAGGATCCGAACAGGGGCCTTGTGGGTGAGCATCATAGTCTATCTAGGGATATGATTCTGATGTTTGTGTGTCTGCTGGATTCTTCTGGCGTATAGACTGATGTTTGCATGCTTTCTTGATTTTGAAGGTGATGCAACTTTTTTGACGTGGCACGGTGCTAGCCAGGGGATAGGGACATGGGCGCAGTTGAGTTTTCAAATCAACGTGACACTAAATAATTAAATAGGAGTACCACCGAGCAAGGAGATGATTTCCGTATGTATATAGATTTTTTATCTAGGGACACTCATATTTTACTTATAATGGTTGATATAATAGTAATTAACAGAGCACTATGAATACATGTGGTTTCCTAGGTCACTTACTTTTAGTATTAATTACTTGCATTCACGTGAGTAATTAATGTGGGTTTCTCTGTATTGGCATACCTCTTTCCTCGAATGCACATAGAAATTAAGGGGAGGACGTAAGTCACGCTGCTTGGTAATACAGGAGGATTTACTGCGTCGCATCAGCAGAGAGAATATGAAATGACAAAGGGAGTACTATAATGCTAGAACCCAACACCGATCCAATTAGGATTTTATAATATTCAGTCTCCGAACATTATTAGAGATAGGAAGTAGAGGTGAAATTAAACATAATTAATCCTAAGATTGTATCTTCTTCCTGCACCTAGATCCTTCTGATGTCGCCTTCCTATTGGTGACATCCTTCCGCTTCCTATGGCCTCCCCCACCTCGTGTCGTCTTCTTCTTCTTGTCGATGATGGGGATCAAGTGCACTCTTTCTTGCAGATGACGTCTCCTAACGGGAGGAATGACCATAAATCTTCCATCCCCTCTCTGCCTCCGCCTCCTTCCTCTTCTTCTTGATGATGCAGAGTGGGTCGAGTGCACTCTTCTTGAAGATGACATCTCCCTCATTAAGAAATAGCCACAAATCTTTCTCCCCTCCTCCTCCTCATGTTTGCTCTCTGTCGGCGTCCCCTTCATGATATTATGGTAAGAATGGTCCTCGTCAGAAAAATTACCTTCCGGTGTGTTAGATTAGTACGGCCCGTCAACGGACTCCCTGATATCACGATGGGAGGGGCTGATATCCCCGTTGGCCCGTGCGTTGGAGGTGCACTCATCGGAGCAGTGGCGTGACATTTTTGTGGGTGTGGTGGCTTGATCAGCGTAACGCGAGGGGGAAGGGAGGGAGAGATAGAGAGAAAGTTCTCCACTGCATGTTGTGTTGTGCCTGGATGGGAGAGGTTTTGGTTGTTGATGGCCACCGTTGTCGGGAGGATCACCCCCGGGTAGCCCAGCCGGACGAGATTCTGCCCGCCCGGCTCAACAGACCCAGGCAATGAGAGCCACGGAGGCCAGCTGGCATGAACCAGCCGGGAGCAAGATCCAGGCTTAAGAAGTAGGCTAGTCGGGAGATGTCGAGCGAGCCGGAGCAGCCAGATGATCAGATAAAGAGGTTAGGAGGAGTTGGTCTAGCTAGAGGAGACTAGTCATACTGAGCACGCCCGGAAGTCGTAGCTAGGGGTGACGTGACGCACAGTGCATGCCCTGCCCTATTCTACTAACAAGACAAAAAGGAGGCCGGTGAGGCGCACCCTTGCCAAAGCCACCAGCAGCAACACCAAAACACCGGGGGAAGTAGGGGCGGCGGGCATTGTTCCCGTGATGGCCGTAAGCGGCGAGTACTATTTGTCGTCGGATTGATAACAAGTATGCCATGAGGGGGTCCTCGAGGCGTGAGGAAGAGATGGATGTGAGACGTACGGTGTTCCGGAATGGTGAGCACACAAGTTTACCCAGGTTCAAATCCGCCAGCTTTGGACGGATCCTACTCCTGCTAACAATCCAGTAATACGGCAGAGCCGGAGTATGGGTTACAAGGGTTCGCATGTGTGAGTTGAGATTGTAGACTATTGAGGTGTGCCCTAAAGGCTCTCCCTAGGACGGCTTATATAGATATCCGGCCTAGGGTTACAGGAGAGATCTGTCCGGCTACGACTAAGAGTTGGTTACAGAGTACATCTTGAGTTACAAGTAACACTATGGGCCTAAGTCAGTAAGTCTTCTGGGCCTTCCCGTAGCCGGACTGGACTCCGTCTCTTCTCCCTAACTGGGCCGCCCGTGAAGCAAAGCTCTAACCCGAAGTGGGCCACCCTGGTCAGTGAGGAACTGTGAGCATACCCCGGAAAGTATATCCCCAACAGCAGCCCCCGGAGGCCTCCAAGATCCAAAGTCGGATTCATCATCGTCTAGCTTGATCTTTGGCTTGCAGAATCTTCACAACAAAAAATACGATCCGGGTCTTAAAAATAAGTCGGACCTAACACGTTACTCGGATTTTCCAGCTTGATTTTCAAACTAAGCTGGAACTTGGTCTCTGACGTCACCTGACATTGGACATGGTCAAGTCAAGTCATCTGACAAACATCCTGTCAGCACGACCTTTGGTGGGTCCGTTGTTCGCGGAACCGAGGTGCCGTTTCAATGCGTACGCAGAGATCGAGGCAGCGGAATCATCGCGTGGGTCCTTCCCAGTTCCTTCCACGATGTGTGGTGGTTACACACTGCGATTTGCACGAATCTTGGCGCAGGTAGGTGGATATAAGGGGTGAGGATTTCCTTCTCTCCTCTTCACCTATTCCCTTTGCCGTTCCTTCTCCTCCACATCTCCCTAGCACAATTAGCTCTCCCACCTCCCAGATTCCTAGCGCCGCCCATCCAAGATCACCGGCGCACCAGAGAAACGGCTAGTTCCTCATCATCCGGCTTAGTAGAGGCGGCGGCAGCGGTGGCGGCGGCAGAGAAGGAGAGCAACCGGGTAGTCTGGATTCCGTGCCTCCTTGACGATGAGAAACTCCGCGGCGTGGAGAATGAAGGTCTCCTCTGCGCCGGAGACTGGTGGAGCGGTTCTGGCGAAACCATCCCCAAACCGCATGCCGACGAGCGGGTCCACTTCGGAACCCACCTCGACAGAGGTTTGTCCTTTTCTCGGAATTCTTTTCCGAGGTGATTGATCACTACGGTGTACAGCTCCACCATCTTCCCCCGAACTCCATCTTAGAGATGAGTTCTTATGCAGCTCTGTGCGAGGGGTTTCTCGGCATTAGGCTGATTCTCACTTTGTTTCATTTCTACTTCCATGTTCGTAGAAACTCTATCACTACCGGTAATCCCTACATTACTGGTACTATTAGCCTTTCTCTTAGACGCGAGCGTAGCTATCCTCGCATTTCTGCCAGTGAGTCGGTAAAACAATGGCCGACCACTTTTTTCTATCACAAGGATATCACTGCTCTCGACAAAGCTCCCGCTTTGCCAGCTTTCATCGACGGAGCCGCCATGGCCCAACCGTCTTGGGATGAAGCCCCTCCGGCTCTTAGTGACGATCTGATCCTCGCTAAGAGGCGGATCGAATATCTGATAAAACACAAGGGCTTGAAAGGATCCAACCTAGTCCAATGCTGGGTCGCACGCCGGATCCAGCCTCTCCAATACCACGGCGACCGTATGATGCACTCCATCACGGCGTCAAAGAATGATTCCCTCCACATCAGTCCTAAGGCTTTGAAGCCACAGGATTACGTAAGCTAGATCGAATGGCTGATCAAGGAGCGGATTGAGAGAAAGATTCTGGACTTGTCTCTGGACATGCACACAGCAGAAGACCCTATAGTTCTGGTAAGCTTTAACAATAAACCCTTTTATGTGTTTCACCTTTTAAGTTATTTTGCAATACTGAAATATTTTCTTCTTTTTAGCTTGATGACCTCCTCGAGTCGGAGCTAGCTCCCCTCGAAGGATATCCTCTAAAGTTTTCCTAGGAGGCGGAACTAGTCCCACTGCCGGACATTGTGCCCAAGAAGCGCAAGGCTTCGATAGTGGCAGTCGGCACAAAGGAGGTGCCAGTCGTGAAGAGGTAACCTTCAACACAACATCCGACTTTGTTCCTTATTCGAATTTTGTTTCCAAGATGTAATGCTTTTTATTCTTATTACATACTCAGAGCTAAGCAGCTTATCAAGGGCAAAGGGAAGGGAACTTCTTCGAAGCCCTTACGGTAGAAGAAGCTGACTATCACTTCTCCTGCCATAGCTCCTCCGACTCCTGCCCCACAACCCTCTGCAACGCTGGTGATCACACCAATGCCGGTTGTTGCAGAAGATCCGGCTCCTTCAACAGAGCCAGCGACCCTTGAGTCGCATACTGACGCCACCACGGGTGGCTTAGGTTTAGATAAGGGTGAACCCTCTTCGGGTAATGATCCCTCGGGAGAGACCTTCGCCGAAAACCTCCTGAACAATCCAGGACTTGCAAAATTTGGCTTATCTTGGAAATCTGTAGAAGAAATCCAGCATCTGGCCCGGCAATGTCTGGAGAAGAGAAATCTCTCTGCCGAAGAAGAAGCACAAGAGGCGGAAGACATCAAGTACTTCGACCTTCTTGAACAAGTTCGCCTTCGCGACGAGGGACTTAGAGCTGGTGTACTTCCACCACCTCCGGTTATTCCACTCACCCTCGCTGAGAAGGTTACCACCGAGGTGAACATGTGTCTGAGCAAGCTCACACATGAACATCACGTAAGTCGGAATTCCAACTCACGATTTTCTTTATTGCATTTCATATCATATCCTCTAGCCCCCAAGCATGAAGTAGGATATACAATCCGGGTTTATGCTTCCTTAGGATGCCAAAGAATGAACTAGTGTAGCCCCCAAGGCTCGTGCTGATATTAGTAACAATATTAGCCCGAGTCTTCAGTAGACTTCTGACTCTGGGTATTCTGACTTACAGAAAGTTAATTCATATAACCAGGAATTGTTGAAGAACATCTGCAACAAGCGAAGAGAACAAAGCTCTCCAAATTGAAAATGCTAAACTGAAGGTCTCCAAGGATGAGGCCGAATGTAAGTTTTCCGAGACTCAAACGTTGTCTTGATTTTCATAGTCGAATATTTTTTACTGAAATGTTGTTATTTTATCTTACAGCACTGCTAAAACAGTCATGTGCTATGATCGAAGAGGCCGAGAATTTGAAGACCTTGGTGGTGGAAAACAAGGATCTCCGCCAAGAGCTAGACCACCTTCAGGCGGATCACGAGAAGAGCATAGCTCAAGTTCTCGAATCCTCCTCCATGGCCACCGTGGAGCGTGATCGCAAGATTGCACTCCACGAGAAGAAAATCTCGGATCTCAACGACGAGCTTTGTAGAGAGAGGGACCTTTTCGTGGCACTCCGGGCTGAACTCCGAAGTCTTCGAGAAGAGAAGACGAAAGTTGACGATGTCATCTTTGGTAAGTTTCCATCTTTCTGACTTGCTTTTATTCTTCAACTTTTTCAATGTCGGATTTTTCTTAACTGTTTTGTGTTATATACACAGGCCCTCTGAACTTGACGGATTGCTCCTCTGCCGAACCCTGCACCTACCGGCTTACCCAAGTCAGTGATTTGCTCCATGACTTCCGCCAATCCATCGAGGACATTGGCGAAGCTCTAAAGGTTCCGGACATGCATAGCATGTCCAACATTCAGGTGCGAGACAATTCCAAGGAGATGCCATAGCTTGTCCAAGACTGGAACATGTCCTATGCGCGATCCGCTGGGCAGAACGCTCTCACCATGGTCATGAGCTACCATGGAAACATGGAGATATGACAAGTGACTAGAGGGTACTGCAAGGTGGATGAAGACGGCCAGGATCAGGATATCAAGGCCATTATGGACTCCTGTGCCGGATATGGGTGCCACGTAGCTGAATTAACCAGTTACGATACTCCCTTCTTCACCCGCGTGGATACACCGCCTCCGCCTCCGGAAGAAGCTGCCGAAGTTTCTGACGATGAACTAACCGTATCGGATCTGAACATCTCAGATCGTTATCAAACCGAGGCCGATGCGTCCAGCGAGCCGGCAGTGCCTACCTCTTCTCCTACACCATATATTACCAAAAACAAATGTATTATTCCGATAAACATTATGGGTCTGTAAATGTGCAGTACTATAATTTTGCTAGTGCTAAGCTTTTGATCTATTCATCACTTTTGGCTTTAAATTTTTATGTGCCTGAAATGTTTACATAAGCACTTATAATTTTTCGTCTACACTTATCGTTTATCTGGCTTTCTTCCTCGTCCCTTTCGTGAGCCGGCTAAACCTTCTGCACGGAAACTTTGCCGAGCAATGGAGCTCAATTGCTAAACCAGTTTAAACTCGAAAACAAAGCTGGCTTCTAGTACCAACAATTCACTACTCGGAAAATACCTGCATCCAGCAATCAGACAAATAACCAAAGTGTAGACTAGAAACTTTAGAGTTATACCTGAAGGTAGCATTTTTAGAATCGGAAATCTAAACTAGAACAAACATGAGCATAAAGTACTTTCAAGTATTTTGGGATTTTCGACTATGACATGATCATTTGGAAATAAGATGGTAGAAACTTCTCAGAAAAAACTTGAGGCAACCAAAACTTTTATTTCTCATAGAACATGTACATATGTATGATTACAAAGAAGGATAAACTAAGAATAAAAGGGACATAGCTGAGCAATATTCCATGGTCTTTCTTTGACTGGCCTCATGTCATTTAAGTAATACGAACCATTGTGCAATACTCGACTAACCAAGAAGGTCCCTTCCCATACTGGGGAAAGTTTGTGCTTTCTTTGTTGCACAAGCCGGAGAACCAAATCGCCTTTATTGAAAGATCTGATTCGGACTCTCTAACTATGATACTTGCATAACTTCTGCTGATAGGCTGTTGATCTCATTTCAGCAATGACGCGAACTTCTTCGACTAAGTCGAGATCATTTTGTCGAGAAATCACGGCATCTTCTTTGATATACGTGGCCACTCTAGGAGAAGTGTGAATCAAATCACTAGGAAGAACTGCTTCTGTGCCATAGACCAAGAAGAAAGGTGTGTATCCGGTTAACATGTTCGGAGTTGTTCGTAAACTCCATATTACAGAGGGTAATTCCTCTGCCCAAGCCCCCGTAGCACGTCGTAATGGTGCTTCGAGTCTCGGTTTTAGGCCTTGTAAGATTAAACCATTTGCTCATTCAACTGGTCTGTTAGCCTGTGGATGTGCGACTAACGCAATGTCAAGCCGGATATTTTGCTCGTTGCAGAATTCAGCTAATTCTCCCATAGAAAAATTACTCCCGTTGTCTGTGATAATACTATGCGGATAACCATACCGAATTATAACATCCTCGACAAATCTTTTGGCTGTTGCTCCATCACAACTAGTGATGGGTTTGGCCTCGATCCATTTTGTGAATTTGTCCACCATCACTAAGAGTTGAGTAAATCCACTTGGAGCCCGTTTAAACGGTCATACCATATCAAGCCCCCAGACCGCAAAAGGCCATGTTATAGGTATTGTTCGTAGCTGATCAGCCGGAACATGAGCTTGTTTGGCGTACTTTTTGGCAGCCTTTGCACGTTTTGACCAGCCTTTCGGCATCTGCCTTGGCTATAAGCCAGAAAAAACCGTGTCTGAAAGCTTTTGCCACTAAAGATTTGGCCGCAGCGTGGTGACCACACTCGCCTTTGTGGATTTCCCTTAGGATTTCCACTCCTTCTTCCGGAGATACATAGCGTTGAAAAACCCCAGAAACACTCTGCTTATAGAGCTCACCTTGAACTATAGTATAGACTTTTGCTCGTCAGACAATCTGCCGGCTCAACACCTCATCTTTGGGTAATTTGCCATCTACCAAATAATCAAGGTAGGGTTGAGTCCAGCTAGGAATTATAGCCAAAACTGCTATTAAAGGCGAGTCAGATTTGGTCGAATATTCCTCATCCACTCCCTTTATGGAGGGAACTTTGAGGTGCTCTAAAAAAGCGCCATCTGGGACCTCTTTCCGTGCTGAGCCTATCCGAGATAAGGCATATGCTTCCTCATTTTCTGCTCGAGGGATGTGTTGAACCTCAAACCCTTCGAACGATTTAGATAAATCATCCACGACAGCTTTATATGCTGACATGTGTTTATTTGCATTACAAATATCCGAAACTTGCTGAGCAACAAGATCTGAATCTCCGTAACACATCAAACGTCGGATGCCAATATCTTTAGCAATCCGGATTCCATGTAGCAGTGCTTCATACTCGGCAATGTTATTTGTTGCTGTGAAGTGGATCTACAACACGTATAGAAGTTTATCTCATTGGGGTGATTTGAGCACCACGCTAGCCCCCGAGCCCTCGCGAGACTTAGACCCATCAAAATATAGGATCCAATATTCTGACTCAAGGAGGGTCATATTCTCCTTCGTCTCTGTCAAATCAGCAACAAAGTCGGCAAGGATTTGGGAGTTGATTTTTGTCCGAGGTTTGTACTCAATATCGAAAGCTGAAAGCTCTATGCCCCATTTGGCAACGCGTCTTGTGGTGTCACTGTTGTTGATTATATCTCTAATGGGAGCTGTGCTCACCACGGTAATTGGATGCTCCTGGAAATAGTGTCGTAGCTTACGAGATGCCAAGAAGACACCGTAAGCCAGCTTCTGATAGTGCGGATACCACTGTTTTGATTCTGTCAGGACCACACTAACAAAGTAAGTCGGACGCTGCACCAAGTGTTCCTGATTTTCTTCCGGTCTCTCCACCACCATGCCAATACTAACGACTTTGTTTGTCGCGGCAAGATAAAGGAACATCGGTTCCTGTGGTTCTGGTGCGGCAAAGATAGGAGCAGATGAGAGTACTTTCTTCAGGTCTTGTAACGCAGCTTCAGCTTTGTCGGTCCACACAAAATCCTTAGTCTTTTTCAGGAGTTTGTATAATGGTGCGGCTCTTTCACCAAGCCGGCTTACAAACTGACTGACTACAGCAATGCAACTAGTTAGTCTTTGTACGTCCTTCAGGCGATTTGTCTTGGAAATATTGAGTATAGCCTTGATTTTGTCCCGGTTCACCTGTATGCCTCTTTGAGACACGATGAAACCTAACAATTTTCCGGCTGGGGTTCCAAAGAAGCATTTCTTCGGATTAAGCATTATGTTGTATTTTCGTAGATTGGCGAACGTTTCCTCCAAGTCGGAAATTAGTGTTTCCTTCTTTTTGTACATCACCGCAATATCATCCACGTATGCATGTACATTGCGTCCGAGTTGGTCGTGGAGGCAACGCTGCATCGTGCACTGGTAAGTAGCTCCTGCATTCTTCAGCCCGAAGGGCATCGTAACAAAATAGAAGGTTCCGAAGGGGGTTATGAATGAATTTTTGACTTTGCCAGACTCCTTCATCCGAATTTGGTGATAACCGGAATATGCATCGAGAAAACAGAGGAGTTCCGAGCTTGCCGTAGAATCGATAACTTGATCAATCCTAGGCAGAGCGAATGGATCTTTTGGACAAGCCTTATTCATGGCAGTATAATCAACACACATCCTTAAATTAGTGGTGTCCTTTTTAGGGACCATTACAGGATTGGCTAACCACTCAGTGTGGATGACCTCTTCTATGAATCCGGCTAACTCGAGCCGTACTAGTTCCTTAGCTATTACCTTATGCTTTTCATCGCCGAAACATCGTAAGGACTGTTTGACCGGTTTAGCGTTCGGATTTACATTTAAAGAGTGCTCAGCAAGTTCCCTAGGTACTCCGGTCATGTCAGATGGTTGCCATGCGAAGATATCTTTATTTGCTTTGAGGAACTTGACGAGCGCGCTTTCCTATGCGCTATCTAGGCCTACGCCTATCTGGGTCACCTTGGAGGGGTCATCATCCTTCAACGGCGTCTTCTTTGTCTCTTCTGATGCCTTGAACTCCGGATTCGGCTTTTTCACCTCCTTCTTTGTTGCGGGCATCTCGGACGGATCTATGCTCTTCTTAATCTCCTGGTACTCCTGGGCGTGCAGCACGGCTTCAGCAAAGGTGGCATTTCCATCCTCGCACTCTCGCGCTTTCTTCGGGTCTCCCCTGATGGTGATTATGCCGTTGAGACCTGGAATTTTCATCATATTGTAAATGTAACACGGACGAGCCATAAAGGCCCAATAAGCCGGACATCCGAATATATCGTGGTACGCGCTCTTGAACGGGACTACTTCGAAGGAAAGTGCCTCCGTCCGATAGTTCTTTGGAGTTCCAAAGGTAACATCCAAAGTGATTTCTCCCAGGGAATTAGCTTGCCTTCCTGGGACAACTCCGTGAAAAATCACAGAGCTGTGATTCAGCTGGGTCTCCGAGATCTTCATCCGGCGTAGCGTTTCGACATACAAAATATTGATATTGCTGCCACCGTCCATGAGAGCCTTGGAGAAACCATAACCGTCAATAAGTGGATTGACGATTAAGGCATATTTTCCTTGCCTATGTAGCTTAGGCAGATGATCAGCGCAGTCAAACGTGATTGCCACTTCCGACCAATCCAAAAATTGGGGGACAGCCGGAACTGTTGCATTGAGCTCATGTAGAACTGCTTTCTTGACCTTTGCTGGTTGAGATCCAAGGAAGGTGACATAAGTGTCTTTCTTGGTCGAAATTTTTTTCTTCCCTTTTGGCTTGGGGTTTGAAGCATCAGCTACCTCCATGTCGGAATCTTCCTTGGTCTCTTTATCATTTTCAAGATTCTTCTTTCCCTTCTTCTACTTAGCTTTGTAGCCAGTGGTGTCATCTCTCTTGATGTCGTCATTGAAACGACATTTGGTGTTTGTGTGGGACGAGCCCCCATTGGCGTCTAGGTGATGCACACATGGGTTATTGGCAATGTTGGCCCAAGTGAAGTTTTTGCCTGGTTGCTGGTCTCCTCTACCTTGAACTCTCGAAGTCCCACAACCACGCCCACGGCCTCCGCCGCGTCCTCCTCATCCTCCAGACCCGAAAGTAGCAGTGACCACTGCCGTTTCCGCGTTGGGTTTCTCTTCCGAGGTGTTCTTACGCTTCTGAGCTTGTTGCTTTGGTTGTTTTGCTGACTGTGGCACAGCTAGGGCATTGAGTAATCCCTCTGCGTCATCGTCAGCATCCGCATACTTGCTCGTTGTTTCTATCATTTCTCCCAAATCAGTGACTTTGTCGCACTTCAAGCGATGATGTAGTAAACCAATTGGGAGACCTGCAATGAAAGCTTCAATCGTAGTTTGTTCATTTACTCCTTCACAGGAGTTCTTGGTGTCGATCCATCATCCGAGGTAATCCCGGCTTCTGGGTGCAACGCTGTAGGTCTCCGACCGTACAGGGCCTCCGGTATGTGCCATCGAAATTCCGAAAGAACGCACTTTGCATGTCATACTAGTTGTGGATGGTGTTCTCCGGAAGTTCATTGAGCCATGATCGTGCCGTCTTCCGCAACATGAGTGGGAGATATCGGGTTGCGACCAGGCTGTTTCCGCCTTTGGCAATGCAGCAAGCTTGGAAGAAATCATGTAGCCAGGTATCTGGCCGAGCGATGCCATCGTAGGCTTGGATATGTCTCGAGATAGCAAATCCTTCCGGGAATCTTGTGGCTCTTATGCGTGGTCCGAAGCACTTTGGGCCCACGTATATATCATCATTTTCATAGCGTCGCGCCGCTATGTTGGAGTTGATCCTATGCCTTGCATCATTCGGGGATAGAGATCGTCCCGAGTGTCGGTTGTGGCTCTAGTGCCCTGGAGCCGGACTTCGGCTTCTGCCACCACCTCCACCACCTCGACGCCCTCCCTGGCCTCCCTGAGAGCCGTTGTGATGGCTACTTGGTGGAGATGGTGGAGCAGCTGGGTTATTTCCGGCTGATCGCCGGCCTCCGTCCGGAGCATCATTATTCCGGTTCCGGGGAGGGTCTTCATTGTGACGAGCCCCCTGCTGGCTTGTCTCGGCACGGTGTCCGTCGTTCCTTCGTCCGTCATCCGTATGGCTATCATCTCTGGGGGTGGCATTCTTTGTCGGTCTGCCTCCCGACGTTTCTCTTTATCAACGTCCTTGTGGTCTTTCGACTTTCGCTAGGGCGGGTTCCTCGGATTCAGTGCAGTGATTGCATCTTGCTCCGCAACTGGGTTAACATTACGCCAGTCACGGGCCGCTTTGTGGTGCTGTCCTGAAGATCCAGTTCTTGAGTAATTGTCTTCCTGGCAATCAGGGCGGTGGTGCTGCTCTGGAACGCGCTGGGGTCATACGTCAGCCCATGTCGAGTCTGTGCGATATTGGTCGGAATCAGAGACCAGTTTTTGACTCTCGGACATGGCGACCTTTTGCTGGTCCAGTCCCTTGTTGAGTAGTTTGATTCCCAACCGGATCTCCTCCGATCCTGGGTTAGCCGATAAAATTTCTCAGGCTGCCACGGTGTTCTGCACTGGAGTTGGATATACCCAATCCCCTTTGCTATCTTTCCGAGGCTTCCCCATCTCTTCTCCAAAAAGGACGGCATGAATCTGCGGGAATTGATTGTCATTAGTATGACGCTTCCTGGTCTTCTGGTATTGCCTGGAGTTGTATTTCTCCGCAGATGCCATGCGTTTCTTTTCCTCCTCAATGTTTTTGGCTTCATCGAGTAGTACTTGACGACGCGCTTCTAGGGCATGTGCCCTCTCGTCCAGTTCTTCAGTAGTAAGCTCTACAGCTGAAGGAATAGGTGTGGTTAATGCAGCATCGATGAGTTTACGCGCACCTTCAGTGATCACGTGTCCATCCACCGATTGTTCTTTTTTGGGCTCGTTTGGGATAGGGGCTGCATCCGAGTCTTCTTCGTATTCCTCGACAATCACCTCCTCTGCCAGAGGATCTTTTTTCGGGGTCTTGTTCTTCTTGGTCTTCTTCTTTGCTTTCTTGGCAGCGCCGGTAGCAAAGACGGCTTTGGGTCCATTTCCAGGAGTCAAGCTCTGATCGGTACTTTCGAACATCTGGACTTTGGGATTATTTCCAACTTCCATGTCATCCTGCGCTTTGGGAGAGTGTTCCCCAGATCCTTCATCCATGGCTTCTCCTTCTTCTGCAGCCTTGGAGTTATACTCCTCTTCATATTCCGCGGAGAACTTTCGGAAATCTGTTGACGTCATCGATTCATCCGAGGATGCGGGTACGTCGGCGTTTGTTCCATTTGCCTCCAACATAGAGTCGGTGTTGTCTCCAGCATCGGCAGAGCCGGATCCGGATCCAACATATTCGACGAAGTGCGACACGTGCTTCCTGAGGTATCTGTGGCTCTCGCGATCAGCTTCGTCGAAACTCCTGATGGCCTCGAGAATTGCATCTGCGCTTGAGTTTTGCATTATCATACGTCGCAGCGTGTACCTTAGGAAACGCATGTCTGTCCCGGTGTCATCAGAGCCGGAATCAGTGTCGTTGTTATGCTCCTCCTGGATTTCAACTTCGGCGGGTGGGCCGATCTGGGATTCAATCTCTCCAAGGAGATCCACTCCAGAATCGATCTGGACCGCTAGGTCTGCTTCAGGCTCGGATTTCTCCACTTTCTCTGCAACTGGTGCGGGTTGGGTGGGATTAGGGTTTTCTGAGATCCGGAACTCTGCTGCCTCTGCGGACAAAGGGGACCCAGAAGATTGTTCTGCCTCTATCATCACCGCTGGGGTGGGTGGGACAGGTTCAGCAAAGCCGATGTAAACATCAATCTCGCCAAAAGACATCATGGTGTAGGCAGTCACAGCCTCCCTAGCCGGAATCCAGGTCTCGTCGAGAACGATGAGAGGGATGTCGCTGGCATAGAGGATGCGACCGACGGTGATGGTTTCGCCGATTCCGATTCTTGCAGATTCTGCTTGGAACGCGGATCCGAAGCTCATTTGCCCCACGGTGGGTGCCAACTGTCGTCTGATTGATGACAAGTACACCATGAGGGGGTCCTCGAGGGGTGCGGAAGAGAGGGGTGTGAGACGTACGGTGTTCCTGGACGGTGAGCACACAAGTTTACCCAGGTTCGAATCTGCCAGCTTTGGACGGATCCTACTCCTGATAACAATCCAGTAATACGGCAGAGCCGGAGTATGGGTTACAAGGGTTCGCCTGTGCGAATTGCGATTGTAGACTATTGAGGTGTGCCCTAAAGGCTCTCCCTAGGACAACTTATATAGATATTCGGCCTAGGGTTTACAGGAGAGATCTATCCGGCTACGACTAAGAGTTGGTTACAGATTACATCTTGAGTTACAAGTAACACTATGGGCCTAAGTCGGTAAGTCTTCTGGGCGTTCCCGTAGCCAGACTGGACTCCGTCTCTTCTCCCTGACTAGGCCGCCCGTGAAGCAAAGCTCTAACCCGAAGTGGGCCACCCTGGTCAGTGAGGAACTGTGAGGATACCCGAAAAGTATATCCCCAACACTATTCCCATGTTGGTCGGGAGGCGTGACACTGTAGATGAATAGCCAGATGTGGCCCGCATGTGGGACCCGCCAGCCGGCCAAACCTATGTAACCCTTACCTCGGTAGTATATAAGGGGCAGCAATGCCTCCATAGTGAGTGTTGGATTCATTTATATCACTAGCACGGATACAACTTGAGAAGCCTTTGTAACTCTTGTGTTCATCATCTAGATAGCCAAATCGACAGGAGTAGGAGTGTTACCACTCACATAGAGTACTTCCTATGCCTTGCCACACTAGCTTGTGCCCAAGCTCGTCTGCGGTCCCCGTCGTAGTCGCCAGACTTTCTCCCACCCTCTATCTAGCCTTCTTAGAGACTGTTGTAACCAAAACTACGATAGTTGGTGCCCATCGTGGGGAAAGATGGCTACAACCAGAGTCACGTTCCGCACGGGACCCCGCACCTCCGCCGGTGAACCCGTGGCTTCCGGCCTCGTCCTCATGTTGAGCAAGTTCTGCTGCGTCATCGACAATGCCTCGTGCTTCGCCAGCACCACCTTTCCGGTCGACGGTACCATCCTACTGTTCGGGGATCTGCCAGTCTACCTTGCCACCATTCTAGAGCAGTCCCCTAGGAGATCACCTCCTTCATCGAGTTGGCGCCTGGTGCCAGAGACGTTCTCTCCGCACCTCGAACCGTGGAAATCATGATGGTTTGTTCCTCAATCGGCTAGCACCATCGCCATGAGATCGAGTGCGAGGGTGAAGGAGCTGGAACTTCCGAGTCCCCTGGAAAGCGAATCCCTAACGCACTCCATCGACAAACTGATAGACCCCATTGTCGTCAGCGACAATCCGGAGGCAGTAATTGCGACCCTCAATGCATCCCGAGAATCCCACCTCGAGGAGGCCTTTGAGATGGCTTCAACCCAGAGAGAGCTGGAAAGCACTATGCACGAGTATAACCGTGCCCATAGCTTCACGCCGACTAACAATGAGTCTAGCCGGCGTGTGAAAGTCAAGCGTCGCAGGAAGGAATTGACAGCCCGTCTGGAGAGGGAAGTCGAGAAGAACCCACCCAACCCCATCATCCGGCCTACCTATAGCATGCCCATCAAGAACCTGCGCACGGTGCACACTGCCACAGAAGAGACACCCAACTTGGAGGGAAAGGCGAGGGCCAAACAGGAGCGCCGACTGTAGGACCTGCTTGACACAGTCGATCGGCAAGCAAGGAGGTCATGCGGCAGTGATGTCTACGCACTTCTACTCTTGTAGACAGTTGTTGGGCCTCCAAGTCTAGAGGTTTGTAGAATAGCAGCAAGTTTTCCCTTAAGTGGATCACCCAAGGTTTATCGAACTCAGGGAGGAAGTGGTCAAAGGTATCCCCTCTCAAGCAATCCTACAATCAAGATACAAGAAGTATATTGTGTCCCCAACACACCCAATACACTTGTCAGCTGCATAGGTGCACTAGTTTGGCAAAGAGAGAGAGTGAAATACAAGTGGTATGAATAATTATAAGTCGTAATGGTGCCAGAAAATAGCTTGCTAGCGTGTGGTTGACGTGGCAAAAGACTAAAGGCAAAGTGAAATAAAGATGGAAGCAAGCAAACATGTAACATATCTAATTGCAAACGGTGTATCAATGCTTAGAAACAAGGCCTAGGTATCATACTTTCACTAGTAAACACTCTCATATAAATATCTTCTCTTTATGATACTACTCTTAACTACTCTCCGGTTGGACACTCTAATCATTGGTAGGGCTATGACAGCACTCCTCAAAGTTCGCTTTCCGCATGTAGATAACCCCACACTGTCACCTTGAGTACTAGATGGTTCAAACAAACACCACAATTTCATAAAGACATCCAACGCCAAATATAACTCATAACAAGTATTTGTAATCTCTAGCCTAAGTGCCACCATGGTGTGCACGCTGTCACTTTCACACACATGGGGAGAGCAGAGATCTATTAAAGCACTTGAGTAGCAAGGTAGATCTACTTGATTACAAAGCTCATGATCACAATATGATCATGCATAGAGAGAGATGAACACATAGCTACAGGTAGAACCCTTAACCTTGAGGAAGAACTACTCCCTCATCATCATGGGAATCAGCAACGGCGATGGTGATGGTGGTGGAGATCGATGGAGATGGCTCTGGGGGCACTTCCCCGTCCCGGTAGGGTGCCGAAACAGAGACTTTCTGTCCCCCGAATCTCCCCTTCGCTGGTGGTGGCGCTGTGGAACTTTTCGGGGCTAGAGGCTTGTCGATTTAGGGTTTCGCATCGGGAGGCATCTTATAGGCAAAGAGGCAAGGTCGGTGGAGGCCAGAGGGGCCCAGACCACCTAGTGGCGCGGCCAGGGCTAGCCCGCACCACCACATGGTGTGGCTTCCCTGTGGCCCCTCTCCGTTTCGTCTTCTGGCTCCGTGAGTCTTCCGGTAAAATATCGACTTTGGCTTTTGTCCGGTCCAATTCCGACAATATTCAGTTTCTAACTTTCCTGGAACCAAAAACAGCAGAAAACATGAAACTGGCAGTGTGGCTCTTGTTAATAGGTTAGTCCAAGAAAGTGTATAGAAAGTACTCCAAAGTGTGGCAAAAACATAAGAAAGTAGATAAAACCAAGCATGGAACATCAAAAATTATGGATACGTTAGCAACGTATCAACATCCCCAAGCTTAACTCCTGCTTGTCCTCGAGTAGGTAAGTTATAAAAAGAAAGAATGATTTTTTAGGTTACATGCACCATAATAAACTTGATCAAAGTATTTGTAAAACATTCAAAGCTAGGATCATAGTACTACAATCATAACATGAAAGACAAAGTTCTAGCAATAGACAAAGAAACTATGTTGCAACATGAAAATGCACAAACAAAAGATTCATGAATAACAATGCTTTGCAAGATGTTTGTTTGTTTCACATAAAGAAAACATAGCATAATAGCATTCAGCTTGTCCGTCATAGAGTAGCAAATATAAATGCATAGGACACCTTCAAAGTTCATAAGAGTGACTAGATACAAATAGTTTAAAACAAGTAATATCAAGTTATGCATCAATCAACTAGTCTTGGGACAATGCACATAGAACTAAGAATGGCCACTATGCTCTCAAAGTAGGTGCATAAAGATAGAAGGTGGAGACTCAATATAATAGTGGAAGAAAAGCCTTCATATAAGGAAGCAGGGAATCAAGTTTCATAAAGAGCTTCCAAAAATTATGGTACTTATTAGCTTTCAGCTCTCATTGCCCCTAGCATAAGTATCTTGAAGGTGATTAAGGTTAAAGTGACACAACTAAGAGGATATGCTTGACAAGTTATAACTTGAAATCTCATGCCCCTTACTTACGAAGACCGAACCTCATGCTACTCAACTTTATTCACAAGTAAGCTCTTGTCATTGTAAGTACATATGTATCATAAAGAACCGCCAATGGGGTACCCCTTGCACATGATACATGAGCTATCCCATAATCAACATGACAAGGCAAGCAGACAATGAGCATCTCAGCGATCTTTTTATTTGCTATTTGCATAGGTTTTTATTGAGGATGCTTCATAGACTGCTCATTATGGTTATGCTGCAAGTTTTCACCATGATTAGGCATGGCTTAGGCTAGCAGCCCAGGAGTTTCTCTAACACACATACAAACTCCATGATCTTACAAGTTCCACTTTTATTTCAAACCACCGGGATCCATAAGCAAAAGAACATGATATCAACGAGGTACAAAGTACAAGTGCAATGTTGAAATCATTCCCCATGATACATGGTTCTGCTAATTTCAACTTATAAAGCGCAAGCATATACGCAACAAAGAAGGACCCAATGGTTAAAGTTTATTAGGGGCAAGAAAATTAAAGTGTGCCATCAAGTTCATGAGAGCCTTAATCACTAAATTTCACATAACAAGTTTAATTCGGAAGGTAGATAAAAACATGAATATACTTGGAATAACAAATGCTAATAGGTAGGTATGGTGGACTCTTTGGAATAACTTGGTTTTATTTGGAGCTGCATGCATGAGTGGGACTCATACTTGGTTATGGAGGCTAGCAAAAGACTGGAGCGACCAACTAAGGGAGGAATAATGGCCATAATCATGCAAAGCGACAAAAAATCATTAATTAAAACATAAAGTGATATTAAAAGTTAAAAACTAAATGATCATAGAGGCTATGGTGACTTGGTATAGTCTTAACATGGTGTGAGCATGCGCCAAGTCAACCCAAATAAATCATCAAAGGAGAATACCACAATACTATGCTTTAATATGCTAAAACAACGCATGGTTCTTTCAAGGCACATTAAGCAATCTCAATTGTTTATAACATCTCATTCTACAGCAAAAATCACTAAGCATAAAGCCAAAAAAATATCAAGCATAACATGATAAAGTCCATGTCACAGTAAAAAACAAGCTCCTTTTATACCACTTAAGCATGAACTTTCCTACTCTTTTCCAATCCAAATCAACTTATTTGAAACAACTCACAAAGATAATACTAAATAAAGATCAGTGAGCTTGTCTCACAAATCCACAGAGAAGAACTAAAAAGTTCTAAGCTGAAAGCACAAGAAAACTAAGGCTAAACACAGTGCTAGGAAAAGAGAACACTCACAAAACAATAAGAATGAAAACTAGAGTGTTCTAAACAGTCAAAGCAGAGTGTGTCTCTCTCCAAACGAAGTGTTGGGATCCAACCAACTTATTGCAGCAAACCAAGAAAAATAAAAATAAAAACAAAAGCAAAGACGCTCCAAGAACAACACAACAGTGCATGAAGCAATAAAAACGAAGTGTATAGAAAGACCTGAGATTTTTATTGATGAAGAAGGCGATGCCTTGGGCATCCCCAAGCTTTGACGCTTGTTCTTCTTGGATATTTCTTGGGGTGACACGGGTGGCATCCCCAAGCTTGAGATTTAGTCCATTCTTCATCTCATTACATCATTCTTTCCTTAACACCTGAAATTTTTCCTTCATACAAAACTTCACACAATCTTCATTAGCAACATTAGTGCACTCAAGATAATAAGTCTTTAGGTTCAGTTTCAACACCAATAAAACTTCCATTAAAACACAAGCTACTGAAGCACTTCCCTTGAAAATCTCAATTCCCCAAAGAGAACTCAAAAAGGAACCAACAAGAAGCAAATTCAAATAATGGCAGAAATCTGTCAAAACAGAGCAACAGGTAAAAACCAATTTTTTCGAAGACCTTCTGTTGCTAAAATTGAAAAGTGTTGAACTAAAGAAAGTTATACAACAACCTGGGGCAGAAGCACAAAAATTCACGCCTCAAAACGACATACAGAGATTTTACACAAATTTTTATAGTGAAGCACAAAAATCTGTTTCGGGATAGCAACTTTCCCAATCATTAATTCTCTCTCATTAGAGGTTACTCTTGGCACAAAAAGCAAATAAAAAGGATAAGGAGCGGTTATTACAGAGGTAATAACTTCCAATACTCATCTAAAACTTTTTGGTTATCTCCTAATAAGTACTTTTCTTTAAGGCCTTTAAGTTAGGCATGATAGTTTGAGAAGATGCTCACATAAGAAATATGAATTGAAGTAAAAGAGAGCATCAAGAAGCAAATTCAAAGCAAATTTAAGTCTAACCCACTTACTATGCATAGGAATCTTGTAAAGAAACAAGTCATAAAAGCACAAAGCAACAAGCATAGGAAAGCAAAACAAGTGCAACTTCAAGAATTTGAACATAAAGAGGGGAAACTTAATATTATTGAGATGCATAAAACCATGTTTCCCTCTCTCATAATAACTTTCAGTAGCATCATGAACAAAATTAACAATATAACTATCACATAAAACATTCTTATCATGAGCCACATGCATAATAGAATTAATACTCTCCACATAAGCATAGTCATTCTTATTAATTGTAGTGGGAGAAAATTCAAGACAATAGCTATCATTATTATTCTCATAAGCATAATCATAAAATATAGGAGGCATATGGTAGTCATAATTAATTGCCTCCTCAATATTAGGTGGACTGAAAATATCATATTCATCATTGTAATCATCATATATTGGAGGTTTGGTATCATCATAAGCAATAGAATAGCTATCTTCCAAAGATGGGGAACTAAAAAGATCATTTTCATAAAAACTAGCTTCCCCAAGCTTAGACTTTTCCATAGCATTAGCAATAATGGTTTCCAAAGAATTCATACTAACAACATTGTTATTAGCATGCAAATAAAGTTCCATAGGTTTTTTAATTTTCTCTTCAAACACTTCATGTCCTAACTCAAGATAAATACTATAAAGCTCTCTAATTTTTTTGTTGTTTTCCATTAAGCCTAACTAGTGAAAACAAGAAACAAAAAGACAAAATTGCAGAATCTAAAGGAAATAACTTGGAGCACTCACACCGGAGGATGTGAGTACCTTTTACCTTACCTCCCCGGCAACGGCGCCAGAAAATAGCTTGATGTCTATGCACTTCTATTCTTGTAGACAGTTGTTGGGCCTCCAAGTCTAGAGGTTTGTAGAACAGCAGCAAGTTTTCCCTTAAGTGGATCACCCAAGGTTTATCGAACTCAGGGAGGAAGTGGTCAAAGGTATCCCCTCTCAAGCAATCCTGCAATCAAGATACAAGAAGTCTCTTGTGTCCCCAACACACCCAATACACTTGTCAGGTGTATAGGTGCACTAGTTCGGCGAAGCGATAGTGAAATACAAGTGTTATGAATAATTATAAGTAGTAATGGTGCCAGAAAATAGCTTGCTAGCGTGTGGTTGACGTGGCAAAAGACTAAAGGCAAAGTGAAATAAAGATGGAAGCAAGCAAACATGTAACAGATCTAATTGCAAATGGTGTATCAATGCTTAGAAACAAGGCTTAGGTATCATACTTTCACTAGTGAACACTCTCATATAAATATCTTCTCTTTATGATACTACTGTTAACTACTCTCCGGTTGGACACTCTAATCATTGGTAGGGCTATAACAGCACTCCTCAAAGTTCGCTTTCCGCATCTAGATAACCCCACACTGTCACCTTGAGTATTAGATGGTTCAAAAAAACACCACAATTTCATAAAGACATCCAACCCCAAATATAACTCATAACAAGTATTTGTAATCTCTAGCCTAAGTGACACCATGGTGTGCACGCTGTCACTTTCACACACATGGGGAGAGCAGAGATCTATTAAAGCACTTGAGTAGCAAGGTAGATCTACTTGATTACAAAGCTCATGATCACAATATGATCATGCATAGAGAGAGAGATGAACACATAGCTACCGTAGAACCCTTAACCTTGAGGAAGAACTACGCCCTCATCATCATGGGAATTAGCAACGGCGATGGAGATGGTGGTGGAGATCGATGGAGATGGCTCTGGGGGCACTTCCCTATCCTGGCAGGGTGCCAGAATAGAGACTTTCTGTCCCCTGAATCTCCCCTTCGGTGGCGGCGGTGCTGCGGAACTTTTTGTGGCTGGAGGCTTGTCGATTTAGGGTTTTCGCATCGGGAGGCATCTTATAGGCGAAGAGGCAAGGCCGATGGAGGCCAGAGGGGCCCACACCACCTGGTGGCGCGGCCAGGGCTAGCCCGTGCCACCAGATGCTGTGGCCGCCCAGTGGCCCCTCTCCGTCTCGTCTTCTAGCTCTGTGAGTCTTTCGGTAAAATATCGACTTTGGCTTTTGTCTGGTCCAATTCCGAGAATATTCATTTTATGACTTTCCTGGAACCAAAAACAGCAGAAAACAGGAAACTGGCACTATGGATCTTGTTAATAGGTTAGTCCAAGAAAGTTTATAGAAAGTACTCCAAAGTGTGGACAAAACATAAGAAAGTAGATAAAACCAAGCATGGAACATCAAAAATTATGGATACGTTAGCAACGTATCAGGCAGCAATCAGCTGGGCCATCCCTAGGAAGCCGGTGGATAGGGGTAACGAGCCACGCCATTTGCAGCAGTCATCCTCTACTCACAGGGGAAAGCCCCACAACAAGCATCGCGACTCCGACCATCAGAGCTACCCGTGCCAGGAACTAGCGATAGTGACCATCAAGCCATCGGTTGGACCCCCTCTAGCGGGAGCAGCACGACCAACCACTTCACTCCTCTCGGGGCGAGTGGGAACCCCCAATCCGGTTGTGCCGGATGCAAGGGAGCGCACTGACCTACTGATGAATGCCCGCGTCACGGAGGAGGAAGACTCAATCGGACCCGTTTGTTTTGGACCACGCATCTGGAACGATCCATTCCCCTACAAATTCAAGCTACCGTGTGACAGTCCCAAGTACGAGAGAAGCATGGAGTCTGTTTGAAGGAGTTCAACTAGCTAGAAGATATGGAGGAAAGAAATAAAGAGAGAAAGATGACTTTCGAGAAGAGGGTCCCATCCGGCTAAAGGAGTTTAGCCGGTTAAGAAGATAGAGAATAAATAAAAATCAAATAAGATTCAAGGCACTTGTCTACGTCAACTACTTTGAATATCGGAGGCTACACCCAATGGGGGCGCGTGGAATTGTAGTTTCCGCGACTAGAATTGTCCAGTCGGACGAAACCAGTAAGATAGCATGGCCAAGATGCATGTTCTCCCGCCCATCTAAAGGGGTTCAGTCGGAAGGGAGGATGAGGTTTCAAGGAAATAAAGAAAGAGAGAAAAATAAACATTTGAAGCACTTGTCTTTGTCAACTATTTCAAATCTAGGGGGCTACACCCAGTGGGTGCGCTCACGCGCCGACACTGGAAGTTGTAGTTTCCCCCGGCTAAAGGTGTTCAGTCAGATAAAACCGCAAGATGAGGAAAATTGTGTAAGTGCTGGGATGCAAGTGGTCACACTCGGCTAGAGATGACCAGTCGGACAGAAGAAACCCAGGGGGCGGAAGACCACCTAGTGGGTGGACAAGGAAAAAATCACAAGTATAAGAAAAACTCTAGAGGCAAAAGTAAGTGTATTGCATAAAAATAAAAGACAGTCGAATCTCCCTAAAGTTCACGAGTTCGCAAGATAAAGCACGATATAACAAAAGTTCACACAAGTTCACCCGACATCCCAGGAAATAGTTCATCTAGCGACGGGGCCCTTGCCATGGGCAGGGCCCTGATGTTCGCCTCCCCCGCCCATACCGGTTGACGCAGTATCCACTCCTATGGCTGGCGCTCTCAAGGTCCCAGCGTCATCGGCAACCGGCTCCTCCCCGCGTCTAGCTCGAACATGGTCAGAACCTCATCAGCATCCACCTAGTCGGCGATCTTGATCATGGCCGCGTGGAGTTCCAGGTGAGCCTAGCGCAAGCCGCCCACGATTTTCTCTAGACGAGCGTCCTTATACCCGGAGAGCATGAGTGCCAAGGACATGTCTGTACCGAGACATGTCAACAAGTCCAGCGACCGGCGCCTATGCGATCTTCTTCGCCAAACTGTCCATAGTAACCAAAGCAGCATCGCCAGGCCAGAGGAACTCGAAGAGGGAAGTGGTCGCCTTGCGGAGGTCCGTGGCCTCCTCTCCCATCTGGGCGACTAGCTCTAACATGCAGGGCTGCTCAGCGGTCAGTCCTCCTGGAGCCGGTTGTACGCCAAGATATCTATCCCCAGATAGTAGGCTATCAACAAAGTCAGTACCGAAATATGGCTAAAGAACCCAAATGAAGAAAAATAAATATAGGCATACCTTCGGTGGTCTTGCAGACATCAACGAGCTCCTTCAGTAAACATGTCTCCGTCTCCTTCAATCGGCTGACCTCAGCCTTCTGGTCGTGGAACTCCTTGTCGAGGAGGTTGAAGGCCTCAGGCCGGATGGGAAGGACCTTGTCATGCTCCTTCGCCGCACCCTCCAAAGTGATAACTTTGGAATGAAATTCCTCGTTTTGGAGGCAGAGGGTGGAGTTCAACTGGCTCAGTCAGTGGTTGGCCTTAGTCAACCTATCAATCTCCCGTTGGGCAGTGATCACCATAGCTTCAAGACCAGCCGGAAGTCAAAAGCAAAGCGAAAGGAGCAGACAGAAAGCAAAGAATAAGACAAAGTGTAACCCGGGACTTACCGCGTGACATGACGTTGGCGAACATCAATTACCACTCAAACTCCTTGACTGGATCAACAAGCCGGACCTAGAGCACCTTCAGCTCCTTCAAGCCTAGCTCCAAGTTGGTCTCCAGATCCTGGAGCGCTGCCAGCGATGAAGAGGACCACATGGATGGTTCGTTGACCAGGGCGGTAAAAGCTTCGCGCTGCGCCAATCCTTAGATGGCCATCGTCTCCTCGTCAGAGTTCTCATCATACACGACAACAAGTTCCTTCCCTATGGCCAAGCTTCCTCCCTCTGAGCCATAAGTGGTAGCTTCAGGAGGGGATCTAGCACCTTTCCTAGCTCCGCTGGGGCCATATTGGGTTCTGGGGGGCATCGGTTGCCTGGACGGCTCCGTCAGCCGGTCCTGCTGGACGGGGTTATCTCCTGGAGGAGAAGGAGGCATGGCGGCATCCGGGCCCGGGTGGATCGGTGACACGGGATGTGGCGACTCCGTCGCCATGCAAACCGGGGTCTGCACTCCGAAAGCAATGAGAGTGCTAAACAACAAAAGGGGAACTATGATTAAAGGCTGAAGAAGCAAAACAATAAGAACAAGGAGTGAAGAGGCCAAGGAATGAAAACCAGAACCGGTCAGGTGGACTTACCCCTGAACGACAGGAGCCCCGCCTTTCTTCAGGCTGGCCCTGGATGATCGTGGAGCCCCCGTCCGGCTCCTCTTCATGGACGGCTCAGCCGCCACGGATGACTAGATGTAACCGGATTCCGTCGACCATTGCTTGCTAGCGTCACGGGTGGAGGAAGCTCGGCCTCCTCTTCGTCTCCCGCATGCGAGTGCGGGTCATCCTCCGGGTCGTCCGCCCAGCTGGCGAGCGCGTCTCCTTAGCCATATGACTCATCACCGTCTCGCCGTCCTAGCTCAGGTCGGTCGAGGTTGAAGGCCGTCTTCACACTCTCATCCTCCTCTCGGAGGATGCAGATGAACACCTATAACAGATCATGAAAGTCACATGGGAAATAAGCAAGGCCGGTCCAGCTGGAATAAAATCAAGTTAGAGAGATCTACCTGGGGGCACGGTTCACGTGGATATAAGGTGCCATCCTGAAGGACTAGCCGTCCTCGATCTTCTCCTTGCAAATGGTCTAGAGCCATTCCTGGAGATTGGCAATCCAGGGATCGCGTCGAGAGAGCCAGGTGGGGTCCAGCCGGCCGGAGTAGAACACATATTGTGTGCATGTTGCTAGAGTGGCATCATCACGTGGGACATCCAGCTAAGAGTCACGTCCTGACCGGTCAAATTGGTTGTGACGAGGCTCCGCATCCGGAGCAGCATCGTGTCGCTCTTAGCCTTGTAGCCGTAGATCTTGAGGTTCCAATCCTTATGGATGGACTAGATGTCGGAGAAGGCCGAGAGGTTGATCCGGTCCTCGTCGGTCAGGTTCTTCGCATGGAAGTATGACCTCTACTAGAGCTTCACCGTGTCAGGAAGGAGAAACTACGAGTAGCTGGTCTTCGACCGGGAGTAGATGGAGGAGCCGCCACAGGTCAACAGTGGTCCCCTTAGCCACTTGTTTGTGCTTGAACATAGAATAGCCGGTAGAAGAACCTGAGATCTGACTGGATCTCGAGGTAGGATTCGCAGAAGGTGACGAAGTGGGTGATGATGATGGTTGCATTGTCACCGAGGTGGTGTAGTCGGAGGTCAAAGATGGCGGAGAAGGTGGTGATGAAGGGATGAACGGGAAGGCTGAGCCTGTGGGATAGATTCGAGAGGAAGACCACCCGCTCTCTATCGTCAGGGTTTGGCATCACCTCATCCGCCGGTCGGGCCGCACCTCTACCACGTCCTCCTGTGGGAGGACGTGAGAGCGGCAGTACTTCTAGATCTGGCCTCCAGTGACTGTGGAACCGCACCAGCTGCCGCATTCGCTGGCCATCTAGTCGGTGGTGGTGGGAAGTTGCACACGATTTCCCGTTGCTTGCCGGCGACTAGATTCGGTCGGCGCGGAGAGGTACGGAAAGAGGAAGAGCGGGAGCAGCGGAAGCGGGAACTACGCGAGGAGGCGAGGCAGAAAGTGAGGGCGCGTGCGGGTGGCCTCCGCTCCAGACGCTATTTAATAGCTGAGGAGGGTAACCGTCCTAAGCACCGCGTGGCAACTTCTCAGCCACGTCTCGTCATGCCACGTCGTCCAAGATCCCACATGCTCACAATTAAGCCATAGAAGATCCTGGGTTGGTTACCGAGGAGGTAGGCTGATGGGATGCGCCCACGCGCGTCACAACAATGATGCCAGACCACGGGTGATGTCAGCGCCGATGTCGTCGGGCCGACTAACCATTGGAAAACATTCGTATCCAGCCGGATGTGAGTTTAGATTTGATCACACCCGGGTAACCCATCCGGACGAGATTGCGCCCGCCTGGCCGGGCAAACCCAGGAAATGAGAGCCACAGAGGCCGGCTGGCATGACCCAGCCAGGAGCAGGATCAAGGCAGAAGAAGCAGGTTGGTCGAGAGATGTCGGGCCGACTAGCTTGGAGCAGCAGGAAGATCAGACAAAGAGGTCAGGTTGGGTTGTTCCGACTGGAGGAGACCAGCCGGACTGAGCATGCCTAGAACTGTAGCTAGGGGTGACGTGCCGCACAGTGTGTTCCCCACCCTAGTCTACCGAAAAGACATAAAGGAGGCTGGTATGGCGCACCAATGCCGAAGCCACTGATGGCTACACCGGGGGTAGCAAGGGTGGCAGGCACTATTCTTGTGATGGCTGTAAGCACCGAGTACTATTACTGTGTCAACCGGTAGGTGCAACACTGTAAATTACTAGGCGGCTAGGGCCCACATGTGGGACCCGCTAGCCGGCCAAACCTGTGTAACCATTACCCCAGTAGCATATAACTGGTAGTGAGGCCTCCATAGGGAGGGTTGGATCCAGTTAGATCGCTAGCACGCATATAGCTTGAGGATCCCTTGTAACTCTTGTGTTCATCATCTAGATATCCAGATTGGCAGGAGTAAGAGTGTTACCTCTCACATAGAGGGCTCTGAACCTAGGTACTTCTTGTGTCTCGCCACAGTGGCTTGTGCCCAATCTCATATGCGGTCGTCATCGTAGCCGCCAAATTTTCTCCCACCCTCTATGTAGCCTTCTTAGGCACTACCATAACAAGAACTACGACAAACACTTCTTTATATAAGTTACCTCGGGATATCTAGGAGTGTCATGTGCCATAGGAGAAGCTTGGCAGTTTCCTTCCACTGCCGTTGAAAAAAATCAAATGGTTGCTACTCCTTCACCCCAAGAACAACAACAATGAGGAAATTGTAGGTAACACCACATGTTGGGGAGGTTTTTGCACATAACCACAACCATAGACCTTTTCTGCAAACACAAACATTTACCGTAATCGTTGCATATAATACATAGCTAGTCATTGAACGCTTCATAGTTAATTAATAAAATTAGGCCTACCGCACAAGGGTTGAATTGTAAGATTGTCGAAGGATAATGAATCAAGCATATTTTCTATCTGGCTCGTTGATTGAAAAATAGCTAGAGAGCACGACATGGGCCAGATGGGCACACAATGGTAGAGGCGAGAGCCATCGTGGCTACCCGTGTCGCTGAGTACGTGCTCCGCCACGACCGAAGTGTCTTCCAGGATGAACAAGGCCAAAAAGGTGTGAACCTTGCTATCCCTTCACGGGCGCCTAACATGATACTTTTTGCTCGATACATGCAAGTCTACCAGCAAGTCAAGTTCGAGCAATTTGGTCAAAAGCACTACTTCAACAGCCTTTGTATAAGTGCACCACACATAATTTGTGAAGCCGTCAAAATTGACACTTCCAGTTAGTATACTAGTAAGTTGTGCATGCTTTGCACGTGAGAATCAGATAATAGAAGTATGGCATATCATACTTTATATAATATTATAATTGGTAAACTTCAAAAAAAATACTTTTGAGCCACATCCATAAAGTATCATGTGTATATTTTGTTATTGTAACTTTTATCACGTAGAAATCAACCTATTAGCTACCAAATACTCTCCAAGCTCTAGAGAAATGATGGAGAATATTCTATAATGATGTACAAGTGTGTTTTGTGGTTTCTATCTAGCGGTCATTGTGCTAAAGACTATCAATAGAATCTTCTAGATGCTAGAGTGCAAGGAAGATCCAACAGTCAAGGTTCAAAGTTATTCGTACACTATATAGTAGTGGGGTATGGTAAGATACGATACAACAAGATAAGAAACTCTAATAAAACTATGACATATCATGTCTATACAAAATTATTAAAACATGTAAAGCTCAAAAATATATAATTTTGAGCCACATCCATAAAGTATCGGGTGTATATTTGGTTCTTATAATTCACATAATGTAGATATCAAACTTTATTAGCTAGCTAATACTCAATAAAATTGGTAACATGCTCTAGAGAAATGCCAGATAAGATTCTTTGTTGTTTATGCATAGAGTTCATTATGCTAAAGACTATCGATAGAAGATTCTAGCTGCCATCTGGAAAAGAAGATCCAATAGTTTGTATTGTTGAGATTTACTAGTCTTGATTTAACTTTCATTGTTCAAAAATACTCGTACACTATATAGTGGTAAGATTTGCAAAAAGTCACACACCACTTCCTATAATTCCAAAACATTGGCGTGAGAGGTCCACTGCCGCTCAAGGAAAATTCAGCGTGTCGCCAATAATGCTAACCACCACCCTGTGGCCTCCCACGAGGATCCCATTGTACCGTCCCTCTTCTCTCCTGGCTTCAAGAGCTTCTCTACCGCTATATCGAGGTGTGTCCACTGGCGGTCCTCGGAGAAGATTCAGCGGAATAGAAATCATTGTCGGTGCAGGAGAAACTCGGCACTACCCAGGTGCCCTTAACCCGCCTGCACTTTCTTGCCCGCGTCTCCTCACCACCACGCACATCGGCCAATGCGATAGTGATCTGGGGCCACACCAGGGGATGGTTTGGCCCCGTGCACCTGACCTCCTCCTGTCGTAATCCCTGCCGCCTTCGCTCAAGTTTCCATCTGCAGCTAACCACCCCCGCAAGTCTAGTTGATATGCATGCCAACCCGTAACTTTGTCTGAGGAAGAAGATGAGTAGTAGGTGGCCAACTAGTTGACCCCACATGTAATTGTCAAGTAGACATGATTTTGGCTATGAAGGGCAAACACTAAATGCTATTATAAGAACGCTAGGAAATCAGAAATTGTGTTGCATTGATAAACCTTCATGTTCCTCGTCCTATTTCCAACTTTTAGCAATGTAATACACAAAGGATGTTGGACATGCTTTAAAACCTGATAATTCTTTCTTTTAAATAAGAACAATAGTGATTAGTATAACTAATCAATTGAGTTCTACGTATGTTGTACTCCCTCCTATCACAATTACCTCATGTTCTAGGTTTTGCCAAAAAACTTTACAAAGTTTGACCAGTATAAGGAAAAACATCAAAATCCATGATTTATAATACAAATAATATGAAAATATAGTTTGTGACAATTCTAATACAATAGTTTTTACATTATTAATGTTGATATTTTTTCCTTCATATATGGTTAAAGTTTACAAAGTTTGACTTTGACTAAAACTAGGATGCGACGTAATTGTGAATGGAGGTAAAACTTGGTGCTATATGTGCATGACCGAAAAACTTTCGAAAAATCTGAAGGAAGAATGTTGCTACATTAATCAATGAGCGCGAAGGGACAATAAGAGTTGTGAGGAAAAATTACTAATTGTTGGATCTAACAACTTTCACATTTTTCTTTTTTTTGCGATGAAAACACTATCGATGCTTCCTTGATCAGGCGCACTAGATTTTTCACATTCGCGGAATAGTGGATTTACAATTTTTTCTTTAAAACAGAAGGTTGAACACTCCCGGCCATAGTGATTTAAAATTTATTGATAAAGGACGATTTATTTTTATTGAAGCTCAGGGCACTTTATTATTACACCCGATTCCCCTTCCCCACCAACCCGCTCCACCACTTCTAGACCGGAGTTGTTGCACGCCCACCCATCACCACCACCTCGATCATACCGACCTAACCGCTCCACCATGTGTCGCATGCTAGAAAGCTCCACAACCGAGGAGACTGCGGGGTTGCCTTCATCGCCGCCAGCTAAGATGGAGGACAAGGGAGCCAACAAGCGGAGGTGAGTCGAGCCAGAACCGCCTCCCCAACAAGGTGTTGTACATCATCGTCTCCCTCCTCCCCACCAAGTCTGTCGTATAGATAATGACCCTCTCCTAGCGATGGTGCCACGCCTGGTCCTCTGTCCCCCTCAACCTCACCGTTCGACTACGGGCTCTGCTACCAGCATAGTACACGTGTTGTCGTAGTCTCCAAGATCCTCGCCAGGCACCCTGGGCCTAGCAGGCACCTAACCATCGACAGGTTTCGCCCTAACTACAAGATCTACGCCAAGTTCGACAAGTGGTTTCTATACCCGTCCTAAATAAACTCGAGGATCTCAACTTCGATGGTGGAGAGTTCCTATGCTCTCTACCACCGTCAGCACTAAGCCTTGCGCCCACATTGTGCATCGCCTGCTTCGGGTGATTCTATTTCCCCTAGATTAATGATGTGCCTCTACTACTTCTTCCCCGACTCAAGCACCTCCAGATCTATGATGTCAGCATCTCAAAGGCGGCCATCAACTGCCTACTCGTCGGCCCTATTGCACTCGAGGGCCTTCATATTCAGGGGATCCACGGGTTCGGAAGCCTCCACATCGGCTCGAAGAATCTACATACGTTAGTTGTGTCTTGCTAGGTGGAACAACAGGAAAATTTAGGTGTGTGATGACCTGGTCCTTGAGGATGGATTTCACCTAGAGATATTGATCCTACTTGATCGAGATAGTCCAATAGCTATCAGGGTCATCCACACTACAAAATTGACAGTGTTGGGCTACCTGTCTAATAAATTGTATCATCTACTTGTTGGAGGTATAAACGTGAAGGTAGAATATTCTTCTACTTGCTCTTGGTCTTCTTGAAACTCAATTCTTATAATTTTTCTTAATGTATGTACCTCTGTCCTCTAGAAAATGATGCCTACCAGCTGAACCGGTTCTATGCGCATAGTGAGGTCTTGGTACTAAATTCTATCGGCCCCAATATAGATGCAGTTGTTTGATTCCTTGGATGTTATCCCTACACGGAGAAACTATACGTCGAGGTGAAAATCTTTGCTATTAAATGTTAGCCACCAGCAAAAAAGTAGAATTACATGGAGCTAAACCTATTATAAGATTTGATCAGTGGGCCAATATTTGGTGGAGTAACCTTTACAATTTAATTTTATTATGTGTTACCTTTTTTGCTATTGGTTTAGCCACTGTACTTAATTTGTTCTCCGATCTTGTAGTTAGAAATCGATATTGGTATGAAAAATGTGATGCACTGTAGCAGGCCCGATTTTATCAAGTGCCTTGATATGCATCTCAAAGAGATTATTTTCAACAACAACCGAGGCATGACCTCGGGTATTAACTTTGCCAAGTTTTTCATTCTTCACCCATCAGTACTCAAGGTAATGAGGTTTGGCATCAAAGTTAAGCATCATGATCCATGGTGGCCTATTTAGTAGAGGAAGCTACATCTAACTAAGAAAGCTTCTAGAGGAGCTGATTTTCCGGTTATACCAGTATCTATCTACTTTGATAAGTTTGGTCCTAGAGGTCTTGATAAAAGCGCCTTACATAACATGTTGGTGGCTGATCCCATTGCTGCCTCACTTTGACCATATAAGATGTTGGTTAGATAAACAACATTGATGGTCTACGAATTTGGTTATCATTTTTTTGCTATCAGGAAAGTTTATTCAGCCTAAGCATGGCTTGATGGTGTCTCTCTGATGTTTAATGTTGTTGCACACTATCCCATCTTCTGAACATCGGTCCATGTCCATCAACACAACTACTTAAGACTTTACTTTAATTTCCATATATTTTGTTTCCCACTCGATCCATGTATATCATTCATCTACTTAAGGCTTGATGCTCTTATTATGAACAGTCTTAACGGGTTTTTCATACCATATAACTTAATATGAAACGGAGTGAGTAGTATTGTACTTCACTTCTGAACATAGGCAGTATGGGCCATGGATGATCAGTTGATATGACTCCAGGCCTTCGATTTCCTGAACAATGAGAGTACGGCCTACTGATTTACTAATATTACTTGGACTATAGCTAAATTCAAATTTAGTCGACCGGGAAAATCTCCCGGTATCACTGAAATATTTCTTGCCCCAATGTTTCAAACAATGTGGCCTTCGTCCCCTAGTTAAGTAGGTTGGTTGGGGCTTCAATTGTAATTTTCGGGCTCACTACCTCTAGTTACTGCCTTGGTGACACAACATTTTTATAAGCATCATCATGTGAGAAATGGATATAATACGGAAGTATATCAATGCCACAGTATTTTATGCTCTGTTTAGTTGCTCCATATTTTGTAAACTGAAGCATTTCAAAACCAAAGTATTCCAATGCCTGGCTAGCAGATACCATTGTTTTTCTTCTTTCTCAGTTGTCGAACAAAGAGGGTTTTACCACTTTCTCAAATACTTCAAAGAAACCACAGTTTTTGAGAATACTTCAGTTTTAAAACCACATTATTTACTGGATCCAAACACTTCAAAATATTTAATACTTAAGTATTTTTAGAAACTGGAGTATTCCCTGAATACTTCAAAAATACTTTGATGCCAAACAGGGCCTACCTACCAAAGAAATATTTTAGTTTTCTCTCTTATAGGTTTCATAAAAAATAGGGTCTGACATATTACTCAAATTATTAAAACAACATAGTTATGGAGAATACTTCAGTTTTAAAACGATATTATTTGTTGGATCCAAACACCTCAAAATATTTAATATTTCAGTTTGTTCAGATTTTTGAATAGAGGCAGTATGGGCCATGGATGATCAGCTGATGTGTCTGTCGGCCTTGGATTCCTGAACAGAGGGAGTATGGCCTGCCAATTTACTACTATTATTTCGACTATAGATAAATCTGAATTTATTTGAGCGGGAAAATCTCTCACTCCCCCCGAAATATTTTGCGCCCTAATGTTTCAAACATTATGGAATTCCCCTTCGACCCCTAGTTAAATCGATTGGCTGAGGCTTCAATCGTAATTTCCTTGTTCACTACCTCTATAATCTAGATCACAGCACTACCACCCCCCCCCCCCCCACACACACAAAGACACACACTCCATTGTTATATCTCAAGCCCTGCGGAAAAACCCTAGATCTCACCTTCTTCACCACCTTACCGCTGGAACATCCACTAAACCAATATTCTACAACATCTGCTTCACCGATGTTAAGCATCTAGCTCGTCGACTCCCTCATCCACAGAACATGATCTGATTCACCATCATCGTTGTACACTACACCAGATCTGCTTCACCGACCTACTCGCCTGGTGCATCGAACACATTTTCGACCTCTAGGAATCTGCTTCTTCGCTGGTATCGTCCAACACTCGGAGCAACCTCTGTTCTGCTTTACCTTCGCCCACAAGAACCACAACCGTACAACCCTCGGTGACCTCGATGTCACCACCTAGGATGTGCACGATGCCTAGACAACGTCACAACCCAGGTAACCAGATCCCCTTGGTTTTGGTATGATAAATGTGTAGCAATTAACTGTATTTTTTATTCATGCTACTTGTGTAGTAACTTACAAGTGTTATACCTATTACATGTATCTTCCTAAATAAACTCTTTGTAGTCATGTTTAACTGTGAGGCATATAACTGCAATTTTGTTTGTCATGGCAAAATATGAGTCAATGAATGATGAACACATTTGTTTCCATTATCTGCTTTATTAAAGTCCCCATAACTGGTTTGCATAGTCTATGACCTAACTGTTATTTCCGGCTTGTCTTTGTTCTCCTATCCTTTGTAGTACACATTTACAGTCATCATACAGCCTCGACTAATATGTCAGGTTTATTTGCTTCTCCTTACTCCATGATTTCTAACTATTTGTTGTTATTACACAATGAACAGACTCATTTTGCACTATAAATAATAGAATAAATGGTGCATATAATCTCGTAAGTATCTATTTCTTTTGCATTACTTCATGCTAACTTCTATCTGGTTGGATCCTATTTTTTTACTACTGGCCGCAGATTTATGCAGAGGCCCAATACTGAAGTACAGAGACCACCTGCATGTTACTTGATGCAGCAGACATCACCAAATAGATAAGCAACCGTGAGACTCTACAAAGAGCTATAGTAAGCTCCCACTTGTTTGAAGGTTTAAGTCCCCTAGTTTGATGCCATTTTCTCTAGTTTAGTTTTTTGTTATTGGAGGCACTATGTGAGTTGGTGGATGATTAGAGAAAGGGTAGATTTGCAATGTGATCCAATATAATAGAAACACATGGATCATAAGTAACCATGGACTTCAAATCTCACTATGGTATGAACGTGTATGGCTATCTTAATATGATACACATGATAGTACAACTGGTCTTTTGGGCAGACAATCAAAAAATTGAAACAATCTGACTGTTTATGAATCACAATGTTTGATAGATTGCTTCATCATTTCTCTGAAATGATCTGGCTAGTCTATTTTCACTCTATTGTTATATTTCTAATTTCACTGACTATAATAGTTTGTCGGTGATTACAAAAATTCCACCTGCCTAAGTTTCTGATCCAACTACGCATTGAGTAGGCTAGTTAATATTAGTCACATTGTTTAAATGCTTATTATGTTTTTCTGGTAAATTCTTTTCTATCAGTTTAAGGAGCTTTAGATAGGTCATGCACTTCTTTTTTACTATATTTGCTAGATTTATGTTGTCCTACGCCTGGCTAGTTAAACTCTCAGTCGCTGGTTTCATTATATTCATAATTGGCGCATTCTAGTTTCATCAGTTTGCATGAGGTCCTTAGGTTGAGTGCTTACATTGCTATATCAGACCAAATAATCTTTTGACATTGTTTGAGAAATAAAATGGTTGTTTTGTTCCTTGGTATGATGTTGCAACTTCTTCTTTCATAGTTTCAGCTTTCATCAAGTAGAGCAGACATTTCATAGAGTAGAAGTAGTCGCATACGCATACCTCTATGAATTCGACTATTCCAGATATTCTAGAAGAAAGAGATGTATGAGCCCCTGCTACTATTAATTGCTTTCTTCCTTTTATCATAAGGACTGATTTGAAATTATTTGGTTTTGTTTTCCTTGTTAATGCTGTTATAAGACGTTTCTTTTTTCTTTCGGGTTGCAAATATAAATATTAAGGCAGAACATAAAACAACTACCTCAAGTGTAGATCTCTTTTCACAGAGAAGTAGTGGCAGTGCCTATTTCTCATGTAGGTACACGATGTCGACTGTTCTATATATTCCATCAAAAAGAATTTTTGGTCCGGCACTACAAGGTGCACTTGATATAGTTGGACATGAAGCCAACCAATGCAGCAGTCTCAATAGCATGGCAGGAGATATACGAGTTCAAAAACATGCAAGCGCTGAAGGAGAATCTACTTAATAATCTCCTCAGCAGGTCCCGTGGTAAACCCACCAACACATGTGTGGCGATGCGAGATTTTTTAAACAGTGATTATGTTTTTTATCAGTTGTGTTGTACTCCGATGATGATGTCTGAGTTACTAAATTTTGGAGGACTGTAATAATTTACTAATTTTCTATTTATAAGTTTTTTCCATACTTGTATAATTCACTTGGCATTCTAGATAATCTGGTGGTCATTGTTTATCTAGTATGATGGGCCATCAATGGCCCTAACCTGCATAGCTTTAAATAGTAGCAATCCCACCAACGTAAACGGCTCTATTCAGACTATATTCAATGAATAATAACCAGCCATTAGTAGGTATAAACAATAACGGGCTTGAAAGTTAATATGTTGTAGTTGGGCTTCCAATTTATGGGCTTCCATGAACGTACATTGGCCTAAAGAGTAAAGGACCAGAAATTTATTAGGTCGTAGTATGGATGCGAAGTGATGGGATCCAGGTCAAAAGCACATGCCGTCAGCAGGCCAAAACAGTAAAAGGTCAGAAAGTTAATAGGTCTTTTTTGGGTGGAATGCGGTGGGATCCTAGTAACCAATGCAGGCCGTCAACGGGCTGAAACAATAATAGGCTGGTATGTAAACATGTCATTTTTGGGATGAAATTTGGTAGTCTCCCGGTGTAACATCCCAAAACTTTAATCTAAGCTTATCAAGATACAAATCATCAAAATTAGGGTTAACAAAAACTTTTCCAATTTAATGTATGAAAGCATTCATGTGCATGTGCATTTAAATTAGTTGTTGATTTGAATTGCCATGGTTTTGTGATCCATTGCTTGTAAAATGATTCTTAGGTGAAATAAACATCATCTAAATCATTCCCAAACTTTTCCCAAAGAAAAACAACTCAAAATGAATAAATGAAGTGAATGGTCATTTTGGCCAAATTAACTATCATGCCTACTTTGGCTATTCCTAGAACTCAAAACCTAACAGAAACAATTCTAGATCTTTGCACCCCTTGCTAGTACACATAATGAGGTACCAAGGCCCACTTTGTGATCTTCTAAAAACATTCAAATACTAATTTTAAATGACAGTTTAAAATTGAATCTATTTCATATGGGAAGATCCCACTAATTCAAAAACCCCTCAAACAAGCTCAATTTTCAAAACCCAAGCACCCGTAGAGTCTCAAGCTTAGTACTAACAAACCCACCAAAAATCTTCTCAAAATTCAAAAAGAAATTTCTTGCGGCCATTTCATCAAACACTTGGCAGGCAGATTTCAAACAAAACCAAATTCACTATTTTAAATAGTGTTCTGGCCAAACTTGTCTCCCATTTGACCCCCATTTGCTCCCATTGTCCCCTCTTGATCAAACCATGCCATTACACCCCACTCCCCTACACCCAAGTGACATTGCCATGCCATGACAAGCCCCACCTCGCCGACCAACTTGGTCACCGCCGCAGCAGGCCACCTCCCCCTCTCTCGCCATGTCTAGCAGCTAGCCAACACCTCACCGCCGCCCATTGTCCCCTCCTCGAGCCAGGCCCAGCCGTGAACCACCGAGAAAACCCCGCGCCTAGTGCCACCGCGCCATGCCGAGCACGCGCCAGAGTGCCGCGCCCGACACGCGTGCACAAACCACCGCTCGACCGCAGCCCGCGCCCACCGCATCGCCACGACCCAGGGGGAACGCTGGACACCCCACGTGCACCGCCCAACGCCTCACCGCCACCGCTCGCCGTGGACACCGCCGCCTTTGCCGCTCAGAGTGCCAGCTCAACCCGACCGCATACCACCGCCCCTAAGCCCGCATTAAAGTCCTAGAGCACCGCCAGGAGACCGCGCGTCGATCGCCACCCTCAGCCATGCCGCTAGCAACCCGTAGCCATGTCACCACCATTGCCTGCCCATCCCTCTCTGTCTCGCTGTCGAGGCTATAGAAGGAGGGCACCCCCAGCCATTTGCAGCACACCACTCCACTCCCCTCACCTCACTGATCGTCCCACACCTCTAGCCGGAGCAAGCGGAGCAGCAGTTCGCCGGAATTGCACCGGAGTAGGCCGCCTCTGGAGGATAAGGGCGTCGCTGATTGCGACCACCCCCGGAGCTGCCTCGACCGTCCTTGAGCTCGCCGTCGACCACCAGTCCGTTTGCCCGCCTCGCCATCATCGCTGGAGCCCTGGTACGCCCCCTATGCACCCCCACCGAGCCGTTAGGGTTAGAGCTCGCCGGCGACAGGTCCGTCGTTGACGACGATCCCCAGCCGTTGATTCCCGTTCTAATCCAACGCCGTACTTTGCCCCGTACCGCTTCGCGCGTTATGAGCCGCTGACTTGTGGACCCCCCTGTCACCTGAGCCCCGCGCTGCGGAGTGACACTGGGACGGCCCATTAGAGTTTCCCGCGCGACCCAGTTAGTTTGAATTAGGATTTTTCTTTTTAGTTAAACTTAGTTCTGTCTCTGTGTTTGAAAATCATTTCAGAGAGATTTACAAATCCAAACTGCATGAAACCAATTTTGCCTGAAAGGTATTGAAATGATCTATCCAAGCCCGTCGGATATAATGCAATTAGAGTTATAGATCTCTCCTAGTAAAAATAATAAAACAGAAGCATTTGCACCTTGCAACATTTTTATAAAATCAACCAAGATAGATTTTGAGTTGATTCTAACTCTCAAAAATCACATTTCACTATATCTATCTGAACAAGTAATAATATTAAGGTTGACATGCAGTGACATTGGACTAGTACCAAAATAATGCTATATAGGCATTTCTAGTCACTTTAAATCATTAAATAATGAACTTAAACGAAAGAATTTATGATCCAACCCTTAATTCACATTCCCACATGTTAGGATATGTGGTGATGACATGTGTCCACATGATCCCATATTTAAGTGGTGAATATTAAATCTTAGTTAATTTTTCAATGAGTAGAAATTACTTTTCTAAAATAAAAAGGATGAAACTAGTTAATAAAACTTGTGATGCTTGTGATGATACTAGATCATCAACTATATGCCTAAGAGTGCTAATTAGACTAGTTAAGTATTGTTTGGTGATTGTGTACTCCGTATGTATTTATAGACGATAGTACCAACCAAGTCTACGAGGATGAGGAGTTCTACCAAGAAGAAGAAGAAGAAGAAGAAGAAGAAAACTTCAACCACTGCACTACCCAAGGCAAGCCACCATTAACAATGCAATCTAACACTTGCAAGCATAATGCTTAGCAAGCTAGGATTAAACTAGATGGTTTAGCAAAGATGCTTTAGGCATACTTTGGTTACACTACCTTGACTAGTATTTACCCCAAGTATTAATTTCAAGCTTTACTTCCTTTAATGTATACAAAGTTCTTTACTTGTTTAGAAGGTAGCATAAAGAGTATAAAACTTGACCTATATAGAAGCCTTAGATGTCATTCTATGGCATGAGATTGATCCCATCTTTTCCACTTTAGTGAACACTCTTAACTTAGTAGTTTAGAGTAGATAAAAACTTGAGTCACTTTAGATGGGAGCACTTGGTGAAAATGAATTATGAAAACCTTGGAATGATGAGTCATTCTATTGAGATGTTTTTACATGTGTTGAGAAACACAAATGGTTTATGATGATGAAAATGTTGAGGCATGAGCCTTGACCCTTTGATAAAACTGATGGTTGGATTTAGATGCGATACCATTCCAAATTTACCGTACAACCACACTACCTGAATTGGGTAAGGCTTAGCCGGAAGTTTATATGCATTAGTATTAGTTCCCTCACGGGAGAGGTCTGAGATGAGGCTACCTCTGAATGTTTTCCACCTATGCAGTGCCCAAGATGACAGATGGTCATGGTTGGGAGGCCATGCTCATAGGAGAGGTGCTTATACTAGGGTGTGTAAAGGGAAGGTTATGTTTGATTATCTGCATACTAAGTATGATGATTCAGGGTTATCCCTGACAGATGTATCGAATCTTGTGGTGAAAGTGTACCACCTCTATAGAGTGTCAAACTATTCGAATAGCCGCGTCCGCGGTTATGGACAGTTGGAATGGCCATACTGTTTCGTTGTCAGATGTTTTCAAAATGACTTATGAAATGAATGATGAATTTTTACTTGATCACAATAGGGTTGTGTTTTATGACAATAGCTTCCCAACTTAAGTGATTCTAGAACTTTATTTTATCTTTCTTTGCTTCAGAACTCAGCTTAGGTTTCAAACTTAACTTTATAGTTAAACATAGAGTTAGCACTTTAACTTAGAATGATACTACTTGTTAGTGGTAGTTTGCGAGTACTTTAAGAGTACTCATGGCTTTTGTCCCTGGCTATTCTCATGGCCAGACTATGAAGGAGACTATCAAGATGATGGCCAGCAAGACAGCTATGATAACTAGGACTACCTGCCTTCGTCAGCATTGCCTGTGCCGCTGAAGATGGACCCCACCGCTACGCTTATCTTTTATTCCGCTGCTTGTTGTATTAAGACTGGATCATGACATATTTATTTGTGTAAGACCTTATGTATGGTTTGTAATGGATGATGTACTGTGATATCCAATCTGTTATGTCTCGCAAAAATGGTAATCCTGGGATTGCGAGGTATGGCATAATGGGCATCTGGCATTAAAAATCCGGGTGTTGACAAGTTGGTATCAGAGCCATCCTGACCATAGGAGACCCTAGTTAGAATGGACGTCCAAACAAAAACTTAGTTTCAAAACCAAAGTGAGTATTTATGAAAAACTATCTCCCCTCTTATCCCTTGGAATTCATTCTTTCTCAAAAATTCATATGCCTCAAAATTCTTACACTACTACTTAAAATTTGACACACTTGATCACTTCACTAACTTCCTCATCCTAAATTCTTTAAGATGGAGTCTCAGTTCAGCAAGTTCTACCAGTTGGGAAACGGAGGTCAACTGATCTTCGAGAGTGATCTGGATTCACTATCGGAGTTACTGGGACACCCACATCCGGAGTTTCTTCGAGCTCAACTTCAAGGACCCCCAGGAGGAGACTTACAGTGGCTAGTCACCACGGATCTTAGGGGAAGCATCGAAGCACCAACTTCTGGGAGAATTCAATTCTCTGTGAGAGAGAACAACTGGCTAGATGGATTATCCAGGGCAATGCATGAAGCTCTCGCACGTCTATTTGCCCTCAGCGTCAACCAAATCCAAGGAACCCGTTTTGCTCACTATGCAAGACGTGACTTCATGGGAATGCCGATGGAGATGCCAAGTCATCCAGCACTAAAGCTCCAAGTGGAGAACCTCGACTTCTTGTTGTATGATCGTTAGAAGGAACTGGACAATGTCAGGGAGTTAGCCAACCAGAACCGTGTCATTGCCGACCAGAAGGCCCAGACTTTCACACTACTCGTCCAGGATTGTCAATCTCTTCGCCGCCAGCATGCAAAGAAGGATCGCACCATCGCCCGTCTTCGCAAGAAGGTGGTCGACCTCGAGAAGACAGTCAAGGAGCAGGAAGCTCAGCTTGCCGTAAAGGAGGAAGAAGAGGAGGGTGAAGACATCCAGGGAGACATGGATTCTTACCTCAGCAATGATGATGACTTTCTAGAGGAAGATGTTGTGCACTTCTACACTGACGATGATGACTCCAACTTCATCGACGATGAGTAGATGCACTAGAGCACTATTGTAGCATGAGATGTATCGGTCCCACTGTATCGTAGCTTGCAGAATGGTTCTTCAAACCATCTATTCTCCTTTGTTGCTGTGGTGTGTGTTGTATAGTGTGCTTGTTTGCATGAATGAAAATGAAGTTATTAGCAAAACCTTAGTTAAACTCAAAGTTTTAGCTGTAAAACCAAAACAATGAACCTTAGAATTTCCCTCTTACCCCCGTATCTATCTCAATCTTCAGATGACTCGTGGAAACCAAGGAGGGAGTAGCTCGTAACAAGACCCAATGCTGCAGATCTTGCAGAATCTCATCGCAGACCGTGAAGCAAGCAGGGCAGAGCGCCAAGCCAACTTAGCAACATTGCAGCGGATCGCCCAGATGGCTCTCAACAACCAAGGACATGGAAATCAGGATCATCAAGGATCCAAGTTGAAGAACTTCCAAAATACCAATCCCCCAATCTTTAGCACGTCAGAAAACCCATTAGATGCTGATGACTGGTTACAGACAATGGAAAACAACTTAGAAGTTGCAAGAGTGGATGAAAATGAGAAACTTCTCTTCGCCACCCACTATCTGGCAGGAGATGCAAGAGCTTGGTGGAACAGTATCTACCTGATGAACCATGGTCAAGTTATGACCTGGGAAGCTTTCAAAGTCAAGTTCAGCCGCACCCACGTGTCGCAAGGTCTAGTCACCCGGATGAGAGATGAATTTCGCGAATTGAAGCAAGGAAGAATGACTGTGGTCGAATACCGTGACAAATTCCTGTCGCTTGCAAGATATGCACCTGATGAGATCAACACGGAGGCTAAGAAGAAGGAGAGATTCTTGAATGGACTACATAATGAGATGCAGACTGTCCTCGTCAACATCCGTTTCGAGGATCTCGAAGAGCTAGTCGACTCTGCCATTCAGATGGAAGGGAAGATTAACCAGGCAAACGACAACCGCAAATGTCGTATGATGCAGCAGTCTAGATCCAGCAGTCACCAGAAGTACCGTCCCAACCCCTCACCAGGATATGCACCAAGGAACGACCGACCCCCAATGTCTCGCCCAAGCTACCCAGCCATAGCGGGGGGAATGTAAAGTCCGGAGGAAACAATCACAACTCTGGCAATGCCAATAATTTCAATCGTGCACCTCCCAAGAGCCACAACAACACTACACCCAGAACTGGCAGCAATGTTGTGCCTGTCGCAGTCAAGGACAAGTCCCAGATCACTTGTTTCGAGTGTGGAGTAAAGGGTCACTATTCCAATGAGTGTCCCAAGAAGACTACCGCCAATGCCAATGTGAATGCCCCAGCTCAGCAGCAGCGTCGTGTTCAACCAGGGAGAAGATTTTCCCCAGGGAACCCTCACAACCGCAACGGTCGTCTCTTCCACATGAACGCAGAAGAAGCTCAGGAAGCGCCAGATGTAGTGCTGGGTATGTTTTCTGTCAAATCAGTTTTAGCAAGAGTGTTTTTTGATTCGGGATCATCACATTCATTTCTCACCGAAGAATTTGCATGCACTAGTAAGATTCACCCAACCAACCTGAAGCATGTCATGATAGTTCAAATCCCCGGTTCAACAACCAAAGCTAGAAAAATTTGCAAAGTTGTGCCTATTAGAATTCATGGGATAGATTTTTATGCCAACATAATTGTACTTGGAACCAAAGGATTGGAAGTAGTACTAGGTATGGACTGGATGTCAAGGCATAAAGGACTGATAGACTGTGCTAAGAAAGCCATCACCATGACCAGTAGTTCTAGAGTAACAGTAGAGCATATCTCTGAAACCTTACCCCGTCAATTCAAGTGCACCAGAGTGTAGCCTTGCCCACCATAGACCAGGTCAGAGTAGTCTATGAATACCCCGACGTATTCCCAGATGAATTGCTAGGTATGCCCCCGGATAGGGATATTGAGTTCATTATCGAACTAATCCCCGGAACCGGACCTATAGCCCAGAGACCCTATAGTATGAACCCATCAGAGTTAGTGGAACTGAAGAAGCAATTGGATGCTATGCTAGCCAAAGGCTTGATTCAACCAAGCGCATCGCCATGGAGATCACCAGTGTTATTCGTCAACAAGAAAGATGGTGGCAACCGTCTGTGCACAGATTACACAAAGTTGAATGACGTCACCATCAAGAACAAGTACCCTTTGCCAAAGATAGAGGATTTATTTGATCAGTTGACCGGAGCTCAGGTATTCTCAAATATTGATCTTAGGACTGGTTATCACCAACTTAAGATTCGTGCAACAGATATTCCGAAGACCGCCTTTACTACTCGCTATGGTTTATATGAGTATACGGTTATGTCTTTTGGATTAACCAATGCCCCTGCTTATTTCATGAATCTCATGAATAAGGTCTTTATGAATTTCCTAGATAAGTTTGTAGTTGTATTCATCGACAACATCCTTATCTACTCTAAGTCAGAAGAAGACCATGAGCAACATCTGAGAATCATCCTAGAAATCTTGAGAGAGCATCAGTTATATGCCAAGTTCAGCAAGTGTGAGTTTTGGCTGAAAGAAGTAGGATTCCTAGGACATATTGTGTCTGCTGGAGGAGTCTTTGTTGATCCTGCCAAGATCAAAGATGTCGAATAATGGGAAGCCCCAACCACTCAAACCCAAGTCTGTGCATTTCTCGAATTAGCGGGCTACTACCGCAAGTTCGTAGAAGGATTCTCGAGCATCGCCAGACCCGTGACCCAATTGTTGAAGAAGTACAAGAAGTTTGAATGGACAGACAAATGTGAAGCCAGTTTCCAGGAGCTGAAGAAGAGATTGATATCAGCCCCAATATTGATCATGCTAGACATCAAGAAGCCGTTTGATGTATATTGTGACGCATCCAAGATTGGTCTAGGATGTGTATTGATGCAAGAAGGCAAAGTCATCATGTATCTGTCTCGGCAACTGAAGCAGCATGAGCAGAACTATCTGACCCATGATCTTGAATTAGCAGCCGTAGTTTTGGCATTAAAGACATTGCGTCATTATCTTATGGGTAATCGCTGTGAGATTTACTCAGATCACAAAAGCTTGAAGGATATTTTCACTCAGAAAGAGCTGAATATGAGGCAAAGGAGATGGATAGAGTTAATCAAGGATTATGACCTTGACATTCACTATCACCCCGGCAAAGCCAATGTGGTAGAGGATGCTCTTAGCAGATTGCCGTGTAGGCTAAAAACTATGATCAAGGAGAAGCAGCCAAGTTTGTATGAAGAGTTGGAGCAGTTCAGGACTGAATTAGTTAGCCAAGGATTCTTAGCTAGCATTGAACTTCAACCCACTTTGATTAGCCAAATCAAGGAAGCCCAGAAGGGAAATGAAAGTATCGACGGAATTAAACGTCGTATTGGTACAAGAAAGGTACCTGGATTCACGGAAGACGAAGAAGGAGTACTGTGGTACAAAGGACGTATCTGTGTGCTAGCAGATTCGGAACTGAAGCAAGTTATCATGAAGGAAGCTCATGATACTCTTTATTCTATCCACCCCGGAGGAACGAAGATGTATCAGGATTTGAAAGAGCAATTTTGGTGGCACAAGATGAAGAGAGAAATCGGAAACTACATCGCTAAGTGTGACATCTGTCAAAGAGTCATAGCAGAGCATCTGAGGCCTGCAGGACTATTACAACCATTGCAGATTCCGGAATTGAAATGGGATTTCGTTGGAATGGACTTTATCACCGGTTTGCCTACTTCCAGTAGAGGAAATGACTCAATCTGGGTCATAGTGGATAGACTATCCAAGGTAGCCCACTTTATACCTGTCAAGACTACCTACCAGAGTTCTAAGCTAGCAGAACTGTACATTGCTAGGATTGTTAGTCTGCATGGAACCCCCAAGACCATCGTGTCAGATCGAGGAACTCGGTTTACCTCAAGATTTTGGCAAAAAGTCCAGGAAGGAATGGGAACCAAGTTGAACTTCAGTACCGCTTATCACCCGCAAACTGATGGACAGACAGAGAGAGTCAACCAGATCTTAGAGGATATGCTTAGAGCTTGTATGTTAGAATACGGATCAAAATGGGAAGACTGCTTGCCTTTCGCAGAATTCTCATATAACAACAGTTATCAAGCTAGTTTGCAGATGGTACCATTTGAATTCCTATACGGAAGAAAGTGTTGTACCCCTTTGAATTGGTCACAAGTAGGAGAGAGTCAGATCTTTGGTCCCAACATTCTCCGAGAAGCCAAAGAGAAGGTTCATAAAGTCCGTGAACACCTCAAGACCGCCCAATCCAGACAGAAGAGTTACGCTGACAAAAGGAGGAGAGACCTGACTTTCAATGTCGGAGATTTTGTATATCTCAAGGTTTCGCCATTGAAAGGAACCCCGCGCTTTAGTCTGAAAAGAAAGTTAGCCCCCAGATATATCGGGCCCTTCAAGATTCTGAACCGTCCAGGAGAAGTATTGTATCAGCTACAACTACCTGAAGAGATGTCAGCCATCCACAATGTGTTCCATATCTCGTTACTTTGCAAATGCTTAGAAGTGCCAGAAAAGACTGAAGTTTTCAAGAACATCGATCACCGAGCTGTTGAGATCAACAATGACCTGACATATCGTGAAGTGCCCATCCGTATCCTAGAGGAAGCTTATAGAACCACCTGGACCGGGAGTATCAAGTTTCTCAAGATTTAGTGGAGCAACCATACCGAGGAGGAAGCCACTTGGGAGCGCGAAGATTACATTAGGACAGAGTTCCCAGATCTCTTTAGTTCCTAGTTTTCTTTGTTAATCTCGGGACGAGATTTTTTTTAAGGGGGGAAGGTTTGTAACATCCCAAAACTTTAATCCAAGCTTATCAAAATCCAAATCATCAAAATTGGGGTTAACAAAAACTTTTCCAATTCAAAAGGAGCGCACCCCCAGCCATTTGCAGCACACCACTCCACTCCCCTCACCTCACTGATCGTCCCACACCTCTAGCCGGAGCAAGGGGAGTAGCAGTTCGCCGGAATTGCACCGGAGCAGGCCGCCTCTGGAGGAGAAGGGCGTCGATGATTGCGACCACCCCCGGAGCTGCCTCAACCATCCCTAAGCTCACCGTCGACCACCAGTCTGTTTGCCCACCTTGCCGTCGTCCTTGGAGCCCTGGTACGCCCCCTATGCACCCCCACCAAGCCGTTACGGTTAGAGCTCGCCGGTGACAGGTCCGTCGTCGACGACGATCCCCAGTCGTTGATTCCCGTTCTAATCCAACGCCCCACTTTGCCCCGTACCGCTTCGCGCGTTATGAGCCGCTGACTTGTGGACCCCCCTGTCAGCTGAGCCCCGCACTGCGGAGTAACACTGGGACGGCCCATTAGATTTTCCCACGCGACCCAGTTAGTTTGAATTAGGATTTTTCTTTTTAGTTAAACTTAGTTCTGTCTCTGTGTTTGAAAATCATTTCAGAGAGATTTACAAATCCAAACTGCATGAAACCATTTTTTCCTGAAAGGTATTGAAATGATCTATCCAAGCCGTTGGCTTTAATTCAATTAGAGTTATAGATCTCTCCTAGTAAAAATAATAAAAGAGAAGCATTTGCACCTTGCAACATTTTTATAAAATCAACCAAGATAGATTTTGAGTTGATTCCAACTCTCAAAAATCACATTTCACTAGATCTATCTGAACATGTAATAATATTAAGGTTGACATGCAGTGACTTTGGACTAGTACCAAAATAATGCTATATAGGCATTTCTAGTCACTTTAAATCATTAAATAATGAACTTAACCAAAGAATTTATGATCCAACCCTTAATTCACATTCCCACATGTTAGGATATGTGGTGATGACATGTGTCCACATGATCCCTTATTTTAAGTGGTGAATATTAAATCTTAGTTAATTTTTCAATGACTAGAAATTACTTTTCTAAAATAAAAAGGATGAAACTAGTTAATAAAACTTGTGATGCTTGTGATGATACTATATCATCAACTATATGCCTAAGAGTGCTAATTAGACTAGTTAAGTATTGTTTGGTGATTGTGTACACCGTATGTATTTATAGACGATAGTACTGACCAAGTCTACGAGGAGGAGGAGTTCTACCAAGAAGAAGAAGAAGAAAACTTCAACCACTGCACTACCCAAGGCAAGCCACCATTAACAATGCAAACTAACACTTGCAAGCATAATGCTTAGCAAGCTAGGATTAAACTGGATGGTTTAGCAAAGATGCTTTAGGCATACTTTGGTTACACTACCTTGACTAGTATTTACCCTAAGTATTAATTTCAAGCTTAACTTCCTTTACTGTATACAAAGTTCTTTACTTGTTTAGAAGGTAGCATAAAGAGTATAAAACTTGACCTATATAGAAGCCTTAGATGCCATTCTATGGCATGAGATTGATCCCATCTTTTCCACTTTAGGGAACACTCTTAACTTAGTAGTTTAGAGTAGATTAAAACTTGAGTCACTTTAGATGGGAGCACTTGGTGAAATTGAATTATGAAAACCTTGGAATGATGAGTCATTCTATTGAGATGTTTTGACATGTGTTGAGAAACACAAATGGTTTATGATGATGAAAATGTTGAGGCATGAGCCTTGACCCTTTGATAAAACTGATGGTTGGATTCGGATACGATACCATTCCAAATTTACCGTACAACCACACTACCTCAATTGGGTAAGGCTTAGCCGGAAGTTTATATGCATTAGTATTAGTTCCCTCGTAGGAGAGGTCTGAGCTGAGGCTACCTCTCAATGTTGTCCACCTATGAAGTGCCCAAGATGACAGATGGTCATGGTTGGGAGGCCATGCTCATAGGAGAGGTGCTTATACTAGGGTGTGTAAAGGGAAGGTTATGTTTGATTATCTGCATACTAAGTATGATGATTCAGGGTTATCCCTGATAGATGTATCGAATATTGTGGTGAAAGTGTACCACCTCTACGGAGTGTCAAATTAATCGAATAGCCACGTCCGCAGTTATGGACAGTTGGAATGGCCATACTGTTTCGTTGTCAGATGTTTTCAAAATGACTTATGAAATGAATGATGAATTTTGACTTGATCACAATAGGGTTGTGTTTTATGACAATAGCTTCCCAACTTAAGTGATTCTAGAACTTTATTTTATCGTTCTTTGCTTTATAACTCGGCTTAGGTTTCAAACTTAACTTTATAGTTAAACATAGAGTTAGCACTTTAACTTAGAATGATACTACTTGTTAGTGGTAGTTTGGGAGTACTTTAAGAGTACTGATGGCTTTTGTCCCTGGCTATTCTCATGGCCAGACTATGAAGGAGACTATCAAGATGATGGCCAGCAGGACGGCTATGATAACTAGGATATCTGTCTTCGTCAGCATTGCATGTGCCCCTGAAGATGAACCCCACCGCTACGCTTATCTTTTATTCCGCTGCTTGTTGTATTAAGACTGGATCATGAGATCTTTATTTGTGTAAGACCTTATGTATGGTTTGTAATGGATGATGTACTGTGATATCCAATCCGTTATGTCTCGCAAAAATGGTAATCCTGGGATTGCGAGGTATGGCATAATGGGCATGTGGGATTAAAAATCCGGGTGTTGACACCCAGTATGCAACACAGGCCAAAACAGTAATGAGCCGAAAAGTTAATAGGCCATAGCTGGTCTACAAATTAATGGGTCGTCTTCTTATTGGGCTTGTCTCATGGGCTAGACCACTTAATAATTAGCAGTCCTTAGATTCCACCATAGTTTTTTGACCGTTAACCGCGGTAACCGGATGTTAATGACACTTGCCATGTGGATGTTTGCATGACGTCTATAGTCAACGGGGATGGTGAAACCAATCTACCACTACACGGATTTCCGTGGTTGAATGGTGTGATCCACCACGGTCGGTAAAAAACCATGGTAGATTCTTTGGGGATGGGGCTTTTACCATGGAGGACATCCATTGCGGAAGACTTTTTAACCATGAAAAATGGGTCTTCAAGCATGCAAATCGTCTATTGTAAAGCCAACCTCTCTTGTAGTGTATTCTAATTGGCTAGTAACGATCCGTTTTGCATTTCTATTTTAATGGATTAAATTGCATAACTACCAAAATTCATTCAGAAATTGGAGTCAGTATGATGGGGATATGCCAATCGGGGTATACCCAGAAGGCCGGTTCGACTGACTTAGGCCCATGGTGAGTGGGCCTAGAGGCACGACAACTAGAATGCAACTGAAGGCAAAGCCCGGCGACTAGAAGCTGAAGGCCCAAGATTCTAGCTAGGCCCAGTCGGATTAGGTCAAATCCTCCGAAACCTAAATTGGTTCAGTTGTAATCTTGTAAACCCTAGCGAGGTGTCCCTATATAAACCTCCCTAGGGTACCATGTATACTTACAGGCTATTAGCTATTCCATCCAAGCGACTCGCTGCCTAGCCGTCGAGTTCGCCGATCTTGTAATCCACTCACCAGCAATACAATCTAGCAGGAAGTAGGTCTTTACCCTACGGGGGGCGAACCTGGGTAAATCCCCTATGTCTGCTCCCAATCTTGCACCATGGATGGTGACTTGCTCTTTCCCCCAAACATATCAATCATTATCCCTGGTAGCGACTGTCGTGGTCATTCCCACGATAGTGGCACCCACCTTGGGGCTTGGCCAGTCAAGCCTAAGATCTGCGGTGAGACCCTACGTCCCGGTCAACCGGACGATCGCCACTGGCCGCATGGTTGCTAGCGGCAGATTCCTTTAGATCTTGCCGAGCAACTACATCCCGGTGTCGCGCCCGGTTACTCACGCTGCGGTTATGCCGGTCGGCACCATCAATCTCTTCGTCGGGTTCATGGGCGTCATCAACCCGGCAGAGCCGGCGATCATCGGTGGATCGCCACCACGCGATCTGCTCTCGGAGGAGCAGGTTCGCTCTATCACCCACCTCGCCTGACACGGCCAGGAGTGATGCGGCCCTCCGTGTCGACGACTTGGCGGCCCCTACTTCGGCCACCGGATCCATCACTGCAGCGTCGCACGAGGACTCCATCAAGTGAGTCTCCAATGCTGAGGACTTCGAGGACCCCTCCATCCTCAGGCTCTTCGACCCTGACGCCAGGTCGGAGTCCCATGACGAGGCACGAACCAGATCCAATCGCTACGATTCCATCTACATGGCAGGTAGCACCAACATGATGCCAGATCCCTTCTCTTCGCCCATTCCACCGACGATGGCGGTGGCGGAGATCGAGGAGTACCGCTAGCAGCTGGAGGTGGCCATGGTTAGGGAACAAGCCAAGTGCGAAACATTCTGCCTCGAGCAGCAAACGGCATAGGAGCGGTCGCTCTATCACCAGCGTCACATCCGGAGCTTCCTGAACCCTACCATTCAGGGCTGCTCCCTGAATTTCGATGACGAACACGACCCCGCAACATGTCACTCGATAGTAGTCGCCCACCAGCCGGGGCGCCTACGATCGGAGCTCCACCACCACCCTGCTGCTCGCCTCCTCTGGAGCAGCAACGGATCTTGATCTCCCTGCAGGCGCGCGATGCCAATTCTCCTTCTCTACTCCACCCTGATGGCCAATGTCATCACGGGACAGGCTGCAGTCACCAATCTCAACATCATGGGAGAGGGTGCGCTGCAGGTTAAATACACCCAAGCCCTACTCGCTAGGGCCATCGAGCAGCAAGTTGCGGGGGTCGACCCGTAGGGGCAGATGTACTCCCGCTCATCCAGCAGCAGCGTGGCCTCGAGTTGCCGCCCGACGGTCGCCAACCCCGTCAACTACCCCCGCCCAAGCCCAACGGCTCCAAGCACGGGGGCAAACCCCGTACTCTCCACCAACGAGCCGCGACCCACGCACAACACAGTCAGCGCCAATGGTCAGCCAATCGAAGCACGGACCCACATCCTGAACAACTAAACCTGGCTTGCCAGCAACACGACTTGAGGAATACCCTCACCAACCGCAGCAAGCCTGAGACAAGGGGATCCCTTAGCCGAATCGGCCCGCAATTCTTCAGACCAATGATCCGAGGCGAGAAGTACCCCTCCACCTTCAAAGTGCCAAGGTACATCGAGAAGTATGAACCCACATACGATCTAGCGGTGTGGATCAACAAGTACCTCATGGCAATGGGGATCGCCGGCCACATGGACCTACTCGCCGCTCGTTACCTCCCCTGATGATGGAGGGAGCGACTCTCCAATGGATCAAAACCCTCCCCGAGAACAACACCGACTCGTGGGAGGACATGCGAGACGCCTTCGTCGGGCACTTCAAGGGCTCCTACACCCATGCGACTACCATCGATGATCTAGAGCGTTGCACCTAGGGACTGCGCGAGTTGACCCACCACTGGGTACAACGATGGCAAGACCTGAGGATCAACGCTTCCGGCATCCACCCGGACACGGCAATCCATTGCTTCAAGAATGTGCCACCGGTACGGGCCCCTAATCGCCAAGATCAAGAGGGTCTACCAGACGCTTGACAACATCCCGGACCTCCTTGAGATCACCAAGCGCTATGCGGAGGAGGACCCCAACCAAGACTCAGATGATGAGTCGGGTGGGAGACGTCGCTCGGGTGACAACGATAATGGCATACACCGTGAGCTGCACCACAGAAACACTCGCCTCACCAGCAAGCACCATGGTGACGGGCGAGTCAACCTCGTCACCAACACCAGCTACGAGAAGTGCGACCCCAAGAACTACCATCGCGATGGTGGCAACTACTGTGACAGTGGTAACTGCCGCTCCAACAACGTGGTGAGGCTGAAATTCGACCCTACCGCCCTGCCCAACCGGCCATATGTCTATCGCAGCAGGGAGGGGAAGGCAAGGCGAGACAAGGTAGGAGCCAATGACGACCCACCAAGGTACAACGGCAACACCGGAAAATTCGGCCATGCTGCCGGCTCTCTACACACATTCACTAGGCTCGGCACCAAGCGCGAGAAGAATGTACTTGCCCGCGCAGTTGCCGTGAACATGGTGACCTAAGTGGACGTCCCTCGCTTCCTCAACTGGTCCGAGCAAAGCATCACCTGGAGCCACGAGGATCATGTGTCTAGGATCGAGTAACCCGGGAGAGTTGCCCTGGTGGTTAATCCCAAAGTGGCTGACTACTTGCTCCCAAAGAACTTGATGGACTATGGGAGCTCCATCAACATCCTTTACCTAGATACCTTTAGGACACTACAACTCCTGCAGTCGATGGTCGAATGGACCCTCACCACCTTCCACGACATCATCCCCGGTCAAAAGGTGTACCCGATCAGTAAGGTGACACTGCCAGTCACCTTCAGCATGCCAGCCAACTTCTGCACTGGGTGGATCATCTTCGATCTAGTGAACTTTCGTAGCCCCTACCACTGCGTCCTGCGGCGATAGGCATTCGCCAAGTTCATGGTGGCCCGCCATTCTGCTTATAACATGATGAAGCTTCTGGGGCCGCGGGGAATCATCACCGTCCACGACGACCCTGATATGTCCGTGGAATACAAGGACAACGGCGCCAAACTTTCCGGCACCATCATCACCAAGGAAACAAACCACGCAAACGAGCTCGCAGAATACGCGAGTAACATCCACAAGGACGACCCCATGATCCTGAAGAATCCCACCTCGGCTAGCGCTACACAGGCAACCTTCGAGGCCTCCGTGCACACACGCTCCATCGGGTTCATCCTAGGCGACTCGAGCCAAAAGATCACCCTGGGAACCAACATGAGCCCCGCATAGGAAGCGCGCTCATCGAGTTCCTCCGTGAGAATCATGACATCTTCGTATGGAAGCCATCTAACATGTCTGGTGTCCTGAGGGAACTCGTTGAGCACAAGCTAAACGCCGACCCAAAGGCGTGACCCATTAAGCAGTCGTTGTGGCCTTTCAATGAAGAGCTCCGCTACACAATAACCGAAGAAGTGCAATGGCTACTCATCGCAGGATTCATTCGTCCCATCAAGTAATCCAGGTGGCTGGTCAATCTATTCTTGGTTCTGAAGATAAAAACAACTTGCAGGATGTGCATCGACTACATTAACCTCAATAGCGCATGCCCAAAGGAGGAGTTCATCGTCCCACGCATCGACCAGATCATCGACTCGACCGTACGGTCCAAGTTGATGTGCTTCCTTGATGCATACTCCAGCTACAATCAGATCAGGATGGTCATCAAGGACGAGGATAAAATGGCTTTTATCATGCCGTTCGGAGCCTTCTAATATACCGCAATGACGTCGACCTCAAGAATGCTGGCGTGACATACCAGTGGTGCATGCAGGAGTGCCTAGCGAGCCAAATTGTCCAAAACATCCACGTCTACATCCAAGACATGGTGGTAAAGTCGACTCGCCAGAGCGACCTACTCATTGACCTGGCTGAAACTTTCGCCAATCTGTGGAAGTACAAGATCAAGCTCAACCTAGAGAAGTGCACATTCAGTGTGCCCACTGGCTAGCTCCTAGGGTACGTGGTCTCCAAACGAGGCATCGAGGCTAACCCCTCCAGGATCAGCACCATCGTGCGACTCGGAAAGCCTGAGTGCCTGCGCGATGTTTAGAAGCTGGCAGGACGAGTCGTGTGCCTCAGTCGCTTCATCCCCCAGCTCGGTGAGAAGGCAATGCCTCTCTACCGCTTGATGCGGAAGAATCCCATGTTTGTGTGGGACAACGAGGCTGAGAACACGCTCAAAGCGCTGAAGGAGGTGATCCTCGCAGCGCTAGTACTTGCCGCCCCCACTTACAAAGAGCCAATGCTCGTCTATGTTGTGGCCTCCAGTCGAGTCGTCAGCGCCGTGATGGTCGTCGAATGACCCGAGGAGGGCAAGGAGTGCCTCGTGCAGTACCCCGTATACTACATCAGCAAGGTCCTCGCCGAATCAAGGCAACACTACCCTAAGTACCAAAAACTGGTCTACATGGTCTTTCGATCCGAAAGGAGGCTCCCTCACTACTTCCAGGAGCATCCTATCACGATTGTCTCCTCCACCCCTCTACAAGATATCATCCGCAATCGCGACGCGACTAGGCGAGTCACAAAGTGGGCCGTCAAAATCGGCATCCAAAACATCAAGTACGAGCCACACAAGGCCATCAAGTTGCAAGCTCTAGCTAACTTCCTTGCTGACTGGGAGGAAGCGCAATAGCCCACGATGCTGCCATACATCCACTACTGGTCCCTCCACTTCGATGTATCAAAGAACACGGATGGCGCAGGGGCTAGGATAATCCTCACCTCCCCCAAGGGAGAAAAACTTCGATACGTGCTGCAACTCAACTTCATGCCCTGCACCAACAACATGGATGAGTATGAGGCTCTCCTCCATGGCATGCGAGCTGCCTAGGAGATGAACATGAATCGCCTCAAGTGCTACGAAGACTCCGACCTCATCGCCATAGAAGTCGCTAGCACCTGCGACATAGTCGCCCCCAACATGATAGCATACCACCAAGCGGTGGATGAGCTAGGGGGCTACTTCGCTGGTTACTCCATCGAGTGGATCGACCGTCAGAAGAACGAGGAGGCCGACACAGTCTCACGCAATGGATTGGCTCACTAAATGCCACCTCTCAGTGTCTTCCTTGACATCATCGGCAAGACATCGGTCTCCCCTCCAAAGGAGATTGACATCAGGATTCCATAGCATCCCGAGTCCACTCTGGTCGCCATGGTCATGGAGCCAAGAGACTAGACTGCTCCCTATGTCGCCTACCTCGAGCACAAGATCCTTCCCCCGGAAGAGACTAGGGCTTGCATGATCATGCGCCGTTGCAAGTCCTTCGTCATCATCAACGGCGAGCTCCACAAGCGTAGCGTGATAGTCGTGTACCAATGATGCCTAGAACCAGAAGAGGGTCGCAAGATCCTATAAGACATCCACGCTAGCGACTACGGCCACCATGTTGGTGCAAGGTCACTAGTTTCCAAAGCCATGCGCCACAACTTCTACTAGCTTACCACACACGCTGACGACTTCGACAACGTCCACGATGCATCGGGTGCTAGAAATATGCCAACCAGACGCACATCCCTGGTCCGGACCTCAAGAATATCCCCATCACATGGCCATTTGTCGTTTGGGGCATCGACATGGTGGCTCGGTTCATAACTGCCCCATCAGGATATACCCACCTCTTGGTCGTAGTCAACAAGTTCACAAAGTGGGTCAAGGTGAAGCCCATCAAGAAATGTGATGGCAAGACCGCCACCAAGTTCCTCCGCGAGCTGATTTATCGGTATGGCTACCCGCACCGCATCATCACCGACAATGGCATAAACTTTGCCAAGGGCACCACGGCTGACTTCTGCAAGGAGCATGGCATCCGACTCGACCTCGCCTCAGTTTCCCACCTGGAGTCGAACGGCCAAGCTGAGCGCGCCAATCAGAGCGTCCTCCACGGCCTCAAGCCAAGACTACAGGTCCCACTCAAGTGGATGCTAGGATGCTGGGTTGAAGAACTCCCCTCCGTGCTATGGGGCATTCACATCTCTACAACCGATCAACAAGGTTCACCCCCTTCTTCATGGTGTATGGCACTGAAGCCATCATGCCGACTGACCTGGAGAACGACTCGCCTCGGGTCATCCACTACACGAAAGAGGAAAATGAAGCCGTCTGTCAAAATAGGATCGATCTGCTCGATGAAGCACGCGACCTGGCTCGCTCCCGCACCGCCATCTACTAGCAACGTCTTCGCCGCTACCACAGCCACCGAGTTCAGACTCGCACCTTTCAGGAGGGCGACCTAATCCTATGACTCATCCAGGACAAGAAGGGCATGCACAAGCTCTCCCTCCTATGGGAGGGGCCATTCGCCATAGGTCGAGTCATAGGCAACAATGCCTACTACCTCATCGACATACGAGGTGATGGCTAGCTCGACATTGAGCGGCCATGGAATGTGAATCTCGTCTGAAAGTTCTATACATAGAAATACAAATACTGTCCACACAAATTGTGTCCACCTGCCTTTCCTTGTGCCTATTGCACTCATACATTCAACAATAGGCTAACTATGGTAGTCAACCCTTGGCCGAGTGACAGACACGGCTAAGTAGTGCGGTTCAAGGGCACCGAAAATAACTCAGGTCTTCCATTGTCCATGAAAATGCCAACCCGGAGCCAGCATCAGAGTCGCTTAGCCCGATTGGCTCCCCGGGCCAAGACGACTGGTTGTGCTCCCCACAACACTCTGTCCTCCTCATCCTTGCGCACAATGACTCGAACAGATAAGTACCACACTCGGGTACTCATTCTAAAATGAACCCACATGCGGCTGGTGAACACACCAAGTATGAGAGCCTACCATGGACTTGCCAAGCGACCGGGTTTCCGAGCCAGGAGGAGAGACGTGCTACACACTAAACAGTGCCCAACGTCCTCACCCACCTTGGGCATACGACTCGAACAGTTAAGTACCACGCTTGGGGAGTCGCTAAAACAAACCCACTCGCATTCAGGGAAAACACTAAGTACAGCATACCCCCTAGGGTCGCAATGCGACTGGCTCCATGAGCCACAGCGAGTTGACTTAAGCTACCTAAACAGCTTCTAACACATATCGCCAGCGCTAAACATATAAGCATGACTCAAACCCAACAGCGAATCCGCTCAGGGACTTGCACAATTCAATCAATCAAGACACAAAAAACAAAGAGACTAACTCCGCAATATCATACGAGTCGATTAGTATAATACCAAGTTACAAAATATATTATTCACCAACAAAACACTATACAAAAGGCCAGTTGCCACATAAAACTTACACTACATACTAATCTCTTATTCTATAGGCTTCTACGAAGAGGCACCATCCGCGCCCTTGACCCCCAAAAAGGGCTTCCACGGGTTCATCGGGTAGGTCGTCAGCGACTTCGCGATCGACGACTGAAACCTTCGCTCTGATTGAAGGTCGCGATGCGTGAGCTCGGCATCGTTTGGCGCCACTCGTGTCTCCTAGTACGGTAGGAGATCTCCCATCGCCAATACGCGCTCTGTGTACGGAGCAGCCTTCGCATTGAGGGAGAGGACATCGGTGATCTCCACCTTGCCATTCGCCGAGGGATATCCGTTGGTGACGTCGTCAAGGTCGAAGTCTTCTGGGAAATGGGTGAGCTCAAGGCTTGGCGCCATGGTGGCTCCACGTTAGGACTCGGATCGTGCCATCCACTCGTCGATCGCAAACACCTCTTCAAGGTACCTCCACACCTACATCAACCCCCCGAGAATCACCTTGGTGGGAGAGATGCCTTGAAGGACCGCTTGGACGCACATCGCTGATGTCATGGCCACGTTCAGCACCACCGTCACGCACTACTCGGCGAAGAACGTCTGCACGGCGAGATCTCCTTGGCCTACAACATCTGCACGGCGTCAGCAAATCAAGCTTCAGAAGCGGAAAATACTCGGGGACTCGATGCGTTTAGTGGTGCGCTACTCGTAAATGGAAAAGGATCAGAGGACGTACCAAGAAACTTGCAGCAGTTCTCCGTGATGAAGCTTTTCAAGGCAGAGAATTTGCCCTGTAACCCCATGATGACGGAGTCCGATGCCTTGCACTCCTCCACTGCCGCCGCAACTGTGGCCTTCGCCCTCTCCTCGGAGGAGGTCATCGTCGATTTCGCCAAATCTAGCTCCTTTGTCAATGCGTTGGCCTTCTTTTCTACCGCGGTCATAGCGGTCTTTGCTTGATCCAAGTTAGCGGCCGGCACATCGCCTTCGAGAGCCTTGGCAAGTGCGGCGGCATGGTCACCTACATTCAAGAAACACCTAGTTATCAAGACGCAGGTGCAAGAATCCAAAATGTCTCAAGAAAAAAACACTTACCCGCGGCAGCTTGAAGGAGCCAATTGCTTTCCTAGGCCAACTGCAGGTTGCACTCTACTTTCTCCAATGCAGCTCTCCGTTCTGTGGACTCGTGTTGCAACATAAACAGAAAACAAAAACATTCAGCTTCAAGACTCGACTCACTACTTCCTACCGACTCAACTCTTGGGGACTAGAGGATCAAAGATTTTAAGTTTCTAGTCGCTAAAATTTAGCAACCAGACCCTCAGGGACTATACATACCTGGAGGGCTTCAACTAGCATGTGGTGGAGCTTGACTACATCCATCACGGGCATCGAAGGCTTCCCAATGTTGCTATCTATCACCTCAGCGACTGATGGTGATAGCATACTAGTCGTAACGGATGAGTGATTCGCCATGAATCGTGGAAAGGTCAAGGCCACCGCCCTTGGTACACCAGTCACCGGTGCGGACGCTTCTGGAGGCAGATCGGCCTTGGCCGGCTCTGCTCCCGTGGTTGCTCCCTTCTCTGGCACAATCGTGGTTTCGCCCTCCTTTGAGCTCGAGTCAGTCGCCTTGGTCAGCTCGTTCTTCTTCTTATTTGCGCCTCCATCCGGCACCTTGGTGGAATCTCCCTTCCACTTCTTGGAAGGATCTTCTCTAACTTCGGTGCCGGTCGGTGGAACCTTGGGGACAATTAATCTTCTTGGGGTCGCCCCTGCGAGTCCATGATGATCAGCGACTAAGAGATTTAGGAATAACAATATGACAAACCAGAGACATGTATGCTTACTTGGTGATCGGAATAAAAAACAGGCTTGTGCTGATATGCGCGGGCTTCTCCAGCTCGGGGCATATCGAGCGAGTCAGCCCCCTTTCCAGCAAGCTTGCCTGCCGCTTCGCCACGGGCTTCCTCACCGACTTGGTGGCCACCGCGGGGACCTCATGCTCCTCCTCTTCTGATTCCTTCACTGGTGGAGTCACTAGTACCGCAGCTGCCTGGACTTTTGGCTTTGGCGCTGTTGAGGTGCTTGCTCCTTTCGTCGCCAACAGGGCCTTGGTAGCTTCATCTGCAGCCTTTGGCTCCATCACTAGAGCTCGGTCCTCTGGTACCTACGCCGCAGCCGCGGCCTCCTCCTCGTCGGATTCGCCTTCTGACGACCATGGCCACGAATTTGGTCACCGACTTCGCTAGGGGCCTTGTCTTTGGAGCAAACTTGGCCAGAGTAGGCACTCTCTGAGAGTTGTGCTCGTCGACGAGCTCCACATCACTGTCAAACTCTTCGAGGTTGTGGCTAGCCTCGATATCATGCGCTTCCACAACTTCCTCCTCGCTCTCAAAGCTTTCTACTTCCTCTACAAGTTCCTCGGGAACTTCCTCATCAAGCGGAGGAAGCCAGTTCTCGAGAACCTAGAAAAGTTGAAAAGCAAATGGGGTTAGCGACCCGACTCAATTAAGCGACTGCAAAACTACGGCTGCGAAACTACGACTTCAAAGATAAGATAACTTGCCGGAGGAGCTTTCCACTTTCTAGCGGTGTACAGAGCCAACCCGGCCTTCGTACCAATGAACTCTGCCTTGGTGATCTTCCGAGCTGTGATGTAGTCCTCTGACTCCCACGGTTCACTGCTCGATCTTGTTGGGTCATCTTGCCTGGTATACTGGCACATCCATTTAGCTCGGGTGGCCACGGGACCAGTCACCGCCTAAGCCAAAAATTATACAAATTGGTGGTCTCCAACACTTCTTCCTCTAGCTCCCTGATCCGGGACAGCATCTCGTCCATGACAATCTTCTGGTCGCTGGGGATCTTGTCCGGTGATAACCTGCGCGGCTTGCTCCTTTTGGTGGTGTACGTCAGGATTGACACCTCGCCGGCGGGGGTGGATCCCTTCACATAGAACCAATATTTCTTCCACTTGTTCATCACCTTTTTCGGCAGCAGCAGCTTCAGGATCTTGGCCTTGGGCTTCAGCTGGAAGGTCACGCTGCCCGCTGCTAAGATGAAGCCGCCCTTCCCCTCATGGCTGACACGGCCGTGGAATAGTTCTAGCCAAAGGGGGAAGTAGGGGAGGCACCCCAGGTAGCATTCACAGAACGATACAAAGATGACGAGTTGCTCGATGATGTGAGGCCCTAGATTGGAAGGATTGATGGCATAGTAGGCACATAATCGGCGGAAGAAGATCGTGGTTGGAAACAACAATCCCTTTTCCAGATGGCTGAGGAAGCAGATAAACTCCCCTAGCCACGGCTTCTGCTCGGTCTCGCCAGACACGGGAATGCAGCAGTTCCCATTGCCAAGGATTCTGGCCTCCTGGAATGACTTTAGGACAGCCACGGTGCATTTGGACTTGCCCCATAGATATTTTGTGGGAGCCATCAAGAGAAATGTCGCTCGGTCTAGAAATTCTGGATTGGGAGAGGTTCTAGGAGACTAAAGATGGGGGGAGGCGGAGAACTGCGAGGAAGTTCCGCACTTCCCTCTATCCCTCTCCTTATAAAGCGGCGCTAACTGGCAGTTTTAGGATAGCCGTTACTTCGTGGTAATTCTGCCAAAGTTACTATTGGAGTTACCAAACGGCTAGTTTGACTGAGATGATGGTCCAACTTCGACCAAATTGGTCACTTGACTCGCCTGCTTGCTTGCTTGCCCATTCCAATCGGCTGGGCGAGGCAACTTAGGCATATTATTACTTGCCAAAGTTGCGACTGAAAACACACAGGAAGGCTTCTCATTAGAGGAGTTTGCCGCTGATTTGACTGGGCATCCACTGGACTCGCTTACTCTGACTACCAAGTTGACACCTTCACTGAATAACCCTCGTCGCACTTGGGGACTACTGATGGGGATATGCCAATTGGGGTATACCTAGAAGGCCGGTTCGACTAACTTAGGCCCATGGCGCGTGGGCCTGCAGGCACGCCCACTGGAATGCGACTGAAGGCAAAGCCCGGTGACTAGAAGCTGAAGGCCCAAGATTCTAGCTAGGCCCAGTCAGATTAGGTCAAATCCTCTGAAACCTAAACTGATTTGGTTGTGATGGGGATATGCTGAACGGGGTATACCAAGAAGGACGTTACGATTGGCCCAAGGGCCTTGCGAGTGGGCCTGTAGGACGGCGACTGGAATGCAACTAAGGAGAAGGCCTGACGACTAGAAGCTGGAGGCCCAGAAGCATAGCCGAAGCCCAGTCGGATTAGGTCAAATTTTCCGAATCCTTAACTAGTTCAGTTGTAAATATTGTAACCCTAGCGAGGTACCTCCTATATAAACCTCCCTAGGGTTCCCTTTGTACTCACGTTCCATCATACACACCCTCAAGTGACTCGCTGCTTAGACGTCGAGCTCGCCACCCCTTTAACTCGCTCTCCGCCAATACAATCTAGCAGGAGTAGCTCTTTACCCTCCGGGGGGCCGAACCTGGGTAAACTCATGTGCATCCGCCCCCATCTCGCACCACAGATGGCCACCAACTCTCGCCCCAAATACTATCAATCGCTACCCCTGGTAGCGACTACCATGGCCATTCCCACGATAGTGGCGCCCACCGTGGGGCCTGGCCGGTCTGGCCTGAGTTCTGCGGCAAGACCCTACACACCGATCGGTCGGCCGATCGCCACAGGCCACATGATCGCCACCAGCGGGATCTTGCAGATCCTGCCTAGCAGCTACATCCTGGCGTCGTGCCGGATGACGCACGGCGCGGTGATGCCAATCGGCACCATCAGCTTGTTCGTCGGCTTCACCGACACAGTCAACCCGCCGGGAACGGTGATCGTCGGTGGATCGCCACCACGCCGCAATCTGCTCTTAGAGGGCCAGATCCGCTCCATCAGCCGCCTCGCCACTTAGTACGACTCGGCTGCCAGCAACGCGGCTAGGAAAGATGCCATTGCGGACGATGCGGCTCTCCACGATGATGCCGATTTGGTGACCACAGCCTCGGTTGCCGGATCCATCACTGCCGCATCACGGGAGGACTCCATCACGTGGGTCTCCAACCCTGAGGATTTCGAGTACCCCTCCATCCTCGGGATTTTCGACTCCGAATCTAGATCGGAGTCCCCTGAGGACTTCCGCGCTAGATCCAATCGCTTCAATGCGATTTACATGGCGGGTAGCACGAGCGCCCCGCCAGATCCATTCTCCATGCCGATTCTGCCGACTACAATGGCGACAGAAGTGGAAGAAGCCCACCTGTGACTAGAGGAGGCGTAGCATAGGGAGCTAGCCGAGCACGAGAAATTCCACCTCGAGTGGGAAACAGCGCAGGAGCTCTCACTCTACCATCAACGCCGCATCAGGACCCGCCTGAACTCCAACATCCAGGGACGCGTCCTTAACTTCAACGACGAGAGCGACCTGCATGCGTAGCCGAGCGCGAATACTGTGAAACACGTCACTAGGCGCCAGCAACCGACCACCACCCGGCGCACCAGCGACTGGAGCCCCACCGCCACCCATTGGTCGCACGCCCCCAGTGGACCAGCCGCGAATCATCATCTCGCCATAGGCCCGCGATGCCAACGGGCTCCCACTGTACTCCACTCCAATGGACAACATCATCGTGGTTGACGCCGTGGTCGCCCACCTCGACATCCAAGGAGAGGGCGTGCTGCAGATCCAGTATGCTAAGTCCCTACTTGCCAGGGCCGTCGAGCAGCAAGCCATGGGAGTCGCCTCGCGGGGGCGGATGTATTCCGCTCATCAGCAAGCATGGCAGCCTCAAGCGCCCCCCCCCCCCAACCATCGCCAACGCCGTCACCTACCCACCACCCCAGCCCCTGGCGCACCAACCACGGGCCGCCAACCCCGCGCTCTCTACCAACGAGCCGCAGCCGGTGAACAACACGGTCTCCTCCAACGGGCAACCCATCGATGCATGAATGCACATCGTCAACAACTAGGCCTGGCAGGCGCGCCAGCCCAACGACCGGAGGCACACCCTCTCCAACCGCGGGACCCCGAACCCGGGGGTTCGCTCAGCCGAGTCGGCCCCCAGTGCTTCGAGCCAATGATCTGAGGCGAGAAGTACTTCAAGGCGCCCAAGGAGATCAAAAAGTATGATCCCATGTACGACCCAGCGGTGTGGCTGGACACGTACCTCATGGCGATGGGAATCGCCGGTCAGACTGACCTGCTAGCCGCTCGCTACCTCCCCCTGATGATGGAGGGAGTGACCATGCAATGGATAAACACCCTCCTAGCTGACAACATCGACTCGTGGGAGGAGATGCGAGACGCCTTCATCAGGCACTTCGAGGGATCCTACACCTACGCCACCACCATCGAGGACCTGGAGCGATGCATCAAGGGGCTGCACGAGTCGACCCGCCACTGGATCCAGAGGTGGCAAGAATTATGGATCAACGCCACCGGCATTCACTCGGACACGGCGATCCACTTCTTCAAGAATGCGTGTCGGTACGAACCCCTGGTCGCTAAGATCAAGAGGGTCAACCGGATGCTCGACAACATCCCTGACCTCCTCGAGATCGCCAAGATGTACGCGGAGGAGGACCCCAACCAGGATTCCGACGATGAGTCGGGAGGAAGATGCCATACCAGCGGCCACAACAACAGGCAACATCACGACATGCGTTACAGCAACACTCGCCTCACCGGCAAGCGCCGCAGTGACGGGCGAGTCGACTTCGCTGCTAACGCCAGTTACGCCCAACGCGACCCGAAGAACTTCCACCGGGACGGAGGAAACTACCGCGCCAACAACACGACGAGGCCGAAATTCGACCCCGCCGCCCTACTCAACCAACCCTACGTCTACCACAGTAGGGAGGGGAAACCTGCCACCCACACCACTGCGGACTGCCATTCTCTAAAGGAGATCCAAAAGGCAAGGCGAACAAGGGAGGACCCCAACAACAACCCACCAAGGGACAACAGCAACGCCGTCGGGTTCAGAAATGTTGTCGGCTCGCTGCACACTTTCACCGGGCTCGGCACTAAACACGAGAAGAAGGTGCTCGCCCGCGCAGTCGCTGTCAATGCGGTGCCCCAAGTCGACATCCCCCGCTTCCTCAACTGGTCCGGGCAAAGCATTACCTAGAGTCACCAAGATCACGCGCCCAGGATCGAGTACCCAGGGCGAGTCGCCCTGGTGGTTAGGCCCAAAGTGGCCGACTACTGGCTGCCCAAGATGTTGATGGACGGTGGAAGCTCCATCAACATCATGTACTTGGACACATTCAAGAGGCTCCACCTCCTAGAGTCAGCGATCGAGCCGACACTCACTACTTTCCACGGCATCGTCCCCGGTCGGAAGGCATACCCGATCGGCAAGGTGACGCTGCCAGTCACCTTCGGCACACCAGCGAACTTCCGCACCGAGCGGATCTTCGAGCTGGTGAACTTCCACAGCCCCTACCACTGCGTCCTAGGGCGCCAAGCATTTGCCAAGTACATGGCGACCCCGCATTGCGCCTACAACATTATGAAGATCCCGGGGCCAAGTGGCATCATCTCCATCCACGGCGACCCCGACATGGTCATGGAGTGTGAAGACAAAGGCGCTGAGCTCGCCGACACCGTCATTGCCATAGAAACAAATCACGTGGACAAGCTCGTGAAATACACGAGCAACGTCGACAAGGATGACCCACCATCCTGAAGAAGCCAACCGCCGCAAGTTCCACCTTCAAGGCAACCACACACACCCGCACTATCGAGCTCGTTCCAGGCGACTCCAGCTAGACGGTTACCATCAGCACAAACATGAGTCCCGCATAGGAAAGCACGCTCATCGGGTTCCTATGTGAGAATCACGACATCTTTGCATGGAAGCCATCCGACAAGCCTGGTGTCTCGAGGGAAATCGCTGAGCACAAACTTAACGCCGACCCCAAAGTGCGACTAGTAAAGCAGTCGCTACGGCCCTTCAATGAAGAGCGCCACCAAGCAACCAGTGAAGAAGTGCAGCGCCTACTCACCGCAGGCTTCATTCAGCCCATCAAGTACTCAAAGTGGCTGGCAAACCCATTCCTCATTCTGAAAAATAAAAACACCTAGAGAATGTGCATCGACTACACCATCCTTAACAACGCCTGCCCGAAGGAGGAGTTTATCCTACCGTGCATCGACCAGATCATCGATTCGACCGTGGGATTAGAGTCATTGTGCTTCCTCGATGCGTATTCTGGTTACAACCAGATCAAAATAGCGGTCGAGGATGAGGAGAAGACGGTGTTCATCACGCCATTCAGCGCCTTCTGCTACACGGCCATGATGTTCGGCCTCAAGAACGCCGGCGCCACCTACCAAAGGTCCATGCAAGAGTACCTTGTGAGACAAATTGGCCTGCAACATACATGTCTACATTGACAACGTGGTGGTAAAATCCACCCGCTAGGACGACCTACTCGCTGACCTGGACGAGACCTTTGCAAATCTACGGAGGTACAACATCAAGCTCAACCCAGGGAAATGCACCTTCGGCGTTCCCACTAGACAGCTCCTGGGGTATGTGGTCTCCAAGCGAGGCATCGAGGCCAACCCCACCAAGATCGACACCATCGCGCGGCTTGGGAAACCCGAGTGCCTACACGACATCTAGAAGTTGGTCGGGTGAGTCGCGGCTCTTAGTCGCTTCATCTCGTGGCTCGGCGAGAAGGCAATGCCCCTCTACCGCCTGATGCGCAAGAACCCCACGTTCCAATGGGACGCAGAAGCAGACAACGCACTCAAGGCACTCAAAGAAGTTCTACTCGTGGCTCCACTACTCGCCGCCCCAATCGACAAAGAGCCAATGCTCGTCTACGTCGCGGCCTCCACTCGAGTCGTCAGCACCGTAATGGTTGTTGAATGGCCAGAAGAGGGCAATGAGCGCCCTGTACAGCACCCTGTCTACTACATCAGTGAGGTCCTGATGGACTCAAGGCAGCGCTACCCGCAGTACCAGAAACTGGTATACGCGGTGTTTTGAGCCCAACGGCGACTCCCCCCACTACTTCCAGGAGCACCCAATCACGGTCATCTCCTCCGTGCCACTACAGGACATCATCCGCAACCGCGAGGTGGCTGGGCGAGTCGCCAAGTGGGCTGTCGAAATCGGTGTCCACAACATCAAATACGAGCTGCGCAAGGCAATCAAATCGCAAGCTTTGGCCGATTTCCTCACCGACTGGGAAGAAGTATAGCAGCCGGAGAAGCTCCCCTACCTCCATTACTAGTCGCTCCACTTCGACGGTTCCAAGAACACCAATGGCGCCGTGGCCGGGGTCATACTGACCTCCCTCAAGGGAGACAAGCTCCGCTACGTGCTCCACTTCGACTTCAAGCCCTGCACCAACAACATGGCCGAGTACGAGGCCCTCCTTCACGGCATGCAGGCCGCTAAGGAGATGAACATCAATCGCCTATGGTGTCCGACCTAGTCACCGGCCAAGTCGCGGGGACCTGTGACGCTGTCTCCCCGACAATGATAGCATACCGCCAAGCGGTAGACTAGCTGGGAGGGCACTTCACTGGTTACTCAGTCGAGTGGATCGATAGGCGCCAAAACAAGGAGGATGATGCCCTCTCCCGCATCAGGTCGGCCAGGCAAACGCCACCCACAGGAGGCTTCCTCGACATCATCCACAAGCCTTCGGTCTCCTCGCCCAAGGAGATCAATATCAGGATACCACTATAGCCTGATCCCGCCCTAGTCATCATGGTCATTGAGCCCAGCGACAGGACCGCACCATACATCTCCTTCCTCGAGCACAAGGTCCTTCCAAGCAACGAGACGGAAGCGCGAATGATTGTGTGCCATTGCAAATCCTTCGTGATCATAAATAGCGAGCTCCACAAACGTAGCTTGGCCGGCGTGTTTCAGCGCTGCGTACATCCAGAAGAAGGACGCAAGATCCTCCAAGACATCCACGCCAGCGACTGCTGCCATCACGCCGGCGCCAGGTCGCTGGTCGCCAAAGCCATGCGACACGGCTTCTACTGGCTCACTGCACACGCCGACGCCATTGGCATTGTCCAAAAATGCGTCGGGTGCCAGAAGTACGCCCACCAGACGCATCTCCCTGGTTCGGCACTCAAGACCATCCCCATCACCTGGCCATTCGCCGTATGGGGCATGGACATGGTCGACCCATTCAAGAAGGCCCCATCCGGCTTCACCCACCTCTTGGTCGCGGTCGACAAGTTCACCAAGCGGGTCAAAGCCAAACCGATCAAGAAGTGCGATGGCAAGACTGCCACCAAGTTCCTACGCGAGCTCATCTACCAATATGGCTACCCGCACAGCATAATAACGGACAACGGCACCAACTTTTCCAAGGGCCCCATGGAAGAATTCTACGAGGAGCACAGCATACGACTCGACCTCGCCTCAGTCGCCCACCCGGAGTCGAACGGCTAAGCGGAACACGCCAATCAAAGTGTCCTCCATGGGCTCAAACCGTGACTTCAGGTGCCCCTCAAGCGAACCCGAGGATGCTGGGTCAAAGAGCTCCCCTCTGTAATATGGGGCATCCGCACCTCCATCAACCGCTCCACGGGGTTCACGTCCTTCTTCAAGGTGTACGGCGCTGAGGCCATAATGCCAACTGACCTGGAGCACGACTCACCTCGGGTCGCCAACTATGTAGAGGCGGCGAACGAGATCGCCCGCCAAGACGGAGTCGACTAGCTCGACAAAGCACGCGACCTAGCTCGCTCCCGCACATCCATCTACCAGCAGGGACTCCGCCGCTACCACAGCCGCCGAGTCTAGACCCGCCCCTTCCAGGAAGGCGACCTGGTCCTATGACTGGTCCAGGAGAAGAAAGGCATGCACAAGCTTTCCCACCCATGGGAGGGGCCATTCTCCATAGGGCGAGTCCTCGGCAACGATGCCTACTACCTCATCGACATACGAGGTGACGACAAGCTCACGGTTGGGAGGCCATGGAATGTAAACCTCCTCCGAAAGTTCTATACATAGAACTAAAGTTTGTACTCAGATGCTATATAATGAAATCATTTTGGATCACACAAATTGTGTCTACTCGCCATCTCTTTGTGCCAATCGCACTCATATGTTCAGCAATACGCTACCTACAGAAGTCAACCCTTGATCGAGCGACCGCACGGCTAAGTAGTGCGACCCAAGGGCACCAAAGATATTTGGGCCTTGTGTCGTCCACGAACACGCTACCCTGGAGCCCCCATCGGAGTCGCCCCGCTCGACTGGCCTGTCGGGCCAAGACGACCGATAAACGCTTCTCACAGCGACTTGTCCTCCCCATCCTCATGCAAAGCGACTCGAATGGTTAAGTACCACGCACGGGGACTTCGCAACGAGAAACCCCACGCGGCTCAGGAACATACCAAGTAAGAGAGCTGCCTTGGACTCGCCACACGACTGACTTTCCGAGTCAGGGGAGAGACGCGTTACAAACAGCACATCAGATCCTCACCTACGATGGGCGTGCGACCAGAACGGCTAAGTACCACGCTCGAGGACTTGGTTAAACCAACCCTGCTTGCGCCCGGGACAACAGCTAAGTACAGAACCCCTTTAGTGTCGTAGCGCGACTAGCCTCATGCGCCATGACAAATGAGCCAAAACCATAATAAAAATCCAAAGCAAACACACATGCACATAAACGAGGTAAACCCTACCAAAGGGCGGACGCGCTTGGGGACTCGCCCAGATAAAAATCAACATAGAATATATTTTACCATGCATTGCGAGTCGATTGACTCCTCTTACTTCCATAAATAAGTATTGCTCACATTACAGAAGTGGCCACACAGCACGGCTTACAAAAACCCCTTAGGGCGGCGATTCATTTTGCAGGCTCTAAAGAAGAAGCGCCACCGTCACCCTTGACACGGATGAACGGCTCCCACAGATTCGTTGGGTACGTCGTCAGTGACTTCGACAACACCGACCGGAATGGTTTCTCCGACTTCAGGTCGCGATGTTCCGGCTCGGGGTCGTCCGATGCTACAACCATCTCCTGGTACGGCAGCAAGTCCCCCATCACTAGCACCCGCTCCGCGAATGGAGAATCCTTGGTGGTCAGCCTCATAACCTCTGACATCTCCACCAAGCTAGTCGCTGAAGGGTAGCCACTAGTGACGTCGTCGAGGTCGAAGTCATCGGGGAAATGCACGAGCCCCAGGCTCAACACCGTTGTGGCCCCGCGACTGAAGGCCGATCGCGCCATCCACTCCACGACGGCAGGCACCTCCTCCAAATAGCGCCACACTTCATTCAATCCCCTAGGAATAACCTCGGTGGGGGACATTCCTTGGAGCACGGCCTGGACACACAGCGCCGAGGCGGTGGCCGCGTTCACCACCGCAGTCACACATTGTGAGGCATTGAAGGTCTCCACCACCGGGTCACTTTGTCCTATCAAGGCTGCAATGTCAGACACCCAACGTCACTAAGTACTCACCCGCTCAGGGACTTGCTGCATATCACTCACCGAGGAGTTTCCGGCAGCTCTCCGTCACATGGTTCTCAAGGGCACCAAGGTCGCCCTGCAACCCGAGGATGATCGAGTCGGTAGCCTTCCGTTCCTCCTCCGCTGCGGCGACTGCAGCATTGGCTCGCTCTTCAGAAGAGACCATTGATGCCTTCGCCTCTTCCAGCTCCTTCACCAGCAAGTCGATCCGCTCTTTCACCGTATCTAGTTCAACTGCAGGAACATATCCCTCGCGGGCCTTGGTAATCGCAGCTGGAAGCCCTTCTATGAAGCAAAAAGCAACACAAGTTAGTCGTGCGTAAGCAGCAACAGTTCGAACTCGCCAAGAGAGGCAACAACCTACCAGCAGTTTCTTGGAGTCGCTGGTTAGCCTCTTGTGCCACGCGCAGGTCATGTTCCAGGCGTTCCTTTGCAGCTTGCCAATCCGACGATTCCCTCTGTAGGCCTGCCAATAGAACAATGCTGAGCGACTGGACGATCAAAAATTACAAGTGTCCAGCCATTGAAATTCAGCGACTAGACCCTCGGGGACTGTACAATTAAAACTTCCAACTGTCTAGCCGCTGAAACTTAACAACTAGACCCTCGGGGACTAGGCGACTAGAATATTTAAGTACTCAACCGCTGAAATTCAGCGATCAGGCACTCGCAGACTAGATATACCTGAATGGCGGGACAGAGCATGCGATGAAGTTCGCTGGCATCCATTGAAGGAACCACAAAAGACGTGCACCCACGACGCTTCCCAACATCTTCATCAACGATCTCTGGAATTTGCGGAGACTGGGTCTTCGCCGCGGTCCAGAACACCTTCGCCATGAAGCGCGGAAATGACGCGGCCATCTTTGTCGGGGCGCTAGTTGTCGGGGCCAATGGTTTTGGTGGTGGAGCCCCTTGGCTGGTTCTGATTGGGCGACCATCGCTTCTCCGGCACGAGTAGCGGAGTCACCCTCTTCCGCGTCGTCAGAGACGTCCCCCTGATACGTCCATTTTGCATCACTATTCTATGTCTTAATTCACTATTATTCATTGATATATTTCGTATTGAGAGGTGATACTTATGTTATTTCATCTGTTTTTGCATGGTTGATGACTTTTGGAGCATGGACCGCTGCAGTCAGGATTCTGATGGAAAAGGTGTTGTTTGGAGGCAAAATTCGCGCAGATTAGAAAATCTGGGAAAATATACAGAAAATCCTATTTTTCTAGAAGACTAAGGATGCCAGAAGACGGAGTGGAGATGGGCCACAGGGGGCCCACACCACCCCCTGGCGCGGGCAGCCCTAGGCCGCGCTAGGAGGTGGTGTGGCCACCCTGGCCCAATCCAGCCTCTCCCCTCTTGCGTATATCATCCTCCCAAAACCCTAAGACTCGGAAGCGACCACAGAAAGATTATGCCGCCTCTGCGGGGCGAAAACACCAAGGGAGAAAGATCTCTCCGGCAGACAGATTTGTGCCGGGGGAATTCCTTCCTGGAGAGGGGAGATCGTCGCCATCAACGCCATCATCAAGCCGGACTTCATCGGGATCATCATCATCACCACCATCATCACCATCAGCACCCTCATCACCATCTCCATATTGCTGTATTAATTGTGTTGAATCTTGCATAGTTCATAGGGGAAACTTTCCCGGTGTTGATTACTCTTTGTAGTTGATGCTATTGAGTGAACCGTTGAATTATTGTTTATGTTCAGATTGTTATACATCATTATTCCATCTCTGATCATGATCCATATGATGTCTTGTGAGTAGTTCGTTTTGTTCTTGAGGACATGGGAGAATTCTTGTTGTTAGTTGTGGAGTTATGTTGAGAAAGATTCAATAGATCGTTATTTAAGTTGTGGTGTACTTCTTCTAGTGGTGTCATGTGAACGTCGACTACATGACACTTCACCTATATGGGCCTAGGGGAATGCATTGTGTATTTGGCAACTAATCGTAGGGGTTGCCGGAGTGACAGAAACCTGAACCCCCGTTAGGAAACCATTGCACAAGAGACGTAAGGGTCTTAGAGTTTAAAGCTGTGGTTATGTTTCTACCTTAATTACTTTCTTGTACTTACGGATGTTTGCAAGGGGTATAATCACGAGTATGTATTAGTCTTGGATGGGGCGGTACATTAGCACAGGTTTCACCCACACAACACTTAGCAAGCTAGAGAAGATTAATCAACTATATGAAGCGAAAGCACTTGACGGTCTTCCCACGTGTCCTCGGGAACGTTTGGTCATCTTAAGTAATACAACCGGCTTATCCTTTGCTGCATAAAGGATTGGGCCACTTGCTGCATTTATGTCACATCCAAAAAAATCCAAATTTTGAAATGTGAAAATTTTAAACAAAATGAAGAACCAAGTTCTTCAAAATTCAGAAGGAACAAAAACTTTTGGAACATTTAATATAATGCCTCAAAAACCCAAGCCAAACAAAATGATTTTTGTTTGTGAAATGGTGTGCATGTTTTAAAAATCCCAAATCATGAAGCATGCATGAGCATCTTGACTTGGTTGCATTTTAAAAACCTAAGAGAAGTGAAAAATATCTCAAACCCTAAAACTCTAATTATTGGATAACACTAAGAACAACACAATACTATGGATATACTCCATATTTATATTAAACCAAAGAACTCCTATGAGGGCTAAAAAGATAAAGGACAAAATAATAAAACAATAGAGATTAGTTTCATCCAATTTGGATCCATGGATAAAAGATATAAATTATCTTGAGAATAGAATTAAGAAAAGCAATATTAGCTATTAAAGCCAAAGTAAATAAATTTGATTAGACAAATTTGAGTTGGAAAGTAAATGTGTTTTATAATGCCCTAAAAACCTAATTTGAGTTTTACAAAATTTTAGAAATTTGTTTGATTCAAATTGGATTCTTAAATCAAAAGTTTTTGGAGAAAACAGAAAAAGAAAAAGAAAAACTGAAAGAAGAAAAAATACAGCAGCAGCAGCTCAGCCCAAACCCTAGCCCACTAAGCCCACCCGGCACTCCCTTTTCCCCCTCTGTTTCTCACCGTCTCTCTTCGCACCCCCTCGCTGACGGCCCGACCCCACCTCCACGTCACTCTCCAGCTCACCGTCTTCCACCGCGGGGACGAACAGCCCTCTCCCTCCCCGGCCGTTTCTGTGTCGATTCGTTCGATTAAATTCGAGCGTTTCTGCGAATTAAACTCCACTCCGAGCCCTGCCCCTTAATCCCCACCCCCTCCTCTTCGTTTCCCCTCAGACACTGCCACCTAAGAGCCACTAGGCTGCTCGGAATCGAGCTCGGACCACCGCGGTCGCCGACGAGCTCTGGCGACAATTCCGGTGAGCTCTGGCCACGCCGCACCCTACTCTCTGCCCTATTTTGTTTGCCGTGTCCTGGTGTGTGTTTTAACTCCGTCCACATGCCTTCTTTTGCCCTAGGTCGATGACGCGAGCAACTCCGGCGAACCCCCTCTGCCGCCGCCGTCCATCGCCTTTTCCGGCGAGACGCAGGTTCCCGCCACCCTACTTTGGCCATCGTAAGCTTCTACACGACCATGCACACCTTACTGACCCCCTACCTTGCCTGCTCGAGCCCTAGGGCGACTCCACCGTCTCGGAGACGCGAGCTCCACCATCGGCAGGTACTCCGGCGAGGAATCCCCAGTGAATCCGAGCGCCCTTCATCGACCGCGACCATCCCCGAGACCACCTCGACCTCGGTGATCGCTGGTAATAGTCCACGGTCTCCCTGACCCTCTAGAACTACCGGAACACCACCCTGCCGATGCACCGCCGCCGCGCGCCGTCGCCAGCGCCGCCAGTCCGTGGTCGACGCGCTGAGCGCCGTCCGATCCGTCGTCTGCGGCTAGGATTAGATCGGCGAGCGAAACGGTATGGGCTAATCTGGATCGCCCGTTGCCACTTAAAATCCAACGGCCCACATTGCCGATCCGCCCAAACCGGTACGAGCCAATAAGAACATGCCACGTAGGCCTGAGCGTCTGTTTAAATTAGAAAATAGGCAGAATTTGTATTAAACTTAGAAATTCAATAACTTTTGATCCACAAATCAGAAAAATGCAAATTTGGTGTCTATGGATTCAGAAAAATAAGACCTTTATTATAGAGGCCTTATTTCACCCTATTGCTACTAAAAATTTGGAGTTTTAGGCAGAACCTTTTTAGGAGTATTTTACCCATAAAATTGTTTTGTAAATTATTTTTGGGTGAATCTTTTTGCTATGGATTGCAAATTGAACCCTCTGTCCAGTAAGACCAAAATATAAATTTGGTTGACTATACCTAATAGCATGGGAATTATTTAGTGGGTATAGCCTTTCTAAATGCTAGAAATTATTGCTAATTATTACAATTGCACAAATGGTTGCATTTGTAATCTTGCAATTGTAAATTGTTCAGAAAACACTTAGTATTGTTCACAACCTTATTATAACAACTTGTACAATAAAAATTGCCATCTTGCATGCTTGCATATTTTGCATGATTTTTGTATTGCCATTAGTGTTGATCTTGTGCATGTTTTGTCTTGGTTGTTTTGTTTGATAGATTGTCAAGTGTGTTACTGCAAAGAGTGTACCAACACCACCAACTACTAAGGCAAGTGACACTATCATCCATGTCCTACTATTTTCATTACACTTAGTTGACTTTTGTAGTATGCATGATAGGACAACTATGATACTATACTATGCTATGTCCTATTAGGACATCCTTTATATATTCCTTAGTAGAAATACCATAGTGGTAGTATGCTTAGCCCTGCTATAGATTCAGGGTGGAATATACCATATTGTGATTATATGAAGTGTTGGAAAAATATATGTTTTGTATAATAAAACAAGTACTCAATGAATCACCTGGGTGGAAAGTGGATACTCAGTTGTGAATAAGGTGGCAACGAAGGGAACCATGTCTATGGCTATTCTCTTTCGTGTGTGCACTAGAAGAATACCACCCAGGAACTTAGAGATTGAACATGTTTCTCGTACAGTGGCTTTCGCGTACAGCCACATGCCAAATGGGCTCTGGCCTAGTCAATTACATAGTGGGAGACCCATGCATTTGTACCTCTTCAGGTTAACTAGAATTATGCACTGGTGGTTTATCCTTGCATTGGTGCCTGGTAGATGTGCTGGCATTATGTATTGGGAGGACTTCTATGGAAAGACTTTGTCACATTCTCGATCTGCCGGTACTCCATCTTGGTGAGTACTAATCTAGCAGCCACTGGTGGCGTCAAGACGAGATTGTGTCTTGTGGGTAAAGTGTACAACTTCTGCAGAAGATCAAATTCTAAGTACTTAGCCGTGTCCTCGGTTATAGACAACTCTGAGCAACTAAGGCCTGAAGCTATGGAAGATCTCGACATTCTAATTTCTCAAAGTAAAACTTGATGGTGACAACAAGAGAGTAGAAGAACTTGGAGTTTGCCAAGGAGTTCAGAAAGTTGTTGAAAGATCAAAACTATTTTTGCAAACATAGGATAAAACCATATTGCTTTCTACAAATGAGCCTAAGATCTACTTAGCCAAATATGCATGTAGTTATAGTCCAACTTATATTCACAAACTAGTGACACTTGCCAATACATTCAAAGTATTGACCCTTTTGTGGCTGCAACCTATCATGTTGCAGGTTATTCTATTGATGAGTGTGGATTGATGATAGAGGTTATGAGTCTACACCCAACATGTTTGCCTATGGCACATGAAGATGAAGGACTCCATGCTTTACTTGTATTCTGCTGCTTTGTAATAAGATAGCCTATGGCTATGAGTATGGGTATGTAATAAAGTATTCATATTCTGTATCATGCGATGTAATATAACCTTTGTATCTTGATATTACATCTTAAACTGTGGGTGCTAGCTATTCGATCTAGGGACTAGCACTGTATTCACGGGGATTCCTACTGTCTTTTATTTACTCGTACTTTGTTTACTTGCTTTATCGAAAACCCCTAAAAATCAGTTTGCTAAGTATTTGCAGAGAATTCCTGATCCATACCACTAGCCAGCACCTTCTGCTCCTCATTGGGTTCGACCTCTTACTTATCGAAAATACTGCGATACACCCCCTATACTTGTGGGTCATCAAGACTATTTTCTGGCGCCGTTACCGGGGAGTGAAGCGCTATTGGGGAGTGGAACTAGTAAAGGAAACTTCTACTGTGAGTATTGTTTACTTCTGCTACTTGCTTTATTTTTGTTATGGATAATTCGCTGAGTTTCTTATTTGGTAATGCTACTACCACTGCTAAGGTAGTAGATAAGCCACCACCTGCTGAGAATGATGTTTTCAAAATACCTACAAGAATTATTGATCATGTTATGGATAACTACTATATTGGGGATGGAACTGTCCATCCCGGTGATCATTTACTCTTTATACACGAATTATGTGGGTTGTTCAAGTGTGCAGGTATTACTAAATTTCAAGTTAAGAAGAAGTTATTCTCATTATCACTGAAAGGAAGAGCTGAGGAATGGTATAAGCTGCTGAAGAATGGTCAAGCTCTGGAATGGGAGGAAATAGTGCCTCTCTTTTATTCAAAGTTTTATCCTCCTAGTGAGATTCATAAAGATCGGAATCAAATATACAACTTTTGGCTTCTTGATGGAGAGAGTACAGCTCAAGCTTGGGGGAGATTGAAGTTACTAATGCTCAAATTTCCCATTCATGAGCTCCCCAACAATATTATTATCAATAACTTTTATGCGAGGCTCCCTCTACATGACAAGGATTTATTGGATGCTTCTTGTGCTGGATCATTCACTCGCATGGAAGAAGAAGCTAAATGGGATCTTCTGGACCGTATTCAAGATAATGCTGAAGCTTGGGAGAATTACAAAGGTAGAAAGTCAGGTATAAATTATGATTATAAATGCATTGAATCTTTTATTGGAACTGATGACTTTCAAAATATTAAAAATGCTTATGGTCTAGACTCTCAAGCTATTGCTTCTTATTTTAAGGCTTTTGCTTCTTACATTGAAGTGCCTAAAAAGAAGTGGAATAAGTATCACGAACCTTATAAAGATATTGCTAAGAGTGTTCCTGCAAGAAATACTGAAGTTTATACTGCTAATCATGTTTTACCTAAACCTTATATTGAGAAAATGCCTTGTCCACTTAAGGTAAAGGAACATTCTATGATAGCTAGTATGATTAATGAAAGTAAAAATAAAGCTGTTGAACCTGATAAACAAATGGTTGATGAACCTATAATAGCAAGTGTGAAAGACTTTGTCAGTGAGTATGAAAAAGAGGGACACACTATCCTTTGTAAGGATACCTCTAATATGGTTTCGCAAAGTAGTGTTATAAGAGCTAGAATTCCTGTGTTTTCTATTAGAACAAGTGATCATTTCTATGATGGTCCTTGTGATAGCTATATTGTTAAGTTTATGCATGATACTTAAAGTTACTATGAGAGAGGGAAAAGAGTTCTTATGTATCTCAATAATATCAAGTTTCCTCGTTTTATGCTGAAATTTTTTATGTTGCAAATCTTTTGCCTTCTTATGCAAGTTCCCTCTGGTTTCAACAACTTTTTTGTTTACAAAATTCCCTTGCATAGGAAGTGGGTTAGACTTAAATGTGTGTGTTTTTGCTTCTTAATGCTCTCTTTCACTTCAATTCATATCCCTATGAGAGCTTCTTCAAAATTATCATGCCCATCTTAATGGCTATAAAGAAAGAGCTTTTTGGGAGACAACCCAATTTGTTTTTCTTTTAGTTTGGTTTTGTTTCTTTGAGTCTTGGAAGTTATTACTTCGGTAATAACCGCTCCTTTTCTGTTTTGTTTGGTTTTTGTGTCAAGATAAACCTCTAATGAGAGAGAAGTAATATTTGGGGAAGTTGTTGTCCCGAAACAGATTTTTTTGCTTCACCCTAAAAAATCGTGAGAGATCTCTGTATGTTGGATTGAGCTGTAATTTTTGTTGCTTCTGCCCTAGGTTGTTATTTAACTTTCGTTAGTTTTTCACTTTTTGATTTGAGCAACAGAAGAGTTTCGAAAAAATTGATCTTTGCCTGCTGGTCTGTTTTGACAGATTTAGCCACTCTTGCATTTGCTTCTTTATTCGATTTCCTTTTTGAATTCTTTTCGGGTTTTCGGAAGGAGTTGCTACAGTAGCTTATGTTTTGATGGTTTTCAGTTGAAGTTGGATTCAAAAGGTTTTATCACTTCACTTATACTAATGTTGCTAATAAGAACCGTGTGAAAGAAATTTCCAGAAAGTGGAGATAATGGTGTAATAAGGAAGAGAAGGGTTTTATGACTCAAGTAATAAGTGTATGAATATGAAGATACTGATGTTATTCAAGTGGTGACTCCGAACAGATTCATCAAGGACCAAATTCAGAGACCTGCAGAGTCCGTTTTCAAATAGGTAATAGTTCTGGTAAGAAAAGTTCCGCGAAAATACAATCCAACTATATTTTTGCAGTTTTCAGTCAATAAGGGAAGTTATGAAGCGAAAAAGGGACAGAAATGGAGCCAGGGTGTCTCACACCACCCTGTGGCATGGGCCCTCCCCAGGTCGCGCCACCAGGTGGTGAGTCCACCCCGGACTCCGCCTCCGACTCGTTTTCTCCCAGTACCTTCCTTTTGATATGAAACTTCGTAATATATAATCCCTCGGATCTCCCGAGGTTCGTATATCGTGTTTTCGTTTCGATCTGTTTCTGCCAGGACATACTCTTTGAAAGCTTAGAAGCACCATGGTGTCTGCCAAGGATAAAGGGAAGGAACCTATGGAGGAAGACCTCCAAGACCCCGAGAAGGAGAAGGAGATCAAGAGTGAAGGTGAAGAGGAGCAAGGCCAACATCCGCACACCGGCACTACCATTTCAAGCATTGGAGTGGTGACAAAACCTGGCAGGGTTAGAAGGACTGCACGGATGCATACTGGGGGTAAAGCTCCTCATCACTGCTTGGCTCCACCATCACTTCCTCCATGCACCAAGAATCCTTTCCATACCCTTATCCATGAGCATCAATACCAGAATATGCCCAAGGGGAAATTACCCTCCAATTGGGATTTGACTCATTCTAGCCATGCAGGAAAACAAGACTTCAAGGAGGAAGAGTGGGGAAAGAATAGCAAGAGCTGGAATTCTCAACCCGACATGATCATGAGCCGCATTGAGCAAAACTCACAGCTGATTCGTAATCTCACCTTCAAGATTGAGGACTTGGGGAAACTTATCAGAGAGCTCATCGAGAGGATACCACCACCACCAAAAGAGTAATTCGTCATCAGGTTTGGCATCCCCTTGGTTTGTTCCAAGCTTGGGGGAGTGTCGCGGTATCACATCACTATCTTCTATATTTTTACCTTATTAGTAGAGTCATATCATGAATAGAGAAGTTATTATGTAGGATGGTTTGCATTATGGAAGTGGCCCCTTTCTCGTTAGATATGTATCCCTTGGTGTGAGTTGCCGTTATGGAATATTAATGAGAAGTTCTATCATTCACTCTTTTTCATAGCTTATATTAGTTTTCAATTCGTGGTTGTATGATTGATCTTGTCGTTAGTATTGGTATCACTTTGGGATCATTGAGTTAATTTAGTTGGTTTTGGCAAACCTAGCTCGGTCAGTAGCAACACTATTTTTGAGAGTTGAATGAAAAGATAGAAGTACTCTAAAGAAAAATAATTTCATCATCTTTCTTTCTTGATTTGCTCATAAGTCTAGTATTCTCTAGTTAAGATCTTTTGTGCTTCCAAGTAAGATTGCATGTTTTTTCTTTTATCACTTGTATGTTTGTTTGTTTCCTTCAACTCTTATACTTGCTACCCAGCCTTGCTAGCCAAAAACCTATACTGAGAGGGAATTCTTCTCGTGCATCCACTCCTTTAAACCAAAACCTTTGCCATTTGTGTCCACCATACCTACCTAGTAGCATTATTGATATTCCAAGTAAAATCTCGTTTTATCTACCTCCCAAATTAAACTTGTTATGTGAAAATTAGTGATTAAAGCTCTCACGAACTTGATGGCACACTTTACTTTCTTGCACTTAATAAACTTGAACCATTGTGCTCACCTATGTTAGGTATATGCTTGCGCTTTGTAAGTTGTGAATTAGCAGAACCATGATGTCATGGGGAACGATTTCAACATTGCATTGGTACTTTGTACCTAGTTGATATCATGTTCTTTTGTCTATGGATGTCGTCGGTGTGAAATGAAAGGGGAGCTTGTAATTTCATGGAGTTATGCATGTGTGTTAGAGAAACGCCTAGGCCGCTGGTCTAATCCATGCTGACATGGTGGAAACCTGCAGCGTAACCATAACGAGCATCTATGAAGCATTCTTCTTATAAAAAAAGAGATGGAGATTGAGAAAAAGAGAAAAGAAAAAAGAGATATTATGAAAAGAGGAAAGAGAGAAAAAAATCACCATATTACCATGGTAAATAAGAAGATTGTTGAGATGCTTGTTGTCTGTTTGCCTTGTCATTTTGATATGGGGATTCTTCCGTATCATCGGGCAAGGGGTACCACGTTGGCGGTTCTCTATGATACACATATGCTTACGATGACAAGAACTTACCGGTGACTAAACTTGAGTAGCATGAGGAGCGGCCCTCGTATTCAAGGGACATGAGATTCTCAATTTACAACTTGTCAATGCATATCTTCATATTTGATCACTTTAACCTTAATCACCTAAAGATGCCTATGATAGGGGCAATGAGAGCTGAAAGCTAGTAAGTATCATAATTTTTGGGAGCTCTTTATGAGACTTGCAATCCCTGCTTCCCTCTTTGAAGGGCCTTTCTTTTACTTTGTAGTTGAGTCAATAAACCTACTCCCTTCTACCTCAGCAAGTATTTTGAGTTGATGTGTTTCATTCATTCATATGATGATTTATGCAATCATGTCTTATGTTCCTTGTTTTGCACATTGATCTTATCTTGATGTTTACTACTTTGAAAGCTTTCTATGAAAACCAGCTATTTGTGAACTCCAGCAAATTATCAACTATTCTTCGACCAAGAGCTAAGTTTGCCATTACCAATTTTGATTCACTTTATGTATCTTTATTGTGTTTCCTTTACTTTTTACAAGTTGAGTTATATAATAGTGAGTTGTCTTCTATTATGATCTATGCTTTTGATGAATGTGATGCTTCTTGTCCGTATTCTTTTATCGACTCTTCACTCCATAAACCTGAGGCCATGTTTATTGAGCTCAGTTTCGCTTGAGGACAAGCGAAGTCTAAGCTTGGGGGGAGTTGATACGTCCATTTTGCATCACTATTCTATGTTTTAATTCACTATTATTCATTGATATATTTTGTATTGAGAGGTGATACTTATGTTATTTCATCTGTTTTTGCATGGTTGATGACTTTTGGAGCATGGATCGCTGCAGTCAGGATTCTGATGGAAAAGGTGTTGTTTGGAGGCAAAATTCACGAAGATCAGAAAATCCGGGAAAATATACGGAAAATCCTATTTTTCCAGAAGACTAAGGATGCCAAAAGACGGAGTGGAGATAGGCCATAGGGGGCCCACACCACCCCCTGGCGCGGGCAGCCCTAGGCCACGCCAGGAGGTGGTGTGGCCACCCTGGCCCACTCCAGCCTCTCCCCTCTGGCGTATATCATCCTCCTGAAACCCTAAGACTCGGGAGCAACCACAGAAAGATTCCGCCGCATCTGCGGGTCGGAAAACACCGAGAGAGAAATATCTCTTTGGTAGACAGATTTCTACCAGGGGAATTCCTTCCCGGAGAGGGGAGATCGTCGCCATCAACACCATCATCAAGCCGGACTTCATCGAGATCATCATCATCATAACCACCATCATCACCATCAGCACCCTCATCACCATCTCCATATTGCTGTAACAATTGTGTTGAATCTTGCATAGTTCATAGGGGAAACTTTCCTGGTGTTGATTACACTTTGTAGTTGATGCTATTGAGTGAACCGTTGAATTATTTTTTATGTTCAGATTGTTATACATCATTATTCCATCTATGATCATGATCCATATGATGTCTTGTGAGTAGTTCGTTTCGTTCTTGAGGACATGGGAGAAGTCTTGTTGTTAGTAGTGGAGTTATGTTGAGAAAGATTCAATAGATTGTTATTTAAGTTGTGGTGTGCTTCTTCTAGTGGAGTCATGTGAACGTCGAGTACATGACACTTCACCTATATGGGCCTAGGGGAATGCATTGTGTATTTGGCTACTAATCGTAGGGTTTGCCGGAGTGACAGAAACCTGAACCCCCGTTAGGAAACCATTGCAAAAGGGACGTAAGGGTCTTAGAGTTTAAAGTTGTGGTTAGGTTTCTACCTTAATTACTTTATTGTACTTACGGATGTTTGCAAGGGGTATAATCACAAGTATGTATTAGTCTTGGATGGGGCGGTACATTAGCACAGGTTCACCCACACAACACTTAGCAAGCTAGAGAAGATTAATCAACTATATGAAGCGAAAGCACTTGACAGTCTTCCCATGTGTCCTCGAGAATGTTTGGTCATCTTAAGTAATACAACCGGCTTGTCCTTTGTTGCATAAAGGATTGGGCCACTTGCTGCATTTATTCCTACTGTCTTTTATTTACTTGTACTTTGTTTACTTGCTTTATCGAAAACCCCTAAAAATCTGTTTGCTAAGTATTTGCAGAGAATTCCTGATCCATACCACTAGCCAGCACCTTCTGCTCCTCGTTGGCTTCCACACTCTTAATTATCGAAAATACTGCGATACACCCCCTATACTTGTGGGTCATCACCCCCTTCTTCTTCTTCGCGCGCTCGGCTGGTGTGTCCTCCGCAAGAGGTTTCCTCTTCTTGGAGGGGTCGGTTTCCCCTCCAGCGTCGACTGGCGGAATCTTGGCCACCGTAGGGCAACCTATATTCTTGGCACCAGATTTGCAAAATCGCCAGGGTCAGCAAACAAATTATGCAAAGAAACTCTAAAGCATGGAAAATAGAATGTTAGACTCACTTGGCAACTGAAAGAACATGTAGCCCCGTGCTAATGTGGGCAGGCTTATCCAGCTCCAGGCCCAGCTTGCGCAAGAGCCCCTTCTCAAAGACACTCGTGACCCATGACACCACGGGCTTCTTCGATGACGAAGCTGCGGTCGCAGGAATCTCTGACCCGGACGACGCGGTCATTCCCGCCGGCTACGACGACCTCGACCCTGTAATTTCAGCGTCACCTGGTTCCGAGGCAGCTGGGACCGTTGGTGCAATCGCCGCAAGCAGAACCTCCGTATCCACCACCATGTCCGCAGCTTCTGATCCCATCATTGGAGTTGTGACCTCAGGGATCTTGGGCAAGGTTCTGGCCACTTCATCGTCGGACTTGTCATCCAACCCAAATGCCACCACCAACCTGGCTGGCGATGCTACCTTCGGTGTTGGTTTCTTCGCGGGCGACTTCGGCTTCCACGCGGGCTTTGCGGGCGTGGCCATTCACCACGAGCTATGTTCTTGCAAGATTTCGTCATCATCATCATGCTCTTCAAGACTGCGGCTCGCCTCAATCTCGTGCTGCTTCTGCATGCGAGTATTGCGGGCCATAGGCGCTGGCGGAGGGGCCTCCTTCGTTTCCTCTTCGCTCTCGGAGGAATCTCCATCAGCCCCCTCCTCGAGTTCTTTGGGATCACCTCGTTGAGAGGGGGAAGCCAGCCTTCGAGGACCTGAAACAACTGAGAGCGGACAAGGAAAATCGACCAAGTTAGAGACCACAATTGAATGTCATGAGTCGCGAATGCAAATTGCATCCGCATGAGCTACGACTGAGGAAAAAGCAGAGACAGGGAAAGGCTTACCATGGGAGCATCGTTCTTCTCGGCTACATACGGAGCGAGCCCGGCTGACGTATCGGTAAACTCTGCGTCCGTGATCTTCTTCAGGGTGGCCTTGTTGTCTGTGGCCTCCTAGGACTCCTTGCTTGTCCTAGAGGGGTTGTTCCTCTCGGTGTACTTGTATATCTAGTGAGGCCGAGTCGCCAGCAGAACCAGGCGCCGCCCGAACCAACAATTGTAGAGGTTGATTGTTTCAATCCACTTCTTCTTCAAGACCTTGATCTGCTCCATCATCTTCGTGATGGCTATCTTCTGGTCTTTGGGGAGCTTCGATGCTATTAGCTAACAAGGCATGCTTCTCTCTACAACGTACGTGGGGAGCACCACCTTGCCGGAGGGAGTGGATTCCTTCACGTAAAACCAACTCTTCTTCCACTCGCTTGCGGCCTTCTTCGGCAGTAGGAGCTTGAAGAAGTTGGACTTTGGCTTCAGCTGGAAGGTGATGCCACCCGCCACCAAAATAGGGCCGACAGATCCGTCACGCTCGATGCGACCGTGGAATAGCTCGAGCCACACTAGGAAGTATGGCTTGCAGCCAAGGTAGCATTCGCAGAAGGCGATAAAGATCGTCAGCTGCTCGATGCTGTGTGGACCAAGATCCGACGGCTTGATCACGTAGTATGCGCAGAACCGCCGGAAGAATACTGAGGTGGGGAATCCCAAGCCCCTCTCTAGATGGCTCGAGAAGCAAATGAATTCGCTGGCATGCAGCTTCGGCTTGGTCTCGGAGGACGCAGGAATTCGCCAATTCCCCTTGCAGAGGACCCCCGTGTCCTCAAATGATTTGAGCTCCGTCGTAGTGCACTTGGATTTCCCCCACAGATCTTTCGGAGGCACCATCTAGGGAGAAACAAGGTCACTCGGTCCGGGGAATATGCATCATGGAGAGACAGAGAGAATGGGGTGCGCGAGAGTGAAGAATGCGCGAGAAGTTCTACAGGAATTTTCCGTCACTCTCCTTATAAAGAAGCCCTACCCACCAATCCCGGGATAGGCGTTACCCGCGGTAATTGTGTCGAAGTTACCGTTGGATTACCCAATGGCTAGTTTGACCGAGCTGATGGTCCAACTTCTTCCACTCGACTCGCCTGCTGGTACACCTTGTCCAATCGACAAGGGCAGCGACTCAAGCATGAATACATTCGCCAAAGCTGTGACTGGAAACCAGGTGGAAAATTTCCTCCATTCTCGACAGAGTCCATCACCGATTCGACTGGGCGTCCAAATTGGACTCACCTACTCCGACTGCCAAATGAACACCTGTGCTAAATCAACGATGGCCTCGGGGACTACTGATAGGGATATGCCGAACGGGGTATACCCAGCAAGACGTTACGACTGGCCCAAGGGCCTTGCGAGTGGGCCTGCAGGACGGCGAATGGAATGCGACTAAGGAGCAGGCCTGGCGACTGGAAGCTGGAGGCCTAGAAGCATAGCCGAATCCCAGTCGGATTAGGTCAAATCTTCTGAATCCTTGACTAGTTCGGTTGTAAATATTGTAACCCTAGCGAGGTACCTCCTATATAAACCTCCCTAGGGTTCCCTTTGTACTCACGTTCCATCATACACCCCCTCAAGCGACTCGCTGCTTAGATGCCGAGCTCGCACCCCTGTAACTCGCTCTCGGCCAATACAATCTAGCAGGAGTAGGTCTTTACCCTCCGAGGGGGCGAACCTGGGTAAACTCATGTGCATCCTCCCCCATCTCGCACCGCAGATGGCCGCCAGCTCTCGCCCCCAATACTATCAATCGCTACCCCTCGTAGCGGCTACAGTGGCCATTCCCACAACAGGTTGTAATCTTGTAAACCCTAGCAAGGTGCCCATATATAAACCTCCCTAGGGTACCCTGTATACTTACGGGCTATTACCTACCCTATCCAAGCAACTCGTTGCCTAGCCGCCCAGTTTGCCGATCTTGTAATCCACTCAGTAGCAATACAATCTAGCAGGAAGTAGGTTTTTACCCTATGATGAGTGTGTATTTGCATCATGTTTTACATTATTATTTTGCATTGTAGATGTCGGATCTTGGTATTTTACGGCGCTCGCGCGCACATTTAATGTATGTTTTAACCAGGATCAGGACAGATGATGGATCCAATGGATACAATTATTGAAGCAGTTGCACTGTGGAGAAAAGGAGTCAAAAAATACGTAAATCGCTTATTTGGGAAATATTAATAATACCAGAAGAAAACCAGAAGCAAACAAGGGAGGCAGAGAGTCCAACGACCAACTATATGGCAGGAGCAACTCTTCCACCCATATAGCTCCGGCCGTATAGTTGGCGCCGTCTCCGCCTCGTCAAATAGTTTCACCCCGTGCAATTGGTTCGAGGAGACGACATACAGAACACCCAGAAATCACAGAAACCTCACCTCTGAAGGCATCTGGAAGGGGAACTCATCCACAAGGGATCCATCTTCTCCCTGCGCAGATCCGGGAAGCTAAGGAAACGATCTTCATCATCCACCGCCGCATCACCACCATCTCCATCCATCCCATCTACATCTTCTCTAGATATTGTTGTAATTCCTATACTCTTTGTGGATTTATACAAGTACTATTCATCTACGATTGTTTCCATTATCATTGCCATGATGTTAATTACCTCCCTGTTTGATTAGATCATTATTTCTTGGGGAGATGGAGAAACCCTAGTATGAGATTGAAATAAGATAAAGTCTATTATGATATTCATCGCTGTGACCATGTTTTAGATTCTCTACATCTTGATGTTGAGAGAAGTCGACCTCTCAATATTTGCCTCTCGTGTGGACTTGATGGAGGGAACTACATGTTGGTAGATGGAGGCGTGCTAGCATTTACAGTGACTCTAAAGTTGTTGGCACTCCTTACGTATCAACTTGGGAAATCGAGGAAACTCACGGAACACTATCCATGCCATGGGATACGTCCTACGGGATTACGTCCCTTAATAGCGCAGTAATTCAATTGATGTCGATCGCTCACTGCTGTGGTTAGGAGGATGATGTGAGCAACGGTTGTTGCCTATTCGTCCACATACGGAGTTCCTCCCATACATATATAGTTGAGAATATTTATGATGATAATCTTTATCTTAGATCTTTACAATACTAGTGGTGTATCCGCGACTCCCTAAGAATGCCTTTTCCCTGCTGCAGTTCCAAACTCTCTTACATACGTGATACTTACTTTCTGTATTAAGTTATTTTGCTTTACGTTATTATTGCTCTTATACCCAAAACCCCAAAACACCTTTTCACACAATACTCACATTTTATCTTGTCACTTAGAACTTTATCTAGCATTTCTATTGCAATATTTATTTCAAGATTTACTAGACTTTAGACTCCTTCTCCCTGTGGGATCGATATCTTTATTTCAAAACTAGCTACAAATGATATGTGCACTTGCAGTCATCAAGCTATTTTCTAGCGTCGTTGCCGGGGAGCTAAGCGCTATAGGTCTTTTAGTTTTTGCTTATTTATTTTTGTCTTGCTAAATTTTGTTTTGAGTTACAGGTTTCCACCAACATGATGGAGTTTGAGCATATGACTAGTGCTAACCCACTCAACCACTTTGGGAAGCCCTATGATATTTATAAAAGAGACAACTCCAATAAGAATACAAGGCGGTTTGAAATAAATCCTCTACTACTTAGTATTCTACATACGAAGTAATTTACTGGAGAGGAAGAAGATCCTGATCCATATGAGCATATTGCATGTTTTAAATATATATGTGGCACTTTTCTCTTGACAGGATATACCGCTGATGAGGTAAGGGTAAAACTTTTTAGTCAAACTTTGACAAGTATAACTCTCTCATGGTATATATCTCTACCCCCTGAAGCCACTACTACTTGGGATAATTTAGCCTGTGAATTTCTATCAAAATATTATCCATTATCAAAATCTTTTGGAATCAGTCGTCTTATAATGACTTGGAAGAATCATTCTAATGAAGGACTAGTAAGAGCTTATATTAGATTTAAAGATTTACTACGACTATGTCCTCATCATGATTTGCCCGAATGGTATTTACTACATATCTTTTATGGCGGTTTAATTGAACCTAATAAAATTGAACTAGACTCTTTCGTGGTAGGATCCTTTATGAATCTTCCTGTACCTAAAGCTTGGGCTTTACTTAATAGAATTCGTGATCATAGAGTTTCATGAAATTTTGGTCTAGGAAGTGAAGGAGGCGTATAAATAGAGCAAGATTGTATTCATGACTATAATCAAAAAGTCCATGTTAAAGAATTATCTAAAGAACTTTATCTGGATTCAAATCTTGTGTTGCAAGTTGTTAAAGCTTTTACAGAGCATACTAAAGCTCCAAAGGAGAGTCTAGTCAAGTATGATCCACCACCTGAACCAGAAAAGAAAAGAGAAGATAAAGCAACACTTGCCTCCGTAGAACCAATATATGAAGTGCCTTTCCCTAACACTGTAGAAAAGCATATTTTTGAATATGAACAAGTCAAAGCAGTAGAGGAAAAGAGGGAAGAGGAAAGCATGCCGAGAGTCACAGAACACCTGAAGAAAACAAAGATGAAGAGCTAACCAAGGAAGCAATTATGGCTATGTACTCACATTGTAACATAGTTGAACTTGATGTAGAGAGTTCCATATTGGTTGAAGGGAAAACAAAGGTAAAATATGTGGGTAAGACTATTCTTCCCTACATATTTAAAGAAACCTCTCATTATGGTTTATGTGATCTTGGCACCGAAGTTAATGTTAGATCTTATGATTTCAACCTAGATTAAAAGAATAAATAGAACTAGCTACAATTGAAAATACGGATATAACAATTATGCTAGCCAATAAAAACCTTAGAATTCCAATGGGAGTAGTTGACAATGCAACTATCACAATTGCTAACAAAAACTTTCCTATCGATTTTGTAGTTGTTGATATGCCAGCTGACACTTTTTTCCCTATTATATTTGGAAGAACCTTTCTGGGTGATATAGGTGCCTATGTTAATTTTAAGAAGGAGATTGTGTCTCTTAAGCTTGGGGGAACAGAAAATAAATTCCATTTTTCCAAATTTAAAGATAGACCTCCACAAATACAAGAAGAAGAGGAAGAGAGAACCATTGAGGAAATGGTAGCTCTTTTCTTTGGTAACCAATAAGAAGAAATAAATGAAGATCCAAATTATGAAGAAATAGTTATGGAGGACAAGTCCTTAGAAGAACTAGAAGATGAATTCGATTCACTTCCTATTTTGGGACCTCCAACTGATGAGGCTTTTGAAGAGCAAGAAAAGAGAGGGGACGAGGAATTACCACCCCCAGAGTTGAAGACTCTACCAGATAATCTCAAATATAGTTTTTTAGATGATACCAATAAATTCCCTGTTATTATTAGTGCTAAACTTTTAGGAGAAGAATAAGAAGAACTCATGAGGATACTTAAGGAGCATTGCCAAGCCTTTGGGTACTCAATGGATGAATTGAAGGGCATTAGTCACATGATAGCCGTCCATCGAATATTCATGGAAGAAGGTGTTAAACTAGTTGCGGAATTTAATAGAAGATTGAAGCCTAAAATGAAAGAAGTGGTAAGAAAAGAAATTGTACGCCTACTGGACACAGCTATAATTTATCATGTTAAAGAGGGTAATTGGGCAAGTCTTGTTCATTGTGTCCCTAAGAAGGGAGGTTTTACTGTTGTTCCTAATGAAAACAATGAACTAATACTGACATGGGTATACCCTACAAGTACTCGAGCTTGGTATATACGGCATGAATACGTGGAGGCCCACGGTGTCGCCAAGGCCCAAATGAAGAACTCGAGTAACCTACGGACTCTCAATTGCTTGAAGAACAAGAAGAAGCTAAAGATAGAAAGTTCAAAGGGGAAAACCCTAACCTGTAACCGACTCGACCTGCTACCCGAGACCTAGCCTATCTATATAAAGGCTAGGAGGGGGTGGCGAGAAGGAGACATGTAACCCTAGTTTCCACAACCCTTGCCAGATTGCATCTGCGCACCATTGTAATCTTCGATTCCTTCGATAATTCCACGAGCAGACAAGCAGGAGTAGGGACCTCTACAAGGCCTGAACCTGGGTAAATCTTTGAGTCCCCTGTGTGCTTGTTTGCTAGCCGATAGATGTCTCCAGCGCTCCCTCGTTCTCCAAAACCCAAGTCCATAACAATGGGCATTGATGAGTTAAACCCTCGTCAATTGGCGCCGTCTGTGGGAATTGGGAGTGCTGATGTTGCGGCTTCTTCGGCCCCATCAACCGCGATCTACAACTCCGCAACAGCGGAGATTCGCCAGATCTTTGGCGCGTTCGACTTCACCGTCCACACGCCGGCCACTCGCCCGGCCTTCGAGTCCATGGGCGATGGAATCAGCCTGGCGATCGGGAGCTTCCGCTTCCAAGTTGGTCAGATGGGAACGCTTTGCATGCCTGACCAGCCGACAGTGCCGGCGATTGCCCCAGCATCATGGTTCCCTCCATCGATCGGCACCCTCAGTGAGCTCAATGCCCCGACAACAGTCGAGAACACGGTCAGCGACAGCAGTCGCGACTCGGATCTGAACGATCTGGCCACTGAAGATGGGTCCTATGGCTCCGTATTTGAAAGTTGCGGGAGCAGCACCTTCCCCAACCACTTCATGTGCGCCGTCATCAACGCGGGTGACACCTCCGCCAACCGTGGCAACATGGGCAACCGTGGCAACGAAACCGACCCGCCTAACGGCGGCATACCCAATGGTGGACCAATGCCCAACGGCAGTAACTGTGGTAATCGCGTCCCCGATGACAACGGAGGAGCAGTCGAACCTCCAACCATAATAAATGAGCAAACCAGCGAACGCGTTGTGATCAGGCTCAACGAGCAAGAATGGGCTCGCTGCCACGAGGCCCTGTGAGGCACTCCTCTACCCTTCGGATCTCCACAAGAACTGTTGATGGGCTACCACTGGCTCCTGAAGGAAGAATTCAAGCGCCAAGTACAAACAATCGCGCAACTCGAGGCGCCCAAAAAATCAGCAGACGAGTCGAGCCTTCGTCGTGCTAGGCTCTCCTCTCACAGAGGATCCTCCTCAAAGGGCAACGAGTACATCGCCAAAAAGAGGCAATCTCGGATGGCCCATCTTACCAAGCAAGAACGCATAGAAGCTGCAAAAGTCCTCGACTCCATCTCTATGACAGTCAATACACGGGGCAATGTGGTCCCCAACGCCGCAGGCTGCGGTGACAGCGGCCACCATGTACCTCCTTAACAACCAGCCACCAGCTGGAGATCCCCGAGCCGCCATGCACCGATATATGATCGCGGGCTTGGGATTAATCGAGGCCGCCCTCGACAAGGATCCAACACCGGATCCAAAGAAAGGCAAAGCGCTACTCCACGCCCTCATCCAGCGATGACAGTCATGACCTATCTCGACGCCGCCGCTCACGGCGACACGACCGCCACTATGATGCGCGTGACGACCTCACGCAGCGCAAGATTGAAAAATCAAGGGCGCGACGTGCTCGGTTGACTGACTCGGAAGAGGAAGATGTGGAGCTCTGCGGCACCAGATGCTTTAGCAGATCCATCAAGCAAAAGTGAATGCCTAAGGGGTTTAAACTCCCGTCGGAGAACCTGAAGTTTGACGGCCTATAGGACCAGAAGATCTGGCTGGAGGACCACATCTCCTTCGTTAGGCTCCACGGCGGCAGTCGAAGCACGGCCATGCAATGCTTACAGCTCCAGCTACAAGGCGTCGCCCGAGCATGGCTCAACAACCTCCCACGTGAATCCATTCGCAGTTGGGATGAGCTGGTTTACAGCTTCGTGCGCAACTTCAAGGGCACGTACAAGCAGCCTGCATCAATCGAAGAGCTGAGATGCTGCCAGCAAAGGTCAGGCGAATCGCTACGCTCCTACATCCAAAGGTGGTCCATCATCAAGAACTCCGCAGAGAACATCTCGGAGGATCGTGCAATTGACGCATTCAATGGCGGCATCCGCCGCCTAGAACTCAGGGAGGAGATGGGCCGCTCAAAGCCCAAGACCATCGACCACCTGATGGAAATCGCGAATCGGTGGGCCGATGGAGAAGATTCGGTGAAGAATCGCGTTCACTCCGACGAGGAGACGGAGCTCGAGTGCAGACGCGATCGCCGAGGCAAACGCCGCATGCGCATCTACAATGACCACGATGACGTCAACATGGTCGCAGCTGGCTACGCCAACAGACGCGACAATATCCGCAATAGCGGATACCGTAGCGGTGGATACCGTGACTCCGGGAAAACCACGCAGGTGTGGCAACGCCGCAATCGCGATGAGCCACCCGCGACATCCATTGAGGACAAACTGTCCGGGCCATGTACGGTGCACTTCTACATCGACAAGCATGATGGAAAGAAGAAGTCCAGCCACCTCCTCAAGGACTGCCGCGAGTTCCTCAAACTACATGAGGGATTGGTCCGGATGAATCGCAACATAGTCGAAAGAGGCTACGGAGCCGCTCCAAGCACCATGGCACATGGCGCTCCGCTACCACCACCAGGGCAACCTCAAAATGCAGCTACGCCGGACCAGCACCATGAAGGCGAACCATACCCACGGGCGATGGGTACCATGATGATCCAAAAGGGACACCCCTCGAATCGAGTGCAGAAGGTTATCACTTGCCAAGTCAACTTGGCCACACACTCGCCACCATCTACCACTGAGTACCTCAACGGAAGCGAGTCATGCATCACCTTCGACAAATGAGATCATCCGCCTCAAGTACCCGTCCAGGCCATTGCCCCCTCGTACTCGAGGCACAAATCAGAGGCTTCGATATGATCCGCGTCTTCATGGATGGCGGGAGCGGCATCAACCTTATATTTGCGAGTACCTTGCGAGCAATGAGGATCCCTCTAACCTGCATGGAGACCTCGGACACAACATACCCCTAGGCAAAATCAACCTTGACATCATCTTCGGCACGCCGTAAAACTTTCGGCGCAAGCGCATCAACTTTGAGGTCATCAACTGGCCCTCGTAGTACCACTGTATCCTCGGGCGCGTCGCGTTCGCTAGGTTCATGGCAGTGCCACACTACACATACCTGCAGATAAAAATGCCAGGTCCCAATGGTGTCATAACAATCAACGGGAGCTTCGAGAGATCTGACAGTTGCGATAGGGAATTCAACAGAATCTCCCAGTCCTTCGGCATGCAGGAAGAACTCGCGAGACTGAAGGAGTCGACAGACAACAGTCTACCTCCCCTAAGCAGGCCAAGCTCACCTGATTTGTCCTTCGACTCATCGGTGCACACAACGAAAGTACAGGTCCACCCATCAGACCCCGCCAAGACGGCCCTCATCGCCAATAACTTGAGTCCCGCATAGGAACTCGCGCTCGTCGAACTCCTCCATGAGCACTGGGAAATCTTCGCCTGGTGTCTAGCGGCATGCCAGGAGTTCCCAGGGAATTCGCCGAGCACGCACTCAACGTCAACCCAGATGCAAGGCCAGTCAAGCAAACAATCCGGCGATTATTTGAGCCAAGAGCAAAGGCAGTCGGGATGGAGATCAACAGACTCCTCGACGCCAAATTCATACGCGAGATCAAGGAGAGTACTTGGCTCGCCAATACGGTGCTACTACCAAAAAAGGACATGGATATCCTGCGGATGTGCGTGGACTTCACCTCTTTAAATAAGCACTGTCCAAAGGATCACTTTCCGCTACCGCGAATCGACCAGATCATCGACTCCACCGCAGGATGCGAGCGCCTCTGCTTCCTCGACGCCCACTCAGGCTATAATGAAATTCGAATGAAGGTGGAGGACCAAGAAAAAACAGTGTTTACAACGCCCTTCGGTGTGTTCTGCTACAACACAATGCCTTTTGGGCTAAAAAACACAGGAGCCACCTACCAGCGGTGCATGCAGGCTTGCCTCAAAGAGCAACTTGGTCACAACATTCAAGTCTATGTCGACGACATGGTAATCAAGACCAAGGAGGAAGCCTCCCTAATCGACGATTTGCGTGAAACCTTCGCCAACCTCGACCGCTACTGGATCAAGCTCAATCCGGACAAATGCGCCTTCGGCATACCATCTGGGTAACTACTTGGGTATCTCATCTCCGCGAGGGGAATCAAGGCGAACCCGAAGAAAATAAAAGCCATACTTGCCATGGAGAAGCCGAAAAACATAAGGGGCGTCCAGCAGCTGGCTGGGCGAATCGCGGCCCTCAGTCGATTCATCAGTCGGATGGGAAAAAAGGCACTGCCCTTCTACCAACCCCTCGGCAAAGCTGAAAAGTTCAAGTGGACCAATGAAGCGCAAGAAGCATTCGAAGACCTCAAGCGCCTGCTATCCACTTCGCCAGTATTGGTGACCCCGCGAGAAAGGGAACTGCTGCTACTGTATATCTCTGCCACCAACCAAGTGGTCAGCATAGTGCTTGTCGTCGAGCGAGCCGAGGAAAACAAGGTCCACGGGTTACAACGCCCAGTCTACTACCTCAGCGAGGTCCTCACGCCAACAAAACAGCGGTACCTGCACTACCAGAAGCTGGCGTACGGCGTCTTCATGACCACCCGGCGACTGCGCCACTACTTCCAGGAACACCCAATCGTGGTGGTCAATGTAGCCCCGCTGGGGCATATCCTCAATAACCCCGACGCCACGGGATGAGTCACGCTTTGGGGAATAGAATTGTCTCCACGACACATTACATACGAAAAGCGTGATGCAATCAAGTCGCAAGTTCTCCCTGACTTACTCGTGCACTGGATGGAAAACCAGCTCCCTGACAAACCAGATATGTCCTACCTCTGGACAATGCACTTCGATGGATCCAAGCGAAAGGACGGAGCAGGTGCAGGTGTCATACTGACATCATCTCAAGGGGACAAGCTGAAGTACATCATGTGAATGCAGTTCACCGCCTCCAACAACGAAGCTGAATACGAGGCCCTGCTGCACGGGATGAGGATGGCAAAAGCCTGCGGCGCAAGGAGGCTCATTATATACGGCGACTCCAAGTTGGTCGTCAACCAAACAATGCATGAGTGTGACACACTGAACGACAACATGATCGCGTACCACGACCTCTACGACACACTCGAAGGAGACTTTGACGGTTATGAGCTGCGACACGTAGGTCACGAAAGCAACGAAGAGGCGGACGCACGATGATTGAGCAATCCTGGACGCAATCGTACATCATGTACCTCCTCAGCAAAAGGCTACTGGACGATCCAACTGATGCACGGCACATCACGCGGCGATCCAAGGCATTCGTTGTTATCAACGGCGAATTGTATAAACGCAGCATCACAGGAGTACTCCAATGATGCCTCTCCGCAGCCGATGGAAGAGCTGTTCTCCTCGACATCCATGAGGGAACCTGCGGGCACCACGCCGGCAGTCATGCCCTCGTTGCCAAAGCTCTACGAGCTGGATTCTACTGGCCTGCAGCCATGCGCGATCCCAAAGACATCGTCCAAAAATGCAACGCTTGCCAGCGATTCACGGACAAGCCGCATGCACCTGGCGCAGAGCTACGGCCAATTCCATTGGCCTGGACCTTCGCGTAATGGGGACTCGACATGGTTGGCAAACTTCCAAGGTCCTCACGAGGAGGCTACGTCTACCTCTTGGTCGCAGTCGACAAGTTCACCAAGTGGATTGAGGCCATGCCAGTGACCAACCAATCAGGGCACAGCGCAGTCAAGTTCTTCGAGTCCATCATCTACCACTTCAGAGTACCACACAACATCATCACCGACAATGGGACGAACTTTACATCCAAGGAATTCCAACAATTATGCGAGAATCTAGGGATCAACATCAGCTACGCCTCGGTAGCACATCCACAGACCAACGGTCGGGTGGAAAAGGCAAACGGGCTCGTCTGTGGCGGCATCAAGAAGCGACTCCTCCGGCCACTCGAACAAGCCACGGGTTGCTGGCCAGACAAACTGCAATCAGTACTCTGGAGCCTACGCACAACTCCAAACAGTGGTACGGGCTACACCCCGTTCTTTATGGTGCACGGGGCCGAGGCAGTGCTACCCGCCGAGGTACGGTACAAGGCGTAACGCGTGGTTGCTTACAGCGAACAAGAGTCATCCCTCGCACTCGAAGACTTCGTCGACCTCCTTGACGAGGCAAGGGAAATCGTCGCGAAAAGATCAATGATCTACCAGCAGAACCTGCGCAACTACCACAGTAGGAGGCTATGCCCCAGATCCTTTGTCGAAGACGACCTGGTCCTGCGACTGAAGCAGCAGGGGCATCTCAAGCTCGAGTCCCCCTAGGAAGGACCATACGTTATTATAGAAGTAATCCCAGGTTGCGCCTATCGCCTTCAAGATTTAGAGACAGGAGTCGCATACTCCAACCCCTGGAACGTCGCACAACTACGATGCTTCTACACTTAATCGTTTTTCTTTTACATTACAAATAAGGCGCTCAGCCAAGGCTACTTAGCCACACATTCTACTTTGTACTGTCCTTCGAATAAATAAAGCTAAGTGCCCCAAAACTCTATGTTCTCCTTTATTTTTCCACAATTTATCTACTCGGGGGCTGCGCCACCCTACATACATCTGTTCTACGAACCAAAACGCGATATCCTGAGTAGCTGGCACATCAATCGAAACCCTTGACACAACATCGACCCAGCTGCAACGCACCTGAAAGGTTGACAAGGGACTGAGATAAGAGCATGGCCAGGCTAACGAAAAGGAATCGCATAGTGCAATGCACTTACATGCTAACAAGCTCTTTATACATAATCGATAGTCAGTTATACATCATCAGTTATACCACTACTGCAACAAAAGAACGTTGGTCTGCTCCTCGAAGAAATCGACGATCTCCTCCGCTGGGCGATCCACTGCCTGGTAGTGCGGCACCATATTCCAGGCAGAACCTGCCGGTGGTGCAGGTGGCCCAGCCGCAATTGCCACAACATGTACGTCAGGCCTATGCAGTCGCACCAGCGATAGAGCAGCCTTGCCACCAGCCACCAACGGTTGCCTTACGCACTCGCGAACCGCAGTCAAGTCTTGGAACTTGGCAAGAAGGGCCAACAGGCTTGAGGGAGCAACATCTAGCATAAACATCGTCCGATAAATGTTCCCCAAACATGACTACGACTTCTTCAGAAACTGCAACACTCGCGACGCATCGTCCTGCAGGGTCGCCAGCGCAATCGCACGATCATGATCCACCCAGAAGTACCCACTCTCTTGAAGTTGCTCTTCGGTCAGATCATGCACGCGAATGGAAATCCTATCCGTCTCATCCTGCGGATCGCGCGCGCTGACAACTATTCAAAGCAACAACGGAAGCATAAGGACAGCACATCACTGCAAGTGACTACAAAGGAAAAGATAAGAGTAAGCAAACTAACACTTAAATTGGTCGCCAAGCTGTGTCATCTCCCCCAGCAGATACTGCTCTCGGGCGGTGGCTTTCTCTGCCTTTGACATCCATACATCCGCGTTACCACGGAGCACGGGCAACTCACGCTCCAGCTGCTTCACGCGGTCACGCAGTCGCGAAAGCAGCGACAGCTCATCTACCCTAGAGCGCGGCGGTGCCAAAGTATCATCAAAGGGCGACAAGTCCTGAGTTTCCCTCAAAGGATCACTTGATGTACCCTACCACAGGCCAAGATAGAAGCAAATAAGACGACCAAATCGACACAAAGACAAAATATTCAAGTGCATTCAAGACTAGCAAAAGTATCAGCAGATACACTCGCCAGCAGGCATGTTCTTAACAAAGGACATAAACTAATTAACTATTACAAAGCTACTGAGGAGCGATTGGCTTCTTCGACTTCAACGGCTTCGGGGGCTTCATCGAGTCCGTGGCAGTGTCAGATGCCACTGACTTTCCGCCAGCCCTGATGCCGCAGCCTTTGCGGCCTTCTTGGCTCGCTGCAGCTCCTCAGAGTACTTCGCAACCGTGTTAATCAGCCGCGGCCCATATTTGCCACAAGCAGTCGCGAAGGGAGCAAAGACTACCTGCTGTCTGTCCGTGCTAATGGGCATCGCCTTTGGAACCGCTACAGGATCAACCTCGACTCCGTGGGCCTGCACCATGGCAAGTGACATGGATGCGTCAGCCGCACGGAGGGAGTTCTTTTTGAATGAAGGAACACCCCCGGCGAGAGACTCCACCAGCTCGTCCATATTCTCGATTAGCTCAGCCTTGGGCATCAACTCCTCCCGGAGGCGACTGAGCACGCCCTTGGCCTTGGAAAGCGTATCTTGAACGGCGGCGCTGCGGTCCTCGACTGCTGAAAGCGCACCCGCCAAAGCGTCGTCGCGGCGGAGGGCCTGAGGATCGAAGCTCAAACCGCTAGCATCTATACACAAACCAACACATGGACATAAACATCAGCGCCAATGGCAAACACCGAACAAGAGAACAACAATGATATCCAACCAAGGTACCTGAGAGGGCTTTGGCAATCGAGAAAAGCTGTTCTTCGAACAACTTCTCCCTAGCCACAGTGGAGGCCCGCAGATCCTCTTCACGCCTCTGCGCCTCGTCACGCGCCGCGATTGCCTCATCGCGACCCTTCACAGTCGTGGCGAGTGTCTTCTCCAAGGTGGCGGCATCGCGCAAAAGGGCATTATGCTTAGCTACAAAGACAACAAGGGATGGACTATCAGTCGAACTACACAAAAACGGCGCAGAAAAGAGAGAAGTAAAGAACACTTACTTTCAACCATGTGATGACGCGTCTCCAGCATTGCCTGCTGGCGGCCCATCGCATGCACTTTCTCCGCCAAGTGAGCGGCTTCCTTCACAAGGAGCTATCGCACAACAAAGGATCAGCAGAAGCCATCGACTGCAACATCAAAAATAAGAAATCCTACACTTACATGATCCTCCAATGACTCCGAAGTCGTTTAGTGTGCAGTCATCCGGACAACCATTCGATGCTCCCCTTCATGAGGAGAACTGGAAGAGTTGTGCCCGGAGTGGGCCCCCACTGGAGCGGAAGGAGCACGCTCGACCTCTTTCTTGGCCCTTGAGGTCACGAGTCCTGATTCTTTCAAAAATTGGACATCGCCAGAAGATGACGACGCCTCTTGACTGCAAGACAAAATCAACATCAAGAAAAGGCAAATCCAGAGACGAACCAAAGAGGGCAAATCAGAGAAGAGCAAACAAACTAGAAAACTTACCAATCAAACTTGTCAAAGTCAAAAGTGGGCTCCCCCGACTCTGACGAGGACTCCTTGGGAAGTCGCATCTTCTTGCGAGAGGATGGTGCCACGGCGCTCGCAGGAATGGCAGGGATCGGCAACTCCGCACCAACACCTGCACCTTCCGGAGTCGAAGGAGACGACGCATCGGAATCCTTGCTGTGCGAACGGTTGCGAGTATCCGGACTACCGGACTACCGGACTCGAGGGATTCCTCCTCCACATCAGATGGGACGGTCGACTCTGACTCGTCCTCTTCCAAGGCTTCGCGAGGGATAATCCCCTTAGGAAGAGGGGGCATACAGGGTGACACCGCCCAATCCTGCATACAGACAACAGAATTAGCACAAAGATAAGAAACGGCAGAGAACCAATCGACAAACTAAGCTACTATGTAGCACAACTATACCTCAAGAGGAGGGTTAGCAGCATCAAACGGAGGAACAACTGGCTCAATGGGGAGCACATCCTTGACGGTGTACTTGGTGACTAGTCGAGCCCTTTTATCCACCTCACTTGCGGACATGCCATCGGCAGACACACGAGTGACATCGTCAGCGCCAGCCCACTGAAACATGGGATGGACTCTGGCCTGCAGAGGCTGGACGCGACGGCGCAGCCACATGCGAATAAGGGCGCAGCCTCCTTCCTCCTTGCCTATGCGACTCTTGAGGTCGCAGACACGCTCGTACAACACATCTGTCTCCGCGGACTCGCTAGGCATGACTACATTCTTCCAGGAGCGCCTCCTCTTGCACGGCGTCGAGGGATCGAAAGGTGCGAGTCCGAAGTGCTCCCCGTTAGCCTTCTCGTCGCGGACGTAGAACCACTTGTCCCTCCACCCTTGGACGGACGATGTAAGCTTGATGTCAAAATAGGTGGCGGATGGGTCGACGTGGATTCTGCAGCCGCCTATGTCGTAGACTAAGGAGCCAGATGCAGATTGGCGCTTCAATTTGAAGAGGCGCTTGAAGAGGCCGAAGTGCGGCTCGATTCCGATCCAGCACTCGCAGAGGGTAATAAAGCAAGAGATGTGAAGGATAGAGTTCGGGGACAGCTGATGGAGCTAGAGCCCGTAAAAACAAAGGAGGCCCCTGAAGAAGGGATGCAGGGGCAATGAGAGGCCGCTAATGATGAATGCCAAGAACATCACTCGAAAACTAGCGGGAGGAGAAGGGATTATCTCACCACCGGGGACGCGTGCGTCGGAGACTGCGGTGGATAGCACTCCATCTTGGCGAAGAAGACGAAGATCAGAGGACTTGATGATGGAGGGACGCCACGCGCCATTCGTGACACGGGTGCCCGTGCCCTTCTTCTTCCCGCCGGTGGCGGTGCTGGTGCCCGCAGCAGCGGAACCGCCCTTCTTCTTCACCGCAGCAGCGGTAGCCCCGGAATCGGCCGCAACGCCTCCTTTCTTCTTCCCCATTGCACGACGGCGATGTGATCGAAGAAAATAGCTGGGAAATGCGCGGAGGAAAAGAGAGCAGAGAAAGCAGGGGAGCAGCGGAAATGGCGATGAAGGCAAAAGATGAGCGAAAGCAGATGTGAATTTTACCATCGCAGCGTCAGTACTTAACCCCTGGAAGATGCAATCCAGCGGCTCAGAAAAACCCTACCGGACGCGTGGCAATCATCGTGCTAGACACGTGGAGGAGCAGAAACGCGAACCATCCCCCCACTGCTCCCATTACGCGTGGAAATCGAGGAGGCACAGTTAAAATAAAGATTGCGCACGCCCAGTCAAATCAAAGTCAGGGAGTGGGACCCACTGCTCGTCACGTCTCGTCAAACTTGCTCACGCGGGTAACTGAGCTCATGAAATTCGTCAGCACTGACGTCATCAAAGCTACGCAGCAGAAGACTTCAGCTACTTTAGTCCTTGCTCGAGTCTTCGACTCCACCAAGCACTCGGGGGCTACTCCCATAGGGAGCGCTGGTCGCGCACCCTATGATTTTTTCTTTTCTTGTACAGGAACATGGACAATCAGGGCAAACCCAATTACTCGAAACACGGTTCGACTATGGATATGGGTTACTCCCATAGGGAGCGCCAGAAACAAATTCGACCAAAACAAGCAAGCAAAAGACGATAGCAGTCGCAAAAGTTCTTTAATCCTTGCCTGAGTCTTCGACTCAACCAGGCACTCGGGGGCTACTCCCATAGGGAGCGCTGGTCGCGCACCCTATGTTTATTTGTACAAAGCACTATGTGTTGATAACATCCACATTCGAAGTTTATGGCGACACCACCTCATAAATTTTCCCTACAAAGAGACCGCGTCTCCTGGGTCACCCGAATCATCTCTGCGATGATAAAATTCGGATGTCGCGCTTGCAGCGTGAAGGTAAGACCTGAATAAGGCCTGGCAACGCATTAAGCTGTGCACTACCAGAAATATATCCATGCCTGCAGGTACGATGAACATGCCTTGACGGACGCATCGAGTGCTCACACCCATATAACTAGAATTCGACTCCTATAAGACCTCCGCGGCTTGAGTCGAATTCGACTCCTGGGACTTTTCCGGATTCGAGTCTGGGGACTCGAGTTCGAGTAGATTGTGTTGTTTTACCCTAAGGTAGTTAACTGATACCGATACATCGGTTAAATCAGGCACACACATCAACAATCCCTATGATACAAACAAAGCAGTCGAAAATATACTCATTCATGCACTCGAAAGGCTTCATAAAAGTCCCCAGTCGAATCTACGATTCCACTGGACACCCGGGGGCTACTGACATGGGTATACCCTACAAGTACTTGAGCTTGGTATATACGGCCTGAATATGTGGAGGCCCATGGTGTCGCCAAGGCCCAAATGAAGAACTCGAGTAACCTACGGACTCTCGATTGCTTGAAGAACAAGAAGAAGCTAAAGATAGAAAGTTCAAAGGGGAAAACCCTAACTTGTAACCGACTCGACCTGCTACCCGAGACCTAGCCTATCTATATAAAGGCTAGGAGGGGGCCGCGAGAAGGAGACATGCAACCCTAGTTTCCACAACCCTTGCCAGATTGCATTTGCGCACCATTGTAATCTTCGATTCCTTCGATAATTCCACGAGCAGACAAGCAGGAGTAGGGACCTCTATGAGGCCTGAACCTGGGTAAATATTTGAGTCCCCTGTGTGCTTGTTTGCTAGCCGTAAGATGTCTCCAGCGCTCCCTCCTTCTCCAAAACCCAAGTCCATAACAATGGGTATTGATGAGTTAAACCCTCGTCAAATACCTACTAGAACTATTATTGGGCACATGATGTGCATAGATTTCAGGAAATTAAATAAAGAAACTAGGAAATATCACTATCCATTACCGTTCATAGATCAAACTTTAGAAAGGTTAGCAAACCATACTCATTTTTGTTACTTGGACGGATACTCTGGTTTCTCTCAAATAGTTGTTCATCCGAATAACCAACTTACAACAACTTTCATAAGTCCTTATGGTTTACATGCTTACCGACGTATCACTTTTGGTTTATGTAATGCTCCAACTACTTTTCAATGATGTATGATTTCTATTTTTGATGATTTCATAGAACTTATAATGGAAGTATTCATGAACGACTTTTTTGCCTATGGAACTTCATTTACTAGTTGCTTGGATATCTCAAGAAAATTTTGCAATGTTGTGAAGAAACTAATCTTGTTCTAAACTAGGAGAAGTGCCACTTTATGTTCAAAGAAGGTATAGTCCTCGGACACAAGGTATCAGGTAAGGGAATTGAAGTTGATAGAGCTAAGGTTGAAGGAATAGAGAGAATGGCACCACCTAGGGATATTAAAGGTATAAGGAGTGTTCTTGGTCATGTGGGTTTTTATAGAAGGTTCATTAGAAATTTCTCTGGGATATCTAAACCTTTGACTAACCTCTTACAAAAGGGAACGAGATTTAATTTTGATGATAAGTGTCTTGAAGCCTTTGATCAACTTAAAAATACTTTACCTCGAGCTCCCATCATTAAACCACCTATCTAGGATACAACCTTTGGCTTAATATGTGAAGCTAGCAATGATGTTGTAGGAGTAACTCTTTGGACAGCATATCGGTCATAGATTTAATATTATACATCATGCTAGTAGTACTCTCAATGGTGCTTAAAAGAATTACCCTAAGGAAGAAAAGGAACTATTTGTTGTATTTTTATCTTGCGATAAATTTCGTTCTTATATAGTTGATGCAAAGGTAAGAGTTCATACGGATCATGATGGTTTAAAAGAACTCCTTGAGAGGAAAGAACATAAGCCAAGACTGATCCATTGTATTCATTCACTACAAGAATTTGAGTTGCAGATTATGTAGAGGCAAGAAATAAAAATGTTAGATGCAGTGTCCATGTTTGGCCAGGGAGACACCAATCTTATTGAGAGGAACTTTAGTCCTGGTGATTTTCGTTTACAGGAATTATTTGATGAACTAAAGTCAATTCCTCCAAAAGAGAAGAAGTCCTTGTTGTGGGAGGAACTTTTCATCCCCGATTAAGCAAATGGTAAGTGCAAGGTAAGTGTTCTTACTCAAATAAGTGATTTATTTTCACAATTTTTACTATTGAAAATTCTGTTTTCGAATTCCTTGTGTTTTTCTGAAGATTTTAGAGGGGTTTTACCAACTATACGGGCTGAGCTATATGACCGGAGAGGGGGGGTCCCACCATATAGTTGGTCGTTAAACTCTTTGTATCATCTTTGTGAAATTGTTTTCGATATATGAGCCTATACGGTCACAACTAGACGACCGGAGCAAAAATTCTGGCCGTATAGTTGGTCGTTGAACTCTCAGATAGTTTTTCTTTTTGGTGTCGGTATCTATACGGTCGCAACTATACAATCGAAACAAAAATTCTGGTCGTATAGTTGGTCGTTAAACTCCCAGGCACTTTTGATTTTTGGTATTTGAATCTATATGGTCGCAACTATACGACCGGAGCAAAAATCTTGGCCGTATAGTTAGTCGTTAAACTCTTTGGATCACTTTTTTGTTCGATCTTTCTTTTATATTCATAAAAAAACGCTATTGTCAGTTCCGAGTCATGATTTGATCAACCTGGACTCGAGATATTTGGAAATATCTGCCTGGAACCAACTATACGGTCGGACCTATACGGTCCGCGCTCGTATAGTTGGTCGTTACGCGGCAAGACACTTCCAAATTCGTGATTTCTTTCCCTATTCCGTTTGGATTCTTTTCTTGGATGACAATTTGGTGTTTCTCACGAGTTTTACTGACCTCTGAGCCCTCTTATATACTTCCATTGTCTCTCTCTCTAATCGCAATCTACAGAAACCAATCTAGCAATTCACTATCCTGCCCTAGGCCGTGGGAAACCCATGGGGCTCATTGCTCCTTCCAGGGACCACTCTAGGAGCCCATCCATGGAGGATGATGACGAGGAGGTGGAGAGGTTTAGCTCGAAGTACAAGGAGTACGTCGAGCCAAGCTACTTCAACAATGATTCCGATGGTGATGATGACGTAGTTGACATCGACATCCGCCATCACATCTATGATCCACCGGAGATCAATTGGGCGGCGATGAAGAAAGCTCAACAAGAGAGAGAAGATCGCAAGCCACATGGAAAAGGGCATGTGGAGATGGTCAAGTTCATTACCATAGATCCAAGGCCGCACAAGCGTAAGGAATTATCTAATTTTGGTGCAGGTGCTAGCAAGGAAGGGGAGGTTCCACTCTCGAAGCCAACCATTGGTGCTGGTATAAAGGTTAAGCCTCAAGAAGAGTAGAGGTACGACTTCCACTTCCCAGATCCATCAATTATGGATGAGGAATAAGAAGCTATCCCTAGGACCAAGGATCGCGTGTGGGCACTAGAAATATATCAGAAGCAGGAGCTACTCCATCGCGTCGAAGTCCGTCACCTTCTCAATGAATTGAGAAGAAGGAAGCCCTCCTTCCATTGGTGACCAAGCTCGCAGATAGAGTGGACACTCTGCAATCTGATCAGCGCAGGTGCTACAGCCACATAACTACTCTGGAGGAGACCAACAAGAAGCTACGCACGCGGTGTTACATGCCATGGCGCCCCAGTGATCTACAACAATCACGGTATCAAATAATCGCAAGGGATTATTTGATCCCGCCTGGCTTGATTCCAAGCTTGGGGAAATCTTTAAGATCTTGTAATCTATCTTATAAGTTTTTATTATTATTCTTGCATTAGTTCAAACTAGAAATAAAGTTTGCATCATTAGAATTCCCTTCAAGAATAGTGGATCCCTTTTATGAAATTCCGAGATTATTATTATATATGGAGCAATATTGAATTTGTGTTTGCTTTCTTGATATAAGAATGGCTTGAGTATGATTTTACTTGCACTTGATGATAGCAATAGGAGTCTTCCACACCATTGGTATTAATGGAACACATAAAGATAATTTAGTCAATATGTTGTAAGTCTATGGTTTGATTCACAAAGAAAAATTATCTATACAATTAAGTTAAAAAGAAAACCTTGAACAAAGGAAAATGAAAGTGCTATCCAAATAGATTGAGAACAGGTCGTGGTAGAATCTCAAGTCATAAGAATGCGTCATATACAGTTGGAATTTGATAATTGATATCATTGAACTTTGAATTCCTACATGAAGTGGAATATATGGCTAGCTCATTTGCACAACACTTAAAACAAAAAGTGTGAGCATATATGCAAAAGAAAAGAAAGAAGAAAAAGTGCGATGTGCAAAGAGAAAATAGGAATATACCACTGTATTGTAGTATGATAAAGAGACACTTTTGATATTTTGAATCCCAAGTGAATACGTTGATCCTAAAACACTTGGGACTACCTCATTAACTCATTCAGTTGAACCAGATTCTTTTACATTATGTTGAGATTCATCTTTTATGAACTATTGATAACTAAGGTGTGGAAGCCCTCTAATACTATTCGGATGGTTCGAGTAAGGTACTATTCATGAACTTATTCCCATGTATCGTACATGATAAACACATGTTGGAATTGCCTCATTTATTTTATCGACTCAGCTTCATGAATATGAGGATCACATCCATTAAGCTAAAAACTTGCTCGGGACAAGCAAGAGTCTAAGCTTGGGGAAGTTGATGAGTGCGTATTTGCATCATGTTTTACATTATTATTTTGCATTGTAGATGTAGGATCTTGGTATTTTATGGCGCTCCCGCACACATTTTATGTCTGTTTTCACCAGGATCAGGACAGATGATGGATCCAATGGATACAATTATTGAAGCAGTTGCACTGTGGAGAAAAGGAGTAAAAAACAATGTAAATCGCTTATTTGGGAAATATTAATAATACCAGAAGAAAACCAGAAGCGAACAAGGGAGGCAGAGAGCCCAACGACCAACTATATGGCAGGAGCAACTCTTCCACCCGTATAGCTCCGGCTGTATAGTTGGCGCCGCCTCCGCCTCGTCAAATAGTTTCACAAGTGCAATTTTTTCGAGGAGACAACATACAGAACACCCAGAAATCGCAGAAACCTCACCTCTGGAAGGCATCTAGAGGGGAACTCATCCACAAGGGATCCATCTTTGCCCTGTGCAGATCCGGCAAGCTAAGGCATCGATCTTCATCATCCACCGCTGCATCACCACCATCTCCATCCATCCCATGTACATCTTGTCTAGATCTTGTTGTAATTTCTATACTCATTGTGGATTTATACAAGTACTATTCATCCATGATTGTCTCCATTATCATTGCCATGATGTTGAAATCCTCCATGTTTGAGTAGATCATTAGTTCTTGGGGAGATGGAGAAACCCTAGTATGAGATTGAAATAAGATAAAGTCTATTATGATATTCATCGCTGTGACCATTTGTTAGATTCTCTACATCTTGATGTTGAGAGAAGTCGACCTCTCAATATTTGCCTCTCGTGGGGACTTGATGGAGGGAACTACTTGTTGGTAGACGGAGGTGTGCTAGCACTACTAGTGACTATAAAGTTGTTGGCACTCCTTATGTATCAACTTGGGAAATCGAGGAAACTCATGGAACACTATCCATGCTAGTCCTATGGTATTACGTCCCTTAATAGCGCAGTAATTCAATTGATGTAGATTGCTGACTATTGTGGTTATGAGGATGATGTGACCAGCGGTTGTTGCCTATCCGTCCACATACGGAGTTCCTCGCACACATACATCGTTGAGAATGTTCATGCTGATAATCTTTATCTTAGATCTTTACAATACTAGTGGTGTATCCGCTACTCCCTGAGAACGCATTTTCCCTACTGCAGTTCCAATCTCTCTTACACACGCGATACTTACTTTCTGTATTAAGTTATTTTTCTTTAGTTTATTATTGCTCTTATACCCAAAACCCCAAAACACCTTTTTACACAATACTCGCATTTTATCTTGTCACTTCGAACTTTATCTAGCATTTCTATCGCAATATTTATTTCAAGAATTACTAGACTTCAGACTCCTGCTCCCTATGGGATCGATATCTTTATTTCGAAGCTAGCTACAAACGATCTGTGCACTTGTAGTCATCACACTACGGGTGGCCAAACCTAGGTAAAATCCCATGTGTCTACCCCCAATCTCGCACCGTGGATGACGACTCACTCTTGCCCCCAATCGTATCAATTGCTACCCCTAGTAGCGAATGTCGTGGTCATTCCCACTACACGGTACCAACATCGTTGATTCACATGTCAGTACCAAGTTCGGGGCGAGGAAACTCGGATGGCTCTGATTCATCCTTGATGGCAGTCTGACCATGAGGGCCCACTGTTAGGGCTAAAGTGGACAAATGGTCGTCGCCGTGCTGTTCGGTCCATCCTGGGTTAAGACCGACCTGGTCGGAGCCGACTAGTATGACCTAAGGCCACCTGACTCCCTTTCTCACTTCCGTTTTCACTGCTCCTCATCGTGTTGAGCCACCGCCGTTGGGCAGTTGTCGTCATCCGTGCTAGCCAGTGCCTCTGTCACCAGGATGCCTAGATAGAACGATAGGGAGAGTTACATCACTTCGGTGTTAGGGTAAGTTGGGTTTCTAGGGTTAGGGTTTTTTGGTCCAAATTGAGAATTGTTGATTTCTCCCCATAAACCTTGATTTCCTTTGCCATTTCTTGCAAATTAGGAACTGACGTCCCTCGATTTATGCTCCTAACTATGTTGAAGGTCCAAATTTCAGTAGGATAGCCGTTAGTTGCCCCTTCCTATGATGCAACCACAACATGGTGCTGAGGAAGTGCGTGGCTTTTGAAGGGAACAACACTAGGAGGCGATTTTATCTATGCCCAGTGGAAAATGTGAGTTAGTTTCCCTCTGAATTTTAGTTCATTGGTTAGTTTTTTAGAGATATTAGCTCTATCATATACTATGTTGTTATTTAATCATGTTGTTATTATATAAGTAATTTGAGCCACTTTAAGTAATAGATAATAGACTAAAGACTATGCTATTAGCTCCTAGTTTAGTAGATAGACCTCCTCTTCTTGTATTAGCCACGTATAATCTACTGAAGACTATGTTGTTTAAGATATTGCACATGTCATATAATATTATCTAATACTAGACTTCTCTCTGCGCCTCTGGGGCACAACGGATAAACAAAAACACTGAACAAAATGAAGAGCATTATTGGAAAAATGCAGATGTGAATAATGTTGAGGACATCACGGCGTGTCCATACCATAACGGTAAAATCCAAGTCTTTGGACTTTCCCTTAGACACTCGAGGAGTCTAAGGGGAAGACCAACAGATGGCTGACCAGAGATGCACCATCTAGTTTACAACCTGGTTGAAACCACTCCAAGCCATCGAAGTGAGACTAAACATGCATCAGATGAAAATGGTTCACCTTCTTAATATATACCCTGCATGTCTTAGTGATAAGAGGCAGAGAATCATGCACCGTAGTAGCGATATTTCTAAAAAAAATCATATACGTGCATCTGATGTGGATCCCACACTTAGCTTTATTTGCAAAAGAACGTCATGTACAATTCCACACATGCATGCAAAGTGTGGATCTTGCATTGTGAGCATCGAAGACACGCAGAATCGACTAAGAAAACATAATATGTTTTTTTACATCACTATTCTCTATTATATACAATCACACGAATTAATTTTTGCACTCCTGCATGACGGTTTGAGATAAGTCGGTCGTGCAAAACGATAGTTCGAAAATAATATTAACACTGATAGCTGGTTAATGTAAGAGAGTATATATTTATTACAATATTATATTTTTTACAAATAGACCAATGCATGCTAAGAAAATCTCAAAGTTCTTTATGTACAAAACAAATATAACGCCCAGAGAGGGAATGACGGTTTGGCTGTCCTCCACCGCGGAGGGCGACTGCGACGGCGAGATTGAAAGGGAGATTTCCCCATGGACTTCTCCGATTGATCTGAGCGAGAGTAACCTACAGATCCCATCCAAGCCAATCCACCCGTGTGCTCCCTTCTTCCCTATGGAATGGAGAGAGAGATTGAGAGAACTAGCCCTCAAATCAAAAAATCCCCAAAAAAGCCTAGCCCAAGCTCGATACAGATCTTCCCGACTCTTCATCAGAGACATCCAGCCGGAGGAGAGCAAATCGGAAGGAGAAGGGGATTCGGTCGTAGTGTTTTCTCTTGAAGATCCAAGTAAAGGGGGGAACCAATGATGACACCCCCACGCCACGCCTTGATGGTCAGCGCCATCACCGCGACCCGAAATTCGGCTAGCGTTTTTACTCCGGCGAGGCGACTCCAACTAGGAGCGCAAGTCCAGGAGGAATCCACGGAAAAATTCGAAGAGATATTAGCGAAGCAATTACCCCTGAGGTATCAATTGGCCATGAATTTCTGTCTTAAATTGAGGAGGAGTCAGAGCTATCAATTGGACATGAATTTCTGGCTTAATTTGAGGAGGAATCAGTGGTTCGAGGACACATGAGGAGGATCTATAAATCCCATACAGACCCAAGATTCTGATCAATCGCTTGTGCCAAGGAAATCCACACCCCCAACCACCACAAACCATCCCCAAATCACCATGTCAAACAAAGGAAAGCAAGTTGAGCCTGGTGTTGTAATCGTGGCCGGCTACCAGCAGCAAGCCGAGACTAGTAACCCACGTAGAAGGCCTGGGAAGGAGCTCTTCAAGGAGATGGGCACTGACACTGAGAAGAAGGCCCTGGTTATCAACATGACCAGGGGCGCTGAGAAGAAGGCCCTGGTTATCAACATGACCAGGGGCGCTGCACGCTCTCGGTTCTTGGCGGTCGGCATTTTCCTCTCAATGCTGACCGTTAGTTCCAAGCACCTGATCGAGGCGATGAAGAAGATATGGAAGATAAGGGGCATTGTGGACATGAGCCCCCTGTAAGGAAGACGCTTCGTGCTGGAGTTCGCCGAGGAGGGCGATTTCCTGCACGTCACTCGTGGCAGACCATGGAGATGCAGAGACGATGTTGTCTTGATCGAGAAGCTGAATGAGGGAGAGGACCCGGACTCTGTCTGCTTCAAAGTTGTTCCTATCTGGGTTCAGTTCAAAGAGATTCCATTCCATCTCCTCTCCAAGCAGCTGGTAAGGGATTTGGGTCAGAACGTGGGTGAACTGATCACTATTGATAACAATTCCCGTGGCGATTTGTTGGCCAAATTCCTCAGGGCCAGAGTTCGTCTACCACTTGACACACCGCTGCTCCGGTGGTCGAGAATGATGGACGGGATCACCAACGAGGAGGTGGTAACCTCAATATTCTAGGAGCGACTCCCGAGCTTCTGCGGTTCCTGTGGCATCATTGGCCATCAGGACGCAAGATGCATGCTGCCAAAGGAGATGAGGAGGAAGAACTACAGATCGGAGCTGGGTGTGCCCCCGACCCCCTACAACGACCCTCGTCGTTGGTTCCTGCCGGAGACGACCGGGGAGGGGGGGCAACCCCAGCACCAGATCCTCCCGTGGCGCAACATCAACGAACCTTCTGCACCACCAACCCTGCCGTACCACCAACAACAACTCGCCATCATCGCCCAAGTCGCGAAGGAGGTGAACAAGCTCACGGTCAACGACCCACCACCGGAGGCCAAATTCTCCATGGAACGGGAGGCTGTGGCTTCCCCAACCGCGTCGGTGGCCTCCAAGCAGTTGTGCAACAAGGTGCAAGTCGAAGGAAAACGGAGACACCAACACTGAAGTTCCTAATGAGGCACAAGGTGGGGCAATCTGCGACACCAACGCAGCAACCCCTCCGCCTAAGAAGAACTCACATTGGAAGAGGAGGGCTAGAGAGGAGAACAAGGCTGAAATTAAGCAGAAAGAAGCGTGTACTACCCAGGGTGTAATCCTGGGGGCTACGCGCAAGCGACCTGAAGACAAAGACGAGGATAAAGAGTTGCACCGGGAATAAAAGTTTCTGATCCCTGTCCCTTCCCTGGTGGAGTGCCTAGGAGAGGAAAACCTCCGCAAGCTGAAGGAACAGGAAGTGGTTGATACGAAGGGTGTGATCAATAGGTATGGCCATAGTGCCGAGCAAACTATAGATCAGGTTAAAAATGTATCCTTAGACATTGTAGATGAAGAGGGGATGGAGTATGTCCTAGGGGATAGGGAAGATGGAGTCATCCTGCGAGATCAGCAGGAGCGGGCTGAAGCTGAAGCAGAGGCCAACACAGAAACCAGCCAGAGGTCGGATGGCATGAAGCTGGGCGCCAAGGAGAGCGCCTGGAAGAACAAATCAGGATTTTGTGTTGGAACTGTCGGGGCCTTGGCCAGCCCCGAACAGTTCAAGAACTCACCAGACTGGTGAGTGAGCTCAGGCCCAGCCTAGTTTTTCTTTCAGAGACTAGGCAAAATAAGATGGTGGTGGAAGGAGTGTGCAAGCGTCTAGGCTACGCAAACTGCCTGCCTGTCAGTGTTGAAGGCAAAGGAGGAGGCTTAGCACTTTTCGTCTGTAGCTCTGTCAAGCTTGATCTGATTAGTTACGGTGCTCACCATATTGATGTAACCGTGACAAATCCCCTTGGAATAAAAGTGAGAAACACGTTTGTGTATGGAGAACCGCGTCCCCAAGATCGCCCTGAATTCTGGAAATTACTGAGAAGAATAAAACCTGCTTCTGCTGATCCCTGGCTGATGGCAGGTGACTTCAACAAAGTATTGTTCCAATCTGAACACTACTCGGTCAGAAGAAGAAGTGAGAAACAGATGTCTGATTTCAGATAAACTCATGAGTTCTGCAACCTACATGACATGGGTTTCACAGGGACGCCCTGGACGTATGATAACAAGCAGGTTGGGAGGAAAAATGTGAGGGTCAGGCTTGATCGAGCAGTGGGCTGCCCGGCTTGGTCTGAACTATACCCTCACACTTCAATACAACACGTACCTTCGTCTCGATGGACCACTATCCCATTTTGATCGAGCTTGATGCTACACAACAACTGAAAAGGTCGAGAATTCCCAGATATGAAGCTATGTGGGAACGGGAACCCTCGCTAGCCGAATGTGTGGACGAGGCCTGGCAACATTATAAACCTGCTACCAACCTAAAAGACATCCAACAAAAGCTTACCCATACAATGGCCTCTATGGACAACTGGAGCTCCTCCAATTTTGGTTCGGTGAATAGGAAGATTAAGGTCCTAATAAAGAAGCTTGAAAGGTTAAAAAACCAAAATTATCTTAGAAACCAGTAGGAAATCCTTTTGGTTTCAACAAAACTTGACGAGCTTCTCTACAGGGAAGAAATAATGTGGAAACAGAGAGCCAGAACAGAGTGGCTTAAAGAAGGTGACCAGAATACAAAGTTTTTTCACAGAAAAGCTTTAGGAAGAGCTAGTAAAAATAGAATAAAAAGTCTCAAAAGAAAGGATGGCTCGGCAGCTGATACGTTGCTAACGTATCCATAATTTTTGATATTCCATGGTTAGTTTTATTTAATTTCTTATATTTTGTTTCAACTTTGGAGTACTTTCTATACATTTTCTTGGACAAACCTATTAATAAGAGCCACAGTGCCAGCTGCCAGTTTTCTGCTGTTTTTGGTTTCAGAAAGTCAGAAAATAAATATTCTCAGAATTGGACGGGACAAAAGTCAAAGTCAGTTTTTCACCGAGGGACATAAGGAGCCAGAATACGAGACGGAGAGGGACCAGGGGGTCGCCACACCACCTAGCCGCACGGCCCAGCCTGGCCCACGCCAGGGGGTGGTCTGGCCGCCTCCGGCACCCCCTCGGCCTCCCCTTTCGCCTATAAGATGCCTCCGATACAGAAACCCTAAGTACCCGATCAAAATTCCACGAAAAAGTCTGTATCCGCCGTCATCTCTATCCCTATATCAGGAGGGATATGAAGCTCTTCCCGAAACCCTGCCGGAGAGGGGAATTCCCCCTGGAGGCCTTCTTCATCACCATGCAAGTCTCCGGTGTGATGCGTGAGTAGTTCATCCTTGGACTATGAGTCCATTTAATAGCTAGATGACTGGTTCTCCTTCTTTGTGCTATCATGTTTAGATCTTGTGAGCTTCGTTCATGATCAAGATCATCTATTTTTAATTCTATATGTTGTGTTTCTGGGGATCCGATAGATATTGAGATGCTATTTCAGATTAAGTCTTTGTTATTTTTGATTTTGCATGCTTTCCGTTGTTAGTAGCTATCTTGGCCAAGTAGATACTAGCAACTCCAAGAGTTAGTATTTATGCTCGATAGTGGGTTCATGCCTCTAGTAATCTGGAGAAGTGACAGAAATCTCTAAGGTACTAGATATGTTGTTGCTACTAGGGAGAAAACAACAATCCTTTGTTCATAGAACAATCGTATTATTTACTTTACACGCAATGCGTAATGCAATTATCCGTTGCTTGCAACTTAATACTAGAGAGGGTTCAGATGATAACCTGAAGGTGGATTATTAGTCATAGATGCAGTTGGATTACGGTCTATGTATAATGTTGTAATGCCCAATCAAGTCTCAAAGGAGTCAAGATGAGTAGTATATGCATATTGCTTTCTCGATGTTTGTCAATTGCCCCGCTGTAATTTTTTCACCCAACATATCATCTATCTTAAGGAGATTCACCACTAGTGAACTATGGACCCCGGTCCTTTCTTTTACCATCAATCTACAATCAAATGTTTACTGTTTTCTGTGTACTTTCTACAAACTATTACTTTCTTCCACTCGATACGTTTAATTCTTTGTTTTCAGCAAAACCGGTGAGATTGACAACCTCATTGCAAGTTGGGGCAAAGTTTTGTGGTTATGTTGTGCAGGTCTCCATGTTGCTGCTGACGCCGGTAGTGCGCCCTGCCAAAGTCCAGCTAGCAACACCTTTGGGGTGTTTTCGTGCTCCTACTGGATTGATAACCTTGTTTTCATAACTGAGGGAAAACTTGCTGTTGTGCTAATCATACCTTCCCCTTGGGGTTCCCCAACGAGCTTGATATATTTTGGGCTAAGCAGCAGCTACAAGAGAAGAAGAGTTCGTTGAAATGGCTCATGTATTTTTCTCCGAGTTGTACTCAAAAGACCATGAAATTGAGCCTAGCATTCTGTTGGACGACATTAATCCTGCAGTTACAAGTGAGATGAACAAAGTGCTGCTTGCTTATTTATCAGAAGATGAGATTGGTGATGCCCTTTTCCAAATTGGACCGCTTAAAGCTGTGGGGCCTGACGGGCTGCCAGCTAGGTTCTTCCAAAGGAACTGGGGTCTAATGAAAGCTGAAATCTATAAAGCCGTGAAACAATTTTTTCACGATGGTGTGATCCTAGACAACTTCAACATGACCAAGATTATCCTCATCCCAAAGTCGAGTGATGCCTCTGATCTGAAAGATTTCAGACCAATATCCCTGTGCAAAGTGGTGTATAAGATCATTGCTAAATGCATTGTCAATAGGCTCGGACCTTTCCTCTATGACCTTATCTCTGAAACACAAAGTGCCTTTATCCCAGGTAGATTGATCTCGGACAACGCACTGATCGCTTTCGAGTGTTTCCATGCTATTCACAAGGCTAAGAAGGGGGAGGAGTCCTTTTGTGCATACAAGTTAGACTTAACCAAAGCCTATGATAGAGTTGACTGGAACTTCCTCGAAGGTACTCTAATCCAATTCGGTTTTGACCCTAGATGGGTGAGGCTGGTGATGACTTGCATTAAATCAGTCAAATTCTTGGTTAAGGTCAATGCGCAGCTTATAAAGGAAATTGTGCCGACAAGAGTCCTAAGACAAGGGGTCCCCCTGTCCCCTTACCTGTTTCTGTTTGTCGCTGAATGCTTCTCCAAAGTTCTTCAGAAAGCCATTCTGAAGCAAGGGCTAAAAGATTTCAGAATATGCAGGTCATCCCCAGGCATATCTCACCTGATATTTGCGTTTGATTGCATCCTTTTTCTCGAGGCAAATGGCAACCAAGCCATGCTAATTAAACATGCTATTACAACCTTTGAGAAGGGTTCTGGTCAGCTTTTTAGTGCTAACAAATGTTATATTCTCTTCAATGAACAGTGCCCAGCAGCCTCAGAACATCAAGTGAGACACATCCTAGGAATCCAGCATGAAGATTTTGAGGACAAATATCTAGGCCTCCCAACTCCTGAAGGGAGGATGAAAAAGGGCAAGTTCCAACTGTCTAAGGACATGCTGTCTAAAAGACTAACGAATTGGGCTAAGAGGTTTATGTCCATAACAGCAAAAGAGGTCTTCATCAAATCTATAGCCCAAGCCATTTCTATTCATGTTATGTGTGTTTTCAAGCTACCGGATGGTTTCCATGAAGACTATATGCGTATCGTGCGAAACTTTTGGTGGGGGGAAGATGAGAAAAAGAGGAAATTGCACTGGGAAGCCTGGGATATCTTAACAAAACCAAAGGATTTGGGTGGGATCGGCTTCAGAGATAACAAGATCATGAATCAAGCACTCCTCGCTAGACAGTGCTGGAGAATTCTAAAAATCCCTCCAGTCTTTGTGCTAGACTACTCAAATCGATTTATTACCCTCGCAGGAATTTTCTAGACACTGTTTTTAGGTAGGATGCATCCCCGTCTTGGCATGGCACTGAGCATGGTCTTGAATTGCTCAAGGAAGGACTGATATGGAGAATTGGTAACGGAGAAGATGTCAACATCTGGAGGGATAGCTGGATCCCTAGAAACTACAACCTTAAGGTTTCACTCGGTAAGTCCAAAACCAGGGTGGGAAAACTTAAACAGCTTCTAAACCCAAATGGCAACTCATGGAACGAGGAGCTAGTCAGGAAAGTCTGTTACCCAAGAGACGCTGAATGGATTTTGAACCTGAAGTTTCCAAATAAAAAATGTAAAGATTTCTCGGCATGGCACTATGAGAAATCTGGAATCTTCTCGGTGAAGAGCGCTTACCGGCTTGCGTACAGCCTGAATCATGGTGTAAGGTGGAACTCATGCGGTAGCAAGAGACCGGACAACTCAAGACTCATGGAAACCTATTTGGAATGCAAATGTGCCTAGAAAGGTGAAGATCTTTGGCTGGCGTGCAGCCTGTGACAATCTTGCAACTAAAAAGAACAAGTATAAGAGATCACTGGAAACTGACAACACTTGTAGTTTATGCGGAAGAGATGAGGAAAATAGCCACCATGCAATTGTGGACTACTCTAAACCAAAAGCTCTAAGGAACGCCTTGAGGAGACACTGGAATCTGCCGAAGGAACGCGACTTTGTGTACTCAGGCCTGATTGGCTACAGGTGCTGCTAGCAAACTGCAGTACAGAGCAAGGAGACAGAGTGTTATTGCTCTTATGGCGATCTTGGCACCTGAGGTGTGATATCACTCATGGTAAAGGGGAGGAGACTATTTCCAACTCAGTATCGTTTCTCTTAAATTATTTAGAGCAACTGCAAGATGTTGGTTCAGAGAATAAGGAGAGAGCTCCCGAATTAGACATGCTTATTGCCAAAACTAACATTTGTCTCAGTGCTAATCTTGACAGATCTTCTCTGAAGGAATCAGCAAAGTGGCATCCCCCTCCTCTCAGGGCTATGAAAATAAATGTTGACGCGGCTTTCTATAATGAATCCGGTAATGCTGTTGTTGGTGTGGTGGTGAGGGATCATTTAGGATCCATCCGGGTGCCATCCAACAAGGTGATTGGCAAATCACAGGACGTTGAGGAAGCAGAGGCTTACGCCATCCTGGAGGGCCTGAAGCTAGCCTTGGACTACAACCTGGAACCATCAACGTTGGAGTCAGACTATGCTACGGCTGTGGCGACAATCACCAGTACTTCTATTTGCACATCGAGATGTTGGGCAGTCTACAAGGATATTGAAACGATGAGCAGTCTGTTTCCCTCTTGTAATTTTATGAAAATTTGTAGAAGTGTCAACGAGGTAGCACATAACCTTTCTGCTATAGCTAGTCGGTCTGGGCTAGATAGAGTGTGGGTGGATCCAGTCCCCCCACCCACCCCATATTCAGGAGTTGGCTGTAAAAGACTGTAAAAACTACATTCGATCAATAGTGGATTTACTCCTTCTAAAAAAACAAATATAACACAACTAAATTATGGCTAAATCCTTGTCTACAAATAAGAGAGCATTCATTTTTAGAGGTAGCCCAAGAACATCGAGCAGGTGATCCAACGCCGCACCTACTAAGATGTGGAGCTGGCCGGCAAGTACACGTATCCTCCCTCTCAGTTATGGGTTTGCTCATCTTCGCTGCTCCAAGAAAAAGCTACAACATGGTAAGGCACTTAGACTCTTTTTATGGTCATACAACTTCTGTAAATATATAAAAAAAATGTTGTACCATGAAATATTTGAAGAGAAATTAAAATCAAAGCTCATATAGTACAAAGTTTCACTATCGATGTGTGGCGGCACATAATCATCTTATGTATACACAGTTCACTGTTTGGACATCAACGGTTGCTGCCATATGTCTAGTCCATGCAAACGTTCGCGGTAGACGTGTCTGGCTACACGTCGTGCTGTCCATGCGTATAGTTTATTATTTTTCATTCTCCGTGTTTTGCAGGTCACGCGTATATTTCAACTATTTGCAGTTTTCATATATAGTTTAGTGTTTCGTAGTCTATATATGTAAACCATGTATATAGAGTCCAAAGTATATTTATCCATACAAAATTTAATGTTGTGTGGTATACGTTTATAGACAAAATTTTAACATTCTATGTATATAGGTGAATATTACGTAGTCTACGCGTCTGGTTACACGTCGCGCAGTTCCCGCGTATAGTTTCACGTTTCACAGTCTACGCGTATAGTTACACGTTTTGCAGGCCACACGTACGTCTCAATATTTCACTGTTTACGTGTATGGTTTAACCTTTCAAAGCGTACGTGTTTATAAGAAACGCAAGCCAGCAAGACGAAGAAGACGTACACGAAAATCAAAGCAATGCAGATCATAATGAAACACTACCTAAAAGGTGAGAGAAAATAGTTTCATGGCTCGCAGTCTATGCATATAGTTCGACATTTTGTAGTTACTTTCACTAATAGACGTGTTTTTCCTTTTCTAAAGCATACTATCGGTTTCGATCGACGTATACCTGAATCTGCATTAAACAGATGATTACTGCACTAAATAATCGGCCATGTTTGCATCCAACGTGCTAACAGCTAACGTCTTTGCAGTCGATGGTACGGTAATCAACGTTTTTCTTGTGACGATTCTCATCATGTTCGCATAGTATGGTCTTGCGGAAAATGCTCTCGCAGTCAACAATTTTCACAATTAACGATTCACATCTTGGGCATGAAGGAAAGGGGAAAAGGAATAGAAGAAAAGAAACAGCTGAAAAATGTTTTAAAAAATAAGCCAAAAAATAGCAGAAAGAGAAAGTCGATACATACCTACCGAACGCACCATCCACGAAGAATTGGCGCTAGTCAACGCCTGAACCACCGCCGCTTGCTCCTTAACCACATTTTGAATAGCTGCGACAGAAAGCTAAACCGGACAAAATAAAATAGTGCGAGACCCAGGCTACAACCGCACCAAAGTGCGGGAGGCCAGATGTTCGCTGCATGTCCCGCCGTCCGTTTAGCAGGCCCTATGGTCTCCCAAAGACATCTCCTCTAAGCTCACATTCTCTCACCAATCGCACTGGCGGCCCCGGGTGTGTTCATTGGACCGTCGCACGCGACCGGTGAGGAGAGCAAGCCAAGAGGAGGCTAAGATGGGAGAAGAGAGAAACTATCTAACGCTTTGTGTGGAGAGAGAAACGAGAGAAGAGTATTATACTCCACGCACTGTCCGCAAAAATAAGGAAACATGGCGTGATAGAGAAGCTAAACGGTACTCGAGAAACCGTTGAGCGGTTACCCTAACACTCAGGCTATGGGCCGCGAGAACCCTACGTTATCTTGAGTCTATGTTGTTAGGTCATCTCTCTCAAGCGAGAACCCGCTACCATCTATAGCCTACGCTGCCAGTTCAGCTCTCCGACGTGATAACCCGCATACGCCTATGGCCTATCGTGCCATGTCGCCTACACACCACGAGGAACTGCACCTGCACATACCTACCAATGCTACCTACACCGCCAGCTCAGTTGGCTACCGTGATAACCCACGCCCGGATAGAGTTTGAGATGCCACGTCTATGATCAGTGGGCCCAGCCACCCGATGGGTGTGGAGGCATATTGTGTAGGCAACGGCAATCACGCCCCACGATATAGCCTGCATATGCTAATGGCGGGTCCATGTCGCATGTGTGGCCCACCATCCACCGATTTAGGGTACGACGGCACACGGTATACCTATTCACAGTATGAAATCTTTCGCTCTGGCCCGCAATGGGACCCGTCTCACGGGATAGAAGGGCTCCATTGCGACATCGCCGCATGTTCTTCTTGGCATCTATCCCACGGCCGAGAATAATCGGGACGACGTGGATAGCTGTTTGAGCCGAAACAATCTATGTTATTATTTACTCCTCATATGTTTGCATTACCTCACTAGATTTGTAATAGGAAGTTGTCATGGTATTGCCGACGAGTACGCCATGGAGGGGTCCTCACAGTGCGTGTTTAGAGACGTGGGGTAAGGCGGAGAGTTGGCGGGTACGAGGTAACACAGCTTACCCAGGTTCAAGTCCCACAACAGTGGTGGAACTCTACTCCTGCTATAAATCACTATAATGGCAATACGCCGAGTTACATAGATAGGTTCGCTATGCGAGATATTGCACGTTGTACGTAGCAATCTAGGTTGTGCCCTAAAGGCTCCCACAGGTCTGGCTTATAAAGGCGCCAGAGCCTAGGGTTTACAAGGAAAGGTCCTTACCAGACAAGGTAAAGAGTCCTATAGTAATACAAACTAGTCTTTCGTGTCTTGCACTCTAAGGCTCCGAGTACGTCGGTGACTCTTGCGTAGCCTTTCTTTATCCGACATGGGCCTCCCTTATGGATCCGTCTAACTGGGCCGCCCAGTAGGCCATATGCCTCGCTACCAACTATAGGCCACCCGGGTTAGCCGGAATAAGGACATCATATGGTGATACCCATTTAGCATATCCCCAATAGTAGCCCCCAGAGGACTTTGAAATCTTGCGTTGTCTTGCCCATTGATATTTGAATGCTCCGTCTAGTTGATGCCAGCAATTCGTCGAGCAATATCTCAAAGGTCTCCCAAAGAACCCTGCAATCTTCTCTAGCTTCACAATGTAGCCGGAGATTTCTTAAGTCTTTGTTTCCAGAGAAGGACAATCTCCTCCTTCGATGGAATCTTTAGACGTGACAGTTCACTACAACTGTCAAGAGGATGACGTAGGGTGTAGCCTACGCTACCTCGAAACTCAAACAAGGCATGGAATTTAATTATCAGCTATTTTAACGCGCGCAAAATCAGAAACGTTAAAGCGCCAAAGATGGAGGACATGGCAAAATTACCGCGCACGCTCATCTCCACGTCGGCAACGCTTCGTCTATCAGATCCCTTAGCATGAATCTTAACACAGGGTCTATATATTTTCACCGTGGCCAGGTTATTTTATTTTTACCCTTATTCGCTTCCTCATCTTCGTCTTCCTCCAGCCACGCACATGTTCGAGCTCCTCCTCGGAAAACCCTAGCTAGAGCCCTCTTCTTATCCACCTACTCCATCATCACAATGGCCTCCAGCAGCTCCATTCCTTTGGCGATGACGACTCCCGAGGCTATTCCAGAGCCATCTCAGGGAGTAACTGTCCCACCGGAGGGAGTGGTTGTCCCTGTCACCGCCGTGGTGGAAACCACCGGCGACGACCAAGAAAGAGCGGTGCCAGGTGCTGTTGAAGAAGACAATGACTCCCACAAGGGAGTGTGGAGTGCTCTGACCTCTCCGCTGAAGATTTGCAAGAACTGGTCACCGAGGGGTATCTCCCCGCGGCGAAGGATGTGGTCTGGCGGTCGGCGCATGCCGGCGAGGTGGCCCCTTCTCCCCAAGCCGGAGAGAAGGTATACCTCAAAGCTCAGCTGTTACGAGGCGTAATCCTGCCAGTCTTCGACTTCGTCCTAGATGTCCTCCGGCACTTCCAGGTACTTCCCCACAGCCTCTCTCCCAGCAGCATCTTAGTCCTTAGCAACTTCGTAGCTCTATGCAAAGGATTCCTAGGCATCAAACCTACATTAGATCTATTTGTGTATTTTTTTTACCGTCAAGAGAGAGTACGTAGAGTCCAAGGACGAGTTGCGGATTTGTGGAACCATTAGCTTTAAGATCCGGCCTAGCCGGCGCTTCCCCGACATCGTAGGACATGAGTCATGCAAGAACTGGTAGCGCACATACTTTTATGGCCTAGATATTCCCCTGCCTGGCAGCCTTGAGACATACCCCGACTTTGTCGACGGAGTCGCCGCCGAGGTGCTCACATGGCGGACTGATACATTGCAAATGTATCTATAATTTTTGATGTTCCATGCTTGGTTTTATCCACTTTCTTGTATTTTGTTCCAACTTTGGAGTACTTTTCTTATGATTTCTTGGACTAACCTATTAACAAGATCCACAGTGCTAGCTGCCTGTTTTCTGTAGCTTTTGGTTCCAGGAAAGTCAGAAAATGAATATTCTTGGAATTGGATGGGACAAAATCCAAAGTGCCTATTTTTCCGGAAGTCGTCAAGTGCCAGAATACGAGACAGAGAGGGGCTAGAGGGCGGCCACACCACCTGGCCGTGCGGCTAGGCCTGGCCCGCGCCAGGGGGTGGTGTGGCCAGCCCAGACACCCCCTCGGCCTCTCCTTCCGCCTATATATTTCCCTCGGGGCGAAAACCCTAAGTGCCCGATCAAAAATCCACGAAAGAGTCTGTAGCCGCTGTCATCTCCATCCCTAGATCGGGAGGGATCTGAAGCTCTTCCCGGCACCCTGCCGGAGAGGGGAATTCACCCTGGAGGCCTTCTTCATCACCATGCAAGCCTCCGGTGTGATGCGTGATGTAACATTCCAAAACTTCAATCCAAGCTTATCAAGATCCAAATCATCAATTTTAGCGTTAACAAAAACTTTTCCAAATTAAAAATGAAAGCATTCATGTGTTTGTGCATTTAAATTAGGAATTGATTTGAATTGCCATGGTTCTGTGATCCATTGCTTGTAAAATGTTTCTTTGGTGATTTAAACATCATCTACATCTTTCCCAAACTTTTTCCAAAGAAAATCAAATCAAAAACAATTAAAAAGGAGGAATGGTCATTTTGGCCATTTTAATCCACTACACTACTTTGATTGTTCCTAGCACTCATTTCTTAACAAAAACAATGCATGATCTTTGCACCCCTTGCTAGTACACATAATGAGGTACCAAGGCCCACCTTTTGATCTGCTAAAAACATTCTTTTACTTATTTTAATTGGCATGTGAAAATTGAATCGAATGCATATGCATAGATCACCCCTATTTCAAAACCCATCTAATTGAGCTCTACTTTCAAAACCCTTGCAACCAGAGACTACCAAGCACTAGTGTAGATCACTCAAAAAAATTGAACTCAAAATTCAAAAGTTTTTCTCTTTCGGTCATTCCACAAACACCTTGTGGGCACAAATCTGGCCAAATTCAAAACACTGTTTTGAGCAGTGATCTTGGTCACCATTTGGGCCTAATGCCGTCCCCTTGTTCCACCAGCACAACCCCTACCTCCTAGCTTGTTGCGACCTCGGATCGTTAAGGACCCTAAGTCCCCGTGAATAACATGCTAGTCCCTATATCAATAGCTAGCACTTCACAGTCGTTGAATATCATGTAAAACACAAGTCATTATTACACGAATAATCTAGAGTATATTTATTACAAGTTGCATAGCTTATAGCTAGCTCAAATAAAACAGCGGAAACTAAGTAAAACTTGAGTCCATCAACGCCTCAGGCTAGCTGCGTGAAGACCCGTGATCCCTACGCACCTTTCAGTATTCGGATTCTGCACATAAGACGTGCAGCCAACAAGTTGGGTCAATAATTTGAATGTATTGGAAAATTACACCAAGGCAGAGTAAGTCTATCTCTACATGCAATGCTAAGAGTAGGTTTTGGGGTTCATTTGCATAAAGCCAATTTTATCAATGTAATAAGAAAAGAGGAAGAGATTTCCCTACTTTGTAAACTTTGATGAGTAGTATAGGTTCGAATGGAACACGTGGATATTACTCACCAAGTGCCCAGTCAACCTAGCACTTGGATATTACGCACCAAGTTCCCAAAATCTCACCCAATGGTGATATTACTCACGCCTTGGGGTTTATAAATCTTTAAGTTTGGAAAAGAGAGAGGAAGATCTTTCAGAGGCTCCATCCTTCAGATGCTCAATGTTGTTCTGTTTCCGTGAACACGGCTGATCGATCAGATTGCAATAGTCTTGAGAGGTGGTGCACTTTCCCCACAATCTACGATCGAGTCCTTTTACAGACAAGACCATGGCGAACCCTTCCCTTAGCAGCCCCTCTACCAGCTGGATCCAACCGTGCCAAGAACCCCCAAATGTTGGTACCCCGGTGAGGTTTCCCACTAAGTACTAAGCCAAGGCAGAGCCCATATGTATTGTGGTTGCACTGGAAGCTTCTGAATTCTGAAAACATGGCAGACTTCTTTGATTCCTAGGCGGCCGTCCTCCACCCAAATTCCACTCGTTGTCCCGACAACCATTCCGCCTAGAAGAAAACTTAGTTTTATTTTGAAGGGGGTTTTGAGAAGAAAAGTCCGCTCGAGAGAGCTCTCATACTTAGAAAATTTTGAGTCTTTCGAATCCCCCAACGGCACTTAGTATATATATAGCATAGCAACCAATACTTACCAAAAACAGGGGAACCTAATAGGACGGAAAATCCTAAGTATAAAGATACTCATGGCATACTACAAAACCGCACTTGCGAAAATAGGAAAATCTACTAACGACCTACACATGCATACTACAAGATTTGGAGAGTAAAACATGCATAGTTAAAAATCTGGGACATGATATGTACAAGTGGTGTAACTTGTCTTGATCCGAGCAGCACTCTACACAATAGTACTCCTCAGCGTACTCCGAGCAATCTAACGAAACACAAACATAGATCCAATCACAATTTGCACAAAACAATGTCACGAAGGTGAATATGCATGCATGCAACAAGGTAATATGCAAGGAGGGATTCAAATTTGACCAAGGGTTTTATTCGGGGGTGTTGTTGAGTTGGGGATGTCATTAGAATCGATTCCCCACGGATTTTTAAGTATTTTGGGTTAATACCTAAATAAACAAGCTCATAATTAGACCTACAACTCCAATCCATCTCGAAACAGATCTGAACACTCTAAGCAAGAGATAACAATTTTCCACAGAAGGTCTCGTAGATACAAAGCCAACGAACCAACTAAAATGGATCTACGGATAATTTTCTAGAATTAAAATACTCTAATCTAAACTTTCAATCCTACTGCAAGATTGCTGTAGTAAAACAGCAATATTATTGTAGATCCGTGTTTTACTCAAATTTACGAATCCAACGGTATATTATACGCATTTTTTGGACAAAAACTCGATTTACTATGGATTTTACAAGATTAGAGTGATTTCTACCTATTTAAAAGAAAAACAGGACGACGACCAGCTGTGCAGCGCCAAGTGGCGGCTTGGGATTGGTCCAGGGGGGCACGCGGCGCTGACGTGGCGCTGACGCGGCGATGACGCAGCGGGTGCCACGCGGTGCGACGCGATAGGGCGGTACCGGTTCGGTCTGGCCATTCTAATCTAGGCCGTTCCTTCACGATCTAAAGGACAGAGGGAGGCGCAGGGGCTTACCTGAGGCGGCGACGGCAGCGTGCTCAACGGCGACGGCGAGCGGCGGTGGCGCGTCGGTGGTAGTCGGCGGCGGCGATGCGGATGTCCCCTGACTCGACGAGGTGGATGACGACGGCCGCCTCTCCGTTGCGGTTCCGTTCCCGGGGGCGACGTCGACTCCTTCCTTTCGAGGTGGCGGCGAACGGCGGCTGGAGCTCGCGGATTCCGGCGAAACTTCGGCGAGCGATTGCGGTTGGCTCGGCCTTCTAAACAAGGGGAAAACAACGTGAGTCGAAGCGGTACTAAAGGGGGAAGGCAGAGAGGGAGAGAGGAGGGAAAGGGGCAGTCTCGAACCCGGTCCGGCGAGCTCGGCAGCTCCGGCGAGATTCAGTCCGAGTTTTTTGGCGGCAGCCCGGTGGCAAACGGCAGAAGAAAAAGTAGGGTTTTGGGAGGCGTGCCGTGGGGTTTAAATAGGCGGTTTGCTTGGCGCAGGGGCTACGGAGTTCGCTCCAATTCGGTCGGAGGTGGTTGTGCCGATGCGGTCGTGCTCGTGTTTGAGCTGGACTCGAACGAGGGAGAGGGATGACGGGTGGGGCCCGCCTGTCGGCGTCTGCGGGCGTGGGAGGGCGGAGCTGGGCGGGCCCACGCGCTGTGCGCTGCCCACTCTTCCAGGCGCGGCGGCAGTTAGGTCGTGGGCTGGTTTAGCCGGCCCGTTAGGCTAGGTCTCTCTCTCTTTTTTTATTAATTTTTTCTATTTCTCTATTCGTTGCATAACTTTTGCAAACGGACTCCGAACTAAGTGAGACCAGTCTCTAAAATTTTGTAAAAAGAAGAGGATTAGAATGGGATTATAAAATAACAATTTTGCAAATGTTTAGTAGGTTAGATTTTGTTTTACTCTTTTTAGTCTTTATATGACTATAGGGTTTAGGTAAGGTATTCGATGCGGCTTTAATTGTGTGATGCCATGATGCAAGGATATGATGCATGCTTCTAGTAACATCTGCAATTGTAAAATTTGGGATGTTACAAACCTACCCCCCTTAAGAAGAATCTCGTCCCCGAGATTCAGGTTGGTTAGCAAATAGGTGTGGGTGTTCTTTCTTCAGGTCTTCTTCACGTTCCCATGTGGCCTCTTCCTCGGAATGGTGATTCCATTGAACTTTGCAAAACCTGATAGTCTTGGTACGAGTAATTCTCTCAGCTGTTTCCAGAATCCTGGTGGGTTTTTCCTCATAGGTGAGATTGTTTTCTAGTTGAACCTCGTCCAACGGAACCGTATCCTTTAGTGGCGTTTTAGCCATTTCCGGGTGACACTTCTTTAGTTGTGACACATGGAAAACATCATGAACAATCAACACTTTGGACAATTCCAACTGATAGGCAACCTCCCCTCTACGACCCAAGATCTTGTAGGGCCCTATGAATCGGGGTGCTAACTTACCTTTGATTCCAAATCTCTTAACTCCTTGTAGTGGCGAAACTCGGAGATACGCACGGTCTCCCACTTCACAAGTCACATCCCTACGCTTGGAATCAGCATAACTCTTTTGCCTGAATTGGGCTATTTTTAACCTGTCTTGAATCTGTCTCACTTTTTCTTCGGCATCCTTGATCAGTTCAGGTCCAAACAAACTCCGTTCTCCAACTCCACTCCATAGCAGCGGAGTTCTACACTTTTTGCCATATAGAACTTCAAATGGAGCCATCTTGATACTAGTTTGGTAATTGTTATTGTATGAGAATTCCGCATATGGCAAATTATCATCCCAACTAGACCCATAGTCTAGTGCACAAGCTCTTAACATGTCTTCCAAGATCTGATTGACTCTTTCAGTCTGTCCATCTGTTTGTGGGTGGAAGGCAGTACTAAACTCCAGTCGTGTCCCTAGAGACTCATGTAGCTGTCGCCAAAACTTCGAGGTGAATTGCGTACCTCTATCAGAGACAATCCCCTTGGGTACAGCATGAAGACTTACGATCCTTGACATATAAATCTTGGCAAGTTTAGCACTTGTATAGGTGGTCTTTACGGGAATAAAGTGGGCCACCTTTGTGAAGTGATCGACCACTACCCAGACGGAGTCATACCCAGAACGAGTCCGGGGTAGTCCTACGATAAAATCCATGCCTACCTTGTCCCACTTCCAATCCGGCACGGGCAATGGCTGTAGTAGCCCTGCTGGTTTTTGGTGTTCGGCCTTGACTCTGTTGCACATGTCACACAAGGAGATGTATTCAGCAATTCCTCTTTTCAAGTTATTCCACCAGAATCTATCTTTCACATCCATGTACATCTTTGTATTACCAGGATGAATTGAGTAAGGCGAACCGTGAGCTTCCTGAAGAATTATTTTCCTGATATCGGGATCATCGGAATGCACAAACGCTTTTCATACCAAAGTGTTCCTTATTCATCCGTATGAAACCCTTTTGCTTTACCCTTGCTTATATTAGCTCTTATCTCCTCCAACTCTTTGTCCCCCTTCTGGGCCTCTTTGATTTGGTCCAGAAGCGTTGGCACTATCTCCATAGTCGCTAAGTACCTAGGAACTATCTCCAACCTGAGGTCCTTGAACTGTTCACACAATTCCTTTGGAAGTTCTCCCACGGTAAGTCCATTTACATAGACCTTCCTTCTTAGGGCGTCAGCCACAACATTGGCCTTTCCAGGATGGTACTGCAGGTCCAAGTCATAGTCCTTGATGAGCTCAAGCCATCTCCTTTGCCTCATATTTAATTCCTTTTGAGTGAAGATGTATTTAAGGCTTTTGTGATCCGTGAACACATCACAATGTTTGCCCATGAGGTAATGTCTCCATACCTTGAGCGCATGCACAACAGATGCCAGTTCCAAATCATGAGTGGGGTAGTTATTCTCATGGTTCTTAAGTTGTCGAGAGGCGTAAGACACTATTTTCCATCTTGCATTAGTACACTACCAAGTCCTTGTCGAGAAGCGTCGCAATAGACTTGGAAATCTTTTTGGATGTCCGGGAGACACAAAACAGGTGTTGATACTAAGCGCTTCTTCAATTCTTGAAAGCTTGCTTCGCATTCCTCGGTCCATTGGAACTTCTTTTCCTTCTTCAACAATTTTGTCATAGGCTTTGCTATCTTGGAAAAGTTTTCAATGAACCTTCGGTAATATGCTGCAAGGCCCAGGAAACTCCTGATATCACCCACACTCTTAGGGGACTCCCATTCTGTCACGGAAGATACCTTACTTGGGTCCACGGCAACTCCTTTAGCTGACACAATATGACCAAGGAATCCCACTTGTTTCAACCAGAACTCACATTTGCTAAACTTGGCATACAACTTGTGTTCCCTTAACTTTTCCATAATTAGGTGCAAATGCCTCTCATGTTCCTTTTCGTCCTTGGAGTATATGAGTATGTCATCAATGAATACCACAATAAACTTATCCAAGTACTCCATGAACACCTTGTTCATCATAGTCATGAAGTATGCTGGGGCATTGGTTAAGCCAAAAGACATCACAGTATACGCATACAATCTGTATCTTGTGGTGAAAGCTGTCTTGGGTACATCCTGTTCCCGGATCTTCAACTGGAAATAACCTGATCGGATATCAATCTTAGAGAACACACTAGCTCCCTTTAATTGATCGAACATGTCGTTGATATTGGGTAGAGGGTACTTGTTCTTGATTGTCACTTCATTCAACGACCGGTAGTCCACGACTAGTCTCTTGGTTTTATCCTTCTTCTCCACGAATAAGACAGGCGCTCCCCAAGATGACGCACTTGGTTGAATGAAGCCTTTGTCCAATTTCTCTCTAAGTTGCTTCTTAAGTTCCTTCAACTCATCAACATCCATCTTGTACGGTCTTTTTGCTATTGGTCCAGTACCAGGCATCAAGTCAATGAGAAACTCGATATCTCGGTTAGGAGGCATCCCTGGCAATTCTTCCGGAAACACATCTGGATACTCCTTCACAATTGGCACATCCTCCAAGCTAACCCCCTTAAGAGAGTTCACCATACTTCCTTTGAGTGCGAAAGCTGACTTAAAGCGGATCCTTTTCTTGTCCAGAGTCGTGAGTGTGATAGTCCTTTTGGCACAATCTATGAATCCCTCATATTCAGTCATCCAATTCATGCCCAAAATTATGTCTAAGCCTTGTGACTCCAGAACGACTAGGCTGGTGGGAAAGATGTGTGCCCCAATCCTTAGTTCTAACCCACGACATCTAGAGTTTGCCACTATTTCTCCTCCAGGAGAACTTACCCTTAGGGGAGTACTAATAGTCTCCGTAGGTATCTTGCCTCTATCCACAAATACCCTTGATATGAATGAATGCGATGCACCAATGTCAAAAAGTACAACTGCGGGGGTGGAGTTAAGCTTGAACTTACCAATCACGGAGTTAGGTGCCTCACGAGCATCCTCCATGGAGACATGATTCACCGTGGCTTTGACGAATGGATTCGGCTTCTTCCCATTTCCATTACCATTGCCATGGTTGTGTCCGTTGCCGTTCCCATTACCATTCCCATTCTTCATCTTTTCGGGGCAAGTAGTTGCATAATGCCCTGTCTTGTTACACTTGAAGCATGTCACTTCACTCAGATCCTTCCCATTGCCATTTCCATTGCGGTGTTTATGGCCATTGTGGTTATGTCCTCCATGACGATGACCATTGTGGTTGTGGGGTGGTGGTGACGAAGTGCGTTGCTTCTGATATGGGGCCGAGTTGTGCTTGTGTGAGGTGGACTTTCTCTTTCGGTTCTCTATACTCCTTTGCTTTGCTTCAACCACAACTGCCCTATCCAGAAGTTCCTGATAGTTATCAAACTTCAGAGCCACAAGCTGAATGGATATTTCATCATTAAGTCCCCTTAAGAACTTCTCCTGTCTCTTGGCATCAGTGGATACATCATCAGGTGCATAACGTGCCATCTTGTTGAAAAGGTCCCATACTCGGAGATAGAGCGGTGCAGTTGTTTCAAGTCGCGGAACTCACGTCTCTTTAGTGACATGACTCCCGCGGCTACGTGATGAGTACGAAAGGCTGCCTCAAACTGGTTCCAGGTGATAGCTTCAATATCAGGGTGGGTGACCTGGCAATTATCCCACCATTCAGCAGCTGGTCCCTCAAGTTGGTGCGCGGCAAAGCGCACCCTGTCAGCTCCAACAACTTGGACGGTGTCTAATTTCTTGTTGGTGGTGCGGAGCCAGTCATCTGCCACAATTGGCTCAGAACTACTTGAGAAAATTGGAGGGTTCAACCTCAAGAACCGAGTCAAGCGATCCTATTGGGGCGGTGGAGGTGGTGGAGGCGGCGGGTTGTTGTTGTTGTTATTGTTGTTGTTGTTGTTGTTGTTGTTGTTTTACATGTTTTGAGTGAGGAGTTGGATCAGCTGATTGTGGGAGTTCAGAAGTTGTGCAATGTCTAGGGGCATGTTGTTGTTGTTTCCACGTCTCGCCATCTGTGGGGTTTGGGAAACAAGTTAAGAAGTAGATAGAAAGCCTAAGGAATAAACTCCTACCCTTATGTAAACATGAGAAAAACACACGAGAAAAGCAAGGCACACATAGCAGATAGTTTAACACAACTCAACCAAGTTTAACTAAACCAAAATAGTTTTTGGTACTCATTACAATCACGAACAACGTTTGACTATAGAGCTAAAGGTGGTCCAACTACTCTACTCATCCTCCACTTCCTCATCCTCAATAATGAAGCCTTCCTTCTCCAGCAGTGACTTGTATAACTCCATGTCCTTCGTCGTGGCTTCAAGCTTCTCCTGAAGTTCCTTCACTTCCTGCGGCTCCGGTGTAGCAGCTTTGAGCCTCTCTTGAAGTTCCTTCACCTCTTGTAGCTCCTGGGTAGTAGCTTCGAGCTTCTCTTGAAGTTCCTTCTTCTCCTTCTGTAGCTTCTTGATCAAGCTTGACCCCATAGTCACGGGCGTGATCTTCTCCTCCAAGCTCCTCTTGGCTGCTTGCAGGTCCTTCAACATGGTGGCAAAGTTCTTGAACTCCATCTCGTTTTTTGCGAGCACAAGACTTTGTTCCCTAATCCTCTTGTTCTTATCTTGCACCCTCTTCTCTTGATTAGCGAACTTCTTGTCTTGGGCGGTGAGCTCCCCTCCTAGGGACTTGATCTTCTCTTCCAGCTCCTCGATCTTCTCGTCCTTCTCCTTGACTAGGGCACATAGCTCGTCATTCCTCATGATCTCAAGGCAGCTCCCCTTCTGAAGGTCATTGATGTGGAACTCCAAGTCTTGATATTAGATCCTTCGACACTTGCATGTCTTCCTTTCCTCCGGGGTTAACTCGATTGGGACTCCCTTCTCATCACGTCTTCCAAAGAGTTTGATGTAGTGGCCTTCAACCTCTTCATGGTGGCATCCACAAAGGCGTCCAATGAGCTCCTGCATGCTGATGCTAAGTCCTTTCTCCTTGGATTCGCTGGTGACGTTGAGTACAATGGCCTCTGTCTTGGGTTCTGACTTGCTGCGCCCCGGTTGGATGACTTCAATTGCCCAGCATCCTTCCTTGTGCATCTTCCTCAACTCGCTTCCCTTGATTGACGGAATGGGCAACTGCAACGTCTTGATGATGTCTAGGAGGCATTCCCCAAAGCGCATGCACTTGATGTCTTCGGCGGTGTCGTAGTAGAAGGCCGTCATCTTTAGGTTAGGAGAAATAAAATTAGGCACAAGGTGATAAGGAAGAGAATTACTAGAAGAGCATAAATAACTTAGAAGAATATGGAAAGCAAAAACACACAATGGTAAAGGTGGTTTCCAATCCTAGGGGTCACATCCTACAGGCAACTTTGTGCTCTGATACCATCTGTTGCGACCTCGGATCGTTAAGGACCCTAAGTCCCTGTGAATAACATGCTAGTCCCTGGATCAATAGCTAGCACTTCACAGTCGATGAATATCATGTAAAACACAAGTCATTATTACACGAATAATCCAGAGTATATTTATTACAAATTGCATATCTTATAGCTAGCTCAAATAAAACAATGGAAACTAAGTAAAACTTGAGTCCATCAACGCCTCAGGCTAGCTGCGTGAAGACCCACGATCCCTACGCACCTTTCAGTCTTCAGATTCTGCACATAAGACGTGCAGCCAACAAGTTGGGTCAATACTTTGAATGTATTGGCAAATTACACCAAGGAAGAGTAAGTCTATCTCTACATGCAAGGCTAAGAGTAGGCTTTGGGGTTCATTTGCATAAAGCCAATTTTATCAATGTAATAAGAAAAGAGGAAGATATTTCCCTACTTTGTGAACTTTGATGAGTAGTATAGAGTCGAATGGAACACGTGGATATTACTCACCAAGTGCCCAATCAACCTAGCACTTGGATATTATGCACCAAGTTCCCAAAATCCCACCCAATGGCGATATTACTCACGCCTTGGGGTTTATAAATCTTTAAGTTTGGAAAATAGAGAGAGAGGAAGATCTTTCAGAGGCTCCATCCTTCAGATGCTCAATGTTGTTCTGTTTCTGTGAACACGGCCGATCGATCAGATTGCAATACTCTCGAGAGGTTGTGCACTTTCCCCACAATCCACGATCGAGTCCTTTTACAGACAAGACCATGGCGAAGCCTTCCCTTAGCAGCCCCTCTACCAGCCGGATCCAACCGTGCCAAGAACCCCCAAATGTTGGTACCCCGGTGAGGTTTCCCACTAAGTACTAAGCCAAGACAGAGCCCATATGTATTGTGGTTGCACTGGAAGCTTCTGAATTCTGAAAACATGGCAGACTTCTTTGATTCCTGGGCGGCCGTCCTCCACCAAAATTCCACTCGTTGTCCCAACAACCATTCTGCCTAGAAGAAAACTTAGTTTTATTTTGAAGGGGGTTTTGAGAAGAAAAGTCTGCTCGAGAGAGCTCTCATACTTAGAAATTTTTGACTCTTTTGAACCCCCCAACGGCACTTCGTATATATATAGCATAGCAAGCAATACTTAGCAAAAACAGGGGAACCTAATAGGACGGAAAATCCTAAGTATAAAGCTACTCATGGCATACTACAAAACCGCACTCGCGAAAATAGGAAAATCTACTAACGACCTACACATGCACACTACAAGATTTGAAGAGTAAAACATGCATAGTTAAAAATCTGGGACATGATATGTACAAGTGGTGTAACTTGCCTTGATCCGAGCAGCACTCTACACAACAGTACTCCTCAGCGCACTCCGAGCAATCTAACGAAACACAAACATAGATCCAATCACAATTTGCACAAGACAATGTCACGAAGGTGAATATGCATGCATGCAACAAGGTAATATGCAAGGAGGGATTCAAATTTGACCAAGGGTTTTATTCGGGGGTGTTGTTGAGTTGGGGATGTCATTAGAATCGATTCCCCATGGATTTTTAAGTATTTTGGGTTAATACCTAAATAAACAAGCTCATAATTAGATCTACAACTCCAATCCATCTCGAAACAGATCTGAACAATCTAAGCAAGAGATACAATTTTCCCCAGACTCGTAGATACAAAGACAATGCAACAAGAACCAACTAAAACGGATCTACGGATAATTTTCTAGAATTAAAATACTCTAATCTAAACTTTAAATCCTACTGCAAGATTGCTGTAGTAAAACAAAAATATTATTGTCGACTGTGTTCTACTCAAAATTACGAATCCAACGGTATATTATACGCATCTTTTGGACAAAAACTCGATTTACTATGGATTTTACAAGATTAGAGTGATTTCTACCTATTTAAAAGAAAAACAGGACGGCGGCCAGCTGTGCAGCGCCAAGTGGCAGCTTGGGATTGGTCCAGGGGGGGCTGATGTGGCACTGACGCGGCGATGACACAGTGGGTGCCACGCGGCGCGACGCGATAGGGCGGTACCGGTTCGGTCTGGCCATTCTAATCTGGGTCGTTCCTTTGCGATCTAACGGACAGAGGGAGGCGCAGGGGCTTACCTGAGGCGGCGACGACAGCATGCTCGACAGCGACGGCGAGCGGCGGTGGCGCGTCGGCGGTAGTCGGCGGCGGTGATGCGGATGTCCCCTGACTCGACGAGGTGGATGACAACGACCGCCTCTCCGTTGCGGTTCCGTTCCCGGGGGTGACGTCGACTCCTTCCTTTCGAGGTGGCGGCGAACGGCGGCTGGAGCTCGCGGATTCCGGTGAAACTCCGGCGAGCGATTGCGGTCGGCTCGGCCTTCTAAACAAGGGGAAAACAACATGAGTCGAAGCAGTACTAAAAGGGGAAGGCAGAGAGGGAGAGAGAGGACAGAAAGGGGCGGTCTCGAACCCAATCCGGCGAGCTCGGCGGCGGCGGCGGCTCCGGCGAGATTCGGTCCGAGTTTTTTGGCGGCAGCCCGGTGGCAAACGTCGGAAGAAAAAGTAGGGTTTTGGGAGGCGTGCCGTGGGGTTTAAATAGGCGGTTTGCTTGGCGCGGGGGCTACGGAGTTCGCTCCGATTCGGCCAGAGGTGGTTGTGCCGACGCGGTCATGCTCGTGTTCAAGCTGGACTCGAATGCGGGAGAGGGATGATGGGTGGGGCCCGTCTGTCAGCGTCTGCGGGCACGGGAGGGCGGAGCTGGGCCGGCCCACGCGCTGTGCGCTGCCCACTCTTCCAGGCGCGACGGCAGTTAGGTCGCGGGCTGGTTTAGCCGGCCCGTTAGGCTAGGTCTCTCTCTCTTTTTTATTCTTTTTTTTTCTATTTCTCTATTTGTTGCATAACTTTTGCAAACGGACTCCGAAATAAGTTAGACTGGTCTCTAAAATTTTGTAAAAAGAAGAGGATTAGAATGGGATTATAAAATAACACTTTTGCAAAGGTTTAGTAGGTTAGATATTGCTTTACCCTTTTTAGTCTTTATATGACTATAGGGTTTAGGTAAGGTATTCGATGCGGCTTTAATTGTGTGATGCCATGATGCAAGGATATGATGCATGCTTCTAGTAACATCACCAATTGTAAAATTTGGGATGTTACATAGCTGCACTGCATTGCCATGCCGAGCCACTCCTCGCCGGCCAACCATGCACTCGCAGCAGCAGACCGCTTCCCTCTCCCTCGCCATGTCTACAAGCTAGCTAGTGGTCCACCGCCACCATCCAACCAACCCTAGCCCAGAGACAGAGAGTAGAGCGGCCAGGAACCGCCTCGCCCGGAGCTGGTCGACCATGCCGACGCCGCCGCAGAGCACGCACTGTCCCCGCGTGCACAGACCACCCCTCGGTCGCAGCCCGCGCCTATCGCTTTGCCATGACCTAGGGAACACCCCAGACACCCCCGCTAGCAGCCCAACTCACCCTAGCCACCGCTCGCCGTCGGACCCGCCGCCTCTGCCGCCCAGAGCGCGTGACGCGCCCGACCAGCACAGAGCTCGCCCTACCGCGCATTTAAGCCTCAGCGCACCGCCAGGAGACAGGCCACCGCCCCCTACCTCGAGCCACGCCTCTAGCCCCCTGTGCCGCCCTCGCCGGAGTCGCCTGCCCACACCGTTCGGTCTCACCGTCGGGCCTATATAAGCCGGCCTCCCCAGCACCATTTCTCCACACCCACTCACTCCCCACCTCTCTCTGACCGTCCCACACCATTAGCCGGAGCAAGGAGAGGAGCAGCTCGCCGGAATTGGAGCCGGAGCCGCCGCCTCTCGAGAAGAAGGGCGCCTGCGATTTAGGGCACCCCAAGTTCTGCCACAACCACGCCTCGCCTCGCCGTCGTCTTCCAGTTCATTTGCCCGCCTCGCCGTCCTCGCTGGAGCCCTGGTACGTCTCCGGTAGACCCCCACCGAGCCGCTAGGGTTCGAGCTCGCCGGCGACCTGTTCGTCGTCGACGACGCACCTCAGCCGTAGATCCCACTTCTAATCCTACGACCCACAGCGCGCGTACCGTTTCGTGTGTTAAGTGCCGCTTACCAGCGGGACCCCCTGTCAGCTGAGCCCTGCACCGCGGAGCGCCACTGGGCTGGCCCATGTTCGTTCCCGCACTAGCCTAGCCATTCAAAATTTGATTTTTCTTTTTAAGTTGAATCTAGTTTCTGTCCACTAGTTTAAAATTCAATTCTGGGAGTTTTACAGATCCAAATTGCATGAAACAAATTTTGCCTGAAAGGTATTGAAATGATCTATCCAAGCCCGTTGGATTTAATCTAATTAGAGTTATAGATCTCTCCTAGTAAAAACAATAGAACAAAAACTTTTACAACTAGCAACATTTTTATAAAATCAACCAAAATAGATTTTGAGTTGATTCCAACTATCAAAAATCACATTTCATCATATCTATCTAAATATGTAATAATATTAAGGTTTACATGCAGTGACTTTGGACTAGTACCAAAATAATGCTATATAGGAATTTCTAGTCACTTTAAATCATTAAATAATAAACTTAAACCAAAGTAATATTGATGCAACCTTTAAATATCATTCCCACATGTTAGAATATGTGGTGATGACATGTGCAACATGATCCCATATTTTAAGTGGTGAATATTAAATCTTAGTTAAATTTTCAATGAGTAGAAATTACTTTTCTAAATTAAAAAGACGAAACTAGTGATTTAAACTTGTGATGATAATAGATCATCAAATGTGTGTCTTAGAATGCTATTTAGCCTAGTTAAGTATTGTTTGGTGATTGTGTACACCGTATGTATTTATAGATGATAGTACCGACCAAGCTTTCGAGGAGGAGGAGTTCTACCAAGAAGAAGAAGAAGAAAACTTCAACCACTGCACTACCCAAGGCAAGCTACTATTAGCAAGCTAGCACTCTCCACGTGCAAGCCACCATTAACAATGCAAGCTAACACTTGCAAGTTTAATGCTTAGCAAGCAAGGATCAAACTAGATGACTTAGCAAAGATGCCTTAGGCATGCTTTGATCACACCCCTTTGACTATTCGTATGCCAAGTCTTATTTACAGGTTTTACCTCCCTTAGTTTACACAAAGTTCTTTACTTGTTTTGAAGCTAGCATAAAAAGTATAAAACTTGACCTATTTAGAATCCTTTAGATGTCATTCTATGGCATGAGATTGAACCCATCTTTTCCATCTTAGTGAACACTCTTAACTTAGTAGTTTAGAGTAGATCAAAAACTTGAGTCACTTTAGATGGGAACACTTGGTGAAAATGAATTATGAAAACCTTGGAATGATGAGTCATTCTATTGAGATGTTTTGACATGTGTTGAGAAACACAAATGGTTGATGATGATGAAAATGTTGAGGCATGAGCCTTAACCCTTTTATAAAACTGATGGTTGGATTCGGATGCGATACCATTCCTAATTTACCGTACAACCACACTACCTGAATTGGGTAAGGCTTAGCTGGAAATTTATATGCATTAGTATTAGTTCCCTCGCGGGAGAGGTTTGAGCTGAGGCTACCTCTCATGATGTCCACCTATGCAATGCCCAAGATGACAGATGGTCATGGTTGGGAGGCCATGCTCATAGGAGAGGTGCTTATACTAGGGTGTGTAAAGGGAAGGTTATGTTTGATTATCTGCATACCAAGTATGATGATTCAAGGTTATCCCTAACAGATGTATCGAATCTTGTGGTGAAAGTGTACCACCTCTGTAGAGTGTCAAACTATTCGAATAGCCGCGTCCACGGTTATGGACAGTTGGAATGGTCATACTGTTTCGTTGTTAGATGTTTTCTAAATAACTTGAAATGAATGATGAATCTTGACTTGACCACAACAGGGTTGTGTTTATGATACTAGCTTCCCAACTTAAGTGATTCTAGAATTTTATCTTATCTTTCTTTGCTTCAGAACTCAGCTTAGGTTTCAAACTGAACCTTATAGTTAAGCATAGAGTTAGCACTTTAAATAGAATGATACTACTTGTTAGTGGTAGTTTGCGAGTACTTAAAGAGTACTCATGGATTTTGTCCCTGGCTATTATTATGGCCAGACTATGAAGGAGACTATCAAGATGATGTCCAGCAGGACGGCTATGATAACTAGGACTATCTACCTTCGTCAGCATTGCCTGTGCCCCTGAAGATGGACCCCACCGCTACACTTATCTTTTATTTCCGCTGCTTGTTGTATTAAGACTGGATCATGAGATCCTTATTTGTGTAAGACCTTATGTATGGTTTGTAATGGATGATGTACTTTGATATCCAATCCGTTATGTCTCGCAAAAATGGTAATCCTGGGATTGCGAGCTCTGGCATAATGGGCATCTAGGATTAAAAATCCAGGTGTTGACAAGTGAGTAGTTAATCCTTGGACTACGGATCCATGTAGTAGCTAGATGGCTGGTTCTCCTCCTTTGTGCTTTCATGTTTAGATCTTGTGAGCTCCGTTCATGATCAAGATCATCTATTTGTAATTATGCATGTTGTGTTTGCGAGGATCCGATGGATATTGAGATGCTATTTCAGATTGATTATTGATTCTATCATGTCTTTGTTATTTGTGATCTTGCATGCTTTCCGTTGTTAGTAGCTATCTTGGCCAAGTAGATGCTAGCAACTCCAAGAGTTAGTATTTATGCTCGATAGTGGGTTCATGCCTCTGGTAATATGGGGAAGTGACAGAAATCTCTAAGGCATTAGATGTGCTGTTGCTACTAGGGAGAAAACAACAATCCTTTGTTCATAGAACAATCATATTGTTTACTTTACACGCAGTTCGTAAAGCAATAATCTGTTGCTTGCAACTTAATACCAGAGGGGGTTCGAATAATAACCTGAAGGTGGATTATTAGTCATAGATGCAGTTGGATGGCGGTCTATGTATAATGTTGTAATGCCCAATCAAGTCTCAAAGGAGTCAAGATGATTAGTATATGCATGTATTGCTTTCTCGGTGTTTGTCAATTGCCCCGCTGTAATTTGTTCACTCAGCATGTTATCTATCTTAAGGAGAGCCGGTCCTTTTTCTAGTGAACTATGGATCCCGGTCCTTTTTCTTTACATACAATCTACAAGCTGTTTACTTCTTTGTGTTTACTTTCTGCAAATTTTTACTTCTTTCCATTCGATACGTTTAATCCTTTGTTTTCCGCAAAACACGGTGAGATTGACAACCTCATCGCAAGTTGGGGACAAAGTTCTATGGTTGTGTTGTGCATGTCTCCACGTTGCTACTCTCACCGGTAGTGCGCCCTGCGAAAGTTCAGCTAGTAACACCTTTGGGGTGTTTCCTTGCTCCTACTGGTTCGATTATACCTTGGTTTCATAACTGAGGGAAACTTGCTGCTGTGCTCATCATACCTTCCACTTGGGGTTCCCAACGAGCTCTACATCAACACCGCCATCAAGCATTTTTCTGGGCACCGTGCATTGAGCCATCACGGACCCCAGCCTCCCTTCCGTCCGACGACGAGGCCAATCGTGTTATAAGGCGGATTGAATGGCTCGTGGATGGAGGTCTGATGGGCTTGGACCTAGCCATGTGCTTGTTTGTTAGGCGGATCCAGCCTCTACAGCACCATGCCGAGTTGATGTGCAAATACACTCAAGACATGAGGGATCCCATGCGAATTTCGCGGGATAACTTCTCCACTGATCCTATCAAACTCCGGCTAAAGGACATTGTCAAGGTGAAGGACAGGAAGCGTGGCTTCAAGATCACATATGACATGTTCGACTGCAACAAATGCCCAGAGGTAGGTTTTGTTTCCTTTGTTGCTCATTATATACTCTAAGGTTTTTCCGACTTGAAGTTGTCAGTCTAACACTCCTCTGTATCCCATCTGGTGACCTTGGTGGCAGATCAGATGGCCTCCCAGGTCTATGATCCAAGCTGAAGGATATCCAGGTGGTGTCCGATGATGACACCCCCAAGGATCAGCCAGCTCTGGCAGCGCGAAAGCGGAATAACTCGACCTCTAATGCTGTTTTCGAGGCTAAGAAGTAGAAGAAATCGGAGAGTGGAGTCTCCAGACGGTCCAGCACCGCCTTAGAGGCGGAGAATAAGAAATCCACCGGCATTCCCCTCACCAAGGATCCTGTCGTGGAGTAAGTATATTCATTCTCCGGCTTGTACTTTTAGCTCATACCTTTTTTCAACTCTTGTGCTTATACTTTGTACGTTTCGGGAGGAAAACCGGTGCTAGTTTGAAGCGATCCTCCAGAGATACTAGAGGGTCAAAAAACATTCGTGACATGCTGACCAGAGCTGTGGCCACCAAGCCCTCTCCTTCTACTACTTCCCCTACTCCTGCCGCCAAGCCTTCTACTAGACCTGCTGGGCCTTTGTCCCCCGTCATCCCTGAGATCTCCGTCATGGAGACATATATCAATCTAAACCTTGATGTCTCAGGCTCTATTAAAGCGGATGTTGCTCCCAGCGGTCAGGCGACACAAGAGAGCACTTCCTCTAAAGTGGCTAAAGCTCCGGCTAAGGATGCCACCAAGAAAGGGAAACAAGTAATGGAAGAGGTGGAGGCGGAGGTGGTTGTGGCAATGGATAAGGAGAGAGCCTCTGAGTCATCAACTATTCTGACAACGCAACAGGCGGCTAGGGCATCATCCATGCCTCTGGCTTCAACATCTCCTTTGGCTGTGACTCCTCCGACGTTGTGCCTGGATGATCTCATTGCGCAGGCGGATGCTGTGTGTAACAATGTCGATATCTTCCATACTACAAATGCCAATCTGGCCAACAATCTCAAGGTTATTGCCATTGTAAGTCTTTTGAACTTCACTTCTTTTATTTTATGTAGTATATCCCTCTATAGCCTGATACATTGTAAATGTATCTATAATTTTTGATGTTCCATGCTTAGTTTTATCCACTTTCTTGTGTTTTGTTCCAACATTGGAGTACTTTTATTATGATTTCTTGGACTAACCTATTAACAAGAGCCATAGTGCCAGCTGCCTGTTTTCTGCTGTTTTTGGTTCTAGGAAAGTCAGAAAATGAATATTCTCGGAATTGGACGGGACAAAGGCCAAAGTGCCTATTTTCCCGGAAGGGATCAAGTGCCAGAATACGAGACAGAGAGGGGCCAGGGGCCGGCCACACCACCTGGCCGTCATCGTCTCTGTCCCTAGATCGGGGGGGATCTGAAGCTCTTCCCAGCACCCTGCCGGAGAGGGGAATTCACCCTGGAGGCCTTCTTCATTACCATGCAAGCCTCCGGTGTGATGCGTGAGTTGTTCATCCTTGGACTACGGATCCATGTAGTAGCTAGATGGCTGGTTTCTCCTCCTTTGTGCTTTCATGTTTAGATCTTGTGAGCTCCGTTCATGATCAAGACCATCTATTTGTAATTCATACATGTTGTGTTTGCGAGGATCCGATGGATATTGAGATGCTATTTCAGATTGATTATTGATTCTATCATGTCTTTGTTATTTGAGATCTTGCATGCTTTCCGTTGTTAGTAGCTATCTTGGCCAAGTAGATGCTAGCAACTCCAAGAGTTAGTATTTATGCTCGATAGTGGGTTCATGCCTCTGGTAATCTGGGGAAGTGACAGAAATCTCTAAGGTACTAGATGTGCTGTTGCTACTAGGGAGAAAACAACGATCCTTTGTTCATAGAACAATTGTATTGTTTACTTTACACCCAGTTCGTAAAGAAATAATCTGTTGCTTGCAACTTAATACTGGAGGGGGTTCAGATGATAACCTGAAGGTGTATTATTAGTCATAGATGCAGTTGGATGGCGGTCTATGTATTATGTTGTAATGCCCAATCAAGTCTCAAAGGAGTCAAGATGATTAGTATATGCATGTATTGCTATCTCGGTGTTTGTCAATTGCCCCGCTGTAATTTGTTCACCCAACATGTTATCTATCTAAGGAGAGCCACCTCTAGTGAATTATGGATCTCTCCTTTTTCTTTACATACAATCTACAACTGTTTACTGCTTTGTGTTTACTTTCTGCAACTTTTACTTCTTTCCATTCGATACGTTTGATACTTTGTTTTCCGCAAAACACGGTGAGATTGACAACCTCATCGCAAGTTGGGGACAAAGTTCTGTGGTTGTGTGGTGCAGGTCTCCATGTTGCTACTAGCACTGGTAGTGCGCCCTGCCAAAGCTCAGCTAGTAACACCTTTGGGGTGTTTCCTTGCTCCTACTGGTTCGATTAAACCTTGGTTTCATAACTGAGGGAAACTTGCTGCTGTGCTCATCATACCTTCCTCTTGGGGTTCCCAACGAGCTCTACATCAACACCGCCTTCAAGCATTTTTCTGGGCGCCGTGCATTGAGCCATCAAGCATTTTTCTGGCGCCGTTGCCGGGGAGTCAAGGACATCTTCACAAGGGGAGTCCCTCATAACCAATCTCTTTACTTTGTTTTTTTGTTTTGCTTTGTTTCTTTTTTTTTGTTTGCCTGTTTTTGTTCTTCAAAAACACAAAACAATTAGTTTTACTTGTTTGCTTTCTTATTTGAAAACATAAAAAAATTAGTTCCTATCTTAAGTTGCCTTTGTGACTAGCTCTGCTCCAATCACTATTTCATTATGGATAGCTCACTCAGTTTCCTATTTGGGAACAGTTTTATGGCTGCTAAAGTAATAGATGAACCACCGCCTGCTAGAACCTCCATGGAAGAAGAAATTGTTGAACCTGGAAGCTCATTAGATGAAAAAGAGGAGGAGAGTGATGGACAAAAGGAGGAAGAATGGCTCTACCCATGCCTACCTTCTAATGAGAGTAACTCTTTATCCCTTACATTATTTGATTGTCCCCCATGCTTATCAAAGGAGGGTGAATGTTATGTTCCCGAGGATTCTTTTGAAAAAGTTTATAATAAATCTCTAGTGCTTGTAGATCATGAAAAGCATGCCTTATGTGATAGTTATATTGTTGAGTTTATTCATGAGGCTACTGAAAATTATTATGAGAGAGGAAAATATGGTTGTAGAAGTTTTTATGGTAATGAAACACCTCTCTATGTGCTAAAAGTTTTGAAGTTACTTTTGTTTTATCTTCCTATGCCTGTCACTTTGTTTTTTGTGCATTTATTTGCATACAAGATTCCTATGAATAGGAAGTGGGTTAGACTTAAATGTGTTCTGAATTTGCTTCTTGATGCTCTCTTTTACTTCAAATTCATATTTCCTATGAGAGCATGTTCTCAAATTTGTATGCCTAACTTAAAGGCGTTAAAGAAAAGTACTTGTTGGGAGATAACCCAAGAGTTTTAGTTGAGTCTTGGAAGTTATTACCTCTGTAATAACCTCTCCTTATCATTTTTATTTGCTTTTTGTGCCAAGAGTAACCTCTAATGAGAGTGAAGTAATGATTGGGAAAGTTGCTGTCCCGAAACAGATTTCTGTGCTTCGCCATAAAAGTTCCTGAGAGAGCTCTGTATGTCGGATTGAGCTGTAATGTTTTGTGCTTCTGCCCCAGGTTGTTATCTAACTTATTTTAGTTCAACACTTTTTAATTTGAGCAACAGAAGGTCTTCGAAAAAATTCGTCTTTACCTGCTGGTCTGTTTTGACAGATTTCTGCCATTTTCTGCATTTGCTTCTTGTTAGTTCCTTCTTGAGTTCCTTTGGGGAATTGAGATTTTTGAGGGAAGTGCTAAAGTAGCTAGTGTTCTAATGGAATTTTATTTGGTGTTAGAACTGAACCTTGAGACTTATTTATTTTAAAGTGCACTAATGTTGCTAATGAGATTGTGTGAAGTTTTGTATGAAGGAAAAATTTCAGGTGTATGGAAGGAATGAGTATGAGATGAAGGATGGACTAAAGCTCAATCTTGGGGATGCCACGCGTGTCACCCCAAGAAACATCCAAGAAGTACAAGCGTCAAAGCTTGGGGATGCCCAAGGCATCCCCCTTCTTCATCAATAAAAAATCCAGGTTTCTTCCAAACGCTTCATTTTTATTGTTTCATGCACAGTTGTGTTTTTCTTGGAGCGTCTTCTTTTTTCGTTTTCGTTTTGGTTTTTAGTTTGCTTGGCTTGCTTAGTTTTCTGAATAAATTGGTTGGAACCCCTCTTTCACACATTGGTTTGCAAATAGTTTTGTTACGTTTTGGAAAAGAGTAGGAAAGTTCATGCTTATGTGGTAAAAAGAGCTTGTTTTTGACTGTGGCCTATGCTTTGTCATGACATGCTTGATATTTTTTTGGCTTTATGCTTAGTATTCCTTGCTGTAGCATGACTTGTTATAAACAATTGAGATTGCTTAATGTGCCTTGGATGAATCATGCGTTGTTTTAGCATATTAAAGCATAGTATAGTGGTATTCTCCTTTGATGCTTTATTTGGGTTGACTTGGCACATGCTCACACCATGTTATGACTATCTCAAGTCACCATAGCCTTTATGATCCTTTAGTTTTCAACTTGTAGTATCACTTTATTCTTTGATCAATGATGTTTTGTCGCTCTGCATGATTATGGCCATTATTGCTCTCTTAGTTTGTCGCTCCTAGTCTTTTGCTAGCCTCCACAACAAAGTATGAGTTCTACTCATGCATCCAACTCCCTAAACCAAGTTATTCCAAAGAGTCCACCATACCTACCTACTAGCTTATGCTATTCCAAGTATATTCATTCTTTTGTTTACCTTTCACTTGTTATGAGAAAACTAGTGATTAAAGCTCTCACGAACTTGCTGGCACACTTTACTTTATTGCCTCTAATAACCTTGAACCATTTGGTCCTTTTTTGTTGCGTATATGCTTGCGTTTTATAAGTTGAAATTAGCAGAACCATGTTTCATGGGGAACGCTTTCAACATTGCACTTGTACCTTACCCCGTTGATATTATGTTCTTTTGCTTACGGATCCCGACGGTGTGAAATAAAAGTGGAACTTGTAAGATCATGGAGTTTGTATGTGTATTAGAGAAACGCCTGGGCCGCTAGCCTAAGCCATGCCTAATCATGGTGGAAACTTGCAGCATCACCATAATGAGCACTCTATGAAGTATCCTCAATAAAAACCTATGCAAATAGCAAATAAAAAGATCGCTGAGATGCTCATTGTCTAATTGCCTAATCATTTTGATTATGGGAAAGCTCCCGTATCATGTGGAAGGGGTACCCCATTGGCGGTTCTCAATGATACACATATACTTACAATGACAAGAGCTTACTCGTGACTGAAGTTGAGTAGCATGAGGATCGGTCTTCGTAAGTAAGGGGCATGAGATTTCGGTTTATAACTTGTCAAGCATATCCTCTTAGTTGTGTCACTTTAACCTTAATCACCTTCAAGATGCTTATGATAGGGGCAATGAGAGCTAAAAACTACAAGTACCATAATTTTTGGAAGCTCTTTATGAGACTTGAATCCCTACTTCCTTTTTACAAAAAGGCCTTTCTTCCACCATTATATTGAGTCTCCACCTTCTAACTTTATGCACCTACTTTGAGAGCATAGTGGCCATTCTTAGTTCTATGTGCATTGTCCCAAGACTAGTTGATTGATGCATAACTTGTTATTGCTTGTTTTAAACTATTGTATCTAGTCACTCTTATGAACTTTGAAGGCGTCCTTTGCATTTATATTTGCTACTCTATTGAGGGACAAGCTGAATACTTTTATGCTATGTTTTCTTTATGCGAAACAAACTAACGTCATGCAAAGCATTGTTATTCATGAATCTTTTGTTTGTGCCTTTTCATGTTGCAACATAGTTTCTTTGTCTTATTGCTAGAACTTTGTCTTTCATGTTATGATTGAAGTACTATGATCCCAACTTTGAATGTTTTGCAAATATTTTGATCAAGTCTTTGATGGTGCATGTCACCTCAAAAATTCTTTCTTTTTATCACTTACCTACTTGAGGACGAGCATGAGTTCAGCTTGGGGATGTTGATACATTGTAAATGTATCTATAATTTTTGATGTTCCATGCTTAGTTTTATCCACTTTCTTGTGTTTTATTCCAACTTTGGAGTACTTTTATTATGATTTCTTGGACTAACCTATTAACAAGAGCCACAGTGCCAGCTGCCTGTTTTCTGCTGTTTTTGGTTCCAGGAAAGTCATAAAATGAATATTCTCGGAATTGGACGGGACAAAAGCCAAAGTGCCTATTTTTCCGGAAGGGATTAAGTGCCAGAATACGAGACGGAGAGGGGCCAGGGGCCGGCCACACCACCTGGCCGCGCGGCCAGGCTTGGCCCGCGCCAGGGGGTGGTCTGGCCAACCCCAACACCCCCTCGGCCTCTCCTTCCGCCTATAAGTTACCCTCGGGACGAAAACCCTAGGTACCCAATCAAAAATCCACGAAAGATTCTGTAGCCACCGTCGTCTCTGTCCCTAGATCAGGGGGGATCTAAAGCTCTTCCCGGCACCCTGCCGGAGAGGGGAATTCACCCTGGAGGCCTTCTTCACCACCATGCAAGCCTTCGGTGTGATGCGTGAGTAGTTCATCCTTGGACTACGGATCCATGTAGTAGCTAGATGGCTGGTTTCTCCTCCTTTGTGCTTTCATGTTTAGATCTTGTGAGCTCCATTCATGATCAAGATCATCTATTTGTAATTCATACATGTTGTGTTTGCAGGGATCCGATGGATATTGAGATGCTATTTCAGATTGATTATTGATTCTATCATGTCTTTGTTATTTGAGATCTTGCATGCTTTCCGTTGTTAGTAGCTATCTTGGCCAAGTAGATGCTAGCAACTCCAAGAGTTAGTATTTATGCTCGATAGTGGGTTCATGCCTCTGGTAATCTGGGGAAGTGACAGAAATCTCTAAGGTACTAGATGTGTTGTTGCTACTAGGGAGAAAACAACGATCCTTTGTTCATAGAACAATTGTATTGTTTACTTTACATGCAGTTTGTAAAGCAATAATCTGTTGCTTGCAACTTAATACTGGAGGGGGTTCGGATGATAACCTGAAGGTGGATTATTAGTCATAGATGTAGTTGGATGGCGGTCTATGTATTATGTTGTAATGCCCAATCAAGTCTCAAAGGAGTCAAGATGATTAGTATATGCATGTATTGCTTTCTCGGTGTTTGTCAATTGCCCCGCTGTAATTTGTTCACCCAGCATGTTATCTATCTAAGGAGAGCCACCTCTAGTGAACTATGGATCTCGGTCCTTTTACTTTACATACAATCTACAACTGTTTACTGCTTTTTGTTTACTTTCTACAAACTTTTACTTCTTTCCATTCGATAAGTTTAATCCTTTGTTTTCCACAAAACACGGTGAGATTGACAACCTCATCGCAAGTTGGGGACAAAGTTCTGTGGTTGTGTTGTGCAGGTCTCCACGTTGCTACTAGCACCGGTAGTGTGCCCTGCCAAAGCTTAGCTAGTAACACCTTTGAGGTGTTTCCTTGCTCCTACTGGTTCGATTAAACCTTGGTTTCATAACTGAGGGAAACTTGCTGCTGTGCTCATCATACCTTCCTCTTGGGGTTCCCAACAAGCTCCACATCAACACCGCCTTCAACATTTTTCTGGGCGCCGTGCATTGAGCCATCACAGCCCCCGAGCTCTTAGGCGGATAAACAGAAGTTATTGGCCTGAGTGCTCCAAAGAACTAAGAGTAGAAATTGATAGCGTAGCCCCCGAGTGTCTAGGTGGAAACTTAGAAGAATTCTGGCTAGATACTTTAAGAGTCGCATACTTGCTGATTAAAATCTTATGTTGTAGCCCCCGAGCGTGTAGTTGAAACCAGATAGTTTCGACTAGATGCTCTAGATAAACTAAGCATGCTTTCTTGTTTGTAGAATGAGAATAGACGTAGGATCACTGCCAATGAGAGGTTTGCTGCTTTAAGGAAGGAACTGGACCTTGAACAGGGTAAAACAACCTTCCTGAAGCAACATATCAAAAATAGCCAGAGTCTATTTCTTTTAATAGCTCCTTACTTTTCCTCATGGATTCATTTCTGACATCTTCTCATAGGGCTTTCTGATTTCCGTCTTACAGAAGCCATTGCCAAGGCCAAGAGCATCGTCGAGCAATCCAAGCATATCAAAGAGCTCGACGATGAGAACAAAATATTGAAGAAATACCTGGTTGCTGTCGTCAAGGGCCATGATGAGGCGATGAAGGCGCTGCAAGAGTCTGCTGACGCCGAGATGCAGTGCCTGAAGAACGAACTTGCAGAACAGAACCATGCTGCCAAAGAGCAGAATGCAAGGAACCTGGAGGTGTACAAGACAATACAGAAGGAGCGGGACGTCTTGGCAGAGACACGCAAGCAGGCGGAGACGATCATATTTGGTAACTTTTCCCATCTTGGTCAATTCTGTACTTTGGATAATCATTTTATTTGTATGTACTCATGGTCCTTGTATTTTATGCAAACCACAACTCCCATTGGCTTGGCCAACTTGGGTGAAGGTGCTCCAGATTCCAAGGAATGCATGATTCTTGCTGGCAACTTCGTCAGCACCGCCATTGCCTAGGCTAAGGAGATAGCCCAACCTCTAGGAATAAACATCAAGGCGGCAGACTCAGCGGCCAAGTACACAGAAATCCTGCACCGAGCCCCCGAGAAAGTCAAGGAATGGAAAGCCTTTTGCGTCCAGGCTAGTGCAAGGATGACCCTGTCCTTGGTCAAGGCACACTACGACAACACCGACATCGATCTGGTGGCCTCAGGCTTTTCCAAACTAGACGAGGAAGCAAAGGAAATTGACAGCGATGCTATTTGGAACTCCCTCTTTGGATTCGACACCAGGATTGCCAGAATGGTCAATGTAGATGTCTTCATGCCTGCCGAGATCCTTGATGAAGACATGGCTTTGTCTGAGTCTAGCCCATCTCCTTCCGAGTTTAACGAGCTGTTCCGTCATGGCTCTCCCAATGATGCCACCATGAAGTCCCCTGCAGCAGAGCCATGAAAAACAATGTTTTGTATTAAATATGTCTCTGTGAAGTGTATGTGGAAAAACTTATGTGTTGTTAAGGCAGAAAAACGTGTACTCAAGTTTCCTGCTACTTATATGTTTCCAACATGTGTATATTTAAGAAAGTGCTGGCTTATCCATTATTCTGGTTTGTATGCTTGACCTTTCATGAGATAGAAGACTCGCAGCACAGAACTATGCCCTCGGGTGATGATGCTTAATATCACCATCAAGAACCTAAGAGCAAAATTGCCGGCTTTGAGTGCCGAGAACTCACTACTCCAGAATCCACATAAAAACTTCAGAAAACGTGTAGACCAGAAAACTTAAGCTAACGCCCATAGGGGGAATTTTCACAAGTGCAAATGCAAACTTGCGCATAAAGGGTTTATATGATCCAATAATGAACAACTAAAGGAGGTAAAAGACTCAGAGAATATGAGTTAACCAAATGCTTTATTTCATTGATCAAATAAGAAACTTATTACATAATATAAATGTGCTAAGTGTAAAAGGGACGTAGTTGTGCTACGTTCCCTGGTGAATCTGTCTTTGAGTAATCATCATCGGAGTCATGTTGCTTGCGCTTGTGATTTTTTGTCCTATCTTTCAACTCGTGAATATCGACGAGGTAATAGGAACCATTTCGTAATGCTCTGCTTATGACAAACGGTCATTCCCAAGGCGGGAATAGTTTGTGTGATTTCTCTTGCTTGAGTCTAAGCACAAGATCCCCTTCTTTAAACGAGCGATGCTTTACACGCGACTATGGTAGCCATGCAACTTCTGCTGGTAGACGACAAATCTCTGGCATGCCAGCATGTTCTCTTCCTCAAGTAGGTCCACAGATAGGCGTCTGGATTCTTTAGCGTCATCCTCCTTATAGGCGGCGACTCTTAGTGCATCATGGAGGATGTCGGATGGAAGGACGGCTTCTGCTCCATAAACCATGAAGGAGTCAAGCCGGTGGATATATTGGGTGTTGCTCGTAAACTCAACAACACAGATGGTAATTCCTCTACCCAAGCCCAAACTGCTCTACGTAGCGGTGCTTCTAAGCGTGGCTTGATTCCGTGCAGAATTAGTCCATTGGCCCTTTCAACTTGCCCATTTGACTATGGGTGTGCCACATATGCTAGGTCAAGGCGGGTGCCTTTTTCATGACAGTACTCCTCAACTTACCCGAGAGACAAATTTCTGCAATTATCGGTGATGATGTTGTGTGGGAGACCAAATCTCACCATTAGATCCCGGACAATTTTTAGGATTGTTGCCCCATCAAGCTTTCTAATGGGTTTAGCTTCAATCCATTTTGTGAACTTATCCACTATTACTAGCAAGTGTGTAAATCCACATGGTGTTGTCTATAAAGGCCCCACCATCTCTAGCCCCAGAGTACAAACGGCCAAGTTATCGGTATGGTTCGCAATTCTTCAGCTGGAACGCTTGGTTGTCTTGCATAGAACTAACACCCAAGACATGTTTGTACCAACTTGTCGGCGTCTGCCTTGGCAGTTAGCCAGTAGAATCCTGGCTGGAAGGCCTTGGCCACCAATGATCGGGGAGCGGCATCATGTCCACAATCTCCGAGATGTATTTCTCTAAGGATTTCAATACCTTCCTGCTGGGAGACGCATCAAAGGAAAACTCCTATGGTACTTCTTTTGTATATCTGGCCGTCAATGATGATGTAGCCTTTTGCTCTATGTACTATTTGCCAGCTTTCGACTTCATCGGCGGGCAAAGTTCCATCTTGTAGATAGTCCATGAATGGTCTTGTCCAAGCCGGAGAGGTCACTGTTACTGTAGTAACAAATGAGTCCACTCTATCTGGGTTGTCAGGGTCTGCTCCCTTCATGGATGGGGTCTGTATAGGCTCCAGGAAAATGCCTGGTGGAATTGGTCGGCAAGCTGATCCAAGTTTTGACAGTAGATCTGCTGCCTCATTCTCCTCCCTTTTGACGTACTTGACTTCGTAGCCGTCAAAGCACTTGGCTATTTCATATACTTCGTCTGGATATGCCACCATCATAGGGTTCCACGCGTTCCAGGTGCTAGCTACTTGCTAGGCAACCAAGTCAGAATCTCCACAACAAACTATGTGCTTGATGCCAATATCCTTGGACACACAAAGTCCATGAATGAGGGCCTCATACTCCGCCATGGTTTTGGTAGCATTGAAGTGGATCTCCAGGATGTATTGCAAATTTTCTCCTATTGGTGATTTCAATAATACACCAGCCCCCGAGCCGTTGAGTAGCTTTGATCCGTGAAAGTACATGACCCAATATTCTGGCTCTAGCACATGAGTGTCTTCTGGCAGTTCTGTCCAATATGCGATAAAATCTGACAATTCTTGTGATTTGATAGAGTCACGTCTCTTGTAGGTGATTTTAAAGGCAGCAAGTTCAATGCCCCACTTTGCCACTCTTCCTGTAGCGTCGTTGTTGTTGATGATGTCGGACAGTGGAGCTTTGCTCACCATTGTGATAGGGTGCTCCTGGAAATAATGCCTTAGCCTGTGTGAAGCAAGGAAAACTCCATAAGCTATCTTTTGGTAGTGCGGGTAATGCTGTTTGGATTCTGTGAAGACCTCGCTTACATAGTAAACGGGTAGCTGAACTCCATATTCGTCCGTTGGTTCCTTGCGCTCCACCATGATGACGATGCTGATGACTCGGTTGGTTGCCGCCATGTAAACTAACATGGCTCCCTTGACACCGGTGTTGCAAGTATTGGTGGGGAGGAGATTATTCTCTTCAACTCCTGAAGTGTTGCGTCAGCCTCACCCATCCATATGAATTTGTCCGCCTTCTTGAGCAACTTGTAGAGCGGCATATCCTTCTGACCAAGTCGGCTGATGAACCAGCTTACTGCCGCTACGCAGCCGGTGAGCTTTTTATGTCCTTTAGGCATATCAGACGTTTAAAGTCGAGGATGGCCTTGATTTTCCCCGGGTTCACCTCGATTCCACGATGCGAAACGATGAAACCCAACAGCTTGCCGGAAGGTACCCCGAACACACACTTCTTGGGGTTTAGCATCATGTTGTATTTCCAGCGATTGTCGAAGGTTTCTTGCAAGTCAGCGATAAGATCATTTGATTTCTTTGACATTACCGCGGTGTTGTCCACGTAAGCATGTATGTTGCGATCTATTTGGTCATGTAGGCAACATTGCATTGTCCGCTGGTAAGTAGCACCAGCGTTTTTCAGCCCAAAGGGCATCGTGACGTAGCAATACGTGCCGTAGGGTCTGGTAAATGAAGTGGCTAGTTGGTCCAACTTTTGCATCCGGATTTGGTGGTAACCTGAGTAAGCATCGATAAAACACAAAAGTTCTGAGCCAGCCATCGAGTCAATGACTTGATCAATGCGAGGCAAAAAAAAGGGATCCTTCGGCTTTGTTCAAGCCGGTGTAATCAACGCACATTCTTAATTCTTTGGTTCCCTTATTGGGGAGAAGTATCGGATTTTCCACCCATCGGGTGTGAATAACTTCTCGGATAAAGCCAGCCTTAAGTAACCTAGCTATTTCTTTGCCTATAGCCCATCGTCTTTCATCACCAAAGCGGCGTAGAGGTTGTTTCACCGGTTTGGCATTAGGATCAATATTCAAGCTATGCTCGGCAACTTCCCTAGGTACACCTTTCATGTCGGCAGGTTGCCAGAACAAGATGTCCCTATTCTCATAGAGGAACTTGACGAGCACGCTTTCCTATTTGGGATCTAGGTCTGTGCCAATGGCGGTGCTCTTGGAGGAATCTCCTTCAACAAGTTCCACATGCTTGGTCTTGATGGCGGCCTTGAATGCGGGTTTGGGAATAGTGATCTGCTTTTTCGAAGCCGGCATCTCCGAGGCATCGACCTGGTTCTAGATCTCCTTGAACTCTTCACTATAGCGAAATGCTTCGGCAAAGGCAACTTCACTTAGCTCGCACTCCCGTGCCTTGGTGAAGCTTCCATCAATGGTGATGATGCCGTTTGGTCCGGGTATCTTGAGCTTGTTGTAGACAAAGCATGGACTTGCGAGGAAGGAGTGGAAGATGTCGCATCCAAAAATGAGGTGGTACACGCTCTTGAAAGGCACCACTTCAATGGTCATCCATTCTTGGCGGTAATTGTTAACATTGCCAAAAGCGACCGGAAGGGTGATGCAGCCCAGGGAATATGCTTGTCGGCCAGGGACAACTCCATGGAACACGGTGTTGCTCTTCCTTAGCTAGGTCTCCGTCAAGTTCATCTTGTGCAGTGTATCCAGGTACATGATGTTGATGCTGCTTCCACTGTCCACGAGGCACTTGATGAACTCTGTGCCGTCAATCAAAGGGTTGATGACCATGGCATACTGGTTCTCTATTGGGATAAGGTCTGGATGGTCCTTCCTATCCCAAGTAATTGGAATCTCCGACCACCTGACGTACTGGGGAACCAGAGGGAGGGTAGCCATCAGTATCCTCAGAGAGGTTGTCTGGGCCTGGACTGTGGGAGTGCCAAGGAAGGTGTGGTAGACTGGAGCCTTCTTTTCGAAGGGATTTTTCCCTTTACCCTATCCCTTGTCGGAAGATTTGGGTTCCATGTCTTCATCCATATCGCTTGATTCCTTGGACTCCTCCTCCTACTGCTTCCCTTTGCCCTTTCCATGGGGTCTGTTCTTCCGACTTTGCTTGTAGCTGGCCTCAGGGTCTTCCTTGAGGTCGTTGACAAATTTGGATTGGCGGTTCATGTGGGTGGCTTTGCCGTTTCCGTCCAGGTGGATGAAACACGACATATCACGGTACTCTTTGTACGTTTGGGGAACGCGGGGCACTGAGGGTGTAGAATCACTCCTCTGCTGGCCATGGCTAGTCCCTCGGCCACGTCCAGGTTGTCCGCCTCCGCCAGTGAACGCTGCGGCGACCATGTCGGTTGCCTGCTTTTCTTCAGGTGGATTCTTTCGCTTGTTATTGTTGTTCTTCCTGGCTTGGGTAGGGATTGCTATTGCCGGCAATGATCCACACGCGTCGTCATCAGCAGCGGCGGACTCGCTAGCCATGGCGATCATTGCGTTGAGGTTGAGCTCATTGTTGTCTTGCTTGCGCTTCAACATATGCTAGAGCAAAGTTCCATTTTCCAAACCATCGATGAAGGCGGCCATAGTGGTTTGTTCATGCACCCCTACGCAGGAATTTTTCATGTCCAACCAGCGAGAGAGGTAGGCACAAGAGGTTTCATCCTTTTCTTGCACACACCGATGTAGGTCTCCGACAGTGCAAGGATGTTTGTATGTACCCTCAAAGTTCTTGGTGAACGCTTCATGCATGTCCAACTAATTGCAAATTGATTTCTCGGGAAAGTCGTCAATCCATTGTCGGGCAGTACCAGTGAGCATAAGTGGGAGGTACTTGAATGCGATAGTAGGGTTTCCCCCTGCAATGTGGATCGCTTCACTATAGTCCTACAACCATGTAATTGGTTTGGCGGTGCCGTCGTAGGGTTTGATGGTCTTGTCTATCCGAAGACCCTGGGGGTAGGTTGGGGCTAGTATTACTGGTCCAAAACAACGTGGCCCAATGTATGGGAGCTCTCGAGCTTCTTGGATCTTGTCCAGCCGTGAACATGCGTCATACGGCTCTGGTTGCTTCCCTTTTCCGTCATGGGGACGGGAGTTGTGGCGCGATCTATGAGATCCACCATGCCATCCGCCATGATGGCTGCTAGGTGGTGATGGTGGCGGTGGGGGTGGTGGGTTAGCCTTTTTGCTGTTTCCCTCTTGCGACTCCTCACACTTGGCGCATTTTCTAGTCAGACGTGGTGGCTCCTTGTGGGATCTGCTCCTATGTCCTTCAACGCTGCTATGCTCTCCGGCATGCCGGGGCTGCTCACCCTGGTCGCATATGACGATGCCAACATGGGGACGCCTAGGCGGTGGCATGCTTGTACGGTGGCATGGTTGTGGTTCCTCGTGATGCTGAGATGGTGGTGGAGGTGGTGACCGGTGAGGACGAGCCTTTTCTCCGTGATCAGAGGATCTGGGTATGGCGTCAGTCCTGTTGTGTGCCTCCCTCCGTCTTCGCTCTATGAAGCCTGTATGGGATTCCTCGACATGGGGAGATTTTGGCCTTCTACGGCTATTCAGGGTTGACTGGCAAAGCTCCGGGTTGGACTCAAGCCCCTGTGAGGTAGCCTTTCCTGTTGCTTGCATGCGTTAGCGATGAGGTCGTACACCTGAGCAACTGCTTCTGGCGACCTATCCTATTCTAAGAAGGTCTTGGAAACGGCGATGTTGAGGGCGAGAGTTCCCATGACTTGCCTCCCCTATGAATCAATGTATGGGGTGGATTTTGCTGGCTTGGATCCCTCATATCCCAACCTGCGCGGAACGCTAGGATCTTCGACGACGTGAGCTGGTGCTTTCTTTGCCTTTTGCTTCAAAAACAATTGCTTGTACTCAGCCTCCATAGCTCTTGCCGCCTTAATGGATTGTTGCACCTTGGCCATATCTTGGTCTAGCTTAGCGCCCTGCTCCGCAATGCACTTGGCCTCCGCTAGGATTGCCGCACGCTTCTCATCAAGCACCGTAACGCTCCGGATATGGGCGACGGTAATAGGCTCAATGAGGAGTGTGCCATAGATTGCCTTGTCGGCGGGAGTAACCAATGGGTTGCCAGCTATAGACATTCATGGTGGCATTGCCATCTGGTTTGATTGCCTGGCACTACTAGGGCCATGGTGAGTTCCTGTGCCGGTTGTGGGCGGATAACTGGAGGAGGCAAGGCCTTGGTCGGGGCCAGAGGCTCGGCAACTTTCTTGGTGGCTTCTGCTCTAGTGACCGTCGGTGTGGGCGGAGCTCTCTCACATTCCAGTTCCTATCCGTCTTCTCCCATCACGCTCCCAATGGCAACTAGCACCTGGTGGGAAGCGTTGGTCTTCTCGACGTGCTCCTCCTTCTCGATCTCCTGCTCGATCTCCCTCATAACAGCATCGTATTCCTCCGAGTTAGCATCTGAGCCACTGCCATCCATATTGATGTCGGCGTATAGCGTGTCAAGGATGGAGTCGGAGTTGTCTTCGGTGTTGGCGATGGCGGATGTAGAGGGTGATGGAGGCGGGCCATTGTTGTTGTTTCCTCCTCCGGCTATGATGGAGATCGCAGCCTCAGCCTCCTCATTGGCATCTACGTATTTGTTGATAATCCATCTCACCAAGGGTGAGAGGACCCAGAGCTTGCCACCTTCGAAGGGTATGTCGGAGGAGTGTTTCGGGTGTGAGTCCTTCCACGAAGTGGTACACGAGCTCATCAGCACGGTCACCCTCTAGGGTTTCCCTCACCCTCATCCATCTTGAAAGGTATTCACGGGAGGTTCTCCATCCCTTTGAACGCATATGGCCAGATCGAAGATGGTGACTACACCGACAAAGTGTGACCTGCGCATCTCTAACGCTCGGGGAAGCCAAGCGGATTTGCGGGGTCCTTCCATCTTTATATCTTGCACATGGGCAGTTTGGGTGGGCCTTGAATTTTCCAGATCTGAGCCACCATACTCTAAGGAGAGATATGGCCCAGATCCTGCCACGAACGTGTCCTGCTCATAGGCTGTCTGTGCGGGGCTTGATGAGTTTCTGACTTCCTAGGAGCTAGGACCCGAGTCGGTTTTGCCGATGAAGATGTGGATGTCTCCGAAGGGGTTTACAGAGCAACGCATAGGGTTCGTCTTCACCAGCACCCAGAACTCATCTGGAGGGACGATCGAGACATTGCCGGAGAAGAGAACGCGTCTGATGTCTACGGTGTCGTCGATTCCCGCGAAGAGATTGGACCTCACCCGGTGTAGAGCTCGAAGCTCCTCTTGCCCCACGGTGGGCGCCAACTGTCGTGGTATTTCCGACGAGTACACCATGGAGGGTCCTCATAGTGTGTGTTTAGAGACATGGGGTAAGGCAGAGAGTTTTCGGGTATGAGGTAACACAACTTACCTTGGTTCAAGTCCCACAATGGTGGCGGAACTCTACTGCTATAAATCACTATAATGGCAATACGCTGAGTTATAAAGATAGGTTCACTATGCGAGATGTTGCACGTTGTACATAGCAATCTAGGTTGTGCCCTAAAGGCTCCCACAGGTCCGGGTTATAAAGGCACCAGAGCCTATGGTTTACATGGAAAGGTCCTTGCCGGACAAGGTAAAGAGTCCTACACTAATACGAACTAGTCTTTCTTGTCTTGCACTCCAAGGCTCCGAGTACGTCGGAGACTCCTACGCGGCCTTCCTTTATCCGACATGGGCCTCCCTTTTGGATCCGTCTAACTAGTCCGCCCAGCAGCCCATAGGCCTCGCTACCAACTATGGGCCACCCGGGTTAGCCAGAATAAGGACATGCTATGGTGATACCCATTTAGCATATCCCCAACAGAAGTGATGAACTATAGATTTGTCTCTTGGAAAGATGAAGAGTGGCCAGATCATTTGATAAATGCAGTTCAAAAAAATTGGGGAAAGTACTATGAAAGCAATGATGCTAGAATAAGTGAGAGGGTGGAAAATGCTAAGCTGATATTTCAGCTAGTTTAAGATAGAACCAAGGCTGAGAAGAAGTATGCTAGCATGATGGTTGAAGTACATAATTTTTTAGACACTACTGAGCAGAAGGTGTTAGAGGAAAATTTGGCCAAGATGAATGCTGAGAAGAAGGAAGACAAGGAAGTGGTGAAATCACAAACTGAGAAGATTGCTGGCTTGGAGAAGGAGAGAGGTTTGCTGAAGAATGTAGTGGAGGCTTTGAAGAAAGAAGTTGACATACTTAAGCAAATCAAGATATCTCAAGATGATGTGATGAGGGCAAAGTAGAATACATGGGATGAATAAAAGGTTGCTTTGAACGCAGAAAAGAAAAAACTTGAGTACAGTTTGTTTGACCTGCTAAACATTTCTCAAGGCAATGAGAAACTAAAAAGGATCAGGCGAAATTGTGATGAGTGAAAGAAGTCATTTTAGGTTTCCATATACTAGTTGAACTATCAAATTAATGTAGTAATGTATTCCCTTTGTTAAACCATGTGTGTTGTGCTTGTAATGGTACTCTGCTACATGTCCTTCGTTGAATCTTGTCTTTTCTTTTTTGTACTTTTGTATAGTTGCTAAATTTGTGTGCTCTGGTAATGGAACTATGTTGAACCTATGTATTGTGGTAATGGAACTATGTTGAGCATTTGTGGATTCCTATAATGGTTATGTATCCACCTATTTGTTTCATCCTATATTTTTAGAATGCATTAAAGATGCCACCATAGGTTTGTCAAGAACCCTTGAGGGGTGTTGACAACCTTTACTCATAGCATTTAAGATGCCACCATAGGTTTGTCGAGAACCCTCTAGGGGTCTCGACAACATTTACTCATAGCATTTAAGATGCCACCATAGGTCTACCAAGAACCCTCGGGGGGTCTAGACAACCTTTACTCACAACATTCAGAAAAGCATTTACCGTACATCAACATTGAAAATAAAGGAGCAATTATTCAACACAGTTACTACATGTCCATCATTGCACCAAAAGAAGCAAACATGTTTGGTAATGCATTAAATACTACATGTCCATTACACCAATGCTTGCATCACCCAAAATCACATCCTAGTTATCAATTATAACATAGTAAATAAGTGGTTTCAGTTGTCTATTGGGTCAGCCTCTCCATCATCATTTCCTAGAACATAGCCATAGTTGAAGTAGCTCCATGTCCTACTCTTATTGTATTTAGGAAAATATCCAGAGGTATCATCCTCTACTCTCTCTTATAGTTGTTCTTGGAGCAACAAACGAGGTCCTTGCATAAGGTGCACTACAACATGGAGCTCAGTCCCTAGCGCTTATAGACGCCGAGGCACAGACTTAGTTGCCATGATCGCGCTAGCGCGACAAAAAAGCCGCCAGGGATAACCATGTTAGTGATTGTGCAACAACAATGGATTTTTTGGCGTGGCACAACGTGAGCCGCCGAGCTAGCACTTTCCCGGTAGCAAATCATTTACACCGCAGACCATATAGGGAGGCACTATTTAGGTGTCGTGGCATATATGCATGGATGGCAAAATTCGGTGCCATCCTATAGACCCGTGCACGGCATAATTTTTTAGTGCCCCCAACGATGCTTCTTGGCGCGGTATTTTAGCCAGTTGTTTCTATATTCAGGGTTACATTATATTAATTAACACAAAGCATAGATAATCATAATAAGCATCACACATGATGGTTCAAATATCATCACAAGTTCACTACATGTACGAAAATATGACATAGGTAGCAATTGGTTCCATGGTACTATATAAACCTAAAAACAATAGAACATGACTTAAAAAACATCATCCTATGAAGATATCCCAAATTCTTCCCATAAGAAAGTAGTATGGTCATGCTTGTAAGGGTTGTCCTTGTCTTCATAACCATATGGCTGAAGGTTAGAGTCATCTTCTGCAGGATCAAGCTTGTACGAGCATGCGCCATGATCTTGAATTCCAGTAAGGCCCTCATACGCTTGTATATCTGGTTTCTGCAAGTGCACATATCGTTTGTGGCTAGTTTCGAAGTATAGATATCGATCCCACAGGGAGCCCAAAGGTAAGTGTTTATGGTGAAGTATCTGACACACCCAAAGTTGTCACAGGTCTTCGAGTGAATTGACTGCAAGTGTAAAAACAAGAATGAGATTTGGATTAAACTAGATGTATTTAAATAAATCTAAAATGTAAACTTCAGAAATAAAAAGCATAAAAGTAGAGAATGATTAGGTTGTTTGTTGTTTTATGCAGATGACAGAAAAGGCGCTAGGAGATACAGTTCATGGTGATAGTTACTGTGCAGAATGGACGAGTGATAAATGTAATAATTGTAATCTTATAAGTATACGTTTAGGCGAGCAACCCATAATTAGCCAGAACTCCTCTTGGTAAATTTCATCCCAACTTCAATAATCCTACTAGTCTGTTACCAAAACCATGGTCAGACACTAGACGATTAAGATCCTTCAGGTTACTTAGCGATTAAGCTCCCTGGATCGGAATAATGCAATAAGCACGGTGGTTCATCATTATCCTCGAGTCTACTAGTTTTCCATTGATATCCCTATGTCACTCGGTGGTCGCCGGTCTGCTAGCGAACAAGATCCTATCCATGTAGAACAAAGTATCATGTTGTTTGGGCCCTTAATTGGACAACAAGCATTAGACATCCCACAGATAGTCAAGAAAACATAATATAGTAATTAAAATCAATCACAAACTAATGGAAAATATATGAAGGCACACCACATCTCACCAATCCCTTACATCTCCCACGCTCAAAGAACTTGCTCACTCATGAGAGAAGAAAGCATCATCAATATAATTAAATAAAGGGAGTTCTTCTTGATATTACCATGGAGATCCACAATAAGAATAGAAAAGTAATCCAACACAATTCAAGATGGGAAGAAACAATCTCAAACCCTAGTCTTGCGAGGTGAAGATCTCTCTCTCTCTCTCAAGTGCAAGTAATGGCTATGGGGGTGTGTTGGCTAGGAGGTCGAAGATTGTGGAGCGAGAAGAATAACGTCTCCTCCTTCTTCTTTGGATCTCTTCTTTCTCCGTTATGGATGGCGTGGCAGCTATTGTGTTGTGTTTTTGTCCCCGGTCCCTTCACGGAAGTTGTTCCTTTTGACAAGACAGAGGTGGTGGCAGCTATACGGTGGGAACTATACGATCGGAAAAATATTCCTGTCGTATAGTTGCTCGTTAAAGCCTTTGTACGCTTCCCTTGATTTCTTCTAAAGAGAGACTTGCTTGTTTTCGCCTGAATATCGTGTTTCTCTAGCGAAAACCCTCTGTTGATGTTCAGAACCTGAAACACACTTTAAAAACCAAGTTTTCTCCTCTACCAAAGTATTAGCGTTAGGTAAAGCTAGAAAACAATCAAATCCAGGAGAAAACCATTAATAAGAACTATCAAAAATGTGTCGAATCTCATAGCTATCAATAGCTGACTACATAAGTTCTTCATCGTGTGCGTCCAACTGTGACAACATCATGTTTATCTCCCTTACATCAACACCAACTTCCTCTGGGATGAAGTGCACACACAAACTTTTGGAGTTCACTAGCAGCATCAAAGGCCACTAAAATTGTTGTATTCCATCCTGCAATCAACTCACTGATACGTAAAGTGGATGTGGCAACTTTATGTTTGAGTTGCCTAATCTCTCCCTCTTGATGTTTCAGTGTGTCGCGGAGATGCCTTATACTCTTGTCCTGAAATTTCTCTTTGTCTTGGAGATGCATACAACAGCCAATATGGCCATGAAGACGTCCTCTCTTGAGAGATGAGAAAGACTTCAATACTGCAAATTGTGTTGCAGCTAAGTTAGTGGCAAACGTACTTCATCAAACAATACATATAACTAGATATTGTAAAATCCAGCTGCATACATCAGCGGAAGTGTTGAGGAAATGGGATGATTCATGAGCATTCCCAAACTTTGTAACCGTGGACTGATCTAACTAAGATAGATACTACAAATGCAATACGGCATAGTAAATCCGTAAGCACATCTTTGCAAGTAGCACAACATAAATAAAGGTGAATTTAGCTATGTACATAATTACAAGGCTTCAACTCATTGGATGCCTCTTCAGATATGACTTGACACTACAAAAAATAACCCCCATACCCATCGGATTTTTCGGGCAGCATAATCGAAAAGAACTGGAAAAAGTCAGATAGCCGATGGTTGGGCATTCGCGGCACCATTTTGTCACAACGGATAGTTTTACACAGTGGTAGAGTATACACCTGCATATAATTTTGCCATGAAATGCGGTAATGAATAGCGACTTGTGTTACTGTCATTGTGCTTCAACGGAGGCACCAATTAGTGCATCGTGGGTTCCCACACGGGGTGGTTGAGACATAATTCACTGTAATTGTTCCAATTTGTGCCACTGACTGGTGGGTCCAGTTTTGGTTCCTTCCACACAAAGTAGAAAGACTGGTCAAAAAGTTCCGCCCTTTCCCGCTCGTCTGCCTGACCATCGCATCCGCTCCACCTCGATAGCCCCACGAGACTTCATTGCACGCCGTTCTCATCTTCCATCACCGGTGTACAAAAGACGCGTACACTCCTCTCCTCCCCATCTCCATCATCATTATCCACAACACTTGGCTCCTCATCTCCTGATCTCTCCTTCGTTCGTTGACATCAATCATCGTCGTCCTCTTCATCAAGCGATCATGGCTCGAGGAGGATCAGGCCGTCGTGCCCACCACCGTGCACCATGACGCCCCGTTGCCAGAATGTCGAGGTGGCTACCGTTCTCTCTGATGGACGATCCTCCTCCCCAAGACGCTCCACCCTCGGCTCTACCAGTGCCTTCGCCCAACCACGATGGTCAGCACCGTCACGCAGCATCGCAGGATCCTGACCCCACCTCCTCTAGGTCCCGCTCCTCCCGTGGCGTCTCCTCCTCTGATCCCTTCACCAAACAGTGGAGACGTTGGAGGGCAATGGCGAGGAGGATGACCTGCAAGAAGCGTACCTCCTTGTGGCGGTGGTGCAGTTATCAAAGATGGAAACTGACACGAAGAAAGCCCAGGAGGACATGCAGTTCGAGATGGAGATGGAGTTGGCCATTGCCCATTCCCTACAGCAGCATTAGTGTGTAGGAGTGCGTGGCCGATCACCATGGGATGGTCGATCACTCTGATAGTGGCGGCCGGCATGGAAGAAGAAAGGGGTTGCTGTCGCCAGCTATGTAGTTTTATATTAGTAATATTTTGCAATGTTATTCTATCTTTTGTTATCACTATGTATAAAAGGGATGTTTAAGTGCAATTATGTTATGTTTTTATGTGAAAACAGCCGCATTACACCTTGCACGGCGGTATAATGCACCGCGGTGTAGTGTAGATAGGGCTAGATTTCAGTTATGTAAGTCGTGACACGTGTTTCGCTGACTAGTGGGCCCCATCTCAGCTAACGGTTAGAATAAGAGTATCCGTACCGCGTCTTCTTTATATCTTCTTCTTCCCCAAACTCTGTTCGTTCTAACAATGAGCATGATCATGGTGTAGTCGATGGAGGTGCGCAGGCCTCCTAGGCCTAGTTCGTCATGGGGAACCACTAGCAGCCTAGACGGCCAACCGATCAAGGTACGACAAGACCAAACTGGTTAATTTTCTTTCTTGCATTTTAGCTAAATTTCTATTTTCCCCATTTGGGTGCTCTCATGATTCGATGATGATGTTTGCTTTCTATGTATCATACTCTGCCATAGAGGTCAAGACTTGGCATGGTATCTACACACATACGAAGACGCGGTGCTGGTGTGGCATGACTCCGCGCTGTGGCATGGCGTTCGAGGGAACGGACCTCGTACGCAAGTTCTTGAGTTGCAATTTCGAACGCACAAAGTGCTCGTTCATCTAGTAGTATGACCATGCTCACTCATTCTTGATGCAGTGCTTTATAATGGTCTTGTGGTGGGAGCACGAGCTCCGCAATGACCTGCATGATCACGAGTACTTCGGCAACTTGGAGGAAGCAAAGCATGAACTCGAAGGGGAAAAACATGAGCTCTAGTGGATGCATGACAAGGAGATGGATGCAATGAGGACCAGTTTAACTAATATCTCCGAAACGCTACGCTCGGTTACGACCAGCCTAGATGTCCTTAATTAACATAGTTGGTAGTTAATCTTGTATTATGTACTATGCGAATTACCCAATTTGTAGCAGTTGATAGTGTGATTTTTTGCACATGTTTATATATATATGTATGTATTATTTTTAGCAAATTTTCAAATTTCATACCTAGTTCACCGCTCCCGTACTTAGCAAAATATTCAGACTCCCGCACTTGTCTCGTTGTCTTGCTAGAAAATATCCCCACTGCGTTGCTTCCACCGTTGCCGTGCAGATCCCTATCCCCCGTGCTGCTTCCATCGTCTTCGTGCAGATCCCTGTCTCATCGCCCTGCTTCAACCGTCGCTGTGCTGATCCCTGCCCCCCGCTGCTTCCACTGCCGCCCTGCAGATTCTTGTCCCGCTGCGCTGCTTCCACCATCGACATGCAGATACCTGTCCCCCGCGGTGCTTCCACTGTCGACGTGCAGATCCCTATCCCACCGTGCTGCTTCCACCGTCGCCGTGTAGATCCCTTTCCTGCCGCCTCCTTCCACCATCACCGTGCAAATCCCAGTCGCCCCGCCGCATTCGCTGGTACACCCCCTACCTAAGTACAATGTTTTACTAGGTACTTGGATTGGTATATACTAGATCTGTAGGGAACGACACGGGGATCGCTAAAATAATGTTCTTTAGGACAACTTGTATATTGGGTCTATGGATTCAGTTGTTCTTGCAAATTACGTGCTTAAGCATCAAGCAACAATTGTTAGGAACAACAAAATCCTCATTGATATGGGATTTGCAAATCATTTCCTCATCCGCGTAGCTATTTCTTTAAATATGAAGAAGGTAATTTGATGCATTTAATTTAGCCAATTTGCTGAAACTGAAGTTGTGATATGCACAATAAGTTGATTTTGCTGCATTTTAGTTATTATCAGGCTCAGGTCATATCTGAAGAGACATCCAATGTGATGAAGCCTTGCAATGATGTACATAGCTAAATTCACCTTTGTTTATGTTGTGCTAATTGCTAAGATATGCTTACCGATTTACTATGCTGCATTGCATTTGCAGTATCCATCTCAGTCAGATCAGTTGACACTTACATAGTTTTGGAATGCACAGGAATCATCCCAATTGCTCAACACTTGCACTGATGTATGCACCTGGAATTTGCAATATCTAGTTATATGTGTTGTTTATTGAACTACGCTTGCTGACTAACTTAGCTGCAACATGATTTATAGTATCCAAGTCTTTCTGATCTCTCGGGAAGCAAGAGGCGTCTTCCTGGCCATGTTGGTTGCTGTATGCATCTCCAAGACAAAGAGAAATCTTAGGAAAATACTATAAGGCATCTCCGGGACACACTGAAATGTCAAGGGAGAGATTAGGCAACTCAAACAGAGAGTGGCCACATCCACTTTGCGTATTAGTCAGTTGACCGTAAGATGAAATACAATAACTTTAGTGGCCTTTGATGTTGCTAGTGAACTCCAAAATTTTGTGTGTGGGCACTTCATCCTAGAGGCAGTTGATATTGATGGTAGGGAGATCAACATGATGTTGGCATAGCTGGACGCACAAGCTAATGAACTTCTACAGTTAGCTATACAAGAAGATGAGAGCCTTATTAGAATGCAAGATCGTCATGCATGCTTGTACAAGCCTAATCCTACAGAAGATGACTCTGACCTTGAACCATATGATTATGAAGAAAAGGCCAGCCCATACAAACGCAACTGTGTTACTTTCTTATGGGAAGAATTTGGGATCTCTTTAGAGGATGATGTTTGTTAAGTCATGTTCTATTATATTCATATTTATGTAGTACCGTGGAACTGATTGCTACCTATGTCGTATTTGTACATGTCGTGAACTTGTGATGATATTTGAAGCATCATGTGTGATGCTTATTATGATTATCTGTGATTTCCGTTAATTAAGCTAATGTAAACCTAAATATATAAACTGCTGGCTAATTGATGCGCCTAGATGCATCATTGGGGGCAATAAATATTATGCCGTGCACCGGTATGTAGGACGCCACCGAATTGTGCCATCGTCTCATAGATACCACGGCATGTACGCAGTGCCTCCCTACATGGGCCGTGGTGTAAAAGTTTTGGTACCGTGAAAGTGCTAGCTTGGCGGCTCACGTTGTGCCATGCCAAAACATCTTACGCAGTTATCCATGATAGCTTTTTTGCCACGCCAGCACGAGAACGGCGATTAAGGTTGTGCCTCGGCGTCTATAAGTGCTAGTGCACGAGCTCCGTGTTGTAGTGTGGGCCTGATAATAAATAGAAGCAACAACATCAGCTTATTGCGCACAACACACTTCAGTTTCAGCAATTTGGCTAACTTAAATGCATCAAATTACCTCTGAATTCTTCATATGTAAAGGAACGGTCAGTCGGATGAAGAAACGATTCAAAAATCCCATATCGATGAGGATTTTATTGTTACTAACAATTCTTGATTGACGCATAAGCTCGTAACTTGCGAGAACAGCTGAATCCATTGATCCCATATAAAAGTTGTCCTAAAGAATATTATTTTAGCAATCCCCATGTCATGCCCTACAGATCTATATACCAATCCAAAGTACCTAGTAAAACTAGGTTGGGGGACATACTAGTGAATGCGGCGGGGCGACTGGGATCTGTAGGACGATGGTGGAAGCATGCGGTGAGAAAGGGATCGGCACGACGACAGTGGAAGAGAATGCGGGGCAGGGCAGCGATGGGAGAAGAAGGCGGCAGGATAGGGATCTGCACGGCGACGGTGGAAGTAGTGCGGTAGGACATGGATTTGCACGACGAGCTTGATGGTGTCGGTGAAATCTCGGGCAAGGAGTAAGTGTTGGAACTTGTGGGGATATTTTCGAGTGAGACAAGGAGATAAGTGCAGGAACTAGTCTGAATATTTTGCTAAGTGCGGGAACAGTGAGATAGTTTCGAAAATTATGAAATTTGCTTGAAAATAATACATACATGTATAAACACATAGGAAATACAAACCACACTGTCAACTTCTACAAACTGGATAATTAGCATAGTAATACACAACTAGTTAGTACATAATACAATATTAACTACCCAATCATTTGAGGTATTTCTATTTTCGTTCCCTCAGTTCGTTAGTTCTACTCAGTTTTTCTCAGTCGCTTAGTTTTTCCTCACTTTTGCCCATCTCCTTGTACGAAAATCTCACATGGTGTGAAACTCGCCGTCCGTCAGCCTTGCCGTTACGTGCTGACAAGTGGGGTCATGTTCAGTCGGGTCCCGTAGTGGACCCTCGCTGTTACGTGTTGACGAGTAGGGTCATGATCTGTCGGGTTCCATAGTGTACCCTTGCCATGACATGTTGACAAGTGGGGCCGCTTTTAGTTGATTCCCGTAGTGGACACCTCTCTCAACTTATCCAGATCAGCATCGGACCCACAACTTATCCACGTGAGCGCCGGATCCATAGCTTATCAACGTGAGCGCCGGACCCATAGCTTATCCACGTGAGCGCCGGACCCACAACTTATCCAGGTTAGTGTTGCAAGATGGGACCCTGAGCCAGCCATGCGCCCGCGCCCGTGCCGTTGCTTCATTTTCATATAGTGAAATATAATGCATATACGAAAATTATACACCTTTGAACTCTTTTAAATCATACTTAGGACATAATAATATTGTGCTAATAAAATCCTGATCATTTATCATTTCCATGAAGTGAAATATAATGCATAAACTTGCGTATCTAAAAATTATACACCTTTGAACTCTTTGAAATCACACTTAATACGTGATAATGTTATGCTAAGAAAATCTTGAGAGATTACCATTTCCATGGATGGAAATATAATGCATAAACTTGAGTATACAAAAATTATACACCTTTGAACTCTTTAAAATCGTACTTAATACGTGATAATGTTGTACTAAAAAAATCTTGAGAGATTACCATTTTCATGGAGTGAAATATAATGTATAAACTTGCGTATACAAAAATTATACACCTTTGAACTTCTTGAAATTGTACTTAATATGTGATAATGTTGTGCTAATAAAATCTTGAGAGATTACCATTTCCATGGAGTAAAATATAATGCATAAACTTGTGTATACAAAAATTATACACCTTTGAACTCTTTGAAATCGCACTTAATATGTGATAATGTTGTGCTAAGAAAATCTTTAGAGATTATCATTTTCATATAGTGGAATGTAATGTATAAACTGGCATATATAAAAATTATACACCTTTGGAGTCTTTTAAATCGCACTTAGGTCATGGTAATGGTGTGCTAATAAAATCCTGATCATTTATCATTTCCATGGAGTGGAATGTAATGCATAAACTTGCGTATACGAAAATTATACACATTTGAACTCTTTAAAATCGCACTTAATACGTGATAATATTGTGTTAAGAAAATCTGGAGAGATTATCATTTTCATAAAGTGGAATGTAATGCACAAATTATACACCTTCGAACACGTTCTCATCAAATTATATTCAAGTTCATTGGTTTATGGAGTTAAAGTACTGATGGCATACTCCTTATTTTGCATGGATAGACACTACAAGGATTTCGGTCTATTATAACAAAATTTATTGCTACAGCTATCTTTTGTTGCAATAAAATACAATAGTACCACAAAATTCTAGTTCGCGGCAATAGGATCTACATATTGCCACAATTTCGTTTTGTCGCTCTGTGTACTCTTTTTCTTGCAATAGAGGTCACGTATTACAACAAACTACATCGTCGTTGTAATAAGGTGATGATATCGCCACAATCATGTTTTGTTGTGTGAATTACTCATTTTGTTGCAATAGAGACTAGGTATTGTAACAAAACAAATCTTTATGGTAATATTCTGCAAGATATTGCAATAATTTTTCCATGTCGCGTTAGTTACAAAAATCGTAGCTTCGTACTTCAACTAAACACGTATTGGTCGTAATAGCACACATTTTTTCCTCAATTCTATTTTGTTGCAATAGCTATTACATATTGTGCCAAGTTTTATATCTATGGTAATATGGAGAACATATTGCAACAATGCCCTAATGTTGTAAAAGAGAAAAAAAAGGTATTGCAACTATACTCTGTAGAGTAGCCTATCGCTTCTAATATTTTTTTATTGATTATACCTTTTGTTGTTATTAGATTAAAGGGGTTTATTATACATTTTCTCATGATCACATAAAAGGGGTATACTAGTTTATACAGGAAAAGTTAGCTTATTACAGAAACTATTCAACGATTGATCCCTTCTAGTCCAAATAGTACCATGTAATCATGAATAAGGATTTGATTCCCGAATCATTTTTCCTAACGGGACTCGGATTTTTGAATATCTCAACTGTTTCCCGAGCAAATTTTAAAATTGAATTTTGAATTCAAAATTTACCCAAAACGTTAATTTAGCGTCTGACCTCCATTTATACATAGTTTTGTTCTATAGTTCACGCACATGCCAGGTCGGCGGTTCTAGCCTCTTTGTCCATCTATCTTTATTATTGAACAAGAGTTAGTGATGGTAGGTTATCATCGACACTTAACACCCATTATCTAGTCATCCGGCCGTCCCATCCGCTCAACATCAATCGCACGCTTGAGAAAAATTCAGGAGACAATTTTAACCTTCCTATTTACGCATATCAATCCAATAAATAAGGGTGATCTCGTTTTCTCAAGCATCCTATCAAGTACATCACTGAAAATATGATGTCTCCTTTCTCATGCTATAATGCAAGTCTCTCCAGAAAAAAAGATAACCCGGTCGCATAATGCAGGTATCTCCTATACAATCAGGATGTGGTCTCTTTCAATCCGATTGTTAAAAATTTGTAAACCACGTGAGAAAACATTTAGATCCCACAGCGGGAATTATTGGCGCGTACACGAAATTTTCTGAACACATGACACGAAAATTTCATTCATATGCAGTTGGGCCTAGGACCGTATGAAATTTCTGCGTTATATACTCCCATCTCATATATGAAGTCCTATAAACGCAATCTAGATCTTGCTAGTCCGATCTACCAGCCTCCTCCACGCCGCCTCTCACTGCCGTGACCCTCCCCTGCCCTCTCCCCTCTCATCTTCGTCCCTCCGTGTTATCCCCATCGCGCGCATCTCCATTTTGACCGCCCTCGTCAGCGTATCGAGGGGAAGCTGACGGTCCTAATCGTAGGACTTGTGGTCGGCGGCTCGACATGTTCTCTCATCTCCATCTTACAACGCCGATTGCCATCATTGTGTCGTAGGAGACCTGCCTCCATCAGTTTCCCCAGCTCCGCTGATGCATCCCCGTTTCAAGGAAAAAAATAGCGCGCTATTTCTTTTAGCGTGGCCCTTCTCCAGATGCTATGGAAGTTATAGCGTGCTAATAGCGTACTATTTTTCAAAATAGCGTGTGTTAAAATAATTAAAAAATTAAGGTATAACATGTATTACTAGGAATTTCATAAGCTATTTTTTTTGGGGTAATACATGCATAACCAATTAACTAATAGTGGCCAAACGACAAAGTTTGCTTGACATCCGTTATAGGATAAGTTGGAGGAGAAGATTTGTGCCAGGTCAGCTCAGTGGTCGAGAACTTGAGATGTGCATCCTCCTAGTGCTTCAGTGTGTCTGGTGGACGTGTCGAGCGGAGGCGGCTGACCGGCTGGACCTGGAGGAGACAGGCGTTGCAGTCTATCAGCAACCGCCACCGCCACCGCCATGTGGGGAGGGAGAACAGGGGAATAGGTTGAGTTAAGCTAGATTTAGATGCATAGTGTCGAGCATGGTGGATTCGTCGGCTGAATGGGCTTATCGGATGGTGTTATATTCCTAGAATTTTTTTAGCGCCGCTATTGCGTTGTGACGTTATAGCGTATTTAGCGCCGCTAAAGCGTGAATAGCGTCATAGCGAGCAGATTTTGCATAGCGTAGCGTTCACCTCTCAAATATGCTATAGCGCCGTTATAGCGAGCTATTTCTTTCCATGCAAACGACCAGGTAAGTCCAACTGTTGGTTTTTCTCTAATCTGCAGTACAAGCAGAAAGACGTAGCAGGGCTAGATGTTGTAGATCTATGTGCTTCCAGTGAGGTTTTAACTCAAATTGAGTAATGATTTTTTTGATAAAATCATCGGATTAGTAGTGTTATTCAGTTAGAAATAGCACTAGTGATTTTGTTGACTTAAGCAATACACAATCTGTCAATCATGTACTAATGGTTTCCGTCTGTGCAGCTAATGGAGGAGGTGTGATTTTTTTTCTATTCTGATGTCCAATCAATTGATCTTCTGTCTCTCTGCCGGTCTTTATATCGTGATGCTGCGCCAAAATGCTGCTAGCGAAGTAGGTTTCCTATCGACAAGAAATTTGCTTGATGATCGTGATGCCCTTGCTGGAACAATTATTATATGGAATTGATGATGTGAGACCTCTGCTACAACTTCTTACCGATTTTGGGATATCTTTAGCTAATTTCTGATTTTCTTAAGCTACCGGTGATTAGATTTGGGTCATCTTTGTGGAGTACGTTTCCATGGGACACAGAGGTTCCCGTTTTTCTCTCCATCATGGAGATGCCTTTTATTTTGATTCCCTTGGTGTTACTCGGTGTATCCTTCAAGTCAAGGGGCTATGTATGGGTTTGTGCCTGATTCCTGCCATTTCTTCTGCTACACGTGAGTATTTCTTAGAGCTCTCAATTAATGTTTGATCTTTAGCAGTAATCTCAAATGAGAACTTCTTGCAGGAAGGAAGATATGTTTTCGTGACTCAGCTAATTAAACTTGATGAAAGATGGCATTGACGATGAGTAGATTTCCACTCTTCCATATTGTAACTTTTCCTTACTTCCGCCATTCCAATCAACCATGTCACTCTAACTAGCAAATATTACTACACATTAGTATCTCACGTAATTGTTTTCAGCAAATTGGGCATATTTCCTTCTACCTTTTCTGTCCAGAAAGAAAACCGAGGCAAGTACCATTGCGTAGATGACCAAACATTGGCTTCTTTGGCTTCAACATTGACTAGACTGGCAAGGTGGATAAGTCTTTTTCATTAGCTTCAACTGTAGCAGCACCAACAGATGCATTTGCCGATTCAGCAATTCCAACCTTCATGTCCGAATACCAGGTTTCTTGTATGTTCACTGTATCAGTCATCAATGTACCTATTAGTCCCAAAGAAAAAGTAGTTCATTTCATACAAATAGTTTTTATTTTATTTTGTAGATGTGCTCAAGTCTGAATATGCTTCCAATATCCAATTCTCAAGAGATGTCTTTTTTCGGGTCTCAAGAGATGTCTTTGATTGTATAGACTCGTTTGCCAACATTGGTTCAGTTTATATGCAATACATCCAATAATAAAATGATGAAGCACTAATATAAACTTATTTAGAAGTTTATCATGTGCGTAGTCTTCATTATTTATTAGGACAATTTATTGCCTAATGTTTATGTTGAGCCCAGATATATACTAAGGTGTTTCTTCCATGGCATGTGTATTCAGTAGAGTTATTTGTCCAAGGTTCCTATTCGCCATAAGTTTGTGCTACACCAACAACAAGGGTAAAGAAAAGATGTCTCGCATCATTCGTGTATTCATATTTGACTTTTCAGAACAGGTATATTCGTTCATACTTATCTATCTTCACTGTCATTATTAAGGTTATTACAACAGAACTTATAATCCAACATTTTATTCTGACCTTCGTGTTATTAATTATTCACCATGTTATTATGCTTATAAATGTAGAAGGTACAGATCGACTTGGCTTAAGATTTGACTTCTTCTACACGGGAACAATTAGTTGTTTTCTTTCCCGTTAGTTTATAACACAAAATTTAACTAGGCCACACAATCTTTACTACTGTTTTTTAAACTATGAATATGTTTCTTTGTTTGTGGTTAACTCTGCTGACAGTTTTATAGATTACTTATATTTTGTATAGTACTACATATGCTCCTATATTCTCCAAATTATTCTCACAATATATCAGTTCCTATGTGAATTTGAAAATTCCTGCAACAACATATGGAGAATCATCTAGTGCATGTAGTTCTTAAGTTACTAGTTAGTACTACTACTGTTGCAAAAAAATCTGTTGGATACTCGTAGATAGAGTTATCATGTTCACTTTAAAGTTTATTATGAAAATTAATACTAAAAATAGTGCAGGCAATGAAATATCTTGAGTTTGAACAACTGGACTTACAATTTCTTACTGGAAACATTTCACCGGAGGCACACTTTGGTAATGAAAATTGTTTTCTTGGTCGATGATTGGATAACGCAACTAATAATAATAGTTCTTTTGTATGTTCTTTTCCATTAAATTTATTATGGGTCCTTTGTAATTCTAGTTGTGAACCGACATTTCACGTAACTATGCACTTAACGTACTTAATGTTTCATTGCAGGAGGTAAATATAGAAAGCCCATTGTACGTACTACATCATATATATCAACAATCCAACGGGAGGAGGCATGAAGAAGTAACAACAAACTTTATTTCTTAATTTGATAAACAATGTTCCATGAGGCATATGGATAACTAGATTATTTAGTGTTCAATGTTATTTTATATCAAGTTGATGTATGTAACTCAATTTGTGTTGATGAATTTTAGTCAATAAAGCTTTATGATTTATTTACGGTTATCCTTGAGATTTGATTGATGTGCTAAAATTATAATAAAATGGTATGCTTTCTATAGTCACCTCAATCATTTTGTCTGGTGTGACAAGTCTTTATGCCCACCAAAACGAGTGTTGCAACTTTCTTTTACAATGACTAGAAATATTGTTGCCATAAGCTAATGCCATGAACATATGGGTTTGTGGTGAAATACTAGTGCCACAAAAACAAGAGTTGTTGCGTTAGGTTATTGCCACGACTCACTATTGCAATGGAAAAGTATGTGCCACGAAATAAATGTTGTTGGCATAGGTTATTGCCACAAATATCTATAGCCACAAAACTAGTAATCTCCACATTTCATTATCTTGTTGCATCAAGCTATTGCCACAAATGAAATTATGGCAGCAAAGGGCATGCTGCCATGAGGAAAAATGTGGCAACTTGCTAAATGGTTGTTGCAATAGCACACTTTATTACCACAATTGGTTTTTTGTGACAATAACCTATTACCATGCGTCCAACCGCAACGGCTGGCAACGAATGACATGTCGTGGCAATAGGTACCTATTACAATAATCCGGTACTTATTGCCATGAATGATTTTGTTGTAATAGATTGGAATCCTTGTAGTGAGAGGGGTGTCCCCCCGACAGATATAGGGGTTATCCTGTCCGCTAGATCATAGAGGATCAATGGTTGGTGGGCACAATCCGTGTGACAACTGTCTCGACCAAACATACCGTAGCAGCGAAGATGATCATAGGTGCGAGAGATGGATACAAAGAGATGGGAAAACTGAGTAGCACTTAAGAACCAAGGGCAAAACTGAGTAGATCTTAAAAACCAAGGGCAAGACTGATAAAGAGATTCAAATAGAAAATAGAAAAAGATTTTAAAAATGGAAAATGCGTCTTTTATACAATAAAATACACCTTAGCATACATAAAACTATTTGCAATTCAAATATACACCAGTTTGACAATTATTGCCTCATTCGTACAAACTATGTTTTGGGGAGGGATGTTTTGGGAATAGGCTTGAGTAGAAAGTCATGAACCTTCATAGATAGTAGGTGATTTGAGAAGTGGTGATTTAGGTTAAAACTTGGTTTATATATATTTCTTATGGTGGCAGGTCCCATAATAAGACTCCCTAGGTAGATGCCACTATGTTTTGCTCTTTTTGAATTTGTTGTGCATAAAATGACTCAATTAGCTAGCTAAAACTTATTCGTTGACTCTCTGTTGACCAGCCACCGGAGGGTAAAACTTAGTATATTGCACACGTCAGTGTTAGTACTGGAGGGCAAAACTGAGTACAGCCAAACTGCCAGTGTTACACTCGAGGGCAAAACTGAGTACAACTGAATCACAAGGTTAGACACGAGAGAAAAAACGTGACTCACGGTACGCGTGTGCGGTGCACGGGGCGGTAGCGGACACGTCTGGTTGTACACGGTGCAGTAGCGTACACGGTTACGCGGTGCACGGTAGTGCAATGAAAAGTCGCTTCCCATTTTCCTTTAATAGAGGCCCCCACTCTCACTCATCACTCACTCGCTCACTCAACCGTCTCCACTATCCCATCACCTTCTGCAAACCCCCAAGAAAACCCCAACCACGCCGGCAATGGAGAAGAACGGCGTGATGGCCATCGGTGCTCCAAGGCCGCCGGCGAGGAGGCCCCCGTCCCTGTACATGCCCTCGTCCCAATCCCCGCTGGTCTCGGGCAGATCCCGCTCGGCCGGGACCCCTACGAGGAGGTTGTTTACATAAGACCGGAGAACCCGTACGACACCGGTATCACCGACCCATGGTCGGAGGTAACCAGGGTTTTCTCCCCTTCACTTGTTCGTCCCCCATTCTCATCGTTGGATGCTAGATTGTGTTTCGATGAATCCCCCTATTTGTATTTCAATCCTATTTTATTTGTCCTCCAAGTTGCAGTTAAGGGATTCCCTAGTTAGTACTAGCACTGATCTGTAGTTGGGATCATTATTCGATTTGGTTTGAGATATGGGGATTGGGGAATAATCAAGGGATCTCAATCGGTTAATTTATGCAAATAATCAATCCCGATAATCAAGGTGTCTCAATCATGTCCTTATTGCACTCTACTGTTTTTTCCAACATGGGGATAGGAACGACGTCTGCAGTGATGATGAGTCCAAGGACACCAGACTCGTCAGGTGCTCAGGAGGCTGAAGTCCAGCCAGTATGACAACTTCTTTGCCGGCGATGTCTACAAGTGCCCCTTCTGCACCACCAGGAGGCTCCGTGCCACCGACTTCAACTCCCTCGTGAAGCATGCCGAGGACGTGAGGACTAGCGGGGAGTCCGTGAACATCCACAGCTTCAGAGCAAAGCACCAGGCGCCCGGTCTTCACCTCGGCAACCTCTAGAAGGTAGCCATCGAGGAGGGCCGCATACCCCCGATCAAGCCCAAGGCGCCCAAGGTCAAGGGACTAGGCATCAAGAAGTGGAGGAGGCGCCAGAGGGAGGACGCGGAGGCCCTCCTGGCGGAGGCCATGAGGGGCCACTGATCTTGTGTTGCCGCTGTAAAGCAGCTTCTTTTGTCTTGTCTATGTCGAACTTGTCCATTGCTGCTACTGAATAACCTAATGTTGAACCTCGCTAAGTACCGTACTATATATATCCTATATTAGCTCCTTTATCTACATCTAATTTGTTTACTAAATTTATTTATGGTGCTTGTTAGATCTGCTACCATATTGGGAAAAAACAAGGGCCAAAAGGAACAATGAATAAAGAGAGAAGCTGCTCTAGATTCACTACCATTTTGGGCAAAAAACACAACTGTTAGCGAGAGAGAGGTGAAAAGCACTCTTAAAAAGGCCAATCATAAAAATAACGAAAAATAAAACTTCCATTTTAGGCGATAGGGCGCACGTAACCAACAAACGCGCCCCACATGGTCCCACACCACGTCCCCCATAACGCGTTCCCAATAAACCGTCCCCACGCAGTCTGATACATTGCAAATGTATCTATAATTTTTGATGTTCCATGCTTAGTTTTATCCACTTTCTTGTGTTTTGTTCCAACTTTGGAGTACTTTTCATATGATTTCTTGGACTAACCTATTAACAAGAGCCACAGTGCCAACTGCCTGTTTTTCTGGTGTTTTTGGTTCCAAGAAAGTCAGAAAATGAATATTCTCGGAATTGGACGGGACAAAAGCCTATTTTTCTGGATGTCATCAAGTGCCAGAATACGAGACAGAGAGGGGCCAGAGGGCGGCCACACCACCTGGCCGCGCGGCCAGGCCTGGCCCGCGCCAGGGGTGGTGTGGCCATCCCAGGCACCCCCTCGGCCTCCCCTTCCCACAATAAGATGCCCTCGGGACGTAAACCCTAAGTACCCGATCAAAAATCCACGAAAGAGTCTGTAGCTGCCGTCATCTCCATCCCTAGATCGGGAGGGATCTAAAGCTCTTCCCGGCACCCTGCCGGAGAGGGGAATTCACCCTGGAGGACTTCTTCATGACCATGCAAGCCTCCGGTGTGATGCGTGAGTAGTTCATCCTTGGACTACGGATCCATGTAGTAGCTAGATGGCTGGTTTCTCCTCCTTTGTGCTTTCATGTTTATATCTTGTGAGCTCCGTTCATGATCAAGGTCATCTATTTGTAATTCATACATGTTGTGTTTGCGGGGATCCGATGGATATTGAGATGCTATTTCAGATTGATTATTGATTCTATCATGTCTTTGTTATTTGAGATCTTGCATGCTTTCCGTTGTTAGTAGCTATCTTGGCCAAGTAGATGCTAGCAACTCCAAGAGTTAGTATTTATGCTCGATAGTGGGCTCATGCCTCTGGTAATCTGGGGAAGTGACAGAAATCTCTAAGGTACTAGATGTGCTGTTGCTACTAGAGAGAAAACAACAATCCTTTGTTCATAGAACAATCGTATTGTTTACTTTACACGCAGTTCGTAAAGAAATAATCTGTTGCTTGCAACTTAATACTGGAGGGGGTTCGGATGATAACCTGAAGGTGGATTATTAGTCATAGATGTAGTTGGATGGCGGTCTGTGTATTATGTTGTAATTCGCAATCAAGTCTCAAAGGAGTCAAGATGATTAGTATATGCATGTATTGCTTTCTCGATGTTTGTCAATTGCCCTGCTGTAATTTGTTCACCTAGAATGTTATCTATCTAAGGAGAGCCACCTGTAGTGAACTATGGATCCCGGTCCTTTTTCTTTATATACAATCTACAACTGTTTACTGCTTTGTGTTTACTTTCTACAAACTTTTACTTCTTTCCATTCGATACGTTTAATCCTTTGTTCTCCGCAAAACACGGTGAGATTGACAACCTCATCGCAAGTTGGGGACAAAGTTATGTGGTTGTGTTGTCCAGGTCTCCAGGTTGCTACTAGCACAGTAGTGCGCCCTGCCAAAGCTCAGCTAGCAATACCTTTGGGGTGTTTCCTTGCTCCTACTGGTTCGATTAAACCTTGGTTTCATAACTGAGGGAAAACTTACTGTCGTGCTCATCATACCTTTCTCTTGGGGTTCCCAACGAGCTCTACATCGAAAGTCGAGCGGATCAAGATCTTTTCTGGCGCTGTTGCCGGGGAGTCAGGGACATCTTCACCAGGGGAGTCCCTCATAACCAATCTCTTTACTTTGTTGTTTTTGTTTTGCTTAGTTTTCCTTTTGCTTTGTTTGCTTGTTTTGTTATTCAAAAATCCAAAAAGAATTAGTTTTACTAGTTTGCTTTCTTTATCAAAAACACAAAAAAATTAAGTCTCCTTTAGTTGTCACCCCTTCCCTAGCTCACCATGTTGATCCCCAAATTCACCCTGAAAGACCTTCCAATTGGTAGTGGTTCTATAATTGGGAAAGATAACATTGAAGAATTCTTTAATCATGTTAGCAAACATGAAGATACTGAGGATAGATCCCTTGTAGAACTTGCTCCAAATTATGAGATTGCTACAGCTTCTTTAATTCACATGTTAGAAGCTAGGTTTGTTAATCTCAACCCCTTAATGCAAGTAATGTTTCTTAAGCTTAAGGAAATTGAAGACCCTGAAAAGAGGGATTTTATTCTAGTAACTTTGTTTAAGGAGTTCTATGATGTTGCCAAGGAAGCTAGAAAAGTTTTTGAACGATTCAATATGCTAGGCTCATGTGTAGATGTTGTTGGTACACGAGAAAATATGAACAAAATCGAACCTAATGGGGAGGAACCTAAGATACCAATACCCTTTAAACTAGTAGCAATACATGATGCCATAGAAAAGAATCTTTATTGGATTGTTCCTGCAAACCCTTTTGATGAGAGTAGTAAACCTAAGAGCATTGAGAGAGGATCCTCTAGAACTTATTTGGATGATATACCTTGCCTAGTCGAAAATATTTCTAGTATTGATCTTAATGCTTCTTCATTTGAGAACACTTGATTCTTTCTTTGCTTCTTATGCCTAACTTAAAGGCCTTAAACAAAAGTACTTGTTGGGAGATAACCCAAGAGTTTTAGATGAGTCTTGAAAGTTATTATCTCTGTAATAACCTCTCCTTATCCTTTTTATTTGCTTTTTGTGCCAAGAGTAACCTCTAATGAGAGAGAAGTAATGATTGGGAAAGTTGATGTCCCGAAACAGATTTCTGTGCTTCACCGTAAAAATTCGTGAGAAAGCTCTGTATGTCGGATTGAGCTGTAATTTTTTGTGCTTCTGCCCCAGGTTATTATCTAACTTTCGTTAGCTGAACACTTTTTGATTTGAGGAACAGAAGGTCTTCGAAAAAATTCGTTTTTACCTGCTGGTCTGTTTTGACAGATTTCTGCCATTTTCTGCATTTGCTTCTTGTTAGTTCCTTCTTGAGTTCTTTTGGGGAATTGAGCTTTTTGAGGGAATTGCTACAGTAGCTAGTGTTCTAATGGAATTTTATTTGGTTTTAGAACTGAACCTTGAGACTTATTTATCTTAAGTGCACTAATGTTACTAATGAGATTGTGTGAAGTTTTGTATGAAGGAAAAATTTCAGGTGTATGGAAGGAATGAGTAATGAGATGAAGGATGGACTAAAGCTCAAGCTTGGGGATGCCACGCGTGTCACCCCAAGAAATATCCAAGAAGTACAAGCGTCAAAGCTTGGGGATGCCCAAGGCATCCACCTTCTTCATTAATAAAAATCCCAGGTTTCTTCCAAATGCTTCATTTTTATTGTTTCATGCACAGTTGTATTTTTCTTGGAGCGTCTTATTTTTCATTTTTGTTTTGGTTTTTCGTTTGCTTTGGTTTGCTTAGTTTTCTGAATAAATTGGTTGGACCCCCTCTTTCATACATTGGTTTGCAAATAGTTTGGTTTGGTTTGGAAAAGAGTAGGAAAGTTCATACTTATGTGCTAAAAAGAGCTTATTTTTGACTGTGGCCTATGCTTTTTCATGCCATGCTTGATATTGTTTTGGCTTTATGCTTAGTATTCTTTGCTGTAGCATGACTTGTTATAAAAAATTGAGATTGCTTAATGTGCCTTGGATGAATCATGCGTTTATTTAGCATATTAAAGCATAGTATAGTGGTATTCTCCTTTGATGCTTTATTTGGGTTGACTTGGCACATCCTCACACCATGTTATGACTATCTCAAGTCACCATAGCCTTTATGATCCTTTAGTTTTCAACTTGTAGTATCACTTTATGCTTTGATCAATGATGTTTTGTCGCTCTGCATGATTATGGCCATTATTGCTCTCTTAGTTTGTCGCTCCCAGTCTTTTGCTAGCCTCCACAACAAAGTATGAGTTCCACTCATGCATCCAACTCCCTAAACCAAGTTATTCCAAAGAGTCCACCATACCTACCTACTAGCTTATGCTATTCCAAGTACATTCATGCTTTTATTTAACTTCCACTTGTTATGAGAAAACTAGTGATTAAAGCTCTCACGAACTTGATGGCACACTTTACTTTACTTGCCCTTAATAAACTTGAACCATTGTGTCTTCTATGTTGTATATGCTTGCACTTATTTGTCGGGAATTAGCAGAACCATGCTTTCATGGGGAACGCTTTCAACATTGCACTTGCTACTTGTACCTAGTTGATATCATGCTCTTTTGTATATCGATGTCGTCGGTGTGAAATGAAAGGGGAGCTTGTAAGTCCATGGAGTTATGTATATGTGTTAGAGAAACGCCTGGGCCGCTGGTCTAATCCATGCTAACATGGTGGAAACCTGCAGCGTAACCATAATGAGCTGTCTATGAAGCATTCTTCTTATATAAAAAAGAGTCCTATATTGAGAAAAAAAGAGAGAAAAGAGAAAAAAAGAGATACTATGAAAAGAGGAAAGAGAGAAAAAAGCACCATATTCCCATGGTAAATAAGAAGAATGCTGAGATGCTCGTTGTCTGCTTGCCTTGTCATTTTGATATGGGGATTCTTCCGTATCATCGGGCAAGGGGTACCCCGTTGGCAGTTCTCTATGATACACATGTAATTACGATGACAAGAACTTACCAGTGACTAAACTTGAGTAGCATGAGGAGCGGCGCTCGTATACAAGGGACATGAGATTTCTGACTTATACTTCGTCAAGCATGTATACCATAGTTTGTTCACTTTAACCTTAATCACTTCCAGATTCTTATGATAGGGGAAATGAGAGCTGAAAGCTACAAGTACAATAATTTTTGGAAGCTCTTTATGAGACTTGAATCCCTACTTCCTTTTACAAAAGGCCTTTCTTCCACCATTATATTGAGTCTCCACCTTCTATCTTTATGCATCTACTTTGAGAGCATAGTGGCCATTCTTAGTTCTATGTGCATTGTCCCAAGACTAGTTGATTGATGCATAACTTGTTATTGCTTGTTTTAAACTATTGTATCTAGTCACTCTTATGAACTTTGAAGATGTCCTATGCATTTAGATTTGCTACTCTATTGAGGGACAAGCTGAATACTACTATGCTATGTTTTCTTTATGTGAAACAAACAAACGTCTTGCAAAGCATTGTTATTCATGAATCTTTTGTTTGTGCCTTTTCATGTTGCATCATAGTTTCTTTGCTTATTGCTAGAACTTTGTATTTCATGTTAGGATTGAAGTACTATGATCCCATGTTTGAATGTTTTGCAAATACTTTGATCAAGTCTTTGATGGTGCATGTCACCTCAAAAATTATTCTTTCTTTTTATCACTTACCTACTCCAGGACGAGCAGGAGTTAAGCTTGGGGATGTTGATACATTGCAAATGTATCTATAATTTTTGATGTTCCATGCTTAGTTTTATCCACTTTCTTGTGTTTTTTTCCAACTTTGGAGTACTTTTCATATGATTTCTTGGACTAACCTATTAACAAGAGCCACGGTGCCAACTGCCTATTTTTCTGCTGTTTTTGGTTCTAGGAAAGTCAGAAAATGAATATTCTCGGAATTGGACGGGACAAAAGCCAAAGTGCCTATTTTTCCGGATGTCATCAAGTGCAAGAATTCGAGACGGAGAGGGGCCAGAGGGCGGCCTCACCACCTGGTCGCGCGGCCAGGCCTGGCCCGTGCCAAGGGGTTGTGTGGCCAGCCCAGGCACCCCCTCGGCCTCCCCTTCCGACTATAAGATGCCCTCGGGACGTATACCCTAAGTACCCGATCAAAAATCCACGAAAGAGTCTGTAACCACCGTCATCTCCATCCCTAGATCGGGAGGGATCTGAAGCTCTTCCCGGCACCCTGCCAGAGAGGGGAATTCACCATGGAGGCCTTCTACATCACCATCCAAGCCTCCTGTGTGATGCGTGAGTAGTTCATCCTTGGACTACGGATCCATGTAGTAGCTAGATGGCTGGTTTCTCCTCCTTTGTGCTTTCATGTTTAGATCTTGTGAGCTCTGTTCATGATCAAGATCATCTATTTGTAATTCATACATGTTGTGTTTGCGGGGATCCGATGGATATTGAGATGCTATTTCAGATTGATTATTGATTCTATCATGTCTTTGTTATTTGAGATCTTGCATGCTTTCCGTTGTTAGTAGCTATCTTGGCCAAGTAGATGCTAGCAACTCCAAGAGTTAGTATTTATGCTCGATAGTGGGTTCATGCCTCTGGTAATCTGGGGAAGTGACAGAAATCTCTAAGGTACTAGATGTGCTGTAGCTACTAGGGAGAAAACAACAATCCTTTGTTCATAGAACAATCGTATTGTTAACTTTACACGCAGTTCGTAAAGCAATAATCTGTTGCTTGCAACTTAATACTGGAGGGGGTTCGGATGATAACCTGAAGGTGGATTATTAGTCATAGATGCAGTTGGATGGCGGTCTATGTATTATGTTGTAATGCCCAATCAAGTCTCAAAGGAGTCAAGATGATTAGTATATGCATATATTGCTTTCTCGGTGTTTGTCAATTGCCCCGCTGTAATTTGTTCACCCAACATGTTATCTATCTCAGGAGAGCTACCTCTAGTGATCTATGGATCCCTGTCCTTTTTCTTTACATACAATCTACAACTGTTTACTGCTTTGTGTTTACTTTCTGCAAACTTTTACTTCCTTCCATTCAATACGTTTAATCCTTTGTTTTCCGCAAAACATGGTGAGATTGAAAACCTCATCACAAGTTGGGGACAAAGTTATGTGGTTGTGTTGTGCAGGTCTCCACGTTGCTACTAGCACAGTAGTGCGCCCTGCCAAAGCTCAGCTAGCAACACCTTTGGGGTGTTTCCTTGCTCCTACTGGTTCGATTAAACCTTGGTTTCATAACTGAGGGAAAACTTACTGCTGTGCTCATCATACCTTCCTCTTGGGGTTCCCAACAAGCTCTACGTCGAAAGTCGAGCGCATCACAGTCCCACATGGCACGGCCCCACACGTCAGCATAACGCATTCCTGGGCAAACGAACCCACGTGGTCCTAGACGGCAGCTGCCATTCGAGCTCTTATTTGAGTTTCCGAGAAGGAGAATGGGCAAAAGTGAGGAAAAGTTAAGCGGCTGGGAAAAATTGAGTACAACTAACGAACCAGGGGCACGAAAATAGACATCCCTACAAAATATTAATACAAAACTACACTGACGGTGGCGACCCCTTTCTTTTTGCATGCCGGCTACCAACGCTAGAGCGATCGACCATCCGATGGTGATCAGCCGCGCGCACCTATACTAATGCTATTGCAGGGAATGGGCAATGTCCAACTCCATCTCAATCTCAAACTACGCGTCCACCTGGGCTTTCTTCACGTCTGCTTCCATCTTCGATAACATCTCCACCACCGCAAGGAGCTACACTTCTAGCGGATCATCTTCCTCGCCTTCCCCTTCTGCCGGTCCACCGGCTCGGCAGTTGGGTGAAGGGGATCAGAGGAGGAGCCATCATGGGAGGAGAATTCCCCAGAGAAGGAGGTGTCAGGATCCTGCGGTGCTGCGTGATGGTGCCGACCATCATGGTTAGGCGAAGGCACTGACGGAGCTGACGGTGGAGCAGCTTGGGAAGGATGCGTGTCCATTGGAGAGAGCTCTAGCCACCTCGACATTCCTGCAGCAAGGCGTCGTGGTGCACGACAGGGGGCACATCAGCTTGATCTTCCTTGAGCCATGCTCGCTTGCTCAAGAGGACGACGATGATCAATGTCGAAGGACGAGATCAGAGAGAGGAGATGAGGAGCCAAGTGTTGTGCATAGTGATGATGGAGATGGGGAGGATAGGAGTGTACGCATCTTTTGTACATCGGTGGTGTCAGATGAACATGGCGGGCAATGAAGTCCGGCGGGGCTACCAAGGCAGAGCGGGCGTGACGGCCGGGCAGATGAGTGGGCAAGTGTGTAGCTTTTTTACCAGTCTTTCTACTTCGTGTGGAAGGAACCGTTGCTAGACCCACTAGTCAGCGACACAAATTTGCATAGTTATTGTGAAGTACGTCACAACCACCCGTGTCGGAATCCACGGCGTAGTAATTTGTGCCTCCATTGAAGTAGGACGACAATAAAACATGCCGTTATTCATTGCCGCATTCACGGCACAATTATATGCTAGTATGGGCTCTTCCATGGCATAAAAGTGGCACTCGTGACAAAATGGTGGCACGATAGCCCATCCGCCGCATAACCAACTATTGCTGGGTTTTTTTTCTTATACCGCCCCAAAATTCGTTGGGTATTGGGTATTTTTGTGGTGACATGGTGTCATCGGATTGAGGACACGTACGCCATGAGGGGGTCCTCGAGGCGTGTGGAAGAGAGGGGTGTGAGTCATATGGTGTTCCGTGACGGTGAGCACACAAGTTTACCCAGGTTCAAATCCCCCGACGGTGGATGGATCCTACTCCTGCTAGCAATCCAGTAATACGGCAGAGCCGGAATATGGGTTATAAGGGTTTCGCCTGTGCGAGTTGAGATTGTAGACTATTGTGGGGTTCCCTAAAGGCTGGTCCCTAGGATGGCTTATATAGATATCCATCCTAGGATTTACAGGAGAGACCTATCTGGCTATGACTAAGAGTCGGTTACAAAGTACATCTTGGACTACAAGTAACTATACAGGCCTATGTCAGTAAGTCTTTTGGGTCTTCCTGTAGCCATATTGGACTCTGTCTCTTCTCTCTTACTAGGACGCCCGTGAAGCATATCTCTAACCCAAAGTGGGCCACCCTGGTCATCGAGGCACAGTGAGGATACCCGGAAAGTATATCGCCAATAGCATCCCCCAAAAGCCTCCAAGATCTAGAGTCAGATTTCATCATCTAGCTTGATTCATCTTCGGCTTGCAGAATCTTGAAGGGTTCTTGAAACTCAAAAGAAAGGGTAGGATCCAAGTCTTAATGCAAGTCGGACCCATGAGTACTTCTTTCAGATTTCCAGCTTGAAATTCAAACTAAGCCAAAACTTGGTCTCTTACGTAACCTAACATCAGTCAAGGTCAAGTCATGTCACTAACAAACATTCCTGACAGCACGACCGTTGGTGGATAAGCCTTTCCCGCAACCGAGGCGTCATTTTAATTCATGCATGGACATCGAGGTGGCACAATCCTTGCGAGGAGGTTACCTAGCTCCTTCCACGACGCGTGACACGATTACTGTTCACTTTGCACAAAGCTTGGCGCAGGTGAGGTATATAAGGGGTCAAGATCTCCTTTTTATTCCTTACTAGTGCCATTTCCTTCTCCTTCCTCCCAACGCCACTGCGTGCAAGTTCCTCTGCTTCCTCCTCCAAACACACATCGCCGCCTATCTACGATCTCATCCGCCCACAAAATGGCTGAGGCTTCTTCTTCCAGCATGGCGGCGACCTCTGCAACGGCAGAGAAGGAAAACTTCCACGGGGTGTGGATCTAGTGCGTCCTTGATGACAAGAAGCTTCGCATCGTTGAGAAGGAAGGCCTCCTCTACGCTGGCGAATGGCGGAGTGGCTTCAATCAAACCATCCCCACCCCTTGCACCGACGAGCGGGTGCACTTCAACACTCACCTCGACAGAGGTTTGAGCTTTCCCCCCTCAGATTTCTTTTCTGAGGTCATAGATTACCATGGAGTTCAACTCCACAATTTCCCCCCGAACACAATCTTAGAAATGAGTACTTGCACATATTTGTGCGAGGGTTATCTCGGAAGTAGGTCGAGTCTTATTTTATTCAGGTACTACTTCGGTACCCGGAGAAATTATATCACTTCCGGTAATCCTTAGAGCGCCAGCAGAGACGGCTAGAGTGAGTGAAGTATACTCTTAGCCTAACTGTTAGGAGAGACCGAGTCTATCCTAAGATTAAGGCTAGTGAGTTCATGAAGAAATGGCCATCCACATTCTTTTACCATAAGGACAGACCGGCTCCCGGCAAAGAAACTGCTTTGCCGGTTTTTGTCGATGGGGCCACCACTCCCCAAGAGTCCTGGGATGCGAAAGATCTAGCTGTCACCGATGATCTGCTTCTTGCCAAGAGGCGGATCGAGTACCTGATGAAGCACAAGGGTATGAAAGGATCCGATTTGATTCACTGCTGGCTGGCATACCGGATTCAACCCCTCCCGCACCATGGTAATTGGCTCATGCACTCAATCACCAAGAGCAAGACGGATTCTCTCAGGATCTGCTTGCGATCAATCCCGGACAAGGAGTACGAGTCCCAGATTAAATGGCTGACCAAAGAGCGGGTCGAGGGGAAGATTCCATATCTCTCTCTAGACATGTATACGGCTAATGATCCTACGACACCAGTAAGTTTTCTCGCTATTACTCTTATACTCGAATATGTGCTTATCCGTACTTTGTTATAGTTTTTCACAATACTGAGATGATACTTCTTTCAGCTTGTTGACCTCCTTGAGTCAGAGCTTGCTCCTCTTGAGGGATATCCACCCGAGGAATCAGCTCCTCAGGGGGAAGGAGAACTTGTATAGCTGCCCGAGGCATTTAGCCGGAAACACAAAACTCTAACTGTTTCCATTGGCACGAAAGAAGTGCATGTTGTGAAGAGGTAACTTTCCTCACAAGATCTTATATTTTGTCTGACATTATTTCCAAAGTGTAACAATTTTGAACTGTCACTTATTTAGAGCTAAACAACTTGTCAAGGGAAAAGGGAATGGAACCACAACAAAGCCAGTGCGCCAGTCAAAGCTAGTTTTGACTTCGCATGCTGCTCCGCCTCCGACTCCTACCCCAACGCCTACTACAGAACCGGAGTTTACTTCATCTCCTCATGCTGCAGAAGATCCGGCTCAGCACCCTGAGCCAGCAATCCTTGGCTCGCAAACCGACATCACCATAGGTGATTTCATAACCGATATGGGTGAACCCCCAAAGGGTAATGATCCCTCAGCGAAGGTTTTCGCAGATAATCTACTGAGCAATCAGGGTATCGCCAAGCTTGGCATTACTCGGAAAACTACCGAAGAAATCCAGAAGTTGGATCAACAATGTTTAGAGAGAAGGAACATCACTGCTAAAGAAGAGGCACAAGAAGCTAAGGACGTATAACTCTCCGAGCTTCTTGACCAAGTTCATCTTCATGATGACAAGCTGAAGGACGGTGTGGCTCCGCCACCACCAGTGATTCCTCTAACTCTTGCCGAGAAGGTTTCTTCTGAGGTGAACATGAGTCTGAACAAGCAAACCCATAAACATTAAGTAAGTCGGAATTTGACTCTCTCTTTTACTTTATTTTATATCATATCCCCTAGCCCCAAAGCATGAATTTGGATAGGAAATCCGCATTTATGCTTTCATAGGATGCCAAAGAATGAACTAGTATAGCCCCCAAGGCTCGCGCTGATATTTAACTTAGTTAAAATATTAGCCCGAGTCTTTAGTAGACTTCTAACTCTGGGTATTATTCTGACTTACAGACAGTTAATGCTTATAACCAGGAATTGTTGAAGAATATCTGCAATAAACAGAGAGATATCAGAGCTCTCCATCTAGAGAATGCTCAATTGAAAATTTCCAAGGATGAAGCTGAAGGTAATCATTTCATTCCTCATACTTGTTCTTCTAATTTCATAGTCAAATATTTATTCGACTATTGTATTGCTTTTACAGAACTGGTCCAACAGTCATGCAAAATGATTGAAGATGCCGATAATTTTAAGACCCTAGAGGTGGAGAATGACGACTTGAGGCAAGAGTTGAATAAGCTTAAGGAAGATCATGAGCGCAGTATCAACAGCGTTCTTGAATCATCCAACATGGCCACCGAGGAACGTGATCGCAAGTCCGCTATCCAGGACAAGAAAATCTTGGATCTCGTAGATGAGTTGGCCAGGGAGAAGGACATCACCCAAGCTCTCCGAGATGAACTCCAGAGTCTTCGGGCAGATTAAACCAAAGTTGACGATGCCATCTTTGGTATGTTTTCCTGTCTCCGACCTTTCTTTCTTCCGACTCTAGGAGTTTGGATATATTTCTGACTTTGCTTTATATATGTAGGTCCTTTGAATATTCTAGATTCTTCCTCATGTTAGTCTCGCACCAGCCGGCTTACTTCAGTCGGAGATCTGCTTCACAATTTCTGCCAGTCACTTGAGGATATTGGTGAGGCCTTAAAGGTTTCCGACATGAACAAAATGTCTGCCTTTGAGGTGCAGGACAAGGCAAAGGAGATGCCCCAGCTTATCCAAGAATGGAACATGTCTAATGCGTGAACCGCGACACAGAATGCCCTAACAATGGTTATGAGCCACCATGGAAGCATGGAAATTTGGCAAGTAACCAAGGGTTATTCAACTGTTGATGAAGATGGCAAGGAGCAGAACATTAATGACATCATGGATTCCTGCGCCGAATATGGATGTCGTGTAGCTGAGCTGACCAACTACGACACTCCATTCTGCACTCCAGTTGAAGTGCCACCACTCCCCACAGAAGCAACTACTGAAGTTTCCGAAGATGATGAGCAGACCGAGTCTGACTTACTTTCTCGCAAAGATATCAGGGTGATCTGGGTGATGTGTCCAGTGAGCCGGTAGATCATGCCTCTTCTCCTGCATCATAATGTACTAGAAAACATTGTGTTATCCTGAAACAATCTGATTGTAATAAGTAGTATATTATTTTACTAGTACTAAGCTTTGTAAGAACTGATGCTTTTTACTCCCTTTTAGCACTTTTTGGCTTTATTTTGATGTGCCTACAAATTTACATAAGCACATTTTTTTGTTTTGCCTGAACTTATCGTTTATCTAGCTTTCCGCCTCGTCCCTTTCGTGAGCCAGCAAACCTTCAACACGGAAACTTTGCCGAACAATAGAGCTCAATTGCTAAACCAGTTTAAACTCAGAAATAAAGGCGGCCACCAGTACCAACAATTCACTACTCGGAAAATACCTGCATCTAGCAATCAGACAAAACACCAAAGTATAAACTAGAAAATTTTAGATTTATACCCGAATGTACATTTTTTAGCATAAAGTACTTTCAAGTATTCTGGGATTTTCGACTGGGACATGATCATTCGGAAATAAGATGGTAATATAAACTTCTCAGAAAATATTGAGGAAACCAATACTTTATTTCACTGTGAACATGTACACATATATGATCATAAAGAAAGAAAATTTAAGAATAAAAGGGACGTAGCTGATCAATATTCCACGGTCTGTCTAATTCTTCTAGGTTTGTGCTGCCTCCAGCTCTCTTTCTCTTCTTAGTAGGAGGACTTTCTTTGAATGGCTGCATATCAGTTAGATAGTAAGAATCATTATCCAATACTTGGCTAACCAAAAAGGTCACTTCCCAAACTGGGGAAAGTTTGTGCTTTACTTTTTGCACAAGCTAGAGAACCAAGTTGCCCTTATTAAAAGATTGATTCCTGTCTCTCTAACTATGATATTTGCGTAACTTCTACTGATAGGCTATTGATCTCTGCTCAGCAACGACGCGAACTTCTTTGATTAAATCGAGTCATCTTGTAGAGAAATTTCGGCATCCTCTTCAATACATGCAGCAACTCGGGGAGAAGTATGAATCAAATCACTAGGAAGAACTGCTTCTGCGCCATAGACCAAGAAGAAAGGTGTGTACCCAGTTGACCTGTTCGGAGTTGTTCTCAAGCTCCATATTACTGTAACATCCCAAAACTTTAATCCAAGGTTATTAAGATCCAAATCATCAAAATTAGGGTTAACAAAAACTTTCCATTTAAAAATGTTAAAGCATTCATATGTGTGTGCATATAGTTAGGAGTTGATTTGAATTGCCATGATTAAGTGATCCATTGCTTGTAAAATGATTCTTAGGTGAAATAAACATCATCTAGATCATTCCCAAACAAATCCGAAAGAAAAACAAATCAAAATGAATAAAAGAAAGAAATGGTCATTTGTGCCATTTTAATCAAGATGCCTACTTTAGCTATTCCTAGAACTCAAAACCTAATGGAAACAAATATGGATCTTTGCACCCCTTGCTAGTACATGTAGTAGTGTACCAAGGCCCACTTTGTGATCTGCCAAAAACTTTCAAACACTAATTTTAAATGGTAGTTGAAAATTGAATGTAGTTCATATGGGAAGATCCCACTTATTGAAAAACCAATCAAATGAGCTCCATTTTCAAAACCCAAGCAACCACAGAGGCTTAAGCATGTGTCTAACACACCCACCAAAAATCTTTTCAAAATTAAAAACTAAATTTCTTGCGGCCATTTTGTCTAACACCTTGCAGATAGAATCAAACTGGCCTAACTTATACTATTTTTGAGCAATTTTTGTCAAACCAATTGAACCCTAGTAGATTCCCTTGTCTCCCCTAGACCCAACCCAGTCATCAAGAAGCTACCCCTTAGCCATTTGCACCAGTGCCGCGCCACCTGAGCACCATGCTCGCCGGTCGAGCATGGATAGCTCGCAGCCGACCGCCCCTCTCTCGATCGCCATGTCTAGGAGCTAGACCAGACCACACCACCACCCTCTGTCCCCTCCTCGAGCAGAGCCGAGCCGTGGACCACTCGTAGAGCGCCGTGCCTAGTACGTCTACACCATGCCGAGCACGCGCCAGAGCGCCGCGCCCGACAAGCGTGCACATGCCACGCCTCGAGCGCAGCCCGCGCTCACTGCTTCGCCACGACCCTAGGAACCCCCCGGACATGCCCGTTCGCCACCGTTTGACCCAGAGCCACCGCACGCCGTGTTAAACGCCGCCTCTGCCGCTCAGCGCACGAGCACCGGCCAACCGTTTGCCATAGCCCCAAGCAGCGCCATTACACCATAGAGCACCACCAGGAGACCGCGCATCGATCGCTGCTCGCAGTCATGCCACTAGCAACCCGTAGCCATTTCGCCACCATCGCCTGGCCACGCCGCGCTGTCCCGTGGTCGAGCCTATATAAGGAGGCCACCCCCAGCCTTTTTCAGCACACTACTCACCTCCCCTCCTGCCACTGGTCATTCCCCACTTCTCCCCTTGAGCCGCTCGAGCTTGTAGTCGCCGGAATTCCACCAGCGGTGGCCGCTACTGGAGGAGAAGGGCCCCGCTAATTGCGACCACCCCAGGAGCTGCCGCGACCACCCCTGAGTTCGCCGTCGTCCACCAGTTCGTTTGCCCGCCTCACCGCAGTCACTGGAGCCCTGGTATGCCCTCTGAGCACCCCCACTGAGCCGCTAGGGTTAGTTCCCGCCTGCGAACTGTTCGCCGGAGACGACACTCCTCAGCCGCAGATCTTCCATTTAATCTAACGTCCCACATCGCCCCGTACCGCTTCGCGTGTAAAGAGCCACTGATCGATGGACCCCCCTGTCAGCTGTTCTCTGTGCCACGAAACGCCACTTGGCCGGACCGTTTTCCTTCCCGCGCGACCCATTTAATTCAAACTTAGATTTTTCTATTTAGGTTTGATCCTAGTTCTGTCCCTTAGTTGAAAAATCCATTCAGAGAGATTTACAAATCCAAATGGAGTGATTCAAATTTTGTTAGAAAGCTACTGAAAAGATCTACCAAAGAAGGTTGGATTTAATTCAATTAGAGTTAGAGATCTCTCCTAGTAAAAATAACAAGACAGAAGCTTTTGCACATTCAATTTTTTTTATAAAATCAACCATGATAGCTTTTGAGTTGATTCCAACTCTCAAAAATCACATTTAACCATACCTATCTGAATATGTAACATTATTAAGGTTTACATTAAGTGACTTTGGACTAGTACCAAAATAATGCTATATAGGCATTTCTAGTCACTCTAAATCATTAAATAATAAACTTAAACTTAAGTAAATGTGATCCAACCCTTAAATCACATTCCCACATGTTAGAATATGTGGTGATGACATGTGTCCACATGATCCCAGATTTTAAGTGGTGAATATTAAATCTTAGTTATTTTTCAATGAGTAGAAATTACTTTTCTTAAATAAAAAGAATGAAACTAGTTAATAAAATCTTGTGATGCTTGTGATGATAATAGATCATCAAATGTGTGCCTTATAGTGCTAATTAGACTAGTTTAGTATTGTTTGGCGATTGTGTACTCCGTATGTATTAAGAGACGATTGTACCGACCAAGCTTTCGAGGAGGAGGAGTTCTATCAAGAGAGGAAGAAAACTTCAACCACTGCACTGCACAAGGCAAGCCACCATTAACAATGCAAGCTAACCCTTGCAAGTGTAATGCTTAGCAAGCTAGAATTAAGCTAGATAATCTGAGCAAGATGCACTAGGCATGCTTTGGTTATACCACCTTGACTATGACTTACCCCAAGTATTATTTTCAAGCTTTACTTCCTTTACTTTACCAAAGTCCTTTACTTGTTTTGAAGGTAGCATACATATTATAAAACTTGACCTATCTAGATAACTTTAGATGTCATTCTATGGCATGAGATTGATCCCCTCGTTCCACGTTAGTGAATACTCTTAACTTAGTAGTTTAGAGTAGATAAAAACTTGAGTCATTTTAGATGGGAACACTTGGTGAAAATGATTGTGAAAACATTAGAATGATGAGTCATTCTATTGAAAGGTTTTGACATGTGTTGAGAAACACAAATGGTTTTTGATGATGAAAATGTTGAGGCATGAGGCTTAACCCTTTTACAAAACTGATGGTTGGATTCGGATGCGATACCATTCCAAATTTACCGTACAACCACAATACCTGAATTGGGTAAGGCTTAACCGGAAGTTTATATGCATTAGTATTAGTTCCCTCGCGGGAGAGGTTTGAGCTGAGGCTACCTATCAATGTTGCCCATCTATGCAGTGCCCAAGATGACAGATGGTCATGGTTGGGAGGCCATGCTCATAGGAGAGGTGCTTATACTAGGGTGTGTAAAGGAAAGGTTATGTTTGATTATCTGCATACTAAGTATGATGATTCAGGTTTATCCCTGACAGATGTATCGAATCTTGTGGTGAAAGTGTACCACCTCTGCAGAGTGTCAAACTATTTGAATAGCTGCGTCCGCGATTATGGACAGTTGGAATGGCCATACTGTTTCATTGACAGATGTTTTCAAAACAACTTATGAAATGAATGATGAATCTTGACTTGACCACAACAGGGTTGTGACTATGACACTAGCTTCCCAACTTAAGTGATTCTAGCACTTTATTTTACCTTTCTTTGTTTCTGAACTCAGCTTAGGTTTCAAACTTAACTTTATAGTCAAACTTAGAGTTAGCACTTTACTCTAGAACTATACTACTTGTTAGTGGTAGTTTGCGAGTACTTAAGGAGTACTCATGGCTTTTGTCCCTGGCTATTCTCATGGCCAGACTATGAAGGAGACTACCAAGATGATGGCCAGCAGGACGGTTATGATAACTAGGAGTATCTTCCTTCGTCAGCATTGCCTGTGCCCCTGAAGATGGACCCCACCGCTACGCTTATTATTTATTCCGCTGCTTGTTGTATTAAGACTAGATCATGAGATCCTTTATTTGTGTAAGACCTTATGTATGGTTTGTAATGGATGATGTACTGTGATATCCAATCTGTTATGTCTCACAAAAATGGTAATCCTGGGATTGTGAGGTATGGCATAACATGCATCTGGGATTAAAAATCTGGGTGTTGACAAGTTGGTATTAGAGCCATCCTAACCATAGGAGACCCTAGTTAGAATGGACGTCCGAACAAAAACTTAGTTTCAAAACCAAAGTGAGTATTTATGAAAAAATAATTCCTCTCTTATCCTGGGGAATTCACTCTTTCTCAAAAATTCATGTTCCTCAAATTCTTACATTACTACTTAAAATTTGACACACTTGATCACTTCACTAATTTCCTCATCCTTAATTCTTGTAGATCGAGACTCAGTTCAGCAAGTTCTGTCAGTTGGGAAACGGAGGTCAACTTATCTTTGAGAGGGATCTAGATTCACTGTCGGAGTTACTAGGACGCCCACATCCGGAGTTTCTTGGAGCTCAACTTCCAGGACCTGCAGGAGGAGATTTGCACTGGCTAGTCACAGCTGATCTTAGAGGAAGCATAGAAGCACCAACGTCTGGGAGAATCCAGTTCTCCATGAGAGACAACAACTGGCTAGATGGATTAGCCAGGGCAATGCATGAAGCTCTCGCACGTCTATGTGCCCTCAGCGTCAACCAAATCCAAGGAACCCGTTTTGCTCACTATGCAAGACGTGACTTCATGGGAATGCCGATGGAGATGCCAAGTCACCCGGAGTTGAAGCGTCAAGTGGAGAACCTTGACTTCCTACTGTATGATCGCCAGAGGGAATTGGACAATTCTAGGGGGTTTGCCAACCACAACCGCGCCATTGCAGCCCAGAAGGCCCTGACTTTCTCACTTCTTGTCAAGGATCGTCAGTCTATTCGCCTCTAGCGCGAGAAGAAGGATCGCACCATCGCCCGTCTTCGCAAGAAGGTGGCCGACCTCGAGAAGACCGTCAAGGAGCAAGAAGCTCAGCTTGCAGCAAAGGAGGAAGAAGAGGAGGCTGAAGACATCCAGGGAGACATGGATTCTTACCTCAGCAATGATGATGACTTTCTGTAGGAGGATGCCGTGGACTTCTACACTGACGATGAGGACTCTGACTTCATCGATGATGAGTAGATGCACTAGAGCACTGTCGTAGCATGAGATGTATCGGTCTCACTGTATCGTAGCTTGCAGAATGGTTCTTCAAACCATATGTTTTCCTTTGTGGTTGTGTGTGTGTTTGTATCATGTGCTTTGCTTGAATGAATGAAATGAAGTTAGTTGCAAAACCGAGTCAAACTCAAAGTTTTAGCCTTGAAACCAAAACCATGAACCTTAGAACTTCCCCTCTTACCCCTTTATCTACCTCAATCTTTAGATGACTCATGGAAACCAAGGAGGGAGCAGCTCGTCACAAGACCCAATGCTGCAGATTATGCAGATGTTAGTTGTAGACCGTGAAGCAAGCATGGCAGAGCGCCATGCAAACTTAGCAACATTGCAGTAGATAGCTCAGATGGCCCAAAACAACCAAGGGCATGGAAATCAGGATCATCATGGATCCAAACTCAAAAACTTTTAGAATACCAATCCCCCAATCTTTAACCAGGCTGAAAACCCATTGGATGCTGATGACTGGTTACAGACAATGGAAAACAACTTAGAAGTAACAGTAGTTGATGACAACGAGAAGGTTCTTTTTTCCACCCACTACCTGGCAGGAGATGCAAGAGTGTGGTGGACTAGTATCTCCAACATGAACCATGGTCAAGTGATGACATGGGAAGCCTTCAAAATCAAGTTCAGCCGCACCCACGTGCCGCAGGGTCTAGTCACCAGAATGAGGGATGAGTTCCGCGAACTGAAGCAAGGCAGGATAACTGTGGTGGAGTACCATGACAGATTCATGTCGCTTGCAAGGTATGTACCTGATGAGATCAACACGGAGGCCAAGAAGAAGGAGAGATTCCTGAACGGACTGCATGATGAGATGCAGGCTGTCCTCGTCAACATCCGCTTCCAGGATCTCGAAGAGCTAGTCGACTCTGCCATTTAGATGGAAGGGAAGATTAATCAGGCAAACGACAATCGCACACGTTGTATGATGCAGCAATCTGGATCCAGCAGTCACCAAAAGTACCGTCCCAACCCCTCACCAGGATATGCACCAAGGAACAATCGACCTCCAATGTCCCGCCCAAGATACCCCAACCGTAGTGGAGGCAATGTGAAGTCCGAAGGAAACAATCACAACTCCAGCAACGCCAACAACTTCAACCGTGCACCTCCCAAGAGCAACAACAACAACAACAACACTGCACCCAGAACTGGCAGTAATGCTGTGCCTGTCGTAGCAAAAGACAAGTCCCAGATCACCTGTTTCGAGTGTGGAGTGAAGGGTCACTATTCCAATGAGTGTCCCAAGAAGACTGCCGCCACTGCCAATGTGAATGCCCCAGCTCAAAAGCAGCGTCGTGTTCAAACAGGGAGAAGGTTTGCCCCAGGGAACCCTCACAACGGCAACGGCCGTCTCTTCCACATGAACGCCGAAGAAGCCCAAGAAGCGCCAGATGTAGTGATGGGTATGTTTTCTGTCAACTCAGTTTTAGCAAGGGTATTGTTTGATTCGAGAGCATCGCATTCATTTGTCACCGAAGAATTTGCATGCACTAGTAAGATTCACCCAACCAACTTGAAGCATGTCATGATAGTCCAAATCCCCGGGTCAACTACAAAAGCTAGAAAAATTTGCAAAGTTGTGCCTATCAGAATACATGGGATAGATTTTTATGCCAACCTAATTGTACTTGGAACCAAAGGATTGGAAGTAGTACTAGGTATGGACTGGATGTCAAGGCATAAAGGACTGATAGACTATGCTAAGAAAGCCATCACCATGACCAGTAGTTCTGGAGTAACAGTAGAGCATATCTCTGAAACCTTACCTCGGCAATTCAAGTGCAACAAGAGTCTAGCCCTACCCACCATAGACCAGGTCAGAGTAGTCTGTGAATACCCCGACATATTCCCAGATGAATTGCCAGGCATGCCCCCGGATAGGGATATTAAGTTCATTGTCAAACTAATCCCCAGAACCGGACCCATAGCCTAGATACCCTATAGCATGAACCCCTCAGAGTTAGTGGAATTGAAGAAGCAGTTGGATGCCATGTTAGTAACATGCTTGATTTAACCAAATGCATCACCATGGAGATCACCTGTGTTATTCGTCGACAAGAAAGATGGAGGAAACCGTCTGTGTATAGATTAGAGGAAACTGAATGACATGACCATCAAGAACAAGTACCCCTTGCCAAAGATAGAGGATCTATTTGATCAGTTGACTGGAGCCCAGGTATTCTCAAAGATTGATCTTAGGACTGGTTATCACCAACTTAAGATTCGTGCAACGAATATTCCAAAGACCGCCTTTACTACTCACTATGGTTTATACGAGTATACGGTTATGTCTTTTGGATTAACCAATGCCCCTGCTTATTTCATGAATCTCATGAATAAGATCTTTATAAATTTCCTAGATAAGTTTGTAGTTGTGCTTATCGACGACATCCTTATCTACTCCAAGTCAGAAGAAGAGCATGGGAAACATCTGAGAATCATCCTAGAAACCCTGAGAGAGCATCGGTTATATGCCAAGTTCAGCAAGTGTGAGTTTTGGCTGAAAGAAGTAGGATTCCTAGGACATATTGTGTCTGCCGGAGGAGTCTCTGTTGATCCCGCCAAGATCAGAGATGTCGAACAATGGGAAGCCCCAACCACTCAAACCCAAGTCCGTGCATTTCTCGGATTAGCGGGATATTATCGCAAGTTCGTAGAAGGATTCTCGAGCATCGCCAGACCGATGACCCAATTGCTGAAGAAGGACAAGAAGTTGGAATGGACTGACAAATGTGAAGCCAGTTTTCAAGAGCTGAAGAAGAGATTGATATCAGCCCCAATATTGATCATGCCAGACATCAAGAGACCATTTGATGTGTATTGTGATGCATCCAAGGTTGGTCTCGAATGTGTATTGATGCAAGAAGGCAAAGTCATCGCTTACCTGTCTCGACAACTGAAGCAGCACGAGCTGAACTATCCTACCCATGATCTTGTAGCAGCCGTAGTTTTGGCATTGAAGACATGGCATCATTATCTGATGGGTAATCGCTGTAAGATTTACTGAGATCACAAGAGCTTGAAGTATATTTTCACTCATAAGGAGCTGAATATGAGGCAAAAGAGATGGATAGAGTTAATCAAGGATTATGACCTTGACATTCACTATCACCCCGGCAAAGCCAATGTGGTAGCGGATGCTCTTAGCAGATTGCCGTGTAAGCTAAACACCGTGATTAAGGAGAAGCAACCAAGTTTGTATGAAGAGTTAGAGCAGTTCAAAACTGAGCTAGTTAGCAAAGGATTCTTAGCTAGCATTGAACTTCAACCCACTTTGATTAGCTAGATCAAGGAAGCCCAGAAGGGAAATGAAAGTAGCGATGGAATCAAACGTCGTATTGGTACAAGAAAGGTACCTGGATTCACTGAAGACGAAGAAGGAGTGCTGTGGTACAAAGGACGTATCTGTGTGCCAACAGATTCGGAGCTGAAGCAAGCTATCATGCAGGAAGCTCATGATACTCTTTATTCTATCCACCCCGGAGGAACAAAGATGTATCTAGATTTGAAAGAGCAATTTTGGTGGCACAAGATGAAGAGAGAAATTGGAAGCTACATCGCCAAGTGTGACATCTGTCAAAGAGTCAAAGCCGAGCATCAAAGACCCGCAGGACTGTTGCAACCATTACAGATTCCAGAATGGAAATGGGATTCCGTCGGAATGGACTTTATCACCGGTTTGCCTACTTCTAGTAGGGGAAATGACTCAATCTGGGTCATAGTTGATAGACTGTCCAAGGTAACTCACATCATACCTGTAAAGACTACATACCAAAGTTCGAAGCTAGCAGAGCTATATATTGCTAGGATTGTTAGTCTGCATGGAATCCTCAAGACCATAGTATCAGATCGAGGAACCCAGTTTACCTCGAGATTTTGGTAGAAAGTCCAAGAAGGATTAGGCACCAAGTTGAACTTCAGCACCGCTTATCACCCACAAACTGATGGACAGACTAAGAGAGTCAACCAGATCCTAGAGGATATGTTGAGAGCTTGTATGTTAGAGTACGGATCAAAATGGGAAGACTACCTGCCTTTCGCAGAATTCTCATATAACAACACTTATCAAGCTAGTTTGCAAATGGCACCATTTGAGTTCCTATACGGAAGGAAGTGCCGTACCCCTTTGAATTGGTCGCAAGTAGGAGAGAGTCAGATCTTTGGACCTGACATTCTCCGAGAAGCCGAAGAGAAGGTTCACAAAGTCCGTGAGCACCTCAAGACCACCCAATCCAGACAGAAGAGTTATGCTGACAAGAGAAGGAGAGACCTGACTTTCAATGTCGGAGATTTTGTATATCTGAAGGTTTCGCCATTGAAGGGAACCCAACGCTTTAGTCTGAAAGGAAAGTTAGCCCCCAGGTATATCGGTCCCTTCAAGATTCTGAATCATCGAGGAGAAGTATCGTATCAACTAGAACTGCCAGAAGAAATGTCAGCCATCCACAATGTGTTCCATATCTCGTTACTTCGCAAATGTCTGGAAGTGCCGGAGAAGACGGAAGTTTTCAAGAACATGATCACAGAGCTGTGGAGATCAACAATGACCTGATGTATCAGGAAGTACCCATCCATATCTTGGAAGAAGCTTACAGAACCACTAGAACCAGGAGTATCAAGTTTCTCAAGATTCAATGGAGCAACTATACCGAGGAAGAAGCCACTTGGGAGTGAGAAGATTACATTAGGACAGAGTTCCCAGATCTCATTAGTTCCTAAGTTTTCTTTTGTAAATCTCAGGACAAGATTTTGTTTAAGGGGGGAAGGTTTGTAACATCCCAAAACTTTAATCCAAGGTTATTAAGATCCAAATCATCAAAATTAGGGTTAAGAAAAACTTTTCCATTTAAAAATATTAAAGCATTCATATGTTTGTGCATATAGTTAGGAGTTGATTTTAATTGCCATGATTAAGTGATCCATTGCTTGTAAAATGATTCTTAGGTGAAATAAACATCATCTAGATCATTCCCAAACAAATCCCAAAGAAAAACAAATCAAAATGAATAAAAGAAAAAAAATGGTCATTTGTGCCATTTTAATCAACATGCCTACTTTTGCTATTCCTAGAACTCAAAACCTAACAGAAACAAATATGGATCTTTGCACCCCTTGCTAGTACATGTAGTAGTGTACCAAGGCCCACTTTGTGATCTGCCAAAAACTTTCAAACACTAATTTTAAATGGCAGTTGAAAATTGAATGTAGTTCATATGGGAAGATCCCACTTATTCAAAAACCACTGAAATGAGCTCCTTTTTCAAAACCCAAGCAACCACAGAGGCTTAAGCATGTGTCTAACACACCCACCAAAAATCTTTTCAAAATTCAAAACTAAATTTCTTGTGGCCATTTTGTCGAACACCTTGCAGACAGAATCAAACTGGCCTAACTTATAATGTTTTTGAGCATTTTTTGTCAAACCAATTGAACCCTAGTAGATGCCCTTGTCTCCCCCAGACCCAACCTAGCCATCAAGAAGCTACCCCTTAGCCATTTGCACCAGTGTCGCGCCACCTGACCACCATGCTTGCCAGTCGAGCATGGATAGCTCGCAGCCGACCGCCCCTCTCTCTGTCGCCATGTCTAGGAGCTACACCAGACCACACCACCGCCCTCTGTCCCCTCCCTGAGCAGAGTCGAGCCATGGACCACTCGCAGAGCGCCGCGCCCAGAACATTTGCACCATGCCAAGCCCGCGCCAGAGCACCGTGCCTGACAAGCATGCACACGCCGTGCCTGGACCGCAGCCCACGCTCACCGCTTCGCCACGACCCCAGGAACCGCCCGGACATGCCCGTTCACCGCCGTTTGACCCGGAGCCACCGCACGCCGTGTCGAACGCCACCTCTGCCGCTCAGAGCATGAGCACCGCCTGACCGTTTGCCATAGCCCCAAGCAACGCCATTACACCATAGAGAACCACCAGGAGACCGCGCATCGATCGCTGCTCGCAGTCATGCCGCTAGCAACCCGTAGCCATTTTGCCACCATCGCCTGGCCACGCCGCGCTGTCCCGTCGTCGAGCCTATATAAGGAGGCCACCCCCAGCCTTTTTCAGCACACCACTCACCTCTACTCCCGCCACTTGTCATTCCCCACTTCTCCCTGGAGCCGCTCGAGCTTGTAGTCGCCGTAATTCCACCAGCGGTGGCCGCTACTGGAGGAGAAGGGCCCCGCTAATTGCGACCACCCCAGGAGCTGCCGCGACCACCCCTGAGTTCGCCGTCATCCACCAGTTCGTTTGCCCGCCTCACCGCAGTCACTGGAGCCCTGGTATGCCCTCTGAGCACTCCCACTGAGCCGCTAGGGTTAGTTCCCGCCTGCGAACTGTTCGCCGGAGACGACACTCCTCAGCCGCAGATCTTCCTTTTAATCTAACATCCCACATCGCCCCGTACCGCTTCGCGTGTAAAGAGCCACTGACCGATGGACCCCCCTGTCAGCTGTTCTCTGTGCCACGAAACGCCACTTGGCCGGACCGTTTTCCTTCCCGCGCGACCCATTTAATTCAAACTTAGATTTTTCTATTTAGGTTTGATCCTAGTTCTGTCCCTTAGTTTAAAAATCCATTCAGAGAGATTTACAAATCCAAATGGAGTGATTCAAATTTTGTTAGAAAGCTACTGAAAAGATCTACCAAAGAAGGTTGGATTTAATTCAATTAGAGTTAGAGATCTCTCCTAGTAAAAATAACAAGACAGAAGCTTTTGCACATTCAATGTTTTGTATAAAATCAACCATGATAGCTTTTGAGTTGATTCCAACTCTCAAAAATCACATTTAACCATACCTATCTGAATATGTAACATTATTAAGGTTTACATGAAGTGACTTTGGACTAGTACCAAAATAATGCTATATAGGCATTTCTAGTCACTCTAAATCATTAAATAATAAACTTAAACTTAAGTAAATGTGATCCAACCCTTAAATCACATTCCCACATGTTAGAATATGTGGTGATGACATGTGTCCACATGATCCCAGATTTTAAGTGGTGAATATTAAATCTTAGTTATTTTTTAATGAGTAGAAATTACTTTTCTTAAATAAAAAGAATGAAACTAGTTAATAAAATCTTGTGATGCTTGTGATGATAATAGATCATCAAATGTGTGCCTTATAGTGCTAATTAGACTAGTTAAGTATTGTTTGGCGATTGTGTACTCCGTATGTATTAATAGACGATTGTACCGACCAAGCTTTCGAGGAGGAGGAGTTCTATCAAGAGAGGAAGAAAACTTCAACCACTGCACTGCACAAGGCAAGCCACCATTAACAATGCAAGCTAACCCTTGCAAGTGTAATGCTTAGCAAGCTAGAATTAAGCTAGATAATCTGAGCAAGATGCACTAGGCATGCTTTGGTTATACCACCTTGACTATGACTTACCCCAAGTATTATTTTCAAGCTTTACTTACTTTACTTTACCAAAGTCCTTTACTTGTTTTGAAGGTAGCATACATATTATAAAACTTGACCTATCTAGATAACTTTAGATGTCATTCTATGGCATGAGATTGATCCCCTCGTTCCACCTTAGTGAATACTCTTAACTTAGTAGTTTAGAGTAGATAAAAACTTGAGTCATTTTAGATGGGAACACTTGGTGAAAATGATTGTGAAAACATTAGAATGATGAGTCATTCTATTGAGAGGTTTTGACATGTGTTGAGAAACACAAATGGTTTTTGATGATGAAAATGTTGAGGCATGAGCCTTAACCCTTTTACAAAACTGATGGTTGGATTCGGATGCGATACCATTCCTAATTTACCGTACAACCACAATACCTGAATTGGGTAAGGCTTAGACGGATGTTTATATGCATTACTATTAGTTCCCTCGCGGGAGAGGTTTGACCTGAGGCTACCTCTCAATGTTGTCCACCTATGCAGTGCCCAAGATGACATATGGTCATGGTTGGGAGGCCTTGCTCATAGGAGAGGTGCTTATACTAGGGTGTGTAAAGGAAAGTTTATGTTTGATTATCTGCATACTAAGTATGCTGATTCAGGGTTATCCCCGACAGACGTATCGAATCTTGTGGTGAAAGTGTACCACCTCTGCAGAGTTTCAAACTATTCGAATAGCCGTGTCCGCGGTTATGGACAGTTGGAATGGCCATACTGTTTCGTTGTCAGATGTTTTCAAAACAACTTATGAAATGAATGATGAATCTTGACTTGACCACAACAGGGTTTTGACTATGACACTAGCTTCCCAACTTAAGTGATTCTAGCACTTTATTTTATCTTTCTTTGTTTCTGAACTCAGCTTAGGTTTCAAACTTAACTTTATTGTCAAACTTAGAGTTAGCACTTTACTCTAGAACTATACTACTTGTTAGTGGTAGTTTGCGAGTACTTAAGGAGTACTCATGGCTTTTGTCCCTGGCTATTATCATGGCGAGACTATGAAGGAGACTACCAAGATGATGGCCAGCATGACGACTATGATAACTAGGACTATCTGCCTTCGTCAGTATTGCCTGTGCCCCTGAAGATGGACCCCACCGCTACGCTTATTATTTATTCCGCTGCTTGTTGTATTAAGACTGGACCATGAGATCCTTTATTTGTGTAAGACCTTATGTATGGTTTGTAATGGATGATGTACTGTGATATCCAATCTGTTATGTCTCGCAAAAATGGTAATCCTAGGATTGCAAGGTATGGCATAACAAGCATCTGGGATTAAAAATCCAGGTGTTGACAATTACATACGGTAATTCGTCCACCCAAGCCCCCGCAACACGGTGAAGTGGTGCTTCATGTCTTGGTTTGAGGCCTTGAAGGATTAAACCATTTGCTATTTTGACTTGTCCGTTGGCTTGTGGATGTGCGACGGACGCAATGTCAAGCCAGATTTTTGATTGTTGCAGAATTCGGCAAGCTCTCCCATGGAAAATTGCTCCCGTTGTCCGTAATAATACTGTGCGAATAACCATATCGGATTATACTGTCCTCGACAAATATTTTGGCTATTGCTCCATCACAACTTGTGACGGGTTTAGCCTCAATCCATTTTGTGAACTTATCCACCATCACTAAGAGGTGAGTAGATCCACTTGGATCCCGTTTGAACGGTCCTACCAAGTCAAGACCCCAGACCATGAAAGGCCATGTTATCGGGATTGTTCGCAGCTCATGAGCCAGAACGTGAGCTTGTTTGGTGTATTTTTGGTAGCCTTTACATGTCTTGACTAGCCGTTCGGCATCTGCCTTGGATGTAAGCCAGAAAAATCCATGTCTAAAAGCTTTTGCCACTAAAGATTTGGCTGCAGCGTGATGGCCGCATTCGCCTTCGTGGATCTCCCTTAAGATTTCCACTCCTTCTTCCGGAGATACACAGAGCTGAAAGACCTAGATACACTCCACTTATAGAGATCATCATTTATTATTGTATAGGTTTTTGCTTGTTGGACTATATGCCGGCTCAGAACCTCATCTTTGGGTGATTTTCCATCTATCAAGAAAACAAGGTAGGGTTTTGTCTAGCTGGAGTCATAGCCAGAACAACTATTAATGGTGAGTCGGATTTGGTCGGATACTCCTCGTCAACTCTTGTGATAGAGGGAACTTTAAGGTGCCTAGAAAAGCACCATTCGGGACCTTTTTCCATGCAGAGCCTATTCGAGATAATGCATCTGCTTACTCATTTTTTATTCGAGGGATGTCGGAATTCCTTGGTCTCTTTTTTTTGTCGGAATTTTTCTTTCCTTTTCTTCACTTGGACCTCCAGCGGATTCGTATTTCTTGATGTCGTCATTGAAATGACACTTGGCATTTGTGTGGGACAAGCCCCCGTTGGCATCTAAGTGATGCACACACGGATTGTTGGCAATGTTGTCCCAAGATTAGGTTTTGACAGGTTGCTGGTCTCCTCTACCATGGACTCTGGATGTTACATGACCGCGTCCGTGGCCACCTCCGCGCCCTCCTCGTCCTCCAGACCGAAAGTAGCATTGACTACTGCTGTTTCCATGGTGGGTTTTTCTTCCGAGGTGTTTTTGCGCTTCAGAGTTTGCTACTTCGGCTCTTTTGCTGACTGTGGCACAGCCAGGACGTTCAGTAGCCCCTCTGCGTCATTGTCGACATCTTCATACTTGCTTGTCGTCTCTATCATCTCTCCCAGATCGGTGACTTTGTCGCACTTCAAGCAGTGACGTAGCAAACCAATTGGGAGTCCTGCAATGAAAGCTTCTATCGCAGTTTGATCGTTTACTCCCTCACAGGAGTTCTTGGTGTCGATCCATCATCCGAGATAATCTCGGCAAGTTTCTCTGGCTTTCTAGATGCAATGTTGTAGGTCTCCTATCGTACAGGGCCTCCGATATATGCCTTCGAAATTCCAAAAGAACATGCTCTGCATGTCATACCTGTTGTGGATGGTGTTCTCTGGAAGTTCGTTGATCCATGATCATGCTGTCTTCCTCAGCATAAGTGGGAGATACCGGGTCGTGACCATGTTGTTTCCGCATTTGGCGATGCAGCAAGCCTAGAAAAAATCCTGGAGCTAAGTGTCTGGCCGAGCTACACCATCATAGGGCTGGATGTTCCTTGAGATAGCAAATCATTCCGGGAAGTTTGTTTGTCGAATGCGCGGTCTGAAGCATTTTGGACCCACATAAATGTTGTCTGACTCGTAACATCGTGCCTATATATTGGAGTTGATCCGGTGCTTCACATCACTTGGTGATAGAGAACGCTGTCGTGGTTGTTCGCTGTGGCTACGGGGCCTTGAAGCCGGACTTCTGCTTCCACCACCACCTCCTCTGCCATGACGCCCCCCATGGCTCCCTCGACAGCCGCTATGATGGCTGCTTGGTGGAGAGGGTGGTGCAGGTGGATTATTTCCGGCTGAGCATTGGCCTCCGTCCAGAGCGTCATTATTCCGGTTTTGGGGAGGGTCTTGATTACGATGAGCCCCCTGCCGGCTTGACTCAGCATGGTGTCCGTTGTTCCTTTGTCCGTCATTTCCACCATTGTGGCAAGGTTCAGCTGGATGGCTTATATGTCTAGGATGTGGCATCCTTTGCTGGTCCTCCTCTCGACATCGCTCTTCTTCGTCTTCCCTGCGATTGTTCGACTGTCACTGGGGAGGCTGCCTCGGAAGCAGTGCTGCAACTGCCTCTCGCTCTGCGGCTGGAGCAACATTGCTCCAATCACGTGCAGCTCTATGTTGTTGCCCTGAAGATCCGGTTGTTGAGTAATTGTCCTCCCGACGGTCGGGATGGTGGTGTTGTTCCGGGTACCGTTGGGGCCTTATGTCATGCCAACCCAGATCCGTGCGACATTGGTCAGATTTAGAGACCAGTTTTCCTCTCCCGGATTTTGTGGCCTTTTGCTGCTCCAGGCCCTTGGTAAGTAGCTTTACACCTAACCGTATTTGTCTAGGTTTGGATTGATCGTCAGGATATCTCGGGCTGTAGTGGTGTTTTCCACTAGTGTTCCATACACCAGATCTCCCTTACTATCGAGCCGAGGTTCTCCTTTGATAGCATCGTTGCCGCCATTGTTGGTTGAGACGGCCACAACTCCTCCAGGTCATCCACATGATCCACTTCATCTCTACTTCTTCCTTAGGCCTCCACTGATAGCACCAGAGCCACCAATCCCACTGGCGCCTACGTCACTGCCTCCCACATTTGTTAGCTCCTCCATAGCCTAGTAATAGAGCGGGAAGGATGGGGGAAGAAGAAGAGTGGAGCGCCTAGTCAGGTCTGACCAGGCCGGTCTTAATCGAGGCTAATCTGAACATCATAGTGATAGAAGTTAGTCCATGTCATCCCTAACAATGGGCCCTCCTATTCAGAACACCATCAAGGATGAATCAGCGCCATCAAAGTTTCCTTGTCCCTAACTTGGTTCCGACATGCAAACATCAGCAATGTTGGTACTGACTCGCAATTACTGCACGAATTATGGTAGTTATATGCAATTTATTCATTTTAATGACCGCTTTAACTAGAGTTAATATGTGATCTAATTGGATATGAAATGGAGGGACTAACTTCTCTTGTCCAATCCCCTCACACCTTGGTCGCAGAGATCTTCATAAAACCAAATAAACCGAGATGGAGAGAGTAGTTAATATACAACACCAATTTGTTTCCTCATTTAACTTAGTGCCACATAAGAAAAGTACCTAGTATATAGTACTAAGAAATCCCATTATGAAGGTCTTAGCTAGATAGCACTGATGATATTATCTATAGGCTTAAGCATGGTGCTCTAGATGTGCTCTGAGGCCCTCTGCAGCTTGATTGCTGGGTCTTTGTCATTCTATTTTGCTGACAGTGGAGATGGGGCCGGCTTTGCGCATCGGATGCAGGCGCGTGTCATGGGCAGTGGGAGGTGGCCCTTCCACGCATCATGTTTTTGGTTGCTGATGCATGTAAAATGCATCCATAAACTTTGTAGTTTATTGTGCCAAAATTCCAATTATCTTTCAACTTTATTAGATTTATTGGGACTAACCTACTAATAGTTTCAAAAGTTTACAAGTTCTTGTTTCAAAATTTATTGTGTAGTAAATACGTGAATATGGAAGGAAATCGGTCATTACGGTGTAATTCGGAGTTTCTTGAAATCTGTCCTTGCAAAACAGTGTTCGAAGATTGCCACGGCAGTTCCTGAAGATGGCGTCAAATTGAAAAGGTCAAAACATTAAAGTTGTGGGTAATTTTATTTTTATGATTATAGACATAAAACTTGCCTCAAAAGGAGTCCGGACACGACTTTTAGCTCTGGATTACTGAAGCTTACAGAAGCAGTTTCGGGGGGATTCCGAGAGTTTGTGATGTGATTGACTCCAACTATTTCCATACTTGAGGGATTCGTCCAAGTCACGACCCAAGGAGTTACCAGAGCACAGAGGGGAGCCCTAGGAAGGTTGTAGAGGTGCCCAAGAGTCCTTGTATCAAAAGGGCATCCATCCCATGGCCAAGATTGCATCTCCACCTCTATATATTGAGGGGAAACCCTATTTTTGGAGTCATCCATCAAAAGCCATGAAATTCCTCCCTTTTGGCAGCCGCCAAGGAGGTGTAGTATCTCCTCCACACCATCACCATATCAAAGGAATAAGAGGGGGCAAGGGGCCTCCATCCCCTAGGTCATCTACCGTCCTAGGGAGTCGTTGGGGTGCCGCCGCCCTGTCCTGCTGGCGCGCCACCTCTCCTCCACGCCGTGACCGCCTCTCCCATTTGGGGAGGGATCTCTCCATCACCCTTTACAACAACTCTCCATCATCCCCTACAAAAATATATTGGAAAACATGATGTGTGGTAGTATCTATTGTTTTTCCATGATCTATTGTATCTATGTCTAAATTTGAGTAGTGATTTGTTCTTGGCCATTATGAAATAATTTGTTTATTGGTTGCATACAAGTATGTTATATTCTATGATGGTCTTATGTACTGATGTATAAGTGCACCCATATATTGGAGAATGCATAAGGTTGTCACTGTTGCATGTTGCTAGAAGAGGGATGGACGGACCGACAGAAACCGTGTTCCAAGTGTTATATGCATGCTATATATTTTTTCATGATTTATTAATGGGGAGTAATATATTGGGGATCTTTAAACTTACAGTAGTGGTTGGACATAATTTGTCTTAATGAAATCCCTTGTTAGCATATTCACCTGGCCTAGGGACCAATCGCTAGCGTATGTAATGGCACATTTACTTGGTTGCATCTATTTATGGATCCACCTAGAAGAAACAATAGAATTTATTTATACAAGTTACATGTGATGTTTAGCCGTGTTACTTGCTAGACACATGTCCTTAATTAATCCTATTGTTGCTCTAGATTCTAGTGCCTTGGGGTTTTAATCATCGAGTTCTTTACGCTTTATGGTATTTAGTACTTATACATCTAGCTGGTATAAATTGTGCTTCACTAATTGTGACAACCAAAATGATTGAAATAATAATTTGCCAGAACATTTGGTTTCTTGAGTCACTTGCTTCTATTTTACTTTACTTGTGTTTCCCTTATGATACGTTGCTAACGTATCTATAATTTTTTACGGTCCATGCTTATTTTATATCTACTTTCTTATGTTTTGTCCATACTTTGGAGTACTTTTACACATTTTCTAGAACTAACCTATTAACAAGATGCCATAGTGACAGTTGCCTGTTTTCTTCTGTTTTTGGTTCCAGAAAAGCTAGAAAATGAATATTCTCGGAATTGGACCGGATAAAAGCCAAAGTCGATATTTTACCAGAAAACTCATGGAGCCAAAAGACGAGACGGAGAGGGGCCAGGGGCTGGCCACACCATGTGGTGGCACGGGCTAGACCTGGCCATGCCACCAGGTGGTGTGGGCCCCTGGTCCACCCACCGACCTTGCCTCTTCGCCTCTAAGAAGCCTCCCGATGCAAAGACCCTAAATCGACCAGCCTCTAGCCACGAAAAGTTCCGTAGCACCGCCGCCACCGAAGGGGAGATTCGGGGGATAAAAAGTATCTGTTCCGGCACCCTGCCGGGACAGGGAAGTTCCCTCGGAGCCATCTCCATCGATCTCCACTACCATCTCCATCGTCGTTGATAATTCCCATGATGATGAGGGAGTAGTTCTTCCTCGAGGATAAGGGTTCTACTGGTAGCTATGTGTTCATCTCTCTCTCTATACGTGATGATATTGTGATCATGAGCTTTGTAATCAAGTAGATCTACCTTGCTACTCAAGTGCTTTAATAGATCTCTGCTCTCCCCATGTGTGTGAAAGTGACAACACGCACACCATGGTGGCACTTAGGCTAGAGATTACAAATACTTGTTATGAGTTATATTTGGAGTTGGATGTCTCTATGAAATTGTGGTGTTTGTTGGAACAATCTAGTGCTCAAGGTGACAGTGTGGGGTTATCTAGATGGGAAAAGAGAACTTTGAGGTGTGCTATTATAGCCCTACCATGGATTAGAGTGTCCAACCAGAGAGTAGTTCAGAGTAGTATCATAAATATATAGATATTTATATGATAGTGTTCACTAGTGAAAGTATGATCCCTAGGCCTTGTTCCTAAGCATTGAAACACCGTTTGCAACTAGATCTGTTACATGTTTGCTTGCTGCCATCTTTATTTCAGTTAGCCTTTAGTCTCTTCCACGCCATCAAGCTATTTTCTATCACCGTTGTCTTATATCCATACCACTTGTATTTTACTATCTCTTAACCGAACTAGTGCACCTATACACCTGACAAGTGTATTAAGTGTGTTGGGGACATAAGAGACTTCTTTTAGCTTGATTGCAGGGTTGCTTGAGAGGAATACCTTTGACCACTTCCTCCCTGAGTTCGATAAACCTTGGGTGATCCACTTAAGGGAAACTTGCTGCTGTTTTCTGGCGCTTGGAGGCCCAACAACTGTCTACAAGAATAGAAGTGTGTATACATCAAGCTATTTTCTGGCGCCGTTGCCGGGGATTAAAGAAGAAGAAGCTCCCACGTCAACCACGTGCCAGAAACTATTTTCTGGCGCCGTTGCCGGGGAGGTAAGGTAAAAGGTACTCACATCCTCCGGTGTGAGTGCTCGAAGTTATTTCCTTTAGATTCTGCAATTTTGTATTTTTGTTTCTTGTTTTTACTAGTTAGGCTTAATGGAAAACAACAACAAAATTAGAGAGCTTTATAGTATTTATCTTAAGTTAGGACATGAAGTGTTTGAAGAGAAAATTAAAAAACCTATGGAACTTTATTTGCGTGCTAATAGCAATGTTATTAGTATGAATTCTTTGAACACCATTATTGCTAATACTATGGAAAATTCTAAGCTCGGGGAAGCTTGTTTTTATGAAGATGATCTTTTTAGTCCCCCAAGCACGGAGGGGAAATTTTACTTTGATGATGCTACACCTCCAATATATGATGATTACAATGATGAATATGATATTTTCAGTCCACCTACTATTGAGGAGAAAGTTAATTATGATTATAATATGCCTCCTATATTTGATGATTATGGTGATGAGAATAATAATGATAGCTATTTTGTTGAATTTTCTCCCACTACGATTAATAAGAATGACTATGCTTATGTGGAGAGTAATAATCATTTTATGCATGTGGCTCATGATAAGAATGTTTTATGTGATAGTTATATAGTTAATTTTATTCATGTTGCTACTGAAAGTTATTATGAGAGAGGGAAACATGGTTTTATGCATCTCAATAATGTTAAGTTTCCCCTCTTTATGTTGAAAAATTTGAAGTTGTACTTGTTTTGCTTTCCTATGCTTGTTGCTTTGTGCTTTCATGACTTGTTTCTTTACAAGATTCCTATGCATTGGAAGTGGGTTAGACTTAAATGTGTTTTGAATTTGCTTCGTGATGCTTTCTTTTACTTCAATTCATATTTCTTATGCAAGCATCTTTTCAAACTATCATGCCTAACTTAAAGGCGTTAAAGAAAAGTACTTATTGGGAGATAACCCAAAAGTTTTAGTTGAGTCTTGGAAGTTATTACCTCTGTAATAACCGCTCCTTATCATTTTTTGTGGTTTTTGTGCCAAGAGTAACCTCTAATGAGAGAGAAGTAATGCTTAGGAAAGTTGCTGTCCCAAAACAGATTTTTGTTCTTCATCGTAAACGTTCGTGTAAAATCTATGTACGTCGGTTTGAGGCGTGAATTTTTGTGCTTCTGCCCCAGGTTGTTATCTAACTTTCGTTAGATCAACACATTTCGATTTGAGCGACAGAAGGTCTTCGGAAAAATTGGTTTTTACCTGCTGGTCCGCTTTGACAGATTTCTGCCATTATTTGGATTTGCTACTTGTTGATTCCTTTTTGAGTTCTTTTGGGGAATTGAGCTTTTTGAGGGAAGTGCTACAATAGCTTGTGTTTTAATGGAAGTTTTATTGGTGTTGAAACTGAACCCAAAGACTTATTAGCTTGAGTGCACTAATGTTGCTAATAAAGATTGTGTGAAGTTTTGTATGAAGGAAAAATTTCAGGTGTATGGAAGGAATGATGTAATGAGATGAAGAATGGACTAAAGCTCAAGATTGGGGATGCCACGCATGTCACCCCAAGAAATATCAAGGAAGTACAAGTGTCAAATCTTGGGGATGCCCAAGGCATCCCCTTCTTCATAAATAAAAATCTCAGGTTTCTTCCAAACACCTCATTATTATTGTTTAATGCACAGTTGTGTTGTTCTTGGAGCGTCTTCTTTTTCGTTTTCGTTTTGTTTTTTGTTTGCTTGGTTTTCTTAGTTTGCTTGAATAAATTGGTTGGACCCCCTCTTTCATACATTAGTTTTCAAATAGTTTGGTTTGGATTGGAAAAGAGTAGGAAAAGTTCATGCTTAAGTGGTAAAAGGAGCTTGTTTTTGACTGTGGCATAAGCTTTGTCATGTCATGCTTGGTATTCTTTCGGATTTATGCTTAGTGATTATTGATGTAGCATGACTTGTTATAAACAATTGAGATTGCTTAATGTGAGATTGCTTAATGTGCCTTGGAAGAATCATGCGTTGTTTGAGCATATTAAAGCATAGTATTGTGGTATTCTCCTTTGATGCTTTATTTGGGTTGGCTTGGCGCATGCTCACACCATGTTATGACTATCCAAAGTCACCATAGTCTTGATGATCATTTAGTTTTCGACTTTTAATATCACTTTATGCTTTAATTAATGATGTTTTGTCGCTTTGCATGATTATGGCCATTATTGCTCTCTTAGTTGGTCGCTCCCAGTCTTTTGCTAGCCTCCATACCAAGTACGAGTTCCACTCATGCATCCAACTCCAAATAAAACCAAGTTATTCCAAAGATTCCACCATACCTACCTATTAGCATTTGCTATTCCAAGTATATTCATGTTTTTATCTACCTTCCGAATTAAAGTTGTTATGTGAAAATTAGTGATTAAAGCTCTCACGAACTTGATGGAACACTTTACTTTGTTGCACTTAATAAACTTGAACCATTGTGTCCATCTTTGTTGTGTATATGCTTGCGCTTTATAAGTTGAAGTTAGCAGAACCATGTATCATGGGGAATGCTTTCAACATTGCACTTATATTCTGTTGATATCATGATTCATTTGCTTATGGATCCCGGTGGTGTGAAATAAAAGGGGAACTTGTAAGATCATGGAGTTTGTATGTGTGCTAGAGAAACGCCTGGGCCGCTAGCCTAATCATGGTGTAAACTTGCACCATAACCATAATGAGAATTCTATGAAGCATCCTCAATAAAAACCTATGCAAATAGCAAATAAAAAGATCACTGAGATGCTCATTGTCTGCTTGCCTTGTCATTTTGATTATGGGATAGCTCTTGTATCATGTGCAAGGGGTACCCCGTTTGCGGTTCTCTATGATACATATGTACTTACAATAACTAGAGCTTAATTTTAACTAAAGTTGAGTGGCATGAGGTTTGGTACTCGTAAGTAAGGGGCATGAGATTTCAGCTTATAAATTGTCAAGCATATCCTCTTAGTTGTGTCACTTTAACCTTAATCACTTAAATATGCTTATGATAGGGGCAATGAGAGATGAAAGCTAATAAGTACCATAATTTTTGGAAGCTCTTTATGAAACTTGATTCCCTTCTTCCTTCCATGAAGGCCTTTCTTTTACTTTTATGTTGAGTCTCCATCTTCTATCTTTATGCACCTATTGAGAGAGCATAGTGGCCATTCTTAGTTTAATGTGCATTGCCCCAAGACTTGTTGATTGATTCATAACTTTGATATTACTTATTCTTAAACTATTTGTATCTAGTCACCCTTATGAACTTTGAAGGTGTCCTATGCATTTATGTTTTGCTACTCCATGAGGGACAAGCAGAATGCCACTATGTTATGTTTTCTATATGTGAAACAAACAAACGTCTTTCAAAGCATTGTTATTCATGAATCTTTTGTTTGTACCCTTTTCATGTTACAACAATAGTTGCTATGTCTTATTGTTAGAACTATATCTTTCATGCTATGTTAAAGTACTATGATCCCAGCTATCAATGTTATAGATGCCTTGATCAAGATTGTGATGGTGCATGTCACCTCAAAAATTATTCTTTCTATTTATCACTTACATACTCAAGGACGAGCAGGAGTTAAGCTTGGGGATGTTGATACATTGCTAATGTATCTATAATTTTTGATGTTCCATGCTTGTTTTATATCTACACTCTTATGTTTTGTCCACACTTTGGAGTACTTTTACACATTTTCTGGAACTAACCTATTAACAAGATGCCACAGTTCCAATTGCCTGTTTTCTTCTGTTTTTGGTTCCAGAAAAGCTAGAAAATGAATATTCTCGGAATTGGACGGGACAAAAGCCAAAGTTGATATTTTACCGGAAGACTCATGGAGCCAGAAGACGAGACGGAGAGGGGCCAGGGGCTGGCCACACCATGTGGTGGCGCAGGCTAGCACTGGCCACACCACCAGGTGGTGTGGGCCCCTGGTCTAGCCACTGACCTTCCCTCTTCGCCTATAAGAAGCCTCCCGATGCAGAAACCCTAAATCGACTAGCCTCCAGCCACGAAAAGTTCTGCAACACCGCCGCCACCGAAGGGGAGATTCAGGGGACATATAGTCTCTGTTCCAGAACCATGCCGGGACGGGGAAGTGCCCCCAGAGCCATCTCCATCGTTGTTGCTAATTCCCATGATGATGAGGGAGTAGTTCTTCCTCGAGGCTAAGGGTTCTACCGGTAGCTATGTGTTCATCTCTCTCTCTATGCATGATCATATTGTGAGCATGAGCTTTGTAATCAAGTAGATCTACCTTGCTACTCAAGTGCTTTAATAGATCTCTGCTCTCCCTGTGTGTGTGAAAGTGACAGCGTGCACACCCTGGTGGCACTTAGGCTAGAGATTACAAATACTTGTTATGAGTTATATTTAGAGTTGGATGTCTCTATGAAATTGTGGTGTTTGTTGGAACCATCTAGTGCTCAAGGTGATAGTGTGGGGTTATCTAGATGGGAAAACGAACTTTGAGGTGTGTTGTTATAGCCCTACCATGGATTAGAGTGTCCAACTGGAGAGTAGTTCAGAGTAGTATCATAAATATATAGATATTTATATGAGAGTGTTCACTAGTGAAAGTATGATCCCTAGGCCTTGTTCCTAAGCACTAAAACACCGTTGGCAACTAGATCTGTTACATATTTGCTTGCTGCCTTCTTTATTTCAGTTAGCCTTTAGTCTCTTCCACACCATCAAGCTATTTTTTATCACCGTTGTCTTATGTCCATACCACTTGTATTTTACTATCTCTTCACCGAACTAGTGCACCTATACACCTGACAAGTGTATTGGGTGTGTTGGGGACACAAGAGACTTCTTGTATCTTGATTGCAAGGTTGCTTGAGAGGAATACCTTTGACCACTTCCTCCCTGAGTTCAATAAACCTTGGGTGATCCACTTAAGGGAAACTTGTTGTTGTTCTACAAACCTCTGCACTTGGAGGCCCAACAACTGTCTATAAGAATAGAAGTCCGTAGACATCACCTTACTTGCAACAAATACTTTTAATATATGTATTTACTTTTAGCACTAGATAGTTTTACTTTACAGTTTTCTAGTTAGAAGAAAAAAGTACCTTGCACCTAGTAGATGATTGCATTGCACAAAGGGCCATATAAGTGGGTTATAGGGCTTTATAGAATAGATAGTTTACATTCCGATCCTCGTGGGATCAACACTCAAATACTTATCAAATTGTGCTATAGTGATTCCCTGCTCTTGGGGATTATCAGTGGCTTCATGTGCCTCATATTTTTCGTAATCTGTGGCTTTGACCGATGGGTGTTGATTTGGACTAGATCTCCGGCAGACGGTTGCTGCTGTCGGCGACACATCTCTCCATGAAGATCACGCACCGACCCAAACTATTTTTCCTCCTCAACCAACAGCTGAAGCATGCTCTTTATCCATGGCCTCTGGCGCCGCCCCACCCATAACCTATGTCGCACAACCCAACTCCAGTGCTCCCTACCCCACCTCGTGGATGCTAGCGACCACCTCCAGCACATCCTCTATGTCCCCAGCAGACCCCCTGGCCGACTCCAACCTCCTTCTTGCCTACCACCACCGCCCACACCTCCTGCATGTCACCGGTGGACACCCACATTGCTTCTCATCCCACTGAGTGTCGGCTACCAATCTCTTCTAGCCCTGGGCCATTGGTCGTGCGAGCATGTTCTCTTTGCTTTTGGGGGTGAGAGAGCATGTTGAGCTACGGCGCTGTAGTATGTTGCTAAGGATCATGTGCTGGCGCTCATGACATTTTCCATCGTGATCCCTATCGACAATGACACTACGCTTGTCATGGGGATGCTGGCCACTCTAATGTGTGGCCACTCTGCCCTCGAGGTGTTGTTGCTAGGATGGAGGTGGAAGTTCACCAGCACCATAGGGCAGCAGTCTACCAGTGTGGATGGCACAGATGACGTGGCAAGATAAAGGGAATATGCCCGAGAGGCAATAATAAAGTGGTTCTTATATTATTCCATGTTTATGATAAATGTTTATTTCTCATGCTATAATTGTGTTAACCGGTAACGTTAATACATGTGTGTTTAATAAACAAACAAAAGGTTCCTAGTAATGCCTCTCATTACACTAGCTTGTTGATTAACAGATGATCAAGGTTTCCTGGTCATGAACATCGAATGTTATTAGTAACAAGGTCATATCATTGGGGAATGATGAGATGAACATTCACCCAAATTATTGTAATACTATCAAATTAAATATGTTTACATTGTTATAACATCATGCGAAGTAACTCTAGTCCTTAGACCATGAGATCAGATTAATCATTAACAATGGAAGAGTATTTTGATTCCATCAAATGTCACACCGTCATAGGGTAATTGGAAAGTATTAGTTGAGGCTCGTGGATCAAGAGTAGGATTTTTCCATCCCGATGACGGAAAGATATACTTTGGGCCCTCTCGGTGATATCACATTGACATCGCTTGCAAGCATGTGACTAGATCACCAGGATGTTATATCACAGAACGAGTAAAAGTGTACTTGTTGGTAACGAGATCTAACTAGGTACGGATGATACCAAATGATAGGATCTCAGACAAGTAAAATATAGCGAGACAAAAGGAATTGGTTACTATGAAAAAGGTTCAGGCGATCACTAATTCATCATTGAGTAAGTGGGAGTCGTTATGGATCTACAGATCCCACTAATGATTATTGATCGGACAGAGTCTAGACCATGTCCACATAGTTAACAAACTGTACGGTGACACACTTAAGGTTCGTCGACGCATTTGAGTGGATACGGAACGCAAGAGAAATTACTGGACACCATAGAAAATGTTTTGATTAAACTACCAGAATAGTTTTGGTGTATTGAAATATTGCAAGGGATTAAATTGTTAATGTATTCATTAAATGAAGTACACATTAAATGAAGTGTTCATTAAAATTAGTGGCATTAATACACGTGAATTAAAAGTGTTTTAATGGAAAGACCTTTGGTTTTTGAGTGGAGTTTTAATGGGAGAAAATGGCTTTTGATTATATGTGAGTGGAGACTCCACTAGTAATCAAGAGGGGAGAGGTGGGGCACCATATGTGGAGCCGTCCACCCCCTTGGTGTTCCCCCTCTCCTATATAAGGAGGGGTGGAGACCATGTCCTCTCACTCCATTCCATTCCCTCTCATATGCTCTTTGGTTGGCATCTTTCCCCTCTTGCTAGCTGATCCACTATCACGAGTACAATGCTTAGGAGAAGCCCTGCTCAAGACCTTCTTGACCACCACCACCATGTCGTAGTGTTGTTGGAGTTCCTAAGGATCCTTTGCTTCCACTGCACAACTGGAGCAAGGGATGGAGGTCATCGTCACGCTAGACGTGTGACCGACTACGGAGGCGCTACCCGTTTGTGGCACTAATCATCTTTGCATCCTTGAAGACGGATGGGTACATTCTACATCAGCCACGGTTTTTAGCAGGGATGTTATCCTGCTTCCGGTCTTCGAGGGTGAGTCCTTCTGAAACCGTTACAAGTATCTCCTAGATTTGATCTTGGTAGTTGCAGCCGTAGGATTTTTTTTGTTTTCTATGCAACAAACCCATGAGTGGTATCAGAGCTATGTCAATGCGTATATACTTTGTCCAGGAAGAACACATATGAAATATGTGGGTGCTGATAATATTGTTATGGTATCTCCATGTGTATTTTGGATATTAGTGGCATAGTGGGATGAAGCGTCCCGAACTACATATCCTCGCACATGAGACATGTTCCACGCTCAACATGGAACTTGTTTTGCATAAGTGGCTTCACGGGTATATGTTTATCCCTCTATAGTTAATATCTAATCTACAACGGGTTACTAATAATTCGTTTATCACTATTGTTGTTCCATGTTCGTAGGTTAGAACGGTTTGATCTTCGAAATCCCTAAGCCATGTAAAAACATGCAAAGATAAATTAGAGGCGTCTAGATTTATTTTGCTGGGCATGTGTCATGATATGGTAAATGTTAAATTTTTAGTATGGTAGGATACTCTCGGTAATTATAACAAAGTAAGTGGGAGCGCCATAGACCTTGGCGTTACACAAATGGAATGATGGAGATCATACCATAATGCACAAGATAGTGATCAAGTGAAAGAACCATATCATATCACTTTTACATGTGATGTTTGTTTGCATCTTATTTTTCTTGGATTTTTCTTAGAAGCATTATAATATGATCCCTCATTTTAAATATCAAGATAAAAATGTGTTCTTCCTTTAGTATGAACCATTAAAAAAGTTCGTCGTACCGAGACACCACGTGTTGATCGAGTGTGATAGACACTATGTTCACCTACAACGGGTGTAAGATAGTTTTACAAACGTGAGTACTAAGGTTCTTACTTGGAGAGCCTAGCATTTACAGACATGGCTTAGAAACATGAACCGAAAGGTAGAACATGAGTCATATAGTTGATATGATGACCATATAGATGCCCGAGTTTACAGCTGCACCAATTCACGTGATGATCAGTCTTGGTGTAGTGAAGTTGGTTCATTTAATCACCAAAATGACTCGAGGGATGTTGTTTTGAGTGGGAGTTTATTTATTAATTTGAGCTCAATTTATTGTAAACTAAATCAAAGTGAATTTGCATAGTTCGTTGTAGTCACTGGCATTTGTTTACTACCTTATATTTAGCTATAATTGAGATAATAGAACTGTAGAATTCTAGAATTTTACTTTATGCACTGGTATTGTATTATTTTTTGAGTGTCAATATAAAGTTTAAAGTGCTATTGCAAACTTTTCTGCAAAACCTCACTTACTCCGTGAAATTTAATAAGTAGTATTGAATCAAGAGTAACAAATTCCAGTGTTAGTATCTAAGTATCATGCTTCCCTCCATGATTCTTCATATTGAAAAATTGTTTTAATATCAACGTTATCTAGGAGCTAAAAAATATTTCATAAACCATTATGTGTAGAAGATATTGTGATATCTGACACAATGCTTGGTTGCAATATGATAGAGTATAATTTAATAAAATACATATTCTTGTATTATATGAGAATTTGCAAAGGTTGGAGACGCTAGGCTTCTTGATCGCCCAAAAGGTTTTGGAAATTAACATTACATTCGCGATTCGTCCTTATGAGCTATATTAGCTTGATCATGAAAGTTTTCATGATAAGGATGGATACAAGTTATAGGTAAAATGTTTACTACATTAAAATAATTACTAAAGGAACGAAATTTGTAAGAGCGTCAAACATTTGATGATGGTGATCTACATCAATAGTGGAAGTCCAAGGATATTAGTGTTTGACTAACATGATTTGGACTATGTGCCTTGCATATGGCACCACTATTGATTTTGATAGATTCTTTTAAAAAGGAAAAAAGAAATACTGAAAGAGAATCAGGAAAATATTTGGTAGAAAAGAAAAGACTAGAAATGTCCATCTTAAGTATATAGATAATATACATGTTATGGGTGTATTGTTTTCTTGTTAAACAAAGTGGTTCTTGGGTATTGGATACCTAATTAGTTGGTGTGAAAGGTCACACAAAGCAGCACAATTCATGAACTACAATGGCCTAGTAAACTAGCAAGAGAATATGTGATGATGTTCATCGAAAACAAATAAAGTGTTGTTGTGTTTCTTGTTGACATCTAAACTTGCATTCAAGATTTGTTTTAATAATTGTTATTTTGTTCCAATATTATGGGAACAATGGTTGTTCAAATAGTTACCATATTCCGTACAAGATGGATGAACTCCTACAAGTCTACACTACAAGAAAAGCTGGCTTTTACAACGGACAATTTTCGTGTTTGCAGGCCCATTTTTGTGGCCAAAGAGTATTCCACGACCCATGGACTTCATGGTAAAACCCCTGCCACAAATGAATTAACCATAGTTTTTTTCGACCGTGGCGGATCGCACCCTTCAGCTACGAAAACTTGTTCCGTTGTAGATCTGTTCGCTAGCCGCGTTGACAGTTGACGTCATGCAAACTGCCACGTGGCTGCCGCCTTACTGGTCGGTTACCGCCGTTAATGGTCATAGAAACCGTGGAAGAAGCCAGGCCCAACCAAAAGGCCTGCTAAATACTAACTGGGCCATCCCATCAGTAGAGCACAATAAGAAGATGGCATGTTACTATTGTGTCTTGCACTGTTTGGAATGGGCCCAAAAATGCAGCCAGCAATGGCCCGCAAACTTTCAGGCCCGATTCTATTTCAGCCTATAGAAGGCCCATGTTAGTCCAACACTGTGCGGTCCATTAGCATCCTACGCCAAGTCTCTCATGTACACTTAAGGCCTGTGGTCGGCCCATCACTGCTATCGCAGCTCATCGTGGGCCGCCTAGTGACGGTCCTTCTCTCAGATGGTCCGTCACTATTCTGGCCGGTTACTGTTCTGGCCTTTAACTATTCTGGCCTTTAACTATTCAGGCCCACAAGCGGCCCTTTACTGTTCTAGCCTGGTAAATTTGTCGGCCTGTTACTGCCCTCATCTGAAACTTTCCCGGCCCGTTATTATTCAGGCTCGTCACAGCTCTGGCCTTTTACTGCTGTGGCCTTTTATAGTTGAGGCTCGCTACTGTTTTGGCATGTTAATGTTCTACGATTTTGCAATTTCTTGCATGTTACTATAATTGGTTGTTTTTGTTCTAGCCTGGTACTATTACGACCTGTTACTACATGCGGCTCGGCCCGTTACGTTTATGGCCTTTTACAGTTTTAGCCTTTCTGAAGCCCATGCCAATATCATAAAACATGTCTAAAAATCCAGCATTTTTTATTGTTCATCGTCGGCCGAATACACGACGGGCCAAAAACAAAGTACGGTACTGTTCCCTAATCGACATACCTGGCGTAGTTACCGTAACAACTACTGCCATGTGTGGACAGCATTAACTAAATGCCTACACAACCTATGCGAGTTATCTTGATATTACATCAGCTGCAAATTCTTAAAAATATTACATATTATCAACTCAAGGGAAAGAAAATCGGCATTTTAGTTGACAATCTAGTTGATATCAGAGTCCTCAATTTGCTTTCTCAATGGATCACCTGCATCTTCCTTTGAGTGTGACAGCTACATTGGAGGATACATGATCTTGCAGCCCCCTCTTTGGTGGCGATAGCAATAATTGCAGTCTAAAACTAAGTAATAACAAGTTAATACATCAAACAAGACAAACTACTCATTTGACTGATATGACATGAGCTATGAACTAGAGTTTACAACTGGTCAATGGTTCAATTATTGACCAACACGTCAAACAAATAGGATAAGCTGATGTCTACGCACTTCTATTCTTTTAGACAGTTGTTGGGCCTCCAAATGCAGAGGTTTGTAGAACAGCAGCAAGTTTTCCCTTAAATAGATCACCCAAGGTTAATCGAACTCAGGGAGGAAGTGGTCAAAGGTATCCCCTCTCAATCAACCCTGCAATCAAGATACAAGAAGTCTCTTGGGTCCCCAACACACCCAATACACTTGTCAGGTGTATAGGTGCACTAGTTCGGCGAAGAGATAGTGAAATACAAGTGGTATGGATAATTATAAGTGGTAACGATGCCAGAAAATAGCTTGCTGGCGTGTGGTTGACGTGGGAAAAGACTAAAGGCAAACTTAAATAAAGATGGAAACAAGCAAAGATGTAAAAGATCTAATTGCAAACGGTGTATCAATGCTTAGAAACAAGGCCTAGGGATCATACTTTCACTAGTGAACACTCTCATATAAATATCTTCTGTTTATGATACTACTCTTAACTACTCTCCGGTTGAACACTCTAATCAATGGTAGGGCTATAACAGCACACCTCAAAGTTCGCTTTCCGCATCTAGATAACCCCACACTGTCACCTTGAGCACTAGATGGTTCAAAGAAACACCACAATTTCATAAAGACATCCAACTCCAAATATAACTCATAACAAGTATTTTTAATCTCTAGCCTATGTGCCACCATGGTGTGCACACTGTCAACTTCACACACATGGGGAGAGCAGAGATCTAATAAAGCACTTGAGTAGCAAGGTAGATCTACTTGATTACAAAGCTCATGATCACAATATGATCATGCATAGAGAGAGAGAGATGAACACATAGCTACCGGTAGAACCCTTAGCCTCGAGGAAGAACTACTCTCTCCTCATCATGGGAATAAGCAACGATGATGGAGATGGTGGTGGAGATCGATGGAGATAGCTCCGGGGCACTTCCCCATCCCGGTAGGGTGCCGCAACATAGACTTACTGTCCCCCGAATCTCCCCTTCGGTGGCAGCGGCGCTGCGGAACTTTTCGTGGATTTCTGATTGACGACTTAGGGTTTTTGCATCGGGAGCATCTTATAGGCGAAGAGGCAAGGTCGGTGGGCGGCCAAGGGCCCACACCACCTGGTGGCGCGGCCAGGGCTAGCCCGCTGATACATTGCAAATGTATCTCTAATTTTTGATGTTCCATGCTTGGTTTTATCTACTTTCTTGTGTTTTGTCCACACTTTGGAGTACTTTTCATATGATTTCTTAGATTAACCTATTAACAAGAGCCACAGTGCCAGCTGCCTCTTTTTTGCTGTTTTTGGTTCCAGGAAGTCAGAAAATGAATATTCTTGGAATTGGACGGGACAAAAGCCAAAGTAACTATTTACCGGGGGACATCTGGAGCCAGAATACAAGACGAAGAGGGTCTAGGGTCTAGCCAAACCACCTGGCCACACAGTCATGCCTGGCCCGCGCCAGGGGGTGGTCTGGCCGCCTCCAGCACCCCCTTGGCCTCTCCTTCCACCTATATATTGCCTCTAATACGGAAACCCTAAGTACCCGATCAAAAATCCACGAAAGAGTTTGTAGCCGCCGTCATCTCCATCCCTAGACCGGGAGGGATCTGAAGCTCTTCTCGACACCCTACCGGAGAGGGCAATTCACCCTGGAGGCCTTCTTCATCATCATGCAAGCCTCTAGTGTGATGCGTGAGTAGTTCATCTCTGGACTACGGGTCCATGTAGTACCTAGATGGCTGGTTCTCCTCCTTTGTGCTTCCATGTCTAGATCTTGTGAGCTCCGTTCATGATCAAGATCATCTATTTGTAATTATGCATGTTGTGTTTGTGGGGGATCCGATGGATATTGAGCTGCTATTTTAGATTGATTATTGATTCTATCATGTCTTTGTTATTTGTGATCTTGCATGCTTTCCGTTGTTAGTAGCTATCTTGGCCAAGTAGATGCTAGCAACTCCAAGAGTTAGTACTTATGCTCGATAGTGGGTTCATGCCTCTGGTAATCTGGGGAAGTGATAGAAATCTCTAAGGTACTAGATGTGCTGTTGCTACTAGGGAGAAAACAACAATCCTTTGTTCATAGAACAATCGTATTGTTTACTTTACACGCAATTCGTAATGCAATAATCTGTTGCTTGCAACTTAATACTAGAGGGGGTTCGGATGATAACCTGAAGGTGGATTATTGGTCATAGATGCAGTTGGATGGCGGTCTATGTATAATTTTGTAATGCCCAATCGAATCTCAAAGGAGTCAAGATGATTAGTATATGCTTGTATGCTTTCTCGATGTTTGTCAATTGCCCCGCTATAATTTGTTCACCCAACATGTAATCTATCTTAAGGAGATCCACCTCTAGTGAACTATGGACCTCCGTCCTTTCTTTTACATACAATCTACAAACTGTTTACTGCTTTGTGTTTACTTTCTACAAACTATTACTTCCTTCCATTCAATACATTTAATCCTTTGTTTTCAGCAAAACCGGTGAGATTGACAACCTCATCGCAAGTTGGGGACAGAGTTCTCTGGTTGTGTTGTATAGGTCTCCACGTTGCTGCTGGCACCGGTACTGTGCCCTGCTAACGTTCAGTCAGCTACACCTTTGGGGTGTTTCCTTTCTCCTACTGGATTGATAACCTTGGCTTCGTACTGAGGGAAAACTTGCTGCTATGCTCATCATACCTTCCTCTTGGGGTTCCCCAACGAGCTCGATATATTTTGGGCCATCAAGCATATTTTTTAGCACCGTTGCCGGGGAGTCAAGGACATCTTCACAAGGGGAGTTCCTCACAACCAATCTCTTTACTTTGTTATTTTTGTTTTGCTTAGTTTACTTTTGCTTTGTTTGCTTGTTTCTTTATCAAAAACACAAAAAAATAGTTTTACTAGTTTGCTTTATTATTTAAAAACACACAAAAATTAAGTATCCTTTAGTTGTTGCCTCTTCCTTAGCTCACCATGTTGATCCCTAAATTCAACTTGAAAGACCTTTCAATAGGTAGTGGCTCTATAATTGGAAAATATAATATTGAAGAATTCTTTAATCATGTTAGCAAACATGAGGATATTGAGGATAGATCCCTTGCAGAACTTGCTCCAAACTATGAGATTGCTGCAGCTTCTTTAGTTCACATGTTGGAAGCTATGTTTGTTAACCTTAACCCCTTAATGCAAGTAATGTTTCTCAAACTTAAAGAAATTGAGGACCCTGAAAAGAGGGATTTCATTCTAGAAACTTTGCTTTAGGAATTCTATGCTGTTGCCAAGGAAGCTAGAAAAGTCTTTGAATACTTTAATATGCTAGGCTCATTCGTAGATGTTGTTGGTACACGAGAAAAGATGAATAACAAATGCATGAAAACTGAACCTAATGGGAAGGAAATTAAGATACCAATACCCTTCAAACTTGTAGCAATGCATGAAACTATAGAAAAGAATCTTGATTGGATTGTTCCGAAAAACCCATTTGACGAAAATAGTGAACCTAAGAGCATTGAGAGAGGATCCTCTATAACTTATTTGTATGAGATACCTTGCCTTGTTGAAGATATTTCTGGTATTAATCTTAATGCTTCTTCATTTGAGAACACTTGATTCTTTTTCTTGCTTCTTATGCCTAACTTAAAGGCGTTAAAGAAAAGTACTTATTGGGAGATAACCCAAAAGTTTTAGATGAGTCTTGGAAGAGTAATAACCGCTCCTTATCCTTTTATTTGCTTTTTGTGCCAAGAGTAACCTCTAATGATAGAGAAGTAATGATTGGGAAAGTTGCTGTCCCGAAAAAGATTTTTGTGCTTCACCGTAAAAAATCTTGTACAATACATGTACGTGCTTTTGAGGCGTAAATTTTTGTGCTTATGCCCCAGGTTGTTATATAACTTTCGTTAGTTCAACACGTTTTAATTTGAGAACTATAAGGTCTTCTAAAAAATTTGACTTTACCAACTGGTCTGTTTTGACAGATTTCTGCCATTTTCTGCATTTGCTTCTTGTTGGTTCCTTTTTGAGTTCTTTTGGGGAATTGAGCTTTTTGAGAGAAGTGCTACAGTAGCTATTGTTTTAGTGGAAGTTTTATTGGTGTTATAACTGAACCTAAAGACTTATTATCTTGAGTGCACTAATGTTGCTAATAAAGATTGTGTGAAGTTTTGTATGAAGGAAAAATTTCAGGTGTATGGAAGGAATGAGTAATGAGATGAAGGATGAATTAAAGCTCAAGCTTGTGGATGCCACGCATGTCACCCCAAGAAATATCCAAGAAGTACAAGCGTCAATGCTTGGGGATGCCCAAGGCATTCCCCTTCTTCATCAATAAAAATCTCAAGTTTCTTCCAAACGCTTCATTTTTATTGTTTCATGCACAGTTGTGTTGTTCTTGGAGCTTTTTCGTTTCCGTTTTGCATTTTGTTTGCTTGGTTTTCTTAGTTTTCCGAATAAATTGGTTGGACCCCCTCTTTCATACATTGTTTTTCAAATAGTTTGGTTTGCTTTGGAAAAGAGTAGGAAAGCTCGTGCTTAAGTGGTAAAGAGAGCTTGTTTTTGACTGTGGCTAATGCTTTGTCATGCCATGCTTGATATTGTTTTGGCTTTATTCTTAGTATTCTTTGCTGTAGCATGACTTGTTATAAACAATTGAGATTTCTTAATGTGCCTTGGATGAATCATGCGTTGTTTTAGCATATTAAAGCATAGTATTGTGGTATTCTCCTTTGATGCTTTATTTGGGTTGACTTGGCGCATGCTCACACCATGTTATGACTATCTCAAGTCACCATAGCCTTTATGATCCTTTAGTTTTTAACTTGTAGTATCACTTTATGCTTTGATCAATGATGTTTTGTCGCTCTGCATGATTATGGCCATTATTGCTCTCTTAGTTTGTCGCTCCCAATCTTTTGCTAGCCTCCGCAACCTAGTATGAGTTCCACTCATGCATCCAAATCCCTAAATAAAGTTATTCCAAAGAGTCCACCATACCTACCTACTAACATATGCTATTCCAAGTATATTCATGTTTTTGTTTACCTTCCATTAAACTTGTTATGAGAAACTAGTGATTAAAACTCTCACGAACTTGATGGCACGCTTTACTTTTCTTGCCCTTAATAAACTTGAACCATTGTGTTTTCTATGTTGTATATGCTTGCACTTATTTGTTGGGAATTAGCATAACCATGTTGTCATGGGGAATGCTTTCAACATTGCACTAGTACTTTGTACCTAGTAGATATCATGCTCTTTTGTCTATGGATGTCGTCGGTGTGAAATGAAAGGGGAGCTTGTAAGTCCTGGGCCACTGGTCTAATCCATGCTGACATGGTGGAAACCTGCAGTGTAATCATAATGAGCTGTCTATGAAGCATTCTTCTTATAAAAAAAGAGTCCTATATTGAGAAAAAAAAGATAAAAAGAAAAAAGAGATTATGAAAAGAGGAAAGAGAGAAAAAAGCACCATATCCCCATGGTAAATAAGAAGATTTCTGAGATGCTCATTGTCTGCTTGCCTTGTCATTTTGATATGGGGATTCTTCCGTATCATCCGGCAAGGGGTACCCTGTTGGCGGTTCTCTATGATACACATGTACTTACGATGACAAGAACTTACCGGTGACTAAACTTGAGTAGCATGAGGATCGACCCTCGTATTCAAGGGACATGAGATTTCTAACTTATACTTCGTCAAGCATGTACACCATAGTTTGTTCACTTTAACCTTAATCACTTCAAGATGCTTATGTTAGGGGCATTGAGAGCTGAAATCTATAAGTACCATAATTTTTGGAAGCTCTTTATGAATCTTGAATATCTGCTTCCTTCTATGAAGGCATTTCTTCCACCATTATATTGAGTCTCCACCTTCTATCTTTATGCACTTACTTTGAGAGCATAGTGGGCATTCTTAGTTCTATGTGCATTGTCCCAAGACTAGTTGATTGATGCATAACTTGATATTGATTGTTTTAAACTATTTGTATCTAGTCACTCTTGTGAACTTTGAAGGTGTCCTATGCATTTATATTTGCTATTCTATGAGGGACAAGCTGAATGCCATTATGCTATGTTTTCTTTATGTGAAACAAACAAACGTCTTGCAAAGCATTGTTAGTCATGAATCTTTTGTTTGTGCCTTTTTATGTTGCAACATAGTTTCTTTGTCTTATTGCTAGAACTTTGTCTTTCATGTTATGATTGAAATACTATGATACCAGCTTTTCAATGTTTTACAAATACGTTGATCAAATTTATGATGGTGCATGTCACCTCAAAAATTATTCTTTCTTTTTATCACTTACCTACTCGAGGACGAGCAGGAGTTAATCTTGGGGATGTTGATACATTGCAAATGTATCTATAATTTTTGATGTTCCATGCTTGGTTTTATCTACTTTCTTGTGTTTTGTCCACACTTTGAAGTATTTTCATATGATTTCTTGGACTAATGTATTAACAAGAGCCACAGTGCCAGCTGCCTATTTCTGCTGTTTTTGGTTCCAGGAAAGTCAGAAAATGAATATTCTCGGAATTGGACGGGACAAAAGCCAAAGTCAGTTTTCCACCGAGGGACACCCGGAGCCAGAATACGAGACAGAGAGGGGCTGGGGCCCGTCCACACCACCTGGCTGCGCGGCCAGGCTTGGCCTGCGCCAGGGGGTGGTCTGGCTGCCCTAGGCACCCCCTCAGCCTCTCATTCCGCCTATATATTGCCTCCAATACAGAAACCCTAAGTACCCGATCAAAAATCCGCGAAAGAGTCTGTAGCCGCCGTCATCTCCATCCCTAGATCGGGAGGGATCTGAAGCTCTTCTCGGCACCCTACCGGAGAGGGGAATTCACCCTGGAGGCCTTCTTCATCATCATGCAAGCCTCCGGTGTGATGCGTGAGTAGTTCATCTCTGGACTATGGGTCCATGTAGTAGCTAGATGGCTGGTTCTCCTCCTTTGTGCTTCCATGTCTAGATCTTGTGAGCTCCGTTCATGATCAAGATCATCTATTGTAATTCTGCATGTTGTGTTTGTGGGGGATCCAATGGATATTGAGATGCTATTTTAGATTGATTATTGATTCTATCATGTCTTTGTTATTTGTGATCTTGCATGCTTTCCGTTGTTAGTAGCTATCTTGGCCAAGTAGATGCTAGCAACTCCAAGAGTTAGTATTTATGCTTGATAGTGGGTTCATGCCTCTGGTAATCTGGGGAAGTGACAGAAATCTCTAAGGTACTAGATGTGCTGTTCCTACTAGGGAGAAAACAACAATCCTTTGTTCATAGAACAATTGTATTGTTTACTTTACACGCAATTCGTAATGCAATAATCTGTTGCTTGCAACTTAATACTGGAGGGGGTTCGGATGATAACCTGAAGGTGGATTATTAGTCATAGATGCAGTTGGATGGCGGTCTATGTATAATGATGTAATGCCCAATCGAATCTCAAAGGAGTCAAGATGATTAGTATATGCTTGTATGATTTCTCGATGTTTGTCAATTGCCCCGCTGTAATTTCTTCACCCAGCATGTTATCTATCTTAAGGAGAGCCACCTCTAGTGAACTATGGACCCCGGTCCTTTCTTTTACATACAATCTACAAACTGTTTACTGCTTTGTGTTTACTTTCTGCAAACTATTACTTCCTTCCATTTGATACGTTTAATCCTTTGTTTTCAGCAAAACCGGTGAGATTGACAACCTCATCGCAAGTTGGGGATAGAGTTCTATGGTTGTGTTGTGTAGGTCTCCACGTTGCTGCTGGCACCGGTAGTGCGCCCTGCCAACGTTCAGCCAACTACACCTTTGGGGTGTTTCCTTGCTCCTACTGGATTGATAACCTTGGTTTCGTACTGAGGGAAAACTTGCTGCTGCGCTCATCATACCTTCCTCTTGGGGTTTCCCAACGAGCTCGATATATTTTGGGGCATCACCCGCGCCACCACATGGTGTGGCCGCCCTGTGGCCCCTCTCCGTCTCGTCTTCTGGCTTTGTGAGTCTTCCGGTAAAATATCAACTTTGGCTTTTATCTGGTCCAATTCCGAGAATATTCATTTTCTGACTTTGTTGGAACCAAAAACAGCAGAAAACAGGCAACTGGCAGTGTGGCATCTTGTTAATAGGTTAGTCCAAGAAAGTGTATAAAAAGTACTCCAAAGTGTGGACAAAACATAAGAAAGTAGATATAAATCAAGCATGGAACATCAAAAATTATAGATATGTTTACAACGTATCATAAGCAAGCACGCATTAAACAAGTGTGCCTACCATGAAACGAGCAATCAAAAAATGTGTGTGTGTGGCTTAGAATTTCATCAAATATAAACTAGCCAGGTCATTTCAACAAATATATATGGAAGCAGTTCTATACCCTAAAATGCAAGAGACGTTGGGTGACTCAGAATTTGCACTGAGCCACAAAATGGCATGCAGTTATTGTCATAGCAAAGAATGAACCACATAGAAATTATAATTGCATCATACGAGAACTTGTAGAGCAGGAATGCAAACCACGAATGAACTATATATTGTAGAGGATAGTTATATCGTAACTTAGGACAAACCAGACCCAGAACCAGATGCGAGATATAATGCCGTCGCTCGTGAACCTGTAGAATAGGACAAACAAGCATTTGACAAGTGTGCCTAGAATGAAATGAGCACTCAAACGAAGTGTTTCTTAGAATTTCATCAAAAATATACTAGCGAGGTCATTTCAGCAAATATATATGGAAGCAGTGGCATCTCCTGGAATGCATAGAGTCGTTGGGTGACTCAGAATTTACGGTGAGCTACACAATGGCATGTAGTTACTGTCAGAGCTAAGAATCAACAAGATAGAAATTATAATGGCATCATAAGAGAAATTCTAGAGCAGGAATGCAAACCACGAGTGAACTACATAGTAGAGGACAGTTATTCCATTGCTCAGGACGAACCCGCACTAGATAAGGAAGTAATGGCATCCATTGTGAACCTATAGAATAGGCTATGCAAACCAACACGTTCATAGTTCCATTTTGAGCTCTATGCAAGAAAAAGGAAATAGTTAGTGATGTAGCTTTTGAAGAAACATATGGCAACAACAAAATTATAATCGAATTAGTACGAAGAGTTTAAACGGCTACTACAGGATAGCAGGATGATGCCAAGGAGGAAATAATAGCAGGAACTGATCTCAGGACGAACCAGATAGATTCAGAAACTGTAGAGCAGGGAATCCACACTAATATTTTCTACTAACTTAAGATTTTGCAAGAATTACATGGTAGCAGGCAATAACTGTTGTATGGAGTAGCTAAGAACATGTGTATGACTTGAAATTTGTAGAGTAGTGAATGCAAACCAAAATGTCTAATGACCTTGCATGTACTAGCATGAAGAACATGGGTGCCTAGTGACTTGTATGTACTAGAACGATTACAAAAATATAGTTCGCTACGACATGCTTGAACCTGTTATACCGCTGACAAAACAAAAACATGTTCGACATTTGGTTAACCTTCATCGGAGAGGCGTCTAAGCATCGTCTGTACCGTGTGAGTGACATCCAGGTCACCGAGGGTGATGTGGTTGCGGTGGTTTTTGGCGTTGGGGAAGTAGATATTGGGTGGTCAATCCGGCTTGAACGCGGTGGACAACAGGGTCGCTGAGGCAGATCCGATGCAGTGAACGGTGACGGCCGTGCAGCGGGTCTAGAGCGGTGGACATGGAACTCTTTGAACTAGACCACACCCAATGGACACTGGTGAAGCGGATCCTGTACGGTTGGGTAGCTTTCAGAAGTGAGGAAGCAGAGCTTGGGCGGTCGATGACGCCATCGGCATGGTGAACGACACCGCAACTCCTAGATCTAGTGGGTGAGTGTCGGTGAAGCGGCTGCGCGGCGGTCCACGAGACCACAGCTCAAGCCGGTGTGCGCGGTAGTTGTGGAGGGGATGGAGGAGCTTGGGATTTTTGGGAGGGCCGATAGGAAAAATTGGGGGAATCTGGACCATAGAGGTGAGCAGAAAAAATAATTACGATCATGCCCCCGAGCTACCAACTTTAGCATGCCCATTTGTCGACTGAACAATGGGTAGATTTGGAATTTTAAATTCTAAAGTTTTTGAAATGGAAGGGCGCGAAATGCTTCACGGTCGGTGTGTGGTTTTGCCACTCAATTGAGAATTTGAATTTTGCGAGCGCCCATCTGATAATAATAGAAAAATGGTACTCCCCGGTTGGTGGGATATTTTGGCTCAAAGTTTTTGAAACGGTGGGGCGGGAAATGCTTCAAGGTAGGTGGGTGATTTTGCCACTCGATTGAGATTTTGAATTTGGCTAGCCTCCATCTACTAATAGAAAAAAGGTACTAGACCATATGCTATTTGTCTAGGAATTCAAGAGCGAGAGTCACATCCACTAATCATCCACAAACATTGTTTTGCACAGAAACTTGGATACCTTCGATTCACATAGCATAGGCGGTAAATTTTGCTGCTTGACTCAGATTTTAAATTTTGCTAGCATCCATGTAACAATATAAAAATGGTACTACCTCGGTGGGGGATTTTGCTTGAAAATGTTTGAAACAGAGGGGTGCGAAATGCTTCGTGGTCGGTGGGTTATTTTCCCGCTCGATTATGATTTTGAATTTGGATGCCGTCCAAGTTTTAATTACTAGAAAAAAGGTTGTGTAGGTCGAACGTCATTTGGTCAAGAATTTAAGGCAAGAGTCACATCAACCGATGCCTCCGATTCAAACGGGGTAGGCGGTAGGTTTTGGTGGTCGACTATGATTTTGAATTTAGAGATTGTCCAAAGAATAATTTAAAAAATGGGCCGTTCTCCCTCTATTTCAGGGATCCAAGTCAGGGAGAGTGATTATCTACCACGCGTATGAAAATGCAGATCTCTGATACAAGAATGTTTGTTTAACATAACAACAACAAAATGTCTGAAGTAGCTCTGGTTCAAGCATGTGAAAATGGTGTGCAACCAAGGTTTACTAATTATTTAGGTGTCGGCAGAAACTCTTCTACAGGAAGCACTAATTAAATGGTAGTACTAATTCAGATCAAATAAAAAGCTTGCTGTGAAACAAATACTCCTACTACAACATACTATCAAAACACAAACACCAGCTAGAGTATATGTAGAACACATAAAACAAGATTTCATCACGCATACACTACTATATAGAGAACACCATTCCATCATATAAAACAATGTTTTATGAGACACATATAGGCCCCCAAAACGAATAGACAACTCTAATATTCTAGCCCCTATCGCTATGACTACAGCACAAACAAAAGTTGCCGCTATAGTTCCATCAGCTACCAAAAAACAAACATCAGACTACAACTCCAAATAACACAACCTGGACAAACACATGCTTGCCCAAACAAGCCTTGCTTGTTCGTCCGAGTGTTATTTTCATCTCCTTGATGTTGCAGTCTAAATCAGTTGTGTTGCTGACATGACTTCCTTTTTGTTTCTTTGATTTAGCACTCCGAATCACGTCGGTTGCTGAAGGAAATGATCAAAATGATTAGCAAAATCATAGGTGTACAAAAATGCAAGGGTTGCACATGAATGACTTCATTAACCAGGTGTCATAATGTAGGGATGTAAAGTACACCAACATTTATGAGATCTGAACTTCTTAGACTTCATGCTGCTGAGATATAATTCGAATACTCCCTCCTTCGCCCATATAACCACCATTTCTCTATCCTCAAATGTGCAGAGTAACCTTACTGCATCTTTCCCACCATATGCCCATGATTTCTCAAGTCCAAGGAGAGTATCCAACTCAACCTTTATATGAGGCACCCAAGCTTCCCATTTGCCTATTGATGATCTTGCACTGGACAACGTGTTTAGAGTGAATTCTCTTATAACCGCAAGGGCTACATCTCCATTATGCCCCTTAGCGATGACAAAATTGCGTCTGTAAATATCATGTGTCTCATGGGGCACTCAATATAACACAGTTTTGTTGTCATGTTGTTGAAGGCAATTATATATCTGGAGTTCATTGTTGGCCAGTACAAAATGTCCCCTATGAGAGTTGATGGCATGTGATCAATCTTAGCTAGCATCTCCGTAGGTTCAATCCAGTCCTCCCATTTTCCTAACTCTGATGAGTACCTCTGCACCAATGCTTGGTTACCATTGGTTACTATACAAACAACCCAGAAATTGCTGCAATAGTGTGAAGACAATTGCCCATGATTTCTCGAACAGATAATTGTGCCACTATCATATTCACGTCTCCACCAAATTGGTGGTTCTGGTATCACTGTTTCACTTTCACTAATTGGATCCCAGGCCTTTATCATGTTAGAACGTTGTGGATAATGAAGTAGCACCCTACCATTGCGACATCCGAGTACATATGGTTTGTAGGCTTTATGTACTTCCACCAGCCTGTTCAGCTTCTAGAAGATGGATAGGTCAAGATTATGATCTGTTAAGAATCGAGCGTCCTCAGAGCTATTGATGAAAAACCCAAGTAACAACATTCCTCTGTTGTGTGACAGGGTTAGCCTTTTGAAATTGTTGCTTCCCATGAAATCCATCCAACATTTTTGGGCGACTGATGCCCTCAGTATGCAGGATGGGTGCGGAGGAAGCCTAACAAGAATATGACCAAATACATCGCTTGGCAAGTCGTTGAATGTTGCATATGTTCTTCCGCCGAAGTTGGTAGGATGATGCAAATAGCACAAGTGCATCATCAGAATTAAGTAAACAACACAATGCACAATGCACAACCCTAAAAAAGAATTAAGTAAACACCACAATGCATCATACAATTTGACAGAAAAATTTATCATTGAAATTTCCTAAACTGCACGCATCTGAAAAACTACCTAAAAAGCAGAGTATGTCAACAAAATAACCTAAACAACACAAGGAATCAACCAGAGTAGTACGAAAGCACCGCAAAATGCTTCAGCATGTCAGAACTGGGCAAAGGGAATGAACAACTTTTCTTTTTTTAGGTCACCGGGGAGGACAAAAAGGCCCCCACCTGAATTTTCTGGTTTTATCATAAAGAAGGGGAGAAAAAATGGACGCAGCTTCAGTGACTTGGTGAACCCAAGTCTCACGGTGACTTGCCCCAAGATCCACCTTCCATCTTAGATCAAACGTATGATAGTAGTTTTGAACTAAAAAGTAAAACTATTCAAAAAAATTGACAAAAAACAGTAAATCATCTGTGCCTAGGTTTGAATCCTGTGAAAGTTTCATCCCATTCGGAACACTAGCTTGTGATTAAATAGATTTTTATGTTCCCAGTACTACTAGTTTAAACTAATATCCACTGCATCCAGAAAAAACCCTAGAGCAGAATACACACAAGAGGGAGGAAGTCAGGGAGAAAAAATCCAACGTAGAACTTACAATGGGGTCGACAAGTTCTAAGCAGATGGAGCAGGCTCCTCTGACGAATGACGATCCACAGCCGTTGACGCTAAAGAAGCACGACCACGAGCTGACGCATTCCTAGCATCCCACACAGCCGTCGCTTTGGCAGCGGCAGCCAACATAGCCGAATTTTTTCTAGCAGTAGCCAATGAGGATTTCGACTGCACCTCCACCGCTTTCCAAGCATCACTCAACACTGCCCAAGACTCCGATGCGGTACAAGCATCGGCCTCCGCATCTGCTTCACATGTATCTGCTGGTGTTGCTTCAGCATCCACCTCTGCTTTACAAGCATCCGCCGATGCAGCAAATGCTTCCGCCAATGCCGATTCCATTTCCTGTAAATGCCACCGGCTTATTTAGCTTCCAATGCCCAAAAATAAATGCATTCTATCCTTCAAAACGCCCGTAATGGCTAGAGGTTGGGGACGTACATACCAGCGAACGGCGGTGCGTTGGTGTTCGATGGTGGAGCTGTGGGGACAGTCCGGTCGAGGGAGGGTGGCCAGGCGTAGAAGATGAAGATGGGGTCGAGGGGCACATGACTGAGCTTCCTCAAACTCGAAACTAACTTTTGCCCCACTATTTTTTTTTGCAAACCCCGCTTTTTTAGGGGAAACCCCCGTTGTATTAATAGTATCAACCACACGACTGATACAAGTTTGTGCACTTGCGTCGCTCAGTTTCCCGCCTACATACATCAAGTTTGTGCACTTATTCGTGTGATACAATGAATTGTTGGGTAAAATATTCCAAGTGGTAGAAGCCTGCCCTTTTTATGACATCAAGATCTAGAGTTCAAACATTGACCTAAAATTCCACAATCTACAACTATAAGTTTTGGTTTACTCCCAGAAACATGCTAACAAATCACTCGCAACTGGCATTAACATCATCATTAACATATCTCAGAAGGAAAAAAATGAAAGATAAAAAACCACCACAAGTTCGAATAAGATGACCATTGTTGCCAAATATAGTCACATAAAGCCAGGTCCAATATATATGTCATAATGGTACATCAAATATATAGATTGGTGGAGACCACCACCAGCAGAGCAAAAAAATAGTTATAGTACCTGACTTAATAAACAGTCATCCTCACAAGAGACCTAGACCCTTTAAAAATGAAAGTAGAGCGGTCAATATGGTTTACAGATTTCCTCATGTTTTGCAGGATCAGGACTGTATGAGCGTGGAGAATCTCAAATTTCTATCAGGGTCTCATTTGCTTCTAGGGCTGAATTCAAAAGATTGTCAGTTTGCATTCCCACATGTTCCAAGATACGGTCGTACACCTGGCCAATCAGCTCGTCAAAATCCACATCAAGCGACTCGAGAACTAAGTTGTCAACCACAAACTTTTGAAAATCAACAGCAACATCATCAGCAACTGAAACTGATGTATTCCATCCTGCAGTCAAATCAGCTATCCACTTAGTGGATGTGGACACTTCTTCCTTCAGGCGCCTAATCTGTTTGTCCTAGTGTTTCACTTTCTCTTGAAGGCAGAAAATCATGTGTCTATGAGATTTGTATTTCTCTCGAAGATGGGCAATTGTCAAATCCTTGTAGTGACCAGCACCATTACGCCATGAGCAATATGAGTAAGGTGGAAACTGCAGATAACAAATCCAAAATTAAACAAGATTCTCATTTCAAAAAAAATAAACCAAATTCTCATTTTAAAAAATCCAAATTCAGTTGCACACATCGTGCAAGCTCCATAGTGGTACCGCAAATGGGAAAGAACCATAAAGGCATATTGCCCAAACATGGGAAACAGAATCGACATGAAAAGGGCCGTACTTTAGGGTTTGCCTTCTTAGCTGGCACATGAGCAGTCCTAGCCTTAGTAAGTTGGAACAGATCAGAATGACTTTGTTTCTGCAAATCATGATGCAACAAAAACGATCAGTATATTTTAGGGGACATTTTAAGTAATAAAGCGTTGTTTATCGAAAAAAATGTTTTCGGGGACAAAGCATAGGTTACTAAAATTCTAACAAAGTAGCTAGATACATAAAAACACTTGGCACTCGATAATTCCTCCTCCACGGGTGGGACATGGGCATGATGCTAAATGAAATGTAGCAAAACTAGTAAATTTTAGGAAAGAACGCATCAACTTTGCAATGCAAAGAAGGATACGTGCATTAATCTGATGCCAAGGATTGGGCGTGTCCCCCTTTAACAAAAAATATAATTTAAAGAACTTAGCAATGCAGGACATCAGCAAACAGCAATCTGTTTATGAACGATATGTAGCAAATTACATCCGCATTGTTCAACAGAGGACCATTCTGTGAAATAAAGCCAGGGGCAAGATTCCCATCCTCATAAGACTCTTCTTGGCAGCATATACTTACCTATTTTTAGTGGACCTTATAACTAATTCCATGGCTACATCCATGGTGATCCCAGCTTCCTAACATGGCATATAGATCTACTATTTCGAATAGCAATCACCTAAACAACTATCCGGATGGTTGCGGACTCACCGGAGATTGCACTGATGCGATGGAAAGGTGGACGTTGCTGGGTAAAGAAGGTGCGCGACGAGGGAGGTGCACAAATCTGCAAAAAATGTAGCGATACTCGTATATAGATAGAGATAGCAGTAACACATAGACCAGATCAATTAGTAGTAACCACAAACTCCAGACAGGCTGTAAGCATACTGTCAACTACTCCCATATTAATTAACCTAGTGTAATTTAACGTGGCAGTACTATGAGATGGTGAGTACTAGTAAACAAAAGGAGATTACTTTATTATTAGTGGAATCTACAACCAGCCACCAAAAGCATCATGAGCATGCTAAATATCTAGATTGTAGACCATACTTGGTTAAGAACCTAATGTCCAACTCTAATTAACCAAATCTAAGAGCATTTATCCTATTTACGACTGAGTGCAGTGAGTTGGAGACATCTGTTAACTCTGCAGCCATCTCCTCGGCATGCATCTGATGGCGGTCCTGCTCCTCCTCTTGGAGGTCATCATGGATCTCAAGATGTAACCACATCGACATCATCGTGCACTGCAGCCAAAGTGAGTGCGATAGATCTACCCAGTGGACAAACGTGCAGCGCTCACATTCGTAGTTGCAACCCAAGAACCTGCGGATAAAGTGCATTCCATCGAACGCGACGCAACGACGAGGTGCCAGGGCACAGTCGCACCATAGCCGGAGATCTGCATCGGTAACGATGTCGTACCACTCTGCGTCTACCATCCGTGCCAGCATCTAAACCCAGGAAACATCATTGATCAAGACGGGTAGAATAGAGAAAAACCCCAAAAGGAGAGAACCCATAAGCTGAATTCGAGAAAATGAACTGATACCATGAAATCTGGTGTACTTATCCTAACCCGTCCGCCTTGCGCATCAAGATCCCTCGTCGTTTGCTGGACCGGCATGACTGAATTCACCGACATTGCTCAAAAAAAGAGCGCACCTTCAAAGCCTAGCACAGAGGCTTCATGGAGAAGGAAGAGGTAGGGAGCCAGTCCTCACATTCGCTGGATACTACTCCTTATTGGATTTAACTCGACCACTGATAACTAGGGCCCGCGCTAGAGAGCCCGTGGGCCCCCAAACATCACTCACCTAGTTTGACTTGCATTATATGGAGTACTTTTGGAAAACAGATCAAAACTCAATAAATAAATCAAAGGCCCCCTCTCTTTTTCCGAAAACCCATTACAAAACGGAGACGCTCACAAATGCATACACACACTCACCCCTATGAATGCAGGTACGCACACCCTACACCTATGAGCACTTCAGAAAGACTGGATCTTGAGACTGATCCTGCGGGGCTTGAGCTTGACGAAGTCACCATAGGCACCTCGCTATATATTGACGAGAATGTTGCCTCTCACTACCCTCATAACCATCCTTCAAAGTAGAGCGTAGAGGCTTCGTGGCGAAGGAAGTGCTAGGGGGTCGGAGCTCACATTCGCTGGCTGCTATGGGATGTAATTGAACCACTAATAATGTCCCCCCCCGTAGTGAGCCCATAGACCCTAGACACCAGCGACCATTACAATTACTTTGGAAAACTGATCAAAACTTAATATAAACAGAAGGCCCATCTCTCTCTTTTTTGGAAAAATCCACTACAAAACACACACGCTCACAAATGCATACACACACTCACCCCTGTGAATGCATGAACGCACATCCTACCCCTATGAGCACCTCCGAAAGATTGTGTCTTCAGACTGTCCAGTGAGGGGCTTGAGCTTGACGAAGTCACCATAAGCACCTCGCTATCGACGGGAATGTCGCCTCCTACTGCCCTTGTAACCATCCTTCAAAGCCAAGCATCAAAGCTTCATCAAGAAGGGTGGACATGATGGTTCTAGAACATGGTGGAGTTTGCTCTAGATACTATTCAACTCGAATCCAACTACTCTGAACCATTGGATCTAATAGACCAATAGTCATGATTGGTGTTATGGATCCAATTCAAAACTACCTACCCATATTTGCCCACTTGAATGACTTTATGTTGATTTATCGAAAATAGGTCAAATTTGAACTAGTATAAGTAAATTTTAGGTTACTATGGAAGTTCTACGGAAAAGCTTTTGGAGGTACCCATCGGGGGGTCACAACTAATATATGAGAAACCATCCAACGAGGGTTTTGACGACAAGTTGGATCAATCCTCGCAAATCCAAACATTTTGCTAACTGTTGGATCTTCTTTTCCATTCTTAGCATCTAGAAAGATTCTACTAATAGTCTGAGAATGATGAATGCTAGTATGTGCAAACTGTTGTCGGATTGATGACAAGTACGCCATGAGGGGGTCCTCGAGGCGGGCGGAAGAGAGGGGTGTGAGACGTATGGTGTTCTGGGACCGTGAGCACACAAGTTTACCCAGGTTCAAATCCACCGGCTTTGGACAGATCCTACTCCTGTTAGCAATCCAGTAATACCGTAGAGCCGGAATATGGGTTACAAGGGTTTCGCCTGTGCGAGTTGAAGGTCTAAAGTGTTGGGTGCCCTAAAGGCTCTCCCTAGGACGACTTATATAGATATCCGGCCTTGGGTTTACAGAAGAGATCTATCTGGCTACGACTAAGAGTCGGTTACAGAGTACATCTTGAACTACAAGTGACATTATGGGCCTAAGTCGGTAAGTCTTCTGGGCCTTCCCGTAGCTAGATTGGACTCCGTGTTCTCTCCCTGACTGGGCCACCCGTGAAGCAAAGCTCTAACCCGAAATGGGCCACCCTGGTCAGTGAGGAACTGTGAGGTTACCCGGAAAGTATATCCCCAATAGTAGCCCCCGGAGGCCTCCAAGATCCAAAGTCGGATTTATCATCGTCTGGCTTGATCTTCGGCTTGCAGAATCTTGAAGGGTTCCTGAAACTTCACAACAAAAAATACAATCCGGGTCTTAAAAATAAGTCGGACCTATCAACAGGTTACTCAGATTTTCCAGCTTGATTTCAAACTAAGCCGGAACTTGGTTTCTAACGCCATCTGACACAAGTCATGGTCAAGTCACGTCATCTGACAGACATCCTGTCAGCACGACCATTGGTGGGTCCGCAGTTCGCGGAACCGAGGCGCCGTTTCAATGCGTACGCGGAGATCGAGGCGACGTAATCATCACATGGGTCCTTCCCAGTTCCTTCCACGACGCGTGGCGGTTACACTGTAGCATTTGCACGAATCTTGGCGCGGTTAGGTGGATATAAGGGGTTAGGATTCTCTCCTTTTCTCTTCACATGTCCTTTGCCTTTTCCTCTCCTCCCAATCTCTCTACCCTCACAGAGCTCCTCCGTTCCTCCCCCAAAAAACCCCAGCGCCGCCCATCTTAGGTCAACTGCTCACCGGAGAAATGGCTTCTTCTTCCTCCTCCGGCTTGGCAGCAGCGGTGGCGACGGCGGTGACGGAGAAAGAAAGCTTCTGTGGGCTCTGGATCCCCTGCGTGCTCGACGACGAGAAGCTCCAGAATGTGAAGAAGGAAGGGCTCCTCCGCACCGGCGACTGGCGGAGCGGCTTCAAGGAAACCATCCTCAACCCGCGCGCCGGCGAGCGGGTCCTCTGCGGCACCCACCTCGACAGAGGTTTGTCGTTTCCTCCCTCGAAGTTCTTCTCCGAGGTGATTGACCATTTCGGAGTTCAACTCCATCATCTTCCTCCCAATTCTCTCTTAGAGATGAGCGCTTACGCTTCTTTGTGTGAGGGCTTTCTCGGCATTAGGCCGAGTTTGACTTTAGTCCGGTACTATTTTCATGTCCGGAGAAACTCTATCACTGTCGGTGTTCCTTACATCACCGGTACTATTAGTTTTTCACTTAGATGTGAGCGCGCATATCCCAAAATCTTAGCTAGTGACTCGGTCAAACAATGGCCAGCCACGTTCTTCTATCATAGAGATATTTCGGCTCCTGGCAAAGCTACTGCTTTGCCGGCTTTTGTTGACGGAGCTGCCACGGCCCAACCGTCTTGGAACGAGGCTGCTCTGGCTCTCTCTGATGATCTGATGCTCGCCAAGAGGCGGATCGAATACATGATCAAACACAAAGGACTGAAGGGTTCTGACTTGGTCCAATGCTGGGTCTCATGTGGGATCCAGCCCCTTCAGTACCACGGAGATCAACTGATGCACTCCATCATGTCGTCCAAGAAAGATTCCCTCCACATCAGCTCCAAATCTTACACCACGTAGGGCTATATAAGCCAGATTAAGTGGCTGATCAGGGACCGAATCGAGAGGAGGATCCCGGAGATTTCTCTGGATATGCATACGGCGAAAAACCCCATAGTGTCGGTAAGCTTCTATCAGTAAGTCTTTATATTTTTTGGTCTTTTAAATAAAATTGCAATACTGATATGTTTTCTTCTTTTCAGCTTGCTGACCTCGCCGAGTCGGAACTTGCCCCGCTCGAAGGATATCCTCCGGAGTTTTCTCAGGAGACAGAGGTAGTGCCATTGCCGGATGCTGCGCTCAAGAAACGCAAGGCTTCGACAGTGGCCGTTGGCACAAAGGAGGTGCCCGTTGTGAAGAGGTAACTTTCAATCACAACTTCCGCCTTTGTACTTTACTCGAATTTCTTTCTAAGATGTAATGTTTTCGACTTTATTACATTCTCAGAGCAAAACCGCTCATCAAGGGCAAGAGGAAAGGGATATCTTCGAAGCCCCTGCGACAGACGAAGCTTACCATAGCTTCTCCTGCCGTAGCTCCTCCGACTCCTGCCCCTCAACCTTCTGCAACGCCGGTGACCATTCCTTCTTCGGTCGTCGCAGAAGATCCGGCTCCTTCCACGGAGCCTATGATCCTTGAATCGCAAACTGACGTCACCATGGGTGAGTCAGGTTTAGATAAGGGTGAACCCTCTTTGGATAATGATCCCTCGGCAGAAACTTTCGCCGAAAACCTTATCAGCAATCCGGGACTTGCCAAGTTTGGCCTGTCCCAGAAATCTGCTGAAGAAATCCAGCGGCTCGCCAGGCAATGCCTGGAGAAAAGCACCTTATCTGCCGAAGAAGAAGCGCAAGAGGCAGAGGACATCAAGTTCTCCGACCTTCTCGCCCAGACGCGCCTTCGCGACGAGAGGATAAGGACCGGTGAGCTTCCAACAACACCGGTGATTCCTCTGACTCTCGCCAAGAAGGTTGTTGTTGAAGTGAACGCGAGTTTGGATAGACTCACTCGCGAACAATATGTAAGTCGGAATTCCAACTCCTGTTTTTCCTTTATTTCATATCATATCCTCTAGCCCCCAAGCATGAAGTAGGATATATAATCCGGGTTTATGCTTCATTAGGATGCCAAAGAATGAACTAGTGTATCCCCCAAGGCTCGTGCTGATATTAGCAAAAAATATTAGCCCGAGTCTTTAGTAGCTTTCGGACTTTGGGTATTCTGACTTATAGAAAGTATGTGCCTATAACCATGATTTTTTGAAGAATGTCTGTGACTAGCGGAGAGAGATGAAGGCTCTCCAACTTAAAAATGCTGAACTTAAAGTCGCCAAGGATGAGGCCGAAGGTAAACATTCCGAGACCCAAACCTTGTCTTTTGTATTTTCAATGTCGAATTTTTTCTGAACTTTTGTTCTATTTGACTTACAACGCTAGTAAAACAATCCTGCGCCATGATTGAAGAGGCCGAGAACCTCAAGACTTTGGTGGTGGAGAACAAGGAGCTGTGCCAAGAGCTAGATAAGCTCAAGGCGGATCATGAAAAGAGCATTTCTCAAATCCTTGATTCCTCCTCCATGGCTACTGATGAGCGTAATCGTCAGATCGCTGCCAAAGATCAAAAAATCTCGACCTCAATAATGAGCTTAGCAGAGAGAGGGACCTTTCCGAGGCGCTCCGAGCTGAACTCCAGAGTCTTCGGGAAGAGAGGACCAAAATTGACGACGTCATTTTCGGTACGTTCCATCTGTCTGACTTGTATTTTTCTTCGACTTCTCTCAATGTCGGATTTTTTCTTTAATTTGTCTTTTGTTTACAAGTCCTCTGAACTTGACGGACTCCACCTCCGTTGAGCCCCGCACCCACTGGCTTACCCAAGTCGGTGACCTACTTTATGACTTCTACCAATCCCTTGAGGACATTGGCGAAGCTCTCAAGATTCCGGACATGCACATCATGTCGGATTTTCAGGTGCGGGACAAGGCAAAGGAGATGCCGCAACTTGTTCGAGACTGGAACATGTCCTACGCGTGGACTACGGCGCAGAACGCTCTCACCATGGTCATGAGCCACCATGGAAACATGGAAATATGGCAAGTGACCAGAGGGTACTGCAAAGTAGATGAAGACGGCCAGGAGCAAGACCTTCAAGCCATCATGCACTCATGCGCTGGATATGGGTGTCGCGTGGCTGATTTGACCAGCTACGAGACCAATTTCTTCACCCGCGTGGACACTCCGCCTCCTCCTCCAGAAGAATCAGCAGTTTCCGACGATGAACGCACCACCTCGGATGCAGACATCTCGGAACGATATCAAGGCGACGTATCCAGCGAGCCGGCAGCTCCTTCATCTCCTCCTGCATCATAGATTGCTAGAAACATTTGTATTATCTGAAAAAACATGATGCGTCTATAAATATGAATTACTATAATTTTGCTAGTGCTAAGCTTTTAATCTATTCAGCACTTTTGGCTTTTAAACATTTTGCGTGCCTGAAATGTTTACATAAGCACTTGTACTTTTTCGTCTATACTTATCGTTTATCTGGCTTTCCACCTCATCCCTTTCGTGAGCCGGCTAAACCTTCTGCCGGAAACTTTGCCGAGCAATAGAGCTCAATTGATAAACTAGTTTAAACTTGGAAACAAAGCTGGCTTCCAGTACCAACAATTCACTACTCGTAAAATGCCCGCATCCAGCAATCAGACAAATAACCAAAGCAAAGACTAGAACTTTTTAGAGTTATACCCGAGGGTAGCAGTTTTAGAATCGTAATTCTATACCAGAATGGACATGAGCATAAAGTACTTTCAAGCATTCTGGGATTTTCGACTATGACATGATCATCCAGAAATAAGATGGTAAAAACATCTCAGAAAAAACTTGAGGCAACCAAATTTTTTATTTCTCACAGAACATGTACATATATATGATTACAAAGAAGGATAAACTAAGAATAAAAGAGATGTAGCTGAGCAATATTCCATGGTCTATCTAACTTATCCGGATTTGTACTGCCTCCATCTCTCTTTCTCTTCTTAGTAGAAGGTCTTTCTTTGACTGGCCTCATGTCAGTTAAGTAGTACGATCCATTGTGCAATACTCGACTAACTAGAAAGGGCCCTTCCCATACTGGGGAAAGTTTGTGCTTTCTTTGTTGCACAAGCCGGAGAACCAAATGACCTTTATTGAAAGATCTATTTCGGACTCTCTAGCTATGATACTTGCGTAACTTTTGCTGATAGGCTGTAGATCTCATTTCAGCAATGACGCGAACTTCTTCGACTAAGTCGAGATCGTTCTGTCGAGAAACCTCGGCATCCTCTTCAATATACGCGGCCACTCTAGGAGAAGTGTGAATGAAATCACTAGGAAGAACTGCTTTTGCACCATAGACCAAGAAGAAAGGTGTGTATCCGGTTGACCTATTCGGAGTCGTTCGTAAACTCCATATTACAGAGGGTAATTCCTCTGCCCAAGCCTCGGCAGTACGTCGTAGTGGTGCTTCGAGTCTCGGTTTCAGGCCTTGTAGGATTAAACCATTTTCTCTTTCGACTTGTCTGTTAGCTTGTGGATGTACGACTGACGCAATGTCAAGCCGGATATTTCGCTCGTTGCAGAATTCAGCCAATTCTCCCATAGAGAAGTTACTCCCGTTGTCCGTGATAATCCTATGCAGATAACCATACCGGATTATAATATCCTCGACAAATCTTTAAGTTGTTGCTCCATCACAACTAGTAACAGGTTTCGCCTCAATCCATTTTGTGAATTTATCCACCATCACTAAGAGGTGAGTAAATCCACTTGGAGCTCGTTTAAATGGTCCTACCATATCAAGCCCCTAGGCCGCAAAGGGCCATGTTATAGGTATTGTTCATAGCTGATCAGCCGGAACATGAGCTTATTTGGCATACTTTTGGCAGCCTTTACATGTCTTGACTAATCGTTCGGCATCTGCCTGAGCTGTAAGCCAGAAAAATCCGTGTCTAAAAGCTTTTGCCACTAAAGATTTGGCTGCAGCGTGGTGACCACACTCGCCTTCGTGGATTTCTCTTAAGATTTCCACTCCTTCTTCCGGTGATACGCAGCCTGAAAAAACCCAGAAACACTCTGTCTATGGAGCTCGCCTTTAGCAATAGTATAGGCTTTTGCTCGTCGGATAATCTGCCGGCTCAGCACCTCGTCTTCGGGTAACTTGCCATCTACCAAATAATTGAGGTAGGGTTGAGTCCAGCTGGGAATTACAGCCAGAACTGCTATCAAAGGTGAGTCGGATTTAGTCGGATATTCCTTATCTACTCCCTTTATTGAGGGAACTTTGAGGTGCTCTAAAAAAGCGCCATCCGGGACTTCTTTCCGCGCAGAGCCTATCCGAGATAGTGCAACTGCTTCCTCTTTTTCTACTCGAGGGATGTGTTGAACCTTAAACCCTTCGAACAATTTAGATAGATCATCCACGACAGCTTTATATGCTGCCATGTGTTTATTTGCATTACAAATATCCGACACTTGTTGAGCAACAAGATCCGAATCTCCATAACACATCAAACGTCGGATGCCAATATCCTTAGCAATCTGGATTCCATGTAGCAGTGCTTCATACTCGGCAATATTGTTTGTTGTTGTGAAGTGGATCTGCAACACGTATAAAAGTTTATCTCCTTGGGGTGATTTGAGCACCACGCCAGCCCCCGAGCCCCCTCGAGCCTTAGACCCATCAAAAAAGAGGGTCCAATATTCCGAATCAGGGAGGATTATGTTCTCCTTCGTCTCTGTCCAATCAGCGACAAAGTCAGCCAGGATCTGGGATTTGATTGCTGTCCAAGGTTTATACTCAATATCAAAAGCTGAAAGCTCTATGCCCCATTTGGCGACGCGTCCTGTGGCGTCACTATTGTTGATTATATCTCTCATGGGAGCTGTGCTCACCACGGTAATTGGATGCTCCTGAAAGTAGTGTCGTAACTTACGAGATGCTAGAAAAACACCGTAAGACAACTTTGGATAGTGTGGATACCGATGTTTTGATTCTCTAAGGACCTCGCTGACAAAGTAAGTCGGACGCTACACCAGGTGTTCCTGATTTTTCTCTAGTCTCTCCACCACCATGACGATACTACCAACCTTATTTTTCGCAGCAAGATAGAGCAACATCGGTTCCTGAGGTTCCGGCGCTGCAAGGATAGGAGCAGATGAGAGTACTTTCTTCAGGTCTTGTAGTGCAGCTTCAGCTTCGTCAATCCAAACAAAATCCTTGGTCTTTTTCAGGAGTTTGTATAATGGTGCGGCTCTTTCACCAAGCCGGCTTACAAATCGACTGACCGCAGCGATGCAACCAGTTAATCTTTGAACGTCCTTCAGGCGAGTTGTCCTAGAAATATTGAGTATAGCCTTGATTTTGTCGCGGTTCACCTCTATACCTCTTTGAGACATGATGAAACCTAACAATTTTCCGAGTGATATTCCAAACAAGAATTTCTTCGGGTCAAGGATGATGTTGTATTTTCGTAGATTAGCGAACGTTTCCTCCAAGTCGGAAATCAGCGTTTCCTTCTTTTTGGACATCACCGCAATATCATCCACGTATGCATGTGCGTTGTGTCCGAGTTGGTCGTGGAGGCAACGCTGCATCGTGCGATGGTACGTAGCTCCTGCGTTCTTCAGCCCAAAGGGCATTGTAACAAAACAGAAGGTTCCGAAAGGGGTTATGAATTAAGTTTTGACTTTGTCAGATTCCTTCATCCGGATTTGGTGATAGCCGGAATATGCATCGAGAAAACAGAGGAGTTCCGAGCCTGCCGTAGAATCGATAACTTGATCAATTCTAGGCAGAGTGAACGGATCTTTTGGACAAGCCTTGTTCAAGGTAGTATAATCAACACACATCCTTAAATCAGTGGTGTCCTTTTTAGGGACGATTACAGGATTGGCCGACCACTCAGTGTGGATGACCTCTTCTATGAATCTGGCTAGCTCGAGCCGCGCTAGTTCCTTAGCTATTGCCTTACGCTTTTCATTGCCAAAACGTCGTAGAGACTGTTTGACGGGTTTAGCGTTTGGGTTTACATTTAAAGAGTGCTCGGCAAGTTCCCTAGGTACTCCAGTCATGTCAGATGGCTGCCATGCGAAGATACCTTGATTTGCTTGGAGGAACTTGACGAGCACGCTTTCCTATGTGCTACCTAGGCCTACACCTATCTGGGTCACCTTGGAGGGGTCATCATCCTTCAACGGCGTCTTCTTCGTCTCATCTGATGCCTGGAACTCCGGATTTGGCTTTGTCACCTCCTTCTTCGTTGCGGGCATCTTGGACGGATCTATGCTCTTCTTGATCTCCTGGTACTCCTAGGCATGCAGCACAACTTCAGCAAAGGCGACATTTCCATCCTCGCACTCTCGTGCTTTCTTCGGGTCTCCCCTGATGGTGATCACGTCGTTGGGACCTGCAATTTTCATCATATTGTAAATGTAACACGGACGAGCCATAAAAGCCCAGTAAGCTAGACATCCAAATATAGCGTGATACGCGCTCTTGAATGGGACCACTTCGAAGGAAAGTGCTTCCATCCGATAGTTCTTTGGAGTTCCAAAGGTGACATCCAAAGTAATCTCTCCTAGGGAATTAGCTTGTCTTCCTGGGACAACTCCGTGAAAGATCACAGAGCTATGGTTCAGCTGGGTTTCCGAGATCTTCATCCGGCGTAGCGTTTTGACATAGAGAATATTCATGATGCTACCACCGTCCATGAGGGTCTTGGAGAAACCATAACCGTCAATAAGTGGGTTGACGATTAAGGCGTAATTTCCTCGCCTGTGCAACTTAGGTGGATGATCAGCGGTCAAATGTGATTGCCACTTCTGACCAGTCTAAGTATTGGGGGACAGCCAGAACTATTGCGTTGAGTTCGTGTAGAACTGCTTTCTTGACCTTTGCTGGTTGAGATCCGAGGAAAGTGATGTAAGTGTCCTTCTTTGTGGGAAAAGTTTTCTTCCCTTCCGGCTTGGTATTTGAAGCATCAGCTTCCTCCATGTCGGAATCTTCCTTGGTCTCTTTGTCCTTTCGGGATTTTTCTTTCCCTACTTCCGCTTAGCTTTGTAGCCCGCCGTGTCATCTCTTTTGATGTCATCATTGAAACGACATTCGGCGTTGGTGTGGGACGAGCCCCCATTGGCGTCTAGGTGATGGACACATGGGTTATTGGCAATGTCGGCCCAAGAGTAGGTTTTGCCTGGTTACTGGTCTCCTCTACCTTGGACCCTTGATGTCCCACGCCCACGCCCGCGCCCTCCACCGCGCCCTCCTCGTCCTCCAGACCCGGAAATAGTAGTAACCACCGCTGTTTCTGTGTTGGGTTTCTCTTCCGAGGTATTTTCGTGCTTCTGAGCTTGTTGCTTTGGTTGTCTTGCCGGCTGAGGCACAGCTAGGACATTGAGTAATCCCTCTGCATCGTCGTCAGCATCTGCATACTTGCTCACTATTTCTATCATCTCTGCCAAATCAGTGACCTTGTCACACTTCAGGCGGTGACGTAGTATACCAATTGGGAGTCCTGCGATGAAAGCTTCAATCGCGGTTTGATCATTTACTCCTTCATAGGAGTTCTTGGTGTCGATCCATCGTCCGAGGTAATCCCGGCAAGTTTCTCTGGCTTTTTGGGTGCAACGTTGTAGGTCTCCGACCGTACAGGGCCTCCGATATGTGCCTTCGAAATTCCGAAAGAACGCACTTTGCATGTCATACCAGTTATGGATGGTGTTCTCCGGAAGTTCATTGAGCCTTGATCGTGCCGTCTTTCGCAACATAAGTGGGAGATATCGGGTTGCGACCAGGCTGTTTCCGCCTTTAGCGATGCAGCAAGCTTGGAAAAAATCCTGTAGCCAGGTGTCTGGCCGAGCAATGTCGTCGTAGGCTTGGATATGTCTTCAGATGGCAAATCCTTCTGAGAATCTTGTAGCTCTAATGCGTGGTCCGAAGCATTTTGGGCCCACGTAGATATCATCGTTTTCATAGCGCCGCGCCTCTATGTTGGAATTGATCTTGTGCCTTGCGTCGTTCAGGGATATAGATCGTCTTGAATGTCGCCTGTGGCTGCGGTGCCTTGGAGCCGGACTCCGGCTTCTGTCACCACCTCCTCCGCCACGTCGTCCTCCTTGTCCCCCTTAGGAGCCGTTGTGATGACTGCTTGGTGGAGAGGGTGGGGCATCTGAATTGTTTCCGGCTGATCGCCTGCCTCCGTCCGGAGCGTCATTATTCTGGTTCCGGGGAGGGTCTTCACTACGACGAGCCCCCTGCCAGCTCGTGCCAGCATTGTTTCCGTCATTCCTTCGTCCGTCGTTCCCACTACGATGAGGGTCAGCCGGACGGCTTGTATGTCTAGGAGGTGGCATTTTTTGACGATCCTCCTCCCGACATTTCTCTTTATCTTCTCCCCTTCGATCGTTAGACTCTCGCCGGGGAGGGTTCCTCGGAGTCAGTGTAGCAATGGCCTCTTTTTCGGCCGCTGGGGCGACATTGCTCCAGTCACGCGCAGTTCTGTGATGCTGTCCTAACGATCCGGTTCTTCAATAATTGTCTTCCCGGCGTTCGGGGCGATGATACTGCTCCCGGACGCGATGGGGTCTTACGTCAGCCCATGCCGGATCTGTGCGACATTGGTCGGAATCCAAGACCAATTTTTGACTTCCGGACAGGGTGACCTTTTGCTGCTCCAACCCCTTGTTGAGTAGTTTGATACCCAAACGGATCTCCTCCGATCCTGGATTAGTCGATAAAATTTCTCGGGCTGCCACGGTATTCTGTACTGGGGTTGGATATACCCAATCTCCTTTGCTATCCTTCCGTGGCTTCCCCATCTCATCTCCGAAAAGGATGGCACGGACATGTGGGAATTGGTCGTCGTTGGTGTGACGGTTCCATGTCTTCTGATGCAACCGAGACATGTAATCCTTGGTTGCCATGCGTTTCTTCTCCTCCTCAATGTTTTTGGCTTCATCCAGGAGTTGTTGACAACGCGCTTCTAGGGCTTGGGCCCTTTCGTCCAGCTCTTCAGCAGTAAGTTCTGCAGCTGTAGGGATAGGTGTGGTTAATGCAGCATCGATGAGTTTACACGCACCTTCCGTGATCACGTGTCCATCCACCGATTTTTGTTTTCTCGGCTCGTCTGGGATAAGTGCTCCATCCGAGTCTTCTTCGTATTCCTCGGCAATCACCTCTTCTGGCAGAGGGTCTTTTGCCGGGGTATTGTTCTGCTTGTTCTTCTTCTTTACCTTCTTAGCAGCGCCGGTAGCAAAGACGGCTTTGGGTCCGTTTCTCGGAGTCAAGCTCTGATTGGTACTTTCGGACATCTGGACTTCAGGATTATCTCCGACGTCCATGTCATCCTGTGCTTTGGGGAGTGTTCCCTGGATCCTTCATCCATGGCTTCTCTTTCTTCTACAGCTTTGGAGTTATACTCCTCTTCATATTCCACGTAGAACTTTTGGAAATCCGCTGACATCATCGATTCATCCGAGGATGCGGGTACGTCGGTGTTTGTTCCAATCGCCTCCAGCACAGAGTCGGTGTTTTCTCTAGCATCGGCAGAGCCGGATCCAGATCCCACATATCCGACGAAGTGCGACGTGTGCGTCCTGAGGTACCTGTGGCTTTCACAATCGGCCATGTCGAAACTTTTGATGGTCTCGAGAATTGCATCCGCGCTTTCGCCTTGCAGTATCATACGTCATAGTGTGTGCCTCAGGAAAGGCATGTCTGTCCCGGCGTCATTAGAGCCGGAATCAGTGTCGTTGATATGTTCCTCCTGAATTTCGACTTCCATGGGTGGGTCGATCTGGGATCCGGCTTCTCCAGGGAGATCCACTCCAGGTTCGACTTGCAGCTAGGTCTTCTTCAGGCTCGGATTTCTCCACTATCTCCGCAACTGGTGCGGGCTGGGTGGGATTAGTGTTTCCTAAGATCCGGAATTCTGCCGCCTCCGTGGACAAAGGGGATCTAGAAGATTCTTCTACCTCTATCATCACCGCTGGGGTGGGTGGGGCAGGTTCAGCGAAATCGATGTAAACATCGATCTCGCCAAAAGACATGATTGTGTAGGAAGTCACGACCTCCCTAGCCAGAATCCAAGTCTCGTCGAGAACGATGAGAGGGACGTCGCTGGCGCAGAGGATGCGACCGACGGCGATAGTCTCGCCGATTCAGATTCTTGCAGATTCCGCTCGGAACGTAGATCCGAAGCTTAGTTTCCCCACGGTGGGCACCATCTGTCGTCGTACTGATGACAAGTACGCCATGAGGGGGTCCTCGAGGCGTGCAGAAGAGAGGGGTGTGAGATGTACGGTGTTCCGGGACGGTGAGCACACAAGTTTACCTAGGTTCGAATCCGCCGGCTTTGGACGGATCCTACTCCTGCTAGCAATCCAGTAATATGGCAGAGCCAGAATATGGGTTACAAGGGTTTCGCCTGTGCGAGTTGAAGTTCTAAAGTGTTGGGTGCCCTAAAGGCTCTCCCTAGGATGGCTTACATAGATATCCGGCCTAGGGTTTACAGGAGAGATCAATCCGGCTACGACTAAGAGTCGGTTACAGAGTACATCTTGAACTACAAGTGACATTATGGGCCTAAGTCGGTAAGTCTTCTGGGCCTTCCCGTAGCCGGATTGGACTCCATCTTCTCTCCCTGACTGGGCCACCCATGAAGCAAATCTCTAACCCGAAATGGGCCACCCTGGTCAGTGAGGAACTGTGAGGATACCCAGAAAGTATATCCCCAACACAAACCTCAAAACACACACTTCATTGCTCAGTTTTAGGGTCCTTGTGCTAAATGCATGGACTTGGATGCAATTTTTATTTTTTGTAGGTCCTTCATATATAATTTGTACTTCCACCGACCGTGTTCACTCTCAAGCACCTCGCTCCTACGAGACCAACCATTAGATCGGCCATTTGTAGTACTTCTTATCTTATATTTATCTTTTCTTATCTCTTACAATACCATACCATGCACTTCATATAGTGTATGGATTAACTTTGAACATTGACCGTTGGATCAAGACTGGCAAATCCAAACATTGCTATCCGTTGGATCTTCTTTTCCATTCTTAGCATCTAGAAAGAATCTACTAATAGTCTTTAGCACGATGACCGCTAGTATGTGTAAACCTCTAGCTCAAAACACATACTTCATTGCTCAGTTTCAGGGTTGTCCTTGTGCTAAATGCATGGACTTGGCCGCAATTTTCATTTTTTATGAGGTCCTTGATGTAAATTTTAATTCTACCCACCGTTTTAACTCTGAAGCACCTTGCTCCTATGAGAACTACCATTAGATCGGCCATTATTCGCAGTACTTCTTATCTTATCTTTATATTGTCTTATCTCTTACGTATAATACCATACCACTTCATATAGTGTATAGATTAACTTTGAAACATTGACCATTGGTTCAAGACTAGCAAATCCAAACATTGCTAACCGTTGGATCTTCTTTTCCATTCTTAGCATCTAGAAAGATTCTACTGATAGTCTTGAGCATGATAAACAATAGTATGCACAAACCTCAAAACACATAGTAGTTCGTTACTCGGTTTCAGGGTCCTTGTGCTAAATGCATGGAATTGGATGCAATTTTGATTTTTTATGAGGTCCTTGACGTAACTTGTACTTCCACCGACAAGCTCGAGCACCTCTCTCTTATGAGACCTACCATTAGATCGGCTATTCCCAGTACTTCTTACCTTATCTTTATCTTGTCTCTTATCTCTTACAATACCATATATACCAGCACTACATAGTGTAGGGATTAACTTATTTTGAACATTGACCATTGGATCAAGGCTGGCAAATCCAAACATTGCTAGCCGTTGAATATTCCTTTCCATTCTTAACATCTATGAAGATTCTATTGATAGTCTTTAGCATGATGAACACTAGTATGCGCAATCCTCGAAAGACACAGTACTTCATTACTCAGTTTCAGGGTCCTTGTGCTAAATGCATGGACTTGGATGCAATTTTCATTTTTTATGAGGTCCTTCATGTAAATTGTAATTCTACCCACCGTGTTAACTCTCAAGCACCTCGATCTTACAAGACCTACCATTAGATCGGCCATTCGCAGTAGTTCTTATATTATATTTTATCTTGTCTCTTATCTCTTACAATACCATACCACTACATAGTGTAGGGATTAACTTTGAACATATTAACCGTTGGATCAAGACTGGCAAATCCAAACATTGTTAACCATTGGATCTTTTTTCCACTCTTAGCATCTTGAAAGATTCTATTGATAGTCTTTAGCACGATGAACGCTAGTATGCGCAAACATAAAAACACATAGTACTTCATTGCTCAGTGTCAGGATCCTTGTGCTAAAATGCATGGACTTGGATGCAATTTTTATTTTTACGAGGTTCTTGATGTAACTTGTACTTCCACTGACCGTGTTAACTCTCAATCACCTTGCTCCTACGAGATCTACCATTGGATCGGCTATTCGCAGTACTTCTTATCTTACCTTTATATTGTATCTTATCTCTTACAATACCATGCATACCACCACTACATAGTGTAGGGATTAACTTATTTGAACATTGACCATTGGATCAAGACTGGCAAATCCAAACATTGCTAACCGTTGGATCTTATTTTCCATTCTTAGCATCCTGAAAGATTCTACTCATAGTCTTTAGCACGATGAACACTAGTATGCGCAAACATCAAAACATATAGTACTTCATTACTCGGTTTTAGAGTCCTTGTGTTAAATGCACGGACTTGGATGCAATTTTCATTTTTTATGAGGTCCTTAATGTAACTTGTACTTCCATCGACCGTGTTAACTCTCAAGCACCTCGCTCTTACAAGACCTACCATTAGATCGGCCATTCGCAGTACTTCTTATCTTATCTTTATCATGTCTCTTATCTCTTACAATACCATACCACTACATATAGTGTAGGGATTAACTTTGAACATTAACCATTGGATCAAGACTGGCAAATCCAAACATTGCTAATCGTTGGATCTTGTTTTCCATTCTTAGCATTTAGAAAGATTCTACTGATAGTCTTTAGCACGATGAACGCTAGTATGCGCAAACCTCAAAACATAGTACTGCATTGCTTAGTTTCAGGGTCCTTGTGCTAAATGCATGGACCTGGATGCAATTTTCATTCTTTAGGAGGTCCTTGATGTAACTTGTACTTCCACCAACCGTGTTAACTCTCAAGCACCTTGCTCCTACAAGACCTACCATGGTTAAAAGAAAATGCAACCGCCCCAATTATCACACAAACTGGACCACGGTTTCTTATACGTAATACCCAAGTTTTTAGTACTATGATTCATAGCTAACTTTGTGCACTTCGGTGACTTCTTTTCAATTTAACGAAATTAAGTCAAACTTTAGCTACAAGTAAGTGTGATAGATTTCTCATGAATTAAATTATCTTTTCGGAGGTAGATGTGTGCATCTTCTTGTAGAAAACAATGTCGTTGGTGCGAGTTTCCAACTATCAGGCAAGAAAATTCTCAATTTTTTGAGTGAGGACGAGATAATTCTTTTCCATAAAGAAAGTCTGAAGAATATGGATCTCAATGCCATAAGCCAAACTTCTAGACATATTAGCTAGGTGGACCAATGTGTTTTACTTACGATTCCCATGTTTTATGAGTTTTCAAGGTTCCTAGCTGACCCCGTCCACTTGTTGAATGACTTTATGTTGATGTATCGAAATAAAAGGTCAAATTTGAACTACAAGCAATAAATTGTAGGTTGGTTTGAAAGCTTTATGTAAAACAATTTTGGGGGTACCCATCGAGCGGTAAATTAGTATATCAGTTGACGACTGTTCGACTTCTAGCTACTAAGATTTTGCATCTTGAAAATTTTGAACCCCTTTTGAAAATGATCACATGAAATAAGGAGAGGGGAAATGATTTTTCTATTCTCTATGGTCAACATAGAAGCTTGGGGTGCACCTTAGGCTTAAATATACTTTATAGTTTCGACTATGTATAAGGTGAACCTTAGCGGATGCCACATAGTAGCCCTTATTAAGGTGTGCTTTTTCTCTACTACTATAATGGAGTAGTTTTGAATTGGATCCATAGCACCAATCCTGACCGTTGGGCTATTAGATTCAATGGTTCAGAGCAGCTAGATTCATGTTGAATAGTACCTAGAGCAAACTCCACCATGTTCTAGAACCATCATGTCACCAACCCCAAAATTTCAAAGCATGGTAGGTTGTATTCTCAATATGTGTACATACTTATTATTAATAGACTTAATTTATGCATTTTGGGGATGGTGACATGATGATTCTAGAACATGGTGGAGTTTCCTCTAGGTCTGTACTTCCTCCATCCCAAAATATAAGGCGCCTAAGGATTGGTCAAAACTCAAACCTTACTAACTTTGACCAAATATTTAGAAAAAAACTACATCTACAATATTGAATGGACATATTAAGACAATATACTTTATGGTGAATCTATTGATATTAATTTAGTATTATAATTTTTTATATTTTTGTGTATAATCATGGTCAAACTTAAAAAATGTTGACTTTTGAATAATCCTTAGACGCCTTATATTTTGGGATGGAGGGAGTACTATTCAGCACAAATCCAGTTGCTCTGAACCATTGGATCTAATAGCCCAACGGTCATGATTGGTGCTACATATCCAATTCAAAACTGCTCCACTATAGTTGTAGAGCGAATACAGCCTACTGTGCTATGAAATTTTGGGGGTGGTGACATGATGGTTCTAGAACATGCATGGTGAAGTTTGCTCTATGTACTATTCAACACGAATCCAGCTTCTCTGAACCATTGGATCTAACAGCCCAATGGTCAGGATTGGTGCTATGGATCCAATTCAAAACTGCTCCACTATAGTAGTAGAGATATATTACCACTATATAGTGTACGCATAACTTTGAATATTGATCGTTGGATCAAGACTCGTGAATCCTAACATTTCCAGCTGTTGGATCTTATTTTCCATTCTAGCATCTAGAAGATTCTATTGATAGTCTTCAGCATAATGAATGCTATGTGCAAACCTCAAAACACACTTCTCCATCATACTAGAATCTTCTCCCTCGTAGCTAATAATCGTTGACTTCTACATGATCTTATCTTATATTATCTTAACACTATATAGTGTACGACTAACTTTGAATGTTGACTATTGGATCAAGATTCGTGAATCCCAGTATTTCTAGCCGTTGGATCTTCTTTTCCATTCTAGCATCTAGAAGATTCTATTGATAGTCTTCGGCATAATGAATGCTATGCACAAACCTCAAAACACACTTCTCCATCATACTAGAATCTTCTCCCTTGTTTCTCTAGACCATGTTATCAAAAAATTCATGTGTTAGGTATCTAAAAATCTTTGACTTCTACATGATGATACAAAGTACAAGGACCAAATATACACCCATAATTTATAGATGTTGATCAAATTTATATTTTTTGTGCATTACCAATTATAATTTTATATAGTGATGATATGTCATACGTCTACTATCTGAGTCTCACGTACAAGGCACGTGCAACTTTCTAGTTTACACAATGCGGGAGTAGTATATTTCTTTGCTTAGACATATGGTCACCTATGTCCATGCATTGTACATGCTGAGAGACGTTGGCAAGGGAAGAGGGCAGCAGCGAAGAGAAGTTGAAGGCGGTCTTACAGTGTACACTCTACTAGTAGTAAATTTCAGGATCTATGCACGTAAAACAAATCATGTGTTTTCTCTGTCCTTCGCTATGCTCCATCTCTCCTCCCCTTTCCCCTTGCACACCGGTCCAGCTGATTTCTCTCCCCTCGTCCACAACGTGGCACTGTGCATGTGTGCCTTGGTACGACGGCTTTGTGTCTCTGGCGTGTTCGGCAGCTGTGCATTAGTGTGGAGCAGGGACGAGGAGTATTAGTACATATGAAGTAAATCACATTGGTCCTTGGCGGCACAAAAATTCATATTTTCTGGTTTTCGAAATTTTCACTTGCTTCCCAAACATCGGGAGGGAAGGTTATTCAAAAGATCGGCCAAACATCGGGAGGGAAGGCAATTTTGAACCTATTATGAAAATGATCACATTGAATAAACAAAAAACAAAAAACAAAAGTTTTACTCATGATGTCCTATCATGTCTTGTGCACCATGTGCCATGAAAACTGTAATCATGGGATTAGATAAGTTTTGGAAAAATATCTTCACAATAGTTTGGTAGATGGGTGCATCTTGGCGTAGTAAGCATTGTTGCATGTGGGAGTTTCCAACAATTAGGAAAATATAAATTCAATTTTCCTAGTGAGGACGGTGATGTTTTTTGTGAAGAGAGTCCAAATAATATGGTTTAGAATGCCACAATCCAATGGTTTCACACATATTGTAGTTGATCATGGTTCCTGTCTAACTTCGGCATAAAGGTTATATATTACGATAGGTCATGACACGTGGTACTAGTACACATACTAATAGTAGATTTTCTCTCTCCTTTGTCCCCCTCTCACCATCCATCCACTATCCTCTCCATTTCTCCTTCCTTCCTGTGTAAGCTTTCATGCAATGATTATACTTTTAGTCTAAGATTCAGCGGTGCAGAAAAAGATGAGGCTCACACCATATTAGCATCAATCAAGTTCGGTGACGCAACTTTGTGAAGAGTGTACGTATACTAGTAGTATTGTAGCTAGATAGGTATGTACTACTATCGATACTTAATTTTTAATGGAGGAAGTAAGAGACACCGAGTAATTCAGTAGGATCTGCATGACTCTCTTCATTTTTAGATAAAGCAGGGCGCCTCCTGAATTCTCTGGGCCGAGAAAAATCAAGAACCGACAAGTCTGGTATAATCCTTTTTTTTACGGGACGAGTCTGGTACAATCTATTTATGATATTTTGGGATAGTTTTCAGGGTATTAACACAAGCCTGACTATAAATAGACATTATAAATTGCAACACTATGCACCCCTCCTTTCAACCAAAACACCCAACCTACCATTCCTTAGAACTCGATCTCTCTCTATTTTCTTCCAAAATGTCGTATGACAACTCTCTCCAGAACACGTCGATTGACCTGACAAATGGGAAAGGCCCCGAAACTCCGCCTAGAAGCCTAGAATCAGTCGATGGGCCATGGCTACCGCTGTTGTCTGGCTCCTCTAATGAAGAAGATAGCTACTAGCAGCGCTTTTTCGAAGGGACGCCACCACCAACGCCGAGCGGCTCCGATAAGACAGAAGATGAGACTGAGGAAGAGGAGGCATCTAAGGTCGACCTTGAGGAGAAGGCCGAAGATGACGACAGGGAGGAGGCCAAGGACGATGACTGGGAGGAGGCCGAGTACGACGACGAGGAGGTCTCTTCCCCCCCCCCCCCTGAAGAAGCGTGCCCGAGTGCAAAATTAAATGGCGTCTAGAGAAGAGGTGGGCAGTGTACTATATCTCATTCTAGCAAGCATCTTGGATTTGGTAAATAATGTTGTCAATGGGAGTTCCGAACTTTTAGGAAATTTCTTTTCAATTTCCAAGTGATAGGATTTGTTTTTCAGCAATTAAGTACGTCTGAATAATTTGGCTTAGAGTGCACTCACTTTATTCTAGCAAAATATAAATAATTTCCACCGCATGTTAGTACTATATGAAAATACTTATTTCAATGTGTGTAATGATACATAGTTTTTTTAGGGGTGTAATGATACATAGTTGAAACTTAAATGGTGTCCTCTTATATTTGTGCTTGTTTGGACAAAAACTACAAACATGGATTTGGACAACTTTCGAAAAACTTGCTACACAATATGGTCACAACCATGTATGAACATTGTTCACATTTTAAGCCAAGTTACCAATGTCAAGGTCATATATGCATCACTCGTCCCGTTAATTGGGATAAATTAAAGAAAAGTAAAGAAAATAATAGAAAAGTTAAGCACTTATGTATGGTGTCCTCTTCCGTAAATGATAAACATGAATTTTGACAAGGTTTGAAAACACTTCTTCACAATAGGACCAACGTTGTGTTAACATATTTGGGTTTCAAGTTAAATAATGACATAGGCCGTGTCCATTTCTGGTAGACGGGGTGCATCTTGGCATGGAATACTAATGTTGTTAATTGGACTTTTCAACTTTTATGTATAAACGTTAAATAATTTTAGAAGTGCCACATATAATTATTTTTTAAAGAAAACACAAAGAGTATGGCTCCGAATGCCACAAGACACTAAATTTCATACAAAATAGAGCACGGTTCATGGTTAACAAGTTTCATGAATTTTCAAGCCTTCTAGCTAATTCCGCATAACTAAATGACATTTTGTCAATAAAACCAAAATAGGTAAAATTTGAACTACAAGTGCGTGATAGATTGCTTGTAAATTTGTCAGAAATTCATATATACTAATTATTTTATCCTGATGGCTGTGAAATACCACCTCTTTTAGCCATATCAAATGAGCCATTTATCTCTCACATCATGTTTCTTTTAGCTATAGCAATGCCTTATATGCATGACTTCTAGTTCTCATTTACTTTCATATGAGCTTTGCACATTTAGTAGTTTAGGTAGAATTTTATCACTTTTCCTTGTCTATGACATGTGTGTAGGTGTTGATGATGATTATGGATAAAACAAAGGCAAAAGGGACAAAGAGAGCATAGTATGGAGGAGCTGCAGGGACTAGACTTAGCCATTTGAGAGGTTGAAAAAGTGATTTTTCCAACTTCTCAAAATAAATATCCAAGAGTGTGGAGTCGTAGACCTCGATGATACGAACTCAACAAGCCCAAGAACACCCAAAACGGAGTTCGTATGAAGAAATGACGGCCAAAATACTAAAGGAGACAGACGGTTTGACGAGCAACTATACGGCCGGAGCTATTTTTCTGGTCGTATAGCTCCGCCCATATAGTTGCCAAAAAGGTCGCAAACGACGGGATTTGACCCCAGAAAAGCTCCAGAACCTTCCGAAAGTCATATGACGGTATTGAGGGAACCCTAGGGCACCCCCAAGGCAATTATAAAGGAGGGAGGACCCAAGAGAGAGCCACCAAGCCATAGCCCTTCAGGGGCGGAGGTCTGCCGCCGCTGCCACCCATCTGATCTCCATTGCGGCGGAGCTCTACCTCAACCACACCTCCAAGATCTATATCTCCCTCAACACGATCACCATCAAGGAATCCAAGCAAGAAGAAGGGGAGGAGAAGGAAGACATCACCACCACCACGCATCGATCTCCCATCGGGACAAACTCTTAAATATTTGCTGCTACAAGTACTGCAATAACCTTGTTGTTGGTGCAGGAATCCATTCATCAAATTGGCGACGTTGCCGGGGAGATAAGCGTCCGGTTATTACCTTCCTACTCGCACATAGTTTATTTCCATTTGTTGCTATTTATCTTACTACTTTTGATTATTTGAAAAGAACAAAAAAATAGTTTATCTTTTTTTAGTAGTCTTGTTATTTATTTTAGTTATAGGAAATTCAAAAACATATGAACTATGGATAGTAAAAGTCTTGCGTAGTATGCTTCTCCGAGTGTTGATCATTTACATGCTCCTATTGTTCAACCCGCTATTGATGTGGATGGATATGAGATTAATCCTATGTGGATAAATATGATCATGGAAATAGCTTTTGCAGGAGATCAGGACAATGATCCATATGAGCATATTGACAAATTTACTTCATTGTGTTCTACGGTGAAGGCAAATGGATGGACAAATGATAAGCTGAAGTTATATCTGTTTCGGTTCTCGCTAAAAGGAAAAGCTAAAGATTGGCTAAAATCGCATCCCGCGGGAGACTTCAATTCATGGAAAGGTATCTCCAAAGCTTTTATCAGTAAGTATTTATCACAAAAGCAAACTTATGAGCTCGTAGGCTTCATATCCTGAATTTCAAGAAAAGCAACAATGAGGATTTAATACAAGCTTATAGTAGGTTCTCAAAATTGATGCATGATTGTCCACATCATAATTACATGATTGGTTATTGTTGAAACACTTTCATGGAGGCTTAAATCACTCTTCTAAGGGTAAGCTAGACATGATTTGTGATGGTGCATTCCTCGGAAAATTTGGAAGAAGCTTGGCAACTCTGAAGAGATATACATAATAATTTTCATCAATGGCAATGTAAAATGGTGCGTGAAGAAAAACTTCTCCCTACTGATCTACAGAACATGGTCAATGAGTTTCTTAAAGATGAAAATAGAAAAGGAAAAATTCCTTATGATGATACCATAGTTAGATATGTTCTTTCTAAAGCAATGCCTTTCATAGCTACTTATTTTAATCATATTAGAATTGCTTCTACTAATGATGGAGAACAACCTCTACTGTTACTCTCATATCTTCCACTTGTTGCATCATTGAAGCAGGAAAGAAGGGTAAATCCAAGAAGCCTAAAACCAGGAAAAATAAAAATAAGAAGCATCATGTTGAATATCCCACACATCTGACACCTGCAGATGAAGTGAAACGAAATTATGAAGAATATCGGAGAAATGAAAGACGCGTCAAGGAGAAATAAGAAAAAGAAATCAAGGAATGGGATGGATTGAAAGCAGCTCTCAAACCTTATCCTCCACCTATTCCCCCACCTACTCCTGATCTTTATTATTATTTTGACTTTAGTGATGATGAGGACTTAAATTATTCTATAATCCCTGATAATTTCCCTGGAGAAGTTTTTGACGATTCTATTAGTGTTTGTTTAAATACTCTTTTCAGGGAAATCAATTATGATGAGCCAAAGATGGAATCTTGTGTGCCTCCCATACCTGTTTCCTATGACTTTTGTTTTACTAATGAGGTGCAGGAAATTCGAGTGGCAAAGACCAAGCTACTGGATCCAAAAGAACATTATGAGCTATACCCTCAAAATAGTAATCAAGGTAAAGATTCAAAGTTTAATTATAAATCTTTAACACCCTCTATGCAGGAAGGAAAGAATACATATTTACCGAGCTTGGTGCATCCATCCTCACGTGGCAATGAGAACACTTACAAGATACCAATGCACCACAAGCGGGTACGTCTTAGAAGAAAAAAGTATGATATAATCCTGAAAACACTCGTTGGAGGTAAGAAAAATTACTCCTATAACTGCCTCCATTGCTGAATAAATGTGGAGTATAAAAGCCTGGCTACTTGGTTATAAGAAAGCGCTTCCCGGGAGGCAACCCAGAAGTCATTAGGTGTCTTTATTAGTTTTGTGTCTTGAGTCTAGATGCATTCGTGTTGCATTGGCATTTTTTTGCATGATTTTCTATTAGAGTTATCTTGTTGTAGTTTTCAAAAGGTAGAATTTATTGTTACTATGTGTTGCACAAGTCAGTTGTACCTAAATCTCATCCTATACATGTTAATGTTGGTCGAAAATTTAAGTTGTTATTTTACTGTCAAAACAAGGTATATCACTAAGTTACAGGATAAGAAATAATTTTTGAAGAAACAGAAAAATTTTATGCATACAGAGAGTTTAACGACCAACTATACGGCGGGAATAAAATTCCGGTCATATAGCTCCCGTTGTATAGATATCTTTGCCATTGAAATTTTTTATTTCATATGTACTAAGAGTTTAACGAACAACTATACGGCGGGAATAAAAATTTCGGTCATATAGCTCCGGTCGTATAGATATCAGTGCCTCCGTACAAAATCTTTTCCAATATACTGACATTTTAACGACCAACTATACGGTGGGAATAAAAATTATGGCCGTATAGTTCCGGTCGTATAGATATCGATGCCTTTATATATTTTATTTTCCTAGGGACAAACAGTTTGGCGACCAACTATACAGCGGGATACTTTTTGTCCGGCCATATAGTTGCGCCCGTATAGTTGAGAAAACCCCTCAAATGCCAACTGGAAGGTAACCATTGCTCAAATTTTATTATTTTTTCTTCTTCCTTCTTCTAAAAACCTTGAAACACCACTTGGTAGCTTCTCCCATGATCTAGAGAAGCCGAGCATCTGTAAGCAATAAAATTCTACCTCATAAACCTCCTAGACTATAATTCTCTATAGAAGTTCATGTTTTATTTTTTACTTTCCTTTCATCGGTAGGGTAAACGAACTATGTTCGTATACCAAACTGATGCATTTTATTTTGTGTGTTATTTTCGCAGGGACTTGAACCTTGTGTGATGACGTGTACGGTAGTGCCGACCGTGCAAACACTCACATGAGCCACTTGGTTACTTTAATTCAATGGTTCGACAATCAGTTTCTGATAAAACCTTCCAACTCAAACTCTTTTATTAAGCACATAGGGGCTGCACACTCGTGTTTCATATTTTTTCTCACTTGCACTTCATCAAAATCTAGGAGAGGCATCTTCTAGAACTAGTTTGTTGAATTAAGTGTGGTGCTTAGGTTGATGAACCGACTCAGTGGGACTTGTATTTTTATCACTTGTGATCTAAACCCGTGTCTTCAGAAACACAAAAATATTTTGTTTTCTTTTAGTTTTTAAGCTGGTCTTCAAGGAAGGCACACCAGGCCATATCAAGAAGCATGTTGAAGAAAAGTTTCTTTGTCCATCAAAAGAGAGGTTACTTGTACCTCAACGGTAAAGTGTGTCACCCTTGTTTTCAACTAAGCTTGGGGGGGTTACTTCTACATGTGTAAAGTCTTGTGCAATGTTCGTATTCGATGAAGGTTTAATGCAATCATGTATCCCACTATTTTTGAATGCTTGTTTAAGTGAATCTAGTTCTATATTGATACACTTGCTCATGATAGGCACCATAGGCATTGAGTTAGAGCTTGTATGCATCTTTCCAAATTGTTTATCAAGCTTGTGACACTATTTGTGATTCTCTAGAAAACCTTTCCACAATCTTACACTTGGAAAGAATGAATACTTGATCAAGATCTTTTGAAATTTGTTGGTTTTCACTAAATAGCCTTGTCTTAAATGAATAGGTTATGCTCGACCCCATAATGTCAAAACAACAGACTTGATAGTTTGCTTATGAAAGGAGTTGTCAATTGGAAATGAAAATTTGAAGTTTTGAGTTCTATGCTAAATAAGGTGTTGATTAATTGTATTAAGAGTTTAGCCTTAAAGATACTCAACACCATAGATGTGATGATCGACTTGATAGTACTCTTTGAAAGGATTTGTTTGAAGAAACTAATATTTAGCGGTAATTGAGATGCATGCCAAATATTGACCTGTTGATTAAAGTATGATATTGTTGTATGCGTGTCTGCACCACTATTGCACAACATGGGATGCTAACAACTCTGTTGGCCTTTGAACAATCCAAAAAGAGGAAACTCTTGGAGTTTGGCTATGAGTTTCCTAACATATGTAGCATAAATGCTATATTTGGGTATGCATTGGTATTCTCATGGGCTTGTGTTCAGAGCGAAAGAGGGAATACTCCTCTAACCGTTATGAGAAATCATTATACCGAGAAGGGAAACCTTGGTAATGGTCACGAGTATCCATTCTTAGCCTGCAAAGTCTGATTAAACACACTAAGTTTTGGCATGATCTCATTACTGATGAACTAAAGTTTTGGAAAGACAAAGAATAGAAAATGAGTGTTTGATAGCCATGATTCATTGATGAGGATGACCAAAAAGAGACACTCTAATGCTATGCTTCTTTTGACATGTTCTCGCACTTCCTTTTGGCATAAATCTCATTACTAAGAGATAAACTTCCTGAAACTCAATAACTGATGTTTTCACTTGAGAGCCTTAACTAGATGACATGATTGGGTAGAATCCTATTTATGCTTGACATCTATTTGTGACTAAGTTTTTCCTCATAAAAAATAATAATGATATGAAAAGTTATGCAAAAGGTGCAATAAGAGGATCACAAGTTTTTCTGTAAGTAGATTCACTGTTGACATGGAGCATATAAGTTTTGATGAATCTTTAGTGGTCTTTATAACTAAGCTTGTGTTTCCTTGAATGAATACATGTTTTCTCTCTTCAAGCTTGTACAAGAAATAAGGATACAAGGCATTGATTTCCAACAATAAGCTATTTCACAACCATTAATTTATTACCGACCCTTCCTGCTCGAGGATAAGCAAGGTATAGCTTGGGAAAGTTGATGGCTGTGAAATACCACCTCTTTTAGCCATATAAAATGAGTCATTTATCTCTCATATCATGTTTCTTTCAGCTATAGCTATGCCTTATAAGCATGACTTCTAGTTCTAATTTACTTTCATATGAGCTTTGCACATTTAGTAGTTTAGGTAGAATTTTATCACTTTTCCTTGTCTATGACATGTGTGTAGGTGTTGATGATGATTATGGATAAAACAAAGGCAAAAGGGACAAAGAGAGCATAGTATGAAGGAGCTACAGGGACCAGACTTAGCCATTTGAGAGGTTGAAAAAGTGAATTTTTCCAACTTCTCAAAATAAATATCCAAGACCATGGGGTTGTAGCCCTCGATAATATGACCTCAACGAGCCCAAGAACATCCAAAACAGAGTTCGTATGAAGAAATGGCCGCCAAAATACTAAAGGGTACAAACAGTTTGACGAGCATCTATACAGCCGGAGCTATTTTTCTGGTCGTATAGCTCCGCCCGTATAGTTGCCAAAAAGGTCGCAAACGACAGGATTTTACCACATAAAAGCTCCAGAACCTTCCCTAAGTCATATGATGGTATTGGGGGAACCAGCCCCGTCTCCGGGATTTATAGGCCCCAGTACGACTTGTAAAATGGGGGCCTAATTTTTTCCAAAGTCAATTACTAGAAAAACGATATCACATGTCAACTTATATAGCTTTAGAATGTGCTATTCCATAAAATGTTTAAAGTATTCATTATAGAGAAGTAAATATAGCACTAGTAATTCTAACAAATTACTAAATTAACAAAATAATTTAAACAATTCAACAGTAACAGATGAGTTGCAGCGGTCATACCTTGACATGCCGTGATCATTAGTCAAAAGTCGGGAGGCTCGCGAATAAGAAAAGCTAGGGTCGACAAGGACCACGAACAACCGACAATGGATGACTTTCTTGGGACTTGTTATGTGCAATTGTTGGTCACTCCAGACTTAAAAGAGCACACAACAGATCGATCTGTTGCCCCTGCCAATCGTATGTGTGTACTCCCAACGCGATTGTAGTAGAGACCTCAATTGCTAGCTGATCGATCTATTGCGCCCTGCCCATCGATCGATCTTTTGGCAACCACAAGGAGCCAAGGAGGAAAAAGAAGACTAAAATGGAGCCGCACTGAATGTGCTAGAGGGCGAGGCATCAGATCACGATCAGATTCTCAAATGATCAGGCGATTGTTCTGGCGTACTAGACATGCGCATGATGGAAGGAAACAAGAAGTACTGGGCTGGGCTGCAGGTAAAAATTAATCAAGGGCCCCTAGAATTTGGGGGCCCTATGTGGTCGATCTCTTTGAACACCCTCGTCGACGGAGTTAGGGGAACCCTAGGGCACCCCCAAGGCCTATATAAACGAGGGAGGACCCAAGAGAGAGCCACCAAGCCATAGCCCTTTAGGGGCGGAGCTCTGCCGCTGCTGCCACCCATCCGATCTCCATTGTGGCGAAGCTCTGCCTCAACCACACCTCCGAGATCTAGATCTCCCTCAGCACCATCACCATCAAGGCATCCAAGCAAGAAGAAGGGGAGGAGAAGGAAGACATCACCACCACCACGCATTGATCTCCCATCGGGACAAACTCTTAAATATTTGATGCTACAAGTACTGCAATAACCCTGTTGTTGGTGCAGGAATCCATTCATCATACCCACGCAGTCATACTGAAAACCGACTATTGTTTTGAAAGATACAACTTGTTTGTATGAATTTTCATGCTGACACATTTGACCATGTTTCAAAAAAGTGAAAGAAAATAAGGAAACATGCACACAATCTTTTAGTAGTATTAAAAATTCATACTTGTAAAACAGTAAAACGATGCTATTCAAGTTTCAATACAAGGGACCTGGGCACCTTCATGTGGTGGCGACAAAGGCCATGGAGAAAAATAAGACATGTCGTCAGCTTCCGAATACTGCTCTAGCCACTCCAAGTCGCAGTCTCGCACTAGGCAGCCGCAAGAAGAAGCAGGTGTAGAGGTCCGTCAAGGCCAGGCTACATTTCCCCGTCGGTCGGATCTGGCACTACCTCAAGGAGGGTCAGTACTCCCAGCGCATAAGCTTCGGGGCTCCCATCTACCTCGCGGCTATTCACAAGTACCTCACCACCGAGGTGATGGAGCTCGTCGGGCAAGCCGCAAAGGAAAACAATGTCAACACCCGGATTTTTAAGTCCAGATGCCTGTTATCCCCGTACAGCCCAATCCCAGGATTACCATTTTTGTGAGACATAACAGAAGTGGTACCATAGTACATCATACATTACAAACCATAATAAAGGTCTTACAAATAAAGGATCTCATGATCCAGTCTTAATACAATCAAAGCAACAGAAAGTAAACGTAGTAGGCTCCTTCTTCATGATCACGGGCAATGCTGGCGATGGGAGATGATCCTAGTTGTCATAGACCTCCTGCTTTCCATCTTCCGGGTAATCCTCCTCATGGTCTGGCCATGGGAATAGTTAGGGACAAAGCCATGAGTACTCTTTAAGTACTCGCAAACTTTCACTAGTATAAGTAAGGTAAAACTAATACGAATCTTAAGCTCTAGGTTAGTTTGCAAAAAGCCAGGTTTATTTCATAAAGCCTTAAGAGTAAAGACCTAAGTTTAGTTCTCTATATTACTTAAGTGGGAACTTAGATCTCATGTCCACAACTCTGTTGTGGTCAAGTGAAGGTCATCATTCAAGTCACAAATCATTTTGAAAACATCTGACAACGGAACAGTATGGCCACTCCAACTGTCCATAACCGTGAATGTGGATATTCAAATAGTTTGACACTCTGTAGAGGTGGTACACTTTCACCAAAAAATTCGATACATCTATCAGGGATAATCCTGAATCATCATACTTGGTATGCGGATAATACATCCTAACCTTTCAATTACACACCCTAGTATAGGACCTACTCTATGAGTTTGGCCTCCCAGCCATGACCATCTGGTATCCTGGGCACTGCATAGGTGGACATTTATCACGAGGTAGCCTCAGCTCAACCTCTTCCGCAAGGTAACCCATACTAAGACATATAAACTTCCAGTTAAGCCCAACCCAACTCAGGTATTGTGGTTGTACAGTAAAATTGGAATGGTATCACATCCGAACCCAACCATCAGTTTTGATAAAAGTCAAGGCTCCTACCTCATTCAGTTTTCATCATCAAACCATTATGTTTCACAACACATTTCAAAACATTTCAATAGAATGAATAATCATTCCAAGGTTTTCATAATCATTTTCACCAAGTATTCCCATCTAGAGTAATCAAGTTTAGTTTAGCACTAGCCACTAGTATTGAGGGTATCACTATTGGGGGTGCTAATAAAGTATAAATATCCAAAGCTAGTTCTATGAACTTGATGGTATCTATCATATTTTCCACTAATCACAATTCATTAACTAAATAACAAACTGTAGTAAAGGGAAAAGCAAATCTTAGAATAAAACTAGGAATTGGTAAAGTTGCATCTCAAAGGTTTCCATAGGGTATCTGTACAATTTAGCTGGCATAGCTAAACTTGCATGGATAGCTTGCATAGTGGGCTTGCCTTGAGCAGTGCAGTCGTTGAAGTTCTCTTCCTCTTCCTCGAAGTACTCCTCCTCGTTGTAGCCCAGGTTAGTACTAGCGTCTATAAATACATACAATGTACACAATCACCAAACAACCCTGAACTACTTCTATTTATCACTCAAGGGATCATATTAGATGATCTAGCATCATCTCATTCATCACATGGAATACTAACACGTTCTCATTTATCTTATTTGAGAAAAGTAATTTCTACTCATTGAGAAATACTTAAGATTTAATATTCATGAATTAAAATAGTGGATCATGTTAAAACATGTCATCACCATCTATTCCAATACTTGGGAATGTGATTTAAAATGGTGATCATATATTACAAGATTTAATATTACTATTTAATAATATTAAAGTGACTAGAAATGTCTATATAGCACTCTTTTAATACTAAACCATGTTTCACATTTGCAAATCCAAATGTTTTTACATATTCATGTAGAGCATGACAAATGTGAATTTTGAGAGTTGGAATCAACTCAAAAGCATTTATAGTTTTTTTTCGAAAAATGTGTGAAGTGGAAAAAGCCTATGTCTTGTTATTTTTGGTATAGGTGATCTATTATTTCAATTGTTTGAATCCAACCGGAGTGACTATATATTTTAAATACCTTTCTAGCAAAATTGGAATCATGGATTTTGGATCAATACATCTCTTTGAATTGAATTTTGAATATAGCTACTGAATAGAGTTTTAACTAAAATGGAAAAAGTCTATTTGAATTGTTGGGCTCTGTGCGGGAAAATAAATGGGCCGGCCCAACTACACTATGCTGGCGCAGCGGGCTATTGACAGAATGGTCCCACGCGTCAGCGACTAATTCTAACTGAAACAGTATCTATCAATCCTAGCCCTACGATTAGAACAAGATCCTACGCTATGTCTCCGTCGAACAGTTCCGGCGAGACTCAAACCCTAATACGATGGTGGGGGTCGCTGGGGACATACTAGGGCTCCAGCTAGGGTCGGCGATGGGGCGATCGGGCTTGTCGTTGATGGCGGTTCGAGGTGCGGTCACGTCAGCTCCTGGGGTGGCTCCAATCGACGGCTTCCTTCCTCGACTGTAGCGGCGGACTCCGGCCAAATTCTAGCGTTGTGGTGCTCGCCTTGCTTCAGGGAAAGGTCGGTGAGGTTCCTGGGTGAGTGGGGAGTGGAATGGTGTGTAGAATGAGGTCTAAGGTGGCCTCAATTTATACACCAAGGTTGGAGGCAGGGCGGCATGGTCGGGCTTCTCCGGTGACGCTGCTACAGGTCGCGCTTAGCATGGCGGAGGGCATGGGTCAATGCGGGGTACTACGGCGATCGTCCCGCGCGTGACGGCACGGCAAGGGGCGGTCTCAGTCCTTCGGGTGATGTCGGTGCTCTGTTCGGGTACGCGGGTGTTCGTCACTCAGTACGGTGGTCACAGGGCACGCGGCGGTGAACGATCATGTCTGGGAGGTCACTGGTGCCACGGCGACTAAGGGTACGAGCGGACAGAGCGAGGCGCAGCGTGTGCGTGCAAGGCAGCTGCGGCGCTCTGTCATGCGCTCGGCATGGCAGAGGCTTAAATGGGTGCGGCGATTCCAGTGTCTACACTTCTCGCCGTTGGTCAAGGGGTGGACAGGGGGTGGCGGTTAGGTCACGGCTATCCTCTAGGTGTCGTGGGAGCGGGCGGCGCGGCGTGCAGCGACTGGTTCGTGATCGACCAGCATTGCTGACTTGGTACGGGCATGCAACGGTGGAGATGAGATCCTCCTCTGCACGGCCAAGTACTAGGAATGATCATGGGCAAGTAGTGGAGTAGAATTAAGTACATTTGATGATCAATTGATAGATCAAAACAGTGTATAGTGGTTGAGGTTATAATGTGTCTGCTAGGTGCTCGACTAAATGGCCGCATGAAATTTACTTTCAAATTTTTGAATGCTATGGTTGCTGGGAATTATCAAGTGGAATTTCTTTGAGTGGTTTTTGAAAAATGATGATCTAGGCATATGACCTTGATTCAATTTTGAATTTCCTCTTAAATAGATTTGGAAATAGTTTCTGTGCATTTGTAAAGTTTGCTTGGATTCACTTTGAGTTGGTCTAGCAAGGGGTGAAAAGAATTGGAAATGTTTCTGTTAGAAATCTTTTACTAGGAACACCCAAAGTGGTCTAGTGGTTAATAATGGCAAAAGTGAACATTAGGTCATTGATACATTGCAAATGTATCTATAATTTTTGATGTTCCATGCTTGGTTTTATCCACTTTCTTGTGTTTTATTCCAACTTTGGAGTACTTTTCATATGATTTCTTGGACTAACCAATTAACAAGAGCCACAGTGCCAGCTGCCTGTTTTCTGCTATTTTTGGTTCCAGGAAAGTCAGAAAATGAATATTCTCAGAATTGGATGGGACAAAAGCCAAAGTGCCTATTTTTCCGGAAGGGATCAAGTGCCAGAATACGAGACGGAGAGGGACCAGGGGGCCACCACACCACCTGGCCGCGCGGCCCAGCCTGGCCCGTGCCAGGGGGTGGTGAGGCCAGCCCTAGCACCCCCTCGGCCTCTCCTTCCGCCTATAAGTTGCCCTCGGGATGAAAGCCCTAAGTGCCCGGTCAAAAATCCACGAAAGATTCTGTAGCCGCCATCATCTCCATCCCTAGATCGGGAGGGATCTGAAGCTCTTCTCGGCACCCTGCCGGAGAGGGGAATTCACCCTGGAGGCCTTCTTCATCACCATGCGAGCCTCTGGTGTGATGCGTGAGTAGTTCATCCTTGGACTACGGATCCATGTACTAGCTAGATGGCTGGTTTCTCATCCTTTGTGCTTTCATGTTTAGATCTTGTGAGCTCCATTCATGATCAAGATCATCTATTTTTAATTCATACATGTTGTGTTTGCGGGGATCCGATGGATATTGAGATGCTATTTCAGATTGATTATTGATTCTATCATGTCTTTGTTATTTGAGATCTTGCATGCTTTCCGTTGTTAGTAGCTACCTTGGCCAAGTAGATGCTAGCAACTCCAAGAGTTAGTATTTATGCTCGATAGTGGGTTCATGCCTCTGGTAATCTGGGGAAGTGATAGAAATCTCTAAGGTACTAGATGTGCTGCTGCTACTAGGGAGAAAACAACAATCCTTTGTTCATAGAACAATCGTATTGTTTACTTTACATGCAGTTCGTAAAGCAATAATCTGTTGCTTGCAACTTAATACTGGAGGGGGTTTGGATGATAACCTAAAGGTGGATTATTAGTCATAGATGCAGTTGGATGGCAGTCTATGTATTATGTTGTAATGCCCAATCAAGTCTCAGAGGAGTCAAGATGATTAGTATATGCATGTATTGCTTTCTCGGTGTTTGTCAATTGCCCCGCTGTAATTTGTTCACCCAGCATGTTATCTATCTAAGGAGAGCCACCTCTAGTGAACTATGGATCCCTGTCCTTTTACTTTACATACAATCTACAATCTGTTACTACTTTGTGTTTACTTTCTGCAAACTTTTACTTCTTTCCGTTCGATACGTTTAATCCTTTGTTTTCCGCAAAACACGGTGAGATTGACAACATCATGGCAAGTTGGGGACAAAGTTCTGTGGTTGTGTTGTGCAGGTCTCCACGTTGCTACTAGCGCCGGTAGTGCGCCCTGCCAAAGCTCAACTAGTAACACCTTTGGGGTGTTTCCTTGCTCCTACTGGTTCGATTAAACCTTGGTTTCATAACTGAGGGAAAACTTACTAATGTGCTCATCATACCTTCCTCTTGGGGTTCCCAACGAGCTCTACATCAACTACGAGTCAGCAAGATTTTTTTTGGCACCGTTGCCGGGGAGTCAAGGACATCTTCACAAGGGGAGTCCCTCATAACCAATCTCTTTACTTTGTTGTTTTTTTTGCTTAGTTTCTTTTTGCTTTGTTTGCTTGTTTTGGTTCTTTAAAAACACAAAAAAAATAGTTTTGCTTGTTTGCTTTCTTATTTGAAAACCCAAAAAAATGACTACTCTTGAAAACACTAAGTTGTGTGACTTTACTAGCACCAACAACAATGATTTTATGAGCACACCTATTGCACCACCTGTGGATGAGAATACTTTCTTTGAGATAAAACCTGATTTGCTCAATCTTGTTATGAGAGAACAATTTTCTAGTATTGGTAATGAAGATGCTGCTTCCCATCTTAATAACTTTGTTGAACTTTGTGAGATGCAAAAGCATAGGGATATAGATGGTGATATTATTAAACTGAAATTGTTTCCTTTCTCTTTGAGAGGAAAAGCTAAAGAATGGTTGAATTCCTTAACTAGGAATAGTATTGATTCTTGGACTAAGTGCAAAGATGCTTTTATTGGAAAATGCTATCCTCCTACTAAGATTATATACATGAGAAGTGAAATAATGAAGTTCAAACAACTTGATAATGAGCATGTTGCTCAGGCTTGGGAAAGAATGAAATCTTTGGTAAAGAATTGTCCCACTCATGGACTGACTCTTGGATGATCATCCAAACTTTTTTATGCAGGATTGAACTATTCTTCAAGGAACCTATTGGATTCAGCAGCTGGAGGTACCTTTATGACCATCACTTTGGGTGCTGCAACAAAACTTTTGGATAATATGATGGTTAATTATTCTGAAGGGCACACTGAGAGAGCTCCACAAGGTAAGAAGGTAAATTCTGTTGAAGAAACCTCCTCCCTGAGTGATAAGATTGATATTATTATGTCCATGCTTGTTAATGGAAAGGCCCATATTGATCCAAATAATGTTCCTTTAGCCTCTTTGGTTGCTCAAGAAGAGCAAGTTGATGTGAACTTCATAAGAAATAACAATTTTGGCAACAATGCTTATGGTAATAATGCTTATAGGAACAATTTTATTAACAACAATTATAAGCCATATCCTCCCAACAATGGTAATGCTTATGGAAATTCTTACAACAATAATAAGAGTGCTCCCTCTGAACTTGAAGTTATGCTTAAAGATTTTATTAGTAAACAAACTGCTTTCAATAAAACTATTGAGGAAAAACTCTCTAATGCTAAAAGAAATATAGCATCTTTGGCTGAAGCTCAATCTACTTTGAATAAAATGGCTGCTAAACCCGAAACTAATGAGAATCCCTTTGCAGCTACTAATGCTATACAAGTAAGAATTGATGAAAATGTTAGACTATTAGCTGAATTTACATGCTAAGTGGGAAAGAGAAGATGAAATTGCTAGAAACATTAGTGTTTCTACTATTACCACCACGAGTGTTGAGGCTAGTAATAGTTCTACCACTTTAGATGATAAAGTTGATTTTGATCTTGATGGTTGCAATTTCTCTGAAGTTATTAAGTTCCCACAAAAGCTTGCTAAAAGTCTTAATACTAGTGCTATGAACATGGCTTTTACAAAACACATTATTGATGCTCTCATAAAGATTAAAGAAGAAAAGATGAAACATAAAGCTTCTATTCCTATAAAGCAAGAAGATGGTTGGGAACCCATCATTAATATGAAAGTAAATGACTTTGATTTCAAATCTTTGTGTGATCTTGATAGTAGTGTTTCTATTATGCCTAGAAGAATTTATGATATGCTTGATTCGCCTCCTCTTGAAGATTGTTATTTGAATGTCCCACTTGATGCCAATGCTAAAAATAAATTCATGGTGAGTCTTAATGATGTTCTTATTATGGTTAACGATTCATATGTCCCCGTTGATTTCTATGTTTTGGATGTTGAATATAATGCTTCTCGTCCTATTACTTTGGGAAGACCTTTTCTTAGAACTGTTGGTGCCATCATTGATATGAAAGAAGGCACCATTAAATATCAACTCCCACTCAAGAAAGGTATAGAACACCTTCCTAAAAAGAGAGAAAAGATTTCTTTTCCTTCTCCTATGAAAACAAAATTTGGTCTTAATGCTTCTTCAATTGAGAACACTTGATTGTTTCTTTGCTTCTTATGCCTAACTTAAAGGCGTTAAAGAAAAGTACTTGTTGGGAGATAACCCAAGAGGTTTAGTTGAGTCTTGGAAGTTATTACTTCTGTAATAACCTCTCCTTATCCTTTTTATTTGCTTTTTGTGCCAAGAGTAACCTCTAATGAGAGAGAAATAATGATTGGGAAAGTTGCTGTCCCAAAACAGATTTATGTGCTTCACTGTAAAAATTCCTGAAAGAGCTCTGTACGTCGGATTGAGCTGTAATTGTTTGTACTTCTGCTCCAGGTTGTTATATAACTTTTGTTATATCAACACTTTTTGATTTGAGCAACGGAAAGGCTTCGCAAAAATTCGTCTTTACCTGCTGGTCTGTTTTGACAGATTTCTGCCATTTTCTGCATTTGCTTCTTGTTAGTTCCTTCTTCAGTTCCTTTGGGGAATTGAGATTTTTGAGGGAAGTGCCACAGTATCTAGTGTTCTAATGGAAGTTTATTTGGTGTTAGAACTGAACCTTGAGACTTATTTATCTTAAGTGCACTAATGTTGCTAATGAGATTGTGTGAAGTTTTGTATGAAGGAAAAATTCCAGGTGTATGGAAGGAATGAGTAATGAGATGAAGGATGGACTAAAGCTCAATCTTGGGGATGCCACGCGTGTCACCCCAAGAAATATCCAAGAAGTACAAGCGTCAAAGCTTGGGGATGCCCAAGGCATCCCCTTCTTCATCAATAAAAATCTCAGGTTTCTTCCAAACGCTTCATTTTTATTGCTTAATGCACAGTTGTGTTTTTCTTGGAGCGTCTTCTTTTTCGTTTTTGTTTTGGTTTTTAGTTTGCTTGGTTTCCTTAGTGTTCTGAATAAACTGATTGGACCCCCTCTTTCATACTTTGGTTTGCAAATAGTTTGGTTTGGTTTGGAAAAGAGTAGGAAAGTTCATGCTTATGTGGTAAAAAGACTCGTTTTTGACTGTGGCCTATGCTTTGTCATTCCATGCTTGATATTGTTTTGGCTTTATGCTTAGTATTCTTTGCTGTAGCCTGACTTGTTATAAACAATTGAGATTGCTTAATGTGCCTTGGATCAATCATGCGTTGTTTTAGCATATTAAAGCATAGTATAGTGGTATTCTCCTTTGATGCTTTATTTGGGTTGACTTGGCACATGCTCACACCATGTTATGACTATCTCAAGTCACCATAGCCTTTATGATCCTTTAGTTTTCAACTTGTAGTATCACTTTATGCTTTGATCAATGATGTTTTGTCGCTCTGCATGATTATGGTCATTATTGCTCTCTTAGTTTGTCGCTCCCAGTCTTTTGCTAGCCTCCACCACCAAGTATGAGTTCCACTCATGCATCCAACTCCCTAAACCAAGTTATTCCAAAGAGTCCACCATACCTACCTACTAGCTTATGCTATTCCAAGTATATTTATGCTTTTGTTTACCTTTCACTTGTTATGAGAAAACTAGCGATTAAAGCTCTCACGAACTTGATGGCACACTTTACTTTATTGCCTCTAATAAACTTGAACCATTGGGTCCTTATTTGTTGTGTATATGCTTGCGCTTTATAAGTTGACATTAGCAGAACCATGTTTCATGGGGAACGCTTTCAACATCGCACTTGTACTTTGTACTCCGTTGATATCATGTTCTTTTGCTTACGGATCCCGACGGTGTGAAATAAATGTGGAACTTGTAAGATCATGGAGTTTGTATGTGTGTTATAGAAACGCCTGGGCCGCTAGCCTAAGCCACGCCTGGAAACTTGCAGCATCACCATAATGAGCACTCTATGAAGCATCCCTAATAAAAACCTATGCAAATAGCAAATAAAAAGATCGCTGAGATGCTCATTGTCTTCTTGCCTTGTCATTTTGATTATGGGAAAGCTCCTGTATCATGTCCAAGGGGTACCCCGTTGGCGGTTCTTAATGATACACATATACTTACAATGACAAGAGCTTACTCGTGACTAAAGTTGAGTAGCATGAGGATCGGTGTTTGTAAGTAAGGGGCATGAGATTTCGGTTTATAACTTGTCAAGCATATCCTCTTAGTTGTGTCACTTTAACCTTAATCACTTTCAAGATGCTTATGATAGGGGCAATGAGAGCTGAAAACTACAAGTACCATAATTTTTGGAAGCTCTTTATGAGACTTGAATCCCTACTTCCTTTTACAAAAGGCTTTTCTTCCACCATTATATTGAGTCTCCACCTTCTATCTTTATGCACCTACTTTGAGAGCATAGTGGCCATTCTTAGTTCTATGTGCATTGTCCCAAGACTAGTTGATTGATGCATAACTTGATATTGCTTGTTTTAAACTATTGTATCTAGTCACTCTTATGAACTTTGAAGGTGTCCTATGTATTTATATTTGCTACTCTATTGAGGGACAAGCTGAATACTATTATGCTATGTTTTCTTTATGCGAAACAAACAAACGTCTTGCAAGGCATGTTATTCATGAATATTTTGTTTGTACCTTTTTATGTTGCATCATAGTTTCTTTGCCTATTGCTAGAACTTTGTCTTTCATGTTATGATTGAAGTACTATGATCCCAGCTTTGAGTTTTGCAAATACTTTGATCAAGTCTTTGATGGTGCATGTCACCTCAAAAATTATTTCTTTTTTTATCACTTACCTACTCAAGGACGGGCAGGAGTTAAGCTTGGGGATGTTGATACATTGCAAATGTATCCATAATTTTTGATGTTCCATGCTTGGTTTTATCCACTTTCTTGTGTTTTGTTCCAACTTTGGAGTACTTTTCATATGATTTCTTGGACTAACCTATTAACAAGAGCCACAGTGCCAGCTGCCTGTTTTCTGCTGTTTTTGGTTCCAGAAAAGTCAGAAAATGAATATTCTCGGAATTGGACGAGACAAAAGCCAAAGTGCCTATTTTTCCGGAAGGGATCAAGTGCCAAAATACGAGACAGAGAGGGCCCAGGGGCCACCACACCACCTGGCCGCGCGGCCCAGCCTGGCCCACGCCAAGGGGTGGTGAGGCCAGCCCTGGCACCCCCTCGGCCTCTCCTTCCGCCTATAAGTTGCCCTCGGGACGAAATCCCTAAGTGCCCGATCAAAAATCCACGAAAGAGTCTGTAGCCGCCGTCATCTCCATCCCTAGATCGGGAGGGATCTGAAGCTCTTCCCGACACCCTGTCGGAGAGGGGAATTCACCCTGGAGGCCTTCTTCATCACCATGCGAGCCTCCGGTGTGATGCGTGAGCAGTTCATCCTTGGACTACGGATCCATGTAGTAGCTAGATGGCTAGTTTCTCCTCCTTTGTGTTTTCTTGTTTAGATCTTGTGAGCTCCGTTCATGATCAATATCATCTATTTGTAATTCATACATGTTGTGTTTGCGGGGATCCGATGGATATTGAGATGCTATTTCAGATTGATTATTGATTCTATCATGTCTTTGTTATTTGAGATCTTGCATGCTTTCCGTTGTTAGTAGCTACCTTGGCCAAGTAGATGCTAGCAACTCCAAGAGTTAGTATTTATGCTCGATAGTGGGTTCATGCCTCTGGTAATCTGGGGAAGTGACAGAAATCTCAAAGGTACTAGATGTGCTGTTGCTACTAGGGAGAAAACAACAATCCTTTGTTCATAGAACAATCGTATTGTTTACTTTACACGCTGTTCATAAAGCAATAATCTGTTGCTTGCAACTTAATACTAGAAGGGGTTCGGATGATAACCTGAAGGTGGATTATTAGTCATAGATGTAGTTGGATGGCGGTCTATGTATTATGTTGTAATGCCCAATCAAGTCTTAGAGGAGTCAAGATGATTAGTATATGCATGTATTGCTTTCTCGGTGTTTGTCAATTGCCCCGCTGTAATTTGTTCACCCAGTATGTTATCTATCTAAGGAGAGCCACCTCTAGTGAACTATGGATCCCGGTCCTTTTACTTTACATACAATCTACAATCTTTTACTACTTTGTGTTTACTTTCTGCAAACTTTTACTTATTTCCATTCGATACATTTAATCCTTTGTTTTCTGCAAAACATGGTGAGATTGACAACCTCATCGCAAGTTGGGGACAAAGTTCTGTGGTTGTGTTGTGCAGGTCTCCACGTTGCTACTAGCACCGGTAGTGCGCCCTGCCAAACCTCAGCTAGTAACACCTTTGGGGTGTTTCCCTGCTCCTACTGGTTCGATTAAATCTTGGTTTCATAACTGAGGGAAAACTTACTGCTGTGCTCATCATACCTTCCTCTTGGGGTTCCCAACGAGCTCTACATCAACTACGAGCCAGCAGTCATATGCCTTATTTTTATTTTTATTTTATTTTATTTTTCTTGTAAATTATCTAGATGATATAGTAATCCTTTTTAAACTAATCCTTAGCATTGGTAGCAATCAAACATGGCAATTGCAATCATTCATACAATAATGGAATTCACACAAGCACTCATATCAAGTTTAATAATAAAAGTTTTTGTTAACCCTAAACTTGGGTGATTAGATCTTGATAAGCTTGATTAATATTTTTGAGGTGTTACAAAGCTTCCCTCCTTAAATAGAATCTCATCCCGAGATTCAGGAAAAACTAAGAACTAAAGAGATTGGGAAACTCTGTCCTAATATAATCTTCTTGTTCCCAGGTGCCTTCTTCTTCGGTATGGTTACTCCATTGGATCTTGAGAAACTTAATACTCTTGGTCCGGGTGGTTCTGAATGCTTCTTCCAAAATACGGATGGGTACTTTACGACAGGTTAGATCCTTATTGATATCTATGGCTCTATGATCGATGTTCTTGAAAACTTCGGTCTTCTCCGGAACTTCTAGGCTTTTCTAAGTAACGAGATATGGAACACATTATGCACGGCTGCCATCTCCTCAGGCAGTTCCAGTTGATAGGATACTTCTCCTCGGTGATTCAAAATCTTGAAGGGTCTAATATATCTGGGGGTTAGCTTTCCTTTTAGGCGAAAACGTTGCATTCCCTTCAAGGGTGATACTTTGAGATACACAAAATCTCCGACATTGAAGGTCAGGTCTCGACGTCTTTTGTTACCATAACTCTTCTGTCTGGATTGAGCGGTCTTGAGGTGCTCACGGACTTTGTGAACCTTCTCTTCGGCTTCTCGTAGGATGTCGGGTTCGAAGATCTGACTCTCTCCTACTTGCGACCAATTCAACAGGGTACGATACTTCCTTCCATATAAGAACTCAAATGGGGCCATTTGCAAACTAGCTTGATAACTATTGTTGTATGAGAATTCCACAGAAGGCAGACAATCTTCCCATTTAGATCCATATTCTAACACACAAGCTCTCAACATATCTTCTAAGATCTGGTTAACTCTTTCTGTTTGTCCGTCAGTTTGCGGGTGATAAGATGTGCTGAAATTAAGTTTTGTTCATAATCCTTCTTGGGCATTCTGCCAAAATCTTGAGGTAAACTGGGTTCCTCGATCCGACACTATGATCTTGTGGGTTCCATGCAAACTGACTATCCTAGCGATATACAACTCCGCTAGCTTCGAACATTGGTAGGTAGTCTTGACGGGGATGAAAAGGGCTACCTTGGATAGTCTATCTACTATGACCCAAATAGAGTCATTTCCCCTACTAGATGTAGGCAAACCTGTGATAAAATACATTCAGACAGAATCCCATTTCCATTCCGGAATCTACAATGATTGCAAAAGTCCTGCGGGTGATGTCTACGCACTTCTATTCTTGTAGACAGTTATTGGGCCTCCAAGTGCAGAGGTATGTAGAACAATACCAAGTTTCCCTTAAGTGGGTTACCCAAGATTTATCGAACTCAGGGAGGAAGTGGTCAAAGGTATCCCTCTCAAGCAACCCTGCAATCAAGATACAAAAAGTCTCTTGTGTTCCCAACACACCCAATACACTTGGCAGGTGTATAGGTGCACTAGTTCGGCGAAGAGATAGTGAAATACAAGTGGTATGTATAATTATAAGTGGTAACGGTGCCAGAGAAGAGCTTGACGGGTAGGAAGAGACTAAAGGCAATGTGAAATAAAAATGGAAGCAAGCAAACATGTAACAGATCTAGTTGCAAATGGTGTTTCAATGCTTAGAAACAAGGCCTAGGGATCATACTTTCACTAGTGAACACTCTCATATAAATATCTTCTCTTTATGATACTACTCTGAACTACTCTGCGGTTGGATAAATCTAAGCCATGGTAGGGCTATAACAGCACACCTCAAAGTTCGCTTTCCCCAGCTAGATAACCCCTCACTATGACCTTGAGCTCTAGATGGTTCCAACAAACACCACAATCTCATAGAGACATCCAACTCAAATTATACTCATGAAAAGTATTTATGTAACCTTAGCCAAAGTGCCACACGGTATGCACACTGTCAACTTCACACATGTGGGGATAAGCAGAGATTCAATAAAGCACTTGAGTAGCAGAATAGATCTATAGATTACAAAGCTCATGATCTCAATAAGATCATGCATAGAGAGAGAGATGAACACATATCTACCGATAGAGCCCTTAGCCTCGAGGAAGAACTACTCCCTCCTCATCATGGGAGTCAGCAACGACGATGGAGATGGCTCCGGGGGCACTTCCTCGTCCTGGTAGGGTGCAAGAACAGAGACTTCTATCCCCCGAATCTCCTCTTCGATGGCGGCGGCGCTGTGAAGGTTTTCATGGCTTTCTCCCGGATTATTTAGGGTTTCTGCATCACAGGCTTCTTATAGGAGAAATGGGAGGCTGAGAGGGTGCCCGAGGCAGCTACACAACCCAGGCGCGGGCCAGGCCAGGCTGCGCGGCCAGGGGGTGTGGGCCCCTCGAGTCCGCTCTCTGTCTTGTCTTCTAGCTCCGTGTTCCCCTCGGTGAAATATTGACTTTGGCTTTTGTCCGGTCCAATTCCGAGAATATTCATTTTCTAGATTTTCTGGAACCAAAATCAGAAGAAAATAGGCAACTGTCACCGTGGCATCTTGTTAATAGGTTAGTCCCAGAAAGTATATAAAAATACCTCAAAGTGTAGACAAAGAATAGGACAAATGATATAAAACAAGCATGGAGCATCAAAAATTATAGATACGTTTACAACATATCAAGCATCCCCAAGCTTAACTCCTGCTCGTCCTCGAGTAGGTAAGTGATAAAAAGAATAATTTTTGTGGTGACATGCACCACCACAATCTTGATCAAACCATTTGCAAGAATTGAAAGTTGGGATCAAAGAACTCTAAACATGAGCATGAAAGATGAAGTTCTAACAATAAGACATAGCAACTATGTTATAACATGAAAAGGTACAAACAAAAGGTTCATGAATAACAATGCTTTAAAAGACGTTTGTTTGTTTCACATAAAGAAAACATAATGAGAATGGTATGCAGCTTGTCCCTCATAGTGTAGCAAAACATAAATGTATAGGACACCTTCAAAGTTCATAAGGGTGACTAGATACAAATAGTTTAAGAACAAGCAATATCAAAGTTATGAATCAATCAACAAGTTTTGGGACAATGCACATTAAACTAGGAATGGCTACTATGCTCTCTCAATAGGTGCATAAAGATAGAAGATGGAGACTCAACATAAAAGTAAAAGAAAGGCCTTCATAGAAGGAAGCAGGGATTCAAGTCTCATAAAGAGCTTCCAAAAATTATGGTACTTATTCGCTTTCAGCTCTCATTGCCCCTATCATAAGCATCTTGAAGTGATTAAGGTTAAAGTGAACAAATATGAGGATATGATTGACAAGTTATAAGCTGACAATATCATGCCCCATACTTGCGAAGACCGTTCCTCATGCTACTCAAGTTTAGTCACAAGTAAGTTCTTGTCATTGTAAGTACATGTGTATCATAGAGAACTGCCAACGGGGTACCCCTTGCCCAATGATACGGAAGAATCCCCATATCAAAATGACAAGGCAAGCAGACAATAAGCATCTCAGCATCCTTTTATTTCCTATTTGCATGGGTATCTTTTTCTTTCATTCTTTTTTGTTTCTCTTTTTTTCCTATTTGCATAGGCATTTTTTATAGAGGATGCTTCATAGATTGCTCATTATGGTTACGCTGCAGATTTCCACCATGATTAGGCATGGATTAGACCAGCCTCCCAAGCGTTTCTCTAACACATATACGAACTCCATGAGCCTTACAAGCTCCCCTTTCATTTCACACCACCGGGATCCATAAGCAAAAGAACATAATATCAACTAAATAAAGTGCAATGTTGAAAGCGTTCCCCATGACAGCATGGTTCTGGTAATTCCCAACTTACAAAACGCAAGCATATACACAACATAGATGGGCACAATGGTTCAAGTTTATTAAGTGCAAAAAAAGTAAAGTGTGCCATCAAGTTCGTGAGAGCTGTTCACTAATTTTCACATAACAAGTTTAATTCGGAAGGTAGATAAAAACATGAATATACTTGGAATAGCAAATGCTAATAGGTAGGTATGGTGGACTCTTTGGAATAACTTAGTTTTATTTGGAGTTGGATCCATGAGTGGAACTCATACTTGGTATGGAGGCTAGCAAAAGACTGGGAGCGACCAACTAAGAGATCAATAATGGCCATAATCATGCAAAGCGACAAAACATTATTAATTAAAGCATAAAGTGATATTACAAGCCGAAAACTAAATGATCATAGAGGCTATGGTGACTTGGTATAGTCTTAACATGGTGTAAGCATGCGCCAAGTTAACCCAAATAAAGCATCAAAGGAGAATACCACAATATTATGCTTTTATATGCTAAAACAACGCATGATTCTTTCAAGGCACATTAAGTAATCTCAATTATTTGTAACAAGTCATGCTACAGTAATAATCACTAAGCATAAAGCCAAAACAATATCAAGCATGACATGACAAAGCCTAGGCCACAGTAAAAAACAAAACTCCTTATGTACCACTTATAAGCATGAAACTTCCTACTCTTTTCCAACACTAATCGAAAACTAAAGCTAAACGCAGTGCTAGCAAAGGAGAACACTCGTAGAACAATAAGAGTGAAAACTAGAGTGTTCTATGCAATGAATAACGGGGTGTGTCTCTCTCCAAAAGAAGTGTGTTGGGATCCAAACACTTATTGTAGCAAAGAAAGCAAAAGAAAACTAAAAACAAAGACGAAGATGCTCTAAGAACAACACAATGTGTGCATGAAACAATAAAAATGAAGTGTTTGGAAGTAAACTTGGAATTTTATTGATGAAGAAGGGGATGCCTTGGGCATACCCAAGCTTTGTTGCTTGTACTTCTTGAATATTTCTTGGGGTGACACGGGTGGCATCCCGAAGCTTGAGCTTTTGTCCATACTTCAGCTCATCACATTATTCTTTCCTACACTTGAAAATCTCCTTCATACAAAACTTCACATAATATTCATTAGCAACATTAGTGTATTCAAGATAATAAGTCTTTAGGTTCAGTTTCAACACAAGTAAAACTTCCATTAAAACAGAAGATACTGTAGCACTTCCTTTAAAAAGTTCAAGTGATCAAAGAGAACTCAAAGAGAAAGAGATTAAGAGGCAAATACAAATAATGCTAGAAATCTGTCAAAACAGACCAGCAGGTAAAAACCGATTTTTTTCGAAGACCTTCTGTTCCTCAAATCGAAAAGTGTTGAACTAAAGAAAGTTGGATAACAATCTGGGGCAGAAGCAAAAAAATTAAAGCTCAAACTGACGTAGAGATATTTTTCACGAATTTTTACAGCGAAGCACAAAAATCTGTTTCGGGACAACAACTTTCCCAAGCATTACTTCTCTCTTATTAGAGGTTACTCTTGGCACAAAAAACCACACAAAAATGATAAGGAGAGGTCATTACTGAAGCAATAACTTGAAAGACTCAACAAAAGAAAAACTTACTGAAAGTAAAAATATAATGGGTTGTCTCCCAAAAGCTCTTTCTTTATAGCCATTAAGATAGGCATGATAATTTCGATGATGCTCACATAAGAAATATGAATTGAAGTAAAAGAGAGCATCAAGAAGCAAATATGGAACAAATTTAAGTCTAACACACTTCCTATGAAAAATAACCTTCTAAAGAAACAATTCATGAAAGCACAAAGCAACAAGAATAGGAAAGCAAAATAAGTGCAACTTCAAAAATTTCAACATAAAGAGGGGAAACTTAATATTGTTGAGATACATAAAACCATGTTTACCTCTCTCATAATAACTTTTAGTAGCATCATGAATAAAATTAACAATATAACTATCACATAAAATATTCTTATCATGAGCCACATGCATAAAAGAATTAATACTCCCTACATAAACATAGTCATTCTTATTAATTGTAGTGGGAGAAAAATCAACAAAATAGCTATCATTATTATTGTCATCACCATAATCCTCAAATATAGGAGGCATATTGTAATAATAATTAATTTTCTCCTCAATAGTAGGTGGACTAAAAATATCATATTCACCATTGTAATCGTCATATATTGGAGGTATAGTATCATCAAAGTAATTTTTCTCCTCCGTGCTTGGGGGACTAAAAATATCATTTTCATAAAAACTAGCTTCCCCAAGCTTAGACTTTTCCATAGCATTCACAATAATGGTGTTCAAAGAATGCATACTAATAACATTGCTATTAGCATGCAAATAAAGTTCCATAGGTTTTTTAATTTTCTCTTCAAACACTCCATAGGTTTTGCATGCTATTAGCATGCAAAAAGATATAATTGCAGAATCTAAAAGAAATAACTTTAAGCACTCACACACCAGCATCAGTACTAGAAGATAGCTTAGTAGCCAAAGGATGTGAGTATCTTTTACCTTAACTCCCCAGCGACGGTGCTAGAAAAGAGCTTGATGTCTACGCACTTCTATTCTTGTAGACAGTTGTTGGGCCTCCAAGTGCAGAGGTTTGTAGAACAACAGCAAGTTCCCCTTAAGTGGATTACCCAAGGTTTATCGAACTCAGGGAGGAAGTGGTCAAAGGTATCCCTCTCAAGCAACCCTGCAATCAAGATACAAGAAGTCTCTTGTGTCCCCAACACACCCAATACACTTGTCAGGTGTATAGGTGCACTAGTTCGGCGAAGAGATAGTGAAATACAAGTGGTATCGATAATTATAAGTGGTAACGGTGCCAGAGAAGAGCTTGATGGGTAGGAAGAGACTAAAGGCAATATGAAATAAAGATGGAAGCAAGCAAACATGTAACAGATCTAGTTGCAAATGGTGTTTCAATACTTAGAAACAAGGCCTAGGGATCATACTTTCACTAGTGAACACTCTCATATAAATATCTTCTCTCTATGATACTACTCTGAACTACTCTCCGGTTGGATAACTCTAATCCATGGTAGGGTTATAACAGCACACCTCAAAGTTTGCTTTCCCCATCTAGATAACCCCTCACTATCACCTTGAGATCTAGATTGTTCCAACAAACACCACAATCTCATAGAGACATCCAACTCAAATTATACTCATGAGAAGTATTTATGTAACCTTAGCCAAAGTGCCACACGGTGTGCACACTTTTAACTTCACACACGTGGGGATAAGGAGAGATTCATTGAAGCACTGGAGTAGCAGAATAGATCTTTAGATTACAAAGCTCATGATCTCAATAATATCACGCATAGAGAGAGAGATGAACAAATAGCTACCGGTAGATCCCGTAGCCTCGAGGAAGAACTACTCCCTCCTCATCATGGGAGTCAGCAATGGCGATGGACATGGTGGTGGAGTCGATGGAGATGGCTCTGGGGGCACTTCCCCATCCTGACAGGGTGCCAGAACAGAGACTTCTGTCCGCCGAATATCCTCTTCGGTGGCGGCGGCGATGTGGAGGTTCTCGTGGCTTTCTCCCAGATTATTTAGGGTTTCTGCATCGGAGGCTTCTTATAGGCAAAAGGGGAGACCGAGGGGGTGCCCGAGGCGGCTGCACCCCCCCAGGCGCGGGCAAGGCTAGGCCACGTGGCGAGGGGGTGTGGCCCCCTCAAGGCCCCTCTCCGTCTCGTCTTCTGGCTCCGTGTTCCCCTCGGTGAAATATTGACTTTGGCTTTTGTGCCGTCCAATTCCGAGAATATTCATTTTCTGGCTTTTCTGGAACCAAAAACAGAAGAAAACAGGCAACTGGCACTATGGCATCTTGTTAATAGGTTAGTCCCAGAAAGTGTATACAAATACCTCAAAGTGTAGACAAAGCGTAGGACAAATGATGTAAAACAAGCATGGAGCATCAAAAATTATAGATACGTTTACGACGTATCAGCGGGTCGCTGATATTTCGCTTTGACTCTCTGACAGATGTCACACTTGGCTATGTAGCTTCCGACTTCTCTCTTCATTTTGTGCCACCGGAATTGCTCCTTCCAATCCTGATACATCTTCGTTCCTCTCGGGTGGATAGAATAAAGAGTATCATGGGCTTCCTGCATAATGACTTGTTTCAACTCTGAATATGCTAGAACACAGATACGTTCCTTATACCACATAACTCCTTCTTCATCTTTGGTGGATCCAGGTACCTTCCATGTTCCGATACGAAGTACTGGCATTTCCTTTCTGGGCCTCCTTTATCTGACTAATCAAAGTGGGTTGAAGCTCTATGCTAGCTATAAATCCTTCGCTAACTAGCTCCACTCTGAAGTTTTCCATTTCCTCATGCAGGCTTGGCTGGGCTTCCTTTATCATGGTGTTTAATCTACACAGCAATCAACTAAGAGCATCCGCTACCACATTGGCTTTGCCGGGGTGGTAGTGAATGTCAAGGTCATAATCCTTGATTAATTCTATCCATCTCCTTTGCCTCATATTCAGATCCTTCTGGGTGAAAATATACTTCGGACTCTTGTGATCCGAATAAATCTCACAGCGGTTACCCATAAGGTAATGACTCCATGTCTTCAAAGCTAACACTACGGGTGCTAGTTCTAGGTCATGGGTGGGGTAGTTATGCTCATGCTGCTTCAGTTGTCTAGACAGATATGCTATGACTTTCCCTTCTTGCATCAACACACATCCGAGACCAATCTTGGATTCGTCACAATACACATCAAAAGTATTCTTGATATCGGACATGATCAAAATTGGGGCTGAAATCAATCTCTTCTTGAGATCTTGAAAACTTGCTTCACATTTGTCAGTCCATTCAAACTTCTTGTCTTTCTCCAACAACTGGGTCATCGGTCTTGCGATTGTTGAAAATCCTTCAACGAACTTGCGGTAATATCCGGCTAATCCAAGAAATGCGCGGACTTCGGTTTGGGTGGTTGGGGCTTTCCATTCTTCGACATCTTTAATCTTGGCAGGATCGACAGCAACTCCTCCTGTTGCGAATATGCCCTAGAGGCAATCATGTATGATATTATTCCCAATGTATTCATAAAGCTATTGTCCATGTATGAACTACTGATATGTATCATTGAATATGTGATTCGATTGTGGAACTGCATATTCATGTTGTTCATACTGATTGTCCTTGGTCATTGAGGTTGTGTTGGACACACAACTTAGACTAATGTGAAAGTCGATAGATGACTCAGTTCCACTTGTCATGGGCATAGAGATGCTATTCCGACTTACATGGATTCGGCTAAAGAGTTTAGCGAGTCGGACTGACCCACATTGAGGTACAACGAACAAGTCATCATTTGTATGTCTCAATGAATGTAATCCTTAGACCTGAGATTATTGCACCATCCGAGTTGAGGATCACCGACTTAGGTTCTGTCAAATGTTGTTCCCTCACTAGGCAGTTATAAAGGCAGAGGTTGGGTCGACTGAGAATCAACCTGCGTGATGTGAATAACCAAGATGAGATTTTGCCCTGCCATCTAGAGAGATATTCTCTAGGCCCTCTCGGAAGATATGATTCGGAAAGCATGGCCATGCGTGACTCGGTTAAGTGTTAAACGAGGCGATCCACTAAGAGTTAGTTAGATGAATCACTTATCTCGGATCGAGAAAGAGAGTCGAACTATTTAAGGGATGACAATTATTCGCCTTTAGTTCGACAAGCTATATCGTGAGGCAAAAGGGACGCTGACGAAAGTCGCATTGGAAGGTATGTCATCATGACTCTTTGGTACTTGGGAGTCGGCACGTTCTGCTAGGAGCCGCTACTGACTGATCGGTCATAAGTGAGACTCGGATCGTGTCCGGGTCACCATGAGCCTGTCGGGTCACACACTTAAGAGAGAGCATATTTGGGTTGGACCCAAAACGGAAACAGACTGAGTCAGCGATTTGGACTCGCAATGACTAATATAGGACTTTTAGTGAATGGGCCACGAGTGGAGCCCACTTTCACTCCCTATATAATCTGGGGCACAGATTCTTAGAGCACACGGTTAGGTCACTCCATGTGTTGGAAACCCTAGCCCCAGTCCAGTCCTGTCGCTGCCATACTGGACCTAGCAATCCACCGCTGGTGCTCCTCCTCATGCGTGTGGATACTGGCAGAGGTGCTGTACGTTCAACACTTCGACGATTGTGGATCGGAACGGATCGTGAGGACTACACTGCATCAAGCGACGTGCTTCATCGATTCCGCAACCGTGTGTCTAGTGGTAATTCTCATGGCCTACTACGTCAGCTAGATCTTGGGATCACCACGTAGGAAAAGGTTTTGTTTTTCTCTGCATGGCCCTTCAGTGGTATTAGAGCGTTAGCTTCTGGTTTTAGGCTCAAGATAGTGCATATGTGATATGCGGTTGACATTAGATTGGATCTAATTGCAGTTTTGGTGGTCGATCTATGAGATAGATCGGTTTTGTACGAAGTTGATTGGATCAACTATACTCGGGAGAATGGATGATCTGGTTTCTGTGATCTAACTGCTAAGGTCGTGGAACTACATACCCCTACCGGTCGGCTTCCGCCATCGGGGTAGACAGTGACATGTAAATCTGGATGCGGTGATCGAAGATCAAAGAGTTTGGTCGAATCGGAGTCCGGATGGGATTTGGATAAAATTGTTTTATCCGATGAAGAAATCCATTCTGGAATGTTGATGAGATCTGCGTTTTCGAAAAAATCCATGTCCAGAAGCGGGACCGTCGGCTTTGCCCTGTCGTAGCGCCTTAGATGTCATTGCGAGTTTCACAACACCGGTAGATATTGTATCTATGCATAACGTGTTTTTATAGGATGATGTTGTGAATGGTATGGCTTATGTGCATGTGATGTGTGTAATCCATACATGATATGCATATCATGGTTTTGTCAGCTGGCTGGAGACTAGGTGCTATCATTTTATTGTATAATGACCTGCGTGTCGAATTCTCTATGCAATTTGAATTACTAGCTAGTGTAGCTGCTTGGAGAACCCTGATGGCATGTAAGTCAATGTACAAGTCAAATACATGGTGTAAGACGACACGTCACAAGAGTTGACATGAGTCGAATTACAAGCTTTGTGGAGATGGAGATCGCCATGAAGCGAGCCATACCATTTCACACTATAATTGCTTTATTTCCTGTTATGTTTATGTCTCTATTTTACCTCTATTAGATAGTTGGTAGAAAGTAATCCGCCAAAGAAGGTCTAGTCGGTTCCCCGCCAGTGCTGCACCATCACAAGTCGGACATTTTTGGTAGTGGGCTCATAAAATTGAGGTGCTATCAATTCTTTCCGACTAGGTGCGTTCGAGTCGGACTCTTACAGCGGAAGCACTCGGTAATCTAGATGGGTCTATCACAACGATTGTGGGACTCGGGGAAAAGTCGGATGGGAGTCAGGGCATATGATGCCACCCATCCAACAGGAGTCATATGAGAGGCGATTGACAAGGAGTTGTCTACCTAGATCACTTGACGGCTAGCGGTGATGCTAAAGCTCACTACTTGACTTGCTTATTTAGGATCCTGAATCACAAAGTAACCATCGAAGGGGTGTTGGTTCTAGTGGGAGAATAGGTATTAAAGTGTTTAATATGCTTGCTCTTTTATGGATACATGTCTTAAGTGTTTTTGCATATTTTTCATGTTGTAGATCAATGGCACCTAGTAGTCTCCCTCAGATTTCTAGTTTTGCTTTGAGAACCATCTTAGAGAAAGATAAGCTAGATGGAACTAATTTCACCAACTGGTATCGTAATCTGAGAATTGTTCTCAAGCAAGAAAAGAGGGACCATGTCCTAGACAACCCACTTCCAGATGAGCCGAATGAGAATACGATGGTCGCAGCCACCAATGCCTACCGTCGGATTTGTGATGAATCCACTGAGATTAGATGTATTATGCTTGCTCACATGGAACCGGACTTGCAGCAGCAGTTCGAGAATGTTGAGGCCTATGATATGATCAAAAGCCTCAAAAGTATGTTCCAGGCTCAGGGAAAGACTGAGAGGTATCAAGTCTCTCAGGCTTTGTTGAGCTGCAAGCTTAAGGATGGCGATCCACTAAGTCCGCATGTGATCAAGATGGTTGGTTACGTGCAGTCTCTGGAAAGGCTTGGCTACCCCATTAGCGAAGAGTTCGCTACAGACATAATTCTGAACTCTCTTTCTTGTGCGTATGGTCAGTTCATATCAAACTACCACATGCATGGTATGGATAAGAAGCTCACTGAATTACATGGGATGCTTAAGCAGGCTATGGCAGATCTCAAGAAAGGTGTCAGTCAAGTGTTGATGGTGCAAAATAAGGCTAAGTTTAAGAAGAGTTATTGGACTAAGAAGAAGAAGGCAAATTCGGGAGGTAAGGCCAAGGACCCAGTCCAAAGCGCTTCCTCAGGGACTAAGCCATCTCCTGCAGCCGGATCCACTTGCTTCTATTGCAAGGTGGATGGTCACTAGAAGAGGAATTGTAGCAAGTATCTGGCTAACAAAGACAAGAGTGGAGGTGTGACTTCCGGCTCAGGTACACTTGTTTGCAATGTTATAGACATTTATCTTGCCGATGCACCTGGTAGTTCTTGGGTATATGATACCGGATCAGTTATTCACATCTAAAACTCGTTGCAGGGACTGGTAAGAACTAGGAGCGTGGCGAGAGGCTAGGTTGACATTCGAGTCGGCAACAAAGCGAGAGTTGCTTCATTGGAAGTCGGCATGATGCCACTTCATTTACCTTCTGGATTCTTAATAGCGCTGAATAATTGTTATTATGTTCCAGTGCTTAGTCGAAACATTATTTTTGCCTCATGTTTTATGAGACAAGGCTATGATTCGAATATTAAGAATAATGGTTGTTCTTTGTATTTGAATGATGTGTTTCACGGCTTTGCACCCATCTAGGACGGGTTATTTATTTTGAATCTTGATGGTGAATCTACCTATAACATAAATGTGAAAAGGTTGAAACCAAATGAACTGAATATGACTTACTTTTGGCATTGTCGGCTTGGTCATATAAGTTGGAAACGCATGAAGAAGCTCCATGATGATGGACTCCTAACTTCGTTCGATATGGAGTCATTCGAGACATGTGAATCCTGCCTACTCAGCAAGATGACCAAGACACCTTTTGTAAAGAGTTGTGAAAGGGCGTCCGACTTATTGGGACTAGTACATAGTGATGTTTGTGGCCCGATGAGCACGATAGCCAGATGTGGTTATGAGTACTTCATTACCTTCACTGATGATTTGAGTAGGTATGGGTATATCTACTTGATGAAACATAAGTCGGAAGCCTTTGAAAAGTTCAAGGAATTCTCGAATGAGGTACAAAATCAACTCGGCAAGAAAATAAAGTTTCTTCGGTCGGACCGAGGAGGCGAGTACATGAGCCATGAGTTTGATGACCATCTAAAGAGTTGTGGAATAGTTCCCCAGCTCACTCCGCCAGCAAAGCCGCAGAGAAACGGTGTGTCGGAAAGGCGGAATCGGACCTTGTTAGACATGGTACGATCAATGATGAGTCGGACAGATCTGCCTTTATCATTTTGGGGTTATTGTCTAGAAATTACAGCGTTCACACTAAACAGAGTACCATCAAAGTCGGTAGAGAAGACATCGCATGAGGTGTGTACTGGCAAGAAGCCGAGTTTGTCTTTTCTTAAGATTTTGGGTTGTGAAGCTTTTATCAAGCGACTTCAGTCGGACAAGCTTACAGCTAAGTCAGATAAGTGTATTTTCGTGGGGTATCCGAGGTAAACCTTGGGTTACTACTTCTACAACCGAGAAAAGGGCAAAGTGTTTGTCGCTCGGAACGGTGTTTTCCTTGAGAAAGAGTTTCTTTGTCGGGGAGTCAGTGGGAGCACGGTGCATCTTGAAGAAATTCAAGAGATACCGGCCAGCTGTGAGTCGGCAAAAGCCTTAGAGGTTGAGCTGGTCATGCTACCTGAGCCGGCAACTGCACCACCACTACGAAGATCGGCCAGATTGCGAAGTGTTTGTGATGTGTTGTGGTTGGATAGTGATGAGCCGGCAACTTATTCGGAAGCGGTGGTAGAATCTGATTCTGAGTCGTGGCTTGGATCCATGAGATCCGAGTTAAAGTCCATGGATGAAAATCAAGTTTGGAACTTGGTTGATCTGCTAGACGGTGCAAGACCCATCGAGTGCAAATGGGTCTTTAAGAAGAAAACTGATATGGATGGAAACATTTCTATCTATAAAGCACGACTCGTCACGAAAGGGTTCCAACAAGTTCAAGGAGTTGACTACGATGAGACTTTCTCTCCCATGGCGATGCTTAAATTAGTCTGGATCATGTTAGCTATAGCAGCCTATTTCGACTATGAGATATGGCAGATGGATGTCAAGATGGCTTTACTTAATGGAAATTTAACCGAGAACGTGTATATGATACAGCCCAAGGGTTTTGTCGATCCGGCTAATGCAGACAAGGTATGCAAACTTCAGAAATCCATTTATGGGTTGAAGCAAGCATCTCGGAGTTGGAATATTCGCTTTGATGAAGTAGTCAAATCGTTTGGCTTCATCAAGAGTGATCATGATTCTTGTTTATACAAGAAGTTTAGTGGGAGCAAAGTAAACTTTATGATCTTATATGTGGATGACATATTACTGATTGGAAATGATGTCCAGATGTTGCAAGAGACCAAGGAATCATTGGAAAAGAGTTTTTCAATGAAAGATTTGGGTGAGGCGACTTACATACTAGGAATCCGGATCTATAGATATAGATCAAGGCGGCTCATTGGATTGAGTTAGAGTACATATTTGGATAAAGTGTTGAAGAAGTTCAACATGGAATCGTCTAAGGAGGGGTTCTTATCGATGTCCCATGGCATAAAACTTAGCAAGACTCGGTGTCCTTCGACAACTGATGAGCAAAGTCGGATGAGTGCGATTCTGTATGCCTCTGCAGTCAGATCCATCATGTATGCTATGATTTGTACTAGGCCGAATGTTTCATATGCTCTAAGTGTTGTGAGCAGATACCAGGCTGACCCTAGAGAGAACCACTGGGAAGCGGCTAAACATATCCTTAAATACTTGAGAAGGACTAAGGATATGTTCCTGGTTTATGGAGGTGAGGATGAACTCATTATAATGGGTTACACGGATGCGAGTTATATCACTGACTCGGATGATTCTCGTTCGCAATCCGGATATGTGTTTGTAATAAACTGAGGGGCTATGAGCTAGAAGAGTTCCAAGCAAGAGACGGTGTCTGCGTCTACGACAGAGGCTGAGTATATTGCTACCTCGGAGGCAGCAAAGGAAGCCGTTTGGATGAGGAATTTGCTCATAGATCTTGGTGTGGTTCAGGGCTCGTCCAATCCGTCAGACGTCTATTGTGACAACAATGGTGCTATGGCACAAGCCAAGGAACCTAGACAACACCAGAAGAACAAACATATACTCATGCGGTACCACCTTATTCGCCAGTTCATGGAAAGGTGATGTCAAGTTATGCAAGGTACACACGGATGCAAACATTGTGGATCCGTTGACAAAGCCACTTCCACAGCTGAAGAATGAGGCACACTTGAGAACCATAGGCATTAGATGCCTGGACATGTGATGTCGGATGATTGACTCTAGTGCAAGTGCGAGACTATTGGGAATATGCCCTGGAGGCAATCATGTATGATATTATTCCCAATGTATTCATAAAGTTATTGTCCATGTATGAACTACTGATATGTATCATTGAATATGTGATTCGATTGTCGAACTGCATATTGATTGCTACGCACTTCTATTCTTGTAGACAGTTGTTGAGCCTCCAAGTGCAGAGGTTTGTAGAACAGCAGCAAGTTTTCCCTTAAGTGGATCACCCAAGGTTTATCGAACTCAGGGAGGAAGTGGTCAAAGGTATTCCCTCTCAAGCAACCATGCAATCAAGATACAAGAAGTATCTTGTGTCCCCAACACACCCAATACACTTGTCAGGTGTATAGGTGCACTAGTTCGGCGAAGAGATAGTGAAATACAAGTGGTATGGATATAAGATAATGGTGCTAGAAAAAAAAGCTTGATGGCGTGGAAGAGACTAAAGGCAAACTGAAATAAAGATAGAAGCAAGCAAACATATAATAGATCTAATAGCAAACGGTGTCTCAATGTTTAGAAACAAGGCCGAGGGATCATACTCTCACTAGTGAACACTCTCATATAAATATCTTTTATTTATGATACTACTCTTAACTACTCTCTGGTTGGACACTCTAATCCATGGTAGGGCTATAACAGCACACCTCAAAGTAAGCCTTTCCCATCTAGAAAACCCCACACTGTCACCTTGAGCACTAGATGGTTCCAACAAACACCACAATTTCATAAAGACATCCAACTCCAAATATAATTCATAACAAGTATTTGTAATCTCTAGCCTAAGTGCCACCGTGGTGTGGACGCTATCGCTTTCACACACATGTGGAGAGCAGAGATCTAATAAAGCACTTGAGTAGCAAGGTAGATCTACTTGATTACAAAGCTCATGATCACCATATGATCATGCATAGAGAGAGAGATGAACAAATAGCTAACGGTAGAACCCTTAGCCTCGAGAGAGAACTACTCCCTCCTCATCATGGGAATCAGCAATGGTGATGGAGATGGTGGTGGAGATTGATGGAGATGGCTCCGGGGGCACTTCCCCGTCTCGGCAGGGTGCCGGAACAGAGACTTTCTATCCCCTGAATCTCCCCTTCAGTTGCGGTGGCACTGTGGAACTTTTCGTGGATTTCTGATTGACTCCTTAGGGATTCTGTATCGGGAGGAATATATAGGCGAAAGGGCAAGGTCAGTGGAGGCCGGGTGGCCCACACCACCTGGTGGCGCGGCCAAGGGGGACCCGCGCCACCCTATGGTGTGGCTGGCCCTTGGCCCCTCTCCGTCTCGTCTTCTGGCTCCGTGTTCCCCTTGATGAAATATTGACTTTGGATTTTGTCCCGTCCAATTCCAAAAATATTCATTTTCTGACTTTTTGGAACCAAAAAAAGCAGAATACAGGCAACTGGCACTATGGCCTCTTGTTAATAGGTTAGTCCAAGAAATCATATGAAAATTACTCCAAATTGTGGACAAAACATAAGAAAGTAGATAAAACTAAGCATGGAACATCAAAGATTATAGATACATTTGCAATGTATCACATATTCATGTTGTTCATACTAATTGTCCTTGGTCATTGAGGTTGTGTTGGACACACAACTTAGACTAATGTGAAAGTCGGCAGATGACTCGGTTCCACTTGTCATGGGCATAGAGATGCTATTCTGACTTACACGGATTCGGCTAAAGAGTTTAGCGAGTCGGACTAACCCACATTGAGGTACAACGAACAAGTCGTCATTTGTATGTCTCAATCAATGTAATCCTTACACCTGAGGTTATTGCACCATCCGAGTTGAGGATCACCGACTTAGGTTCTGTCAAACGTTGTTCCATCACTGGGCCGTTATAAAGGCGGAGTTTGAGTCGACTAAGAATCAAGCTGCGTGATGTGAATAAACAAGTGATTTTGCCCCTCTGTCTGGAGAGATATTCTCTAGGCCCTCTCGGAAGATATGATTCGGCAAGCATGGCCATGCGTGACTCAGGTAAGTGTTAAACGAGGCGATCCACTAAGAGTTGGTCGGATGAATCAATTATCTCGGATCGATAAAGAGAGTCGAACTATTTAAGGGATGTCGATTATTCGCCTATAGTTCAACAAGCTATATCGTGAGGCAAAAGGGACTCAGACGAAAGTCGCATTGGAAGGTATGCCATCATGACTCTTTGGTACTTGGGAGTCGGCATGTTCTGCTAGGAGCCGCTACCGACTGATCGGTCACAAGTGAGACTCTGATCGTGTCTGGGTCACCATGAGCCTGTCGGGTCACACACTTAAGAGCGGGAGCATATTTGGGTTGGACCCAAAAAGGAAACGGACTGAGTTAGTGAGTTGGACTCGTAGTGACTAATATTGGCCTTTTAGTGAATGGGCCACAAGTGAGTGGAGCCCACTTTCACTCCCTATATAAGCTGGGGCGCAGGTGCTTAGAGCACACGGTTAGGTCACTCCATGTGTTGGAAACCCTAGCCCCAGTCTAGTCCTGTCGCCGCCGTACCGGACCTAGCAATCCACCGCCGGCGCTCCTCCTCATACTTGTGGATACTGGCGGAGGTGTTGTATGTTCAGCACTTCAACAATCATGGATCAGAACGGATCGTGAGGACTGCACTTCATCAAGCGACATGCTTCGTCGATTCCGCAACCGCGTGTCTAGTGGTAATTCTCGTGGCCTACTACCACAGCTAGATCTTGGGATCACCACATAGGAAAAAGTTTTGTTTTTCTCTGCGTGGCCCTTCACCTCCTGCCGACAAGATATGGCCTAGGAATCCTACTTCCTTTAACTAGAATTCACATTTACTAAACTTGGCATACAACTGATGCGCTCTAAGGGTTTCAAGGATGGTTCTCAGATGTTGCTCATGGTCCTCTACTGATTTGGAGTAGATCAGAATGTCATCGATAAACACAACGACAAACTTATCCAAAAAGTTCATAAAAATCTTATTCATGAGGTTCATGAAATAAGCGGGGGCATTGGTTAATCCAAAAGACATGACATTGTACTCATACAATCCATATCTGGTGGTAAAGGCAGTTTTTGGGATATCCATTGCGTGGATTTTCAATTGATGATAACCAGTTCTAAGATCAATCTTAGAAAACACTCTGGCACCAGTCAATTGATCAAACAAATCTTCTATCTTTGGCAGCAGGCACTTGTTCTTGATGGTGATGTCATTCAACTTCCGATAATTCGTACAAAGACGGTTGGCACCATCCTTCTTATCAACAAACAAAATGGGTGATCTCCATGGCGATGCACTTGGTTGTATCAAACTTTTTCCCAGCATATCATCGAGTTGCTTGTTCAGCTCCACTAATTCATATGGGTTCATACTATAGGGTCTCTGATCTATGCGTCCGGTTCCAAGAATTAGTTCAATGATAAACTCGATATCCCAATATGGGGGCATACCGGGCAATTCATCTGGGAACACATCGAGGTATTCAGAGACTACTCTGACTTGGTCAATGGTGGTCTTGGCTAGACTCTTGTTGCACTTGAATTAACGGGGCAAGGTTTCAAATACATGCTCTACTGATACTCCGGTGCTACTGGTCATGGTTATGGCTTTCTTGGCACAGTCGATTAATCCTTGATGTTTTGACATCCAATCCATCCCTAGCACTACTTCCAAACCTTTGGTTCCAAGTAATATTAGATTGGCATAAAAATCTATCCCCTGGATTCTGATAGGTACGGCCTTACAAATTTTTCTAGCTTTGGTAGTTGAACCAGGTATTTGAACTATCATAATATGCTTAAAATTTGTTGGTTGAATCTTACTAGTGCATGGAAATTCTTCTGTATCCAACGAGTGCGATGCTCCAGAATCAAACAACGCTCTTGCTAATATTGAGTTAACAGAAAACATACCCAGCACGACATTGGGCCCTTCGTGGGCTTCCTCAGCATTCATGTGGAACAGACGGCCATTACGATTGTGTGGGTTTCCTGGCGCAAATCTCTTTCCAAGCTGGACACGACGCTGCTGTTGGGAAGGTGCATTCACATTGGTTGCTGCGGCAAGCTTCCCGGGGCACTCGTTGGAGTAGTGACCCATGACTCCGCATTCAAAACAAGTTATCATTGACTTGTCTTTCCATGTGATGGCACCGTATTGCTTCCAGTCCTTGGGGCAGTATTGTTGTTGTTGTTGCTAGACTTTGGCGGTGCACGGTTGAAGTTATTGGAGTTGTCGGGGTTGTTGTTATGGTTTCCTCCGGGCCTTGGGTTTCCTCCGCCACGGTTGGGGTAGTTCGGACGTTTCATTGGTGGCTTGTTGTTTCTGGTTGCATATCCTGCAGACGGGTTGGGGCGATACTTCTGGGTCTGGTGGGGTCTTGGTTGGTGCATCATCCTACGCTTGCGGTTCTCACTGGCTTGGTTGATCTTTCCGTCCATCTGGATTGCATAATCCACTAAGGCTTCGAGTCATCAAATGGAATATTGACTAGCATTTTCTGCATCTCATCATGCAGACCATTCAGGAATCTCTCCTTCTTCTTGGCTTCATTGTCAATCTCATCAGGTGCATACCTAGCTAGTGACAGGAATTTGTCATGGTACTCAATCACAGTCATCCTTCCTTGCTTCAAATCTCTGAACTCATCCCTCATCCTCTTGATCAGACCTAGGGGCACATGGGTCCTACTGAACTTGAGTTTGAACTCCTCCCAAGTCATCATCTGACCTCTGTTCATCGTACGGGTACTATTTCACCATGATCTGCCGTAGCCGGACAAATAGTGGGTGGCAAACACCTTCTCATTAGCATCAACTCCTGCAACTTCTAGATTGTATTCCATGGTTTGCAGCCAATCATCTACATCTAAAGGCTCCTCAGACTTGCTAAACATAGGGGGATTGGTATTCTGAAAGTTCTTGAGCTTAGATCCATGGTGATCTTGGTTTCCATGGCCTTGATTATTGTGGGCCATCTGGGCTATATGTTGAAGAGTGGTTTGGTTGGCTTGATGTTTAGCTCTACCAGCTTCACGATCAGAAACTAACATTTGCAGAATCTGCAGCATTGGGTCCTGAGATGAACCGCTTCCTTCGGGGTTTCCGCGAGTCATCTGAAGATTGAGATAGATAGTGAGACAAGAGGGAAATTTCTATGGTTCATGGGTTTGTTTTCAAAAGCTTTTAAAATTTGAGTTTGACTTAGGTTTTGCAAGCTAACAACTTCTTCTCATTCATTCATTCCAAACACACAATACAAACACACATCATAACAAGAAAACATATGGTTTTAAGAACCATTCTATGAAGCTACGATACATTGGGACCGAGTACAACTCACACCTACGATAGTGCTCAGGTGCAACTACTCATCATCAGGGCTATCAGGCTCCTCGTCATCAATGAAGTCAGCATCATCCTCATCAGTGTCTTCCATGGAAACGTCCTCTAGATAGTCATTGTCAACACTGAGGTAAGAGTGAATATCCCCACGAATATCTTCCCCTTCCTCATCGTTCTCCTCCAGCTGGATTTCCTGGTCATGGATGGTCTCCTCTAGGGTGGCTATTTTCTCACGAAGAGGGGTGATGGTGCGATCCTTTTTGTCTCGCTGGCTGCGAAGTGACTTGCACTCTTTGGCGAGAATAGCGATGGTTTTCTTCCTTTCAACAGCTTCGGCATGGTTCTAATTGGCGTAAGCATGGGCATTGTCTAACTCTTTCTAGGTATCGTGCAACATGAAGGCCATATGGTCCACCATATACTTAAACTTTGGATGTGCCAGTATGGCCAAAGGCTATCCAGTAGATCACGTCTTGCATAGTGAGCAAAATGGGTTCCGATGATCTGGTTGATGTTTTGAGCACACAAACATGCAAGAGCTTCTTGCATTGCCCTAGCTAATCTGTCTAGCCAATTGTTCTCCCTTACGCTAAACTGAATCTTGTTAGAAAGAGGTGGCTCCATATTGCCTCTGAGATCGGCAACAATCAGCCACTTTAGCTCCCCTCCAGATTGATCGTTGAGCTGTGCTCCGAAGAACTCCGGGTGCGGGCGTCCGAGATACTCTGAAAGCTGGTCCAGATCCCTCTCAAAAATAAGACGTCCTCCAATGCCCAACTAGTAAAACTTGTTATATTTACCTCCATCTATAAGAAATTAAGATGAGTAAGTTAGTGAGGTGATCAAGTGTGTGAAATTTTATGTAGAGTTGTAAGAGTTTTGAGTAACGTATGATCTATTTTTGAAAGAATCTTAAGGATAAGAATGAGAGTAGGTTTTTGTAAATACTCACTTTCTTTGTTTTAAAACTAGGTTTTTCAGGCGTCCATTCTAACTAGGGTCTCCTATGGATAAGATGGCTCTGATACCAACTTGTCAACAACCGGATTTTTAAGTCCAGATGCCTGTTATGCGTGTTATCTCTCATATCATGTTTCTTTCAGCTATTGCTATGCCTTATAAGCATGACTTCTAGTTCTCATTTACTTTCATATGAGCTTTGCACATTTAGTAGTTTAGGTAGAATTTTATCACTTTTCCTTGTTTATGACATGTGTGTAGGTGTTGACGATGATTATGGATAAAATAAAGGCAAAAGGGACAAAGAGAGCATAGTATGGAGGAGCTACAGGGACCAGACTTAGCCATGAGAGGTTGAAAAAGTTATTTTTTCCAACTTCTCGAAATAAATATCCAAGACCACGGGGTTGTAGCCCTCGACGATATGAGCTCAATGAGCCCAAGAACATCCAAAACGGAGTTCGTAAGAAGAAATGGCAGCCAAAATACTAAAGGGGACACACGGTTTGACAAGCAACTATACGGCCGGAGCTATTTTTTGGTCTTATAGCTCCGCCCGTATAGTTGCCAAAAAGGTCGAAAACGACAGGATTTGACCAAAGAAAAGCTCCAAAATCTTCCGTAAGTCATATGACAGTATTGGGGGAACCTTAGGGCACCCCCAAGGCCTATATAAAGGAGGGAGGACCCAAGAGAGAGCCACCAAGCTGTCACATCCCAAATTCTAGATTTGGTACTGCATACTTGCATGGCATTGCATCATGTTCATCTTTGAGAAAATTCAGTTCTGAAAGCTTTTTGCCAAAACACCTTTTCTTTGCTAGTTCCTCTTATTTGCAAGCCTACTAGGGTTTTTACCTAGCATCTGCTTGTTTGACACTATATAGTCATTCCAGATTCTTAGTTGTGTAGAGTTTTCAACTACGAACCCGTAGAAACTTGTTTTGCTCGATTCGGAGTTGTAGATCAAAAGTTATACTAGTTTTAGTGTGGACTAAATTTCAGTTTCAGGTAATTTCAGAAAAAAACAGACAGTTTCAGAGTTACAGCAGAATAGAAAAGAATAAAGAGAAAATAAGAAAAAAAAAAGAAAACCGGCAGCCCAGCCGGGCAACCGCTAGAGGCCCACCCGGGGCCCAGCTCGCGCCAGCGACCGTGGCTGAGCCAGCCGGCCCGCCAGCGGCCCAACGCCCCTTCGCACGGCCCTCTTCCTTTCTCCCCTTTCCCCTTTTCTTTTTCTTTTGTTTTTTTCCTCTGACCGCGGGCCCTGCCTGTCAGCCCTCCCAGGGACGAGCAATCCGTGCTCGACACAAACGCCGCAACCGATGCCGCCCTTCTCGCTGTTCACGCCCGTGTCCGAGCTGCCCTCGTCCTCTCGACCCCAGCCCCTTAAAGCTCTCAACCCCCTCGTCGAAATCCCCCTGAAACCCTACCAATCCCGCCGCCAAGCCCCGGCGATTGCTCGCCGGAGTTCACCGCCTGCCATTGCCATTACCACCGATAAGGAGCTCTAGCTTGAGCCCCGAGCTCCCTCTCTTTGTGCCTCCGCTCCACATCGAAGCGCCGCCCTTTTTCTTGACCTTTCTTTCCCCTACAGCACCGTCGAGCCGCTACTTGACATCGCCGGAGGCCGACGCCGTCGCGCCGTTCCAGCCAACCACTACTGCCACCTCGGGGTTCCCCAGCCAGCGCTGAAGCCGCCGCAGGGACCACCGCACGCCGCAGAACTCCGTCCGACTGTCCCCCGCCGCCAAGCCTCGCCGGAACGCCGCCACCGACACTCGCCTAAGCCGCCGGCGTCGTCGATCGAGCAGGTGAGCTCCAGCTCGCGCCGGCCGTCCGATCCTGGATGAACGGCCCAGATTAGTCGCTGACCGCACAGTGGACCGCTGACCGGTCCAGTCAGCGCCACATGGGGTTGACCAGTCCACGGGAATATTCCCGGAATATTCCTTCAGAAATTCCAGGAATTAATTTTTTTTACAAAAACTATGTATAACTTCAAAAATTCATAGAAAAAGATCTACTAGGCCAAAAATTGCCAATAAGGTATCGTTGGATTCAAAAAATTGTGTAGACCTTAATTCTGCAATAATATCTCAGGTTTAATGTATGTATTTTCCTGAGGTTATAAAAAGGCTTAAAGTGGTTTTAAATTCGGAGAAAAAGATCTATAAATCTTTTTGGAGTAAATCCTTTTGGCCTACGCTCTAAATTGATATATCTGTCCGGTAGTAATTTTGTCACACTTGAACAATACTGTTTACAGCAATAGTTCAATGTTTTGACTAAAAGCCTATTAACTAGTCCTTTTTATGCTTAAATTGTTTTCCCTTGCATTAAAAGTTTTCCCATGCATCATTCAGTAGTAGCATTGATCAGAGAACATAACTAAACTATTGAAGCTTTATTAAAGTGTCATGCAGGCATTGTGTTGCATTTGTTGGTCTCTATGTGTGGATTGTTTGTTTGGTTGAATTGCTTTCCTGTAGATTGTGAGGATTGTAACCCGTGTGATTGTCCGGACTGTGCCTTTGACTCCCGCAACTACCAAGGCAAGTGGAGCTTCATAAAAGTCCTATCTACTTTATATATTCATTGTAGCTTGTTTTGTTTTTCAAGTTTTATCTATTGCTATGCTTTATCCTATTATGTCGTAGCCTATCTCGTTAGGTGAGCCACCGTAAGTAGTTGTGCTTATGTAGACGAGGGTGGGATACACCATGACAAAGATTGTTTTAAAAGAATGTGTTTGGAAAGTTTGAAAACAAAGTAATTAATGAACTCTCTGGGTGGATTGGTAATTGCTTGGTTCGTGAATGTCGGGCCCATGTCTATGGTTTACCCGAGTAGCTCACTTGTGGATGGCCACCCAGGTTTCTGAGAAACGATTAGTGTCTTGATTTGGTAGCTTACGTGTACAGCCATATGCCAGTGAGTTATGGGTGGCCGGATAGACTAAGTAGGTCGTGGCGACCCAAGCTCTTCGTATCCAGAGATGTAGTGAATGTGATAGGTTGGTACGGTGTGTGGATGGGCTTCGGGAGCTACTTCCCGAATTGTCTCTTCTTGTACTTCTCCCTATCATGACTCAATATGCATGTCGTGGTACGAGCGGTTCGACCAAGTCATATGGGTAAAGTGTACAACCCCTGTAGGGTGTAAAACTAAGTGCTTAGTCATGTCCCCGGTAATGGACGATTGAGTTGCCAAATTGTAGGTGCTATGACATGTTCTCATTCATTCCAACTTGTAATTGCTAAAACTTGTCGTTAAAACTTAATTGGGTTTTTTGATGAAGTTTAAATGCTTTACAAATGATTTACAAATGGTAGGGTAAAGTATTTTGCTGCTACAACTAAGCCTGAACCCCACAAGCCATATATGCATATAGCTATTAGTCTTTTTGTTTCTCTCATTGTTCCACTTGCCAGTACATTCCAAGTGCTGACGTTCGGGGCTATTACGTTTCATGTTGCAGGTTACTCTTCCGGTTACTCTGAGTAGTAGTATTGGTTGCAACCCCCCACTCAACATTTTGTTCGCCTGTGGCGTCTAATGGAGACTGGAGCTACTTTATTTATGCTATATTTTGCTACTTGTTTACTTGTGCAAGCGTTATGCTTTGCGAACTTTGTAATAAATGCAATATTCTGGATCATACCGTTGTAATAATGATGCACTATTAATTCTTTGATGTCTATCGATGCTATGTATGCCAATGAACCGATCCAGGGATTGGCGTGATACATAGAGGTGCAATCCTTCCGGGTTGTACCATTTTAGATGGTCTCAGAGCAGTGTGTTGACTGTAGGATCGTGACCTAGGATTGGTATAGGAAGCCTTATATTTATTTAAGTCTATTTTAAATTATGTCCTTATTCTTATGCCTTTGATTCTAGTAAATTCGGTTCCTTGTTGTTCTCACTCTTTCCTCTTTACAATTGATAGATGGCAGATGCCACCAGAGTTGAGTATGTTGAGTTCCAATCACCAAGACCCTTCGCAAGACAGTTGGCGGAGCTTTGCCAGACACTGGGCATGCTAATGCCGATTTTCAAAGGGAGGAGGATGAACACTTATGTGCCCGGAGATCGCGTATGGGAGATCACCGCTACTTTTCTTATAGATCCCACTGTGCCTAGTATTGAGAACCTGAACCCACCAAGAAGTACCTTACCTGGGAGCAAGGAGTGGAGTCGGCCATGCATGAGACATTGTCACGCCTGTGCTATCTCCACCGACACCGACTGCCAGCAAGTTCACCTTTCCTTGCATTTGGAAGTCAGAATGAGGATGGGAACGTGATGGTTACCATAGGCAATCGCAACAACATGACACTCCATGAGAAGCAATTAGAACACATGGAGATTAAATCTTAGGAGAGAGAAGAGAAGTTGATGCAGCAAAAGGAGGAGTTGGATTATTTTCACGGCACTGTGCATTTGCAAGGGTATGAGATGGAAACCTTGCACACTGTTGTGAATACAATGGAGCAATCCCTCATTGGTAGGGATTCCACGATTGCAGTGCTGAATCCAACTATTGTGCAAAGGAATCAAGTTGTGGTTGAGCGTGATCAAACTATTGTGGACATGGCTGCCTAGATTGCTGCCCTTCAAGCACAGCAGAATCCACCACCAAATAATGGTAATGGTGATGATGGGAACGATGGTGATGATGATAGTGATGATGATGATGATGCGGATAATGGTGATGGAGGTAACAATGGTGGTGGAGGTAACAATGATGATGATGGAGGCAGTGATGATGACGGAAGCGATGACAGTGATGGAGGAGATGCAGCGGGCGCTTTTGTTGAAGAAAGCGAGGAGGAGGACCCCCGAAGAGGTGGAGTTCGAGGACTCAAGTGAAGAAGACTCTGGAGAGGCGTACACGCCACCACCGTGGCATGCACGAGGATCGAAGCGTCAGCGCATGGACTCCATAACCTATTGCAACTTGTTCATCAAATAGCTAGAGATGGTCCTCCAAAACTTGTCTTCGTTAGGGAAATTCCCTAATCTTAGACATCGATCAATGTAAACTTATGCACTATTATCTTATTGTGTTTAGAATGCTCAGTTTAGTACCTTAAAGTTCTAGGATTTTTCGTGAGATTTATTAAATGATATTTGGACAAGTTTGGGTAAAATTCGGGTTTTTATTGCTGTAGTTTTCTGCTGAATCTGCTGTATTGTACGATATTTCATGTTTTACTGGTAACTGCGAAAAAACTGAGAAATTGGGATCTGGTGCGTAATTATCTGTAGTATCTGCAAAAAAATCAGCAAAAATTCCTGACGCTTTTAAGTTAGGCAAAAAAATTCATGAACAGGACATAATTGTTCTGCCAGATTTCTGGTTTTGCCTATTTTGCTGTTTTGCTTTGCCAAATGTTGTTACCAGCGTTTCTAAATTATTTTGTAGCTATATACCGTTAAGGAAAATCTGGAACAATATTTGTGTGTGTGATTGCTCATGTGGTGATTGCTTATGGTTGTTGTGGATGAATTGTTGTTGCATTGAGCATGTTGCATGGGTAGAAATACTTCCTTAGTTGCTTTCTTTCTAATCTTACATGTGCTGAACCGCAGATGGCTCCTCGCCGACTACCTAATGAGATAGCCCAGCTCATGGCCGCTCAGACACAGTTGACCCAAGTGATGACGCAGTTCATGGCAAATCAGAACAACAACAACAACGGGAACAATCAGTCACAGGGAGATGCTCTCACCTGGTTCCTGAGGCTGAGGCCAGCTAAGTTCTCCTCTACACCTGAGCCCATGGTTTCTCTCGACTGGCTCCGTTCTGTGATCAAGGACTTGGTGACCGTTGGTTGCACTGATGCTGAAAAGGTGAGGTTTACTGCTCACTTACTGGAAGGATCAGCTGCTTCATGGTGGGATGCCTTCCAAATCACCCACCCGCTGGACACAGTTACCTAGGCCATGTTTGAGGGAGGGTTCAGGACGAACCACGTATCTGCCGGGACCATGAGCCTAAAGAGGAAGGAATTCCACAACCTGCGCCAAACCAACTGCACTATGGAAGATTACATAGAAGAATTCAACAATCTCTCTCGCTATGCCCCTGAGGATGTGGACACTGATGCCAAGAGGAGGGAGAGGTTCCTGGATGGTCTAAGTGATGAGCTTTCACTTCAGCTATCGGTGGTTTATTGTCCGACATTTCAGGAACTGATGGACAAGGCCAGAATTCTGGAAGGGAAATAGCAGCAGGTGGAAAGACGTAAGAGGAAGAACAGCCATGACTCATCAGGATCACACCACCGTGCTCACACCTCTTATGATGGACACTCTGGATATTCTAAGCATGGCGGAGATGACCGTAACCACCGTGGAAGTAATGGACATCGCCACGATGGTCACAGGAGTGACAATCGCCACCGTGGAGGAAATGGTCACCACCACAATGGCCACAAGAGCCACAACAGCAACTCTGGGAGGAACAATGGGCACAACAACTCTGGCAGGAGGGATCTCAGTGAAGTGGAATGCTTCAAGTGCAAGAAGATGGGGCACTATGCTGATAATTTCCCAGAGAAGAGGATTGAAGCAAGAAGCAAGCCTAATGCAAACCAGAAGGCAACAGTCAACCATGTGAACGTTGAGGCGATTCAGAATGAACCAGAGCTAGTGGTTGGTAAGTTTCCAATCAATACCCACATCGCATGTGTTCTTTTCGATACTGGTGCATCGCATACATTCAAATCAAGGGCATTTGTGTATAAGTATAAGCTACCTACCGAGGCTCTTAGAGGATCAATTAGAGTAAGTTCCCCTGGGGGAGAGATGATAGCTAGTGCAGCATGTCGAGGGTTGACACTAGAAATTGGTGCTTATGCATTTCCTGCACACCCGGTTATACTAGAATCCCAAGGTCTAGATGTCATATTGGGCATGGATTGGATGTCAGAACATCAGGGTCAGATAGATTGTGCTCAACGAGCAATTTCACTCACCACACCAAAGGGAGTAAGGATCAGGTATAAGTCGCCTACTAGTATTGGAGTGGCCAAGTTGAATTCTCTTAAGGGGGTTAGCCTAGAGGATGTGGCCATAGTAAAAGAATACCCCGATGTGTTTCTGGATGAGATGCCAGGGATGCCACCTGACAGGGATGTGGAGTTTCTTATTGACTTGATGCCGGGAACATGACCGATAGCCAAGAGGCCGTATAAGATGGATGTGGAGCAACTGAAGGAGTTAAAGAAGCAGCTTAGAGAGCAATTGGACAAGGGATTTATTCAGCCCAGTTCATCATCTAAGGGCGCTCCTATTCTATTCATGGAGAAGAAGGACAGTAGTAAGAGATTGGTGGTTGACTATCGGTCACTTAATGAAGTGACCATCAAGAATAAATACCCATTTCCCAATATAAATGATTTGTTTGATCAGTTGGAAGGGGCAAAGGTGTTTTCCAAGATTGATTTAAGATCGGGATATTTCCAATTGAAGATCCGTGGGGAAGACGTACCAAAGGCCGCTTTCACCACTAGGTATGGGTTATATGAGTATACAGTTATGTCTTTTGGACTAACAAATGCTCCGGCATATTTTATGACCATGATGAACAAGGTATTCATGGAGTACTTGGATAAGTTCGTGGTGGTGTTCATTGATGGCATATTGATATATTCCAAAGATGATGCTAAACATGAGAAACACCTGCGACTAGTTATGGAAAAGCTGAGGGAGCATAAATTATATGCGAAGTTTAGTAAATGTGAATTATGGTTAAACACTATTGGATTTCTTGGACACGTGGTGTCAGGTGAAGGAGTCACAGTTGATCCAAGCAAGGTGGTGTCAGTTATAGAATGGGAGTCACCCAAGAATGTGGGAGATATTAGGAGTTTCTTGGGACTTGCTGGATATTATAGAAGGTTCATAGAGAACTTCTCCAAGATTGCAAAGCCAATGACGGAATTATTGAAGAAGGAGAAGAAGTTTGAATGGACCAAGGAGTGCAAAGCTAGTTTCCAGGAACTGAAGCAACGCCTAGTGACCGCACCTATCTTGTGTTTGCCGGATATTCAGAAGGATTTCCAAGTGTGTTGTGATGCTTCCCGTCAAGGACTGGGTAGTGTACTGATGCAGGATGGAAGAGTGGTATCTTATGCCTCAGGCCAACTTAAACACCACGAGAGGATTTACCCCACGCATGACTTGGAATTAGCATCAGTTGTGCATGTGCTCAAGGTATGGAGGCACTATCTGATGGGTAAGCATTGTGACGTGTTTACGGATCACAAGAGCCTGAAATACATATTCACTCAAAAGGAGATGAATATGAGGCAGAGAAGATGGTTGGAGCTCATAAAGGATTATGACATGAGTTAGCAATATCACCCAGGAAAGGCCAATATTGTAGAAGATGCGCTGAGTCGCAAGGTTTATGCTAATGGCCTGACAGTGGGGGAGTTACCCAAGGATTTGTGTGAACAGCTCAAGGACCTCAGGTTGGAAGTAGTATCTGAGGGATATTTGGCAACAATGGAAGTCAAGCCAATGCTCCTGGATGAGATTAGAGAAGCTCAAAAGAAGGATAGTGATCTGGAGGAAATAAGAGGAAACATACCCAAAGGTAAAGCTGAAGGATTTCACGAGGATGATCAAGGAACACTATGGTACAAGGATCGCTTATGTGCCCAACGATCCGGAGATTAGGAAGTTGATATTTCAGGAAGCTCATAATTCTCCATACTCCATACATCCATGTAACACGAAGATATACATGGATTTGAAGGAAAGGTTTTGGTGGGTTAACATGAAGCGAGAGATTGTAGACTATATTGCCCTATGTGTTGTCTTTAGTAGAGTGAAGGCCGAGCACCAAAAGCCAACATGATTGCTATAGCCATTGCCGATACCTGAATGGAAATGGGATAGAGTTGGAATGGACTTTATCATAGGACTGCCCAGGACTAAATCATTATATGATTCTATTTGGGTAGTGGTAGATCATTTAACCAAGGTAGCTCACTTCATACCCGTGAAGACCACTTACACTAGTGTAAGTTAGCCAAGATCTACATGAATAGAATTGTGTGCCTGCATGGAGTTCCTAAGAGCATTGTGTCAGATAGAGGCACCCAATTCACCTCTCACTTTTGGCGCCAGCTACATGAGTCGCTGGGAACGAGATTGGAGTTTCGCACAGCTTGCCACCCCCAGACGGATGGTCAGACCGAGAGGGTGAATCAGATTTTGGAGGATATGTTGAGAGCATGTGCCTTGGCTCATGGTGCTAGTTGGGACGAAAATTTACCTTATGCCAAATTTTCCTACAACAATAGCTACCAATCCAGCATCAAGACGTCACCATTCGATGTACTATATGGTAAGAGGTGCAGAACACCATTGTTATGGGATGGTGTAGGTGAACGTCAACTGTTTGGACCGGATTTAATCAAGGATGCTGAAGAGAAGGTTAGTTTGATTCGGGACAGGTTGAAGGTGGCACAATCGAGACAGAAGAGCTATGTTGATTCTAAGCGCAAGGAAGTGGTGTATGAGATTGGAGATCGAGCATATCTCAGAGTTTCGCCACTACATGGAATTAAGAGGTTTGGAATTAAGGGTAAGCAGGCACCTCGGTTTATAGGACCATACCGGATCCTGGCATGCAAGGGAGAGGTCGCATATCAGTTGGAGTTGCCAGAAGCTCTGCCTGCTGTCCATGATGTGTTCCATGTGTCCCAGCTGAAGAAATGCCACCCGGAGATGGTAGATACGCCGTTGAGGGATACCGTGCCATTAGATGAGGTTCAGCTAGAGAGTGACCTGACTTATGAGGAGAAGCCGGTCAAGATTTTGGAGACAGCAGAGAGGTTTACCCGCAGCAAGACGATCAGGTTTTGCAAGGTGCAATGGAGCCATCACACCGAAGAGGAAGCCACCTAGGAGCGAGAGTATGACCTCCGAGAGGACCACCCACACCTATTTGCTAGCCAAGTCAAATCTCGAGGACGAGATTCATCTTAAGGGGGTTAGTCTTGTCACATCCCAATTTCTAGATTTGGTACTGCATACTTGCATGGCATTGCATCATGTTCATCTTTGAGAAAATTCAGTTTTGAAAGCTTTTTGCCAAACACCTTTTCTTTGCTAGTTCCTCTTATTTGCAAGCCTACTAGGGTTTTTACCTAGCATCTGCTTGGTTGACACTATATAGTCATTCCAGATGCTTAGTTGTGTAGATTTTTCAACTACAAACCCGTAGAAACTTGTTTCGCTCGATTCGGAGTTGTAGATCAAAAGTTATACTAGTTTTAGTGTGGACTGAATTTCAGTTTCAGGTAATTTCAGAAAAACAGACAGTTTCAGAGTTGTAGCAGAACAGAAAAGAATAAAGAGAAAAAAAGAAAAAAAGAAAAAAAGAAAACCGGCAGCCCAGCCGGGCAGCCGCCAGAGGCCCACCTGGGGCCCAGCTCGCGCCAGCGACCGCGGCCGAGCCAGCCGGCCCGCCAGCGGCCCAATGCCCCTCCGCGCGGCCCTCTTCCTTTCTCCCCTTTCCCCTTTTCTTTTTCTTTTGTTTTTTTCCTCTAACCGCGGGCCCCGCCTGTCCCAAGGACGAGCAGTCTGTGCTCGACACGAACACCGCAACTGACGCCGCCCTTCTCGCCATTCGCGCCGGGCCTAAGCCGCCCTCGCCCTCTCGACCCCAGCCCCTTAAAGCTCTCGACCCCCTTGTCGAACCCCCCCCCCCCCCCCCTGAAACCCTACCAATCCCGTCGCCAAGCCCCGGCGATTGCTCGCCGGAGTTCACCGCCGTTGACGCCATTACCACCGGTAAGGAGCTCTAGCCCCCGCGCTCCCTCTCTTTGTGCCACCACTCCGCATCGAAGCGCCACCCTTTTTCTTGACCTTTTCTTTCTCCTGCAGCACCGTCGAGCCGCTGCTCGACATCGCCGGAGGCCGACGCCATCGCGCCGCTCCAGCGGACCACTGCCGCCGCCCCGGGGTTCCCCAGCCAGCGCCGAAGCCGCCGCCGGGACCACCGCACGCCACAGACCCCCGTCCGACTATCTGCCGCCACCAAGCCTCGCCAGAACACCGCCGACGACACTCGCATGAGCCGCCGCCGCTGTCGACCGAGCAGGTGAGCTCCAGCTTGCGCTGGTCGTCCGATCCTGGATGAACGACCCAGATTGGCCGCTGACCGCACAGTCGACCGTTGACCAGTCCAGTCAGCGCCATGTCGGGTTGACCAGTCCACGAGAATATTCCCGGAATATTCCCTCAAAAATTCCAGGAATTAATTTTTTTTACAGAAACTATGTATAACTTCAAAAATTCATACAAAAAGATCTACTAGGCAAATAATTGCAAATAAGGTATCCTTGGATTCACAAAATTGTGTAGAATTTTATTCTGCAATAATATCTCAGGTTTATTGTATGTATTTACTGAGGTTATCAAAGGATTAAAGTGGTTTAAATTCGCAGAAAATGATCTATATATCTTTTTGGAGTAAATTGTTTTGGCCTAGGCTCTAAATTGATCTATATGTCCAGTAGTATTTTTTCACACTTGAACAACACTGTTACAGCAATAGTTCAATGTTTTGACTAAAAGCCTATTAACTAGTCCTTTTTATGCTTAAATTGTTTTACCTTACATTAAAAGGTTTCCCATGCATCATTTAGTAGTAGCATTGATCAGAGAATATAACTAAACTACTGAAGCTTTAGTAAAGTGCCATGCATGCACTGTGTTGCATTTGTTGATCTCTATGTATGGATTGTTTATTTGGTTGAATTGCTTTCCTGTAGATTGTGAGGATTGTAACCCGTGTGATTGTCCGGATTGTGCCCTTGACTCCGGCAGCTACCAAGGCAAGTAGAGATTCATAAAAGTCCTATTTACTTTCTATATGCATTGTAGCTTGTTTTGTTTTTCAAGTTTTATCTATTGCTATGCTTTATCCTATTATGTCGTAGCCTATCTCGTTAGGTGAGCCGCTATAAGTAGTTGTGCTTAGTTGTGCTCATATAGTCGAGGGTGGGATACACCATGACAAAGATTATTTTAAAAGAACGTGCTTGGAAAGTTTGAAAACAACTGAATTAATGAACTCTCTGGGTGGATTGGTAATTGCTTGGTTCGTAAATGTCGGGCCCATGTCTATGGTTTACCCGAGTAGCTCACTTGTGGATGGCCACCCAGGTTTCCGAGAAATGATTAGTGTCTTGATTTGGTAGCTTACGTGTACATCCATATGCCAGTGAGTTATGGGTGGCTAGATGGACTTAGTAGGTCGTGGGAACCCGAGCTCTTCGTATCCAGAGATCTAGTGAATGTGATAGGTTGGTACGGTGCGTGGATGGTCTTAGGGAGCTACTTCCGGAATTGTCTCTTCTTGGACTTCTCCCTATCATGACTCAATATGCGTGTCGTGGTACGAGCGGGTCGACCAAGTCATATGGGTAAAGTGTACAACCCCTGTAGGGTGTAAAACTAAGTGCTTAGTCATGTCCCCGGTAATGGATGATTGAGTTGCCGAATTGTAGGTGTTATGACATGTTCTCATTCATTCCAACTTGTAATTGCTAAAACTTGTGGTTAAAACTTAATTGGGTTGTTTGATGAAGTTTAAATGCTTTACAAATGATTTACAAATGGTAGGATAAAGTATCTTGCTGATGCAACTAAGCATGAACCCCACAAGCCAGATATGCATATAGCTATTAGTCTTGTTGTTTCTCTCATTTTTCAACTTGCCAGTACATTCCAAGTGCTGACCCTTCGGGGCTGTTACGTTTCATGTTGCAGGTTACTCTTCCGGTTACTCTGAGTAGTAGTGTTGGTTGCGACCCTCCACTCAACATTTTGTTCGCCTGTGGCGTCTAATGGAGACTGGAGCTACTTTATTTATACTATCTTTTGCTACTTGTTTACTTGTGCAAGCGTTATGCTTTGCAAACTTTGTAATAAATGCAATATTCTGGATCATACCATTGTAATAATGATGCACTGTTAATTCTTTGATGTCTATCAATGCTATGTATGCCAATAAACCGATCCAGGGATTGGCTTGATACATAGAGGTGCAATCCTTCCGGGTAGTATCGTTTCACAAGCCATAGCTCTTCAGGGGTGGAGCTCTGCCGCCACCGCCACCCATCCGATCTCCATTGCGGCGGAGCTCTGCCTCAACCACACCTCCGAGATCTAGATCTCCCTCAGCACCATCACCATCAAGGCATCCAAGCAAGAAGAAGGGGAGGAGAAGGAAGACATCACCACCACGCATCGATCTCCCATCAGGACAAACTCTTAAATATTTGTTGCTACAAGTACCGCAATAACTCTTTTGTTGGTGCAAGAATCTATTCATCATACCCACATAGTCATACTAAAAACCGACTATTGTTTTGAAAGATACAACTTGTTTGTATGAATTTTCATACTGACACATTTGACCATGTTTCAAAAAAGTGATAGAAAATAAGGAAACATGCACACAGTCTTTTAGTAGTATTAAAAATTCATACTTGTAAAATAGTAAAGATGGCGTTGTTAAAGTTTCAATACAAGGGACCTGGGCACCTTCACCGCCCCTCCACAATTAACCTTTCTTCATCTTCTTCCCCTTGCTCCTTTAAGACTTTGCGGATATGGCTCCAAAGACTGGAGCTCCCCATGGGAAGAAGAAGACCCAGGTGGCGGCGACAAAGGCCGTGGAGAAAAAGAAGACATGTCGCCGGCTTTCGAATCCTGCTCTGGCCACTCCAAGTCGATCTCTCGCACCAGGCAGCCGCAAGAAGAAGCAGGTGTCGAGGTCCGTCAAGGCCGAGCTACATTTCCCTGTCGATCAGACCTAGTGCTACCTCAAGGAGGGTCGGTACTCCCAGCGCATAGGCTTTGGGGCTCCCATCTACCTTGCGGCCGTTCTTGAGTACCTCACCGCCGAGGTGCTGGAGCTCGTCGAGCAAGCCGGAAAGGACATCAATGTCAACACCCGGAATTTTAAGTCTAGATGCCTGTTATGCCGTACATCACAATCCCAGGATTACCATTTTTGCGAGACATAATAGAAGTGGTACCACAGTACATCATCCATTACAAACCATAATAAAGGTCTTACAAATAAAGGATCTCATGATCCAGTCTTAATAAATTCAAAGCAGCGGAAAGTAAACATAGTAGGCTCCTTCTTCATGATCACAGGCAATGCTGACGATGGGAGATGATCCTAGTTTTCATAGACCTCCTACTGTCCATCTTCCGGGTAATCCTCCTCATAGTCTGGCCATGGGAATAGTCAGGGACAAAGCCATGAGTACTCTTTAAGTACTCGCAAACTTTCACTAGTATAAGTAAGGTAATACTAATAGGAATCTTAAGATCTAGGTTAGTTTGCAAAAAGCCAGGTTTATTTCATAAAGCCTTAAGAGTAAAGACCTAATTTTAGGTCTCTATATTACTTAAGTGGGAACTTAGATCTCATGTCCACAACTCTATTGCGGTCAAGTTAAACATCTGACAATGGAACAGTATGGCCACTCCAACTGTCCATAACCGCGGATGCGGCTATTCGAATAGTTTGACACTCTGCAGAGGTGGTACACTTTCACCACAAAATTTGATACATCTGTCAGGTATAATCATGAATCATTATACTTGGTATGCGGATAATCAATCCTAACCTTTCAAGTACACACCCTATTATAGGCACCTACCCTATGAGCTTGGCCTCCTAGCCATGACCATCTGTCATCCTAGGCACTTCATAGGTGGACATTTATCACGAGGTAGCCTCAGCTCAACCTCTTCCACAAGGGAACCCATACTAAGACATATAAACTTCCAGTTAAGTCGTACCCAACTCAGGAATTGTGGTTGTACGGTAAAATTGGAATGGTATCGCATCCGAACCCAACCATCAGTTTTGGTAAAAGTCAAGGCTCATGCCTCATTCAGTTTTCATCATCAAACCATTGTGTTTCACAACACATGTTAAAACATTTCAATAGAATGAATAATCATTCCAAGGTTTTCATAATCATTTTCACCAAGTATTCCCATCTAGAGTAATCAAGTTTAGTTTAGCACTAGCCACTAGTATTGAGGGTATCACTATTGGGGGTGCTAATAAAGTATAAGTATCCAAAGCTAGTTCTTGGTCTTGATGGTATCCATCATATTTTCCACTAATCACAATTCATTAACTAAATAAGAAACTATAGTAAAGGGAAAAGCAAAGCTTGGAATAAAACTGGGAATTGGTAAAGTTGCATCTCAAAGGTTTGCATAGGGTATCTGTACAAGTTAGCTGGCATAGCTAAACTTGCATGGATAGCTTGTATAGTGGGCTTGCCTTGAGCAGTGCAGTCATTGAAGTTCTCTTCCTCTTCCTCGAAGTAGTCCTCCTCATTGTAGCCCGGGTCGATACTAGCGTCTATAAATACATACATTATACACAATCACCAAACAACCCTGAACTACTTCTATTTAGCACTCAAGAGCTCATATTAGATGATCTAGCATCATCTCATTCATCACATGGAATACTAACACATTCTCATTTATCTTATTTGAGAAAACTAATTTCTACTCATTGAGAAATACTTAAGATTTAATATTCACCAATTAAACTAGTGGATCATGTTGACACATGTCATCACCATCCATTCCAATACTTGGGAATGTGATTTAAAATGGTCGTCATATATTACAAGATTTAATATTACTATTTAATAATATTAAAATGACTAGAAATGCCTATATTGCACTCTTTTAATACTAAACAATGTTTCACATTTTCAAATCCAAATTTTTTTACATATTCATGTAGAGCATGGCAAATGTAATTTTTGAGAGTTGGAATCAATTCAAAAGCATTTATAGTTTATTTTTGAAAAATGTGTGAAGTGCCAAAGCCTATGTCTTGTTATTTTTGGTATAGGTTATCTATAATTTCAATTGGTTTGAATCCAACGGGAGTGACTAGATATTTTCAATACCTTTCTAGCAAAATTGGAATCATGCATTTTGGATCAGTACATCTCTTTGAATTGAATTTTGAATATAGCTACTCAATAGAATTTTAACTAAAATGGAAAAAGTCTATTTGAATTGATGGGCTCTGCGCGGGAAAATAAATGGCCGGCCCAACTGCACTACACTGGCGCAGCGAGCTGCTGACAAAACGGTCCACCGCATCAACGACTAATTCTAACTGAAACGGTATCTAGCAATCCTAGCACTGCGATTAGAATAGGATCCTACAACTGAGGTTCATCTTCTCTGTCGAACAGCTCCGGCGAGACTCGAACCCTAATATGGCGGTGGGGGTCGCTGGGGACATACCAGGGCTCCAGCTAGGGTCGGTGATGGAGGCGATCGGGCTTGTCGTTGATGGCTGTTCGAGGCATGGTCACGGCAGCTCCTGGGATGGCTCCAATCGACTGCTTCCTTCCTCGACTACAGCGGCAGACTCTGACCAAATTCCGGAGTCATGGTGCTCGCCTTGCTCTGGGGAAAGGTTTGTGAGATTCCTGGGGAAGTGGGGAGTGGAATGGTGTGTAGAATGAGGTCTAGGGTGGCCTCTATTTATACACCAAGGTTGGAGGCAAGGAGGCATGGTCGGGCTTCTCCGGTGACGCTGCTACAGGTCGCGCTTAGCATCGCGGAGGGCATGGGTCGATGCAGGGTACTATGGCGATCGTCGCGCACGTGACGGCACGACAAGGGGCGGCCTCAGTCGGTCGGGCGACATCGGTGCTCTGTTTGGGTACGCGGGTGTTCGTCACTTAGTACGGTGGTCACGGTGAAGGATCATGTCTGGGAGGTCACTGGTGCCACGGCGACTGCGGGTATGAGCGGAGACAGCGAGCCGCGGCGTGTGCGTGCGAGGCAGCTGCGGTGCTCCGTTGTGCGCTTGGCATGTCAGAGGCTTAAATGGGCGCGATGATTCCAGTGTCTCCACTTCTCGCCGTTGGTCAAGGGGTGGACAGGGGTGGCGGTGAGGTCACGTCTATCCTCTAGGTATCGTGAGAGCGGGCGGCGCGGCATGCAGCGACTGCTTTGTGATCGACTGGCATGGCTAGCTCGGTACAGGCATGCCACAGGTGCAACGGTGGAGATGAGCTCCTCCTCTGCATGGCCAAGTACCAGGAATGATCATGAGCAAGTAGTGGAGTAGAATTGAGTACATTTGATGATCAATGTATATATCAAAATAGTGTATAGTGGTTGAGGTTGTACTGTGTCTGCCAGGTGCTCGACTAAATGGTCGCATGAAATTTACTTTCAAATTTTTGAATGATTTTTGGTGAGTGATCATTGTACTTGCTTAGTTGACTATGGTTACTGGGAATTGTCAATTGGAATTTTTTTGAGTGGTTTTTGAAAAATGATGATCTAGGCATATGAACTTGATTCAATTTTGAATTGCCTCTTAAATAGATTTGGAAATATTTTTTGTGCATTTGTAAAGTTTGCTTGGATTCACTTTGAGTTGGTCTAGCAAGGGGTGAAAAGAATTGGAATTGTTTCTGTTAGAAATCTTTTACTAGGAACACCCAAAGTGGTCTAGTGGTTAATAATGGCAAAAGTGACCATTAGGTCATATGCCTTATTTTTAACTTTTCTTTTATTTAATTTTTCTTGTAAATGATCTAGATGATGTAGTAATCCTTTTTAAACTAATCCTTAGAATTGGTAGCAATCAAACATGGCAATTACAATCATTCATACAATAATGGAATTCATGCAAGCACTCATATCAAGTTTAATAATAAAAGTTTTTGTTAACCCTAAACTTGGGTGATTAGATCTTGATAAGCTTGATTAATATTTTTGAGGTGTTACAAGCAAGAAGATCTGCATCATCTCGAGGCATGTGATGCTCGGCGTCATGCGTGACGAGGAGCTCAGCAAGCTGCTGCCGGTGTTACCATCGCGCACAGTAGCATGCTTCCCAACATCCACGAGTCCCTTCTTGGTGACGGTACCGTTGAGGATGCAGCCAAGTTGTCCACGAAGGATGCTGCTAATTTGCCTGAGAAGACCGCGGAGTCCCCCTAGAAGTCGTTAAGTTGTACTACTACTACTACTCCGTATGAGTTTGGGTTTGCTCTGTTTGCAGTTTGGTTAATCATCAGTGTCAATGTAATATTCAGATCTGTGATGCTAATAAAAAGCTTGTGAGGGTTCTCAAAAAAATGATGTTTTCCTAATCTTATCCTATACTCCATTTATTTAATATTACTCGGCATATTAGGTATAGTCAAAGTCAAACGTTACAAAGTTTGAGCAACTATATACAGTATTAAATAATATACTCATTGAAAAAAAATCAATATACAGTAAACAATGTCGTCGGTGTGAGTTTCGAACTATCAGGAAAGAACATTCAATTCTCAATTTTCCGAGATATGACAAGCGAGGTTGTTCTTTTTCGTAAAGAAAGTCTGAAGAATATGGGTCTAAATTCCACAATCTAGGTTTTCAGACATATATAGTGGACGAACATGTTGTACTAACGATACCCATGTTTTATGTGCTTTCAAATTTCCTATGTAACTCTTCCAACTTGAATGACTTTATGCCTATTTATCGAAATTATATTAGGTAGAATTTGAACTACATGTAAATTGTAGGTTGCTTTGAAAGTTTTATGAAAAAGCTTTTGGAGGTACCCTTCGGGGAGGGGTGAATTAATATATCAGAAACCACTATGAGATTTGATGATAGGTTCAACTTATTTCTAAGATTTTGCATCTTGACAATTTAACAAAATTAAGTCAGAATTGAGCTACAAGTAAGCGCGATAGATTGCTCTTGAATTAAATGTCTTTTTGGAGGTATATGGGTGCATCTTCTTATAGTAAACAATGTCGTCAGTGTGATTTTCCAACTATCAGGAAAGACCATTCTCAATTTTCCGAGTGATGTCAAGATTATTCTCTCTCGTAAAGGAAGTTCAAAGAATATCGATCTAAATTCCAGAAGCCAAGTTTTCACACACACACACACACATATATATAGTGGACCAACATATTATACTTATTATTTCTTGTGTTTTATGAATTCTCAAACTCGCTACCTAACTTCGCCCACTTGAATGACCTTATGTTGATTTATCAAAATTAGGTCAAATTTGAACTACTACAAGTAAATTGTAGGTTACTGTGAAAGTTTTACGAAAAAAGCTTTTGAAGGTACCCATCAGGGGGTCACAATTAATATATGAGAAACCATCCAACAAGATTTTTGATGACAAATTCAACTTCTTGCAAACATTTTGCATCTTGTCAGTTTAACAAAATTAGGCCAAACTTTAGCTACAAGTAAGCGCAATAGATTCCTTTGATTTAAAATTATTTTCAGAGGTAGATATAGGTGCATCTTCTTGTAGTAAACAACGATGCCAGTGTCAGATTCCAACTATCTTAGGAAAGAACATTCTTAATTTTTCGAGTGATGACTAGATTGTCCTTTCCCCTAAACAAAGTCCAAAGACTATGGATCTGAATGCCACAAGCCAAGTTTTCACACATATATAGTGGACCAACATGATGCACTTACCATTTCCCATGTTTTATCAGTTCTCAAATTTCCTAGCTAACTTTACTCACTTGAATGATTTTATGTCGATTTATCGAAATTGGGTAAAATTTGGACTACTACAGGTAAATTGTAGGTTGCTTTGAAAGTTTTACGAAAAAGCTCTTGGAGGTACCCATCGGGGGGTCAATTAATATATATCAAAAACCACCGAGAGTTTTGATGAGAGGTTCATCTTCTTGCTAAGATTTTTCATCCTAACTATTTAATGAAATTAGGTCAAACTTTGCTAACCGTTTCATGAAATTAGGTCAAACTTTTCTAACCGATTAACTTTCAACATTGACTGTTGGATCAAGACTGGCAAATCCAAACATTGCTAACCGTTGGATCTTCTGTTCTATTCTTAGCATCTAGAAAGATTCTACTAATAGTCTTTAGCATGATGAACACTAGTATGCGCAAACCTCAAAACACACAGTACTTCATTATTACTCGGTTTCAGGGTCCTTCTGCTAAATGCACAGACTTCGATGAAATTTTTATTTTTATGAGGTCCTTAATGTAACTTGTACTTCCACCAACCGTGTTAACTCTCAAGCACCTCACTCCCATGAGACCTACCATTAGATTGGTCATTCATAGTACTTATTTTCTTATCTTTATCTTGTCTCTTATCTCTTACAATACCATACCACTACATATAGTGTAGAGATTAACTTTGAACATTAATAGTTGGATCAAGACTGGCAAATCCAAACATTGCTAACCGTTGGATCTTCTTTTCCATTCTTAGCATCTAGAAAGGTTCTACTTATCGTATTTAGCACGATGACACTAGCATGTGCAAACCTCAAAACATAGTACTTCATTGCTCAGTTTCAGGGTCCTTGTGCTAAATGCATGGACTTGGATGCAATTTTCATTCTTTATGAGGTCCTAAATGTAACTTGTACTTCCACCGACTGTGTTAACTCTCAAGCACCTCGCTCCTATGAGACCTACCAAGGTTAAAAGAAAATGCAACCGCCCCAATTATCACACAAATTGGAGCACTCATGACTGCAAGTCCATAGATCGTTTATAGCTAGTTTCGAAATAAAGATATTGATCCCACAGGGAGTAGTAGGCAAAAGACTAAAATGCTTTTAACTAAAACTAAACGAAGTAATTTAAGGAATAACTTTAAGACGAGGAATAACTTGAAAAGTGGAGTTGTTTTGGGGTTTTTGGTTGAACGAGGAAATTTAAAGTAAAGTAAAACTTAATGCATAAAGTAAGAATCGCATGTGTAAAAGAACTTAGAACTGCAATAGGGAAAAAGGCGTTCTCGAGGAGTGGTGGATACACCGCTAGCAGTTTAGACTAAGGAATCAAGATTATTATAACGAATATTCTCATGATATGTATGTACATGGGAGGAGCTCCATATATGGACAAATAGGCAGCAACCACTGCTCACATCATCCTTCATAACCATAGCCGACATATAAACAACATCAATCGTATAATCCCGCTATTAAGGGATTTTTCCCGTGGCATCGACATGGCTTTATGAGTTCTCCTTGATTCGCCAAGTTAGTACGTAAAAATGACAATAGCTTTATAGTCAGAGTAAGTGCTATCATCCCTCCGTCTACCAACAAGTAATCCCCTTCATCGAGTCCTCGTATGAGGTAAATATTAAGGAGGTGCACAACTCCCAACATCAAGATGAAGACAATTAAGACATACACATAGTGATGTATAACATAATAATCTCTATCTCATCTCAATCATATGCTAGGGTTTCTCCATCTCCCCAAGAACTAGAGGTCAACTTAGACATGGAGGCAATCAACATCATGGCAACAGTAATGGAAACAATTGTAAATGAATAGTTCTTGTATAAATCCACAATGAGTGCGGAAATTACAACAAGATCTAGATAGATGAGATGGGTGGATGGAGATGGTGATGGGGCAGCGGTTGATGAAGATGGAGATCGATGCCTTGGCCTCCTAGATCTGTGTAGGGCGAAGATGGATCCCTTGGGCAATTTCCCCCTCCAAATGCCTTCAGGAGGTGAGGTTTTCACGATTTTTGGTTGTTCTGTATGTTGTCTCCCTGATCCAGTTGCATGGGGTGAAACTATTTGAAGAGGCGGTGGCAACGCCAACTATACGACCGGAACTATACGGCTGGAAAAAGTATTCCGATCGTATAGTTGGTCGTATAGTTGGCGCTGCCACCGCCTCTTAACATAATTTGTATAGTTGGTCATTGAACCGTCTGTATGCCTCGATTTCTTTGGGTTTTCTTCTAGTATTATTGCTATTTTCCAAATAAGAGATTTACGTTGTTTTTTACTCCTTTTCTCCTCAATACAACTGCTCTAAGAATTGTGTCCATTGGATCCATCATCTATCCTGATCCTTGTGAAAATAGACATAAAACGTGCACGCAAACACCGTAAAGTACCTAGATCCTACATCTACAATGCAAAATAATAATATAAAACATGATGCAAATATGCACTCATCAACTTCCCCAAGCTTAGACTCTTGCTCGTCCCGAGCAAGTTTTAGCTTAATGGATGTGATCCTCATATTCATGAAGCTGAGTCGATAAAATAAAAGAGGCAGTTGTAGTATGTATTTATCATATATGACACATAGGAATAAGTTCATGAATAGTATCTTACTCGAACCATCTGAATAGTATTAGCAGGCTTCCACACCTTAGTGATCAACAATTCACAAAAGATGAATCTCAACATAATGTAAACGTATTTGGTTCAACCGACTGAGTTAGCGAGGTAGTCCCAAGTGTTTTAGGATTAACATATTCATTCAGAATCTCAAAAGTGTCTCTTTGTCATACTACAATATAGGTGGTGTATGCCTATTTTCTCTTTCCACATTTGGTCTTTTTCTTCTTTCTTTTCTTCTCTTTTGTTTACATGCTCACACTTTTGTTTAAGTGTTGTGCAAAGGATCCAGCCATACATTCCACTTCATGTAGGAGTTCAAAGTTTAACGATCTCAATTATCAAATTCCAATTGTATATGAAGCATTTTTATGAATTGAAGATTCTACCTCGACTTGTTCTCACTCTATTTTGATAGCACTTTTATTTTCCTTTGTTCAAGGTTTCTTTTTCAATTTAACTACATAGATAGTTTTCTTTGTAAATCAAACCGTAGACTTACAACATGTTGATCAAATTATCTTTATATGTTCCATTAAAACCAATGGTGTGGAAGACTACTATTTCTACCATCAAGTGCAAGTAAAATTATACTCAAGCCATTCATATATCCAATAAGACAATCACAAACCCAATATTTCTTCATATATAATAATAAACTCAGAATTTCATAAAAGGGATCGGCTATTCCTGAAGGGAATTCTAATGATGCAAACTTTTATTTCTAGTTTGAACTAATGCAAAACAAAAATAGTGATATAAAACTTATAAGATAGATTACAAGGTCTTTAAAGATCTCCCCAAGCTTGGAATCATGCCAGGCGGGATCAAATAACTCCTTGTTGGTACCTATTCCTCCTAGGTAGGAAGAGTGTTGCCCTCTTCTTTTGTGTTGCCATCTTTAACTATGCTTGCAAAGAGGATGCTGAGCTCGACCATGTCTTATTGAAGCTTCAGCATTTTCTTCTTGAGGAATTTCTTCTCATATGTCAACTCAAAGACAGTTTTAATCAAGAAACCAATCTACCATCGATGTCATCGACCTTCTTCTCAAGGTATTTGTTCATAATCTAGTAGGAGTCAATTCCTTCTCCAGTTGTTTCAACACATGCCTTCGAAGCTTTTTCCAACTCATAGATCTTACCATGAATCTCATCTTGCCGCACCTTCTTATGTTTAAGAGGTGATGCACCAAGAGGAGGTTTATAATAGGATCCTATGTTGTGATGATAGGGATTAGGGAGATACTCATCCTTGTTCTTTCCCCACTCAGCTTGCCTCATCATCTCCATCCGTTGCGGGAACATGTCCTCCCAGTTTAGGAGAGGCTTGATCTCTGGGCCGGATGATGATGATGATACTTTAGGTTCTACTTCTTCGATCCTCTTCACGGTCTTAGCTTCTTTCTTCCTCCAGATCTTGTTGACATGGAATGGCTGCATGGCTTTGCTGCATGGATGTTGTTAGATTGGCTTGTATAGGGATGGCAAGGATTTTTTAGAGGTTGGAGGCTATAGCTCTGTGAAAACTTAATGAAAAAGGTTATATGTGATCAGCTTTAAAAGGGGAGGTCAAAAACCCTAGCCGCCTTTCATAACGAGCAACTATACAGGCGCTGCCCCTATAGGTCCCACCGTATAGTTACGAACCGATTATAGAATCTTTTGTACGGTGGAACTAACCTATACGGCCGGAACTATATGGGCGGGAATTTTATTCCCGCCGTATAGGTGGTCGTTAAATTCTCAGTACCTTTCGTGGATGGAAGGGGTGATGTCGAAACAACTATATGACCGCAGCTATACGGCTAGAATTTTTATTCCCGCTATATAGTTCGTCAATAAACCTTCTGTGTCCACCAAAAATTTCCTTCTTCTCCATGGTTTCTTTATTAATCTAAAACTTAACGAAACATCAAGGTTTGATAGAAAAATGACAGCTTAAATTTTTGACCAATTTTTGGCATTATCAATCTTCCTTCTTCTTTGCTAGAGCATCAAATGTTACTTATTTAGCAAAAATGCTAAAAAATTAAAAATTTACTCAAACCTTTACTTTGCATGGGTTGCCTCCCATGAAGCGCTCTTTTATGGTCAACAGCTTGACCGTAGTGTTGCTCATTCCGTCTTGAGTCCATTCTTCTTGCAGTTGCCATTCCTTGTGTATCTTTGCTTAGCCACTTCTTCTGGGGTGATCACTTCTATGGTGACTGCACTTATATCTTCTTTTACTCGATAATGCTTCAAGCGTTGTCCATTTACCACCCATGCAAGAGACGGTGTTTTTCCCTGGAGCTTCACTGCTCCTGATCAATAAGCTTCTTCAACTATATATGGGCCTTCCCACTTTGATCTGAGCTTCCCTAGAAACAACTTAAGACGAGAATTATAGAGCAATACTTTGTCTTCACTTTCAAAGGTCCTATTCTGTATTTTTCTATCATGCCATCTTTTCACTTTTTCCTTAAACAACCTAGCATTTTCATAGGCCTCACTTCTAAACTCATCTAAAGCATGAATATCTAATAAACGCTTTTCTCATGTGGCTTTAAGATCATAATTTAGGTTCTTGATTGACCAAAAAGCTTTGTGTTTCAATTATAAAGGTAAATAGCATGCCTTACCATACACCATCTTATGAGGTGTCATACCCATTGGATTTTTATACACAGTACGGTATGCCCATAGAGTGTCATTTAACTTGTATGACCAATCTTTCCTTGATTTGTCCACCGTCTTCTCGAGTATGGTCTTTAATTCTCTATTAGAGAGTTCCATTTGACCACTTGTTTGAGGATGATATGGTGAAGCAACGTGGTGAGTTACTCAATATTTGCAGAGGATTTTCCTGAAAGTCCCTTTCATAAAATGAGAACCACCGTTAGTGATTAAAAATCTAGGAACTCCAAACCTGGGGAATATGATATCCTTGATCATCTTCACTGAGGTGGCTGCATCTACATGACTTGTTGGAATAGCTTCAACCCATTTAGTAACATAATCAACAGCAACAAGAATATGAGTATAACCATTTGATTCTATAAAAGGTCCCATGTAATCCATTCCCCATACATCAAAGGGTTGTATTATGAGACTATAATTCATTGCCATTTCTTGTCTCCTCCCTATATTACCTCTTCTTTGACAGGCATCGCAGTATTCCACATACCTATGTGCGTCCTTGAGCAGGGTGGGACAATAGAATCTGGATTGAAGTACCTTCACTGCAGTTCGCTTACCTGCATGATGTCCATACGGACTGTCATGACAAGCTTTCAATATTGCATACATTTCATGGTTAGGAACACACTTCCGAATCATTCCGTCGGGTCCATGACGATATAGATACGAATCATCCCAAAACCAATATTTAAGATCATTAAAGAACTTCATTCTTTGATTTCTTGTCATACTAGGAGGTATAAAAAATTTTGCGAGATAATTAGCATAATCTACATACCACGGATCAACAATTTCAACATTTGCTAAATATTCTCCCAGAAATGATTCATTTATAGGTACAGGGTTAGTAATTATTCCCTCCATCCTATAGAGATGATCTGCAATAGGATTATCTTTACCCTCCTATCTACTATTTGTAAATCATATTCCTATAGTAACAAAACGCACCTAATCAACCTGGGCTTCACATCCTTTTTCACAAGGAGGTGACGCAAAGCTTGGTGATCCGTATGAATTATTACCTTAGAATTAATGATGTAGGATCTAAATTTGTCGCAAGCAAAAATTATAGCTAGGAACTCTTTTTCTATAGTAGCGTAATGTTTATGAATCTTATTAAGAGGTCTACTAGCGTAATAAATAACATTTAAATTCTTTCCATCTCGCTGTCCCAACACAACCCCTAAAGCATAGTCACTATCATCACACATGATTTCGAAAGGTTCATCCCATTTTGGAGATTACATGATAGGTGCTAAAACTAATTTATTCTTAAGGTTCTCAAAAGCTACAATGCAGTCATGATCTAAGTAGGATGGAGTTTCTTTATCAAGAAGGTTGGTGAGAGGCATAGCTATTTTAGAAAAATCTTTTATAAAACGCTTATAAAAACATGCATGTAACAGAAACATAAGTTTTTAATGTCCTGAGGTATTGGAAGATTTTCTATAGCATTTATATTAGTTTTATCTATTTCTATTCCCTTCTCCGAAACCTTATGCCCGAAAACTTTACCTTCTCTTTCCATGAAATGGCATTGTTCCCAATTGAAAACCAAATTGGATTGCCTACATCTCTACAAGACTTTAGTTAGATTGTAGAGGCAATTATCAAAGGTTGTTCCACAAACAACAAAATCATTTGTTAGAACTTCGATAGTCTTCTCAACAAAATCATCAAAGATTTTTAGAACACATTCTTGAAAAGTTGATGTTGCGTTACATAAGCCAAACGGAATTAATCTATAAGCAAATGTGACATAAGGGCAAGTGAAAGTTGTTTTCTCTTGATCTTCTGGTTGTATGGCAATTTGAGAATATCCAAAATAACCATCAAGAAAACAGAAATAAGAATTGTTACTAAGTCTTTCTAAAATTTTATCCATGAACGGTATATGTTTATGATTTTTCTGTGTCTCTCGGTTTAGCTTCCTAAAATCAATGCACATACGATATCCTACAACAGCCCTTACAAGAACTAGCTCACCATCTTCATTCATAGCAGCATCAAGACCACCTTGTCTTGGTATGCAATGAGCTGGGCTAACCCACTTACTATCAGAGATAGGATATATTATGCTAGAATCTAATAAGCTTATAACCACTTTTCTTACTACTTCCTTCATTTTAGGATAAAGTCTTATTTTCGTATCCACTACAGGTTCAGCATCATCAAGCATGGTAATCTTATGTGTTACTATAGATGGATCAATTCCTTTAATATCACTTAGAGTATATCCAAAGGCTTCACGATGCTTAACCAAGACCGAAAGGAGTTTATTTGTTTCATTATTTGATAATTTTTTGCTAATAATAACAGGACATTTATTTTCATTATCTAAAATCTCATACCTCATATCGTCTAGAAATTGTTTCAATTCAATTGGTGGAGGTTCTTCATCTCCTTTTCTTACCAGTTCTTTATAGTCATGTGGATTTTGTGCTTCCGGAACTGAATCAAGGTAATCATCCATGTCTTCTTTCTCCTCAGCATCTGATGCTTCCTCCCAATTAATTAGGCTCATCTCTAATTCATCTTGTGGAGTACTAAAATGAATTGCGGCTAGCTTGGAAATTATTTTCTCTTCCTTGATATATTCCACTTCATATGGCCTCTTCTTTAGTTTGGCAAAGTGGAATGTCATTTCCTCTTCTCCAAACATTAGTGAAATAGTCTCCTTCTTATTATCAACTCAAGCTTTGGTTATGGAAACAAAAGGCCTGCCTAAAAGAATAGGACAAAAAGAATCTTGAAGCATATCAACAATATGAAAATCAAGGGGGTACATGAGTGATCCAATAAAGACATAGATATTTCTGATTACACCTTCCGGTTTTACATTGGTCCTTGATACGTCCATTTTGCATCACTATTTTGTATCATAATTTACTGCTATCCACTGATATATTTCATATTAAGAGATGATACGTATGTTATTTCATCTGTTTTTGCATGGTTGATGACTTTGGGAGCATGGACCGCTGAAGTCAGGATTCTAATGGAAAAGGCACCATTTGGAGGCGAAAATCGCGAAGATCAGAAAATCCGGGAAAATACATGGAAAATCCTATTTTTCCAGAAGACGAACGATGCCAGAAGGGGAGTGGAGATGGGCCATAGAGGGACCACACCACCCCCTGGCGCGGGCCACCCAAGTCCGCTCCACTAGGTGGTGTGGCCACCCTGGCTCTCCCCTTTGGCGTATATTATCCCCACGAAACCCTAAGCCATGGGGAGCGACCACAGAAAGATTCCGCCACCTCTGCGGGGCGAAAAACTACAGAGAGAGAAAGATATCTCTGACAGACAGAATTCTGCTAGGGAATTCCTTCCCGAAGAGGGGAGATCGTCGCCATCAACACCACCATCAAGCTGGACTTCATCGGGATCATCATCATCATCACCATCATCATCTCCATCACCACCATCATCAGCACTCCATACCACTGTAACAATTGGGTTGAATCTTGCATAGTTCTTAGGGGAAACTTTCCCGGTGTTGATTACTCTTTGTAGTTGATGCTATTGAGTGAACCATTGAATTATTGTTCATGTTTAGTTTGTTACTTATCATTATTTAATCTCTGATCTTGATCCATATGATGTTTTGTGAGTAGTTCGTTTAGTTCTTAAGGACATGGGAGAAGTCATGTTGTTAGTAGTGGAGTTGTGTTGAGAAAGATTAAATGGTTTGATATTTAAGTTGTGGTGTTATTCTTCTAGTGGTGTGATGTGAACATCGACTACATGACACTTCACCTATATGGGCCTAGGGGAATGCACTGTGTATTTGGCTACTAATCGTAGGGGTTGCCAGAGTGACAGAAACCTAAACCCCCGTTAGGAAACCTTTGCACAAGGGACGTCAGGGCCTTAGAGTTTAAAGTTGTGGTTAGGTTTGCATCTTAATTACTTTCTTGTACTTGCAGATGCTTGCAAGGGGTATAATCACAAGTATGTATTAGTCCTAGGAAGGTCGGTACATTAGCACAAGTTCACTCACACAACACTTAGCAAGCTAAAGAAGATTAATCAACTATATTAAGCGAAATCACTTGACGATATTCACGTGTGTCCTCGAGAACGTTTGGTCATCTTAAGTAATACAACCGGCTTGTCCTTTGCTGAAGAAAGGATTGGGCCACTTGCTGCATTTATTATTATTTTCTTTTATTTACTCGTACTTTATTTATCTGCATTATCAAAAACCCCTAAAATCTGTTTGCTAAGTATTTACAGAGAAGTCCTTCTCCAAGCCACTCGTCAATACCTTCTGCTCCTCGTTGCGTTCGACACTCTTACTTATCGAAAATACTACGATACACCCCCTATACTTCTTGGTCATCAAGACTATTTTTTGGCGCCGTTGCCGGGGAGTGAAGCGCTATTGGGGAGTGGAACTGGTAAAGGAAACTTCTACTGTGAGTATTGTTTATTTCTGTTAGTTACGTTATTTCAATATGGATAATTCGCTGAGTTTATTATTTCGTAATTCTACTACCACTACTAAGGTAGTAGATGAACTATCACCTGCTAAAAATGATACTTTTAAAATATCTACAAGAATTGTTGATCGTGTTATGGATAACTACTATTGAAGATGGAACTATTCATCATGGTGATCATTTGCTCTTTATACACGAATTATGCGGGTTGTTTAAGTGTGGAGGTATTACAACAGATCAAGTCAAGTTATTCTCATTATCACTGAAAGGAAGAGTTGAGGAATGGTATAAGCTGCTGAAGAATGGCCAATCTCTTGAATCGGAGGAAATAGTGCCTCTCTTTTATTCAAAATTTTATCCTCCTAGTGAGATTCATAAAGATCGGAATAAATATACAACTTTTGGCCTCTTCATGGAGAGAGTACAGCTCAAGCTTTGGGGAGATTGAAGTTACTAATGCTCAAATGTCCTATTCATGAGCTCCCCAACAATATTATTACCAATAACTTTTATGCAAGCCTTTCTCTTCATGATAAGGATCTATTGGATGCTTCTTGTGCTGGATCATATACACGCATGGAAAAAGAAGCTAAATGGGTTCTTATAGACCGTATTCAAGACAATGTTGAAGCATGGGAGAATGATAAAGGAAGAAAGTCATGTATAAATTATGATTATGAATGCATTGAATCTTTTAAGGGAACTGGTGACTTTCAAAATATTAAAAATGCTTATGGTCTAGACTCTCAAGCTATTGCAACTTATTTTAAGGCTTTTGCTTCCTATATTGAAGTTCCTAAAAAGAAGTGGAATAAGTATCACGCACCTTATAAAGATATTGTTAATTGTGTTCTCGTAAGAAATACTGAAGTTTATACTGCTAATCATGTTTTACCTAAACCTTACATTGGGAAAATACCTTTCCTAGTTAAGATAAAGGAACATTCTATGTTAGCTAGTATGGTTAATGAAAGTACAAATAAATTTGTGGATGAAAAAGTAACTATTGAACCTATAATAGCGAATCTGAAAGACTTTGTCACTAAATATGTGGAAGATGGACACACTATTCTTTGTAAGGATACTTCTAATATTGTTTCACAAAGTAGTGTTATGAGGGCCAATGTCCCTATGTTTTCTGTTAGAGTAAGCGATCATTGCTACAATGGTTCTTGTGATTGTTATATTGTTAAATTTATGCATGATAGTGAAAGTTATTATGAGAGAGGGAAAAGTCTTCTAATGCATCTCAATAATATTAAGTTTCCTCGCTTTATGCTGAAAATCTTTATGTTGCACTTGTTTTGCCTTTCTATGCCAGCAGCCTTTGGTTTCAACAATTTGTTTGCTTACAAAATTTCCTTGCATAGAAAGTGGGTTAGACTTAAACATGTGTATTTTTATTTTTAATGCTCTCTTTTCCTTCAATTCATATTCCTATGTGAGCATCACTGAAATCATCACGCCCATCTTAATGGCTATAAAGAAAGAGCTTTTTGGGAGACAACCCAATATTTTTGCTTTTAGTTTGTTTTTGGTTATTTGAGTCTTGGAAGTTATTATTTCGGTAATAACCTCTCCTTATCCTCTTTTGTTTGGTTTTTGTGTCAAGATCAACCTCTAATGAGAGAGAAGTAATATTTGGGAAAGTTGTTGTCCCGAAACAGATTTTTGTGCTTCACTGTAAAAATTCGTGAAGGATCTCTGTACATCGGATTGAGCTGTAATTTTTTGCTATTCTGACCCAGGTTGTTATTTAACTTTCGTTAGTTTTGAACTTTTTTATTTGAGCAACAGAAGATTTTCGAAAAAATTGATGTTTACCTGCTGGTCTGTTTTGACAGATTTTTGCCACTGTAGCATTTGCCTCTTAAATCGATTTCCTTTTTGAATTCTTTTGGGCTTTCGGAAGGAGTTGTTTCAGTAGCTTATGTTTTGATGGTTTTCAGTTGAAACTGAAACTTAAAAGGTTTATTGCCTCGCTTATACTAATGTTGCTAATGAGAATTGTGTGAAGTTTTGCGTGAAAGAAATTTCCAGGTTAGTGGATAAAATGGTTTAACAAGAAAGTGAAAGGTTTCATGACTGAAGCAATATGTGTATGAAGATGAATATATTGATGTTATTCAAGCGGTGACTCCGGAAAAATTTATTAAACACCAAATTCAGAGACCTACAGAGTCCATTTTCGAATAGGTAACAGTTCTGGTAAGGAAAAGTCCGCGAAAAATCTCTCCAGTTATACTTTTGCAGTTTTTATCTAACAAGGAAAGCGACAAAGCGAAAGAGGGATGGAAACGGCTCCAGGGTGGCTCACACCACCCTGTGGCACGAGCCCCTAGCTGCGCCACCAGGTGGTGTGGCCACCACGGAGTCCGTCTCCGACCCGTTTCTCCCAGTACCTTCCTTTTTTTGTAAAACTTCATAATATATAATCCCCCGGATCCCCCGAGGTTCGTATATCGTGTTCTCGTCGTGTTTTCGTTTCGACCTGTTTCTGCCAAGAACTATTCTTAAAGTTTAGAAGCACAATGGTCTCCGCCAAGGATAAGGGAAAGGAGCCTGCGGAGGAGGATCCCCAAGACCCTGGGCAAGAGAAGGAGATCGAGAGTAAAGATGAAGAGGAGGCAACGAAAAGCCAGCATCCGCACACCAGCACTACCATTGCAAGCATTGGAGTGGTGGCAAACCCTGCCAGGATCAAAAGGACTACACGGATGTCAACTAGAGGGAAGCCTCTGCGTCACTGTTTGGCTCCACGGTCACCTTCTCCACGCACTAAGAATTCCTTCAATACCATTATCCATGAGCATCAATACCAGAATATGCCCAAGGAGAAACTACCCTCCAATTAGGATATTCCTCGTTCTAACCATGCAAGAAAAGAAGACTTCAAGGAGGAAAAGTGGGGAAAGAATCGTACAAGCTGGGATTCACAACCCGGCATGATCATGCACCGCCTCGTGCACAACTCGGAGTTGATTGGTACTCTCACCTTCGAGATTGAGTCCTTGAGGAAATTGATCGAAAATCTCATTGAGAGAACACCACCACCACCGAAGGAGTAATTCGTCATCAGGTTTTGGCATCCCCTTGGTTTGTTCCGAGCTTGGGGGAGTGTCGCGGTATCACATCACTATCTTCTATCTTTTTACCTTTTTAGTAGAGTCATATCATGAATAGAGAAGTTATCATGTAGGATGGTTTGCATTATGGAAGTGTCCCTCCTCTAGTTAGATATCTATGTATCCCTTGGTGTGAGTTGCCGTTATGGAATATTAATGTGAAGTTCTATCATTTACTCTTTTGCATATCTTATATTAGTTTTCAATTTCTGTTATATGATTGATCTTGTTGTTAGTATTGGTATCAATTTGGGATCATGAAGTAAATTTAGTTGGTTTTGGCAAACCTGGCTCGGTCAGTAGCAACACTATTTTGACAATTGAATGAAAAGATAAAAGTACTCTAAAGAAATATAATTTCATCATCTTTCTTTCTTGATTTGCTCATAAGTTTAGTATTCTCTAGTTAAGATCTTTTGTGCTTCCAAGGAATATTGCATGTTTGTTTTTATCACCTGTATGTTTGTTTGTTTCCTTCAACTCTTATGCTTGCTACCTAGCCTTGCTAGCCAAAATCCTGTACTGAGAGGGAATGCTTCTCATGCATCCAATAATTAAACCAAAACATATGCCATTTGTGTCCACCATACCTACCTATTAGCATTATTGCTATTCCAAGTAAATTCATGTTTTTATCTACCTTCCAAATTAAACTTGTTATGTGAAAATTAGTGATTAAATCTCTCACGAACTTGATGGCACACTTTACTTTCTTGCACTTAATAAACTTGAACCATTGCACCCATCTATGTTGCGTATATGCTTGCGCTTTGTAAGTTGTGAATTAGTAGAACCATGCTGTCATGGGGAACGCTTTCAACATTGCACTTTATTTAGTTGAGATCATGCTCTTTTGATTATGGATGTCATCGGTGTGAAATGAACGGGGAGCTTCTAAGTCCATGGAGTTATGTATGTGTGTTAGAGAAACACCTGGGCCACTAGTCTAATCCATGCATAATCATGGTGGAAACCTAAAGCATAACCATAATGAGCAATCTATGAAGCATTCTTCTTATAAAAAAAGATATAGAGATTGAGAAAAGAAAAAGAAAAAAAGAGATGAGAAAATAGGAAAGAGAGAAAAGATACCATTTTCCCATGGTAAATAAGAAGATTGCTGATATGCTCGTTGTCTGCTTTCCTTGTCATTTTGATCGGGCAAGGGGTACCCCGTTGGCGGTTCTCTATGATACACATATACTTACTACGACAAGAACTTACCAGTAACTTAACTTGAGTAGCATGAGGAGCGACCCTCGTATTCAAGGGACATGAGATTTTCAACTTACAACTTGTCAAGCATATCCTCATATTTGATCACGTTAATCTTAATCACCTAAATATGCCTATGATAGGGGCAATGAGAGATGAAAGCTAATAAGTACCATATTTTTGGAAGCTCTGTATAAAACATGACATCCCTGCTTCCCTCTGCGAAGGGCCTTTCTTTTTGATTTTTAGTTGAGTCAGTAAACCTATTCCCTTCTATCTCAGCAAGTATTTTGAGTTGTTGTGTTTAATTCATTCATATGATGATTTATTCAATCATGTTTCTTATGTTCCTTGTTTTGCATGTTGCTCTTATCTTAGTGTTTACTACTTTGAAAGCTATCATTGAAAACCCATTATGTTTGAACTCCTGCAAATCGTCAACTATTCTTCGACCAAGAGCTAAGTTTGCCATTACCAATTGTTATTTACTTTGTGTATCTTTACTTGTGTTTCCTTTACTTATTGCAAGTTAATTTATATAATGGTGAGTTGTCTTCTATTATGATTTATGTATTGATGAATATGATTCTTCTTGTCCGTATTCTTTTATCGACTCTTCACTCCATAAACCCGAGGTCATGTTTATTGAGCTCAGTTTGCTTAGGGACAAGCAAAGTCTAAGCTTGGGGGAGTTGATACGTCCATTTTGCATCACTATTCTATATCATAATTTACTGTTATTCATTGATATATTTCATATTAAGAGATGATGCTTATGTTATTTCATCTGTTTTTGCATGGTTGATGACTTTGGGAGCATGGACCGCTGAAGTCAGGATTCTGATGGAAAAGGCACTGTTTGGAGGCGAAATTCACAAAGATCATAAAATCCAGGAAAATACATGGAAAATCCTATTTTTCCAGAAGACGAAGGATGCCAGAAGGGGGAGTGGAGATGGGTCATAGGGGGCCCACACCACCACCTGGCGCGGGTCACCCCAGGCCGTGCCACCAGGTGGTGTGGCCACCCTGGCCCACTCTTGGCTCTCCCCTTTGGCGTATATTATCCCCACGAAACCCTAAGCCTTGGGGAGCGACCACAGAAAGATTCGGCCGCCTCTACGGGGTGGAAAACTACAGAGAGAGAAAGATCTCTCCGGCAGACAGAATTCTGTCGGGGAATTCCTTCCCGAAGAGGGGAGATCATCGCCATCAATAGCACCATCAAGCTGGACTTCATCGGGATCATCATCATCATCACCATCATCATCTCCATCACCACCATCATCACCACTCCCTACCGCTGATTGCCCAAAATATATCGAGCTCGTTGGGGAACCCCAAGAGGAAGGTATGATAGCACAACAGCAAGTTTTCCCTCAGTTATGAAACCAAGGTTATCGAACCAGTAGGAGCAAGGAAACACCTCCAAGGTGTTTTTGCCAACTTGGAATCCTGCATAACACAACCACAGAACTTTGCCCCCAACTTACGATGAGGTTGTCAATCTCACCGGTTTTGCTAAAAACAAAGGATTAAACGTATCGAGTGGAAGAAAGTAAAAGCTTGCAGGAAGTAAACAGAAAACAGTAAACAGTTGTAGATTGATTGTAAAAGAAAGGACTGGGGTCCATAGTTCACTAGTGGTGGCTCTCCTTAAGATAGATAACATGTTGGGTGAAAAAATTACAGCGGGGCAATTGACAAACATCGAGAAAGCATACATGCATATACTAATCATCTTGACTCCTTTGAGACTTGATTGGGCATTACAACATTATACATAGACCATAATCCTACTACATCTATGACTAATAATCCACCTTCAGGTTATCATCCGAACCCCCTCTAGTATTAAGTTACAAGCAACAGATAATTGAATTATGCATTGCGTGTAAAGTAAACAATACGATTGTTCTATGAACAAAGGATTGTTGTGTTCTCCCTAGTAGCAACAGCACGTCTAGTACCTTAGAGATTTCTATCACTTCCCCAGATTATTAGAGGCATGAACCCACTATCGAGCAGCATAAATACTAACTCTTAGAGTTGCTAGAATCTACTTAGCCAAGATAGCTACTAACAACGGAAAGCATGCAAGATCACAAATAACAAAGACATGATAGAATCAATAATCAATCTGAAATAGCAACTCAATATCCATCGGATCCCCGCAAACACAACATGTATGATTACAAATAGATGATCTTGATCATGAACGGAGATCACAAGATCTAACATGATAGCACAAAGGACAACAACCAGCCATCTAGCTACTACATGGACCCGTAGTCCAAGGATGAACTACTCACGCATCACACCGGAGGCTTGCATGGTGATGAAGAAGGCCTCAAGGGTGACTCTCCCCTCTAGCAGGGTGATGGGAAGAGCTTCAGATCCCTCCCGATCTAGGGACAGAGACGATGGCGGCTACAAACTCTTTCGTGGAATTTTGATTGGGTATTTAGGGTTTCTGTATCGGATGCATCTTATAGTCAGAAGGGGAGGCCGAGGGGTTGCCCTAGGTGGTCGCACCACCCCCTGGCGCGGGCCAGGCCTAGTCGCGCAGCTAGGTGGTGTGGCCGCCCCCTGGCCCCTCTTCGTCTCGTATTCTGGCTCCATGACCCCCTCGGTGAAAAACTGACTCTGGCTTTTGTCCCATCCAATTCCGAGAATATTCATTGTCTAACTTTCCTGGAACCAAAAACAGCAGAAAACAGGCAGCTGGCACTGTGGCATCTTGTTAATAGGTTAGTCCAATAAAGTGTATGAAAAGTACTCCAAAGTTGGAACAAAACATTAAAAAGTAAATAAAAACCAAGCATGGAACATCAAAAATTATGGATACGTTAGCAACATATCAACCGCTGTAACAATTAGGTTGAATCTTGCATAGGTCTTAGGGGAAACTTTGCTGGTGTTGATTACTCCTTGTAGTTGATGCTATTGAGTGAACCATCGAATTATTGTTCATGTTCAGTTTGTTACTTATTATTATTTCATCTCTGATCTTGATCCATATGATGTCTTGTGAGTAGTTCGTTTAGTTCTTGAGGACATGGGAGAAGTCATGTTGTTAGTAATGGAGTTGTGTTGAGAAAGAATCAATGGTTAGATATTTAAGTTGTGGTGTTATTCTTCTACTGGTGTCATGTGAACATCGACTACATGACACTTCACCTATATGGGCCTAGGGGAATGCATTTTGTATTTGGCTACTAATCGTAGGGGTTGCCGAAGTGACAGAAACCTGAACCCCCGTTAGGAAACCTTTGCACAAGGGACGTCGGGGTCTTAGAGTTTAAAGCTATGGTTAGGTTTCTATCTTAATTACTTTCTTGTACTTGAGGTTACTTGCAAGGGGTATAATCACAAGTATGTATTAGTCCTAGGAAGGTAGGTACATTAGCACAGGTTCACCCACACAACACTTAGCAAGCTAAAGAAGATTAATCAACTATATGAAGCGAAAGCACTTGACGATATTCCTGTGTGTCCTCGAGAATGTTTGGTCGTCTTAAGTAATACAACCGGCTTGTCCTTTACTGAAGAAAGGATTGGGCCACTTGCTGCATTTATTATTATTGTCTTTTATTTACTCGTACTTTATTTATCTGCATTATCAAAAACCCCTAAAAATCCGTTTGCTAAGTATTTATAGAGAATTCCTGCTCCAAGCCACTCATCAACACCTTCTGCTCCTTGTTGGGTTCGAAACTCTTATCGAAAATACTGCGATACACCCCCTATACTTGTGGGTCATCATTCCTATTAGAAAATGTAATAGTAGTGTCTACCGGTTCCACATTTGGATTATTTAAATTGTAGCAAAGTTCCTCATAAAGTGATGAAGGCATAATATTTATAGTGGAAATCGGTTCACAAATTCTGTATAAAGAAAGTTCTCCACAATATATAGGAGTCATAGGTTTAGAAGTTTCGTTACCTCATACCTTACCTTCGATAAACTCTGAGGTTTCACGGTCTAGCATAACCACTTCATCATCCACTATTCGTGCTTCCATAAGATCCTTTAATATAACATTATTTATATTGGTAGCTTATGGGTTCTTTTCTGGTTTCTTCGGTCTCTTCTTTATTTGTTCTTCCTCTTTTTTCCTTTTCTTGATGATCTCTTGAATAGGCACTGAGGCGAATTCTTCCATTAGCGCTCTTGCATGCTTTTTTTCTTCGAGGGGTTTATGGGGTTCCCATTCCGTTGGTACCTTCAATTGTCCTACATAATTCTCAATAATTTTGTTTACTGAGTAAGAATCAATACTGAGGGTTTTAATCATTGCACCACTCCTTTCATCTACAAGAAAATCGTTAACGCAAGCATAATCAGAAAAACTATTTGTAATGTTCTCCTCATTTCTAAGATTTTCTGTTGCCTCCCTCATTTTTATTATTAGATTCTAAGCTTCATCATAGGTATAAGATAGAAAGCTGCCATTAGAAGCAGTGTGTAGATTCATTCTATTTTCAACATTAAGCCCTCCATAAAAAGTATGAGTGACTAACCAATCAGGCAAACGATGATGAGGCAATTATCTAGGTAACTTTTGTACCTTAGATATCCTTCATACAAATCCTCACCAGGATTATTTTTGAAACTGATAATAATACCTCTCATCCTGTGAGCTGTGCTTTCTGAGTAATATTTGGATAGAAAATTGGTTGTCAATTCCTTCCAAGTCCTTGGTACTTCTACATAAAAATATATGTACCAGTCGCAAAGATTATTAGAGAGAGTTTGTCTAAATAACTGGGTTTTAACCATATCAAGATTACAGTCATCGAATATAAAGGAACTGAGAACGTCTTTAAAGAATTGTAAGTGTCCATATGGAATATCTTCATTGGTTCCTGCAAATTTCTTAGAGTGTAGTAATTCAAATAATAAATGGTGGATCTCAATTCCATCTGGATTTATGCTTTTATTGACAGTTATAAAAGCGTCCATGGGCGAACCCATTTTCCTTACTGCCTCAAGCTGGTTTAAATGCTGAGTGTTGTCCATTGTTGTGGTCCTTCAACTTAAATAAAAATTATTACAACAAAAGTAAATAACTAAAAGTAAAATGACTTATAGTGCTAAGCTCCCCGTCAATAGTACCAGAAAATAGCTTGATGACTGCAAGTGCATAGATCGTTTGTAGCTAGTTTTGAAAAAAAAGATATTGATCCCACAGGAGCAGTAGGCAAAAGACTAAAATGATTTTAACTAAAACTAAATGAAGTACTTTAAGGAATAACTTTAAGATGCAAGAAAAGTAGAGTTGTTTTGGGGTTTTTGGTTGAACGAGGAAATTTAAAGTAAAGTAAAACTTAATGCACAAAGTAAGAATCGGGTGTGTAAAAGAACTTAGAACTGCAATAGGGGAAAAGGCGTTCTCAGGAAGGGGTGGATACACCGCTAGCAGTTTAGACTAAGCAATCAAGATTATTATAACGAATATTCTCATGATATGTATGTATGTGGGAGGAGCTCCATATATGGAGAAATAGGCAGCAAACACTGCTCACATCATCCTTCATAACCATAGCCGACAGATAAACGACATCAATCGTATTATCCCGCTATTAAGCGATTTTTCTCGTGGCATCGACATGGCTTTATGAGTTCTCCTTGATTCCCCAAGTTAGTATGTAAAGAATGAAAACAGCTTTATAGTCACAGTAAGTGCTATCATCCCTCCATCTACAGACAAGTAATCCCCTTCATCGAGTCGCTGTAGGAGGCAAATATTAAGGAGGTGCACAACTCCGAACATCCAGATGAAGACAATTAACACATACACATAATGATGTATACCATAATAATCTCTATCTCATCTAAATCATATGCTAGGGTTTCTCCATCTCCCTAAGAACTAGAGGTATACTCAGACATGGAGGCAATCAACATCATGGCAACGGTAATGGGAACAATTATAAATGAATAGTTCTTGTATAAATCCACAATGAGTACATAAATTACAACAAGATCTAGATGGATGAGATGGGATGGATGGATATCATGATGGTGCAGTGGTTGATGAAGATGGAGATCGATGCCTTGGCCTACCAGATCTGTGTAGGGCAAAGATGGATCCCTTGGGCAAGTTCCCCTTCCAGATGCCTTCCGGAGGTGAGGTTTTCGCGATTTCTGGTTCTTCTGTATGTCGTCTCTGTTGGGGTTCCGCATATGAAAACAATAATTTTTGCCCTACGCCCTTGAACTCCTGAAGCTGACAGGACTTATCTATTAGTAATACAATAACGGGAGGGGCTTTTCGCGAACTTACCCTTAAACACCGAAAAGCGTTGTCAACGCTCAGGAGAGTGTGGTTGATGTAGACGAGTCGAAACCGACCTCATGGTCGTGATGAAGTCCTTGCGCTCCTTGGCTACAACGACTTGAGTGCCTCAAGTGCAACACCTCGCGGGGAGTTACACATGGCCGGTGCTTGACGATGACTCCCGCTTCCCCGATCCAGCAGCAGTTGCGGAAGTAGAGCTCCCGGATCCGAATCACGCAACGCGACGGTGCTCCGCGGTGAAGATGTCTCTCGCTCGCGCAGTCCAGACATGGGACCACGATCACGAGAGAGAGAGGGGGAGAGAGAAAATATCAACTGGAGGTCCTCCCACAAGTGAGAAGACCTTTATTGATTATTGGTGTATTTATCTAGCCAAATACCCCCACTATATATAGGGGAGGGGTGGTACTACCTCCCTCAAAGTCCCGGGGTGGGATTAAAGGAGAGGAGGGGGAGGGGTGGCTGCTAGCCACCCTAGTGGGCCCCTCGCGGGGGGGCTAGGCTCAGCCGGCCTCCCCTTGGCCCCTCTCCCTCTCTCCTTTCCCCTAATGGGCCCTCTCCCTCCGGAAATTGGCCCATTAAGCCTTTGACCATTTTAATTGATTTTCTCTTTATTAGATAATTATGAATAAATGATTAAATCAATATTTAACATTCATTCACACATTATTAAATCTCCGTGGCTATGCAACACCTTCCACCTCCACTCCGGACATCCTCCGGACTTACCGAAACCCTTCCGGTTCTCTCCCTACTCTTCTTCGGTGATTCCACCAATCCTATAAACACTCTCTAAGCATCATCAAGCCCTTAAGCGTGATACCCCACCGGTCGGGAACACTCCAGACATGGTCGGGACACTCCCGCACCAATGATCGAAAGAGGGACCTGGATGGCCATTTGACCCCTGTGCGTTCCACGAAGATCTTTCGTCGTTTGAACCAGGACAGTCGTGTCTTATTCCCTTTGTCAGTCGATACTTGCATTGCCCGAGATCTGATCAATGAAATCACCATGTCGTGTTCAATCTCATTACTGAACAACGCTACTTGACTCGTTCCGACAAGTGATATCCCTGTCATCAAATCACACGATGCGCATCTATTGGATATAACTTCTCTGAGTGGGCCCTTGAGTATCTTCCCATCACATGGATGGACAAATCCCGCACTTGACATATATTGCCTCTACGGTTTCCTCCGAGTACCTGAACACACCTTTATAACCACTGTATTACCAGATGGCGTTTGATGCTATCTAAGCACTCTTGGGAGACAGTGATTGATATAGCCTCACGGTCTAAGGAATAGTCTACGAGGATCCATTTCTAATCATCGTAACTTGAACTTCGTGACATGATCGGGTCACAATGTTTAGGTTGGGTATTGGTTCATCATCTCATTCTGAGAATGAGATGACCTCATTTCCAACTAGCATAAATGCCACATGATCAGGAAACATGATCATCTGTTGACCAATGAACCAGTGACTAGAGTTTCACTGGGAACCCCTGGTTGTTTGTATATCACATGTGTATTGATGTTTCCACTCTATACAATTATAGCATGATATAAAACTTAATCATAAACTATATGAAATATGATAATACTCCTTAGTACTATTTGACTCTAGGGCATATTTCTAACAGTCTCCCACTTGCACTAGATTACAAATACACTAGCTGCATTTGTTCTCAATCATTGGCACCATTTATCCGGTACCCTGAACATGCTTGCTCATGGAAGAGGTTGAGTCTTGGGTATGTACTTTACAGTCCCAAATCCTTTGCAACTTACTAATGTCACCTTGATTGACATTAATACTTTAACATCACATGATAGCATATGTGTGTATGCATCGTCGCTATGGCAGCAGAACGAGGCCTGATTCCAGGAGCCTACAGTGACGTTAGATCAACCTCGAGGGCTTTCTCATGGGCACTGTGCCCTGGGACACATCATTCTACGTTAAAAGCAAACTAGCCCTGCCATAACATTATACAACACTTTAGATAGTACCCTTATCTATTATTACAAATGTATTCATCGAAACACTAGTGCACTCTGTGCAACTTTCGATGTTTTAGTTCACCTCACTTCCTACTTGTCTTTAATCGGTATTTACAGGAGTTTCCAACATATTCCCTCATAACATAACTCTTTATGCTTTAAGATATGTCATCCTTTATGGATTTGGAAAATATATCCACAGTTCTCTACTAGACACTACGGACAAACTTAGCTCAACGTTTCGTGATTCAAACTTAATCACTTTTAAACATTCCTTATTTGGATTTCATATTATGCTAAGTTATCATCATGGTTTTCTAAGATAGAACCTATGTCTCAACATAGTGGATGATGATCATCATTTTCTTTCTTTCAACCATTGATGTTAAACTTAATACTATTCCTAATTTGAGTTATTAAGGACCAGTTCCTTAATTAACTTCTATTCCGAAACCCCTTTTAGAATCCCTTAAGGAATACTACATAATATCATAATACACCTATTATCAACTTCTACATCTTATAAATCATCATATATAAGTATTTGCGCTTTCATTCTTAACATACTTAAGAATAAATCCTAAAAGCTCCCACTCAAAAATATGTCAATCACATATTGTTTTAAGAAGACTTTCATAGCTCCCACTCAATTTTATGCAAATTGCATATCCACTCACTATTTCTGAACAACTTCAAAAACTTTGATCAAATATCAAAGTGAGAGATTTACTATGAGACACTAGTATTTTTACTAGTTTTAAATCCACTAGACATTCTGCACATTTGAATCAAATTCATTTGAATTTGTCCAATACCTGACAAATCATGCTTTTGTCATTCACCCCCTTTTTCCATTATGGCTTTGCAGTCATTTGGGGAAATTCCAAGTAACCCCTTTTACTTGTGAGATTCAGCAATGAATTGCTTTCTAATCTCAAGGGTGTTTGCTTTTAGGATTTCTCATAATTTTAGTTTACCATTATTTCCTTAGTAGTTCGTAGGTATGTAATATTCCAATAATCATGAAAAATGATTCACAAATGTCTCCATACAAGATATGGATTACATTTTGAATCCTACTTCATGTAGTGAAAAACACTAGTGGGGAAACACAATGATCAATATCATTTCTTTCCTTCTGTGAAGAGAAACGTTTAGGAACGTTGTCTGTTGCGCTTCTCAACACTCTGATGCAGGGTTTTGAATCCTCATCGTGTTTTCATTATCTTCCATTTGCTCCATAATCGAGAAACTCACAAAAAGTGAGCTTTCTCAAGAATGTACCAAAACCCAAGCAATACGATTCTTGCTTTCCTTTTGGTTTCAGCTATGGGTTTTGTAGTCAAAGTTTCCAATGAATACTCTACAAGGACTTATTTGCTATTGTCTTGGTTATATCAAATAACCCCAAAACTTTCATGAATTCAAATGGTTCACTACTTTCTAATTGAGTGCTAACTATTTCTAACTAATGGTCTCTACATCTACACTACAACGATTTATTTGGTGCCTTATATTCAACCCCTTTGATATCTAATATCATATTGTGATGCTCTGCATTTTGACATTTCAAAACACTTTGCATTACACAATTTCTTTTATGCCATTCTTATAAATTCGAATTTCAATACTATTGATCAAATCATAGTAATTAGATTCTCTTTTATCTTTATACCCTTTGTTGATGAAACACTTTGATCAAATCAAATAGTTCCATATTCATGTTTCGTTTGGTAAACTACTTTACACATTTAAACAAACTTATAATGATAATTACCATTTTCAATAAAACGCAATACATCGAATATGTATTTACTTTTAACAATTCATTAAAACACTTTGTATTCAAGTAATATACGGTGTTCAAGTTATTTTGCCAAACTTAGGCATGATTTATATGTGACAAGAAATCGAATGACTATCACATATTATCACATAACTTTGAATTTAAACAATGGCTTATTCATTAATGAATATATCATTAAATTGGGTATTTTAAGGCATTTTTAATGTTTTACAAATGTTCATGCATTATCAATTAGTTTCAAACAACAAGGATGATTCACACATAATCAAACAAGATATGAACATGAATAGAAATCATTCATAAAAGCAGAACAACTGTTTGTTACAAACTCATATGAATAACCGTCTCATGAAGTGTGAGATACACTAAAGAAGTTCACAATCTCTTGATTACAATAATCATCCTAAACATAAAATAAGTGATAAATGTCGAGGGAGAGTGTCGTCGGCCATCATCATCATGCTCGCCATCAACACGCAACGTCACCTCCTCTCCAACAAGAACCTCTCATGCAAAAGGACATGTTTTCAGCAAAACAGAACAAGTATCAAATATACTTAATACTGCAAATGTGTTTGCAAGATTATAACATTTATAAAACTGTATATCAAATATATACCTTTTTCATCGATGACCTCTCCGGTGATTGGTGCCACCTTTACATTCCTGAAACGTAATATGAACTCATGGAAATCCAATGTTTCCATATCACCACTCATGATGCTACTCCAGACATGTCCTTCGTAGCTAGGAGGAAACGACCAAAGAAGTACGTCTATCGCAAATGGATCAGCCATCCAGTAATCCATGAAGTGAACCAGTCTTGTGTGTGCATCAAGCATGCGCTCCAAGTGACCCTTCAGACATGTATGCTCCTCCATCTGTGTGAATAGGAACTCTCCAAGCAGCTCGTGCTTCCACATGCGCACATGGCCTATGAACTCTTCTCTCAGCTGATCCACCATCGAATATGGATCAAGATCACCCATGAGCGGATGTAGTTCATCCACCATGCTATAACGCATTATAATCTGAATGTAGGTGGACATCTCTTGACGATAGTAGCGGTCTGCCAGCTCTTGTGGGGTCTCATAGTAATCTGGCTCAGTCAAATCCATTGTGCGGCGTATGTAGTCTACCACATGATTCCTAGTAAGGAGATCATTCAGGTGCACAAGCCAACTAGGGAAGTTGGATCCATCAAGTCCAAGTTTCTCACCCTTTACCCAATCCTCAATGATAAAATAAGCTTCACGGTGAGCCATCTACATTTATAATTGCAAAAGGAATTTAGACTAAGTTTATAATTAAATCAGTTAATAATAACTCCACTCAGAAACACATATCCCCAAAAGGGTTCCTAGTGATAACATTACCCCTACCAGCCACATCTCCCCTGATTGAACACGGCCATCAATGTGGGTTCAAAGGTGGACGCTAAACGTCGGTCACATCATTCATGCAACTCGTGCTCGATCTTTCGACCATCCGTGTTCTGAGGCCACGCTTCTGTGGCGTGCTAGGCTCGCCAACTCAACCTTAGTGTATTCATTGTGCAACATGGCTTACACCCATTGTATGCGAACGTAGATATGTCTGACACCCAGGCCTGTAACCCTGGATCGCCTCATACCGAAGAACTTTCTTGGTGGTGCACACTAAGGGGGAACACAATCGTTGGTAATTTTAACAGGGATCATCTTATTAGGCTACCGTCGAGTATCTAATACTAGCACACAATAAGACATACAAACAATAACATTGATATGTGATATGGTCCTTCACGTCGTGATCTCCATCCGCCGTCAACAGGTTCCGGCGCCAGGGTTCTAGCGCCGTGGACACCAGGGTACCGGTGTCATTCCGGCGTGGTAGTTCGTCACCTCCATGACTATCTACTACTATGTAACAAAAGGTAATCACTTTACCTTTTCCACAACCATATCACAAAGCAACACCCCCCTGCAAAACAAAGTTAGATGCCTCTACTTTATCTTTGCATGTTTTACGTGGCTGAATGGGCTTTCGCACAAGAATCGTTCTTACCTACGAACTTTCAACACAACATTGATCAAGTAGTTATCTCTACTACACCCCTTTCAGGGCCCTCAGTTGCAAATGGCATACCAGCTAATGCGAGAGAGATAGACACCCCCCCTAAGCCACTTTATACGGTACAAGCCGTATGTCAAGCGTGGACCAGTCTCGCGAATGAACGCGTAAAGTTGGTTGGGGGCCGCTTCATCAAGCATTACTACGGTATACACAAGTACACGTGGGAGGGTAACAACTAAAAGATCAACGCCCACACACTACATCTCGTGTGTTCTACCCGTACTAGCATTACTACGCATATATCTAGCTCTGATACCACTGTTGGGGTTCTGCGTATGAAAATAATAAATTTTACTCTACGCCCCTGAACCCCTGAAGCTGCCAGGACCTATCTATTAGTAATACAATAACAGGAGGGGATTTTCGCGAACTTACCCTTGAAGACTGAAAAGCATTGTCAACGCTCAGGAGAGCCTGGTTGATGTAGACGAGCTGAAGCTGACCTCAAGGTCGTGATGAAGTCCTTGCGCTCCTTGGCTCCAACGACTTGAGTGCCTCAAGTGCGACACCTCACGGGAGTTACACACGTCCGGTGCCAGACGATGACTCCCGCTTCCCTGATCCAGCATCATTTGCGGAAGTAGAGCTCCCATATCCGAATCCCACAGCGCGACGGCGCTCCGCGGTGAAGATGTCTCTCGCTCCCGCAGTCCAGACTTGGGACCATGGTCACGAGAGAGAGAGGGGGAGAGAGAAAATATCAACTGGAGGTCCTCCCAAAAGTGAGAAGACCTTTATTGATTATTGGTGTATTTATCTGGCCAAATACCCCCACTATATATAAGGGGAGGGGAGGTACTACCTCCCTCAAAGTCCCGGGGTGGGACTAAAGGAGAGGAGGGGGAGGGGTGGCCGCCGGCCACCCTAGTGGGCCCCACGCGGGTGCCTAGGCCCATCCGGCCTCCCCCTTGGCCCATCTCCCTCTCCCCTTTCCCCTAATGGGCCCTCTCCCTCCGGAAATTGGCCCATTAAGCCTTTGACCATTTTAATTGATTTTCTCTTTATGAAATAATTATGAATAAATGATTAAATCAATATTTAACATTCATTCACACATTATTCAATATCCGTGGCTATGGGACACCTTCCACCTGCACTCCGGACATCCTCCGGACTTACCGAAACCCTTCCGGTTCTCTCCCTAATCTTCTTCGATGATTCCACCAATCCTATAAACACTCTCTAAGCATCATCAAGCCCTTAAGCATGATACCCCACGGTTCGGGAACACTCCAGACATGGTCGGGACACTCCCGCACCAATGATCGACAAAGGGACCTGGATGGCCATGTGACCCATGTGCGTTCCACGAAGATCTTTCGTCGTTTGAACCGGGAGAGTCGTGTCTTATTCCCTTTGTCACTCGATACTTGCATTGCCCGAGATCTGATCAATGACATCACCATGTCGTGTTCAATCTCATTACTGAACAATGCTACTTGACTCGTTCCGACAAGTGATATACCCGTGATCAAATCACACGTTGCGCAGCTATTGGATATAACTTCTCCGAGTGGGCCCTTGAGTATCTTCCCGTCACATGGACGGACAAATCCCACTCTTGACATATATTGCCTCTAAGGTTTCCTCCGAGTACCTGAACACACCTTTATAACCACCGTATTACCAGATGGCGTTTGATGCTATCTAAGCACTCTCGGGAGGCAGTGATTGATATAGCCTCACGGTCTAAGGAATAGTCTACGAGGATCCATTTCTAATCATCGTAACTTGAACTTCATGACATGATTGGGTCACGATGTTTAGGTTGTGTATTGGTTCATCATCTCATTCTGAATGAGATGACCTCATTTCCAACTGGCATAAATGCTAAATGATCAGGAAACATGATCATTCGTTGACCAATGAACTAGTGACTAGAGTTCACTGGGAACCCCTAGTTGTTTGTATATCACACATGTATTGATGTTTCCACTCAATAAAGTTATAGCATGATATAAAACTTAATCATAAACTATATGAAATATGATAATAGTCCTTACTACTATTTGACTCTAGGGCATATTTCCAACAGTCTCCCTGATCTAGTTGCAAGGGGTGAAACTATTTGAAGAGGAGGTGGCGGCGCCAACTATACGACCGAAACTATACGGCCGGAAAAAGTATTCCGGTCGTATAGTTGGTCGTTGAACCGTCTGTATGCCTTGATTGCTGCGGGTTTTCTTCTGGTATTATTAATATTTCCCAAATAAGCGATTTACGTTGTTTTTGACTCCTTTTCTCCTCAATACAACTGCTCCAAGAATTGTGTCCATTGAATCCATCATCTATCCTGATCCTGGTGAAAATAGACATAAAATGTACGCGCAAACACCGTAAAATACCAAGATCCTACATCTACAATGCAAAATAGTAGTATAAAACATGATGCAAATATGCACTCATCAACCACGGTTTCTTATACGTAATACCCAAGTTTTTGGTACTAGGATTTTCCAAGATTCCTAGCTAACTTCTCGCACTCTGGTGACTTCTTGTCAATTTAACAAAATAAAGTCAAACTTTACCTATAAGTAAGTGCGATAGATTGATCTTGAATTAAATGTCTTTTAGGAGGTAGATGTGTCCATATTCTTGTAGTAAACAATGTCATCGGTGTGAGTTTCCAACTATCAGAAAAGAAAATTCTCAGTTTTCTGAGTGATGACAAGATGATTCTTTTCCATAAAGGAAGTCCAAAGAATATGGATCTCAGTGGCATAATCCAAGCTTCTAGCCATATTAGCTAGGTGGACCAATGTGTTTTACTTACGATTCCCATGTTTTATGAGTTTTCACGGTTCCTAGCTGACCCCGTCCACTTGTTGAATGACTTTATGTCGATGTATCAAAATAAAAGGTCAAATTTGAACTACAAGCAATAAATTGTAGTTTGGTTTGAAAGTTTTATGTAAAAAACTTTTGGGGGTACCCATCGACTGGTGAATTAATATATCAGTTGATGACTGGTTCAACTTCTAGCTACTAAGATTTTCCATCTTGAAAATTTTGAACCCCTTTTGAAAACGATCACATGAAATAAGGAGAGATGGGAAATGAATTTTCTATTCTCTATGGTCAACAAACAAGCTTGAGGTGCACCTTAGGCTTAAATATAACTTTATAGTTTCCACTATGTATAAGGTGAACCTTAGAGGATGCCACATAGTAGGCCTTATTAAGGTGTCATTTTTCTCTACTACTATAATGGAGCAGTTTTGAGTTAGATCCATAGCACCAAGCCTGACCATTGGGCTGTTAGATCCAATGGTTCAGAGCAGCTGGATTCGTGTTGAATAGTATCTAGAGCAAACTCCACAATTTTCTAGAACCATCATGTCACCACCCCCAAAATTTCAAAGCATTGTAGGTTGTATTCTCAATATGTGTAGATAGTTATTATTAGTAGACTTAATTTATGCATTTTGGGGGTGGTGACATGATGGTTCTAGAACATGGTGGAGTTTGCTCTAGGTCTGTACTCCCTCCATCCCAAAATATAAGGCGCCTAAGGATTGGTCAAAACTCAAACCTTACTAACTTTGACCAAATATTTAGAAAAGAATATCTACATCTACAATATTGAATGGACATATTAAGAAAATATACTTTATGGTGAATCTATTGACATTAATTTAGTATTATAAATTTTTATATTTTTGTGTATAATCATGGTCAAACATAAAAAAAGTTGACTTTTGATTAATCCGTAGGCGCCTTATATTTTGGGACGGATGGAGTACTATTCAAATTGAATCCAGTTACTCTGAACCATTGGATCTAATAGCCCAACGGTCATGATTGGTGCTACGGATCCAATTCAAAACTGCTCCACTACAGTAGTAGAGAGAATACAGCCTACTGTGCTATGAAATTTTGGGGGTGGTGACATGATGGTTCTAGAACATGCATGGTGGAGTTTGCTCTAGGTACTATTCAACACGAATCCAGCTTCTTTAAACCATTGGATCTAACAGCCCAATGGTCAGGATTGGTGATATGGATCCAATTCAAAACTGCTCCACTATAGTAGTAGAGATATATTACCACTATATAGTGTACGAATAACTTTGAATATTGACCGTTGGATCAAGACTCGTGAATCCCAACATTTCTAGCCGTTGGATCTTCTTTTCCATTCTAGCATCTAGAAAATTCTATTGATAGACTTCAGCATAATGAATCCTATGCACAAACCTCAAAACACACTTCTCCATCATACTAGAATATTCTCCCTCGTAGCTAATAACCGTTGACTTCTACATGATCTTATCTTATCTTATTGTAGCACCCTCAAATCGGCCCTATGCAAGTTTTAGCAATTTCTGCCAAACCCGCATAGAAACGATTCAAGGACGCCCACCAGGCATTTTCGTGCGGGTGGAAAACGAAGTAATAACATTACACAACAGTCCTCAATGGGACCCACAGAACAGATATATATACAACTGCGACTCCCTGAGTCAAGAATACAGATATACAATACAAAGATCCAAATCACCTTGAAAACGATAGAGCGTCCGACTACGGACAAGATGCAAATGGGGCTAAGAGCCCTGAAGAATAACCAATGGCGTCGATAACCCTGCCCAGGCCAAGCCGGAAGGGTAACCCTGCTAACGACATCGATCTCAAACCTGCTAAAACAAAAGGGGTGCCGACAGAGGGCAAAGGAAAAAGAGGAGCGTCAGTACTGAGGCCAGTACACGGCGAGGCTAGAATTCGGCGGCTCTCGCCTACATAGGTATGGTGGGCTGAAGCGGCATCGCAGCGGCACTAAACAACCTATAGAGACTCGATACAACTGGCGGTTATCAGAGAGGGGTAAGAAAGACCTATTTGGATCCAACCTGAAGCTAACACCAAACAAACCCATCCTGGTATTTCCCCCTCGAGACCAAACGAGGAAGTCGGACCAAGGAACTCACACAGTTGGCAATTTTAACCATTCCATTATAGTTGCAACAATTACTAATCAGATATAGATAGCATGAGTCATCCTGATAGCATAAGTAGTGGCCAGTTTTAATCACCATTCCATTGTAGTTGGGACATTTACTAGTCAGATATAATTGTCCTGAGGAATCCCAAAACCCAGCAATTGTTGGCACTTTTATCACATTCCATTGGAGTTGCAATACTTACTAGGCAGGTACAGCATGTCACGAAACAACCCAGATCCACTAGTTGTTGGCATTTTTAATACCCATTCCGTTTTAGTTATATCTGATTACTAGTCACATATTAAGTCAAATTTATAGCACTACTTTACTTATGCTTGTCTATGATCGAGATACTGTGCTCCAAGTCGCCCATAACCGCGGACATGGCTTTCAGAAAGTTTTACCCTGCAGGGGTGCACAAATAGAAACACACACTCGATCAACCTTGGAAAAACCAACTCAAAACCCAACGAGGCATTCACGACAAAGCGATCACAGGATTCAGAAATAATTCAGGGGGCCACCCTACTAAGCTACCCGCAACAAAGTTGGCCGGCTCCGGAACGGACCCAGGGTTTGCGACGACGGCTGTAAACGACTGGGAACCTGAAAGTGTGACTGGGCTTGTCGATACCGCAAAAACGTGGCGCGATCCAAAACAGTACAGGTGCTCCACGCACAATCTTAAATAAAGCAGTAACATGGCATAAGTACAGGATAGTAATAAATCCCCAAACTACTTTGTGGCCCCAAGAAATAGAAATGAATAAAGCTCTAGCTCAGGGGGGTCCATAAGGCCTCCGGGATGTGGATAGTGTGAATAGTCAACTGTTCCTTGACTATTCGCACTATCCACATCCGGGAGGCCTTATGGACCCCCCTAAGCCAGAGCCTGATTCATTTCGATTTCTTGGGGCCACAAAGTAGTTTGGGGCTTTATTATTATCCTGTACTTATGCCATGTTACTGTTTTATTTAAGATTGTGCGTGGAGCACCTGTACTGTTTTCGATCGCGCCACGTTTTCGCGGTATCGACAAGCCCAGTCACACTTTCGGGTTCCCAGTCGTTTACAGCCGTCGTCGCAAACCCTGGGTCCGTTCCGGAGCCGGCCAACTTTGTTGCGGGTAGCTTAGTGGGGTGGCCCCCTGAAATATTTCTGAATCCTGTGATCGTTTTGTCGTGAATGCCTCGTTGGGTTTTGAGTTGGTTTTTCCGAGGTTGATCGAGTGTGTGTTGCTATTTGTGCACCCCTGCAGGGTAAAACTTTCTAAAAGCCGTGTCCACGGTTATGGGCGACTTGGAGCACAGTATCTCAATCATAGACAAGCATAACTAAAGTAGTGCTATAAATTTGACTTAATATGTGACTAGTAATCACATGCAACTAAAACGGAATGGATATTAAAAATGCCAACAACGGGTGGATCTGGGTTGTTTCGTGACATGCTGTACCTGCCTAGTAAGTATTGCAACTCCAATGGAATGTGATAAAAGTGCCAACAATTGCTGGGTTTTGGGATTCCTCAGGACAATTATATCTGACTAGTAAATGTCCCAACTACAATGGAATGGTGATTAAAATTGGCCACTACTTATGCTATCAGGATGACTCATGCTATCTATATCTGATTAGTAATTGCTGCAACTATAATGGAATGGTTAAAATTGCCAACTGTGTGAGTTCCTTGGTTCGACTTCCTCGTTTGGTCTCGAGGGGGAAATACCAGGATGGGTTTGTTTGGTGTTAGCTTCAGGTTGGATCCGAATAGGTCTTTCTTACCCCTCTCTGATAACCGCCAGTTGTATCGAGTCTCTATAGGTTGTTTAGTGCCGCTGCGCTGCCGCTTCAGCCCACCATACCTATGTAGGCGAGAGCCGCCAAATTCTAGCCTCGCTGTGTACTGGCCTCAGTACTGACGCTCCTCTTTTTCCTTTGCCCTCTGTCGGGACCCCTTTTGTTTTAGTAGGTTTGAGATCGACGTCGTTAGCAGGGTTACCCTTCCAGCTTGGCCTGGGCAGGGTTATGGACACCATTGGTTATTCTTCAGGGCTCTTAGCCCCATTTGCATCTTGTCCGTAGTCAGACGCTCTATCGTTTTCAAGGTGATTTGGATCTTTGTATTGTATATCTGTATTCTTGACTTAGGGAGCCGCAGTTGTATATATATCTGTTCTGTGGGTCCCATCGAGGACTGTTGTGTAATGTTATTACTTCGTTTTCCACCCGCACGAAAGTGCCTGGTGGGCGTCCTTGAATCGTTTCTATGCGGGTTTGGCGGAAATCGCTAAAACTTGCATAGGGCCGATTTGAGGGTGTTATAGAGTGGTATCAGAGCTCAGCAGTTGCGATACCCCACAACTCCAGCCTGGAGGATAACCTAGCTAATGGCCGAAGTAGAGTGTCCAAACTATTTTGGAAAATCGGTTGGATAGATCTGATTAGGTCTGATTTTTACTCCTTACCCCTCTGCTGTTCTCCTCTTACCTCTTCGTATTTTGGATCTGTTCTCTTATCTTTTCTTCGAGTCCAGGAATTCTCGTGGTTGGGTTTTCCGTCGTACCTTCAGGGTTCGCTTCCTCTTTTGGCAACGGTGTTTCTACCTCCGATCTTCATGCTATCTGAGGAATCCTTCATCTGTTGGACTTCTCTCTGTTCCTTGTGGTGCCTTCCGGTGTTTTCCGACGCGACGACATCATCTACGCCAGATCTGATGCAGAGCCTGCATCACTCCCTTGTTCCGAACCTCGATTGTCGCGATCTTCAGTCTGATTCCGAGAATGGTTGCATGTTTTTCTACTGATTTTGCAGAGTAATAGTTTGGGTGCGTGATAGATTGGCCCCCATGCCGACTACTCAATCTATTTGCTCTCGTACATTGAAGTGGAATAGATGCATCGGTTCTCTCTTTCTATCGAAGTTAGAGGTGGCTTTATTTGTGGATACCTTTACCTTTGTCCTTTGTTTCCTATAGTGTTTTCTCGACAATCATGGACAACGACCTCTTGTTAGTGGTGTCGCGAGGATCTACACGAAGCGCGAAGTTTCAGATCGCTGGCCTTCTTCTCGGTACCATGAGGCGGATCTCGAGGACGAGATCCATTGTTAGTGGTGTCGAATTGTGGCGCCCCGCAAAACCACTACTAGAAAATCGCATTGTTTTTGTGCATTGCATCTTCATGACCGCATGCTCATGTCATCATGCCACATTGCATGTGAGACCAGGCACATGGCTTAATAGGATTGATAGAATACTCATACCAACAAGTTGCAACTTCTTTTCCAGAAGCTCATTCGAAAAGAACTCTAAGGTTAAGCGTGCTTGGCCTAGAGCAATTCTAGGATGGGTGACCGACCGGGAAGTGGGTAACCGGGTGCACACGAGTGAGGACAAAGTGCACAGAAAAGACTAGTGTTGGTCTGTGGGGCTAGTCTAGATATCCTATTAAGCTGCCAGGAGTGACACCCCCCGGGCCCAGGAGTGGACGGGGTGTTACACTTATCTTACCACTATATAGTGTATGAATAACTTTGAATGTTGACCGTTGGTTCAAGATTCGCGAATCCTAGCATTTCTAGCTGTTGGATCTTCTTTTCCATTCTAGAATCTAGAAGATTCTATTGATATTCTTCGGCATAATGAATGCTATGTACAAACCTCAAAACACACTTCTCCATCATACTAGAATCTCCTCCCTTGTTTCTCTAGACCATGTTATCAAAAATTTCATGTGTTAGGTAGCTAATAATCTTTGACTTCTACATGATGATACAAAGTACAAGGACCAAATATACGCCCATACTTTATAGATGTTGATCAAATTTATAATTTATTGTGCTTTACCAATTATAATTTTATATAGTGATGATATGTCATATGTCTACTATCTGAGTCTCACGTGCAAGGCACGTACAGCGTACTAGTTTACGCAATGCAGGAGTAGTATATTTCTTTGCTTAGACATATGGTCACCTCTATCCACGTACTGTACACGCTGAGAAACATTGATAGGGCAAGAGGGCGGCATCGCAGAGAACTTGAAGGCAGTTCCATGTCAGAGCAAAGTTATGATGGGTTTCTGACACGAGGTACTCCTGCGGCCTTATAGTGTAGACTCTACTAGTAGTAAATTTCAGGACCTATGCACGCAAAAAAATCATGTGTTTTCTCTCTCCTTCGCTATGATCCATCTCTCCTCCCCTTTCCCCTTGCGCACCGGTCCGACTGATCTCTCTCCCTCATCCACAGCGTGGCACTGCGCACGTGTGCCTTGGTACGACGGCTCTGTGTCTCTGGCGTGTTTGGCAGCCGCGCGTTGGTGTGGAGTAGGGACAAGGAGTAATAGTACATAGCAAGGAAACCACTTTGGTCCTTGGCGGCACAAAATTTCAAACTCTTCCTGTTTTTGAAATTTTCACTTGCTTCCCAAACATCGGGAGGGGAGGTTATTCAAAAGATCGGCCAAACATCAGGAGGGAAGGCAATTTTGATCTTGTTTTGAACATTGACCGTTGGATCAAGACTGTCAAATCCAAACTTTGAACATTGACCGTGGGATCAAGACTGGCAAATCCAAACTTTTCTAAGCGTTGGATCTTCTTTTCCATTCTTAGCATCTAGAAAGATTCTACCGATAGTTGATACATTGGAAACGTATCTATAATTTTTGATGTTCCATGCTTGTTTTATATCTACTTTCTTATGTTTTGTCCACACTTTGGAGTATTTTTACACATTTTCTGGAACTAACCTATTAACAACATGCCATAGTGCTAGTTGCCTATTTTCTGCTATTTTGGGTTTCAGAAAAGCTAGTAAGGAAATATTCTTGTAATTGGACCGGACGAAAGCCAAAGTCAATATTTTACCCGAAGCAACACGGAGTCCGGAGGGGAGACGAAGTGGCGCACCAGGGCGGCCACACCTGGTGGCGGCGCGGCCTGGGGGCGCACCACCAGGGGGTCTGGGCCCCCTGGTGCTTCACCAACCTTGCCCCTTCGCCTATAAAGACCCCTCGAGACGAAAACCCTAAGTACCCGATCAAAATTTCACGAAAGAGTCTGTAGCCGACGTCATCTCCATCCCTAGATCAGGAGGGATCCGAAGCTCTTCTCGTCACCCTGCCGGAGGGGAGAGATCACCCTGGAGGCTTTCTTTATCACCATGCCTGCCTCCGGTGTGATGCGTGAGTAGTTCATCCCTTGACTACGGGTCCATGTAGTAGCTAGATGGTTGGTTCTCCTCTTTTGTGCTACCATGTTTAAATCTTTTCATCTCCGTTCATGATCAAGATCATCTATTTGTAATCCTAAATGTTGTGTTTGCGGGGATCCGATGGATATTGAGATACTATTTTATATTGATTATTGATTCTATCATGCCTTTGTTATTTGTGATCTTGCATGCTCTCTGTTGTTAGTAGCAATCTTGCCGAATAGATGCTAGCAAATCCAAGAGGGAGTATTTATGCTCGATAGTGGATTCATGCCTCTAGGAATCTGGGGAAGTGAAAGAAATCTCTAAGGTACTAGATGTGATGTTGCTACTAGGGATAAAACAACAATCCTTTGTTCATAGAACAATCGTATTATTTACTTTACACACTTTGCTTAATGCAATTATCTGTTGCTTGCAACTTAATACTGGAGGGGGTTCGGATGATAAACTCAAGGTGGATTATTAGTAATAGATGCAGTTGGATGCTCAATCAAATCTCACAGGAGTCAAGATGATTAGTATATGCATGGTATGCTTTCTCAGTGTCTGTCAATTTCCCCGCTATAATTTGTTCACCCAACATGTCATCTATCTTAAGGAGAATCACCTCTAGTGAACTATGGACCCCGGTCCATTCTTTTACCATCAATCTACAAGATATTTATTGTTTTATGTTTACTTTATGCAACCAATTACTATCTTCCACACAATACGTTTAATCCTTTGTTTTCAGCAAAACCGGTGAGATTGATAACCTCACTGTAAGTTGGGGGAAAAGTTTTGTGGTTGTGTTGTGCAGGATTCCAAGTTGGCAACAACACCTTGGAGGTGTTTCCTTGCTCCTACTGGTTCGATAACCTTGGTTTCATAACTGAGGGAAAACTTGCTACTATGCTCATCATACCTTCCTCTTGGGGTTCCCCAACGAGATCGATACATTTTGAGCCATCAATAGTCTTTGGCACAATGGACGCTAGCATGCGCAAACCTCAAAACACACACTTCATTGCTCATTTTTAGGGTCCTTGTGCTAAATGCATGCATGGACTTGGATGCAATTTTCATTTTTTATGAGGTCCTTGATGTAACTTGTACTTCCACCGACCGTCTTAACTCTCAAGCACCTCGCTCCTACGAGACCTACCATTAGATCGGCCATACACGATACTTCTTGTCTTATCTTTTACAATAGCATACCACCATTGTATAGTGTACGAATTAACTTTGAACATTAACCGCTAGATCAAGACTGGCAAATCCAAACAATGCTAATCGTTAGATCTTCTATTTTCCCTTAGCATCGAGACAGATTCTGTTGATAGTCTTTAGCATGATGAACGCTAGTATGCGCAAACCTCAAAACACGCACACTTCATTATTTAGTTTTAGGGTCATTGTGTTAAATGGATGGACTTGGATGCAATTTTCATTTTTTTATGAGGTCCTTGATGTAAGTTGTACTTCCATCAATCATGTTAACTCTCAAGAACCTCTCGCCTACGAGACATACGATAGTCAAAATAAAATGCAACCGCCCCAATTATCACACAAACTGGACCAATGGTTTCTTATACGTAATGCCCAAGTTTTTAGTACTAGGATTTTTCAAGCTTCCTAGCAAACTTTGCACACTTTAGTGACTTCTTGTCGATTTAAAAAAATTAGGTCAAACTTGAGCTACAAGTAAGCGTGATAGATTTCTCTTGAATTAAATGTATTTTTGTAGGTAGATGGGTGCATCTTCTTGTAGTAAACAATGTTGTCGGTTTGAGTTTCTAACTATGAGGAAAGAAAATCCTCAGTTTTCTGAGTGATGACGAGTCTGTAAAGAAAGTCTGAAGCATATGGATCTCAATGCCATAAGCCAAGCTTTTAGACATATTAAGTGGACCAGCGTGTTTTACTTACGATTCCCATGTTTTATGAGTTTTCAAACTCCCTATAGCTAATTAACTTTGACCCACTTGAATGACTTCATGCCTATATTTATCGAAATTTGGTCAAACTTGAACTACAACAACTAAATTGTAGGTTGCTTCTAAAGAATTACAAAAGAAAATTGGAGGTGTACCCATTGGGGCTCAGTTAATATATCAGAAACCAACCGAGAGTTTTGACAATAGGTTTTTAACTCCTTTCTAATTAATATTTTGCATCTTGACAATTTAACGAAAAATTAGCTCAAACTTGAGCTACAAGTAAGCGCGATAGAATTTTCTTTAATTAAATGTCTCTTTGGAGGTAGATAGATGCATCTTCTTATAGTAATCAGTACCATCGGTGTGAGTTTCCAACTATCAGGAAAGAACATTCTCAATTTTCCGAGTGATGATGAGATTATTTTTTGTTTCCGTAAACAAAGTCCGAAGGATATGGATCTGAATGCCACAAACCAAACTTTCAGACATATATAGTGGACCATCTTGTTGTACTTATGATTCCTGTGTTTTATGAGTTTTCAAATTTATTCCTATAGCTAACTTTGCCCACTTGAAAGTGATTTTATGTCGATTTATTGAAATTATGTCAGTTTTGTACTACAAGTAAATTGTAGGTTGCATTGAAATTTTTACGATTTTTGGAGGTAATCATTGGGGGCTAATTTAATATATCACAAACCACCACCAATAGTTTTTACAACAAGTTCAACTTCTTGCTATGATTTTGCATCTTAACAATTTAACAAAATTAGGTCAAACTTGAGCTACAAGTAAATGCGATAGATTTCTCTTGAATTAATTGTCTTTTTGGAGGTAGACAGGTGCATCTTCTTGTAGTAAACAATGTCGTCGATGTGAGTTTCCAAATATTAGGAAATATCATTCTTAATTTTCCGAGTGATGATGAGATTGTTCCTTTCTGTAAAGACAGTCTGAAGAGTACGGATCTGAATGCCACAAGCCATGTTTTTAGACATCTTACCACTATATAGTGTATGAATAACTTTGAATATTGACAGTTGGATCGAGACTCATGAATCCGAACTTTTCCAGCCATTAGATCTTCTTTTCCTTTCTAGCATCTAGAAGATTCTACTAATAGTGTTGAACACAATGAATGCACTATGCATAAACCTCTCAAAACACACTTCTCCATCATACTAGAATCTTCTCCCTCGTTTCTCTAGACCATGTTACCAAAAAATTCAAGTGTTAGGTAGCTAATAATATTTGACTTCTACACATGATGATACAAAGTAGAAGAACCAAATATACACCCATACTTTATAGATGTTGATCAAATTTATATTTTTTCCACTTTACCTATTATAATTTTACATAGTGATGATATGTCAGACATCTATTATCTGAGCCTCATGTGCAGGGCACGTGCAACTTACTAGTATCTTACCACTATATAGTGTACGAATAACTTTGAATGTTGACCGTTGGATCAAGACTCGCGAATCCCAGCATTTCTAGCCGTTGGATCTTCTTTTCCATTCTAGCATCTAGAAGATTATATTGATAGTCTTCGGCATAATGAATGCTATGCACAAACCTCAAAACACACTTCTCCATCATACTAGAAGTTTCTCCCTTGTTTCTCTAGACCATGTTATCAAAAAGTTTCATGTGTTAGGTAGCTAACAATCTTTGACTTCTACATGATGATACAAAGTACAAGGACCAAATATACACCCATACTTTATAGATGTTGATCACATTTATAAGTTTTTGTGCTTTACCAATTATAATTGTATATCATGATGATATGTCATACGTCTACTATCTGAGTCACGTGCAACTTACTAGTAGCTAATAATCGTTGACTTCTACATGATCTTACCATTATATTGTGTACAAACAACTTTGAATATTGATCATTGGATCAAAACTCGTGAATCCCAAAATTTCCAGTCGTTGGATCTTCTTTTCCATTCTAGCATCTTGAAGATTCTATTGATAGTTTTCATTACAAACCACTATATAGTGTACAAATAACTTTGAATGTGGACCGTTGGATCAAGACTCGCGAATCCCAGCTTTTCTAGCTGTTGGATCTTCTTTTCCATTATAGCATCTAGAAGATTCTATTGATAGTCTTCGGCAAAATGAATGCTCTGCATAAACCTAAAAACACATTCCATCATACTAGAATCTTCTCCCTTATTTCTCTAGACCATGTTATCAAAAATTTCATGTGTTAGGTAGCTAATAATCTTTGACTTCTACATGATGATACAAGGTACAAGGACCAAATTTACACCCATACTTTATAGATGTTGATCAAATTTATAAATTTTTGTGCTTTACAAATTATAATTGTATATAGTGATGATATGCCATACGTCTACTATCTGAGTCTCACGTGCAAGGCACGTGCAACTTACTAGTATATATAGTGGACCAACATGTTGTACTAACGATTCCTATGTTTTATGAGTTTTCAAACTTCCTAGCTAACTCCGCCACTTGAATGACTCTATGTAGATTTATCAAAATTAGGTCAAATTTGAACTACAAGTAAATTTTAGGTTACTTTGAAAGTTCTAAGAAAAAGCTTTTGTAGGCACCCATTAGATAGTCAATTAATATGCTTCATATCAAAAACCACAGAGAGTTTTGACAAGAGGTTTAACTTCTTCCTAAGATTTTGCATCTTGACAAACTTGAAATACAAGTAAGCGTAGATACTTGTCTCGAATTAAATGTCTTTTCAAAGTTAAATAATGAAAAAATAAAGTGATGTAATAACTTAGCTAGTTACCATAACATCACACATATCAAGACTAGTATATGATTTTACAACCTAATTAATTAGGCCTTTGCGTGACACTACACACATGTTGTTATCCACTATAAAGGTACATATGCAAGTTACTAGACTAAGTTATTTAGCACTATGTGATCATCCTAAATCAGAACAGATGTGTATGTACTATATGCCTTAAAGGCACTTGTTCCGCTGCACTTCAAACTATTCACCACTCGTATCGGCTCTCACTGGTCAGACGAATAAAGCCACTGACTTGTTGATTTGGTACTATATATCATCGATCTTCTTCCGTCACTGAAAGAGAATAAATTCTTCTGCTGCTTCTAAGCACGTGCTTTCGCGGAGCTACAACCAGTTGCTCAGACAACTAGTCCCACGCGGCGCTCGACAAATTGCGACCGTCATTTCATAATGATCGGGAAGCATTAGACAATGGATTTTCTTTTGGTGGATGGTTGATTTTTTTGAGAGATTGTCAACTTTTTTAACTTATTGAACTGAGATATGTTCAATTTGGGATCTGGTAACAGGGGCGTAGAGGCGGACAGGGGAGAGGAAATTGGCGGTGTGGTAGGCAAGCTTATTTGAGGTGGCAGCGTGTGGGTGTACAGATGGTACTGGTAGCCCATTTTGTGAGCATTTTGTTGTTGTACTACAAGAGTTCAAGAGTAGTAGTATTCTAGTTTTGGTTTCTTAATTACTGGTGGAATCTTTATGTGTTTATTAGTTACTGTAGTAGTACACTAGTACTTATTCCAATTGTGCCCGCACAAGATGATGAATGTAGAAGATCCAAGGATTAGTACGTTCGGCAAGAGGAACTCCGAATATACTCCAAACCATCTATCTGCCATGACCATTTATTTGAGAGGACAGTACAGCTCCATCCCGTGCTAGGCTAGCTATGTTGTACTACTAGAAAGGCCTGACTTATTTACTCGATAGGCACCATGAGACGCAGAGAAGAGAAAAAAACCACTCTCGGTAGGCGGTACGATTTCAATCGATTTATTCTATTTTCCTTTGCTCTCCATCCTCTTTCTCTCCATCTTCTCGCTGATCCCCACTCGCCCACCTTTAGCACACGCCAACGCCGCCATGCTGCTTTCGGAGCATCTCCGTAGCCCAGTTCAATAGGCATAGTAGATTTAGCAGAGAGAAAGAAGGCACACTTGGTTTTATTTCATTTCGTATTTCGGTTTGCCTCGATCTCCATCCTCACTTCACCTCCAGCGTCCCGGCGATGGCCATTACCACTCGCACACCAATACAGGCACGGCCAACACCGCCATGCCGCTTTAGGATCAGCTCCGGCACCCAGTTTGATAGACTATTTTCCGTCTCGCCCTGCCAGCTGTCGCTCGCTCTCTCCTCCGAAACCCCAATCAAAACCAAACGCCATCGCCCCACCTACTCGAGCTCTTCCTCGCGATGGCCCAATTGATTGATAATAGTGACACTTCTAGGGTGTTTTCCAATGGCCCCCTTGAAGAAATCTCAGCCAGATGCGACGTCATCACCGCCGCGATCCTCGTTGCCTGCTATAACCATTATCTTTACTCAGCAACACATAGTGCACCCCTGACGAAATATCATCTATTTGGTCTGCCCTATGTTCTTCACACTCACCCAACTAAGGTACCGCGTGAGCATAATGTCTTCTACCACGACAATCGCATGAAGCAGTTCTACAGGGGCAGCTACTGTTGCGGCAGGGGCAAGCCGAAGCCATAGAAGAAGTTCGGGTGGACCTTGTGCGAGCTGACACCGCTGGACAGGTCCTCCTCCAATGCTGTGATTCCAGATTGTGAGGGTAAGAAGTGGGCAGGCACCCATGGACATTGGATCGCCAATATTGGCCTCACCTGGAACTGGGAGCTTGTGAATGTTTTTACTCGTCGCCGGATTCCTCTACCAGCGATCTTCAATTTTGAGGCCACACCCGAGGTACTTAAGTTTATCGCCGCTGGTCAGCCTACTAATCTACTGAAGATAGCCATTTGCCGAGTTCCCACAGCTACTAGGAACTATAAGGATTTCTCTGTCCTAGCCATCTTCGTCACGGTAATTGCCTTACTTGATGGTTCTCATGGTATGTGGATGGTTCTTGAGAACCAGTTCAGCATGTTCAGCTACCGCGATGCAATTAAATTTTCAAGCTTCATCATTCAAATTTTTCTCAGCTGACCTCTGAATGTGCTTTCCTTGCAAGGTCCTATGCGTCTTCTGGGGCCACCTGAATTAGACGGTAATCGTAAGTACAGTCCTGATCTATGGTGGTTAGCAAGATCTCCTGATGGTGATAGCCTTATTCTGATCAATATTGTGGGCAATAGTGCTAGGCGGTATGACACTACTTATGGTGGTTATCCTATGGCTGAAAATGTTGGTTATCATCACGGCCGCAATATGCACACCTATTCTACTGGGTTTTGCTGCCATGTGTTCTCGATTGACACTAGTAGGTTACTTCCACCGAGGCAATGGCGGAGGGTTTTAGACCTTGGAGCATTTTCTATCTTCCTTGGATTGAACTATCCGATTACCATTCCAGTTGGCGTGGCAGGACTTGGCCTTGGAGATCTAATGAGGAGCAACTGTGTATACACCTCGCAGCATGCAGTTAGTCTTGGTGGATTTAATCTTCGTCCTAAAATATGTCGCTTCCGTATGAATGGTCAAGATGATGATGTTGGTTTCTCAACCAACATTGGCTAGAATTTCCCTAAAAACATTGGCGGGAATTGGCGGCAGACTCCGTTGTGGTTCGTCCCAAGCTTGGCTAACGCGAAGGATTGGAACTAACATAATTAACGGTTCAAGGGAGATCATATGGAATAGGGATTTGCGTATCTTGAATTATTTCCTTTGCCTGATTTGTATTGTATGGCCTCAGCCGTTAACTTGTTGTACTCTAACACTCATTTCGCCGCAATATAGTGCAAGGCCTACGATTTGACCAAACTCCTTCTCTATGCAAGCCATAGTTTTAGTCAGTGCGGGTTGAATATTTTGCAACTCGTTGCGCTCGCACCTCTTTATTATTTGTTGCAGTTTCGAGTTCTCAAAAAATGTGAAATAAATCCGAAACATTGGCTATGTCGTATCTTGTGCATGTACAATATTCGGTCCAAAAATAAGATCTTATGTGACCTGTGTGAATGAAAAAGAAAAAACCTAAGTGAACAATATCTTATGTTCATTTGTTCATTTTATGGTGGATAGACCATGTACTAGTAATATTTTTGGGATGGAAATTTATAGATGAACTATATAAATATGATCGAGGTTCATGATTTATTTCACATTTTGTGAAAACTTGAAAGTGCCACATGCAACAGCTTGTTGCCGGTGCAACTAGTTGCAAATTGTAATTTTCGTCGTGGATGTATCTAGTGGCTCCAAGCGCATGGTGTATGCAGATTCTCACTGGCAGGTGGGGCCGACCTAGGGCCCACATGTCAGTGAGTCAGAGCCACACAGAGTCATGCATGTTGCCTGACTTGAGGGAAATTTGGTGTCTGTGCACGTCTTTCATTTTGATGCACGGTTGCATTATGTACACGTGCAATTCCATGTACCTTGTACTAGAACATATATGAACACATGTAACATGCCAAAAATACCATGGACACACCCATACTATGCATTAGATCCGGTATATATTTTCAGTTCTGTGATACGAGTTCTGCATGTAGGAGAACAAGATGAAAGTACATGTGTCCATGTCACGGCTACTACTACTAGTAGTAGTTTGTCCTCCTATATTCCATTGCAAATACTACACTATGTTGAAATGAAAGCTGTAAAAAGAAAACCCTCTGGTCAAACTGATGTGACTAGACAGTACTGCACCTCTGATACGTAGTAGTAAGTAGGAGTATTGTCAAATTACTAGCTGTGTGGTGTGCTAGTCTAACATACAATGAAGTCTATGCGGTGGTGTCCTCGATGATGCTGTTGACTAGACAGAGCAAGCAAGTAAAATCTCCTCCCTCGTTTTTTTTATTTGCCTCTCCATATTCTTCCTCGGTCCCAACTCCGCGCATGATCTCCCCCACTCTCTCTCTTCTCACCCATTCCTAACGATCCCCTCCTCCTGCGGAAAACCCGAGCCACACTTGGCATCCGCCTAAATCCATCCGGCTGTGATGGCCGATTCGAAGCTCAGCGGGTGATGCAAGTGGGATCAACTCAGCGCAGACGATATCAACCTCATCGTTTAGCGTCTGGACATTTCCAGCACCGTTAGGCTAGCCGCATGCTAAGTTGCTATACGATTGCAACGCTGGTACAAAATGGACTTTTCACTATTGGAATGAACCATGCCTACTGATGCCTCAGCCTGCTTATTGGTTTGACGAGCACTATGATGGTACGAGGGTACATCGTCTACACGACACGGTGTATGACGTGGTGCCCCTCAACCATCCTCGACGCACCGCCATCCTTCCCTTCATGGACGAAAAAATCTAGGTTGGCATGAACAACGACTGGCTCGCCGCCGTGGACCAGCATGGGCCTGGTGCCTAGAGAACATCGAGTAATCGACCTTCCATCGATGGATACTTGTGGCATTGAGGCCGCCTCACCTCTAGTATATAACGTGTAATGCTACTAGCCAGCCAGGGTTCCCCTGGTTACATGTACTCATTTCTGAACTCATTCATATTTCAAAAGTTTTTTTGGTGAATCCACAAGTATGGAGAAAAGTTCAATAAGCCGTGGGATGGATCTCTTGAGATGTTGAAGATCGTAATCTGTAGAGTTCCTACAGAAGCTGGGGGTTACACAAACTATAAACTCCTCGCGTTATTCGACAGTGAAATCGCCTACCTGGAAGGCGGTAGCCAAGTTTGGAGATGTCTGGAGCACTCAGATCATGGAAGACGACAGTACTATGATGCCATTGAACACGGTGGCCTCATTTTTGCGGTCGCAAGTCAAGGTTGCACCTACTGCTAGGATCTCACATGGGAAGGTAATTCTAGTTCCATGATGATACATTGTGAGTGATTCAGTGAAGTTGTTCTCTAACTATCTTGTTTATGTTTTACCTTTCATATGACGGAATGAGCACACGCTTTATGTCCTAAAAAATGAATGAACCATTGCCAGTAATAAATTAGTACCAGTAATAAGCCTTCGAAAAATATAATGTATGACGACGTCCCTGCACTAGTAAGTTTGTTCATTGTCAGAATATGAAAGGTATTATAACCAGCATCTCAACTGTGAGTGCAACACAATGAAGCCGAGTTTCTTCATCTGTTTGTACTTTCAGGCCCTCCTCGGATTGTAGGAATCACATAGGATTTTTGTAGGACACCAATCTTTCCATTTTTGATTTTGCCTTGGTATTAAGAGGAATTGTGTAGGATTTTTGTAAGATTTGGATCCTTAGGATTTTTTTCTATAAAATGTTGTTTGATTCGAAAGAGTATAATCCTTAGGAATTCCTTCAAAGGATTCCTTTGCAATCTATTTTGGAGGAAAATTTCCATCCACTCCAACCTCTTTATACAATTCCTTTGGTTTTCCTCTACAATCAAACACCACTTGAGCCAAAATACTGTAGGCATCTAATCCTATACGATTCAAGTGGACATGCCTCTATATCAATAAAAAGTGGCGCTTCCTCTTTTGAAACTTACAAGAACTAGGAAACTAAGATAAGAAAGAAATCCAAATATTCGGAAGAGCAGAGTAAGAAATGCAATTCCTAATGTTGTTAATTTATTGAGTAATATTATTGCCAGGATTTGCCTATTCACACTTTTAGCATGAACAATAAAGAATGCAGGTGTTAGAATATGTATGCCAGTAATGCACTTTTTGTCTTGAATTCAGATGTTGCAGGAAACAAGGAGCTTCTGTTTGTAATCCCAGCACATATTCTGAATGATCGGCCAAGCATGTGGTTCCTCGATCGATCGGCTGATGGTGAATGCTTGATGATCATAATTACAATGTATGGCATGGGGGTTGCACATGGCGAAGAGGGTGAAATCATTCCCCATGCTCAAAATAGGACTAACCTACGCCTATATCCTGCCTCCTGTGTGTATATTTTTGAAGAGGGTCCTAGCTCTGCTGGACCTCCAGGGGTCATCGTTTGGAGGCAGGTTAACAGCCTGGGGTACAACTCTCTGTTTCTCGGTCTCAATTATCCAATCATTGACAAGATAATGAAGAAACGCGGATGCAAGGCTCCTGATGGCACATTGTGCCCATTCATGAGGAAAAATTGTGTGTACACAACATACAGGAGCTTTCGTGGAATACAATTCCCTCAGATTAAATGCTGCAACCTACAACCAACTAAAGGTGAGCCTGTGGCAGTTATAATCCTTCCCAAAGATAGTTGGAACTGTGTGCGTTAGGCGGCAATTTTGTTTAGGCCTAGTTTAGGTGTGGTAGGCTTGGTGTGCCGTCCCTAGACTGAGCTGTGGATCTTTCTGGTGTATCATTGTGTCATCTTTTTTGCATCGTGGTTCAACAGTTGACTGTTAGTACACTGGTTTTAGTGGCTAGCTTGAATCAGTTTATATGAGCCCTACCATGCTTTTGTAATTAGTATTGCCTTCCATGGTATAATCCATGTAGTGGTGCTTATTTCATAGCGTGATTTCTGTACTATAGTTTTCAGTACTGTTACTGGCTTGTATATACGCGACTCGTGCAGCTTTTTTTGAACCATCGCACCTCGTGCAGCTTTGTGTTTTGAGAGGAATATTCCTTCTTTCCTCTTAGCGAACAGGGAAAAGTAGGTCACTTCTTCTTATAGAGCCACAAAATAGGCCTTAACTGGGCCATAATTGATCTTGGCTCAGTACGCCAAAGCAGGCCGAGACGCCCTAGGATGATAGCCGCAAATGTTTATGCCGATATTCTAAAAAAAAGTTAATGCACACCCTTCCAGAAAATAAAAATTATTTTCACATACCCATATTGTCTCTGATACATGGCATATTTTTGGCACTACCGTGAAATTACTTGTTCCATACAAGTATGTATCCTTGCTCATTCTTCTGTATGTAAAATAAACAAGTCAAGTTCTGATGTGACATGAACAAGTCAAGCTCTGATGTGCTGACATTGTACTGTCTGTGCTAGTGTACAAACTGGTTGTATTATTGTGTTCGAAACTGTGAACTGAATGTGCGAATTCTGAGCCTTTTTGCATGATGACAATGCCACATGTTGGCGCTAATTGTGTCATGTACTAATTTGATCGTACGGAAGCATACAACTTCGAATGATCAGTATAAGCTAGTGCTTATCCGAGCTGTCTGAAGCTAGGCAAGTCAAGGCCATCGTGTCTCTTTGCCAATAGTTTATATGGCATGATTACAAGGTTTTGAGTACATCAAATCGATTGGGCACTTAAGCCGATTCAAAGCCACCCAAACTATCTCGAAATATATTCTTTGCTCAAAAGATGATTGCGTGCTGCAAGACTTGATATGACATGATTTTATGTCAATCAGTCAAACTCCATCCAGTACTTTCCATGTTTGAATCATGTGTTGCCCAAGTTCCTCGCTATGTTCTTTATGTATAATAAGGCGCAATGTCGGTCATTTTTCTCCATTTTCAACTTCATTCTTTTGGATCTGGCATAGGTACAGCCAGGTCAGGTGGACCATCGACCTTCAGTACAATGTATTTTTACTACTCAGCCTATGAAAATGAATATTTCAACCCCACTTTGGACAAAAAAACTTCCCATATTCTTGTTTCAAAAAATCATTTAATTAGCCTTTCGTGGTGAGCAGAGTATATATATTTTTAGGTTACCAACTGCATTTTCTTGAGGATGGGGTACAAACTATATTGAATTTTCACTAAGGACCTAGTGAAAAGATTGCACATTCGACACAACACTGGACCAAAACCTTGCAAATTTAGCCTGTCGGGTCAGGTGGACTACCGACCCCCGACATATTGAGTACATTTGAATTTTCAGTGAGGAGGTTATGAGAAAATAGCACTACATTCTACCCAACTATAGCCCAAAACCTCGCTAATTTATCCTTCTGGGTTCAGGTTGGCCATGGGCCGCCAACCCTCAATACATTTTTACTTGGTTTTTTATACATGAACCACACTGAAGAAGTTTCAGTAAGGAGCCCATGATAAGAAGCCCATTGGTTCACAAGATTGGAACCAAGTTATTTTTTGTATCACCCAAAATCGTCTTAATTTAGTATTTTCGTGCCATTCTGATAAAGTATAGGACAGGCTTCTCCTACCCATGTTGTATTTGTACAGAGCATTTAGCATTTTTTATGGCAAGTGGATAGGGTCACTGCCTTTTCATTTTAAGTTATTTCAACATTTCTAAATGTAATCTTTTCTAGTAGTTGCATAGATGGTTCTGGCGTAGTGGAAGCGCACGCAGTTCCCATTTGTTGAAGTCTTGAGTTAGATTCCTAATTTTTTCAATATAAATATATAATATATAGTATAATCCCTGTCGTTCTTTTACATTTTTTCAGCATACACATGTTTCTTACATAGAGAAAGCTAACATCTGGAACCCAGCAATGTTGCCAAGGTCAAAACAGCGGAGTCCATCATACACACGTTGCATTTGCAGAGATGCTGACATGTTGGACCCAGCAGAGTCCTTATACAGATGTTGCATCGAGCAATAAATGTTTCATTTATCGAGAGGCTGATATGTGGGACCCAGCAACACGACCTTATACAGATGCTGCGTCGAGTAATGTTGCCAGTTCGAAATAGGGAGGCACAAGCAAGAAAAAGTTCAGCATGCACACATTTCTTTTAATGAGAGGCTGAAATGGGGGACCCAGCAGCGTGAGCAAATGGCAGATTCGTTGAGCAACGTTATTTAGTTCGGAACAGGGTAGCGCTAGATAAGAAGAAAATTCCATCATACCCATGATTCTTCTAATGTGAGGCTAACATAAGAGACCCACCAGCCTGAATAAACGGCTGATGCAGCGAGAAACGCTATCAAGTTCGGAACACGAAGGCGCGACAGAGGGTAAAAAATCCATCATACACACGTTTCTTCTAATGAGAGGATGACATGTGGGGCTCAGGAGGTTCGTTAAACGGTAGATGCGTTGAGCAGCGCTATCAACTTTGGAACAGGGTAGCGCCAACGAAGGAGAAATTCCATCATACACACATTTCTTCTAATGAGAGAATGACATGTGGGTCCCAGGAGGTTGATTAAACGGTAGATGCATCGAGCAGCGCTAGGGTGAGAGGAGCCGTGCGCACCTGCTTTATAGCAGTTGGTATCTTCTTGTTCATTCTTGCCATCACCTCAAAGCTTCTGACGGACACGATGAAGAAGGTTTGGAAGCTGATAGGGTTCCTCGACACCAACTCGTTGGAAGGGACGCGCTTTGTGATGTAGTTTGCGGAGGAAGGCGACTTCATCCACGTCACACGTGGAGGCCCATGGCGATTCAACAAGGAGGTCGTCTTGATAGAACCTCTAAAGGAAGGAGATGATCATGCAACTGTGCCCTTCTGTTCGGTTCCTATCTAGGCACAGTTTAAGGATATTCCCTTCTACTCGTTGGGTAAAAATATGTTTACTTATCACAATTGATAATAACTCCCGTGGTGATATATGCAAGAAGTTCATCAGGATAGGGTGCGCATCGCCGTCAACAAACCTCTCCTTCGGTGGACTCCCCTATTGTATGAGATCACCAGGGAGGAGGTTATCGTGTCCATCTTCTATGAGAGGTTGCCAAAGTTTTGCCTCTTCTACGACATCATCGGGCACGGAGATGACAGATGCAACCTCCCTGCACCTGAGAGGAAGAAAAGATATGACGAGGCACTATGCGTTCCGCCTGTGCCCTTCAACCACCCACGCTACTGGTACTGGCTTTGACAGGGTATGCTTGACCTCCACACTCCCTTTCCCTGCCTTGGTGCAATCTGGCCCCCATGTTCCTTCGATGGTTGACGCCAAGAATCGGCAACTCGTGATCTTTGCTCATGTCACTAACAAGGTGGCTCGCCTCTCCATGCAAGAACCCCATCTAAAGACGAAGAACAACGACGACGAGCACAAGGTGGGCACCATGTCTCCCACAACTTCGATGGCATCCACCCAACACGAAGCGCCGACTGGAATAGTAGTGGCAATCGCGGGTGACACCAACATGCCCCCTTCCAAACATGGGGGTATGGTTGGAAAAGAAGGGCAAGGAACACCGTCGAGATAAAAGGGAAAGAACAATGCCACTATCCTTGGGGTTCTACATGCTCGTTCTGAAGATGAAGAGGAAGCCCATCAAACAAACATAATGATGTTCCAGGTCCCCACCCTCGAGGACTGTTTGGGGACTAAAGTTCTGCAGCAGTTAAGGAATGAGGAGGTTATTGTAAAATAGAATGAGGGAGAAAAAATTGTTGTGTATGTTGCACCCCATCAGTCTGAGTGCCAGGAGAATCCTTGATGACTGCACGCATGAATTCGTCCGCTGATGCATGCCGGCTTGAGCTAGAACGCATTGCTTTTGTATCCGGCCGCCGGCAGGTGCTGACGGTGTGCCTTAGTGTGATGTCGACGCCTCAACGTCGGACCCGGCCGTGTCCACTGTTGTACGCCGGGATGTGCCTGTCCACCGCGGAACGGGCAGTGTTTAACCTGTACGCCGTCTTGGACCTATTCGTCTGGCCTTGGTAGTATACGTGTCCAGGAGGTTTAACATGCTTCGGATCGGCCCGCTTTGATGACTGCGGCGTCGTTGGTGAGCGGGTCACGGGGCATGTTGTTGCAGCGGCGAGGGTCGGCGGCGTGCCCAGCGCCATGGTTCACAGGTTGCTCATTTGTGACTTCGCGGCGGCGTCTTCGTTGGCTCCATCTTCTAGCGAACAGGGTTGTCCTCGACTCCGGGCCTCCGTCCGTGGTCAGCGGCAGGCTACGCGCATGATGGATGCATGGACGCCCTGACGGTGGGATACGGCTTGGCGAACTCCTCGGCGCCGGCATCGATCCTTGTGTGTGACGACACCATATCCACCATGCTAGCTGTGAGTGAAAAAAAGAGAAGAAGAAGAGTGATTAAATTAGAGTCTCACCATTGGGGATATTCGCCTCCATGGTCGTCCTCCTCCTCCACGTGCTTGTGCAGGCATGCTCGCTATTGCCCTTCTCCGGATACGTCGAGTCTTCCGATAAGTGGAGATCTTCTCGCTCCCGTTCTCAAGAAGCGGTCTGATATTTGCCTCTGTCCTCATCTATTTCTCCATGCATTCCCGTCTCCTTGTTCTCCAGATTGTTCTCCTCTTCTTCTAGCCCCCTCTGCGGCAGCCAGGCAACAAGGATAAGTACGCGGCCGTAATTACCGGAACAAATTCCTTGATCGCCCCATCTTTCATTCGTCGGTCACACGTTTTAGAGCTAATAACACTTTTGGTATCACAACTTGCGTCCGGGTTGCGTTTTAGTCCCACTTCTTGTAAACTGCACACCCGAGACCCTACAACTTGCTTAGCATTGACAGTTTTAGTCCTAACAAGTATTCTGCTGATACGCGGTAGCCAATGTGGAAAAAAAAACGTGTGCACATAATAGAGCCGGAGGTGTAACATTTGGGGCTTATCGCTCCTATGCGACGTCTTTGCGTGGAATTGGATGAAACGCTATGTCGTTCATAAGAATGCATGCAGCACGACGCTTCTCGCGGGAGAAATAGCTCTTGCACGACATGGGCCATAAATCGTGTCAACGCTTTCTTGTAGCATGTTTTAATAAACATTGGGTTAAGGATTAGGGTTAGATTCAGACAACCATTTTGTTCCAGCTCTAAAAAAGACAACTTTTCGAGTCGGTCCCACTCACTTGCCTACCAGCGAAACTTCTGTCTGTCGTGCTGGTCATCCCTGGCCGCCGTCCTCCTCCATCTTCTCCGGCAGCGGTGCCGTCAACTTCGTGTGCTCAGAAGCGGCAGCCCGTGTGAGCTCAGCGGCAGCCCATCGGTGGTGAGTAATCTCGAAACCCTAGCTCACTTCCCTGCGCCTGGATTTGGATCAGACCCGGTCGCTTCTGATTTCTAAGCTAGATTGCCATGGGCGGGTTGGCTGAATCGGGGGCATCGAGATGGAGAGGCAAGAGAGCACTTCCAATAGGTAAAACAATCTCTTTTTGATTTGATTTGATCGCATTTGGGTAATCAACCAATTCCACTAGCTCACTCTGCCCACCGCCACTCAAAACAGGGGTGATTGTGAGCATACAAAAACCAATTCAATGTCAAGTTCTTCCCATCTAAAGCAAAACTAGGTGATGGTAGTGTACGTGACATCGAGAGAGGTACATCTGTGGGTTGGGAGGTTGAGATTGCAGATATTGATCCACAGCAACTACAGCAAATAGAAGAACTAGATGTGAAGAATTTGGTGGAGAAAATTGGGCAAAGTATTCCTTGGGGTCCACAATAGGAAGTTGCATTGTTACGGTTTGAAAATTGGAAGGAGGAATATTTGAGAATTGAGGATGGAGAAGAGTTAGTTGATGAAATTGATCGGCAAGATGGCTGGACAAACAAAGAGGTTACTTTTCATGCTGAGCTCATCGATTTGCAAGCAGATTCCAAGGTTGGATATGTGGCTTCAAATTTGTCTTCGCAAATGTTAGATGATGATTGGGCTTCACAGAGGCAGATGGTGCCCATACAAACTGAAGTGACAGTATTATCAGATAGAATGATGTTGATGCAGGGCCTGCTGTTGATGCAGGGGCTAGTGTGTGTGTTGATTGGAATTAAGTGGAGTTAGCTGAACCTACTGATTTAGTCATAGAACCAATGGCTGACATAGAAATGGCCAAAATATTTGGCATTCTAGTAGATGACAGAGATAAGGAAAAGGCTGATGAAACTAATTTGACTAATGATGATGATGGTAATAGAATATTCTCTAAAGATGTAGATAGAGAGTTGATGGAAAATGATGCAGATGATGTAAATGATGCACATGATGATGAGCTGGTTATGGTCTATGACAAGGAAAACCCTGTTATTGCAGTAGGGAAACTGTTTCGAAGCATGAGTGAGTTTAGGATGTGTTTCAAAACTTATGCAATCAAGAAGGAGTTTGATTCCAAGACTCAGTGGAATGATAAAAAGAAGTTCTATGCTAGATGCAGAGGTTTTTGATGGGGCGCCAATCCTTGCAAATGGTACATTTCTGCTAGACGCCAACCAGATGGAAGTACCATTAGAGTTAATCAAATCCCTTTTGAACACACTTGCATTACTAGTTCACATAGAGTATCAACAATGACATCACAGATTTAGGTTGCTAAAAAGATCACTCCTATTTTAGCCAAGACACCAAACACTACTGCAAAGAGGCTAAAAGAAGACTTGGAAAAGGACTACCCAATTAAGGTGAATTATAGCACTGTGGGAAGGCAAAACAAAGGGCAATGAAAGAATTGTATGGGGATTGGGCAAATACTTTTAGGATGTTGTATAACTTTAAAGCAGTGGTGGAGAAAAGGTTACCTAGTAGTGTTGTGGAGATAGATATCGAGGTTGCACCTGATGGCAAGGTATTTTCCAAAAAAATTATGGCTTTAAAGCCTTGCATCGATGGCTTCAAAGCAGGATGTCATCCATATTTAAGCATAGACTCTTCATTCTTAACTGGAAAGTGGAATGGTCAGCTGGCAGCATGCAATGCTCTAGATGGACATAATTGGATGTTCCATGTTGCCATTGGGTTGTTTCAATCAGAGACTGGGGATTCATGGACATGGTTTATGATGCAGTTGAAAATATGCTTAGGGCTAGTCTCACCTTTGGCAATCCATACAGATGCATGCAAAGGGCTAGAAAATGCAGTAAAGATTGTGTTTCCCTATGCTGAGCAAAGAGAGTGCTTTGGCCATATGTGGATGAGTTTGATCAAAAAGTTTGGAGGAGAAGAATTTGGGCGCATGTGGCCTGCAGCAAGATCTTACAGTATCCACACACATTCATATCATATTGGTAAGATAATGGCAACATGTAGTGATAATGATAGGTATAGGTTTGGTACATGGCTGCAAACCTATCACTCTCTCTTATGGTATAGGTCAAGATTTAATACTGCCATCAAATTTGATCATATCAACAACAACTTGGCAGAAAGTTTTAATAGCAAGGTGAAGGATTTAAAGGACTTGCATGTACATGACATGGTTGACCAAATCAGGATCATGATCATGCGCTTGTGGGAATTGAGAAGAAGAATTGGTGATGTCCTACAGGGGACAAGCATCCTGCTATAGTACAATAGGTTGTCAACAGGAGTAGAAATCTTGCACATTTGAAAGTTGAGAAATCTTCTTTGTGGGGTGCTGAAGTTAGCGACACCAAAACTGGAAGGCGACATGTTGTTGACACTAAAGTGCATGAATGCACTTGCCTAGAGTGGCAACACACTCGAAAGCCATGTGAGCATGCTATACTTTTCTTGGACTCCAAACCAAATATAAATATGCACCCATATTTGCATGAATATTATTTAGTGGCAAAACTCAAAGCTGCATGCAACTCCAATTCTAGCACTTATAGACTAGTCTGAGTGGCCTAAAGTAGAATTTGAATTTTCTATGTGTCCTCCACTGACCAAAAGAAAAGCTGGCCGACCTAGACAAAGTAGATACAAGGAATTGTTTGAGAAAGGTGGGAGTAGTAAGAAGAGGAACAAGGATGATAAGCCAAAAAGACCTAAAAAGGTAACAAAAATAGATGCAAGCTTTGCCAGGAACTTGGGCACCGAGTTGGATCTTCCAAATGCTGTTACACTCCTGAAGAGCCAAAGAAGTATGCAATATTTTTTGTTGTTACTATTACTGTTGTTTCTTCACTTTGTTTTGTTGCAAAATGACATGTTATGTTTTTCAGGAGAAAACTTCAGCCCCTTGTTGTTGAAAACTGCTGGCCAACCAAAAGGCAAGACTTGGTGGATTTAAAAAAAGAGAAATGTCAGATCATGTTTAGTGTTGATCAAACAATGCAAAATGAGCTAGTTCTAAATGATGCAATGTAATCTGGAGCTGTTGTGGATGTTGCAATGGAAGCATATCATGTTCTTGATGATATTGTGCGGCAAAATGAAATTGTTTTCGATGGTGTGCAAACTGAAGCTATTCTAGCAACAAAAAAGGTAGTTGAGTTGCCACCTGAACCAGTTCTGGATGATGTGGAAACTAAAGATGCAACAAAAGAGGATATTAAGTTGCCACTTGAACCAGTTCGGGAGGTTGTGCTGAACGACATCGCTGATTTGGTCGTTAAATTGCCACCAAAACCAATTTAGGAGGTTGTGCTACGAAAGTTATGGGGGCAAACTGCTGCTGGTAAAAAAACCAAGAGAATCAACCAATTGTCACAAGCAGTGAAAAGAAGAAGAACAAGAACAAGAAGAAGAAGAAGAAGAAGAGATTGAGTGGCAAGAAGCAAAAGAAATAGAGTTGGAACCATTGAAACATGTTGTTTGTTGTAATGGTTTGTGTACTTTGTTATGAAAACCTATATTCATTGATGTAATCTTGTTTGTTGTAATGGTTTGTCTACTTTGATGTGAAAACTTATGTGCTATGAATTTGAATTGGAACTGGAATTTGAATTTGAATTGACATTCAAATTTGAACCAACATTCAGTATTTTTGGACTTTATTGGTTTGTTCTATGATGTTTCAATGTTGTATGTACTATTATGTGTGGCGCCCCGCAAAAACCACTACTAGAAAATCGTTGTGTTTTGTACATCGCATCATCATGACCGCATGCTCATGTCATCATGCCACATTGCATTTGAGCATCGTCATCATCATGCATGGTTTATCTAAAACTATTTTCGAAAAGTCTGTTTTTGTTTTCTAAACGCCCCTTCTTTATTTCAAATTAAAACCCGGGTCTCCGGAATATTTTGTTTCGTCTACCAACGGATTTCAAAAGCCCCGTTTTAAATAATAAAATATTTATTTTGATTTTAGGGGGTAGCCAAACCGGGCCGATCCGACCCAGCCGGCCACCCACAAAAATTACCCAAAACCAGCCTGTCTAATCCCTAATCTACCCAATCCTATCCTACCCAGCCTCCCTCCACCTCACCCTGACCAATCCCCTCCCTCCACCTCACCAAACCCCCTCCACCTCATCTCTCTTTCCTCTCACAGGCCGCCACCTCAACAACCTGGCCCACCTCTTTCCCGCCCAGCCGCGCGCGCCCCCACGCTGCCGCAAGCGAACAACCCCCCCCCCCCCCCCCCCCCCCCCCTGGTCGTCGCCTGGGCCCCACCCCGCTCCACCTGCCTGCTCACCTCGACCCCCACCCCGCACCTGTCGTTTTCCGCCTCGCAACACGCCACCCGGCCCCACCCCCACAACTCCCTCGCGTCCACGTCTCACGCCACTGCTTTCCGCAGCCTCCTCCACCTCCCGGCGGGCTCCCGCTCGACCTCCTGTCCTCCGCCGCGCCCCCCCGTCTCTCGCTCGCCCCCTCTTCTCCTCCTGCAGCACCGCCGCCGCCCTCCTCCGTTCCGACCCCGCCGCCCTGGAGCCGGCCCTGCCATACCCCTCCTACTCGCATGCGCTCCACCGCCCCGCGGTCGGCCAGCAGGTCGCCAACCTCGCCGCCTCCACCCCGCCTCTCCTCATCGACCTCTCCCCGCCGCTAGCCTGCGCCTCCGCCCGGGCGAGCTGCCCCGCGGCGCCACTCCTCTCCTCTCCCTGCGAGCTCCCCGCGGCGGCCGTCTTCGCCCTTCCCTGACCGTCGCCGCCCCTGTAGCTCGGCGCCCTCTCGATCCGGTCCGCCACCGGGCCTGCTCCCTCTCTGCGTTCGCCACCTGCGCCCTCCCCTGCAGAACCGCGTCCGGCCGCTCGTCCTCGTCGTCGGCGTTTCCTTCGGTCGTGCCGCCCTGGCCTCCTCGGCCGTGTCCTCCCCTGTCCTTCCTCGGTGGGTCCCTGCGGCGCAACCACCTCCGGGAGCCGCAGCCGCGTCCCCCTCGTCGCTACGCCGTCGAGATCCCTCACCGTCTGTGGCCTTCAACCGCAACCGCGTCACCGGTCGTCTTGCCCTGTCGTTCGTGTGTTTGTTCCTTCCCGTGTGTGGGAGATGTTTTGTTGCCCGTGAGTTGGGTGCAGAAGGAAGTGGCGATTTGAGGCTGCAACAAAGGAGACTCGTGCAGAAGGCTGAGGTGGTGCTATGGATAAGTGGAAGATGGAAATGTCGAAGCCCCGCGAGATCGTCGTCCTCTTGTCTTGCAAAGATCTCCACCGCGAAACGACAAGGCCTTTGGGGTGGGACTGACAAGATCTACTGCACGGACGCCATGACCTTCACGGATCCGATGCCCGAGGGACCCGGACGCCAAGTTCGCCGAGAACCCGGACGCCAAGATCTTCTCCTCGGAACGCCATGATCTCCTTCATAGATTCGAAGACCCTGAACCCCGGAGTCCGAACCCCGATCCCGCCGAGACCGAACCCGGACCACATCGAACCACAAGCTCTTTGACCCCTAATGTGATCCCCTTTTCCGAGCCCTATTTTTATAAATGCTTTATATAAAATTTGTTCATTTAAATTGTACATCCCTGCATGCATATTCGGGTGTTTGGGGCTATTTCGGCAATTCATCATAATTAAATATGGAGACTATATGCGGGCTATTCTTGTATTATACCGCCTCCATTTAAATTTGAGTAGCGAACCGATGCCATGTTTCGCCCTGTTAATACAACATTTAAATTGCGGGGTAGCTAAATAACTTGAACCGTGTAATTAATTGTCGGGACCCCGGTTCCGCTTAATATTGCCTAATTGCACCGCATCTGTGCCATGCCATGCATCATATCACGATCATGCCGGATCTTTTGCCGTGGTATTAAATATTGCATCCGGTGTTTCTGCTAGTGTTTGCTTCTTCACGGATTAGATTGATGAGTGGATGCGAGTATCGACAAGTACTTCGGATATGAACCTCCGGCAGTGTTTCCCAGGCGAGCATCTCTTCCCCTTCTACCTATTTTGCATTTATAGTTTTTATTTCCTCCTGTTGATCTATTGCTATCCGTGTCACGATGCTTTAGTTTTCCGAACACCAGTTATGTCCCGTGCAGCCTCTATATTGCCTTGGACACCTCCTATTACCTGTGTTTGGTAGATAGCTGGCCTTGCGAGTCGTAGTTGCTTGCTCAGGTGCGATCTCGTGATGTCAAGTAACACAGTTATTGGAATGCTGGTAGATGTTTATGGTGGAGATGATCATGTCATTAATTACAACTATTAAATTGCTAGATATAACTAATGCAGAGGCATCGGTGGGCAATAGATGTTATTTGGTTCTTCCACGCTCACTTGTGTGCCGTAGGACCCCGAGTACTTGATACATGTTCCTTGATTTTTCGCACTATCCACATCCGGAAGGCCGTGGACCCCCTGAGCCAGAGCTTGATTCATTTCTATTTCTTGGGGCCACAACTAGTTTGGGGTTTTATTACTATCCTATACGTATGCCATGTTTTACTGCTTTATTTAAGATTGTGCGTGGAGCACCTGTACTGTTTTGGATGCGGAGTGTGTTCGTGATATCGACAAGCCCAGTCACACTTTCGGGTTCCCAGTCGTTTACAGCCATTGACGCAAACCCTGGGTCCGATTCGGAGCCGGCCAACTTCGTTGCGGGTAGCTTAGTGGGGTGGCCCCCTGAAATATTTTATGAATCCTGTGATCTCTTTGTCGTGAAAGCCTCATTGGGTTTTGAGTTGGTTTTTCCGAGGTTGATCGAGTGTGTGTTGCTATTTGTGCACCCCCTGCAGGGTAAAACTTTCTGAAAGCCGTGTCCGCGGTTATGAACGACTTGGAGCACAGTATCTCGATCATAGACAAGCATAACTAAAGTAGTGCTGTAAATTTGACTTAATATGTGACTAGTAATCAGATGCAACTATAACGGAATGAATATTAAAAATGCCAACAACTGGTGGATTTGGGTTGTTTCGTGACATGCTGTACCTGCCTAGTAAGTATTGAAACTCCAATGGAATGTGATAAAAGTGCCAACAATTGCTGGGTTTTGGGATTCCTCTGGACAATTATATCTGACTAGTAAATGTCCCAACTACAATGGAATGGTAATTAAAACTGCCCACTACTTATGCTATCAGGACGGCCCATGTTATCTACATATGACTAGTAAGTGCTTCAACTATAATCGAATGAATAAAACTGCCAACTGTGTGAGTTCCTCGGTCTGACTTCCTCGTTTGGTCTCGAGGGGGGAAATACCAGGATGGGTATGTTTGGTATTAGTCTCAGGTTGGATCCGAATAGGTCTTTCTTATCCCTCTCTAATAGCCGCCAGTTGAATCGAGTCTCTATAGGTTGTTAGTGCCGCTGCACTGCCGCTTCAGTCCACCATACCTATGTAGGCGAGAGCCGCCGAATTCTAGCATCGCCGTGTACTGGCCTCAGTACTGACGCTCCTCTTTTTCCTTTGCCCTTTGTCGGCACCCCTTTTGTTTTAGCAGGTTTGAGATCGACGTCGTTAGCAGGGTTACCCTTCCGGCTTGGCCTGGGCAGGGTTATGGACGCCATTGGTTATTCTTCAGGGCTCTTAGCCCCATTTGCCTCTTGTCCATAGTCGGACGCTCTATCGTTTTCAAGGTGATTTGGATCTTTGTATTGTATATCTGTATTCTTGACTCATGGAGTCGATGTTGTATATATCTGTTCTGTGGGTCCCATCGAGGACTCTTGTGTAATGGTATTACTTCGTTTTCCACCCGCACGAAAATGCCTGGTGGGCATCCTTGAATCGTTTCTATGCGGGTTTGGCGGAAAGGGCTAAAACTTGCATAGGGCCGATTCGAGGGTGTTACATTATGCACATTGGTTCATCAATCCTAGCCCTTTTGTGAAGTACAACTCATCATCACCAAAAATGTGGTAGAAATGGCCTCCAAAGCTACACGGAAACGATCCCATTTCTAAGCAACTTATTTTTGGACCTGGTCCAAATCATCCAAATAAATGTCCTTAGCACCTATTCTACCTATATAGTATCCATACGAAGTCTCGGTATTTTTTGAATTAATATTCATATTATTAAATTATTTTTGAAAGTATATGCTATAATATAAAATGATTAAAAACAACTTTAAAACATGATATTGCAAAACTAACTTCAGATCCTGCTTAGTCACTTCAAAATGAAGCTAGGGTAAGGTTTTTGATATTTTCCATTTTCAAAATCTCAAACCCTCTACTCTCTCCTTTGAACTCTCTGCAAACTTAGTCGAGGTTGTTTGATTTGTAAAGGATTTTTCGTGCAATTTTCTTTTTATCGTGTTTATATTTTTTCATCGTAACTAGGTGACATAACATGACTATGTGCGAAGGTGTTGTATTTTTTTGATTTTTTTGAATTAGTTATGCACATTCAAAGTTGTCAAAACCCCGTTGACTAAGCCCAAAACCCCTCAAAACCCTGTTCGTTGACCAGGCTAACCCTAACGACAAACCTGGAGCATCGATCTAACCCTAGCGCGCTACCCGGTCCGCTCAATCTGTCCTTCTAAAAGGATTATGTGTGAGGCTCAGCAAACCAGCCTCGACCGTTTATCTGATGCTGCCGCGTTAAACTATTGACGTGCGATATGGTCTTCTAGAAGGAATCAGAGTGACCCGCGAGAGCCCCGGTTCTTCGATGTGATTGGCTGGTGTTTTTATCAATAGTCGTGTCTGATTCGGCATGAGACGATGACATGTTTGTTGGGCCGTCCACGCCTCGTCCAACTAGCCCGTCTACGCCTCTACTCGTGGCAGTCACGCCTCTGCCGCCCGTTGCATCCACCTTTTCTAGGGCATTTTCCATACATCTGCCATGCAGTGTCATAGCCTGGCTATTGCACGTCATCGCAGCATAACAATGGTTTAGGCATCACGGGCACCCTGTTGCTTTGAATGCTCTGCGATGCTAGTTTGACTGCTCGACAGAGAGAAAACACCACCGCAGCACACCACGCCCATCTTCTTCACACTAGGGTTCGCAGCGGGCCTATATAATGGCACCATTTCATCCCCAATCTCTGCACACCTCTCACACACTTCTCTTAAGCTGCCACCACATCTTCTTCTTGACCAAAAGAAACCCGAACCAAGCCCCCCTAGCCGCCACCATGCAGTTCAACGGCCCCGCCTTCCGTCGCCCAGCCACCGTGCCCGAGCGGAAGTTCGGGGGGTGTCATCGTGGAGAATGAGTTGTGTGTGTGTGGGAAATCTCAAGGTGGAGGGGCCCAACGGCCCTAGCGCATTTCTTCCTCTCAGCCGTCTACCGCCACCTCCCTAGGGGCTCGCTGCGCATATTCACCCTCGAGCGGTACTATGATGGCAACAACAACATGGAGATCAGCCTATTCATCCGCTTCACAAACCCCTACGACGCATTTGTACTCCTCGGGCATGTCTTTTGGTGTGGATGCGAGTTCATCACATTCACAACCTACAATGTCTTCTCGAATTTCCATGGCATCTTCCTCTCCCCGGGCAACATGCACACCCTCCCCTACCGCATGCCGGAGGACGACGAGTGAGCCCCTACCCCACAAGGAGGAGCCAAGGAGGGAAGATGGGATGCCTGGGAAGATGTCGTTGTTTTACTATTTTTCTAGTTATATAAGTGTTTTTATTAACTAAGTTGTGTGCTTTTGTATCGGGTCAGTGGGATGGGTTTATGTAAGGCTACTATCGTGCTATATTTATCTATGTGGTTATAGTTCATGAAAAACCCTATTTTGAGCAAGGTGAATAGCTCGTGCAAACTAAGGCTCAATATCAATGTCTAATTTCATCACTAATAAACTATACAAATGCATAAATAAAAAGAGAAAGACAAATGGGTACCAAAAGAGAAAAAAGAAACTACTTTGCTACTTCAAAGCACGTTTATAAGCACTAAAAATGAGTTCTCAAATGAGATAACCACATAAGGTGCAAACTAACTTTGCTACTTGATGCAATGATTAAGACAACTCATTTTTTTAACACAAGAATAAAAATTTTAAAAAAAGAGTGCTTGATGCTACAATTGTGAATAACTAAGCTCAAAGTTATATGACAATGTATATTTGTCTATACTATCACTCAAAGTTATAGGACAATATCCATTGACTTAAAATATGCTTCTTGTTTCTTGGAATGGAGGTAATGTTGTACACACAAAAAATTAGTTGTCATATTTTTTAACCATAAAAGGTGCAAGTTTCTTTCATATAAAACATCAAAAAACTTTAGCCAAAGTTGAGAGGGATTCGTTTCCTTTTTTGACCTCAAACGACCGAAGCTTTATTGATCACTAGATAAAATATTTACAGAAATTCCCAAATCAATTGGGGGAATAGAACACAACACATGTCTACGGCCTAACTTACAACCCAATCCTTTGTCTCAAGCTAAATGGGTTCACCATCTTAGGTGGGATTCCTTTCTCAATAGGCCAAGGACAATAATTACTTTTTTTCAGAACGCAACGCTTCCTTAACTGACGAAACTGAAGAAACTAGAAAATTTTGACTGAATTGCTGCCACATTTGATTCATTACGAAAAGCCGATGCCCAAGTCATGCATATTATTAAGCATACATTCAAACACAAACATAACTAGTTGATCTAAAATTGGAACCACAGTAATAAGCACATCTAACAACTGATCAACTGAAGGTAAACAATTCCTAGAGAAATTATACAGAAATAAAATACTGCGTTGATCATATTTGCCTGCTTCTTCAAACTAACCATATGTCTTAGGTGCTTGTTCAGTTTCTTCACTTCCCCAATCAGTTCCCCATCACCTGTAGCAAATTTCTCCACCGCCGGCGCTTGATTGATCTCCCGGGTTGCACCCTCCTCAAATCAATGATGCTCTCCCCTTGAATCCTCTCAACATATTTATCAATCCACTCAAAATGGATACATTTGTTCATATTTTGAAAAAGAACACATGAACCCTAATTCCCAAATCGGTGGAAAAATCGAAAAATCTGTACAAATTACAGAAAAAGGCCGATGGATCACTTAGATCTAACCTTTCCCAGCAAGGCATTGCTCTCGCACTTCACATATTCTTGCCCAAAGTTCCCATTGTCCTCCTTGATTATGACCAATCGCTTCAATGGCACGGTGTGTGTGCAATCAGGACATCTTCTCATGGCACTACCCCATACTTAGGCCATGAGGGGCGAGAGGCTGAACTAGAGGTCCAGATAAATCGTCGGGCGGCCGTAGTCGCGCGCCATCTATTGGAAATATGCCCTAGAGACAAATAGAAGTAAGAACTATTATCATATTTCATATAGTTTATGATTAAGTTTTATATCGTGCTATAACTATATTGAATGGAAACATCAATACACGTGTGATATATAAACAACCAAGGGGTTCCCAGTGAAACTCTAGTCACTGGTTCATTGGTCAACAGATGATCATGTTTCCTGATCATGTGGCATTTATGCCAGTTGGAAATGAGGTCATCTCATTCAGAGAATGAGATGATGAACCAATACCCAACCTAAACATCGTGACCCGATCATATCGCGAAGTTCAAGTTACGATGATTAGAAATAGATCCTCGTAGACTATTCCTTAGACCATGAGGCTATATCAATCACTGTCTCCCGAGAGTGCTTAGATAGCATCAAACGCCATCTGGTAATATGGTGGTTATAAAGGTGTGTTCAGGTACTCGGAGGAAACCGTAGAGGCAATATATGTCAAGAGCGGGATTTGTCCGTCCATGTGACGAGAATATACTCAAGGGACCACTCAGAGAAGTTATATCCAATAGTTGCACAGCGTGTGATTTGATCACGGGGATATCACTTATCGGAACGAGTCAAGTAACGTTGTTTAGTAACGATATTGAACATGACATGGTGATTTCATTGATCAGATCTCAGCCAATGCAAGTATTGAGTGACAAAGGGAATAAGACACAATTGTCCCGGTTCAAATGACGAAAGATCTTCGTGGAACGCACAGGGGTCACATGGCCATCCAGGTCCTTCTGTCGATCATTGGTGCGGGAGTGTCCTGACCATGTCTGGAGTGTTCCCGAACCATGGGGTATCACGCTTAAGGGCTTGATGATGCTTAGAGAGTGTTTATAGGATCGGTAGAATCATCGAAGAGTTGTAGAGAGAAAACCGGAAGGGTTTCGGTAAGTCCGGAGGATGTCTGGAGTGGAGGTGGAAGGTGTTCCATGGCCACGGAGGTTGAATAATATGTGAATGAATGTTAAATATTGATTTAATCATTTATTCATAATTATTTAATAAAGAGAAAATCAATTAAAATGGTCAAAGGCTTAATGGGCCAATTTCCGGAGGGAGAGGGCCCATTAGGGGAAAGGAGGGAGGGAGAGGGGCCAAGGGGGAGGTTGGCTGGGCCTAGCCCCCCTCCCCCCGCGTGGGGCCCACTAGGGTGGCCGACGGCCACCCCTCCCCCTCCTCTCCTTTAGTCCCACCCCGGGACTTTGAGGGAGGCAATACCTCCCCTCCCCCTATATATAGTGGGGGTATTTGGCCAAATAAATACACCAATTATCAATAAAAGGTCTCCCCACTTATGGGAGGACCTCCAGTTGATATTTTCTCTCTCCCCCTCTCTCTCTCTCGTGACTGTGGTCCCAAGTCTGGACTGCACGAGCGAGAGACATCTTCACCGCAGAGCGTCGTCGTGCTGCGGGATTCGGATCCGGGAGCTCTACTTCTGCAACTGCTGCTAAATCGGGGAAGCGGGAGTCATCGTCAGGCACCGGACGTGTGTAACTCCCCGCGAGGTGTCGCACTTGAGGCACTCAAGTCGTTGGATCCAAGGAGCGTAAGGACTTCATCACGACCTTGAGGTCGGCTTCGGCTCATCTACATCAACCACGCTCACATGAGCGTTGACAACGCTTTTCGGTCTTCAAGGGTAAGTTCGCGAAAAGCCCCTCCTGTTACTGTATTACTAATAGATAGGTCCTGGCAGCTTCATGTTGGGCCACGTAGAGATAAACAAAACATGTTCCCTACGCGGTGAACCCAAGATCCAGCTCAGGTAGAAGGCCACGAGGATTACCGCTAGACACGCAGTTGCGGAATTGATGAAGCACGTCGCTTGATGCAGTGCAGTCCTTGCGATCCGTTTCGGTTCCACGATCCACGATCCGTACTTTCTTCATGATCGTCGAAGTGCTGAACGTACAACACCTCCGCCGGTATCCACACGTACGAGGAGGAGCGCCGGCGATGGACTGCTAGGTCTGGTATGGCGGCGACAGGACGGACTGGGGCTAGGGTTTCCAACACATGGAGTGACCTAACCTTGTGCTCTAAGCACCTGCGCCCCAGCTTATATAGGGAGTGAAAGTGGGCTCCACTCACTTGTGGCCCATTCACTAAAAAGGCCTATATTAGCCACTGCAAGTCTCACTTGCTGACTAAGTCCATGTCTCTATTTGGGTCCAACCGAAATAGGTTTCATGTTTGGGTCTAACCCAAACTTCCTCCCGCTCTTAAGTGTGTGACCCGACAGGCTCATGGTAACCCGGACACGATTCCGAGTCTCACTCGTGATCGGTCAGTTGGTAGAGGCTCCTAGCAGAACGTACCAACTACGAAGTACCAATAAGTCATGACGACATACCTTCCAATGCGACTTTCGTCTGAGTCCCTTTTGCCTCACGATATACCTTGTCGGACTATAGGCGAATGATCGTCACCCCTTAAATAGTCCGACTCTCTTTCTCGATCCGAGATAAGTGATTCATCCAAATAACTCTTAGTCGGCTGCCTCGGTTAACACTTAACCGTGACGCGCATGGCCATGCTTTCCGAATCATATCTTCCGAGAGGGTCTAGAGAATATCTCTCCAGATGGAGGGGCAAAATCCTGTCTTGGTTATTCACATCACGCAGCTTGATTCTTAGACGACCCGAACTCCGCCTTTATAACTGCCCAATGACGGAACAGCGTTTGACAGAACCTAAGTCATAGATCCTCAACTCGGATTGTGCAATAACCTCAGGTCTAAGGATTACATTGATTGAGACATGCAAATGACGACTTGTTTGTTGCATCTCAATATGGGTCAGTCCGACTCGCTAAACTCTTTAGCCGAATCCGTGTAAGTCGGAATAGCATCTCCATGCCCATGACAAGTGGAACCTAGTCATCTGCCGACTTTCACATTGGTCTAAGTTGTGTGTCCGGCACAACCTCAATGACCAAGGACAATTAGTATGAACAACATGAATATGTAGTTCCACAATCAAATCACATATTCGATGATACATCTCAGCAGTTCATACATGGACCATAACCTTATGAATACACAGGAATATCATCATTCATGATTGCCTCTAGGGCATATTCCCAATAGTCTCCCACTTGCACTAGAGTCAATCTTCCGACATCACATGTCTAGGCATCTAATGCCCATTGCTCTCAGGTGCGCCTCATGCTTCGGCTGTGGAAGTGGCTTTGTCAACGGATCCGCAATGTTTGCATTCGTGTGTACCTTGCATAACTTGATATCACCTTGATCCACGAACCGGCGAATAAGGTGGTACCGCATGAGTATATGTTTGTTCTTCTGGTGTTGTCTAGGTTCCTTGGCTTGTGCAATAGCACCATTGTTGTCACAATACACGTCTAACGGATTGGACGAGTCCTAAACCACACCAAGATCCATGAGGAAATTCCTCATCCAAACAGCTTCTTTTGCCGCCTCCGAGGCAGCAATATACTCAGCCTCTATCGTAGACGCAAACACTGTTTCTTGCTTGGAACTTTTCCAGCTCACAGCCCCTCCATTTATCACAAACACATATCCGGATTGCGAACGAGAATTATCTGAGTCAATGAGATAACTCGCATCCATGTAACCCTTTACACTGAGTTCATCCTCACCTCCATAAACCAGGAACATATCCTTAGTCCTTCTCAAGTACTTGAGGATATTTTTAGCCGCTGCCCAGTGGATTTCTCTAGGGTCAGCCTGGTACCTTCTCACAACACTTAGAGCATAGGAAACATCCGGCCTAGTACAAATCATAGCGTACATGATGGATCCGATTGCAGAAGCATACGGAATCACACTCATCCGACTTTGCTCATCAGTTGTCGAAGGACACTGAGTCTTGCTAAGTTTTACGCCATGGGACATCGGTAAGAACCCCTTCTTAGACGATTCCATGTTGAACTTCTTCAACACTTTGTCCAAATATGTACTCTGACTCAATCCAATGAGTCGCCTTGATCTATCTCTATAGATCCGGATTCCTAGTATGTAAGTCGCCTCACCCAAGTCTATCATCGAAAAACTCTTTTCCAATGATTCCTTGGTCTCTTGCAACATCTGGACATCATCTCCAATCAGTAATATGTCATCCACATATAAGATTAGAAAGTTTACTTTGCTCCCACTAAACCTCTTGTATAAACAAGAATCATGATCGCTCTTGATGAAGCCAAACGATTTGACTACCTCATCAAAGCGAATGTTCCAACTCCGAGATGCTTGCTTCAACCCATAAATGGATTTCCGAAGTTTGCATACCTTATCAGCATTAGCTGGATCGACAAAACCCTCGGGTTGTATCATATACACGTCCTCGGTTAAATTTCCATTAAGGAAAGCCGTTTTGACATCCATCTAGCATATCTCATAGTCGAAATAGGCTGCTATAGCTAACATGATCCGAAATGATTTAAGCATCGCTACAGGAGAGAAAGTCTCATCGTAGTCAACTCCTTGAACTTGTCAGAACCCCTTCGCGACAAGCCGTGCTTTATAGATAGAAACATTTCCATCCATATCAGTTTTCTTCTTAAAGACCCATTTGCACTCAACGGGTCTTGCACCGTCTGGCAGATCAACCAAGTTCCAAACTTGATTTTCATCCATGGACTTTAATTTGGATCTCATGGCGCCAAGCCATGACTCGAAATCAGAAACCACCATCGCTTCCGAATAAGTTGTCGGCTCATCACTGTCCAACAGCATCACATCACGAACACTTCGCAATCTGGCCGATCTTCGCAGTGTCGGTGCAATTTCCGGCTCAGGTACCACGTCCGGCTCAACCTCTAAGGCTTTTGCCGACTCGCTGCTAGCCGGTATTTCTCGAATTTCTTCGAGATGCACCGTACTCCCACTAACTCCCCGACCGAGAAACTCTTTCTCAAGGAAGACACAGTTTCGAGCGACAAACACTTTGCCCTCTTCTCGGTTGTAGAAGTAGTAACCCAAGGTTTCCCTCGGATATCCCACGAAAATACACTTACCTGACTTAGCTATAAGCTTGTCCGACTGAAGTCGCTTGACAAAAGCTTCACAACCCCAAATCTTAAGGAAAGACAAACTCGGCTTCTTGCCAGTCCACATCTCATGCGGTGTCTTCTCTACCGACTTTGATGGTACTCTGTTTAGTGTGAACGCTACAGTTTCTAGACAATAACCCCAAAATGATAAAGGCAGATCTGTCCAACTCATCATTGACCGTACCATGTCCAACAAGGTTCGATTCCTCCTTTCCAACACACCGTTTATCTGCAGCGTTCCTGGAGGAGTGAGTTGGGGAACTATTCCACAACTCTTTAGATGGTCATCAAACTCATGGCTCATGTACTTGCCTCCTCGGTCTGACCGAAGAAACTTTATTTTCTTGCCAAGTTGATTTTGTACCTCATTCTGGAATTTCTTGAACTTTTCAAAGGCTTCCGACTTATGTTTCATCAAGTAGATATATCCATATCTACTCAAATCATCAGTGAAGGTAATGAAGTACCCATAACCACCTCTGGCTGTCGTGCTCATCGGGCCACATACATCACTATGTACTAGTCCCAATAAGTCGGACGCCCTTTCACAACTCTTTGCAAAAGATGTCTTGGTCATCTTGCCGAGAAGGCAGGATTCTCATGTCTCGAACGACTCTAAGTCGAACGAAGTTAGGAGTCCATCATCATGGAGCTTCTTCATGCGTTTCCAGCTTATATGACCAAGCCGACAATGCCAAAAGTAAGTCATATTCAGATCATTTGGTTTTAACCTTTTCACATTTATATTATAGACAGATTCACCCTCAAGATTCAAAATAAATAACCCGTCCCAGACGGGCGCAAAGCCATGAAACATATCATTCAAATATAAAGAACAACCATTATTCTTAATATTCGACTCATAGCCCTGTCTCATCAAACATGAGGCAGAAATGATGTTTCGACTAAGCACTGGAACATAATAACAATTATTTAGCTCCATTATGAATCCAGAAGGTAAATGAAGTTGCATTGTGCCAACTTCCAACGCAACGACTCTCGCTTTGTTTCCGACTCTAATGTCAACCTCGCCTCTTGCAACGCTCCTAGTTCTTACCAGTCCTTGCAACGAGTTGCAGATGTGAATGACTGATCCGGTATCATATACTCAAGAACTACTAGGTGCATCAGCAAGATAAATGTCTATAACATTGCAAACAAGCGTACCTGAGCCAGAAGTCACACCTCCGCTCTTGGCTTTATCAGCCAGATACTTGCTGCAGTTCCTCTTCCAGTGGCCATCCGACTTGCAGTAGAAGCAAGTGGATCCGGTTGTAGGAGATGGCTTAGTCCCTGAGGAAGCGCTTTGGACTAGGTCCTCTGCCTTACCTCCTGACTTTGCCTTCTTCTTCTTAGTCCAAGAACTCTTCTTGAACTTAGCCTTGTTTTGTACCATCAACACTTGACTGGCACCTTTCTTGAGATCCGCCTCAGCCTGCTTGAGCATCCCGTGTAATTCAGTGAGCTTCTTATCCATACCATGCATGTGGTAGTTCGATATGAACTGACCATATGCACTAGGAAGAGAGTTCAGAATTATGTCTGTAGCGAACTCTTCGCTTATGGGGTAGCCAAGTCTTTCCAGAGACTGCACGTAACCAACCATCTTGATCACATGCGGACTTAGTGGATCGCCATCCTTAAGCTTGCAGCTCAGCAAAGCCTGAGAGACTTGATACCTCTCAGTCTTTGCCTGAGCCTGGAACATACTTTTGAGGCTTTCGATCATATCGTAGGCCTCAACATTCTCGAACTGCTGCTGCAAGTCCGGTTCCATGTGAGCAAGCATAAGACAGCTAATCTCTGTGGATTCATCACAAATCTGACGGTAGACATTGGTGGCTGCGACAGTCGCATTCTCATCCCGCTAAGCTGGAAGTGGGTTGTCTAGGACACGATCCCTTTTTTCTTGTTTGAGAACAATTCTCAGATTACGATACCAGTTGGTGAAATTAGTTCCATTCAGCTTATCTTTCTCTAAGATGGTTCTCAAAGCAAAACCGTAAATCTGAGGAAGACTGCTAGGTGCCATTGATCTACAACAGAAAATATGCAAAACACTTAAGACATGTATCCATAAAGAGCAAGCATATTAAACACTTTAATATTTATGCTCCCACTAGAACCAACACCCCTCCGATGGTTACTTAGTGATTCAGGACCCTAAATAAGCAAGTCGACTAGTGAGCTTTAGCATCACCGCTAGCCGTCAAGTGATCTAGGTAGACAACTCCTTGTCAATCATATCTCATACGACTCATGTTGGATGGGTGGCATCACATGCCCCGGCTCCCATCTGACTTTTCCCCAAGTCCCACAACCGTTGTGATAGACCTGTCTAGATTACCAAGTGCTTCCGCTGTAAGAGTCCGACTCGAACCCACCTAGTCGGAAAGAATTGATAGCACCTCAATTTTATGAGCCCACTACCAAAAATGTCCGACTTGTGATGGTGCAGCACTAGCGGGGAAACCGACTAGACCTTCTTTGAGGGATTACTTTCTACCAACTATCTAATAGAGGTAAAATAGAGACATACCAATAACACAAAATAAAGCAATTATAATGTGAAATGGTATGGCTCTCTTCATGGCGATCTCCATCTCCATAAAGCCTGTAATCCGACTCGTGTCAACCCTTGTCACGTGCCGTCTTACACCATATAGCCGGCTTGTACACCGACTTGCATGCTATCTGGATTCTCCAAACAGCTACACTAGCTAGTAATCCAAATTACACAGAGAATCTGACACGCATGCCGTTATACAATAAGATGACAGCACCTAGGCTCCAGCCGGCTGAGAAAATCCGTGATACGCAGATCACGTATGGATTACACACATCACATGCACATAAGCCATACCATTCACAACATCATCCTGCAAAAACAAGTTATGCATAGATACGATATCTACCGGCGTTGTGAAACTCGCAACGACATCTAAGGCGCTACGACAGGGCGAAGCCGGCGGTCCCCTCGCGGGTGCGGGCAACGCCCGACGATTTTTCTGAAAAACGCAGATCTCATCTGCATTCCGGACATGGATTTCATCATCGGATAAAACAATTTTACCCAAATCTGATCCGGACTCCGATTCGATCAAACCCTTTGATCTTCGATCACCGCATCCGGGTTTACGTGTCACAATCTACCCCGATGGCGGAAACCGACCGGTAGGGGTATGTCGTTCCACGACCTTAGCAATTAGATCACGGAAACCAGATCATCCATTCCCCCGAGTACAGTTGATCCAATCAACTTTGTACAAAACCGATCTATCTCATAGATCGACCACCAAAACTACAATTAGATCCAATCTAACGCCAACCGCATATCACATATGCGCGATCTCGAGCCTAAAACCAGAAGCTAATGCTCTGATACCACTGTTGGGCCACGTAGAGATAAAAAAATCCCTACGCGGTGAACCCAAGATCCAGCTCAGGTAGAAGGCCACGAGGATTACCACTAGACGCGCAGTTGCGGAATTGATGAAGCACGTCGCTTGATGCAGTGCAGTCCTTGCGATCCGTTCCGGTTCCACGATCCACGATTCGTACTTTCTTCACGATCGTCGAAGTGCTGAACGTACAACACCTCCACCGATATCCACACGTACGAGGAGGAGCGCCAGTGATGGACTGCTAGGTCCGGTATGGCGGCGACAGGACGGACTGGGGCTAGGGTTTCCAACACATGGAGTGACCTAACCTTGTGCTCTAAGCACCTGCGCCCCAGCTTATATAGGGAGTGAAAGTGGGCTCCACTCACTTGTGGCCCATTCACTAAAAAGGCCTATATTAGCCACTGCAAGTCTCACTTGCTGACTAAGTCCATGTCTCTATTTGGGTCTAACCCAAATAGGTTTCCTATTTGGGTCTAACCCAAACTTGCTCCCGCTCTTAAGTGTGTGACCCGATAGGCTCATGGTAACCCGGACACGATTTCGAGTCTCACTCGTGATCGATCAGTTGGTAGCGGCTCCTAGCAGAACGTGCCAACTCCCAAGTACCAATAAGTCATGACGACATACCTTCCAATGCGACTTTCGTCTGAGTCCCTTTTGCCTCACGATATACCTTGTCGGACTATAGGCGAATGATCGTCACCCCTTAAATAGTCCGACTCTCTTTCTCGATCCGAGATAAGTGATTCATCAAACTAACTCTTAGTCGGCTGCCTCGGTTAACACTTAACCGTGACACGCATGGCCAGGCTTTCCGAATCATATCTTCCGAGAGGGCCCAGAGAATATCTCTCCAGATGGAGGGGCAAAATCCCGTCTTGGTTATTCACATCACGCAGCTCGATTCTCAGACGACCCGAACTCCGCCTTTATAACTGCCCAATGACGGAACAGCGTTTGACAGAACCTAAGTTGGAGATCCTCAACTCGGATTGTGCAATAACCTCAGGTCTAAGGATTACATTGATTGAGACATGCAAATGATGACTTGTTCGTTGCATCTCAATATGGGTCAGACCGACTCGCTAAACTCTTTAGCCGAATCCGTGTAAGTCGGAATAGCATCTCCATGCCCATGACAAGTGGAACCTAGTCATCTGCCGACTTTCACATTGGTCTAAGTTGTGTGTCCGGCACAACCTCAATGACCAAGGACAATTAGTATGAACAACATGAATATGTAGTTCCACAATCAAATCACATATTTGATGATACATATCAGCAGTTCATACATGGACCATAACCTTATGAATACACAGGAATACCATCATTCATGATTGCCTCTAGGGCATATTCCCAACACTTCAGGGGTTCAAGGGTGTAGGGTAAAAATTATTGTTTTCATACGCGGAACCCCAACAGTGGTATCAGAGCTAGATCTATGCATAGTAATGCTAGTACGGGTAGAACACACGAGATGTAGCGTATGGGCGTTGATCTTTTAGTTGTTACCCTCCCACATGTACGTGTGCATACCGCAGTAATGCTTGATGAAGCGGCCCCCAACCAACTTTAAGCGTTCATTCGTGAGACTGGTCCATGCTTGACATACATCTTGTACCGTATAAAGTGGCTTTGGGGTGTCTGTCTCTCTCGCATTAGTTGGTATGCCATTTGCAACGGAGGGCCCCAAAAGGGGTATAATAGAGACAACTACTTGATCAGCGTTGTGCTGAAAGTTCGTAGGAAAGAACGGTTCTTGTGCGAAAGCCCATTCAGCCACGTAAAACATGCAAAGATAAAGTAGGGGCGTCTAACTTTGTTTTGCAAGGGGGCGTTGCTTTGTGATATGGTTGTGGCAAAGGTAAAGTGATTACCTTTTGTTACACAGTAGTAGATAGTCACGGAGGTGACGAACTACCATGCTGGAATGACACCGGTACCCTGGTGTCTACGGCGCCGGAACCCGGTGACGGCGGATGGAGATCACGACGTGAAGGACCATATCACATAGCATTTACATTCAATGTTATTGTTTGTATGTCTTATTGTGTGCTAGTATTAGATACTCGACGGTAGCCTAATAAGATGATCCCTGTTAAAATTATCAACGATTGTGTTCCCCCTTAGTGTGCACCACCAAGAAAGTTCTTCGGTATGAGGCGATCTAGGGTTACAGGCCTGGGTGTCAGATATATCTACGTTCGCATACAGTGGGTGTAAGCCATGTTTCACAGTGAATACACTAAGGTTGAGTTGGCGAGCCTAGCACGCCACAATAGCGTGGCCTCAGAACACGGATGGTCAAAAGATCTAGCACGAGTCGCATGAATGATGTGACCGACGTTTAGCATCCACCTTTGAACCCACATCGATAGCCGTGTTCAATCGGGGGAGATGTGGCTGATAGGGGTCGTGTTATCACTAGGAACCCTTTTGGGGATAGGTGTTTCTGAGTGGAGTTATTATTAACTCATTTAATTATAAACTTAGTCTAAATTCCTTTTGCAATTATAAATGTAGATGGCTCCTTTCCTGTTGATGATTGATTGGTTAAAAGGAGAAAAGCTCAAGTTAGATGGATCCAACTTTTCTGCATGGGTCATATGCCTGTTTGATCTCCTTGGTGAGAACAATGTAGCTGACTACATGACCTGCGAGATGTATTTGGAGCCACCCTATTATCATGAGACCCAGGAGCAACGGGATCTGCGCTATCGTTGTCGTATGATGGCCATATTTATATCAGTGACCATGCGCCTCAGAATGGAGGATGGGCTATGGCCAACGGTGGGAAGTCTCAAGCCCTGAGTGGTCATGGCACATCTGAGATCGCATTTCATGGAACAAGTGCGCATGTGGGAGTATGAGCTGATGGGGACTTCCTCTCCATAAAGATGGAGGAGGGTTCCTCACTAGACGAGCACTTATTGAGCATATACGATGCATACATGAGTCTGGCATACTACCTGGACAACTGGTTCTCAAGCTCATTTGCGATGGGAGTTGTGCTACGGTCGCTTCCACCAAGCTTCCAAGCACAAGTTAGGATCTGCATTATGAGAGGCGACACGGAAACACTGGACTTCCTCGAGTTCATATCACATTTCAGAAATGTGGTGGATGAACCCAACGTCGCTGGAGTCATCAATGACAAAGGTATATATTTGATATACAATTTTATAAATGTTATAATCTTGCAAACACATTTGCAGTGTAAAGTATATCTGATACTTGTTCTGTTTTGATGAAAACAGGTCCTTCTGCATGAGAGGTGCTTGCTGGAGAGGAGGTGACGTTGCGTGTTGATGACGAGCATGATGATGACGGCCGACGACACTCTCCCTCGACATTTATCATTTAGTTTATGTTTTAGGATGATTATTGCAATCAAGAGATTGTGAACTTCTTTAGTGTGTCTCACACTCCGTGAGACGGATATTCATATGAGTTTGTAACAAACAGTTGTTCCACTTTTATGAATGATTTCTATTCGCGTCCATATCTTGTTTGATTACTTATGAATTATCCTTGTTATTTGAAACTAATTGATAATGCATGAACATTTGTAAAACATTAAAATGCCTTATTTAAAATACCCAACTTAATGATATGTTCATTAATGAATGAAAAACCATTATTTAAATTCAAAGCTATAATGATAATATGTGAAAGTCATTCGATTTCTTATCACATATAAATCATGCCTAAGTTCAGCAAAATAACTTGAAGATCGTGTATTACTTGAATACAAAGTGTTTAAAGAATTGTTAAAAGTAAATACATATTCGATGTATTGGGTTTTGACGAAAATGGTAATTATCATTATATGATTGTTTAAATGTGTAAATAGTTTACCGAAGGAACATGAATATGAAATTATTTGATATGATCAAAATGTTTCATCAAAGGGTATAAATATAAAAGGGAATCTAATTACTATGATTTGATCAATAGTAATGAAATTCAACTTTATAAGATTGGCATAAAAGAATTGTGAAATGCAAAGCATTTTGAAATGACAAAATGCAAAGCATCACAAAATGATATTAGATATCAAAATGGGTTAATAGATGGCACCAAATAAATCGTTGTAGTGTAGACCATTAGTTAGAAATAGTTAGAACTCAATTAGAAAGTAGTGAACCATTTGAATTCGTAAAATTTTTGGGGTTATTCGATATAACCAAAACAATAGTGAATAAGTCCTTGTAGAGTATTCATTGGAAACTTTGAATACGAAATCCATAGTTGAAACCAAAAGGGAAGCAAAACTTGTATTGCTTGAATTTTGGTGCATTCTTGAGAAAGCTCACTCTTAGTGATATCTCTCAATTATGGAGTAAATGGAAATTAGTGTGAAACACGATGAGGATTCAAAACCCTGCATCAGAGTGTTGAAAAGCGCAATGGACAACGTTCTTGAACGATTCTCTTCACAGAAGGAAAGAATCAATGATATTGATCATTGTGTTTTCCCAACTAGTGTTTTTCACTACATGAAGTAGGATTCAAAATGTAATCCATATCTTGTATGGAGACATTTGTGAAACATTTGTCATGATTCTTGGAATATGACATACCTACGAACTACTAAAGAAATAATGGTGAACTAGAATTATGAGAAATCCTAAAAGCAAAATTCCCTTGAGATTAGAAAGCAATTCATTGCTGAATCTCACAAGTAAAAGGAGTTACTTGAATTTTCCCAAATGACTACAAAGCCATAGTGGAAAAGGGGGTGAATGACAAAAGCACAATTTGTCAAGTATTGAATAAATTCAAATGAATTTGATTCATGTGTGCTAAATGTCTAGTGGGTTTAAAACTAGTAATAGTACTAGTATCTCATAGTAAAACTCCAAGTTTGATAATTGATTAAAGGACTTTGAAGTTGTTCAAAATAGTGAGTAGATATGCAATTTGCATAAAATCCAGTAGGAGCTATGAAAGTCTTCCTAAAACAATATGTGTTTGACATATTTTTTAGTGGGAGCTTATACAGTGATTCTTAAGGGTGTTAAGAATGAAAGCGCAAGTACTTATAAATAATGATTTATAAGATGTAGAAGTTGATAATAGGTGTATTATGATATTATGTAGTATTCCTTGAGGGATTCTGAAAAGGGTTTCAGAATAGAAGTTAATTAAGGAACTAGTCCTTAATAACTCAAATTAGGAATATCATTAAGTTGATCGTCAATGGTTGAAAGAAAGAATAGGATGATCATCATCCGCTATGTTGAGACGTAGGTTCTATCTTAGTAAACCATGATGATAACTTAGCGTAATATATGATCCAAATAAGTAACATTTAAAAGTGATTAAGTTCGAATCAAAAAACGTTGAGCTGAGTTTTGTCCGTAGTGTCTAGTAGAGAACTGCAGACATGTTTTCCAAATCCATAAAGGATGACATATCTTAAAACATAAAGAGTTATGTTATAAGGGAATATGTTGGAAACTTCCGTAATACCGATTAGAGTCAAGTAGGAAGTGAAGTGAACGAAAACATCAAAAGTTGCACAGAGTGCACTAGTGTTTCGATGAATACATTTATAATAATAGATAAGGGTACCATCTAAAGTATTGTATAATGTTATGGCGGGGCTAGTTCGCTTTTAACGTAGAATGATGTGTCCCAAGGCACAGTGCTCATGAGAAAGCCCTCGAGGTTGATCTGACGTCACTGTAGGCTCCTGGAATCAGGCCTCGTTCTAATGCCATAGCGACAATGCATACACACAAATGCTATCATGTGATGATAGAGTATTAATGTCAATCCAGGTGACATTACTAAGTTGCAAAGGATTTGGGACTGTAAAGTACAGACCCAAGACTCAACCTCTTCCATGAGCAAGCATGTTCAGGGTACCGGATATATGGTGCCAATGACTGAGAACAAATGCAGCTAGTGTATTTGTACTCTATTGCAAGTGGGAGACTGTTGGAAATATGCCCTAGAGACAAATAGTAGTAAGGACTATTATCATATTTCATATAGTTTATGATTAAGTTTTATATCATGCTATAACTATATTGAGTGGAAACATCAATACACGTGTGATATATAAACAACCAAGGGGTTCCCAATGAAACTCTAGTCACTAGTTCATTGGTCAACAGATGATCATGTTTCCTGATCATGTGGCATTTATGCCAGTTGGAAATGAGGTCATCTCATTCCGAGAATGAGATGATGAACCAATACCCAACCTAAACATCGTGATCCGATCATGTCACGAAGTTCAAGTTACGATGATTAGAAATGGATCCTCGTAGACTATTCCTTAGACCGTGAGGCTATATCAATCACTGTCTCCGGAGAGTGCTTAGATAGCATCAAACGCCATCTAGTAATACAGTGGTTATAAAGGTGTGTTCAGGTACTCGGAGGAAACCGTAGAGGCAATATATGTCAAGAGCGGGATTTGTCCGTCCATGTGACGGGAAGATACTCAAGGGCCCACTCGGAGAAGTTATATCCAATAGCTGCGCAGCGTGTGGTTTGATCACGGGGATATCACTTGTCGGAACGAGTCAAGTAGCGTTGTTCAGTAACGAGATTGAACACGACATGGTGATGTCATTGATCAGATCTCGGGCAATGCAAGTATCGAGTGACAAAGGGAATAAGACACGACTGTCCTAGTTCAAACGACGAAAGATCTTCGTGGAACACACAGGGGTCACATGGCCATCCAGGTCCCTCTATCGATCATTGGTGCGGGAGTGTCCCGACCATGTCTGTAGTGTTCCCGAACCGTGGGGTATCACGCTTAAGGGCTTGATGATGCTTAGAGAGTGTTTATAGGATCGGTAGAATCACCGAAGAGTTGTAGAGAGAAAACCGGAAGGGTTTCGATAAGTCTGGAGGATGTCCAGAGTGGAGGTGGAAGGTGTTCCATGGCCACGGAGGTTGAATAATATGTGAATGAATGTTAAATATTGATTTAATCATTTATTCATAATTATTTAATAAAGAGAAAATCAATTAAAATGGTCAAAGGCTTAATGGGCCAATTTCCGGAGGGAGAGGGCCCATTAGGGGAAAGGAGAGAGGGAGAGGGGCCAAGGGGGAGACCGGCTGGGCCTAGCCCCCCGCGCGGGGCCCACTAGGGTGGCCGGCGGCCACCCCTCCCCCTCCTCTCCTTTAGTCCCACCCCGGGACTTTGAGGGAGGTAGTCCTCCCCTCCCCCTATATATAGTGGGGGTATTTGGCCAGATAAATACACCAATAATTAATAAAAGGTCTCCCCACTTATGGGAGGACCTCAAGTTGATATTTTCTCTCTCCCCATCTCTCTCTCGTGACCGTGGTCCCAAGTCTGGACTGCGCGAGCAAGAGACATCTTCACCGTAGAGCGCCATCGCGCTGTGGGATTCGGATCCAGGAGCTCTACTTCCGCAACTGCTGCTGGATCGGGGAAGCGGGAGTCATCGTCAGGCACCGAACGTGTGTAACTCCCCGCGAGGTGTCGCACTTGAGGCACTCAAGTTGTTGGAGCCAAGGAGCGCAAGGACTTCATCACGACCTTGAGGTCGGCTTCGGCTCGTCTACATCAACCACGCTCTCCTGAGCATTGACAATGCTTTTCGGTCTTCAAGGATAAGTTCACGAAAAGCCCCTCCCGTTACTGTATTACTAATAGATAGGTCCTGGCAGCTTCAGGGGTTCAAGGGCGTAGGGTAAAAATTATTGTTTTCATACGCGGAACCCCAACACCATCGCTGGAGAAGAAGACCTGAGGAAATAGGGGCGGCAGGGGGTCGGGCGGTGGCAGGCAGGCACGGGCGAGCGGGGGTGAGAGATTTTAAGCTGAGCTAGGCAAGTTGTGGGTCCCACGATGAGGTGGATCCTAGGCTCTCCGGCCAGTGTGTTGGTCAGTGCTGAGGTGGATAAGTTGTGGGTCCCACTCAGTTCACATAATCCAAACTTTTAATGACCTCTACTGCTCTTAAAGCCCGTATCGCACATGAGCTATTTCTGCCGCAGGAAGCGTCGTGTTGCAGCCATTCTTATGAACGACGTTGCGTTTCAGTCAATTCCGTGGAAAGACACCGCACAGGAGCGATAAGCCCATAACATTTGTGATTAGGTACCTCCTTATATTTCTCTTAGATTTCTCCTCTTAACTTACCTGTTCGTGCAGAACAAAACCAGCGTAAGTCACGGCGCCGCAGCAGGATCAGTTGGCGATGGAGATATCGACCTTGCGCACGTTGTGTATAGAATTTTTGTGTTGTTCTTCTCAATCTGTAGTGTAGGTGCTAAATTATGAAAGTTTCTGTTTACTTTACTTGGGTTGTTTTTATTCTTAGCGTAGACGTTGTTTCAGTTTACTTCACTTGGCCTGTTCTGAGCTTGTCAAACTCTGATTGTCAATCTTTCAATGTATTTTTCAGTACTATTCCCAAGTGAAGATAATGAAGGAATGTTCACTCTTGAAGTATTGCACAATGGATTTTTCTGTGGTTAGGAATTTAGAATATGTTAGTTGTACTACTTCAAGCTTTGAAAATTGTACTGCTGACACTTGGTCAACAAGATGGGTCGATGAAATTTTGAGGATCTTGGGATATAAGACAGATGGTAGGTTGGTTGTGTATTGGTCCATGCCAGGTAAGGTCTTGAGTGAAGGGTTGGTGCTTGTTGAGAGTGAATCGGACATTAGGCTTATAATCAATTTAGTAAGAGAAACAAGACTCTTGTTTTATACATTGATCACACCAATTTTTTGAAGGGTCTCAAAGAAGGTGCTATTTTAAATAGACCAGCTGCAGGTACTCATGCTGCAAATCATGTTGTTCATGCTCCAAGTGCAACAACTACTCATGCTGCAACTCATGATGCTCATGGTCCAAGTTCAGTAGCTACTCATGCTGCAACTACTGTTGTTCATGCTCCAAGTGCAGCATCTGCTCATGCTCTAACTACAGCAGCTACTCATGCTACAACTACTGTTGGTCATGGTCCAACTGCAGCAACTCATGCTCAGGCAGCAACTCCAATAGCTCATGCTCCGATCCAACTAGTCATGCTCATGCTCCAACTCTATATGATCATGGTGAAGGTTCTAGTTATTCGATATTGCAAACCGAAGACATAGAATTTCATGAAGAAGTTGCAGAACTGGATAGTGATAGTGATGATAGTCATGACAACTCTTTCTTTAACGATGACTACAATATTGAATCATGTCCAAACAACAATACTTCAGATGTCATACTTTGTGACGACCAAGTAACGTTTTCAAATATTTTCATCTTAAGAAGCCATGGGCTAATGACCATAAATATCAATCAGAACAAAACTGATATGCCAACCTACATGGTTACATGGTACACTTTTCCTGCAGATTACTTGAGCGTCTCTGCAAACAAGCAACCAAAAATATTTGATTTCAGTCCACTACAGGCTACAGCTGAGCCTTGTTTCTAACATCTACGAACAAGAACAAGTATTGTCATCCAGAACTGCATCAAACTAATCCAGGACTAGTGCTGATTGAATGGATAGCTAAGTACAAGACTCGCTCAATCACAGGACCTCTGATCGGTAGGAAGTAGAAGTACATACCTATATGTAACAGCTGACAGACAACAGGATTCACACGCTGACAACCTGGCGTCGCACGATGGGAATCGCGGAGGCGGCTGCTGCAGGTTCTAGCCACAGGACTATTTTCCGATGACGGCGATAGATACCGGCGACGGCTCACAGCGAATTGAAGTAAATTCAGCAAATTACGTAGCAAGCTCTTGGACATAGAACTCCCCCTCCGCCAAAATACCAGCCCTCCACTGCGAGTTACTGGCCTCTCCCGTCGCACCTCTCCTTCCCTCGTTGCCCCTCCACATCCTCCGGGCTCAAATTCAGCGAGGCCGCCGCCCCCCCATCAGCGTCGTTGTGCTGCTGCCCGGCCGCCCATCAGCCACGCCCCTCGACGAACAAGCGCACGGGACCTGGTCGTGCTATCGAGGCAACCTTCCGCCGTCGAGATGGTCGCCATCCTCCATCGAGCCGGCCGCCGCCGTACGGGAGCGAGATGACCTGGGGGTTGACTTCAGTCCAGCGCGTACGGGAGAGGAGCAGAGCTAGGGTGGACCTAGGGTTTTTTGAGAAACTTACACGTTTTGTTCTGCACGAACAGGTACCTAATCACAAATGTTACACCTCTAGCTCTATTATGTGCACACGTTTTTGTCCATGTTGGCTGCCGCGTGTCAGCAGAATACTGGTTGCTAAGCAAGTTCCTCCTATCCAGTTTATAAGAAATCTATGCCTAATAATAAAGTACGAAGTGTTTCTTACAGGTTCCGCTTTTTTTAGACGGTTTTACCCTTTGCTAGATCATCAAAACTACACCTCTGCCACCGCTAAGTTAAAATACACGGTTGGCTTCGTTGTTCCCAGTTCTTATGTTAAAAACCATTGAGTACAGGCGACTCCTTTTATTGTTCTCAATGCAAAGCAACTGCCATCCCCGCTGGCCGCTGCACCGGCGGAGTGCCCACTCCACACAACGATGGCACTACCTCTGTCCTTCCGACAACCAGCTCAGCCTGCCAACGTGACTACGACCGCCCCGAGCATCAAGTGAACGAAGCTTGACGAAGGCTATTGCGGGCGTGGCCTAGGATCTCAAGAGCTGGTCGTAGGCCTCAATCTGTATCGGTGATCTCAGGCGTTGCTGGTAGCGTTGACTTCGAAGGGAGCTCCCTAGGCACTGGTCGGATGGAACTGATGCTCTGTGAGGCCGCAAGGAGCGAGCTGTGGGGCTGTGTCGCATGCGGGGTCATGGACTTGGCAGGGCAGAGTGCCTTGAGGCGTCAAACAGCGCTGGGCTCTGCTCCGGCGAGCTAGCACAACCCCCTCCTAGACAGCTGGTTGAGTTCAGCGCAAATACAAATAAATTGAAATCGAGATGAAGCGGATAGGAGCTAGATAACGTGAATGGAACAAATGACGGAAGTAGTATTTAGTTCGTGTTATTGTGCTAGATGATTCTGAATGTACAGAAGATTTTGTGATTTTTTTGTACATTTGTATATGAGGAATTTGTGTACTTTTTGTGCATTCGCATAGGAGAAATTTTTCTATTTTTTACATTTGTATCTGTATATGTGCATAAAAATCAAATTCGATTAAAAACTAGGCATACGAAATAAAATTAAAGTAGTTGTCTACAAATAAATAAGAACTCCAATATTTGTTTCCAAATTTAATGTGTATGACGGGCTACTCAAAAGGATTCACCACCGAGATGTCATCCTATGTGCCATTGTAGTTGTGCTTGTACTTGAGAAATAAAAGTTTTCTCTATTTATTTTCTGAATTAACAAGCTCCTTGCTATTTGTATCCGTCGCTAATGCACGAATAATTAGAGTCGGACCGTTGCAACGCACGAACACTTTTTCTAATGAGACTAAAACGCAAAACGGACGAAAGTTGTGGATACCAAAAGTGTTATTAGCTCCACGTCTTATCTCTCCGCAAAGTCTGGGCATCGTTGAAGTTCCTATCTCTTGGGCTTCTAGAACCTTGTTGGACCCACGTGGAGGTTAACATGTGATCAACTCCCAGCAGATTAATTAGCCACAAACGGATTCTCTTCTGATCTGAATAAAGCCTGTCACGTCCGCGTTGGGTCTCTTCTCCGTCCGATCGATCGAACGCACCTGTGACCCGGCGATGAGCTAGCCCCGTATATCAGGGTGCAGATGGGAGTGGGCTACCCACGGAGCCACTACCCAAGCCCATATAAAAGGCTATACGGGACATCTGCGGATAAACAAGAAAAAATGGTGGGTTTTCGTGGAAAGCCCACGATCGAATGATCGTCACTTCGATCCAAATTAATATTTTTATATTTGTCTAGATTCAAATATATCTAGTTATATTTTATTGCTAGATACATCCGAATCTAGCTAAATATGAGAATATTAATTTGGATCGGAAGGAGTAGGAATTTCGCAATCAAGCAAATATTATGCCTAGTAGAAAGAACGGTGAGTCACTTAGAAAGTGGAACAGACAATTGATATATTAAAGTGCTAAATGTTGATCGTATTATGTACTAAAATACTTTTATGAACATTATACAAACAACAATTGCAGTAACACATTTGCGGGTATATGTGGATATACGTGAGATAGTGGACACCCGCATAAGTTTCGTGGATTCCCGTGGGACAGCCACTTAAATTGTGTGGGACTGTGCGGGCATATGCGGGCTTCCCGCGGGCAGTCCCACCTGCACCCTGACCCGTATATGCAAAATCCATAGATCCAGCGTACCAGAGGTACATGCATATGTACATAGCAAATTGATACGTTGCCTTGGTGAACTTATCGGGTCGGTTGACATGCACCTAGACATATGGGGAGCAAGGCTCACATATGGATGGTTGACCCACTAATTAATTAGGAGTCCATGCACATCCTATAGTCTGCCCTTGTATTTGAATTTTAACAGTATTTTGAATAGAACTATATGGTTTAAGCACAAAATTCCGTCGAACAGTCGGAATGAAGCTGGGCGCCGATGAGGGTGCCTAGCAGGACCAACGAAGATCTTGTTTTGAAACTGCCTAGGCCTAAGGTAGCCTCGGACAGTACAAGAACTCTCCCGACTGATGAGGGAGCACAAGCCCAACCTAGTTTTCCTATCTGAAACTAGGTAGATTAAGCCCTAGTCGAAAGAATGTGGAAGGCAAGGGAGGAGGTTTGGCACACTTTCTTATTTCCGATCTCAAGGTCAATCTAATCAGCTATGGTCCGTACCTGATTGATGTAACTATTGTTGATCAGTTTGGAATAAAATGGAGAAACAACTTTGTGTGTGGTGAGCACATATCTGCTAGAAGAAGTGAGAGCCAAATAGATGCCTTTCGCGGGGCCCTAGATCAATGCAATCTCCATGATTTAGGCTTCTTGGGGATTCCATGGACATCTCTAAAAAGGACTAAGCTCCCTAGGATTGAAGAGTTGTGGTTGCTCCAAGCGAGGCGGTATGTTTTTTTCTGTTTTAACTGTCAACGCATTGAGACCTGATTTGTATTCTCGGTGCCTATGTCGGTTTCGTGTCTCTCTTGACTCCTTGGTCTTCTCCCCTTGGTCTTGCTGCTGATGCTTCCGTTATTCTACCGCTGCTTCTGCTTTGTCTGCTCTCGCGGTTGTGCTTGTTCGGATCCCTGGTTCGGCATATCCCCACGCGGATCAGCTGAAGCCAAACAGCTGCATCTCGCTCTCCGCCTCCTCTTTCTCCCCTCCAACAAGACAGCTGCTCCATGTCCTTCACGATTTTTCCGTCCCACCCACAGCTGCTCCCGTGCCAACTCGAATCTGGCACTAATACAAATGTCTGCCAGATTAAATCGAGTTCTAATACAATCAGTTTCTTTCTGTATTATTAAATTCTTTCGACAGAGCGGCTAGTTGGACGAGAAGTGGCCACGGGGTCTCGTGTGCGTGGTGTGTGTGCTACAGGTGTCGGGTGCTGACGGCGGGGTGTAGGATCGATGCGGGTGGGGGTTGCTGGTTACGTGTGTGTTGTGCGTATGTGTACAAAGTTTTTTTAGCGACCATATTTTTCATTAATATAAAATCATGTTACAAGAATCAATACACCTCGAAAGTAAAAAGACATACCGGAATAAAACGATTATCCTAAAATTGCATATCAAATTCTAACAGATCGATAAATATAAAATAATCCCTAGGATTTTCTGCAACCACCGAAGCTAGCGGCTGCTGCCGAAGGCTAGCGCCACCGAGACGCACGCCGGAAGAGACGCCGAGCCTTCACCATTGCAAGATCCAAAAAGCACCATCGCCAACGAGGCTTTGTGAGTCGATGAATAGACATGCTACATGCAAGGAGACACATGTCATTGTGGCACATCGATCGAGGTACATTCCCGTGCTGTCTTTTGGACCAAGATCTGCCGCCTTCCATCGATGAAGTCGAAGAAAAACGGCAGATCCACCACCTCCGGACCAACATCCACTTTGCAGAGAAACCATGTCGCCCTGGCCGCCAGCGCCGTCACGGATAACAACGAACGTCAGCGAGGAACCGAGAAACTGATCTCATCAGATCTGAAGAACGACGAGAAGACCAAGCTGCTGATCTAAAGGATCAGCCAACACATGTTACCATCAACTTCGAGGCGCCGATGTGAAGGTCGACACCGGTATGAGAGTAGAGTTGATACAAATTTATTTTCCCGGGTGCCGCTCCCACCGTCCCAACGACGCACTACAGCGGACACACAACCACCTCTCCCTCCTGCCGTCAGGGTGATCACTAGCGCGACGTGGAAGGACGGAGAGCCTCGCGTGAGTGGGTAGAGACGGAAAAGAATTGGTTGTATGGAGGCTGGGCAGCGGCACATGTGTACTAGGGATGGAATTTGGAAACCAACTGAGCGGGGGTGTTGGGCTAAGTGGTGGCCGGTTGGCCTTGCCGACCTAGGGTCCTTCTCTATTTTTTTAAAATTTCGTTCTTTTGTTTTTCTCTATTTTATAAAAAAATGTTGCTGAATTGATTTTCTAGAAAGATAAAACAAATTAAATTATAGGTTTTTAAAATTTGAACCCAAAAAGAGGGAGCTCTATAAAACTTTTATGTTAATTTGAGAGAAACAAAATAGAGCCGTGGGCCTTCAGTTCGGCCCTACCTAGCAATGCCTTAATTTTTTTTAGCGTGTTGCGAACGAGTGCCACATCGAATTATAAATACTCTGGCACTCCTGCCAAAAATTTAATCGTCATTAGCGAAAGAGACGGCGCGGTAAAACGCGCAGGGCCCATCTAGCATATGTGTATGTGTGACCTATACCGAATCAAGGAAAAACAAGATGCAGGGGAACCTCGCTTCTTGGCTTGCTTCGTATTTTCTATTCTCCGTCAATATTCTTTTTTTGCATTTTTGTGACACGCAATTTATTATGTTTTCACTTCAATATAATCATGGTATATCTTTCGTGAAAAAAATGAACATCTTGCTACCAGATTTAGTTACATGGAAGGCATGAAAGTAACCAAATATAAATAGCGGCAGCAGCAATAAGGTAGCCGCAACGAAATGTTCCGGGCAAACTCTGCAGATACCATCTATTTCACTCTAATTCCTGCGCAGTGTTAGAGTGTAGTAACCACAAGCAAGTGTAATTTTTTGCTCCTTTGCAAAAGCCAGAAACTTGAACAATGATTAAGAATGGTGCATATTGCTAGACTGCATGTTAGTTTTGTTCACTGGCCCATGGAGGTGCTCGATGGAAGAATCACCAAAAAGATTACAAGAGTTATAAAAGCAATTTGAAGCAAACAGTGATCATTCCATTCATACAAGAGTTCGACTACAAGAGTATAGGAGTCCATGATCCGGGACTTCGAGCGTTACATGTGAATGGTACATGGACAAGGTTCACATAACATTACAACCTGCTAAGTAGAAGGCGCTCCACTTGACCACTTGATGGATGCCATGTTCTTCACCTGATCCAAAGCGATCGGCACGGCCGTTCGAGCACGAGGATAGTTGCCCTTGTAGATGACTTCAACATAGCCATCCTCTACGTCCAAGACGACGACGGAAGGGTGCCAGATGACGAGACGCTGCCCGTTTGGCAGGGTTCCCGCTGGCACGCGCACCTTCACGGTCATGCCCTTCTTCACCGAGGTCGACGAGGGGCGTGGGTGCGGCTGGAGCTGGATCGACGTGGAAGAGAGCATCTTGATCGGCATGGACGAGGGCTTCTTGATCGGCGCGGACGAGGGCTTTTTGACGTACTCCGTCTCTGCTCCGGTTGTCTCATGAGAGCTCGGCGTGGACAGCTTCGTGATGGCAGCTGACGCGTGCGCCGTCAGGGCGTTGGACTTGGCCGCCTGCTTCATGGTCATGGCGAACGGGATCAGAGCCTCTCGGCGCGACGGGGCAGTGCAACGCCTTGGAGCTTCCCCCATGTCCAGGTAGGCGATCTTCTTAGTGGCAGCGCCGGGTGTTGCGCCCGGGATGAGCACGCGTGGCTGCAGCGGCGGGGCAGAGCATTTTCTTGCAACTCCTTCCCTCGACGGCGCATTGACGAGCTTGACGGTCGCAGCGGCGGCGCCGACATGGACGGGATCAGGCGCGGCGGCGGCGGCGGGCAGATGACTTCTTCACGACTCTCCCCTTGGCGACGTTGATGGCCTTCCTGCGGCGCTCGAGCTCGCGGCGGATCTCATTGCGCACGGAGGACGAGCGCTGCGCCATGAGAGCTGGCATGCTGCGATTGCAAGGAGGGTTCGGCGAGGAGGGTTGGATCAGCGAGAGAGAGCGTCCTTCATGCAGGGCGGCGCTGGGCTTTTATCGGTCGGGAGGTCGCGGAGCTGGAGCCGGAGTCGGACTCGCAGCGAAGCGTGGATGTCAAGCAGAGCGAGGCAAGAACTGTCACTCGATGGTGATGGTGGTGTCGCCTCGTTTGAAGGATGGACGCGCTTCGTGACAGCGGAGGTCGAGTCGGACTCGCAGCGAGACGATGGCAATGGCGGTGTATCTGGCGCGTTTGAAATTTTCAGCGTCCGGTCTGGATTCCTACAATGCAGGCGCGTCCGCTATCCGAGTCCGAGTCCAGAGGGAGAAAACAATTATGGGACCTGGCCCACAGATAATGGTGAATGCCAATTTACTCATTGAAGAGGATGAGGGAATGGATCGTGAAGTTTTTAGTGCTGGGAGCGAGACCAAGAATTAAGGACCCTGCAAGGGAGTGCGCGCGCTCGTTTTTGCGCTACACGGTCGGAAAGCACCACGTTTCCCGAAATGGAAAAAAGGCCCACGTGGTTCGTTCCCTCCCTTTCCCTGGAAGGTGGCGCGTAGCAGCGTCGGGACAACACCCCCGGTAGTATTTTATTTTCACAATAAAATGTCAGGTCCTGAATCCCACAAATCCTAAACTCCATGGACCCAATCCGGTGACAAATGATTTGTTACATGTTGAGGAGTTTTCAGTTCTTCAACTAGTAGCAACATATTGATCTGTTGGTTTCTTCGCTGCTCCATCTGATCCCTAGGAGATGCTCTGCTTCGTGCCTTTTCTTTCTTCAAGTGTAACACGTCAGGTGCTAGAAAAACGCGTCCTTCTCATCCACCGGGTCCATGACCACCTATGATGTAACTTTTTATCCAAATAGCCCTCCTCAGATGTGACTATTGTTACATCACCATATTGTGCTGATGGAAAAAAATAGTTTTATAAAAACTGTTAACAACAACATCCATATAACTTAAACCTGCGACTTGCTTGGGACAAAGATCTATGAAGCCCGAAACTCGTTAGAATTTCATGTAAACCTGTAACATCCATGTGCTTGATAGTTCGGAAATAACAGGGAACTTGCAATATATTTGCACTAGAGAAAATATGTAGCTAAGTTTGACATTTGAACAACTGTGCATATATCAGCAGGCATCACTTGGATTTTTTTATCCCAGAAGAATGAAGAATGAGCAAAAGGAAAACAGTGGCAAAATGTAATAAGTAAGACTAACACACAAGAAACGTCAACGCACACCACACCGTAGCAAAAATTGCAGTTAGATGTCCCTGATATTTTAACATGGGATCAATAGATTCTACGATTTTGTTGCTGATCAAGTATCATCTCACCGATGCTTTCGTCCTTGTGCACATGGTTTTTGAGTGAACCGAGATATCAGGATGTAACAATATTGTTTCTTAAGTCGCAAATAGAAGTCGCGCCTAGAAGTTTCATGTTGGAGGTCACAACCTCCACCACCCCATGTACCTCGCCACCCACATGTCGCAGCTAGTAGTTCCCTTTACAATGAACAAAATCTAGGGACCACAAAGCAGCATTATCTACAAAGATAGTAACGGATGTTGGAATCAGTATTTGTGTATCCCCTTTGCAATTAGTAGTTTCTCCTCCTGTTATAGGTAACAACATGTAAAAAATGAAACAAACAAGCAGTTAGGTGCTGGTGTTTATGGCAATGAAAAGGAAAAGGTATAAACTGTATGTATTTTGAAAGACCAAAAAACTAATGATGCATGGTAGTTTCACTCCACCGTTCGTGCTGATTTAAGCATTCAAAATTGTATCTTATCCTCTATACAAAAATCATACAGTCCAAGGATGTAACAAATATAGCTAAAGTTGAACCAAAACTATAGGTGTAAAAAGGTACATTTGATTAGGTAAAACCAGACAAACATCTTAGCATGAGATGTATATATGATCAGAATTTGCATCCTATGATAGTACAGTAACCTGTCCATCGATATAATAAGAACTAAAGCTTCATGTGTAAAATATACATCCAGCTGACCAACTGCCCATCTTTAAATCATGATATATATATTTTAAGCATGAAAATATACATCCCAAGTGAGCTATATATACTATCCATATGCAAAAGTTACAGGCTATATATAAAAGGTTACAGTCCATATGCATTTAATATAGTGAAGTTACAGCCGAGATACTATCCATATGCAAAAGTTACAGGTTATATATAAAAGTTACAATCCATATGCATTTAATATAGTGAAGTTACAGCCGAGATACTATCCATATGCAAAAAAGTTACAGTCTAGATAATATCCATATGCAAAAAGTTACTTGCTAATTACAGTCCATATGTATAAATAGTGGTCTATAGGCATTTCATACTGTCCATATGCGAAAAGTTACAGGCTAGATAAAAAAGTTACAGTCCGTAAGCAAAAACTAGCAGCTTAGTTACTGTCTATATAATCTCCATATGCAAAGGTTACAGTCTATAAATTATCCATATGCAAAAAGTTACTTGCTATAGTTACAAAACTAAATGTAAAAAAGTTACAGTCTAGAAACTACAGTATCAAATGCATTCAATTTTATGTTAGTTATAAATGCATAAATATAGTTTAACAAAAAGTTACATGCACATGTAAAACAAAATTGAAAAGTTACAGGCTAGACATAAAAAGGTCTATAGACAGAAAAATTAAAAAGCCTAATTACAGTTCATACTAAAATGTACATGCTAAGATGCATCAGTGCCCTCCCTCATCATAGCACAAGTTACATGCTAGATATAAAAAGTTACTGTCCATACACTCAAAATTACATGCTAAGATATAAAATCCTAATTACAATCCATACTTAAATGTTACAAGCTAAGATGAAATCAGTGTCACCCTACATCTAAGATATAAAAGCCTAATTACAGTCCATAATAAATCTTACCAAAAGTTGCGGCCCATACACTGTAAATTACATGCTAAGATGAATTAGTGTGACCCTTCATCTAATACCAAATGTATATCATAATATGATGGTTTACTGCATAATAAACCTACTGTATGTTCTAAACGAACTCATACTAGATCAGCATCACCGTGACTACTAGACAAGCACCATCATACCTACTGGAGAAGCACTGTCGTGACTACAAGCACCATATAGAATATTTTGAGTATAAAATACATGTTGGTGGGTTAGTACTAAGCCAAAACTAGATGGGTTACGCTTGCCTATATAGAGAAACTGAACTGATAACTGGACCTTATCAGCACCACTGTGACTACTATACAAGCACCAGCGTGAGCAAATGGGAGATAAATAGAACCACTGGGTGTGCTAGCTCGTTCATGGAGCCTGGGCAATGTCGGGAGGTGTGACTACTGTGCGTGAATGCCCATAGAATGGATGCTAGAACAATCATGCAGTTCTACAATCTACAGAGGATTTGCCAGCGGAGGCAGCTCGTTCGTGGATCCTAGGCTAAATTCACTAATTTGCTCAAACTTGAGGCTGGAACACTCGTGCAGTCCTAAATTTGACGGAGAATTATCTAGGGAGCCTTGGCACCTGCCCAGACTAGCCTAGTTGTGTCTCGGCCACTAAATCGAACGTGCATCGATCAAAAACAGCAGCGAGGAAGCAAGAACGGTGTGGAAACGCCCGAGATCGAAGCACTCACCAGCTCAAAAAATCTACAGAAGTACGCCGCGGTTGGGGCACGGTACCACGCCGCCGATGCTCGCTCACCGACACCTCCGAGCTCGGCGACCCGCCTCGAATGCATCAATTTGCGAGGCCCGCCTCGGACGCATCTATGCGCTCCTCCGCACCGCTGGTGCTCCTCCACCACTGCTCCCACCAACAAGGAGAACCGCCCCGAAGCTTCCCGGCGGACCGCTCGCCGCCGACGAGGCAGATTAAGTGGAGGAGATCGACATGGGGGAGAGATGAGAGGGGATGGGGACGAGCTCGACTCCGGACCAGCCGAAGAAAAGGGAAAGGGGGTCGTCGTTTCTTTGGATGTTTGCGCCTCTTTGCCAAGCCGCTCGATCGTGATCCGACGCTCGTGAGGAGTGAGCACCGTGTAAGCTAAGAACGTGCCCACGCAATGGGAAGAATTAAACCTAATTCTCGATTAGCTGCAATCCACTTGCCACTTCTAAATCGGGCAAGAATTACAACGCAAATCCAATAATAATATTTTTTTCCTATTGCAACTGAAAAAAAGTTTGCAGCCCAATTACAATATACTCCCTCCATCTAAAAATAAGTAATTTGCATTTGTCTAGATTCGCATATATATGCACACTACACGGTCTAGATTGACAAAAAAAATTAAGATCAAGGGTGTTGTGTTTTATTAATCAACCAACTCCGAGTCTATACTGCTTACGATGCTAGTTGGTGGAACACCAAGCCAAGTCTTACATAAATTATTATGGCAGCCCTCTTTCGCTAAGCGGTGCGCTTCACCATTCTCGTTTCTTCTGATCGCCTGAATAGAGAAATTTTCAAAGTCCTTTGCTAAAACCTTGATCTCCTCAACCAAAGGTCCCTGCACTGATCGTCCCTCTGTAACTTCTCGGCAATCCCTTCACAATCCTTCTCCAACACAACATGATGCAATAGTAATTCCCTCGCAAGGAGGCCTCGTCGACACGCTTGGAGCTCCGAGCTTTTAGCATCAGCGACATGGGGAAAAATGGCAAGCTCCCGCCGGAACGCACCGTCTGTGTTAACTTTGGCCCACCCAGGTTCGGGAGGGAGCCGATGCTCCATATGATCCCCTCTTACCCCGGTCTCTTTTTTGTGAACCAAGCGCCATGTTTGCCGCCAACGCCCGAGACGCTGTCGTCCTTGGATCTTCAATATCCCGGTTCTCTCGGGTTTCGTTCCTAGCAAACCACAGGTGACAGGTTGTACAACATGTGGAACATGATTGCCACATGATCATTGTGGCTCTTCCCTATCCAATCAAGAAGACACCTCGCAAGTCGGCATGACAAGTTAGCTTTCTCGGAGGCGAATCAATGGTAATACCTAATTGTGTTGGCATAGCAGCCCATGCCTACACCGAATGGGGACATGAACAAAATCGATGGAGTAAACTCTCAGTTCTGCCGCACACTAGATAGACCACGCCGTCTTTTATCTTCCTATGACTGAGTTCATCTCCCACTGCTAGACCATTCTCCACTAGTCGCCAATCGTGAACCTTAAACTTCCCTAGCACTAGAGCATCCCACAGGGCTAGCCATCCCTTATGTTGCTCGCATGATCTCGATGCTTTAGAGCCCCCCCTAGCTGATCTCTTTCTTTGCATAGCCAAATGATAAGCCGATTTTACAGAGAAGAGACCGTTCTTAGTGTAATTACATGCTTGAAAATCAACAGACCCCGACCTGCCAATAGGTGTCTGAAGGATATCATTCACATCCATGTCAACAAAGTGATCCCTGGGCTGATGTTCATTCTATGTCCGCGCACCCTGATGAATGAAATCGCTCACCATGGTTAGGCAGTCTTCCCTCAGTCGTCCCAGTGGACGTTGAGCACTTGATCTCGGGATCCAGTTGTCCCGGTCGACGGTAACTGATTTCTCGTCCCCTAGCCGCCATATCAGACCAGCATGGAGCAGCTCCCTGCCATGCAAAATTCCATGCCAAGTGTAGGATGCCCGCTTTGGATAGGTTGCCGATAGAAAGGAGCCCTCCTTGAAGTACCTAGCTCTTAATACTCGCGCGCAAAGTGACTCCGGATCGGTGATCAGTCTCCATCCTTGTTTGGTGAGGAAAGCATGGTTAAAACATTCGTAATCTTTGAAGCCAACATCCCCTTACTCTTTACTCTTGCACATGCGATCCCACCCGATCCAGTGGACCTTCTGCTGTCCCTCGGACTCACCCCACCAAAAGTTTGAAGATATGGAGCTCAACTGCTTGCAGAATTTCTTAGTGAACATGAAGCAGCTCATCGCGTAAGCCAGGACTGCTTGCAGTACTGACTTCACTAGAACACTCCTACCTTCTTTCGGCATTCCCTGATCTTTGACGCCTTTTATTATTTTTCCCCGGGATCTCTCTTGCAGATGCTTAAAGCATACATCCTTAGAGCGGCCAACCACTGTTGGAAGTCCGAGATACCTTTCCGATAACGCCTCTGAACCAAATCATTTGTTTCTGGACGGAGGAGTAGATGCAGATCCAGCGGACCCAAAGGTGACCAAGCTCTAAGCTATTTCGCGATCAACCGAGAACAATCTAAGCTAATTATCGGTCGATCAAGAACTAGCAAAACCGTTTAGTATTAGGGTATTACTTGCACGAATATCATGTACCAGTATAAACATAAAAAATATTAGTTCTACAATACTCCCAAGAGGAACAAATATACACGCAAGTGATTGCATGGCGCAAGTTTATATACAAACGATTTCATAATACAAATTTGTCTTGAAATGCAATACTATACAAACTAACGGCACTTTAATCGTAATTCAGAAGAAGAAAATGAAAATGGTACTTAATGGTACTTCTGCCGTAATTCAGAAAAAGAAAAGAAAAGAAAAATAGACCACCACTGTACAACATATGCATTACACACGCGCGTGGACGACGGGTCCTAGTATAACAATAAAGGGGAACAAGAATGTGTTGGTCAGGCTGGACCGTGCAGTCGCATGCCCGTCGTGGACTGCCCAGTTCCCTAAAGCCACAGTCAGACATCTAATCTTCTCATGATGTGATCACTGTCCAATCAGGCTCGATCTCGGCAACTAGGTCAAAAAGATGAGGAGGAGAAGGGCATGCCCCAGGTACGAAGCTAAGCCTGGATGCGCGATCGCAGGCTTTCGGGTTGGCCTGGTTCAGAGGTGGCTTGTCCCGAGCTGGGCTCGGCCCGAGATGGTGGCGGAGAGTCAAGCCCAAATTCCTGGACCGCTGCGGGCCAAAAGCTCGTCCGGCTCGGCTCGGGCCAGCCCGACAACCAGCAATATTTTTGTTTAGCACACATGGAGATGGGCAACATGATCGATCGGGGTCGAGGTCCAGCCCGTTAGCAAGTCAATAGATCGATCGGGGTTGGGCGAGCTCGACGCCTCCTTGCTCCCAGTCCCAAAGCCACACGGCCGCCACCTATGGCCACCACGCGATGCCGCCGCCACTGCCGGATGTCGTGGCTGCTACCTCCCCTAGCCGTCCCTGACCCGCTGCCGCGGCGCTGCCTCTCCCCGTCCCTCCGTCCCTGACCCCCGCCGTCCTTAACCTCGCGGCCGCCCGCCCCTGCTTTTGTCGAGCACGCCCAGCACCTCCTTGCGGCCGTCTCCACGCCTCCCTACGCTCTCTCCAGCAGTTCAGCACCACCATGGAGCCCAAGGATCCAGGTAAACATAAGGATTTGTCCTCCTTATGTCGTGTGTATTCACAGTAAGAGAACCAAGCGCTGGCTTTGTGACATTTTCAGGTTCGTAATTGTTGATTCTTTCCATTGGAATGGATTAACACGTAGTGAAATTATTACTCTGTAAAGTTTCACAAAAATATTTGAATGTTTGCTTGCTCAATTTTGTTGCACAAAATTTGAACTGGGGAGAGTTCTATTTGTACTTAGATCAATGAGACCGAGTTTGAGCCTTTTCCTCGACCAAAGGCCCAACTAGCCATTGCGAGGCGAGCTAATTTTATCGCGGGCCAAAAGGCAGCTCGGACCGAGCCTAGGCCCAACTAGCCATTGCGAGGCGAGCTAATTTTATCGCGGGCCAAAAGGCAGCTCGGACCGAGCCTAGGCCGAGCTGGCTAGTGTTGGAGAGAGAGAGAGCTCCCTAGGCTCGCAAATCAAAGAAGCTTGGACCCACCAGCTCCCACCAAATGATTGGCTGACATTCACAAAAAACTCGGCATTCGTCAACGAGCAAATCAAGTTGCTTACGGGTTAGACTAGAAGACCTGCAACGTAGGGATTTCCATGAAAATCAGGAGGAGATCAATTCCGTTTCTTCACGTTTGGAGACCAAATGCTCCAGCTCAAATTTTTTTGAGGAACTGGTACTATAGTGTAAAGAGAACTTAGATTGCATTCTAAACATCATTAGATAAAAAGTGCACTTGAAAAAATGAAGAAAATATATTTTTCATTGTATATATATATATCATTTAGGGACATTATTCAACTAAAAAACATATAGATAATGATGACCTAGTCCTCTTGCGGTGGTTGTGGCGGCGGGCGGCCGACGATCTAGTCCTCTTCGATGATGATGAGAACCTACGCTGGCGGCTAGACTTGGAGGCGCCAGTGGCTCAGCAGGAGGTGCTGCCGGTGGCGCAGCCGCCATCTGTGCGGACTCCTCCATGACTTTGTGGAAGCTATTCCACTTGGCCTCCCTCCTACCGGGAGAGCTTGATGGTGGCGAGGAGTTGCACCTCCTCCGTCATCTTGTGGTCCTCCGCCTCCTCCTCCTCCTTGTTGTAGAGGATGTCGGGTGGAAGCAGTGGCGGCGAGGGAGGGCACGGTGGCGGTGACACAAAGAAACGGCGATCGCCGCCGCTGCTGGAGGACCCTGCCTCATCGTTGTTGCTGGTAGGGAAGCCGAACCAGCCCCTGCCGCCTCCTTTCGCCATTGGAGCTCTAGGGATTAGCTAGGGTTTCATGTGCGTGCGTGGGGTGGGAACTTCGAGTGGGAATAGGAGTGAGGATAGTGACATTGGGTGGATGATGTCGGTCCCCATTAAAAAGGACCACACCGGTCCCCTCCTCTGTCGCTGATGCGCGGGCCTCGTGATAACCAGGGGAGGACATGCGCGGGCGTGCCGACTCTGTGTTCCCGTAAAGCCAGCCCAAATTTGGGCTGGAAGTAAGGGTGAAACGTACAGAATCTGAGCCCATGTCCATTTGCGGTGCCCCATTGGGCCGTGTCCTCTGTCCGGTCGGACAAAATCGGACGGCTCTAGTCTGTATGTGGGGCACCGTTGGGAGAGCTTGATGGTGGCGAGGATTTGCACCTCCTCCGTCATCATGTGGTCCTCCGCCTCTTCCTCGTCCTTGATGTAGAGGATGTCGGGTGGCAGTAGTGGCGGCGGAGGCGGGCACGTTGGCCTTGACGTTGCACGCGGAGGCGGCGACACAAAGAAACGACATACTTGTGTTGTGCTAACATCACATACTTGTGTTGTATTTGATGTTAGCACAACGTTTTGTTTGATTAATTCCTTATATAAACCTCTCAAAGGGATTGTCATCAATTACCAAAATGGGGGAAATTGAAAGTGCATGTGTGCCCCTGTGTGGTTTGTATTTAGTTTTACTTGTAGGATTTGTCCATAGGCAATGCTTGTACCATATGTTGGCTTTAAGGTTGGGAGAAGAAGAAAGTAAAGAAGATCAAGTGATGACCAAGGTGTTCAAGGAGAGATCCAAAGATTGGTCATGTGAGAGTTGAGCCTATGGCAAGTGTGTCTCGAAGAATAAAGTTGGAGTGATATCTCTTATGTATCTTCAAGTCACCAGCATAATGAAGAAGAAGAAATGATGTGCAAGTTCAAGATGAGCCATCTCGAAGAGATCTTATGCTTGGGGCTTTCCATCATTATGGTGATCATGGATTTGTGAATATATGCCTAAAAGAAAGGCTCTCCCATACTGAGTATGGGGGAGCAATTTGCAAGGCTTCACCAAGCTAGCGCAATCAAGAAAGGTGTTCCATCTTGAGGTGGAAAAGATCGTTATCGTCAAGCTCAAATGGAATATGCTCAAGGCAAAGGTATGTTCTTGATAGGGTTTCTTTTTTACTGGTCTCATGGTGTTAATTGGGGAGACCGGTTTATAGGATAGGTAACCGTACTATCAAGAGGGGCTCTCGAGTGAGTAACTTGAACATATCCTTCGGAGAGAGCTCAAACCTTTGCATACTTGGCATCATCTTTCTTGATTGTTATTTTGATTTTATCCATGTGAGGTTCTTGAGCTTGTAGTAATATTCATAACAAGCTCTAGTTCATCGAAAACGGATTTCATATACATTCTCTATTGTGTTTTTGATGTTGGAGGTTTTACCGGTTTGTCTTTTAGAGATTGGTAAAACCTTCCATTATTTGGTTCTTATCCATGAAAGGATTTATAGCTTGTGTTAATCTTCATGACAAGCCCAAGTTCATCGAAAACGGATTGCATATACATTCTCGTTTGCGTTTTCGATGTTGGAGGTTTTACCGGTTCGTCTTTTTGAGAGAGGTCAAACCTTTCGTCATTTGGTTCTATCCTCCCTTGCTGGACCATGATGGTTCCCTACATGATTTTGTATAGTTAGTTGTCCTCTTTAAAACGAGCCCAAGATCATCAAAATCGGAGTCCGGATACAAAAGTTATGGTTGTTTTAAGAATGCTATTTCTGTCAGTTTTAACCTGGCCGGAATGTTCGGGGTGAAAACGTCGGACACTCCGGTATCACGCAGAAATCTCAGTTTTCAGTTGTATGGTTGCCATTCTATATGCCATATCTGAAATCACCCGGAAACTGGCCGGAATGTCCGGCGTGTGCGCTCGAGAGCTCCAACGGTTGGATTTTGGAGGACCTATATAAGGGGCCCTTCTTCCCCAACGGTTGGATAACCTTTCTTGCAAGTTTTCCTCTCCATTGTTGACCTTCTTGAGCTTGCTATCCCTCGATCCCTCCATTGATTCTTGCATATTCTTGAGTCATTTGAAAGATGAGATCTGGATCTACAACCCCACCAATCAATCTCTCCTCTAAGTGAGGGGAACATCTTGGGATCTAGATCTTGGAGTCTTGTGTGGATTTCCTCCATTGTTCTTCCTCTCTTATTCCCCCATAAGCTTTTGTATATTTGGTGAAATTTGGGATAGAATGACTTGAGCACTTATTTTGTTCTTGCCATTGCATTAGGTGCATCGGTTTGAGTTATCTAAAAGACAGAGGATTTGGTTGGTGAAAGTGAGAAGCTTTTATCTCTTGGGTTCTTGGAACCCTAGATGGTTTAGTTGTTTTGCAGGTTTGTAGATTACTTGGGGCCTCCAATTAAGGTGTGGATATTTCCCCAAGCTTGTTTGTTGGGAGCCTCCAATTAAGTTGTAGAGAAGTGCCCCAATCTTTTGAGAGGTTCCGGATTGCCACTGACAAGTGCACCGATAGTGGAAGTGTGGATCGATCTCGTTGGGGTGATATTCATAGGAGAACAAGGGATGCCTTTTGTGGCGTTGGTGGTTTGATACCACCCCATCTCCAAACGAGACGTACTCCATTGTTGGGAGGAACTCGGTAAAACATCGTCGTCTCCGCGTGCCTCGGTTATCTCTATACCCGAGCTCTTACTTATGTACCTTACTTTGTGATAGCCTTCGTGCTTGAGGTCTATATCTTGCTATCTCATAGTTGCTTGTCTTTCTTAGCATAAGTTGTTGGTGCACATAGGTGAATCCTAGTTGTTCTATGTTTTGTGCTTGACAAAGTAAACGCTAGTTTAATTCTGCCTTTGTTGATCCAGGCTTGTAAAAGTTTTTAACCGCCTATTCACCCCCTCTAGGCGATATCCTTGTCCTTTCAATTGGTATCAGAGTCTGGTCTCTCATTTAGGATTCACCGCCTTGAGAGTAAAGATGTCGGCTATGGGATTAGTGCACAATGAAATGTTCATATTCGATGGCACAAATTATGATATATAGAAATCTCGTATGCTTATTCATTTTCAGACATGGATCCAAATTTGGAGCGGATTGTAGATATAGGTTTTTCTCCTCCAATGGATTTCTAAAATATTTCTTGTGAGGATGAGAAAAACTTATATCTTGATGCTCAAGCTTCTAATGTGCTTGTTAATTCTTTGAGCTATGTAGTTACTTCTTCAATCATACCTTTTTGGAGCGCTCATGAGTTATGGACAAAACTTCAAGATAAATATGATGTGTCCAACATTATTGAGGATGATTGTATTGTTTCCACTTTCGGTCGTGATGAGCTCTCATCTTCTTCCACTTCACCAAAGTGTGGCAAGACACAAGGTAATGATATGGTGAGTGGTGATGAATATTGCAATGTTGATAGTAAGCTTACTCTTGATGATCCTTCATCTCTATCTCATTGCAATGCTTCATGTTTGGACTTAAACACGTCTAGCACTATATATGATTTACATGCTAGTGTTGATAGTCCTTGCATATCATGTATAAATTGCCTCAATAGATCACATGATGATATGATCTCTTTGCCTTGTTGTCATAATATAAATGCTTCTATTTCCTCTAGTTGTTGTGTGTCTAGCAATGTAGAGGAAACCAAAGATACTATTGGTAAATACACTAATTTGAATGGAGCTTCAGGTAATTCTTCATCATCATCATCTCACGGTTCCCACCTATGCCTTATGGCTCAGGATTCAAAGGTAACGCCTACTTTGGAACCTAATACCTCTTGTGATGATGAGGATGAGGATAATGAGGAAAAAGAGATTAATGTTGATGATTTATATGAAAAGGGTGAGATGGTTTATCATGCTCTTGTTAAGGATAATATTGCTTGCTCTAACTTTTTTGAAATATTGGACTTTGCTATTAAGAGCAAAGAACATATTGATAAGTTAGAAGCACAAATTGAGGATCATGAGAATAGCATTGATAAAATGAGTAGCCTTGAGCGAGGGTATGCTAATAAAATTGCAAATCTAAATGAAGCTCTTGAAGAGGAACAAACCACTAAGGAATCTCTTGAGGGGGCATTTGCCCTGGAACTGTCTAGAGTGAAGGAATCTCATGATAGAGATCTTGAGGTGGCAAGTGATCTCAAAAGTAAAAATGATGAGCTTCAAGTTGCTTATGCTAAACTTCTTGAGGATTTTGAGCACCTCAAAAATGGCTCTAGGGTCATCAAGGGTGAGCTCATCAAACTCACCAAGTCACATGAGCAACTTAAAGCCTCTTACTCAAAAGAGCTTTCGAAGTTGCCCTTACCTCTTGCAATTAATTATGATGCTTGTGCTACTAACTCTATTTCTTGTGAAGCATCTATTTTGAAGGAGAATGGTGAGATAATGACTCAACTTGCTTTGCTAACTAGCAAGTATGGGATCTTGGAAGAAAGTCATGGTAAGCTAGCAAGCTTTCATAAGGATCTTCTAGCATCCCATTCTAGGCTAAAGTTAGCTCATGAGGTTAGCTGTACAAAGGTAACATCTTGTGAGCCTCATGTGGTTACTAGCACAATATCTATGAATAATGCTATATTGCCATGTGCTAGTCCTTGTAATTTGTCCACTCAGATTATTGCTAAATCTTGTGATGAATTAAATTATTCGCCTTGTTGCTCTAGCAATGAAATTTCTACCTCCTCTAGTATATGTGATGTCACTAACCATGTAGAGGAAATCAAAGAGCTCAAGGCTCAAGTCACTTTTTTGAAGAATGACTTGAAAAGGGACCATGAAGGGAAGACTACACTCAACAATATCTTGAGTGTGCAAAAATCCCCCAATGACAAGAGTGGGCTTGCATTCAAATCTAATGTCAAGAACAAGTCCACTATCAAGAATAATTCCAAGAGCAGCAATAAGAATAGCCAAGAACACGTCAATAATTCAGCCAATATTGTTTGCTTCAAGTGCAAAATTGAAGGGCACCATGTTAGATATTGCTTTTTGAAGAAAAAGCCTCTTGGTGAGAAGCAAAAAGGAAAGTGGCCTCTAGTTCAAGGTCATGGCCTATCTCAAGTTGGAGAAAGGCCACTTCCCAAGAAGATTGAAGCTAATGCTCCCATTGTAGAGAAATCAAGTGAAAAGAATGGGAAGAGAAGAACTTCCTACATTTGCCACGAGAAAGGGCACATTTCTTCCTCATGTACCATTGGTAACTCCCCATCCAATCCTATCATGATTTTGATGCTTATTCTCTTCATAAGGATGAGGTTGGAAATGTGTTTGCCAAATTTGTTGGTGCCCAATGTGGTGTCAAGAAAAGAACCATTTGGGTTGCCAAGCCTGTTGTGTGACTAACTTTTTAGGACCCAACTTGGTTGGGGACCAACAAGCCAAAACTTGATCAATAGGTGATTTTGGAGGGCATTGGAGACTTGGATACATAATGAAGAATTAAGGGGACTTCAATTATATTTTCTCAAGCCAAGTCATTTAGTTTATCATATCTCTATCATATATCCATTGTTCCTCCTTGTGGTAACATGTTCTCAACTCATTTACATTGAAAGTTACTTGCCCCTTGTGCATGTGTTGGTTTTGTACCTTTCATGCTTTTATATATGTTGTGCTTGCCACTTACTTCTCTTGAATTATCAAGTTTATTTGTGTATGTTTGGTGGAACACCATGTTCGTGTGTTTCTTGTGTTGGAGCCTTTCTTGTATATGTTTGGTATCTTATTTGGCTCTTGTGAAAGATTAATGGACTATCCCATTTTGGGGGAGTGTTATGCTTGGGCATTCCACAATCCTAAAAATATGTGTACATGAGGAATACCACCTAGTATTGATAGTGTAATATTATCTAGTCTCTATATGGTATGTTTCTCATGAGAAATTCAAGTCCTATAATGTCCATTAGTTATCTCTATTTGGATATTTTTGCCTCGAGTTGATATTAATGGTTTATCACATTATGGGGGAGTCATATGCTTAGTGCATATTACAAGCCTAGAAAATATGAATATTCGAGGTTGTGTCACTTAGAATTGATATTGATAATTATCTAGCTCCTATGTGGCACGTGAGCTCAAACAAGTTTTTTCGGTATAATGTTTATTCCTTATCTTTTGGATCTTGTTCGCAAGAGATTTCCTTGGTATGAGTTTCATCATATATAAATTCTTATATCTAAGTTGGCAAGAATTTTGCCTCTAGTTATTCTAGTCATTGATTTGCATGATTGTTTAACTAGTTGAAACCCTCAAGGATCTCTTTCATGTCTTTGTTTTTAATTCCTACCTTTTGACTTTTGCTTTCTCTTTGTGTATATAATCTTGGATATATTTGCTATCTACCACCAGGAAATATTTGCAAGTCCCTTATCCTTGTACAATCGACACTATTATATATGGTAGATCTTATTGGCCATTTTCACATTGACTTTTGCTTTATTTTCCTTATCTCTCGCCAATAATTTGTTGTGCTTTGTCTCCCATGTCTTCCTCAACTCTTGTGGATCTTTCTTTGTCTTGAAATCATTTAGTTCTCTAGTTGATGTAGGTAGGGACGATGATCCCACGCGTGTGCATTTTGTATTCAAATGTAAAATCTTAAATAATGCACTAATCATGGGGGAGTTCTCCTATATTATTTAGAACACTCATTTTATGCTTCTTCATGTCATGATTTGATTCATACCATGTTTTATGCCTTTGGAAGATAAATATTTTCTTTGGTGCTTTGTGTCATTCTTGAAAAAAAGTTGAGAGTTTGGTTTAATTGTTGGAACCTTGCTCTTTTTGGGAGTTTGGCTTTGTCTCATTCCTTGTTTCGTGTTTTGACCTTTTAGAATGAGATAAATCCTTGAGCAATTGTATTTGTTCATCCTTTTTGCTCTTTGTCTTTTGCCTCGTTCATTTGTTGAACTTGGGGTATATTATGAGTTGATTTGGTCCTTGATACAATTTGGACACCTTTGTGGTGTCACACTCTTGTGTGTATTGTCTTGGTTTACTTTGTGTTTTTGTTCAAATTATATCTCCTTGTTGGTTCTTGAAAGCCTTGTGTATGCATATTTACTACATGTTTATATTATGGTATGCTCGCTTTCTTTGATCCAATATATAAAGGAAACTCTACCAAATCCCATCGGCTAAGTTGTACATGAAATTCAATTTCATATCAACATGCACATATTTATGTGGAGTCTCTCCTATGTATTATAGTTTATCTAGCTACTTTGGACCCAATGAGCTTTGAGACCATTGTGTACTTGAATGTGTTATAGGTACATTGGAGATTCATTGGATGCTTGTCACAATAATAAGACGATGTGGGGACCAAATGATAATTGGAAGCAAGCTAGGATGATCAACAAACTCATACCTACTTTATCCTACCAATGGTATCTCCATAACAAGATTCCCTCTCATGCATATTTTTCTAGCATCCAACATTTATGGTTGCATCATGGCATGATTTTCTTCAGTTGCTTTTATTGTGGTTCTTGCAAGATTATATTGTATCATCCTTATTGTTACATGAGTAAGTTGAGATGAATGCATATTTTGGACAGTATATAAAAATCATGTCTATGATTCACCAATCCCACATATGCCAATCTAGCAATTCTATTGCCAATCATTTCCTCAATTTCTCTAATGTACTATATGTATGAATTTGCAAGGTTTATTTATTCTTTATGATACTTGTTGCCTTTCGCAATGCATTCCAACTATCTCTTGTTCCTTATGATAGTTGTGATGTATCGTTGGTGTTTGAAGATTTCTAGCAAAAATCATGTTTAATAAGTTAAATTTGAGCCTTTGGCCATGCTTTCTAGCAAAAATCTTATTGGCATTATCTCTGACTTTCGTTTGGATATCTCATGTTTCTTTGTGAATGTATATCTTGGTGATTGGTGTCTACCTAGAAACTTATACACATGATTATGGCTAAATCTCTAGTTGATATCCTTTTGCTTTGGAGTCTACACCTTGTGCCCCCTTTTATTCTTTAGTGGCTCCAAAAGTTTTGCTTTGAGTGCTTGAACTTTTCATTTGCATCTTTTGGCACTCATTGGTGTTAAGAAAGTTGATCTCTCATGCCATTGTGTTGTTATGTAACTTTGGGGGAGCAAGGATACCATGTTTATGCACTTTCCATTCAAAGCAGTTATTATATTTGGTGCATAAACCTTGGGGAGCTTTTCCAATTTACCTAAGAACACACATTTGCCTTCTTGTTCTTGTTTGGTGTTTTGTTTGATTATGGGGAATTAGGATTCCATAATTGCGCACTTTTGTGCATGAACCTTGGGGAGCTTCCTATTTTCATCTAAACACCCATTTGCTCTCATCATAACATCTTCTCTCTTGCTTGTGCTCGTTGTTTAAATGATATAGAGGGAATGAGGATGCCATGTTTGTGCATATTGTATTAAAACGCAAATTATAATTTGTGCACAAACCTTGGGGAGTCTCCTAATATTATGTAGATCACTCTCTTTTCAACCATATCATAATATCTATCTTTCTTTTGGTATCTGCTTCCTTTTGTGAAGTGCTTCTTTCGATCTTTTGATTGCTTGCTTCATTCATTGATGCTTCTTCACCCTTTTATTTCTTTGCAATCTTTGGATCCTCAGTTTAGTTTGATTTCATCATAGTATTCGTCATTGGATACATGCATTTGATTCCACTCATATTATGAGAAATGCACACCATATGGATGAACTCTCACTAAATTGGTCTTCTAAAGTTTTTCATCCATTTTGGCAATCGATGCCAATGGGGGAGAAGTTTTAAAGGGTTTTAGGGAATTTGGTTGTGTGTTGTGAGTTTTGTACTTAAACACTTGCCTCGTGTGCTTTGCATCTTAGTGTGTTGCATGGCATCTTGAATATATAGAGAAAACTCCACCACCGGTAATGGTTGGCAATATATGCAATGAAATTCAAGTTCATCCACACGTGCATAGATTGTGGGGGAGTTTTCTCTATATTGTGGTTGTACTAACAACACATACTTGTGTTGTATTTGATGTTAGCACAATATTTTGTTTGATTAATTCCTTATATAAACCCTCTCAAAGGGATTGTCATCAATTACCAAAATGGGGGAGATTGAAAGTGCATGTGTGCCCCCGTGTGTGGTTTTGGTAATTAATGACAATCTTTACAGACTTAAGTTTGCATTAAGTTTTACTTGTAGGATTTGTCCATAGGCAATGCTTGTACCATATGTTAGCTTCAAGGTTGGGAGAAGCAGAAAGTAAAGAAGATCAAGTGATGACCAAGGTGTTCAAGGAGAGATCCAAAGATTGGTCATGTGAGAGTTGAGCTTATGGCAAGTGTGTCTCAAAGAATAAAGTTGGAGTGATATCTCTTATGTATATTCAAGTCACCAACGTAATGAAGAAAGAAAAAATGATGTGCAAATTCAAGATGAGCCATCTTGAAAAGATCTTATGCTTGGGGCTTGCCATCATTATGGTGATCATGGATTTGTGAAGATATGCCTAAAAGAGAGGCTCTCCCATAGTGAGTATGGGGGATGTAGCATCTCAATTGTCTAACAATTGTAATGCTACTTGGTCTAGTAAGATATTGGCTACTTCCTACATATAAATGTTGCATCATAATTATATCATGCTCATGTCATCATGCCACCTTGCATTTGAGCATCATATAAAACCCTGTTTCTTTGGTTCTTCTCTCATATGCATTATTAATTGCATTTGCCTTTTGATATTGTATTTGGCTATTGATATATTGATTAAATGCCCAAGTTGAGTTGGGGGCATATCTTTTTATTCCACTCTACACCTTTCTTTGTCACCACCTTATAATTCCACCATTCCATTAATCCATGAGCTTGTATCTCTTTACTTTTGATTTTATGCTAGCTCATGTGAATGGGGCGGATCTAATCCAACTATCTCTTGCTTGGCCTTTAGTTCCACTTCTTGGGAATGCATCAGAACAATGCCATTTTATTATTTTGTTTTCACCAAATAAATCAGGGCATTTATTATTTTGCATGGGCCATGCAACCATCATCACCACCTTTAGCTCCTTTGTTTTCTCTTTGTTTAGTGGATCTTTCTTTGTGGGACCCTTTCCACCTCTCTCCACCATGTCCTTGTCCCAACAAAACCATTTCTCCAACAAGCATGTTCATATGGGGTTCTCTTTTTATTTAATTTTAAACCTCTCTCTCTTTCTCTCTCTCTTGTTTTGTTTCCTTACCAACAACTTGTGCTCATCCACCAAGCCCTCTCCTCACTCTCTAGCTAGCCCTGTTCCATTATTCAAAATATGCAAAAACTCCCAAAAAGGGGTATTTTTGGGCCTGCTTAAATCTGCAACAAAACAAAAATCAAAACAGTTAATAAAATAAAAAGAAATAAAAAGAGAGAAGCCTTACCTGAGCCCAGCAACAGCCCTTCCTACATGGTCGCAGCCCAGCAACACATCCGGCCCGCCTTCCTTTCCTCCTGGGCCATTTCTTCTCTTCCCCGGCCCGTACCTCTTCACGAATAGGCGACGCCCCCTGTTCCTCTTCTTCCCCCGTCTGACGCCGTTCGCCCGCTCCCTCTCAGCAGCAGACGGAAAACAGCTGCGCGGCAGGTGGCCGTCCTTCGCTGTCAGCTCGCGCCACCGCACGCCAGCCCTCCTCCTTATCCTCGTGCCGAGCCGCCTTTTTCCCTAACCCTAGCCACCTGCTCTGTTCCCCTCTTCCTCTTCTCCGCGTGCCACCGCCAGTCTGAGGGCCACGTCGCCGCTGCCGCCCTCGCCGGTGACCGGGAACACACCGGGGAGCGTGGCCGCAGACCGTGGAGTCGATCCCGCCCGCTGGGAGATGCCAAGCTCGCCGCAGCCGCCCCCTCGCCAGCGAACAGCACACCACCGCAGTAGCCCCGCCGTCCCCCTCCGCTCTGACTACCTCCTGCCCCGATTCCGGTGGGAATCGATCAAGGTGAGCACACCCCCGCTCCTCTCCCGTTCTCCCCCCACACCGCGTGCCTAGCGCCGCCCGTTTGTGACCCCCGCCGGTGATCTGCCCCGCCGGCGAGCAGCCAGGTCTGCGTGCCCCCCTCTGTCCCCGCGACGCCCCGACCAGTGCAGCCCGCCGCCGCCGATCCTTCCTGAACAAGACCCGTAGCTGGAGCTGCCCTCTTTCTATTTCGCTTTTACGGCAAGACCTATCTCGCCGCGGATGCGACGCCACCCTCGCCGGAAAATCTCGCCGTCGACAGTCGTCGTCGAGATTCATAGAACAGCGTCAGATGCAGTTCTGAGCTCGCGTGGCAGTTTTGCGAAAAGCCCCCCTCCCCCCCGCAACTTCGGTCGATCACGCCTAGGTCCCTCGCTGCCCCAGCGACCCCACTAGTCAGCCTCGATAAAGAATTGCAAGAAAGCCCCCAGCTTTCCGGGCCTCAACCCGCACTCCCCTCGCTGCGCCGCGTGGCCCACCCTAGCTCGCTGGCCCCGACTGTCACCCGCAGCAGCTAGCTAAGCCGCGGTGGCAAAAGTTTTCCGCGCGCGTGGCCCCAGTTAGCGGCTGGCCCACCCGTCAGTGGCTATGGCTGGGTCGAGCTGGGTGACAAAAGTTTGCCCTGTTGTCTGTTTTCTTTAAACCTTTTTCAAAATTGATTTAAATTCAAATTCCAATCAGATTTAAATAACTTTTCAAATATAAATCCAAATAATACAAATAATATATGTTTTTGAATCAGAAAAATATGAGGAATTCAAATATGCCATTCCAAAATAATGTTTGAACACTTTAAGTTTTCGAGATGACTAAAATTACAATAAAATGCCCTTTCTTAATAAATGAATAACTTTAATTCTATAACCCCAAGTACTTGATTCCTAATGAAAGAGGCACCGGTGAGTAGTAATGGGATAACTAATGAAAGAGGCACCGGTGAGCAACATCTGCTATTTGGTTTTTCATGCTCACTTGTGTCCCGTAGGACCCCGAGTACTTGATTCCTGTTCCTTGTTTATTCGCACTATCCACATCCGGGAGGCCTTATGGACCCCCCTGAGCCAGAGCTTGATTCATTCTTATTTCTTGGGGCCACAAAGTAGTTTGGGGCTTTGTTACTATCCTGTACTTATGCCATGCTTTACTGTTTTATTAAGATTGTGCGTGGAGCACCTGTACTGTTTTGGATGCGGAGTGTTTTCGCGGTATCGACAAGCCTAGTCACACTTTTGGGTTCCCAGTCATTTACAGCCATTGACGCAAACCTTGGGTCCGTCTCGGAGCCGGCCAACTTTGTTGCGGGTAGCTTAATGGGGTGGCCCCCTGAAATATTTCTGAATCCTGTGATCGCTTTGTCGTGAATGCCTCGTTGGGTTTTGAGTTGGTTTTTCCGAGGTTGATCGAGTGTGTGTTGCTATTCGTGCACCTCTGCAGGGTAAATCTTTCTGAAAGCCGTGTCCGTGGTTATGGACGACTTGGAGCATAGTTTCTTGATCATAGACAAGTATAACTAAAGTACCCGCTTTTAATTTGACTAAGAACTTGACTAGTAAGTAGTGCAACACTCATGGAATGGTTAATAAAACTGCCAACGGATGATGGGGGTTGTTCGTCCGCTTCCTCGTTGGTAAGCGAGGAGGAGGATGGATCTGTTAATTATACTGTTATAACTGTTGTTCGTAATTAACGGACATCCGTCTATCATTGGTTAGGCGGATGGTTAGCGAGTATCTATAGAATTGCTAGATATTATCTTTTACTGCAAATGCGTCACCCCAGGTTGTGTCCCCTTTAGCGGCATAAAGACTTGCTGAGTACCCCTAGGGTCTCACACGATAAATTGTTTGATTCAGATGAACAGGTGTACCCGCAAGATGGATACTGGGTGGAGGAGACAGATGATGTTGGCAACGATCATTTGGTGTAGAGATTCCAGGAACGGGGATCCGTGAGATCTGTGGGCGGGATGTGTTTATTTATGGGGCATCTTATGCCGATTTGCTTCTTATCCGTGCTCGGATCTTGTTTTCCGCTTCCGCCTGATACTCTGATGTTTGTTGTATGAGGAGCTATCCTAAATTATTATCTCTATCTAGGATATTTGAATCTTGCCGTATGGCGTTGCAATATTTCTATCTCTTTTAGATGGAATGGCTCTGAGGACTATTTTATGTGGCTTGCATACATACTCATTTGTGTATGTAGTTGATCCCTTCGCCTGCCGATTACGCCGCTCGTTCTTGTCCCGATGTCTGAAAGTGGTTAGGATGGCCGAAAGGTCTATCGTGAGTGGCCCTGGGCCCCACCGTACTATTTTAACCACTTTCATTCATCCAGGCATGTAACTAAGAGCATAATTCACCGAGGTAGTTACAATTGGTATCAGAGCCATCCCGCCCTTCAGGGTCTCAGCCAAAATGGTCGTTGTCAGTCTAGCAAATATTTTTGGTAGTTATGTATACTAGGGAAAAACAAAACGTGAGAGTAGGACTGCTTCCATTTTTCTTCTTACCCACCCACCCACCCACCCTTTTCTGGTAAGGAAGTGTAACGTTTTCAATCCTCGTCTAAAATTCAAACTAGGATTCACGTGTTCTGGGTTCCATAGTACCATAGGTTGTGTGTGTGTGTGTGTGTGTGTGAATTCCTTGTCTATCTGTTTCATCCAAATGTTATCACTATCTGCCTTTTGGTTATCAACTGTTGGTACATTCCATACCGACAGGCCTTTGTAAACCGACGCGATCTATTCTGATTCATTATATATCGATGCGATCTATCTTACTCTTTGTTATCCAACGTTATCTTGTTGGGGTGTTCTTTTTCGTAGTTACCAATCTTTAGGTTCATCTTAAGAAGAAGGTGTTGGGATATGTGTTTTACTGATTCATGTGCGGAGTAATGATTTGGGTGCGGGATGGAGTCGCGACCATACCACTACTGTTATCATTTGCTCTTGTATGTTGAACTAGTAGAGTTACTAATCTTGATTCGTGAAGTGGTTTTGCGCATATAGTGGTATTTTAATGCCAAAATTTGCGGAATTTTTTTCTTTGTTAGTTGTGTACCACACTCCTTGTTCAGTCGTGTGCGTTATGCTTAATATCTTCTAGTTGCCTTGAACTCTATTGATATTTTCATATCATCTCGGTGAATTGCATCCTTTAATCTTGGTTTATTCCATTTTGGTACTATTTTGGATTATTATCATTCTCCATTATAGTACTGACTTGTGTTTTATATCAATCACAGGATGGCACCACCACGCCGTTCTGAGGAGGACATACCACCTGAACTTGGGGCTGCTTTGGCAAGTATTGCAAATGCTTTGGGCACTATGCAGCAGAACCAGCAGCGCTTCGAGGAAAGCGTGAGGAGGAATGAGTTTGTTCCGCTACCTCCACCTCCCAAGCGAGGAGACATCAAGAGTTTTCTCAAGTTCAACCCACGCCAATTTGAGGTGTCTGATCAGCCACTTGATGCGGATGATTGGCTTCGTGAAGTGTCAAGGTTGCTGATGACTGCGGATGTTCCCGAGCAAGAATGGGTCAAATGTGCCACTCACCTTCTGAAGGGAGATGCAGCTCTCTGGTGGGAAAATTACCTCAAGGTCTGGTTTTCAGCCTACTTGGGAGCAATTCACTGCTGCTTTCAAAGAGCAATATCTGTCAGAAATTGTCATGGAAAGGATGAAGGAAGTGTTTCTCAACCTCAAGTAGGCCACTGATAATGTCAACACCTACATCAGAAACTTCATGAATCTTTCTCGGTATGGTGGCGATGAGATCTCTGATGACAAGAAGAAGCAAAAGAGGTTTCGGCAAGGCCTCAATGCTTCCATCAAATATGCAATCACTCATGCAAGGCCGACGTCTTTTCTGGAACTCCAACACACAGCTCTGCAGGAAGAAGCAAGTAGGCAAGTGTTTGAGGAGTCAAAGAAACACAGCCGTGATACAGCAAGCTCTTCTGCTATGACAGCTCCTTCTAAGCGTCGTGTCTGGGTTCCTGACACCCCACCGTCGCTCCCTGCTCCACCAAGACCGTCAAGCTACGCACCAAGGCCACCAAACTCCTTCACTGCGGCTCCCAAGGGCTACAACCACAACTACCCTGGAGCGCCTGGCGGAGTCCCTGGCTACGTTGCTCCACGTCCACTTGGTGCTTGCTATACTTGTGGAAACACTGGGCATCAGCACTGGAATTGTCCAATGAACAACAAAGCTGTTCCACCACCACCTCCAAGACCTGCGACAAGTTCTCCTATGATTCGTGCACCTCCACCTCGGGCTCTCAACATCAACACTAAGCCTGGGTCTACGGTTGCTCGTGCCAACTGTGTCAACGTCGCTCAAGCTGAGTATGCACCTGGAGTTGTCATGGGTATGCTTCCTGTTAACTCAGTTCCTGCACGAGTTTTGTTTGATTCTAGTGCTTCGCATTCTTTTGTTTCTCACAAGTTTGCAAATGAGAATGAGTTAGCAATGGATCCTCTCCCCAAGCGTTTAATGGTTCTTTCTCCTGGAGCAACAATGGCATCTTCTAAAATCAGCCATAACAATCAAATTGAGATTGGTGGTTCTTCGTTTCCGGCTTCCTTAATTATTCTGGGCAATTCTGACATTGATGTTATCTTGGGCATGGATTGGTTAACAGCAAATGCAGCTGTGATTGATTGTGCTGAACGTTCGGTTTCTCTGAAAATTCCTTAAGGCCATATAGTCTATTCTCCAAGTCTGACTCCTGCAATTCAGCTTTATTCTTTGGCGGCTCTGAATGATGATGCTATGGAAGGTATTCAGAGTGTTCCTGTAGTCTGTGAGTTTCCAGATGTCTTTCCTGAAGAGTTGCCAGGTATGCCTCCGGATCGTGAGGTTGAGTTTGTCATTGAACTTGAACCTGGTACCGCTCCTATCTCCAAGCGGCCTTATAAAATGGGTCCTGCTGAGTTGGCTGAACTCAAACGTCAGCTGGATGAACAAGAGAAGTTGGGTTTCATTCAGCACAGTACTTCTTCTTGGGGTAGCCCAACCATCTTTGTGAAGAAACGAGACAAGACTGATAGACTTTGTGTTGACTATCAGGCACTCAATGCTAAAACAATCAAGAATAAATATCCCCTTCCGTGGATTAATGATCTCTTCGATCAGCTAGCTGGAGCTATGGTATTCTATAAGCTTGATTTGAGAAGTGGTTATCATCAAATCAAGATTCGCAAGGAAGATGTTCCTAAAACAGCTTTCACCACCCGCTATGGCCTGTATGAGTACACGGTCATGTCTTTCGGTCTCACCAATGCACCTGCCACCTTCTCGAGGCTTATGAACTCGGTTTTCATGGAGTATCTTGACAAGTTCGTTATGGTCTATCTGGATGACATTCTAGTCTATTCTAAGTCAAAAGAAGAACATGAAGAACACCTTCGGTGTGTCCTAAACAAGCTTCGTGAGAACCGCCTGTATGCAAAGTTCTCCAAGTGTGAGTTTTGGCTGCCTCAAGTCACCTACCTTGGTCACGTCATCTCTGCCAAGGGATTGTCGTCAACCTAGAAACTATTAAGACAATCATGGACTGGCTTCCACCCATAAATGTCAAAGAAGTCCAGAGTTTCCTTGGTTTGGCTAGTTACTGTCGTCGATTCGTTCAATACTTCTCAAAGATTGTGAAGCCTCTTACCGATCTCCTCAAGAAAGGCAAGAAATATCTTTGGACTCCTGCATGTCAAGCAAGCTTTGAAACACTCAAAGAGAAGCTCACTTCCACACCAGTCTTGGTTCCTCCAGATACATCAAAGCCTTTCCAGATTTTCTGTGATGCTTCATTGCAAGGATTGGGTGCGGTCCTTATGCAAGAAAAGCAAGTTGTTGCTTATGCCTCTCGATAGTTGAAGACGCATGAGATCAACTATCCTACACATGACCTCGAACTCGCAACAGTTGTCTTTGCTTTGAAAGTATGGAGGCATTACTTGCTTGGCAATCGTTGTGAGATCTTTTCTGATCACAAGAGTCTGAAGTATATATTCACACAGCCTGATCTCATCCTTCGTCAGAGGAGGTGGATTGAAACAATCAATGATTTCGATTTGACCATCAACTACACTCCGGGCAAAGCCAATGTCATGGCCGATGCTCTCAGCCGAAAAGCTTATGTCAACAACCTCATGGTGGAAGAACAACAGCCTCTCTTGTGCGAGGAATTCCGCAAGCTCAACCTTGAAATTGTGGATCAAGGGTATCTTCTGAACCTTCTAGCAACACCTCTCTTGGAAGAAAAGGTCTGTTCCATTCAGCTTGGTGATCCTTACACTAAAAAGATCATTTCCAACATTCAGCTCCCGAAGTATGAGTCTTTCCACGTAGATGACCAAGGAACTATTTTCTTTGAACACCGGATGTTTGTTCCGAACTACCCGGGTTTAAGAGAGCAAGTTCTCAAGGAGGCGCATGATTCTGTCCTTTCTATCCACCTTGGCAGCACTAAGATGTACATGGACTTGAAAACACAATATTGGTGGCCTGGTTTGAAACGATATTGTGCCAAGTATGTCTCGGAGTGTGATGTTTGTCGCAGAGTTAAAGCTGTCCATCAGAAACCTTCCGGTCTTCTACAGCCATTGAAGCCTCCGGAATGGAAATGGGAGAAAGTAGAGATGGACTTCATCACTGGTTTTCCAAGGTCGCAGAAGGGCAACAATGCAATATTTGTTGTCATTGACAGGCTTTCCAAAGTAGCTCACTTCTTTCCCGTCAAGGAAACAATTTCTGCAATTCAGTTGGCTGAGCTCTATATCAACAGAATTGTCTCTCTGTATGGAGTTCCTCTTGAGATCAGTTCAGACCGTGGAAGCATCTTCACTTCCAAGTTCTGGGGAAGTTTCCAAAATGCTTTGGGAACAAAATTGAACTTCAGCACAGCTTACCACCCTCAGTCGCAAGGACAAGTTGAAAGGATCAATCAGATTTTGGAAGATATGCTCCGTGCTTGCGTTATCTCTTTCGGCATGAAGTGGGAATAATGTCTTCCTTATGCTGAATTCTCTTACAACAACAGCTTCCAGAAAAGTCTAAAGATGGCACCATTTGAGGCTCTCTATGGTCGCAAATGCAGAACTTCGATTGGTTAGTCGGGCGCAGGTGAAAGAATATTGTTTGGCCCCGACATTGTAACTCAAGCGGAGGAGAAAGTTCACATCATTCTCGAAAATCTGAAGATTGCTCAAAGTCGCCAGAAGAGCAATTACGACAGAAAGCACATGGACATGGAGTATGTCCCTGGTGATCTCGTTTACCTTCGTGTCACTCCCATGAGAGGCACGCACCGCTTTGGTATAAAAGGAAAGCTGGCTCCTAGATACATCGGTCCTTTCAAAATTCGTGGAAGAAGAGGAGAAGTTGCTTATGCTCTTGAGCTCCCTGAACAACTCAAAGTCCATGATGTTTTCAACATCTCTCAACTCAAAAAGTGCTTCAAGGATCCCGGCAGGACCGTGGACCATGAACTCATCAACCTCCAAGAAGATCTGTCTTATCAAGAACACCCCATAAAAAATCTTGAAGTCGCAGAAAGAAGGACTCACAACAAGTCCATCAAGTTCTGCAAGGTGCAGTGGTCGCACCATTCCGTTGATGAAGCCACTTGGGAACGTGAAGACGAGCTCCGTGCCAAGTATCCTACCCTCTTTGAGTCTTCTTCTTCTTCCTAGAATCTCGGGGCGAGATTCCTGTTTAGTGGGGGAGAGTTGTAGCATCCCAATTGTCTAACAATTGTAATGCTACTTGGTCTAGTAAGATATTGGCTACTTCCTACATATAAATGTTGCATCATAATTATATCATGCTCATGTCATCATGCCACCTTGCATTTGAGCATCATATAAAACCCTGTTTCTTTGGTTCTTCTCTCATATGCATTATTAATTGTATTTGCCTTTTGATATTGTATTTGGCTATTGATATATTGATTAAATGCCCAAGTTGAGTTGGGGGCATATCTTTTTATTCCACTCTACACCTTTCTTTGTCACCACCTTATAATTCCACCATTCCATTAATCCATGAGCTTGTATCTCTTTACTTTTGATTTTATGCTAGCTCATGTGAATGGGGCGGATCTAATCCAACTATCTCTTGCTTGGCCTTTAGTTCCACTTCTTGGGAATGCATCAGAACAATGCCATTTTATTATTTTGTTTTCACCAAATAAATCAGGGCATTTATTATTTTGCATGGGCCATGCAACCATCATCACCACCTTTAGCTCCTTTGTTTTCTCTTTGTTTAGTGGATCTTTCTTTGTGGGACCCTTTCCACCTCTCTCCACCATGTCCTTGTCCCAACAAAACCATTTCTCCAACAAGCATGTTCATATGGGGTTCTCTTTTTATTTAATTTTAAACCTCTCTCTCTTTCTCTCTCTCTTGTTTTGTTTCCTTACCAACAACTTGTGCTCATCCACCAAGCCCTCTCCTCACTCCCTAGCTAGCCCTGTTCCATTATTCAAAATATGCAAAAACTCCCAAAAAGGGGTATTTTTGGGCCTGCTTAAATCTGCAACAAAACAAAAATCAAAACAGTTAATAAAATAAAAAGAAATAAAAAGAGAGAAGCCTTACCTGAGCCCAGCAGCAGCCCTTCCTACATGGTCGCAGCCCAGCAACACATCCGGCCCGCCTTCCTTTCCTCCTGGGCCATTTCTTCTCTTCCCCGGCCCGTACCTCTTCGCGACCAGGCGACGCCCCCCTGTTCCTCTTCTTCCCCCGTCTGACGCCGTTCGCCCGCTCCCTCTCAGCAGCAGACGGAAAACAGCTGCGCGGCAGGTGGCCGTCCTTCGCCGTCAGCTCGCGCCACCACACGCCAGCCCTCCTCCTTATCCTCACGCCGAGCCGCCTTTTTCCCTAACCCTAGCCACCTGCTCCGTTCCCCTCTTCCTCTTCTCCGCGTGCCACCGCCAGTCTGAGGGCCACGTCGCCGCTGCCGCCCTCGCCGGTGACCGGGAACACGCCGGGGAGCGTCGCCGCAGACCGTGGAGTCGATCCCGCCCGCTGGGAGATGCCAAGCTCGCCGCAGCCGCCCCTCGCCAGCGAACAACACACCACCGCAGCAGCCCCGCCGTCCCCCTCCGCTCCGACTACCTCCTGCCCCGATTCCGGTGGGAATCGATCAAGGTGAGCACACCCCCGCTCCTCTCCCGTTCTCCCCCCACACCGCGTGCCTAGTGCCGCCCATTTGTGACCCCCGCCGGTGATCTGCCCCGCCGGCGAGCAGCCAGGTCTGCGTGCCCCCCTCTGTCCCCGCGACGCCCCGACCAGTGCAGCCCGCCGGCGCCGATCCTTCCTGAATAAGACCCGTAGCTGGAGCTGCCCTCTTTCTATTTCGCTTTTACGACAAGACGTATCTCGCCACGGATGCGACGCCACCCTCGCCGGAAAATATCACCGTCGACAGTCGTCGTCGAGATTCAGAGAACAGCGTCAGATGCAGTTTTGAGCTCGCGTGGCAGTTTTGCGAAAAGCCCCCCTCCCCCCCGCAACTTCGGTCGATCACGCCTAGGTCCCTCGCTGCCCCAGCGACCCCACTAGTCAGCCTCGATAAAGAATTGCAAGAAAGCCCCCAACTTTCCGGGCCTCAACCCGCACTCCCCTCGCTGCGCCGCGTGGCCCACCCTAGCTCGCTGGCCCCGACTGTCACCCGCAGCAGCTAGCTAAGCCGCGGTGGCAAAAGTTTTCCGCGCGCGTGGCCCCAGTCAGCGGTTGGCCCACCCGTCAGTGGCTATGGCTGGGTCGAGCTGGGTGACAAAAGTTTGCCCTGTTGTCTGTTTTATTTAGACCTTTTTCAAAATTGATTTAAATTCAAATTCCAATCAGATTTAAATAACTTTTCAAATATAAATCCAAATAATACAAATAATATATGTTTTTGAATCAAAAAAATGTGAGGAATTCAAATATGCCATTCCAAAATAATGTTTGAACACTTTAAGTTTTCGAGATGACTAAAATTACAATAAAATGCCCTTTTCTTAATAAATTAATAACTTTAATTCTATAACCCCAAATTTGGCAAATAATATGTCTAAATCGATCAGCGCGACGAGCTCGTTCTATATATGCAGTCCTTGTTCTGAATTGAAGCATGCATCATGTCATTCTTACAAATCTGAACTGCTTATGACAACAAAATGGGACCAAATAAATAATAAAATGCTTTATTCTTATATTCCACACCTCACCATGCCATGCTACTTTAATGCCATGTAACTGGTACATCATTCATCATGGCATGCTTGTTTGCTTGTCGCATTTTAATTCATATGCTTGTGCACTTTATTTATGTTGGCCCTTGTTTGTTTGGTTCTTCTTCAAATAGACGCCCAACAGGAGAATTACCAGGAATCACAGGAGTACTACCCAGATCCATCTCTCGCTTCAACTGAGCAGCCAGGCAAGCACTACCACATGCTTGCATACATACAGTACCTATTGCCTCTATCTTATTCTTGCATCATTGAGTCGCATTGCATTAAATTGAATCCCAAGTACTGCATAGCCTTTACTTTTAAACCCCACCAAAGCTTGTTCCTCCATCCCATGAGCCATTACTACAGGAGTTGTTTGAGCCATGCGAGTCGTAGAAAAGCATGAGTAGGGTATGTGAGTGTCTGATGAACAATGAGGTACCTAAACAACATAACCTGAGTAGTAATGGGATAACTAATGAAAGAGGCACCGGTGAGCAACATCTGCTATTTGGTTTTTCATGCTCACTTGTGTCCCGTAGGACCCCGAGTACTTGATTCCTATTCCTTGTTTATTCGCACTATCCACATCCGGGAGGCCTTATGGACCCCCCTGAGCCAGAGCTTGATTCATTCTTATTTCTTGGGGCCACAAAGTAGTTTGGGGCTTTGTTACTATCCTGTACTTATGCCATGCATTACTGCTTTATTAAGATTGTGCGTGGAGCACCTGTACTGTTTTGGATGCGGAGTGTTTTCGCGGTATCGACAAGCCCAGTCACACTTTTGGGTTCCCAGTCGTTTACAGCCATTGACGCAAACCTTGGGTCCGTCTCGGAGCCGGCCAACTTTGTTGCGGGTAGCTTAATGGGGTGGCCCCCTGAAATATTTCTGAATCCTGTGATCGCTTTGTCATGAATGCCTCGTTGGGTTTTGAGTTGGTTTTTCCGAGGTTGATCGAGTGTGTGTTGCTATTCGTGCACCTCTGCAGGGTAAATCTTTCTGAAAGCCGTGTCCGTGGTTATGGACGACTTGGAGCATAGTTTCTCGATCATAGACAAGTATAACTAAAGTACCGCTTTTAATTTGACTAAGAACTTGACTAGTAAGTAGTGCAACACTCATGGAATGGTTAATAAAACTGCCAACGGATGATGGGGGTTGTTCGTCCGCTTCCTCGTTGGTAAGCGAGGAGGAGGATGGATCTGTTAATTATACTGTTATAACTGTTGTTCGTAATTAACGGACATCCGTCTATCATTGGTTAGGCGGATGGTTAGCGAGTATCTATAGAATTGCTAGATATTATCTTTTACTGCAAATGCGTCACCCCAGGTTGTGTCCCCTTTAGCGGCATAAAGACTTGCTGAGTACCCCTAGGGTCTCACACGATAAATTGTTTGATTCAGATGAACAGGTGTACCCGCAAGATGGATACTGGGTGGAGGAGACAGATGATGTTGGCAACGATCATTCGGTGTAGAGATTCCGGGAACGGGGATCCGTGAGATCTGTGGGCGGGATGTGTTTATTTATGGGGCATCTTATGCCGATTTGCTTCTTATCCGTATTCGGATCTTGTTTTCCGCTTCCGCCTGATACTCTGATGTTTGTTGTATGAGGAGCTATTCTAAATTATTATCTCTATCTAGGATATTTGAATCTTGCCGTATGGCATTGCAATATTTCTATTTCTTTTAGATGGAATGGCTCTGAGGACTGTTGTATGTGGCTTGCATACATACTCATTTGTGTATGTAGTTGATCCCTTCGCCTGCCGATTACGCCGCTCGTTCTTGTCCCGATGTCTGAACGTGGTTAGGACGGCCGAAAGGTCTACCGTGAGTGGCCCTGGGCCCCACCGTACTATTTTAACCTCTTTCGTTCATCCAGGCATGTAACTAAGAGCGTAATTTACCGAGGTAGTTACACGGGAGCAATTTGCAAGACTTCACCAAGCTAGCGCAATCAAGAAAGGTGTTCCATCTTGAGGTGGAAAAGATCGTTATCATCAAGCTCAACTTGAATATGCTCAAGGCAAATGTGTGTTCTTAATAGGGTTTCTTTCTTACCGGTCTCATGGTGTTAGTTGGGGAGACCGGTTTATAGGATAGGTAACAGTACTATTAAGAGGGGCTCTCGAGTGATTAACTTGATCATATCTTTCGGAGAGAGGTCAAACCTTTGCATACTTGGTATCATATTTCTTGGTTGTTATTTGTATCTTATCCATGTGAGGTTCTTGAGCTTGTGGTAATATTCATAACAAGCTCTAGGTCATCGAAAACGGATTTCATATGTATTCTCTATTGCGTTTTCGATGTTGGAGGTTTTACCGGTTTGTCTTTTAGAGATTGGTAAAAACTTCCATTATTTGGTTCTTATCCATGAGAGGATTTATAGCTTGTGTTAATCTTCATGACAAGCCCAAGTTCATCGAAAACGGATTTTATATGCATTCTCTATTGCGTTTTCAATGTTGGAGGTTTTACCGGTTCGTCTTTTTGAGAGAGGTCAAACCTTTCGTTATTTGGTTCTATCCTCCCTTGCTGAACTATGATGGTTCCCTGTATTATCTTGTATAGTTTGTTGTCCTCTTTAAAACAAGCCCAAGATCATCAAAATCGGAGTCTGGATGCAAAAGTTATGGTTGTTTTTGTATTGCTGTTTCTATCAGTTTTGCCTTGGCCGGAATGTCCGGGGTGAAAACGGCGGACACTCCAGTATCACGCAGAAACCTCAGTTTTCAGTCGTATGGTTGCCATTCTGTATGCCATATCAGAAACCACCCGGAAACTGGCTGGAATGTCTGGCGTGTGCGCTCGAGAGCTCCAACGGTTGGATTTTGGAGGACCTATATAAGGGGCCCTTCTTCCCTAACGGTTGGATAACCTTTCTTGCAAGTTTTCCCCTCCATTGTTGACCTTCTTAAGCTTGATATCCCTCAATCCCTCCCTTGATTCTTGCATATTCTTGAGGGATATAAAAGAGGAGATCTAGATCTACAACCCCACCAATCAATATCTCCTCTAAGTGAGGAGAACATCTTGGGATCTAGATCTTGAAGTCTTGTGTGGATTTTCTCCATTATTCTTCCTCTATTATTCCTCCATAAGCTTTTGTATCTTTGGTGGAATTTGGGACAGAAGGACTTGAGAACTTCTTGTGTTCTTGTCATTGCATTGGGTGCATCGGTTTGAGTTCTTTACGGAGGATTTGGTTGGTGAAAGTGAGAAGCTTTTATCTCTTGGGTCCTTAGAACCCTAGACGATTTAGTTGTTTTGCAGGTTTGTGGATTACTTGGGGCCTCCAATTAAATTGTGGAGATTTCCCCAAGCTTGTTTGTTTGGAGCCTCCAATTAAGTTGTGGAGAAGTGCCCTAATCTTGTGAGAGGTTCCAGATAGCCACCGACAAGTGCACCGATAGTGGAAGTGTGGATCGATCTCGTTGGGGTGAGATTCATAGGAGAACAAGGGAGGCCTTTTGTGGCGTTGGTGGTTTGATACCACCCTCTCTCCAAACGAGACGTACTCCATTGTTGGGAGGAACTCAGTAAAACATCGTCGTCTCCGCGTGCATCGATTATCTCTATACCCGAGATCTTACTTATGCACCTTACTTTGTGATAGCCTTCGTGCTTGAAGTCTATATCTTGCTATCTCATAGGTGTGTGTCTTGCTTAGCATAAGTTGTTGGTGCACATAGGTGAACCCTAGTTGTTCTAGGTTTTGTGCTTGACAAAGTAAACGCTAGTTTAATTCCGCCTTTATTGAGCCCCGATCGTAAAAGTTTTTAACCGCCTATTCACCCCCTCTAGGCGACATCCTTGTCCTTTCGACAAAGAAACAGCGATTGCCGCCGCTGCTGGAGGACCCCGCCTCATGGTTGTTGCAGGTGGGGCAGTCGAACCAGCCCATGTTGCCTCCTTTCGCCATTGGAGCTATAGGGATTAGCTAAGGTTTCATGTGCGTGCGTGGGGTGGAAGCTTCGAGTGGGAATAGGAGTGAGGATAGTGACATTGGGTGGATGATGTCGGTCCCCATTAAAAAGGACCACGCCGGTCCACCCCCTCTGTCGCTGATGCGTCGGCCTCGCGATGACCAGGGGAGGACATGCGCGGGCATGCCGGCTATCTGTGTTCCCGTAAAGCCAACCCAAATTTGGGCTGGAAGTGAGGGTGAAACGTACATAATCTGAGCCCATGTCAATTTGCGGTGCCCCGTTGGATCATGTCCTCTGTCCATTCGGACAAAATCGGACAGCCCTGGTCCATATGCGAGGCACCGTTGGAGTTGCCCTAACTACCATGATTTCTCTTACGTTCCCAACCTTGGTCAGAACCCTAAATTCTCTCTTGTTGCCACCCCTTAACGGTATTAGCCTATAAGAGGATAAGAGTAAAGTTTGGAAGTCTTCATTTGTCTTTTGTTTAGAATATGGTTTCATTTGTATAAAAATAAAAATTTCATTCACAATGAACACTCGATCCGTCGACATATTGTCAATACCGAGAACTATTTGAAAACTCTTAGTACCATTTTCTAAAATATGCATGATTATCGTAATTGATCAAACTCTACAATTATGCATGCCTAAACTTTGATCATGTTTAGATAAAAAGATCACATCAACAAGACATGTAATTCACCACAACCCCTTCTGAAGTAGCGGGTGTGGTGCGGCAATCCATGCTAGCTCATAAAACATCACACGATAACATTTTCTGCACGCCAGCAAGATCCGGCCTGAGAGAAAAAGTCCCCTCTCCTCTCCCCTCTCTCTCCCCTATAGCTGTGCTCTCCTCGCCGGCCTCCGGGCCTCCCCTGGTGCCTCTCCGCCGGAATAGCCGGCTGGAGCAGGTTTGGGGCGGCACCGTAGTTTGTAGGGTAGGTTTTCTTGGCATCTTGCCGATAGTGGGCCTCGTGCCCGGTCGTGGAGATCTGGATCGTGGTGACCGCATCCAGGCACTAGGGTTCATCCTCATGGCGCTCGAGCTTCTCTGGCCGGAGTTTGACGCGGTGGTGGCGACCACCACTTTCTCAAATAAGGTCACGTTTTGCCTCCTCCTCATCTTCGTCTCTAGGCTCTCCCATCTCCCTCTGGCCGGTAGTGGTTGCGAGGGGATCAAAATGGTAGGGTCCTAGGCGAGAGGAGCTGGTGGCGGCGGGAGATCCTCCGCTCGTGCGGGTGTGCGCGCCGCCGGACGATCGTCGGTCTCGCTGGAGCTGCTCATCTCTTCTCTTCTGCCCGGCCGTGCCGGCAAGGGGATGCAGGAGGATGGGCTTAGGCGAGAGGGCGGCTCCCTTTCCCCTTGCACTCTGCGTCTTCTCCGTGCAGGTGGCCTTCGTCAGCCCTCCTTCCTCTTGTCCGGCCATGGCGGCGAGGGAGAGGACGAGTGCTTCTCGAAGTTCCTCTCTGCGTGGAGAGGCGCTGGGGAGATCTTGAAGCTTCTACTCCCTGTGGCAGATTCCAAGCGGCGGCCAGGCGTCGTCGCTATCCTTGGTCAGGAGCCTGACCCCGCCTCGCCCGGCAGCAGAGCTGTCTGCCGGTGCTCTGTCTACCTCCTTCGGAGGCCTATCTCCGACCTCAGCGTGGCTTTCCCTGCTGCATCCAAGCCAAGTGGTTTCGTCCCCGGACTGGATTGCGGTGGTCGCGGTTGCAGGTTGTTCGTCGCTGGTGTGCATGTACTCGATCGTGTTTTCGAGTTTTTTTCTAGGGTGTTCTGTGTAAAAGTGCATGTCCTGGCTGTCTGTTGTGTTTCTAGCAGGGACTTTTATGTAATTGCACACCCACCGCCAAAGAAATGAAGCTTCTGGTCCTTCGGAACCTTACCGTTCAAAAAAGATGCTAGCTCATAAGTACGTAGTAGTTTTAAATGACATGTGCTCAACGTTAAGAACTAATATACCAAGTGCAACTGGTAAGCCCGCTGTGGGTCTAGATTCAGCAATTATTAACATGGGATGTTGCAGTCTGTCATTAACAGACCTTCATCGTACATGGTCGCCATTATAGTCAGGTTGTCTGTTTGGAGTTGTCCCAAAGAAAAATAAGTACTCCCTCGGTCCGAATTAATTGACGCGGACACTGTGTTAATTCATTTTTACAAAAAAAAATCCTTCCTAATTCAAATCCTTTTGATAATTAGACCAAATCAAAGATTCGTCTTCTTCAAATCAGGGCCGACGGCGTGCCGACCACAACTCCTCGGCGAGGGGGATTCCGTCGCCGCTCCGCTCGCAGTTGGAGGTCTCCCGCGGAGGGCTCATGCTGGCCGGCTGGCCGCTTCCCCACCCCTGCCCAGGCCGGCATCGTGGGCAACCTCATCAAGCTCTTGACGGCGCCTCCATCATCGAGCACGGCTGCCGTATGCCGTCGATCTTTGAGCTCTCCTTCCTAGAAACCCATTCCGGTGCCGCTCCGCCGCCGTCGGCCGCGCTCGCCGCTGCCCCATCCGCGCCCCTCCGCACCGTGGTCCGAGACATCGCCTGCGCCTTCCCAGGACACACCATTGCCTCGTTTGGAGATGACATGCAATTCTCGGTGAGATATTACTGCCCTAATTGACGCATTAATTAAGGCCTGAATTAATCACGGAGTACGTACAATTCTCGGTGAGATATTACTGCCTTAATTGACGCCTTAATTAACGCCTGAACATCTGCAAACCTCAATTAACGCCTGAATTCCTCAATTAACACCTGGATTGAAGAAGTTCCAATACTGTGCTTGGTTTCTAATCGCACCAATCGACATATTTTGACACCTAAATGCATGCACACGATGACAGTCCATGGGCTGAAGAACTGGCAATAGCTGGATTTTTAAAAGTGGTGTAGATCCTATAGAACCAGTACAGTACCATTACATCATATAGATTTGTGTGCATTGCCATGACAGAATATATTGTTAACGGATGGACAATAATCATTTTATTTCTCTAGTTCTAGCTGTTAGAATTGGTACCCCATGATCAGTATCATTACAACATGGATACACATTCTCAGCTTGTAATAAAGCACTCAACATGGACTGTATTTTCACAGAATTGGTATTTCATGATCAATACCAGAATTCTTGAAAAGCAAGTGTACATAAACAGTCTAATGATGTACCAGTACCTAATCCGTACCACTACTAGTACAAGATGGACAAGCAACACAAAATAGCTAGAGTATAATTGTGCTAATAGCTCAACTAGATTTCCTAATTTTGGGATATATATATCAACACTGATCAAACAACATAGTTTAGCAGAGTTACCAATTTAGCTAAGCATCTTCATTATCATACTTTTCTAATTCAGAGTTACATCATCATTTGATTGTACTGCAGGTACATAGAAATATCTTGAGCCTGTGACACGTCACACATCAATCCAGAAGAGGATAGAGGAATGGACCTGGATCTAAACGTCTGACTGGAGGAGGAGGAGGAAGGATGGATGGACCTGGATGTCGACGTCAGATTAGAAGAAGAAGAAGAAGAACATGGTGCACAACCCGATCATATATCCGAAGAACATATTGCACAACCAGATCATATATCCGAAGAAGAACATGTTGCACAACCAGATCAAATATCCGAAGAAGAACATATTGCACAACCAGATCATATATCCAAAGACGAACATGTTGCTCAGCGGCACCATAGAGATCTGCCAGAGAGTCACAAATTCATAGCATATATTGCATTGAAAGCACTCAGCAAAGGTAGACCAATTGAGAAGGCTGATAAAGAACTTGTTGCTCAACTTTTGAAAACAAGTCTTAGAACTGTTGAAAAGACCTGGAGGAAGGCAATAGAACAAGAAACACATGGAGAAGAAGTTGTTTTTTTCAAATAAAAGAAAGGGTAGATGTGGTTGAAAGAGGAAAGAGCTTAATCTCTCTGAAAGGGTGCGTCAGGTTGAACTAAACAAAAGGGGTACATTGAGAGCGCTAGCAAGATCTCTTGGTGTCCCTTATAGTACATTACAGAGAAGGTTAACATGGGGTGAATTAAGACGCCACACAAGCAGCCTTAAACCGTTTCTGTCTCTAGAAAACAAGATCAAACGGCTAAAGTTTTGCATTTCAATGGTTGATGAAACAACAACATCGAAAGCAATGCCTTCCTTCAATAATATGGAGAATATAATTCACATTGATGAAAAATGGTTTGATATGACCAAGAGAAACAGAACATATTACCTCCTTCCAGAGGAAGAAGATCCTCTCCGCACTGTTCAAAACAAGAACAATATCAGGAAGGTTATGTTCTTAACCGCGGTTATGAAACCCAGACATGATGAGCAAGGGAATGTAACCTTTGATGGAAAGCTAGGAATATGGGCATTTGTCATGGATAGTGCAGCTAAATATAACCTTTAATGGAAAGCCAGGAATATGGGCATTTGTCACAGATAGTGCAGCTAAATATAACCTTTGATGGAAAGCTAGGAAGATAGGAATAATCTTCATTCAACAAGACAATGCAAGAACGCATGTCCTGCCAGATGATCCTGCTTTTATAGCCGTTGTGCAAGCTTCGGGACTGGATATCAGGTTGACTTACCAACCTCCAAATTTGCCTGATATGAATGTCCTAGATCTTTGCTTTTTCAGAGCAATCCAGTCCCTGGCATTTGAGAGTGCACCTAACACTCTCAAAGAACTGATATAATCTGTTGAACAAGCTTACGATTCCTATGACACGAAGAAGCTTGCGAAAGTGTTTATAACCCTACAATCTGTCTTGCTGGAGGTTATGAAGGAAGAAGGAGGAAACAAAAACAAGGCAGCCCACATGGGAAAGGATAAACTCTAAAGGGAGGGAATGCTACCGGACACTCTAAAAGTTGATGGAGAACTCTACCGAAAAACCTTGGATCTGATAGCTGACTATGAGCAACAAGTCATAGCACCAGCTCAAACAACAGCTCGAAAAGCACGCAGAACAGCCCCCCAAGTAATTTTGGATGATCAGACAATGATCCTAGAAAATATATATCTGACATGGTTGGATGACCCATCAAGCCTTGTCCGTAGAAGGCATCAAGTCAGCAGTGTATGTCAAGATAGGCGAATTAATCTCAAGCTGGTCACTAAAGAAGAAGCTCAAGCTAGTCAAAAAGAGAAGCTCATCTAGTCACCAAAGGATAAGCTCAAGCCAATTGCTTTGTAATTGTGTATAATATATGTCATGTGTGTACATTCATGTGTGTACTATCTGTCATGTGTGTACTATTTAGCACAATATATTACCTCATATATTACAACACATACTTTATATTGGCAGTATACATTTATCAGAAATTAATTATTCCACAGTCATTTGCATAGAGTAAATAAAATAAAGATAGTATGTCATCAAGTATGAATCTCACTCACCTCACAGTCATTTGTAGTTGCATTCAATTTGAAACGGTGGATATAAATCCTTGTGGTATCTTTGCACCAAAACCAAGGAACCAAGGAGTACATGTTTGAGATTTTCTTGTCAGGAACCAAGGAGTAAGAGGATTTTCCATCTCCAGCACACATAAATAAAGGATAATTCAGAAACATCGTTTAGTAGACTATTATTCTGTCACATTCCTAAAACTTTAAATACGAAGGGAACAAACCATTCCTAAGATAGACAAAGGACTGATGGCACATTTGCAGAGATGCAATGACTGACAAAAAAGGACAGCCACCTGATTACATTACTCTAGAAATTATTATTCTCCATGTTTAGTTAGACTGGAAACCTGAGCTTATTTAGTCTAGACTAGCCTGTTGAGGTCTACCCTTCACCTGACCCAAAATCTGCAGCAGATCAGAAGCAGATTTAACTGAGAATTTCCCTCCGTTAGTCCAACGCCACTTAAGCCTGTTAGGAAAACCCAGCTGAAGGTGGACGGAGGATACCTTCTCTCAAAATTTCAGCAAATTCAAGCGGAGCAGCCGGCAGGATGTCACACTTTAAGGCACAGGAGATGGAGTAAACGCATAAAGCTAAGTCCAGCCAGATGGTCTAGACTCTACGGTTCATAAGTTATACATCACGGATTCTACACCGTTCCTCTGAGTAGAATATGCATAAGATGCACAACCAAAATAATATGGAAACACTCTCACCTCATATATGCTTAAGCCATGCATTTCTGAATAGCAAAGTGATGGCAGATCCACAAACAACCCAGATCTTCTCACCCTTACTCAGAAACTGAAGCCTGTACACAATTGAAAAGATACTCTAAGAATATGTTGTATTTAACAAAGAAAGCTCAGTTTCTTGACAATGAAAATGAAGATACTACTCTAAGCTCGGTAAGTATGAAGGAGATTCTGGCTACTAATCTAAGGAAAAAAAAGATCAAACTAAACTGTGAAGACTTCCCAAGACAAGTCTATAAAAATGGCGAATAAATAATAGGCAAACCGAGTGCCAAATAATTTAGCCCATAAGGGCAAGGAGCTGTTCAGATCTAGTGAGCCAATAAGAATTATTATTCATTAGCACCAACTATTCGACAACATAATGAGCCAAATTACTTCCGATGGTTATTGTTCAGAGTTAATCACCATATGAAGATATTGTATTGGTACTTTGAACGAAATGATAAAGAGATTTGTTCAGAGCTAATAAAATGATTTGGTATCCCGATAAACTGTCCATGAAACGTGATACAGAAGTTCTTCCTCACTTCTTGCTTTCATAGTTTAACATATAAATAAAGGATTTTCCATCTCCTTTGAACTAAATAAGCAGATAAATTCTAACTCTGCAATTTCTAACATTTAGACAATCTGCAGGGAACTAGGAAGTACATCATATTCTTACACTTAAACAAGTGGACGTCAAGTAAAACCTGACTTTAACAAGTGGACATCAAGACATATTCTTACACTTAAAGGAAATTGCTAGGAAGTACAGCATATTCTTACACTTAAACAAGTGGACATCAAGTAAAACCCGACTTTAACATGACTTTAACCTGACTACTAGGAAGTACAACATATTCTTACACTTAAAGGAAATTGCTGAGGGCGCTTCACTGGTGAGATTATCATATTTTGCAGAGCTGCAGAAGAGTTGTTCAAGTTGGCTCCAAAGACAGAACGCAGCGGCTGTCTGGATCTCATATCCATTAGAGGTGCTGCAGTATGACTAGGAGATCCTGCAGACAGTTCAAATGGACTAGAGGTCTGGGGTCTTTGCCTTGGCTGTGCAGCCCACCCCTCGTCTCTACGCCCCGGGGTTTCAGGAGGATCAATCGATCCTACAACCAGTGAATGAGTTGTTTTTGTGGAGACCTAAAACAATTTGAATAGCTTGTAGAAAGCACCTGCCGCACAAGGATGACGGCAGCAGCACCTGCGGCGCGGACGGTGTCGACGACGACAGCAGCAGCACCATGGTGGCCATGGAGGTCATCCGGCTAAAGCAGGAGCAGAAGGCCATCGAGGACCGCATGGCGGTGATGTGGCGCCGGGTTAGGAGAACGAGCGCCGGCCCAAGCAGATGCTCGCCTTCCTCCTCAAGGTCGTGGGCGACCCTGACATTGTAACACCCTCAAATCGGCCCTATGCAAGTTTTAGCCCTTTCCGTCAAACCCGCATAGAAACGATTCAAGGACGCCCACCAGCCACTTTCGTGCGGGTGGAAAACGAAGTAATACCATTACACAACAGTCCTCGATGGGACCCACATAACATATATATACATCAGCGACTCCATGAGTCAAGAATACAGATATAATATACAAAGATCCAAATCACCTTGAAAACGATAGGACGTCCGACTACGGACAAGATGCAAATGGGGCTAAGAGCCCTGAAGAATAACCAATGGCGTCCATAACCCTGCCCAGGCCAAGCCGGAAGGGTAACCCTGCTAACGACGTCGATCTCAAACCTGCTAAAACAAAAGGGGTGCCGACAAAGGGCAAAGGAAAAGGAGGAGCGTCAGTACTGAGGCCAGCACATGGCGAGGCTAGAATTCGGCGGCTCTCGCCTACATAGGTATGGTGGTCTGAAGCGGCAGCGCAGCGGCACGAAACAACCTATAGAGACTCTGGAATACTGGCGGCTATTAGAGAGGGATAAGAAAGACCTATTCGGATCCAACCTGATACTAACACCAAACATACCCATCCTGGTATTCCCCCCGAGACCAATCGAGGAAGTCAAGCCGAGGAAACGCACACAGTTGGCAGTTTTATTTAATCTTTCCATGGCAGTTATCCAACTTACTAGTCATCTCAGATGTAAGTCAAGTTATAACAGTAAACTTTAGTTATCGTTGTCTATGATCGAGAAACTGTGCTCCAAGTCGTCCATAACCGCGGACACGGCTTTTCGAAAAGATTTAACCCTACAGGGGTGCACCAAAGTATCCACACGCACTTTGACCCTTTTTGCCAGATCAATTAACATACACCCATCGGTATGTCGGCGGGGCCTAAGTCATGGCGTTTCCCAGACCCAAAGCAAGTACATGGGGTGCCACCCCACTAAGCTACCCGCAACGAAGTCGGCCGGCTCCGAGGCGGACCCAGGGTTTGCGACGACGGCTGTAAACGACTGGGAACCCGAAAGTGTGACTGGGCTTGTCGATACCGCGAAAAAGTGGCGCGATCTAAAACAGTACAGGTGTTCCACGCACAAATTAAATAAAGCAGTAACATGGCATAAGTACAAAATAGTAATAAAGCCCCAAACTACTTGTGGCCCCCGGTACAGTACTTTGAAATCAGGTAGTAAGCCGATGGGGGTGCCCACACACCCCACCTGTGGTTAGCGCGCTCGATCTCGGAACAGGTGTCAAGAACTCGAGTCCTAGGGGACACTAGTGAGCGGGTAAGAACCAAATATTGACTATTACCCACCGGTGCCTCTGCATTATATCTACCATCCACATTAATTAACAAACTGTAATTAGAATCCTGATCAGCTCCACCATTAAACATTTGCCAACCTCCCCACAACCGTGGAACATCGACATCGCGAAGCAACACCTGAGCAAGCAACTACGACTCGCGGGGCCAACTGTTTAACAAGCAACATGTAATAGGAGGTGTCCAAGGCTATATAATGGCTGCAGGAATATATCTGGTACGGAACACTAAAGCATCGAGACCCGGATAACAGTAGATCAACAGGAGGAAATAAAGACTATAAATGCAAAATAGGTAGAAGGGGAGAGATGCTCACCTGGGAAACACTGCCGGAGATTCATATCCGAAGAACTTGTCGACACTCGCATCCACTCATCGGTCTAATCCGTGAAGAAGCAAACACTAGCAGAAATACCGGATGCAATATTTAATACTACGGCAGAAGATCCGGCATGATTATGATATGATGCAGATGCGGTGCAATTAGGCAGTATTAAGCGGGACTAGGGTCCCGTCAATTAATTAAGTGGTTCATGTTATTTAACTACCCCGCAATTTAAATGTTGTATTAACAGGGCGAAACATGTCATCGGTTCGCTACGCCAATTTAAATGGAGTCCGGAATAAGACAACAATATTCCGCATATGGACTCCATATTTAATTTAGGTGAATCGACTAATGCCCCCACACCACATGACATGCATGCGAGATGAACAAATAATATGCAACTGGTATATATCATATATTATTTAAAATAGGGGTCTCGGAAAAGGGAATCACATGTGGTTCCGAAGATCTTGGGTTCCGGGGTTCGACGGTCTCGGCGGGAACGGTCTCGGTCAGTGGATCCGGGAAGGAGAAACTTGGTGCGACGCCAGGTTCGGGATCGGTCTCAACCATCGGACTCCGAGATCAGGGTCTTCGGGTTCGGTCTTCAGATGACGTCGGTTCTCGGCGGCAAACGGTCTCGGGGATGAGCTTGGTTAGACATCGGCACATGAGACGTGGCTTCTCGGACGAACTTGGCGCCACGGTCTTGGTCTTGGTCTAGACGGGTCATCGGGTGGTGTTCGTGCTCCAGAAAATAGCCACGCAACTTCACCTGAGCAAGGTCACGGGCATCTCATCCATCCTCGACAGTATAGCATCTAGCACCACTCCAAACTGAAACATATGCACGTTTTCACCTTCACATCATTCACAGCATCAACGAAGCACATGCACCACACCAGGGCAACAACGGTACATCCACATTCTTACCTTTACTACACCTCAACGCCACGGACCAGAGACGGCTAGATAGCAGAGCACTAAGAGGGCGACGACGCTTGGTAGAACACAACAGGACATCCGGGACAAGCCGGAGTCGAGCGGAGGAGGCCGGCGTTGAAGGCAGGACGAGAACGAGGTCGCGACAAGGGGAAGCTCCGGGCGGGCGCACGGCGAGCAGAGGCGGCTGGAGGCGGGGACGCGCCGGTCGGCGACAAGGTCGGCAGGGCGTGGTTAGGCCCCGGTGGCGGCAAAGGTGAGGAACGAGGCGGCGGGGAGGCGCGAGGCGGGGAGCTCCGGGCGGGAGGCGGCCGAGGCGGGGGAAGGAGACAGCACTGGCGCGCGAGGTGACGGCAAGGAGAAGGCGCGGGGCTCGGGGTGACGGCGAGGAGGTGAAGCGGGGCCCGGGGCCAGCGCGGGTTGCAGGGGCGGCCGCGGCCGGGGCTCGCTCGCGGCGGCGGACGAGACGATGGCACGGCGCTGCGCGGGGCGTGGAAGGCGGCGAGCAGAGGAAGGCGATGGCCGACGGGAGAGGCAGCGACGACGGTCAACCGCGGGAGAGGAGGCGGTGAGGCGCCGGCCGGAGCAGGGTCGGCCAGGTCCCGGGGCTTGGAGGAGCACGGCCGGCGGCGGGCCCGACGGGGTCTCGAGCAGCGGCGGCCGGGGCGGCTCCTGCTGCAGGAAGGAAGGCGAGGAGGAGCGTCGGGGGTTGTTTGGATCGGGAGAGAGGCAGAGGACGGGGAAGACGCGCGGGGGTAGGTGGGGGAGAGGCGAGCGGGAGAGGGCCTGGGTGTGGGACCGGGTCGAGGCGGGGGTACCGAGGTGGTCGGGTCGGTGGTCAGGGCTGGGAACGCGTGCGTGCGTTGTGTGCGTGTGGCCAGGTGCGGGTAGGTGGCGGTGGGGGTGGCTGGGTGAGGTGGAGGGAAAAAGAGAGGGGCTGGGGTGTGAGCTGGTGAGGTGGTGAGACGGGATTGGAGGGTGTGAGGTGGAGGGGTGGAGGAAGGGGCTGGGTAGACTAGGATTGGGTAGAAAAAGGTTTGGGTAGCTCTGGTTTTTGTACTGGGGGTGGCCGACTGGGTCGGATCGACCCGGTTTGGCTGCCCCCTAAAAATAAAATAAAATATTTATTATTTAAAACCTTTTGAAAACCGTTGGTAGACGAAACAAAATATTCCGGAGACCCGGGGTTTTAATTTGAATAAAGACGGGAATATTTAGAAAACAAAACTAGGCGTTTCGAAAATAGTTTAGACAAAAACCATGCATGATGATGACGATGCTCAAATGCAATGTGGCATGATGACATGAGCATGCGGTCATGATGATGCAATGCACAGAAACACAACGATTTTCTAGTAGTGGTTTTAGCGGGATGCCACAATTCGACACCACTAACAATGGATCTCGCCCTAAAGATCCGCCTCATGGTACCGGGAAGAAGGTCGGCAATCTGAATCTTCTCGCTTCGTGTCGATCCTCGCGACACCACTAACAAAGGTTCCTTCTTCGTCTTGAATCGGCGACACCACCAACAAGGGGTCGTTGTTCGCATTCATTGGGAGAACACTCCGGAGAAACAAAGACGAAGTTAAAGGTCTCAAAGGATAAGGCCACCTTTAACTTCCGTGGAAGGAGTGAAAATTGCATTGATCCTCCAAGTCAATGTGCAAAGCGAATGTTAAGAGTAGTGGTATGGTCATGACTCCATCCCGCACTCTAAACATTACTCTGCACACGAATAGGTGAATTATACAACCAACTCTCGAAATTAGACTGAAGATCTCAACAAGCGTGGTGCGGAAACAAGGGAGTGATGCAGGCTCTGCATCAGATCTGGCGTAGATGATGTCGTCGCGTCGGAAAACACTGGAAGGCACGAGAAGGGACAAGGAGAAGTCCAACAGATGATGGATTCCTCAGATAGCACGAAGACCGGATGTAGAAACACCGTTGCCAAAAGCAGGAAACGAAACCCCGAAGGTACGACGGAAAACCAACCACGAGAATTCCTGGACTCGAAGAAAAGATAAGAGAGCAGATTCCAAAACACGCAGGGGTGAGAGGAGAGCAGCAGAGGGGTAAGGAGTAAAACAGACCTAATCAGATCTATCCAACCGATTTTGCAAAAAATAGTTTTGACACTCTACTTCGACCGTTAGCTAGGTTATCCTACAGGCTGGACTTGTGGGGTATCGTAACTGCTGAGCTCTGATACCACTCTGTAACGCCCTCAAATCGGCCCTATGCAAGTTTTAGCCCTTTCCACCAAACCCGCATAGAAACGATTCAAGGACGCCCACCAGGCACTTTCGTGCGGGTGGAAAACGAAGTAATACCATTACACAACAGTCCTCGATGGGACCCACAAAACACATATATACATCAGCGACTCCATGAGTCAAGAATACAGATATAATATACAAAGATCCAAATCACCTTGAAAACGATAGGGCGTCCGACTATGGACAAGATGCAAATAGGGCTAAGAGCCCTGAAGAATAACCAATGGCGTCCATAACCCTGCCCAGGCCAAGCCGGAAGGGTAACCCTGCTAACGACGTCGATCTCAAACCTGCTAAAACAAAAGGGGTGCCGACAAAGGGCAAAGGAAAAAGAGGAGCCTCAGTACTGAGGCCAGCACATGGCGAGGCTAGAATTCGGCGGCTCTCGCCTACATAGGTATGGTGGTCTGAAGCGGCAGCGCAGCGGCACGAAACAACCTATAGAGACTCTGGAATACTGGCGGCTATTAGAGAGGGATAAGAAAGACCTATTCGGATCCAACCTAATACTAACACCAAACATACCCATCCTGGTATTCCTCCCGAGACCAATCGAGGAAGTCAAGCCGAGGAAACGCACACGGTTGGCAGTTTTATTTAATCTTTTCATGGCAGTTATCCAACTTACTAGTCATCTTAGATGTAAGTCAAGTTATAGCAGTAAACTTTAGTTATCGTTGTCTATGATCGAGAAACTGTGCTCCAAGTCGTCCATAACAGCGGACACGGCTTTTCGAAAAGATTTACCCTGCAGGGATGCACCAAAGTATCCACACACACTTCAACCCTTTTTGCCAGATCAATTAACATACACCCATCGGTATGTCGGCGAGGCCTAAGTCATGATGTTTCCCAGACCCAAAGCAAGTACATGGGAGGCCACCCTACTAAGCTACCCGCAACGAAGTCGGCCGGCTTCGAGGCGGACCCAGGGTTTGCGACGACGGTTGTGAACGACTGGGAACCTGAAATTGTGACTGGGCTTGTCGATACCGCGAAAACGTGGCGCGATCCAAAACAGTACAGGTGTTCCACGCACAAATTAAATAAAGCAGTAACATGGCATAAGTACAGAATAGTAATAAAGCCCCAAACTACTTGTGGCCCCCGGTACAGTACTTTGAAATCAGGTAGTAAGCCGATGGGGGTGCCCACACACCCCACCTGTGGTTAGCGCGCTCGATCTCGGAACAGGTGTCAAGAACTCGGGTCCTAGGGGACACTAGTGAGCGGGTAAGAACCAAATATTGACTATTACCCACCGGTGCCTCTGCATTATATCTACCATCCACATTAATTAACAAACTGTAATTAGAATCCTGATCAGCTCCACCATTAAACATCTGCCAACCTCCCCACAACTATGGAACATCGACATCGCGAAGCAACACCTGAGCAAGCAACTACGACTCACGGGGCCAACTGTTTAACAAGCAACAGATAATAGGAGGTGTCCAAGGCTATATAATGGCTGCAGGAATATATCTGGTACGGAACACTAAAGCATCGAGACCCGGATAACAGTAGATCAACAGGAGGAAATAAAGACTATAAATACAAAATAGGTAGAAGGGGGAGAGATGCTCACCTGGGAAACACTGCCGGAGATTCATATCCGAAGAACTTGTCGACACTCGCATCCACTCATCGGTCTAATCTGCGAAGAAGCAAACACTAGCAGAAACACCGGATGCAATATTTAATACTACGGCAGAAGATCCGGCATGATTATGATATGATGCAGATGCGGTGCAATTAGGCAGTATTAAGCGGAACCAGGGTCCCGTCAATTAATTAAGTGGTTCATGTTATTTAACTACCCCGCAATTTAAATGTTGTATTAACAGGGCGAAACATGGCATCGGTTCGCTACGCCAATTGAAATGGAGTCCGGAATAAGATAACAATATTCCGCATATGGACTCCATATTTAATTTAGGTGAATCGACTAATGCCCCCACACCACATGACATGCATGCGAGATGAACAAATAATATGCAACTGGTATATATCATATATTATTTAAAATAGGGGTCTCGGAAAAGGGAATCACATGTGGTTTCGAAGATCTTGGGTTCCGAGGTTCGACGGTCTTGGCGGGAACGGTCTCGGTCGGCGGATCCGGGAAGGAGAAACTTGGTGCGGCGCCAGGTTCGGGATCGGTCTCAACCATCGGACTCCGAGATCAGGGTCTTCGGGTTCAGTCTTCAGATGACGCCGGTTCTCGGTGGCAAACGGTCTCGGGGACGAGCTTGGTTAGACATCAGCACATGAGACGTGGCTTCTCGAACGAACTTGGCGCCACGGTCTTGGTCTTGGTCTAGACGGGTCATCGGGTGGTGTTCTTGCTCCAGAAAACAGCCACACAACTTCACCTGAGCAGGGTCACGGGCATCTCATCCATCCTTGACAGTATAGCATCTAGCACCACTCCAAACTGAAATATATGCACGTTTTCACCTTCACATCATTCACAACATCAACGAAGCACATGCACCACACCAGGGCAATAACGATACATCCACATTCTTACCTTTACTACACCTCAACGCCACGGACCAGAGACGGCTGGATAGCAGAGCACTAAGAGGGCGACGACGCTTGGTAGAACACAACATGACATCCGGGACAAGCCGGAGTCGAGCGGAGGAGGCCGGCGTTGAAAGCAGGACGAGAACGAGGTCGCGGCAAGGGGAAGCTCCGAGCGGGCGCGCGGCGAGCAGAGGTGGCTGGAGGCGGGGACGCGCCGGTCGGCGGCAAGGTCGGCATGGCGTGGTTAGGCCTCGGTGGCGGTGAAGGTGAGGAACGAGGCGGCGGGGAGGCGCGGGGCGGGGAGCTCCGGGTGGGAGGCGGCCGAGGCGGGGGAAGGAGACGGCACTAGGGCGCGGGGTGACGACGAGGAGAAGGCGCGGGGCTCGGGGTGACGGCGAGGAGGTGAAGCGCCGACCGGAGCAGGGTCGGCCAGGTCCCGGGGCTTGGAGGAGCACGGCCGGCGGCGGGCCCGACGGGGTCTTGAGCAGCGGCGGCCGGGGCGGCTCCTGCTGCCGGGAGGAAGGCGAGGAGGAGCGTCGGGGGTTGGTGGGATCGGGAGAGAGGCAGAGGACGGGGAAGACGCACGGGGGTAGGTGGGGGAGAGGCGAGCGGGAGAGGGCCTAGGTGTGGGACAGGGTCGGGGCAGGGGTACCAAGGTGGTCGGGTCGGTGGTCGGGGCTAGGAACGCATGCGTGCGTTGTGTGCGTGTGGCTAGGTGCGGGTAGGTGGCGGTGGGGGTGGCTGGGTGAGGTTGAGGGAAAAAGAGAGGGGCTGGGGTGTGAGCTGGTGAGGTGGCGAGACGGGATTGGAGGGGGTGAGGTGGAGGGGTGGAGGAAGGGGCTAGGTAGACTAGGATTGGGTAGAAAAAGGTTTGGGTAGCTCTGGTTTTTGTACTGGGGGTGGCCGACTGGGTCGGATCGACCCGGTTTGGCTGCCCCCTAAAAATAAAATAAAATATTTATTATTTAAAACCTTTTGAAAACCGTTGGTAGACGAAACAAAATATTCCGGAGACCCGGGGTTTTAATTTGAATAAAGACGGGAATGTTTAGAAAACAAAACTAGGCGTTTCGAAAATAGTTTAGACAAAACCCATGCATGATGATGACGATGCTCAAATGCAATGTGGCATGATGACATGAGCATGCGGTCATGATGATGCAATGCATAGAAACACAGCGATTTTCTAGTAGTGGTTTTAGCGGGATGCCACAGACGTGCTGCGCCGCCTTGTCGCCAACAGCAGCAACAGCAGCGCCCGCGGCTAGTTAAAGTCGGTGTCGGCCCCACCGCATCGAGTTGCCTCACCGGAGACCCCAAATCCCCGACCGCGGCAGCCTCACAGCAAGAATCCATATTTACTCCCTAGTTGGGGTTCACGAATGGAGGAGCCACACGCTGTAGGCACGGCGCGGGCGAGGTCGCGGCACGGGAGGAGGGCTCGGCGTGGGCGAGGTCACGGCGCGGGAACACGGTGCCGGTGAGGCAGAAGACGAGGCGGATGAAGAAGGGGAATAGATAGGATGCGGGGAGTCGGAGGTTTGTCGGAAAAATTACAGCTAGGCTTTTGCAAATGCTGCTGGCGTCAATTAATTTGGGTCGGAGGGAGTAGCTACTCCCTCCGTTTCAAAATACTCCCTCCGTCCCGAAATAACTGACGCGGTGGTGTTTTTGCACAAACCCCCCTGAGCTTTATCACCTGAAAACTGCGGTCCTTCGTCAAAATCAACTCCTCCTCGTGTTCCCATCTCGCGCGACGGACGGACGGAGTGTCGCTGCCGCCGCCGTCCCTTCGCCTCGTCGCCTCCATTCCCTCGCCTCGCCGCCTCCGTTCCCTCGCCTCGGCCTGCCGGCTCCTCGCCTCGCTGTCGCCGCCTTCTCGCCTCACTGCCACCACAAACCCTAGCCTCGACACGGTGGCAAGGTCCCATTTTTGGGATCCATGGCGGCGTCGGGGTCCTCGGGCTCTGGAGCTTGGGACGAGGGAATCCATGGCGGCGTAGGCTTCCTCGGGATCCGGCGAGCTTCGATCTTTGGCCCTCAGGCTCTAGACGATGCGGTCGCGTTGGACGGCGATGCGGTGTCGTTGATGCGTTGGGGGCGATGCGGTCGAGCATGAAGGATTTCACGGTGATCTTTGTGCATCTCCAGGAGATAGGATCGCACTACGTCATCGGCTCCATTCGTCCTCGCCATTGAGCACTACGTCCACGAGGTGATTGTCCTCCTCGCCATAAAATTCAGATTTTTTGGGTCATGCTCTATTCCTCCACTATTTATGAATTGAAAGATAGCCAAGATACTCCTGTTTGCATGATTTATCCTGTCATTCGCATTTGCCATCTCTTCCTGAGAAAGGAACAAGAGATTCTTGAGTATGCTTAAACACAAAATTCAGTTTATCTTGCACTAGTGTAGTTTGTCAGTTTATCTTGCACTAGGAGCTTGTGATGGATTAAGGGAGTTAATTGTTTTTGTGGTTTTCTAGCTCCTGTTAATTACTTGTGCTACAATATAATCCTTGTAGTTTCTGATATTGTTAATGAAATGAAATTAGCAGAAAGGTCCACCCCTTCTATGCTTGCAGGTTCTGAATACTGAAGTTTAGTCTCTTCAGACTTCGCATAGTGTCTGTTCGGTTGAATTGCTGTTTGTTGTACTGAAGCATATCACTGTTATGCCGTTGCTTGTGTCTGTGGGATGTCTGAGGATGATTGTCTATGACTGAAATTCAGAATGGATAAACTCTAATTAGCACTAAAATCCACTGTCCATTCTATGATGTCAGTTTCTGAATTCTGTATTTCAGTCTCGCCGGACACTATTACATTGTGAGCGACATTATTTTGGTCAATTTGTATGTCTAAGATAAGTGTCTTAGCTTGAAGTTAGAAAATTTATTTTACGGACTAAGATCGTTTCTTGGACAAAAATGTGCTGAATATGAAAAGTAAGAGATGATCCAGCCTCAAGATAAAATAATCTGTAGACAGTTGGGAAGAGGGGATCAGTTTAATATGGAAGCAACAACTCGTGACTTTATTTTCGAATCGTATTGTAGACGTTGTGAAGAGGTGCTTTTGTTCATATTAGTGTGATTTGTGATTAGAGAAAATAGTGCCTCTAGAGTACACTGGCCTAGTCTTATATTGCTTCCATAATCCCCCTGTATAGAGCACTCCTAATTAAAAGAGTACACTAGATCTGCAATTTTTCTAGTAGGTGCATAGATATGACTATATTTCCACATGTGCACTGTCATGTTACTTTAACACTTATGAAATTATGCATGTACTGGACCCCTGTGCCAGTGACCATGGTCCATGCGAATCAGACCATCATTTTTCTTCAAATTGTTCTAGCTGCGGTTTCGGTTTGGTCATGGGGTCATGGAGTAGATAGTCATGATGTGTTGTTTCTTCAGTGTAGCCTATTTAGCTGCAGTTTTGACAATTTAGAAAGTTTGAACTATTGACATAGTAGTCATCTGTTTATACTTCTTGTGCTTCTTGGAGTATCTCTTTTATTTCTTCTTGTGATTTCTTAATTTGCAGAAATTAAGGTGCATTAGGTGTGTATCTTGTGGCAGAAAAGGAAATACTCCTTGGGAGACAAGGGCATTAAAGAATAGTGTCGATGCAATGTTGTTGTACTACAGAGTTTGATGGTCAAATCTGTACTATCAGGTACTTTACTGGTACTCAATTGTACAAGTACTCAATTGTTCGATGCACACAATTACTAACACAATGCACACAATTACTCGTGTACTTACATGATCTGCTTACATACATGGTACTGTACACATGATAGAGCACAAGACATACAAAAAATATTTTCCTTTCCTTTCCATGTATCTAGTCTATCCTTGTCCTATAAGAGCCATTCGTTCCTCGGCCGGTCTTCCTCCAAATCATTCAAATCAAGCATTCGTTCCAGCTGGTCTTCTTCTCCTCATTTCTCTACTTCTCCTTCTCCTCCTCCTTTCTCTACTTCTCCTTCTCCTCCTGCTTTCTCTACCTCCCCTCCTTGTTCGATAAGAGCCAAGGTCTTAGTAAGTAGCTCCACGGGGATACAAAGAGCGAGTGGCAGTATTCCTTCTGCAATCAGTTGATCCTTGCCCTTGTGCGGCGGATGGTAGTTCATACCTCCTACTTTCATAACATCAATCATATAGGTCTGGAGTGTCAAGAAGCATTTTGCTAGCGTGTCAACCTCATAGTTTTTGTATTCTTCCTCCACATCATCTATCAGTTCCTTGATAGTTGTAGGTGCTCTACTGTCAGTAGTGACTGAAGTGACCTAAAGAAGCATAGGTCGAGCACGTTCATGTCCGGACTATTAGGAGGTTGCTGCAACAACCTAATGTCCGGATCAGTCTGTGCTACGGCCTGTCGAAAAACCAGATCATCATCATGGACATGAGGTCTTGCATTGTCTTGCTGAATGTAGATTGTTCTTCCTTCATCTTCATCAGGCCATGCATCTTGAATAGCAGGAATCACTTTCTCGATGAGATAGTCCCTCATGACATCTCTGGTCACTTTCATTGATTTGAGTTCGAGTGTTCCTTTATCTCTGTTTCGACTATTTTTAATAGCTGGTGTCTCTTTGACAAATGCCCAAATCCCGATCTTTCCATCAAATGTGACAACGCCACCGTCGCCGTATCTTGGCCTCGCCACAGCAGTTAGGAACATTACTTTCCCAATGTTGTTCGTGTTTGGCACGATGCGTAAAGGCTCAGGTTCGTCGGGGAGTAGGTAGTACGTGTTGTTCTTCCTAGTCATGTCAAACCACTTCTCGTCCATGTGGACGATGTTGTCCATAAACTGGAAGAAAGGACGGGAAGTTGTCAACGTGCTCTCATGGAGCATAGAGACACAGAACTTCAACCTCTTAATCTTATTAGCTGACGTCATCAATGGCTTCAAGGTGCTAGTAATGCGCTTCACCTCGCCCAACGAGAACCTTCTGTGTAAGGTTGAGCGGGGCACACCTAGAGCTTTTGATAGAGCTCGAATTGTCTTTCTTTTGTTCAAGTGGATTGTTGACATCCGAGAGAAATTTAGATCTTTCTTCTTACGACCAACTCTACCTTTCTTTTTACTAGAGACATCAACTTCTTGACCTGCTTTAATCTGATCGTTTGCTTCTTTCCATATCCTGTCAATAGTGCTTAGACTCGTTTTCAGGAGACTTGCAACGAGCTGTTTGTCTTTTTTCAATACTTTTCCATCTTTGCTTTCGATTACTGTTAGAGCAAAGTAAGCACCAAACCTTTGCTCATCTGTCAAGTTTACCGCATTTCTTCTTATTGTTTCTTCTGGGGTCAAGTTCAAATCAAGCAGTCCTTCCTCATCATGTTCATCATCATTTTCTTCCTCGGGTATCAAGTTCATCTCAGGTGGTCCTTTCTCATCAACTCCATCACCATTTTCTTCCTCGAGCACAAAGTTCAAATCAGGTAGTCCTACTTGATCAAGTTCAGCATCATCTTCCTCGGGTATCAAGTTCAACTCAGGCGGTTCCTTCTCATCAACTTCAACATCATCTTCTTCCTCAAGTAACCAATTCAACTCAGGCGGTTCCTTCTCATCAACTTCAGCATCATCTTCTTCCTCAGGTAACCAATTCAATTCAGCATCATTGAAAGGTCGGGGATGATATTGATCTTAGCAGCATCATTGATCCAGGAAAACAAGTTATAGAGTTCCTTCTAGTGAAATGAATGATAGGGGTGTCTCATACACATTTGTCCATGACAAAGTTACAATGTTCCTTCTAAAGCATGATATTGATCTTATTTGCAGTGATACGAAAACATGACATGTCGAGGAGGTCAGGGATGTGTGCCTGCTCACCTTGAGCTTGATTGAAAGGTCGGGGATGTGCGCATCACCTCTATGGATCCCTGTGCGCCGCCTCTGTCAAGCTCTGGCTAGCAGGTCGGCCGGCCAACAGAAGCCTGACTCCTTCTGCTCTCCATCTGGCGTTGGAGGCGCGGCAGCGGAAGAGACGTCAAGGGCGGCGAGGCTCCTGCTTTGCAGGGAGTGGAAGGAACGGCTCCAGTCTGGGGTGGCTGATCTTGCCAGCAAGGTGCTGCTAGGACCGGCGGCCGACGAGGTGCTGCTGGACCAGCGGCCGGAGAGGCGAGGTGCTGCTGGACTGGCGGCCGGAGAGGCGAGGTGCTGCTGGGACAGGCGGCCGGCGGTTCACGGGGCAGGCGACGAGCTGTTGCTGGGGCGGGATCGCGAGCTGGGGCGCCGGCGATCGCGAGGATCGTGGTCACGATCTGATCGATGGACTTGAGGGATCCAATTCAAAATTCTAAGGGGTTTTCTATAAAATGAAGTACAGGCAAAATAAAAAATAAAATCTCCCCCGCGTCAGTTATTTCGGGACGGAGGGAGTATAAGATGTTTTAGATTTGTGAATAGAGTGTATCTAGACATCTTTTAATGTGTAGTTTCACTTCAAATCTAAATGAACCTACGTACTAAAAGAAGTCTAGATACACTCCCTTCACAAATCTAAAACATCTTATATTTTAAAACGGAGGGAGTACTCATTATCCATGCATAACAACAACTTTATATATAAGACCTAGTGCACATAGCAAAGTTAATCGTTGGATTCTTTCGTCATGAAATTTTATACGTAGGATATTCCATCGCTAACTCAATTATTACTCAACCAAGGCACATAACATATCTTTGTGTTAAATAGCAAGTGCAATTGAAATACATACAGTTGGCCCACTTGCCAGATAGAAGAAACCCACAAGTGGGGATTTTATAATTCTTTAACTAAAACCACGACAAGAATTGTGTCATTGTCGAACGGAGATAGCATTGCTTACTGTTCTAATTAGTCACAACTCAGCTAGTAATTAATGCTCAGTTGGATAGAATATTTGGGGCTAGTACACGGACCTGATCACATACATGATCAGGGAAGCACTATCATGAAGAAAATTACACCGAATACCCCATCGCCTAACCCAATACTCAAACAAGACATCGTGGTAGCATATTATTACTTTTTTTTTTGCGGGGGATCGTGGTAGCATATTATTATTATTAGGTTAATTAGCCTGTGCAATTGAACTACGTCTAGTTGGCCAACTGGATATAACAAACCCATCATATGTGATTACAATGAGCCTATCACACTTAGTTTAGATCTATAAATAGAACCGCTCTAACCATTCATTACCTCACAGCTCTCCTAGCCCACTCATCCCTTGCTTTCTTCTCTCCGCTGGCTAGGCACACTTCCATCGAGCCATGGCTAGTCCCTATTCCTCCTCGTTTTTCCTCTTGATCTTAGTGCCAACGATCCTGGGCATGGCTGGTGCCTACTCTCCAGTTCAGATTTGTGTGCGTCCCTGTCCAAGTGAGGTTAACCTGCGCCTTTTCCTCCACCAGTTCGTTGCTGGACCAAACCACCCAAACCGCAACGAGGAATTTCTGATAGCCCCAGCAAATACTTTGGTTTCGGTATTACACTCATCCATGATTGGACAATGACCAAAATAACCGATCCAAGCGATATAATCGTCGCACGTGTGCAAGGCACACACATCCAGGCTGGCACCACAAATGCTAACAGTTGGTACATTTCTCGGAACATCGTGTTTCAAAGTGACAGGTAAGATTTTTATACACACTAGGAAACATGCTCGTGCGTTGCAACGGGAAATAAAAATTGCGCAGCGAAGAGAACAACCAATGAATAGACACACATCAATTAGAACTTCATGAACAAGTGCCGATAAAACTTACTTCATGAACACATGTCGAGGGACTGATTTCTGAAGGAGTGTAAACTGGGTATCAATTTCATAATCATCATTATCATGAGAGATGCATTAAATCATATAATCCTACCAATCTAACTTGAAACTATTAGTTGATTCTAGCGATGATAGAAATCATTTGACAGTTGAGTTGTCATGTTATAGGTTAAGTTAAACATAGGAGAAAGCAGTCATTAGCAGAGTCAATGCATGCGAAAATGACATTAGTCAAAAAGCCATCACTTCAAATTATTAGCATGTACATCATGAACACACTGGCAAGAAAGCTCGCCGCAATCCATGTGTGCATGCCGCAGCCTCTGCCTTGCTAGCTTCTACACTTGAAATTGATAATACAAAATCTTGTTTTAACACCATGGTCAGAGCAAAAAAACTCGGTACATTATGTTGTACTGTATTAACTAAGCAACACAAGAAACCTCGAATTACTTGATATGCTCTTATACCAAGAGTGGCTTGGAACCCACGAGAGCGTCGCTAGCTCACGCCCTGGCTCGCTCTAATCCATGCTTGCAGGCTATATCCTCATCCACGCTAGCTTCTACACTTAAACTTTGAAAAAATAAAATGTTGTTAGGGAAGTTGGGCGCGTGACATGCCACCCCGTGAGGTGATATCCACCTTCGCAAGCTATTGAGAAATTGTGTTCTCCTATACCCTTGAATAAGTGTGCTAACTATAATCTGTGAGTACAAAATGTTTCGATCAACATTCGTATTGCATTATGAGTACGCCAGGTGAATTTTATTTCATAGCTGAGTTTGCATGTACACATTTTGAGCACCAAAAACCAACTATGTATTACAAACAAACTAAATAAATGGTACATATTTAACTAATCCGCTTGGATCAATACATCATATAATACATACAACTAGCATGGTGTTTCAACATGGCTCGACGTCAATACAATGTTCGGGGAATCCTTCAGGACCACCTAGTAGAGTGGTAAGAGATACAAAAACTATAAGAATGGAGTAGTGATAGGAATGTGACTTGAAAAAAAATCTAGATTTGAAGCTCAGATTTCTTGTAGTTTTATAAGCATGGAACTTGCCCTATAGCCCGAAGAATAGAAAAAGTATACTGTTATAGCACGACATACTAAAACCCGCAACCTCTGGTTCGGTTATCTCCTAAAACATTCATCCAAGAAAATAGTCGCCATGGAAATGACATGGAGTTACTAACTCGTAGTTCATTGGTCATATGTTATTGGGAATTTCTAATATAAATGGCTTCTTTGTGAACAAACTTGAAATTGGTTGCAAGATCTCAACTCATGTCTAGACCTTGACACTTTGACTAACTCTTTGCGTCCACAACTGGCTTCCATTTATTTTCACTCCACAATTTTATCATTCCGAGATTATTAAGTAGAGGAGACACTAAAATTTTCACATGATGGCAAATTTTAAGAAGTTAACAATATAATAGAATAGAGGCAAACTTGACAATTAAAATCTTCAGGTTCGCTCAATCTCATAGTATTTCATGTGGTGGTCATCGGTAAACCTCATGTGTATCATCACTCCAATATATTTATCAGGTTCAAAGTTGTAAACCTTAATGGTAAAAAATATTTACAAATCGGGCTCACAATTTAATCATTTGTATCAATTCCTATATTATTGTACTAAAAAGCTATCGACTACAGAAGTTCACAGTGGCAGCAGAACATACTACAAGCATTTTGAAGCAGACCTACTACTAACCTCTTCAATGTTAATTACCAAGCAATTGAACAACCAATTCTGATGATCCTTACTGTGGATGTGATAACACCCAAGCATACTGGCATCGATATAAATGCTATATATATATGCCAAATAGAAAAAATATAGAACGATAACTCTAGAACAAGAATATGTTCAACTTAAATATGAAGTTACCATTTTCCTAACAAACAAATATAAACTCACAATATAGAACACATTATTTCGAATTGAGGTGACAAAAGATGCATCGGACAGATCATATTAACACCCAAGTTGACTATTCCAAAGGAAGATACATATATTGCATGTAATAAAAAAACTGTTTAGTCTCCCCTAATGATACCTGTTCTCACAAAGAAGAAACTAAAATTGTCGTCCATTCCATGTATCATATGGCAAGTGCTTGGAACCTGTTAGAAGGATTACAAACATGATTGAATACATCACATATTCGGATTCTAGAGCAAATTTAAATCTGCAATAAAATGCATAACAGGGTATGTCGATTTAACTATTTTTAAAAATCACACAAATGATGTTCAAGTGCCAATGACAACTAGAGTTTTGATCATTGGAATTCATGCACTAAAGGAAGTTAGAAACAACAAGGTGCCATAAGTGCTCAAACTAAAATGAGGATTTTCCCAAACAACTTGCTACTTAGATTAATGACCGCTTGCAAAATGAACAATGCTCATAGGTATAGAAACTTATGTAGTATATGCACACCAATTCACTTTAAGCAATAACTAATCTTGCTGTAGATGCATTTTAGCAAATACAAATCATTCTCCAAGCTGGTAAACTCGCAAGTACTAATTCGTACATGGAAACGGGCACACAAATATCCACTTCAGTATGCATTATGTTGTGTTACCTGTGCCATCTTTGTACCCAACGATCCAAAAGTGGGACAACATCTTGAGATGAGAGCATTCACATCTACCCTGCTCAAATAATCGGCAATGGGTTTAAATTATTCAAAACTGTAGGAAAATTAACATATTAATACAGACCAAACTCATATGATGATACTGAAGAGGAAAACTGACATATATTACAATTACTATTCAACTGATCATGTAGTGTTCACCTTCTCTTGTGGCCAGAGTTAACAAAAATCTTCACAACAATCCTTTTATCCCTTTCTATGAAATTGTCTCATGTAGTGTACCTGTACTTGCTACCGAAGCAGAAGACCATAAAACCACTTCCCATGTCTTAAAATCAACAAATTAAAACGGCACCAAGCATTCCGCTGCAAGTGAACATATCTTTCAGCATACCAAGAAATTGCAGGCCAGTAACATCCGTGTGTCTCCCTTCAGCTACACACGATGCAGATCACATGGAATGCATAATACAAGGAAAGGGCCAACACTGCAAATATGGTGGGGAATCGATGAGCCGTGCCCATCAACTAAACAGAAAATCCAGGAACGCCCAAAGGATCCCCATGAGAACCTGAAAAAGGTACAAAAAATAAGTATAGTCGGAGAGAAATAAAATGGACATACAGAACATACCTGTTTTTAGGTAAGCACACTATTTTTGAATGAGCTTACGCTTGAGACCATAAGAGTAGCTATTGCAACATGCAAGAAACGAACAATCAAGACACACGAAGAAGGAACTTGATTAGACCTCACGGAGTGAAAGGTACCTGGCATTGTAGAACCGCGGAGGCATGTCCACCACGAACTCAACAGGAAGAATGAAGAGGAGTAGCAGGTACAATCATTAGTAGAAGCGGAATAGGACAGAGGCATTTGTTGTTGGGAAACATAGGCCATGTCAGATCATGCTCTAGTGTGGCACTCATGGACTGGCCATCATCGATGTTCCGTAGAAATCCCCGCATCTGCATAGCTCTTGGACCTGTAGTGGCACGTTTATGTTAGCAGTCAAAAGCCGTGACTGCTACATAGAAATAACGGGAGAAACTGCCATAACATACAATGTAATGTCCGCCTGTGTGTCTCCTGAGGGGCAATCAGAACATGCAAGACCAACAGAAAATCAGATCTTTGGTCAGCCGCATCATCTGATCAGAGGCAATTTTCAATGAAATAGCAGACATCATAAGTTCAGAGCTAAAAACGAATGAGGAGAATTTAGACAGTTTTCAATGAAATAGCATACATCATAGGTTTTCCTTTGTGTTCCCTATAAACGCACAAGCTTACCGGAGTGACGAAGACGAAGGGTCTAGCCGGACATCGCGGCCGCAGAGTGCGTGGTGCAGGAAGGCGGCGCCGGATCTTCGTGCATCGGTGGCGGAGTACTTGGGAGGGGGGGATTGGGGCTTGGTTCTCAGGAGGGGCTTGTCGGCGTCAATCCAGGCCTCAAGGATGCAGATCTCGTCGTTGTCCAGATTGTAGGCCTGCTTGACCAAGAGGGCGGCGGTGACGACGCGACGGGGTCAGGAGGCCTCTATAGCTTCGCCCCTTGTGGACGCCCTCGCCGAGCTCCGGATATCTGATGCAGCTCCGTGCCGACAGTATACTTCCACTCATCCACAACGCCGATGTGCTAAGGATTGGTGGATCGGGATAGGGGTGGGACGACGGAGTGGAGCGAACGGGCGAGGCGAGCGACGGGATCAGTGGGAGTTATCTCCTCACTTTTTTTGGCGTTGGTTTTGCGGGACATCGCGGCCGCAGAGCGACGTAGTCCTAGCTCGGACGAAGGGAACGACGTAGTGGTGGCAGAAAACGGAACACCTTCCTACTTTTTAGATAGTAGAGATTCATGGCTAGTTGATTTCATGGTACATCTGTCGTGCTTTCTCAGTTTCAGAATATATATCCTTTTAGAACATCATTTATCATAACTTTATTATCTTTGACTACTAATTAATCAAACCTCCCTTAGGTTTGTTAGATGCAATAGTGCCTTTATATTTATCGCTACATAATTTTGTTAAAATAATCTGTACTACATATAGAGAATGGACGGAGTATACATTGTGCCATCCTTGTTGGATGGATATATATACCATTATATGGAATTCTAACCTTTTCTGGCAAAATTTGTAATGTCTCTATGCACCTTTTCTGGCAAAATTTGTAATGTCTCTATGTGAAATAGGTTTGCCGGATCCACACTTCAAGTGATGGGGACATTAACCGAGAGCAGCTTCTAACAAGGATGATGCTATTACAGAACTTAATATTCGTATCGTCTATGACAAGGATTCTCTACAAGTGGTAAGTAGGACGGTTTACAACCTTGTATCTAAATAACTACCATCCTTTCCAACTAAACCAGTTTGAACTAAGCTTTAGTGACATGGGAGCTTAAGCTGATTCCAAAATTTCAACCTGCAAGGTTGAAACTATTTTTATAAGTTTAGTTTATATGAAAAAGGTACTTTGGTCAAATTATATTTTTAGTAATCACGACATTTTAGTTGACAAATTTGAAGAAGAAAAAACACGCTAATATATACCTTGTTTTGCGTCAAAAGTAATCATATTAGTGTAGATAACAATCTTATTAAGTGTTTTTTTATAGTTATAATCTAACTAACCTCCTGTGACATGCTTGTGTTGTGTACATATATGTGTGCAAGCTCTACATACTTAACATTTAACTATACCTTTGTTTCACTTTATGTAGGCTCGTGAAGGTGCATTACGCGTGCCGACAAACTAGGCCATTGGGGTGTTAGTGTTATGTAAATAATATGAATCCATGGATGCTTTTCGCATGATCAAGTGCTCTGTCCGTAGTATTTCTAGTGGCAGTGTGATCAATGTTCTATGTCGTTTTATCCTGTGAGAGTGTGGAATATGCCACCTTTTTCATCCTTTTCATTTCAAATAAACCTTGGGTTTCTAAGATGGGATTGTTTATCCTAAACCCAAGGACCATTTGGTATGTTGTTGTCTATGTTATGTGTGATTACTACATTTTTGGACCTCATCCATGGATATGGTTTTGAAATGAAATATATCTACTTGGGTAAAATGATTGTCCCCCAAAAATATTAGTGTGTGCAATATAAGTTTTACTAGATTACCGGGCCACTTTGAACCCTCCATGAAAATCCAAGACTCCTTGCTTAATGCCCTAGTTACGCGTCCACCTCGTAAAATATTCTATTTAGCCATCTAAGCTTTTCATCTTCTAAATGTTTTGTGTTGGGGTTTTATCTTTGAATTCTTGGCCCAAAGTAGTCTCTTATACCAATTTCCTTTATCAGTTTATTACCACAAACATATATTATTTGATACCCAAGAATTTTTATCTTACGCGACCTCATAAAAAATTAATACACATTTTTATGTGATCCGGAATTTGATATATATCAATGGTAAACTATGACAAAAAATTATGAAACATAAGGGGTAATAATTATGAAGTAAATCACAAATGCATGCTATTAAAGGCATGTAGTATTGGCATAGGTGTATGTGTTGGTGTGTGTGAACCTAGACATTTTAGCTTATTGCCACACCAGGTAAATGAACAGTCAGAAGTTATACCAGGAGCCAATTTAGGACAAAATACAAACATATATGAAAAGTTATTGTAAGTATTATCGTGACACGACAATTTTTGTGACCTTCTTGCTTACAATATCATTCTCTTTGTCTAAAAATATCAGAAAAGGGGTTTCGAAGCCACAAAATGCTCCAAGAAAGTTTCAATAACATTGTTACATTAAGGTATCTAGACTACATAGCACATTGTGTCAGCCAACTTTAATGAAAACTGAGTTCATTTGTGGTCATCACCGAAAATACATGGATGCCAACTCAATAGACTATAAAGGTACTTTCTGCGTGCTAAATTGTTTCTGCAAGACGCACAAAAGATACAATATTTTACTTGGGAATTCACTCATGACGTGATACTTGATCATCTGCATGATTTTGTTTTGCGCTTTAAGCGTGAAATTTTAAAAAGTACATCTCATGTGATTGTTCTTTTCTTTTATGGTCAAATAAATACTGTAAGACAAAAAAAATCATACAAAAAGTATATATTATATGTATTTTTAATACAATATATTCCAAAAGACATTATAATGATGTACAATACAAAATATCCAAATATACATTTCAAAAAAAGTTTAATGGCTTTGGGAAAAAATTAAGCTTTTACAACATACATGGCAAGCACTGAGGAAATTATTCATTCTTTAGAACAAATGTCCATGTCCTCTAAATAATGGTCTTATGTGTCAGGAAAGTGTAGGTGTATGTACACGAGAAATGGAAAATCAAGACAACTAAATGGTTGAAATAAAATAAATAGGAAATTTCATCTAATATATCATAAACAATACTCATTTGTATGAAATAGAATGTTTGCCTTATAAATCCCCGTATATCTCATAAAAATATTAGGTAGGGAAATACAGGAAAGAAAGTAAAATAATAAAAAATAGGAATGAAAATGAAAATGAAAAAAGTGACTGAAGAAATAGGATGGAAAAAAAATTGCGCGTCATGAGCGGAGCCCACAAAGCGAACGTCCGGTGGGCGGTGGAGGCTCCTCGTCTCCCGGGCCAAGAGACGATTTGGTTCCTCGGGCGCTGAGTCTTGGGCCTTTTTCTAACGAGAGAGAGCATTATACGCACGTACTGATATTCCTACTGGCGTTGGGCCATTTGGGTGTGTGTGTGTGGGGGGGGGGGGGGGGGGGGGGGGGGGGGGGGAGGGGGGGCATTGAGCCCGAGAAACATGAGACAATTCACGGCATTCCATTTTGGAGCAAATAAACATCGCCATACTGCGATCACAGCCACAGCAACCATGTACTAGTATGTGTTGGTGTCCACCAGGCACCAGCGGCGGCAGCACTTTGCTTGATTTGTGTGTGCAACTGAACTTTAAAACGCTGTGCCTAGTGAAGGATTACATAAGCCTTGCCCAGTCAGCCACACCATCTATCAGCTCTAGCCCTGTACTACTAATATAAAATGGTACACAACCACAAGCACTAAACCACACAGGTCTAATGTATGTGCCACTGAAAAAAGTAAGTGGGCCACTGGTGTGTTTCGTGGGTTATTTGTGTTGACGGACAAAATGCCAAAATGGGTTATGTTTCTGGCAAAATTAAAACTGATGCATCTCATGGGAGATATGGTATGTGAGGGTGTTCCGGAATCAATCAATTATTTCCACGATGCTAACTTCCAAGATCAAAGAGGAGGCGGTAATGTGGTGTCTCCCTGGGGCTAAATTGCTTTATAGTTTGATGCGGCGAGAGTAGTCTTTTGTGGTGACTTTGGTTTGTAAGGACCTCTCTTAAACTTCTTCTTTGTCAATGAAAATGGTACTAAGTCTTTTTGCCTTATTCCAAAAAAAAGAACTTGTTTATATGATATTCTTTGGGCGAAAAAGAATTAAAGTTAAAGTAACGTGTACATGGGGTACAGCCCGGAACAGATATTCTGGTAAGCTGCAGATTTGACCCTAAAGCGATGAAGCCTGGGTGAACATAGTAGATCTCATTGACTGACTTTTCAAGTCTGAACTCTAAATAAAGCCGTACGTAGGACAACCACAGTATCTCCCTCCAACTTCTTATCTCTAGGATCGAGGACGAATCTCTCTTGAAGCACATTCAAGATAGTAGCGAGACCAAAGTTGCCCAAATCTTCCAAAAAGCAGCAAAAGTATGCCTCGATCGCTTGTAGCATTTGCATCCAAAAGAAGATCCGAGACAAGTAGTAGTACAGTAATACTTTGGTCCGACAACGCGCACATGATCACGACCATTTCCTGGCTAAACTATTCTGTGTTCCTCAGATTAACCAACCTGTCAAGAAAACCAACATCTGCGGTATATCTCTTGGCCACTCAGACGGCTGTGGACCTTCGCGGCCGGGATCGGACGGCTCATGGTGAACGTCATGGAGCCAGAGAGGGATAAGGCCGCAGGCCATGCTGGTTCTGCGTGCTGGAATGATGGCAGCCAGCATTGTCGTGTCTAGGGTCTTATTATTGGATCCAACGGGCATGTTTGTCTCCCATAAAGATTGCATCAATGCGTCGTCGTGTACGGATGGCAATGGCATGCATCATCAGTCCAGTGTCCAGAGTTCGGACATTCCTGATGAGCATGTGTGTACTGGAGAAGCTAGGTCTCAGTGCACTCAAGGAGTCAAGGAAGGAAGGGGCGCGCATGCAAATCATTTGTCTCGCTCTCGGTAAATACAGCCCACGCCTGAATTTTCTGCCAGGCGATGTCCCTTTCATGCAAATCTATTTATTGTACTAGTAGTATTAGGAGATTATCCCTCCATGTCTAATTAATCAAACCAACAACGAAACCAACCAACCTCACGGTGAAAATGTTGTGGAAGCTACATGCCGAATTAAGTTACTACTAGTAGAAAATACTCCAAAATTAATACAGTGGTCTAGTGGATTTTGTTTTTGCGAATGAGTAGTCTAGAGGAATTGGTAATACTACTAACCTATAAAATCTTAAGCTACAATTGCTTAGTTAGTAATACTACATAATTGCATTTGGATGATAAACGGGTGTACTCCGTATTCATCAAACTGAAAATATACTACTCCCTCCCATCTAAATTAATTAACTCAAATTTATTTAGATACGCAAGTATCTAGCATTAAATCATGATACATTCTAATTTAGATAAATCTGATTCAACTAATTTGGATTCAAGGGAGAGTAACAAAAAAGTAGAGGGAATTTTTTTTTGGGAGCGTCGCTGCATACATCAGTACGACCATTTGCATCTTTGATTCTTTTCCCACATGATTGTCCAGCATGGCTAGAGCTAGCTAAGGAAGACAGAGACCTCCAAGCTACAGTTGCTTAATTTGGTCCATCTATGTAAGCCATACACACACGGCCGGATTCTGCTGTTGCATCGGTAGAGACATCCTCTTATGTTACAGCTAGCTAGCCATTGCACCGCACGTACGCTCAAGCTTGTAGCTACGCGAGGCGTCCTTGTTGAGCTCCTGCAGTGTGCTACGCTCGCTCTCGTCGTACAGTGGATTCGGGTCAAAAAGGCTGGACGAGAAGGCGATGCGCACAATGTACCTACAACTTGTCCGAAAAGATGCGGATTAGGATCAGATCTACCAAGAGCTGAAATCTTGGCGGGCCCAAGGTCTAATCAAATGACCCCACTACTACAAATAAACTGGACTAGTAGTACTACATAAGAAAAGAACATGTTCAGAGGTGCTCTGTCTCCCTTACACAAACATTGATATGTGAAGAGTTTATAGCATAAAACCACTATATTTCTACAAAAAAAATGAAAAAACCACCAGTTTACATTCTAATCGTATAAAACCATCACTCTACTGTAGATTTTTTGCAATGTGCGCTACCGTCCGATTCAGGCCGATTGACACTGGATCTGATAGTTGGGGCCCACTCATCAGGCACGGCCGTTAACGGCTTGTCTGTGTAGGGGGTAAAGGGCGGTAGATTTTCAGTTACAGCCTTGCACGTACTCCTCCTCGTCCTGACCCCCACCCCCCGATGGCGGCGAGTACTCCCGGCGGCGGCGACCCTCTCGGCGGTGGCGGATTTGATTCTTCCGTCGAGGACATGGATTGGAGGAGTGGCGGGTACGAATCTAGGTGTGCGAAAACCCCTGGAGACGGCACGCGGTCGCCGGCACATCGTGCGGCGGCGGCTCGAGTGCGTGCGGTTCTAGCATCACCGGCGAAGAGCAGCCATCGGTGGGGATCTTCTTTTGGAGGCGTCGAGTTAGTTCCCTTCTCTCTCTATGCTACTTCCTCTCCCCTGTTATTTCTTAATTAGTGTTATGCATAGCAAAATAGGGTTGACTAGATTACTAATATATGAAATTAGTATTGTTAGCACTTCCATGTAATATTAATTATAGGAAATCACCACTGTAGTGAACATATTATCCCTGTTTCTTTAATGAAGGGAATGTGCTTGTATGTGTCTTGGTAACTGAATGTATTTCTTTAATTTTCTATATTAAGTTTGGCCGATGAAATTTGGGACATCAGGTTTAATATCCCTGGTGACGACAATTTAAAGAGGACCTTGAACTTATCTGATATCACTGTACTGAATCTGAGAGCATTGATTGAAGGCCATGGGTATGATTACAAAGATACAATCTACTATGTTAGAGAGAAAGGAAAAAGAATAGAGGAAATGGAAGCATTGGACTGCATGTCAAAGGTTGAGCAGATGATAGAAATGTATGACTTGACAGTCATTAAGCACAACTCTGATATTCCTGCTGGAATAAAACAGAATCACTTGGAAGCTGAGCTGGCAGTAAATGAGGCAACCTTTCTCTCTGTTGACAAGGATGGAGTAACACAAATTAGTGATGATGAATAAGATGGGTTCTATCCTGTTGCTATTGACATTTCAGATGTGCTCTTCATTGGCACTCAACAGAGTTGTAATATGGACAAGAGAAAGAAGCAAGTGCCATATGGTTCTGTTGAGGTAGATGTGCTTGATGATTCAGATGATGACATGATCTAGAAACCATGTCAGGTTAACCTTGAAGAAGATCATAACAGAGCAGTTGCAGAGGATCTTGAACTGATGAAGAAATTGAGGAGGCAAAGAACAGAAGAAGATCCTAAAAATGTGCTAATTAAGGACATACTTAGACAACAGAAGAGGAAGAGAGAAGACCCAAATCACATTGAAGGGGAAACTGATGTAGAAGAGATTTATGAAGAAGAAGAAGATGAAGTCCATGAAGAAGATTTTTTGCTAGAAAAGGTAGTCCCAAAGAGAGAAGGCCCTACTAGCAGATCACATTATGAACCAGACCCAGTAGAGCCAGATTTCTTTGTGCCATCAGGTGATGAGGAGGTCAGTCCCGATGAATTGGCTGACAGTGATGATGCCGGATCTGTAAAGAAATTTTCTTTGCCAAGTGGGAACAAGAGGAGGCTGAAGAAGATTAAGAAGAGGATTTGGTATGATGAGATGAGGGCAGATGCACATGAGAAATTTTCTTTGAAAGTGTGCTTCAAGGATGTCTATCAATTTAGAACTGCTCTTAGGAATTTCCATATAGCTCAACTAAGAAACTTTGCATGTGAACCATGTCTCCCTCAAAAAAAATGTGGGAACATCTTTACAAGCTCTAAAAAGTCTCAAAATAATGATCATGAGTATAGAGGAATCACAATGTTGCATCATGAGTATGTTCATAATACGTACTTCCTCTGTTCACTAATATTTTTTCTACAACGAGCATATATCAATATCGTGGAGATAATAATTATACTCAGCCTCTACAACAACGCAACCTAGCGGTCTTACAGATGCACACAACCAAAAAAGGAAGAAAAATTACAAAAAAGTCACGCTACAGCAAACGATTCCTTGTAGCAAAAACACTAACACCACTATAACAACACCAGTAGTCCTAACATTCTAATAACGATGCCTTCAAGAAGAAAACAGTGCACAAACTTCATCGTTGCCCGATCAAAGATCGTAGGTTTTCACCTTGGAGAAAGTCCTCGCTCACAAAATAATGCTTTTAACAAGGCCATTACCAGGCACAACCAATTAAGGTCGGACTTTGGATTAACCTGTAAGGTAGGACTGTGGACTCCTCGTGTGTTGTCGTCCCCACAAATAGTCTTTGCTACGAGTCACAGATCACACAACCAATCCCTCATCGCCACAAAGACTCAAATCACCATCGATGGTCCTCATGTCCCTTCTATCATGACATTTTCAATATCTGACTTCACCATGGATCGTCTAAAACATGACACATGATGATAACATATAGCAGAGCTTCGCAACGCTCACTCTGAGACCAAACGGCTAGAAAAAAGCATGTCTACGCATGACCGAATACCTTCCGATCCAACAATCTCCACGCATGATACGCCCATGGGAGTTTGCCGATAGAGCCTTCTGGAACTCGCCTCTCCAGGTCAGAAAAACAAGATCAGACATCAAGCAGATCTTCGTCTTCGCGCGGAAGAAACTCTAGGATCACCTCCTTCATTGATGCCGATGCAGCGGTCCCTACACCACCGGTCGGCTTCCAATGATCGGAACTAGTATATCGAGCCCGAGTCCGCAAGATCCTGAATAGCAGCGCCGCTACCTAGATGTGGCATAGCCTCCGTCATGGCCATGCCACAAGCATGCGGCCGAGTCCAATCCACCTACCTCCTCGCCTCCTAGTCGTGAGTCAACGAGCCCCCCCCCCCCCCCCCCGCGCATTGGCAAGCACTACCGCCCCGCAAGCCACACACCGTCCGCACCGCCCCGGTCCCGACCTCCCCGCGCGATGGAAGGCCGACGCACAAAGGAGGGCCGGCCGCTGCCTTCGAAGGCGAGGCGTGGCCGCCGCCGCCCACCGCGGCGGCAGCGGCCGAAGAGGACCGCCGGAGGGAGTTTTGTAGGTTAGGGTCGGCGCCTCTGTTCATTAATGTAACACCTTTTAGCCTTTTTAAAAACACATGTATGTAGATGTGTATAGTGTGTAGGTTCACTTATTTTAGAGTGTATTAGCCTATTTTGAAATATCTAAAAAGGTCTTACGGAGGAAGTAGTAGGTTTCTTCTTAAACCGTTGGGTCAATATTTCGCATATCATGGGTATGGGTTGGTGAATTGAGTCGGATGGATATATGCGATTTTATTTTATTTGGATGTTTACTTTTTGTGGTGATTATGCAAAGTCACTAGATAGTGTATCTTGTACTAAAACAAATGAACACTTGCCACAGACATTTATCTCCATTGCACATGTCCTGCCTTGTAGCATGAGACATACTTGGCAACATGTATTCGATGTTGTCCAGTAGAGGTGGTCTTTTAGGACAAACAAAAAAAAACTTCACCCTTGCGACCTGGATCGCCTTTCATAAAAGTTGATCTGAGATAAGACGAAATACTAGAGTAGTAGTACATGTGAGTAACATAAGGATGGATCGTATCAAGATTGAGCCTTTCTATGCTAGAGAATCGCATCAAGGCCACATGGAAAACAAAATCAAAACTACACGTGTCACAATCCTATTCACGCGTGCACGATTGCAATGCAACACACACACATGAACCAATGCCTAGTAGTGGTAATTACTAGTACTCTCCCGTTTCATAATATAAGATGTTTTAGCTTGGTGAATGGAGTGTATCTAGATCTCTTTTAGTGTATAGGTTCATCTAGGTTTGGAGTGAACATTTTTTTTTAAAAGGAGCATATATTAATATCAAAAGATACCAATTACATCCAGCCTCTGCAACAACGCATTGCCCTATCGGCTATACGGATGCACACAGCCAAAAAAGAAAGAAGAATTACTCCCTCCGACCCAAATTAGTTGACTTAGTTTTGTCTAGATTCGGATGTATCTAGCACTAACACAAGTCTAGATACATTCGAATGTAGACAAATCCGAGTCAACTAATTTGGATTGGAGGGAGTACAAAAAAAGAAATGTCCCGCTACAATGACCTATTCATTGGAACAACAGTACTACCACCACCAAGACAGCACCAGAAGTCCAGCTTCTCCAAAAACGATGCCTCCAAGAAGGAAACAGTGCACAAACACCGTCATCGTCCGATCAAAGATCTTAGGTTTTCACCCTGAAGAAAGTCCACACTCTCAAAACAATGCCTTCAACAAGGTCATTGCCAGGCACAACCAATTATGGCCAGACCCTGGGTTTTCACCCTGAAAGATAGAACCGTGAACCTCTCCTGTGCAGTCGCCCCCTACTTGCATGCCACTGCTCCAAGTCACAAATCACCAAGCCAATTCCTCGTCACCACCAAGACTCGAACCACCATTGTCAGTTCACAGATCTTGGTCTCCATGACATTCTTCGTCAGCACCATGGAACGAGAACATGCTCCATGATCTTAACAACCAACAAAGCTTCGAAGCGCACCCTCTGAAACCAAACGGTCAGAGTAAAACATGGATGCGCACGACCGAATTCCATCCGATCCAGCAATCTCTCGGCATGAACGCACTTATAGAGTACACCAGAGGAGCCTTCCGGAACACGACACAGTAACCAGATCAATGTAGAGAAACATCAGGCGGATCTTCGTCTTGGCTTGAGAGGAATCAAGGACCACCACCTTTATTAGGCAGATCGTCGGCCCCCGCGCCGCCGCCCGTCGGCTCCCCATGGGACCAGCCGCCCAATTCCCCACCGGCTAGGCCGACAGAGGAGTAGGAAGCCCGGGCCGCCACGACCGCAACCTGGCGCCAAGGGACCTGCGGATATCCTCCGAAATCCGAAGATTGGATGCGGGGACAGGCGCATCTGGGCCAAGAGCCAGCGACCACACCCACCAGATCTCCACCAGTCATCCCATCGCCGTCGTCCGCCATGGCGCCCACCACCAGCCTCCACCTACGTCTGCCACGCCGGCGGCAGCCCGCACTCCCGGTGACAACGGCCGTGCCGCACCACCAGCCAGGGGAGAGGGATCCCCGCCGCCACCCTCCTTGGGACGCCTGGGCTTTGCCCACTGGCCCCTCCGGCGGCGGCGAGAAAGGGGAAGAGGCGGCAGCTAGGGTTTGGAGTGAACATACACACTAAAAGAGGGCTAGATACAGTACTTTCACAAAGCTAAAACATCTTATATTTTGAAACGGAGGGAGTACTAGTATGAAAGTAGATTTATCTAGGTTTAAAGTGAACATACAACTAAACGAGATCCAGATATACTTTTTTCACAAAGCTAAAACATCATATATTTTAAAACGGAGGGAGTACTAATATGGAAGTTGGTGATTAAGCTGTAAGCTAGCACATGGCATCTTGTGTTGTTGCTTCTGTTGACGCTGTCTCAAAACAACAAGATCCTAAAGTGGCGCGTCCATGGATTAAACAAGGTGACAGTGGGGAGTAATTAAGCCTGGGGTTTACCCTCCCAAGTGGGTGAGCCCGTGAACTTAGGCACGGTGCTGCGTGCGGCCATGGCATGGCAGAGTCAGAGGATCTGGATCTACACGATGCATGCAGATAAGTTGGGTGTCATTGAAGAATGCAACAAACTGCTGCCTAGGTATCCTCATATGGGCATGTGTCCTTACACTGTGCAATCCAATTTTCCTTATTTGTTTTATTACGCCGTCTCTGGCTCCTTTTATTTATTCATTTATTTTACGACGACAACTCACGGGACATGTCTAGGCAAATTGGTAGCATCTTCTACTTTTTTGCGTCAATTACTCCAAACTTTGCATCTTTTTTTTTTGCTTTCTGTTTCGCCTGGAAATGACAGAAATGTTCAGTTAACTAAGCATGGCTGATCCTGTGCGTTGTCAGATCGATGTAAGTGGGGCGTGTCTCGTCCAATCTATTTTCGCATTAGGCGTCCTGTGTCATGTAACCTTCAGATGTGTCTAGGCACAGTATGAGACCGTACCTAGATAGCTACTTGCCAAAAAGAAAGAAAAGTAAGGTGCCTTTCTCTACCAACCAAATTTGGGTCGCCTGCAGGATGATCGATCACGACAGACGATGAATCGATGCAAGCAGGCTCTCTTGTTTAAGAGCATGTCCGGTCAGATCATGGCTACCATAGCATATCTGTTCAACCTTATCATGCGTTCAGGGCAAACGTTCCTCCCGAGGTTGTTTTAGTCATCTTCCTGTTTTCACCTGTCAAATCGACCCCATCATAGATACTCCCGCGGAATAGAGAGCGGCGTTTTGGTGGCCATCCATCATGGTGGACTATATTTGTTTTTTGAAAAATTCAAATTTAACGATCCATAAAAATCTTAAAAACATATTGAGATGTAGATAATGATTTATAATACACGCGTGAAAAATAGCATGTGAAAAAACTTTGTAGTCTTGTCTCAGCAAAAAAGGACAAAAGTTGCGCCTGACATACAAAATATTTTCTGTTCAAAATTTGCACACTTGTATTCTGTATTGTTGGCTATCCGAAGATATATATTTTCAAAAATATTTGATGCTTTTTGAAAAATTCAAAAAAGTCTACCATAGTGGACGGGCTCCAAGTTAATTTTCCGAGCGCTATGCTACCTGGAAGAGTTTTATCCCCAAACCCCTGCGAGATGTGAACAGAGGTGTGGTATCAACGGAGGCCACGGGTTAGGATGAGCTTACTGAACCGAGCTTCAAGCATCTTAGGGCATCTCTACCTGCCCAACCCATTTCAAACACGGGATGTCTAAATCGATTCGGTTGGTCAGCCTACACACAAAATGAGGCCATTTTGGCCTCTGTCCATTTGGATCGGGGGTGCCCCTGGCAGGTGAGAGCCATTTTTTTCTTGAAAATACAAAACAATGCAAAACAAAATGAAATTAAAACTTAGCTGCATTACATAATAGTCTTAATTTACATACTAGAAAATAAAAAACATAACTAAAAATAAACCCTAGCTACGGCTAGGGCATCTAGTAGCCGGCACGGGAGGTGGCGGAGGCGGCAACGGTGCCGCCTAGTCATCGGGCTCGTTGGAGATACCGATGAAGACCGGCAGTGACCATGACCTTGACAGATAGTACGTCGGGACTGCTGGAGGCTGCTCGTGCGTCGGTGGTGGCGACGACATCATGGGTATGGATGGGGCATGCGGTGGTGAGGCCCACACTTCCTACCCCTACACCTAGGCATGGGCAGGCCACCCCTCCGGCAGCGGCAGCAGCGACAACGGGGACAGTTGGTTGGCGTAGTACACTAGGTAGGGAGAGAGCCGGACGGCGTCCTCCAGCCCCTCCCACCACCACTTGACTTCCTCCTCTGCCTTGGATGCCTCCATGGGGACGCGGATGGCCTCTTCCTCGTTGTATCCCAGCGGCACGACCACGGATGGTGGCATGGCCTCTTCCTCCTCCTTGACACCCGCCATCACGCCCCTAGCCTTCGTCTTTGTCCTCGCTGGCGGAGAAGTCAACGTCAGGGAGGTTGACGTCTCCCTCGACCGGCTAGTCGCCCATGTAGGTCGAGTGTCACCTCACCTCGTGCTCTCGGTTCGGGAATTTCACCCAGAAATCCTGGAGTGCGTAGGCGGGGTCGTTGCGGAGGTGCGCCCGCAGCTGGCCACGATGGCACTCGATCTCCCAGTCAAGCAGGTGTCGCTTCGTCGAAAGCACAGTCGGTTCAGGTGCGACCCTGGTGGAAGAAACACATTGTGGTGCTCGCAGGAGTGGCGGTCCTTCAAGCAGTGCTGGCACTCGGCGACAGGCACATACCGCCGATCCTTCTCCTTCCCGGGAAGACGACAGGCATGGCTACCGCAACAGAAGCACGTCCAACACGGGCCGCTATGGTCGTAGCGGTGAAGTTCTGCGCGGGTGGATGTGATGGCCGAGGCGCGCGAGGACCCCTCATGGTTGGTGGAGGCGGCGACAACGTCGGAGGCGGTGGCGTAGCGCAACGATGGCGGTGGCCCGATGAGGAATGACCGGCCTCGTGGTCATTCATCATCATATTCTTCCACTAGTTGGGCATGGCGTTGACAGAGAGGAGGCTAGCTTTGTTTGATTTGGCAACATGCAAGGGGTTGTGGGGAGGCCTGGTCGCGCACCAACTCAGCCTAAAAAGGCCCGCTTTGCCTTTGTCCATCTATGAAGACACGGTGGGTAGGGTGTGGTCGCTTCGGTTCTGCTGCGTTGACCGTCCGATAACCTTTCATTGGCCTCCGCCATCAATGGCATGCTGATTGTGGCAGCAGGCGAAGCGCCTCGATCACTACCGGGGGGCCCGTGTGCTGGTGCGAGGACATGAGGGAGGACACACACTCTGTCTAGGGCGATGCATTTCGGGCGCATTTTTGGGTGAGGAATGGGTCAGCCCAGACAAACGTGGTTGTTTGGGGCGGGTTTTCCCCTCCAGCCTATCCACACGGACCAATTCAGATAGCCCGTGGTCGAATGGGTCAGCCCGATGGAGATTCCCTTATGGAGCACGTTTGGTAGGTCCGCCTCCACATTGTGTCTAGTGTGTCATATAAACCACCGTCAGGTCAAGGCCACTTGGAACGCTTAATTTGGGAGTTTTCATGGAGCTAGGCATCGGCGTTGCAAAAAGTGGAGATGTCGGGCGTTCGGGAGATCTGCGAGAGATGGCGGGAAACCTAGGTTTCACAACAAAGGTCAGTCTCACCTACTCCTTTCAGTCACCTGCCGCCAGAAATTGCCATTTTCCCCTTCAATACTAGCAGTGGGGGAGACACAAATCTCCAACACTAGAATGTCCTCCTCCTATGTCACAGTAGGTCATCTTCTTCCTCTCCAGCACGGGATATGCGGCGTCCTCTCCTTCGACGTGCTGGGATATACTTCTTCCTCCCTACCCGGCTACTCTACCTATTCTACCATGGCGGAGGTAACACACCCTTTCTTCCATGACCTCGGCTACTCTACCTATTTGTCCCCATAGTGCATACATAACATTTAGGGTTGGTTTTGCGAGTACTCATGTTTGATCAATTTCAATAGGTCAAACGTATGAGCTTGATCCATCAGGCAGCAGCTTTGATAACTGTGATTCGGGCTTGAATGCTACTCGTTGAGAAGGGAGCATTTAGGCAACCTTCCTTCCTAACACCAAATATGGTCTAATGATGCTCGGAGATCAAGAAAGGATGGCAAAGCTGAACTACATCTACAAATCGAATGATGTTGAGGCTCTACAAATGTTTCAGAGGAAAGGAGCCCCTTTTTTGAACTTGTCAAAAGGTTTAGTGAGAGAGGTTTGCTGCAAGATAGCATCCACACCTCTTTAGAAGGGGAACTTGCTATGTTTATTAATGTCTTGGGTCATAACCAGAGGTTTAGAGTGATCCATAACACATTTACCAGATCCACTAAGAAATTTTCTCACAATTTCTAATAGGTCTTGTATGCAAGTGGGGAGCTGAGAGAATAGATGATCAATCCACCAACTAGTCAAACTGCAAGCAAGAAAAAATAGCAGTAGATGGTTTTCGTATTTTAGGGTGAGAGCAAATTGTGTATTTATTTTTTGTGTGAACACTATCATGGATTGATGGTTATGAGAATAGTCATCTTTATTCGCATTTAAATCTTATATTGAGTCAAACAGTTGGTAAAATATATCTCTAGCCTTGCCACTAATTATTGCAAATATGTGCAAATCCTTATTTTGAATTGTGATGTGTAAAAATCACTATTTTATGGCGAAATATGGAGCAATCAAGGGAGAATCACATGTTGCAAACTCAACTAAGTCAACCAGGGTCACAAGCCGATGTTCTGGCATGTTAACGCGCACTGCTACATGAGGAGTTCGCTTGTACTGTGCTCCCTACCACCCAGCGGTGGCTTCGCCAGGTCAAACCAAGCAACTTCCATGAAGGGCCCTATATATTTCGAGACGATGCAAGGAGAGTAGCCATTCGTAGATTGCATCTGAAAACACACCAAGGAATCTTCACTAGCACCATAGTTTATCATCTCCATGTTCGTCTATAGCCATAACCATAGAAGGAGGTAAGTATGCCATATACAAACAATTCACAAACGAAGTGGCCATAAAGGTATGTGAGTTAGAGACGGAGCATAAAAAGATAGCTAAGAAACTTCCAACTAAGCTAGATGGTATATTTGAACCCACTATTAAGATACACATAGGAGTTAATGAGGTAGTCATAGGGGTTCCATAGCAGAAAAAATCGTAACAACAAGAATAACTTATCCAAGATCTATTCTATGCAGATGTAAGGTAAAGAAGGGACTCGGTGTCCATACCCTTGAAGACCAAAAAGTATTGACGTTCTCACGAACGTTGACGATGTAGTCGTATAGTGAAGTTGACCTCAAGGTCGTGCAAATGTACAAGAGATGAGTGCCACACCTAGTAGTACCTACGTAGTTCTACATGTGTTTGATGTAGACGATGTCCCCTAGGCTCTAGTCCAGCGAAGCAACAAAAGAAGATTCATCCGGACCGAGATACATGCAACATGACAACGTTCTTATGGTGGAGAATTCTAACCCCGTATGCTAGTTTCAATATTACAAAACCACACGTGAGGGAGAGAGTGACGAGGGGTGACCTCGACAATGTACATTGTTATGGACTTGGGTTTGATGGAAAGGAGAGTATTGGTGATTTCGCTATCAGACAAACAAGGGAGTCGAAGTCCTACCTGATTATGAAAATAGAGGGCTACAGAGTCACCGATTCTCTAGATGTGATCTAACTCATGACGGGTTATGTTTTGCTCAAAGCTACGGTTCCCTCTCCGTCGGCTCCTCCCAGCCAATATATGAGAGGATAGGTTCAGGGTCCAACACAAATCGGTTATAAGTTTTATTACAGATATTTGACTATGTCGGTTGACACTTCTATCTTGATCAACACGTTCAGTTCCTAGACGTTGGATGCTTCCAGGACTTCTAGTTATTTGTGGGCCTTAGGCTATAGTCTAAGTATGTACCAGGTATACCAATTACGGTAACCCGATAAGTCATACCTTGTCAGTAGCCCCCGAGACTCTATCTGAATCGTGGATCCGGCTTGAGTCTCAAAGACATTTTCGGTATTGAACCTGAAGTTTTTCTTCGAGTAACTTTTGTATTTGTAAATATTTTTTCATGGGGATTTTGATATAATGATTCTGCTGCATCCGACGGATCGATAACCAGTTAATTGCTCTTGGGAAAAAAACATCGTGAACCTACTTTAAGCTCATGTCCCCAGAATCGAACCCGGTATATACTGATGTAACTCAGTTCGGGCCGCGGAGGTCTTACCGATTACTGAATTCCAATTTTATGGTTTGGGCACCCAATGCGTCCACATTGGGATTTTTCATCGTATCATGGATACGACAAATTACTAGCAGAGCATATTTGGGTGCGATTACTAGACCTTACAGGATGAATCCTAAGGTCTTACCTTCATGTCGATAAACACAATATTCACACATGTTATTGTGATGGATATGGTCCAAGAATTTTTAATTTATCGACTGCCTTGTTTGGCTATTGGAGTTGCTGAAGTTGTCAACTTGCTTATCATTTCTATGAGGTGCATTGTCTAGCACTCCCGATGGGAGTAACCATTTGAGGATACACTTGTGTAATGCTCATATGTTTTTTTATTGTTTCCGTTGGGATTTTCTTTGTTATATTGGGTGCGCGGTCAGCGCTCCTGACGAGAGTAACCCTCAAGGCTACAATCAAATATTTGTATTCGAGTGTAGGCTCAAGTATTTCATCTTCTTCGTTGTCGACTTTGGAGGAGTTTTTATATTTTCTATCGGGTGCGCGACCAACGCTCCTGATGGGAGTATCCCCTGGGGCTACAGTCAAATATTTGTATTCGAGTGTAGGCTCAAGTTTATTTTTATCATCTTAGGAAATCATCGACTCGGATCTTATTTTCCTTGGATCATCAAATATTATCAGGTGCACGCTCAGCGCTCCCGATGGGAGTAGCCTCGAGGCTATGTTCGAACACTTGTGTCTGAGCATAGGCTCATGTCTGTTATCTAAGGGATTTGCTTGACTCAGGCCTTGGATTTATTTCTGCGAGTTATTTGTTGGTACATCCAAAGTTTTTTTATTGCTTCTCGTGATGTCATTGCTGATGATGATGGCGTACCTTAGTCACGTTCTAGTGCTCCCAATGGGACATTTCAGTGGTGGGACCATGACGCAGGCTAATGACACGTGGGGGCCGTGTCAGCGGTGAGTTGACCGCGTGCCCCCATGTTGGATGGGAATCAAGGCACCGCGCGAGTTTGTCCGAAGTTACCATGGTAATTGATTCTTATATGGTTGATCCCTTCGTTAAATGTGAACATGTGGTGCCCTTAGGTTTCATCGTGACGCCGTGTCTTCTAGATCCAACAGTCCTAGGCTACGATGGGTACTTTATAAGCGGTAAGGAGAATTTTTTTAGTGCTCATCCCCTTTCTTTACCACTAGCCTTCTTCCTTCTTGCGTCGCATATACTATTGCTACTGTTGATACTTTCTTGCTCTCTTCCTTCGCGCGTAGTCCTCCACTATTGTTCGCCATGGGAAGGATCAAGTGTGCTAGTACTGCCGCCGATGCCACGACTGCCAAGTCACGGGTGATTGGATGGACTCCCTCCAAGTGCATGCAGCAGGACGTTCGTGAGGCCCGGAAGTACTCGCTCCTGAAGGAGGGCTCCTTCAAGCTTCTTGGCGATGAAGCCACACCCGTTCCTGAAGAAGGATGGCGGGTAATGTTCATTGCCTTTCTCTATCGCGAACTTTCTCTCCCTGCCCACAAATTTCTTCATGGGCTTCTTTTTTATTACGGCGTGCAGCTCTACCAACTTACGCCCAACTCCATCCTCCATATTGTTGTTTTCATCACTCTTTGCAAGAGTTTCCTTGGGACCCATCCCCATCCGGGCCTTTGGAAACGTATCGTTTTGTCAAGAGGAAAGCGACAAAGGCGGTTGTGTATGATGTTGGAGGCGGTGTCATTAATGTTTGTTTAGACTTCAACTACTTCGACCTCAATTTTGTTGGTTCTTCCCAAGACTGGTGGAAGAAATGGCTCTATGTGAGGGATGAATCAGCTGAAGGTCAACTGTATGGATTAGCTCCTTTAGACCCGATGAAAAGTGTTAGGAAGCTCAAATCCCGGGGAAAAGGCACGACTCCAGCGGAGATTAAGGAAATGCAACCCATGATGGACCATATCCACGATCTTCGTTATACAACTGGAAAATAAGTTTCGGGTGTCCAACTTATAACACACTTTTTTTGCATCCGTGTTCAGCCTCTTCAGGCTCAGCTCTCTAGTATGTGGGCATACACCATGCTCTGAATTCGACAAGAAGGTCAGATCTCTTACCAAGCATGACCCAGTTCCATCTGAATGTCGGGTTCAACCTTTTGCCAAGAAGAATCCTTTGCCCAATGTAAGTCCCTGTTTCTCGTTATCTATTTATTTATTGGTTTATTGTTATTTAATATATGTCTTCCTTATGCCAATTTTTCTTTCCTATCTATGTGGAATTATGATCATTTGGATTCTCTTCCTTCGCTGCCTAAAAGTGGTGAAGTACCAAAACTAGATGCTAAATTTGAGGAGAACATAGAAGCTGAGGTTGTGGGAGACACTGAGGAACACGATAAAAATTATGTTTCTCATTCCTTGCATACACCAACTGAGGTTGTCCCTTCTGCAAATTCCGATTCCTTCAAGGTTGTCGCCAGTCAAGGAAAAAGGAAGCGGGAAGAGGTGCACATCCAAAATATTTGAATATTCCGATGATTCAAGTGCTACAAAGCCGCAGATGGTTCAACCACTGAGGAAGGCTCTTCCCAGAAAAAGGGCACTTCTTAGATTTGTTAAAAATGGCGGCTTGTAAGTACACGTCCTCTTCTTTTTCCATCGAAAATTCCCTTTTTATGCTTCTAACTGAAATTTCTTGTGCCTTGGATTAGTGGCAATGAGGAGGAAAAAACTTCTCTAGAATTGCTTATTGTCGATATAGTCAATGGGATGGACGCTGCCACCATGTCACCCATGAAAAGTGACGGAAAAAGCCAGCCCGTAATAAAAAATGGCGGGTGAGCTGACCCCTAAATATCTGGTGGTGACCCCTGAACCTCCTCCCCAGAAGAAAACAAAGAATGCTAACAAAGGTGTCGTCCTGTTAGAGAACCCGACTGAACTTGACATGGAGAATGTAAGTTTTCCTATCGTTCATTACTTTACCATGCAACCCCCGAGTGTTTGAGCCTGTTTTGATTTCCCTCGGCTGATAATGCACAAGATGCTTGAAATGGCTGCTTATTCTATCAGGATTCAGCATGACGCTTATTCCGCCAAAGGTACCTTGTTCTTTGCCCTTTACTCTCTTTAAACATTCCGCTTCAGTAATTTTTCTTTTGAATAATTTTGTTTTCTCCTGTAGGCTCTAGCTACTGTTCATGATTCGAAGGTTATTAGCGAAGCTTCCATGAGGCGCACGGATGAACTTGAAGTTAAGCTGAAGGTAGCCAAAGTGGAACTCGAAAAATCTCGAGCAGCAACTGAAGCCAAAGTGGAGAAGCGGGAAGCTGAAGCTGCTGCTATGGCAGAATTGGACGAGAATCTTCGGAAGAGGCTTGAACAGCTAAATTCCTCCTTGTCAAGTAAGTTTTCTATCCTGTAATGCAACTCAATGTTTTTTTATCTGGTTCTTGGATCACGATGTACTTGTGCTTTCTTCCTTTTTGCAGAGATCACCAATTTCTCGCTAGCACTAGCTGAGGATCAACGTGTTGATCCTTTGACTAATGCTCTTAGCATCTTGGAAGGGAACATAGTTCATGGCCTGAACCTTCTGACTCGCTCTCGCCGTTCCTTGAAGAGTCTTCACGTGGAGATCTACCCCCACAAAGATGTCCCCCTGGACCTCAACACTCTTACCGATATTATCAATGTCGACCTGAATCCCCTCACCAGCTACGTGCTGATCCATGCGAAGAGCGGCACGGAAAGTGCAATGGCCTTGGCCTTAGCGCATGGTGAAAATGTTTACTAGGATAAGGTTTAGATCCTCGATCCTAGTTACCGACATAGGCAAAGAGGTCAGCCTCGACCCTTATTTTAAGAAAATCAATAAGTTCTCTAGAGAGCTTGAAATATCTGAGGAAGAAGATGCAACTCTTACTGCTCGTTTCTCAAAAACTTCAACTGCTCCTTCATCTGCCAAAGCTTCAATCGCTGCTCCGTAGACCAGCACTCATGTTGCTGCTAGTAGCACCACATAGTCCTTGGTTGTGGTTTATTTATGTCGAACTGACTATAATGAATCTCGTTCCATGTATAGTTTTCTGGTCTTTAGGGTTGGAGAACATTGATATTTTGTATCCTTGAATCGTCAAGTAAGTTTGAGTATTGAGTATGCCCGATGAATCTTTCTTTATGATTACTATCTCGCATTTTCTTCCTATAGAATGTGTATGACTTGCCCAGTCCTTCGACTGCATCTATTTCGTAGGCTACTCCTATTTTGCCAGGTGCTCCTTCTCCTTCGGGTTAACAACTGTCACAAATAGAGATAGATGTGCCCTCCAGTATCACTACTGTCACTCGATATATTGATCCTCTGCTCTATGCCGACAAGATCCACTGCATCAAGCAGTTGGAAGGTGAACTTCGGTTTATAAAGGCCCAAGTGGATGTTTCCCTCTCTAAGTAGAAAAAGGCCATAGAACGCGAGGAATATCTTCTTGACGAGATTTAGAGGGCGAGAAAAACTATGATGTGTAAGTTTCTCTCGCAAGGCCCCTGAGTATTGTTATTTTTTTCTTTTTGTGACATAAAATGTATTTTCTGTTTTCTTCCAGGCATCCGCTTAAGTGCGGTGGAGGAGTATCATCGTATTAAAGATCAGATGAGTGCTTTGATGGACGCTTCATCAGGTGCTGGTAGGGACTCTGGACTGACCATAAGCGGGGGTATACTTTCGTTTTGCTTCAAGAACGAGTGTCGGAGATGGAGAAATCTGTCGAGTGCAACCGTTCTACCTTGGCGATAGTATATAATGCCATGTTTCCTAGAAACCCGCAGCCGCAAGGACTGGCCGCACTAATGCAGAAATTTCAATGAGGTGAAGCGATCCACCATTTTATCAAGCTAGAGCTTACTGCAGGTGCTAAGGTTGCTCTTGCCTGGGTTCATGTGCACCACCCAATGCTGGATTTAGATGTTGTGTCGCGAAGTCTTTCGTCTCCTCTAGGTGGTGGTATGGTATCTATGGCTCCTCATTATGCGACCGCTCACAAGCCTACTATTCGAATAATCTATCGGTGCCTTGATGCAGATCATGAGTTTTTTCTGAACATTCCCATATAGTTAGGATTGCGACCCCATAAAAAAAGACATGTAGACTATGTAAATCTTGTATGTATATCAGTCTAAATATATCTGTTGTTATTGTGATTTTATATGTTCAGGCCAATGGCTTTTGTGATTTCGTCCTCCACGAGACATTTTTGTTAGCCTAATGCCGGTTGGGCTGAATCAACTACTCAGGTCAGAGCGTGCTTTTGGATGTATTTGATTGTGAAGCCGAAGAATTTTTGAGTTTGCTCTGATTAGGGAAGCCCCTAAGTATATAATAAATTGCTTGACTGAGCCCCCAAGTATCGGCTATACAGAAAATAAAGTATTGAAATTGAGATTCGGTAGAGAGAACTTAGCTTTATTAATATTGAGTACAGAGGTACATATTTTGGCGTATTCGCCTAGCCTTTGGCCTTATTGGAAGTAAACGTAGTTCATTGGGCTAAGTATCCTGGTTGTTGGCCTTATTGAAAGTAAATTGCAGGAAGTAAATGTCGTAGGCATAGAATCTTCACAGCTACGCAATGTTCCACAGGTTGGAGTACTTGACTCCGGTCTTCTTGTCTTGGAGGTAATATGCTCTGCCAGGGATTACTTATGGGGCGATGTAAGGTCCTTCCCATGGTGACTCAAGTTTGCAATGGCCATCTTGCTTGAGGCGTAGGACTAGGTCCCCTATGCCGAAGGACCTAGGACGCAGTCGATGCCTGTGGTAGTTGCGTAGGCTTTGCTGGTAGGCGGTTGATCTTGCGAGTGTGATGTCTCGAGCTTTATCGAGTGCGTCTATGTCGTCTTTGAGTTCCTCTGTAGAGGTTTCTTCGTCGTATGCAATTGAAAGATCGGTATAAGTGACTAGAGGAGGGGGGGGTGAATAGGTGCTACTCAATTTTTAACTTCTTTTCAAATTAAGGCTTAACGCAGTAAGTTCTCTAGATGTGCAACTAGGTGAGAGAACTTATATGACAAGCAAGCAAGCAACAATAAGTAAGGAGTAAAGAATAGAAATAACCGAGAGTAGACACGGAGATATTTTCCCAAAGTTCCTTCCTTTTGAGGGGAAGTACGTCACCGTTGGAGGGGTGGGTGGTACTAAGACCACCAGCACCACAGAAGGCCTCACCCTATTATCCCTAGCACCCTCCTCGCGGAAAACACCCGTTCCACTATGCGGTGACCTTGAAGGTGGCGAGCAAAACCTTTACAAACTTGTTGAGTAGACCTCCACCACACTTGGAGTTTGCCAACACGATCCTGAAGGTTTACAACCAATGCCCAAGCTCTGAGACCGACCTCTTCCGTCTAGGGTTCAAAGAACCCAAGAGTAACAAGATCCACAAAGGAAAACAAGGGGGAATCAACTTTCCTTTGGTGAAATCCTAGATCTAGACCTCCTCCACCAAATCCCAAAGAATCAAGTACATTGGAGCACTAGGGGAGGAGATCTAGGTAAATTATAGCTCAAGAACAATGGAGGAGAGAGATAAAAGAGACAAACTCCTCGTTAGAGAAGAAGAGACATTTTATACCCCGAGAAGGGAATCTTCCCGTTGCTGACTGGCCTGACCGGTACTACCATAACCAGGAGCGGTAGTATCAGAAAATGACCGGTACTAGTGGCCAGGTACCGGACGAGGCCACGAGGAGGCGACAAAGCCTCTATGTCCTACGATATCACGCAGCTCCCACAACAAGTACTACCGCTGAGCGGTAGTAGCGAAAGTAGCAGCAGTACTACCAGACAGGGCGGTAGTGCCGTACGGAGGTACCGGACCAGGAAGAAGAGGAGCCGAAGCTTGCGAGATGGTTCAGGCCTATCCGGTACCGCCATGCGATACTACTGGTGAAGAGCGGTAGTACCGGATAAAAAATCCAGTACTACCGGACCTCACAGATAGTGCAGGTGCAGCAATGAGCAAAAACACTTCCAGTCTCAACCATTGAGGGAAAGTTGAGTGTGCTTAAAAACTAAGTTGATTCCACCCAAACTTTCTGATGCGGACCCCCTCTTGATAGTATGGTTTTTCCTACGACCCAAACTAATAGAACTAGGAAAAACTGATTATTGCTATTGGCCCTTTCGAGGGAAACAGAATGCTTTATAAACAAAGTTGTCCTAAAACACACTTAGCAAACAGTTAGTCCGACACATGTGTTATCATCAAACATCAAAACCACTTAGGAAATGAAATTCCCTTTCAATCTCCCCCTTTTTGGTGTTTGATGACAACACACACAATTGCATACCAAGTATTATCATAGCGCACAAGGTTTGAAAAATAGAGACCGGCTCCCCTATATATGTGCACCAACAAGCATATACTAGGATCAACACTCCCCCTAAATTTTCCAAACCAACCAAGGGCAAGGAAAGGAAGACTATGACTTGAATTTCATACCTTTGCACAATATTATGTGATGAGAATTAAGCAGGCAATGCAATAGAGAGCATCACCACAAGATGGATCCACATAACCACATAGTCTTCACTTACATAGAGCACAATAAGTTCACAAATAGGTAGCACATAGAGTTCACAAATACTAGATAGCGGATAAAAAAGGTTCACAAGCAACCAAAGATCAAATGAAGAATGAGCTTGTGACTTTCCCATGCAAATCCCTGCAAAGGATATATTGCAATTTCTCCCCATTTGGCATCAAGATGCCAAAAAGGGGCACGAGCAAGTATAGTAGCCCAACGATCACTCCTCATCATCATGACCAACATGGAAGCCCGGGGCATGGAAGGAGGAAGCGGCATCATCGTCATCCCAATTTCTATGCTTGGAGATCCTTTGCTCTTCTAGGGTGATGTTCTTGGAGCCTTCAGAGACGGTCAAGCCTTGAGCTTCCATCAACTCTTTCTGAAGAGCGCACGATTTCTTAGCATAGACATGAGTTTCATACATGCACTTTTGGTTGTCGATTTGGAGGCAAAAGATCTTCTTGAGCTTGGTCTCAAGTCTCTTGGCCCATGAGGGCGGAGCATCAGTGCAGCGAGACACAACAAAGGCATGCCCTCCATGACCACCCACTTCTTGATAGGATCCTTCTTCAACCACATTTCCTTCATCATCAACCTCTTGGCTAGATGCATTGCGAGGCTTGGCATGCTTATTGATCAATAAAGCCTTGGACTTGTGAGGCACAAGCTAACAGTTTTGAAGGTTGTTGGCAATGAAACTGCACTTGCGGATGATAAGAGCCATAACATAGGGAGCAAATGGAGTCACTCTTCTAGTATGTGTGGCAATGACCATCTCATTCCATATGAAGTCCATTACATCAAGGGGTGTACCAGACTCACGGTTGACATAGGTATTGTACATGAGATCAAACATATAGCCATGAATTTCATCCTTGTTCCCCGCCCAAGGTGCAATAGTCTCACGGAAGATGCGGTTCAACATATCATAGGTGGGGAGAAGATCCTTGATCTTGCCAGCAACACCACGGCCATGAATATATAGATGAGCAAGAACTTCCTTAGCGTGACATCGGAAACCACAAGGATGGGCCAAGCTATGGTCCTCATACCCAAGAATTTCCCAAAATTCTAGCAGAGTTACTTCCTTGATAACACCTTGTGTGATCCATGTCCTCTTCCTCGTCTGAGATTTGGCAAAGTGCACGGTGGCATAGAACTGAGCCACAAGATGAGGGACAAAGGCTTGCTTGAACTCCATGATAGGAAGCAAGCCAATAATGGTACAAATCTCCTTGGCCTCCCCAAAGTACTCATTGCTCTTGTTCATGTGAGCCACATCAATCCACCTCTGATCCACAAAAAACTGGTCATTATGCAGAAGAACCTCCTTGAACACCATCTCTTGAAAGTCGTTGAAGAACAAACTGCCTTCACAACCACGGTCACGAGCACGAAGATAAGGGTTCTCTTTGCGCAAGGTAGTGAAGTCGTCCTCAGAAAGACCGGACAACAACTTTGGCCCAGTTGGCCCAAATGGCCCTATACTCACACTCTTGGTGCGCCCAATGGGAGGGGGAGGGGAAGGAGCACTACCATGACCGGACGGCCGCTTGGTAGATCCTCCACGATCACCCCGAGTCTTGAGCTTCATACGGTTGCTTGGATGCGGCATAACTTCCTCTTCAAAATCAAAATCAAAATCTTCCTCGGTCTCATGACTAGCCTTGGACCGTTTCCGTGCACCCGAACCACCTACACCTATGAAAGCAAGAGGAAGAACAACATGGGGATAAGGGCACAAGAACTCGAAAAGAAATCCACAAAGAAGTCATAGTTTTGATGAACATCTGCTGCTAGCTAGGTCCGGTAGTACCAGAAACATGGAGCAGTAGTACCGCACACGAGCGGTAGTTCCAGAAAATTTCTCCGGTACTACCAGTCGGGGGGAACTCACGTGGATCTGGTATTATAGGACCACAAATCGACATCACAAGGTCACAGAAACCACGATTTCTACGGGCAAGGAGTAATGTGTGGCAAGATTCACGTAGTACAACCCCTAAACAAGTGCTTTTGACCATGCATCTAATTAAACCTAGATTCATGGAGAGAAGCAAGGAAATTGAGAGGAGGGGTGGTTATACCGGTGTCCATGGTGGTGGAGAAGGACGAGGAACCCGCAAGGAGTCCAGATCTAGTGAGGATCCAGAGGAAGGAGGCTGCGGCGGGGCTATGATGGCGGTCTTTTCTCCGGTGACGGTGGTGGCAAGAGAGGAAGATGGGGGGAAATTGAGGCACTGAGGGGTGCCTCTCCCCCAACCCACCTTTTAGCCAAAGACACAGACATAGTACCGGTTGGGAAACCCGTAGTACCGGTGACCGGTACTACCGCTGTACAACCCCGTAGTGCTGGACCAGGGACAGTTTCTAGGTATGGACGTGGGAACTGACCCGGTCCGGTAGTACCGCAGGTCGTCCGGTAGTACCGGTTCCACCAGAGAAAGTAGCCAGGGACAAGTAAGGGTTCTTGTGCAGAAAATATGGGGGCTTAAAGATAGAAAACATAGGCTTAGGTTGAGACTTCCAAAGTGATATAGGGACAAACACAATCTAAACAAGTAGGAAACACTTAAGAACCAAAAGGGAGTGCAAGTCTCTAAGATCCATATAAACAAAAGTATGATAGACATGAGGAAAGACCAACCTCTCAATAGGACAGGGCGGTGGCCTAGGCAACCATGTTTGAGTATACTTGGTTTGGCACCGTGAAGATATATCTTGGGTCCATTACCAAAACTCACCGTTGAAGCTCACATATCACATAATGATATTAAGAGAATGATTTGTTGTCACTTTGGGCATAATGGGGGGGGGATAGCCTAATCAATTAGGACCGCACTCCCCTATATCCATGCCTACATCTAGATCAAATAACACATGAATGCATGGGTATGGGTGCATGATCTCAAGCCACATTGCTCAAATCTATGATATTTAGCTCATGCCTTAACTCTCGGAATCTCTTCTCATCAAGGGGCTTGGTGAACAAATCTGCTAGATTATTCTTGGTGCTCACATATGAGAGGTTAATATCTCCATTGTTTACATGCTCCCGGATGAAGTGATGGCAAATATCAATATGCTTCATTCTTGTGTGTTGCACGGGGTTGTAGGCGATCTTGATTGCACTTTCATTATCACAAAGAAGAGGCACTTTTTCATAAGTGACACCGTAATCCTTTAAAGTTTGCCTCATCCACAATAATTGAGCACAACAACTAGTGGCCACAATATACTCAGATTCGGCGGAGGACAAGGAGACACAATTTTGTTTCTTTGATGACCAACACACCAAGGACCTACCAAGGAATTGGCAAGCCCTAGAGGTTGATTTCCTTTCAACTTTGTCTCCTGCCCAATTTGAATCCGTGAAACCATGAAGAACAAAGCTTGATCCCTTGGGGTACCATAAGCCAAAGTTTGGGGAATCAACTAAATATCGAAAGATTCGCTTTACCGCCACAAGGTGGCTTTATTTTCGGGCGGCTTGAAACCGTGCACAAATACCACTGTTCAAAAAATTGGCTGATATGCCGATTAATCGCTACTCGGGAGTAGCCGATATGCCGATTTTCTGGTTTATCATCCGTTTTTCTAATTTATCACCCGATAAATCGGCCGATATGCTGAAAATCACCAATTTTCAGTCGGCCGATAAATTACCGATAAGCGATATCCTGAACATTGACAAATACCCACAGTTAACATGATATCCAGTCTAGATGCACAAAGATAAAGCAAAGTATCAATCATAGATCAATATACCTTTTGATCCACATCTTTACCCTTAGTATTAAGAGTGAGATCACACTTGAGAGGAATGATAGTCTTGGCTCCATTTAAATCCGTCAACTTGAACCTCTTGAGCATATCTTGAATGTATTTGGCTTGATTAATGAAGATACCTCCAATCAATTGCTTCACTTCAAATCCAAGAAAGAATTGCAATTCACCCATCATAGACATTTCAAACTCATAGGTCATTAGCTTAGCAAAGACATCATTGAAGGCTTTGTTAGGAGAACCAAAGATAATATCATCAACATAAATTGACATATGAACAAGTTTCCTTCAACTCTCTTAGTAAAAAGAGTGGGGTCGATTAACCCAACTTCGAAACCACGGTCTACTAACAACTTTTTAAGGTACTCATACCACGCACGTGGAGCTTATTTAAGTCCATAGAGTGCCTTATAAAGTTTGTAGACATGATTTGGAAACTTGGGATCCTCAAAACCCAGAGGTTGCTTGACATAAACCAACTCATTTAAGGGACCATTACGAAATGCAATTTTAATATCCATTTGTTGTAACTTGAAGTTATGATGAGATGCATATGGAAGCAAGATACGAATGGATTCAAGACAGGCAAAAGGGGCGAAAGTTTCACCATAGTCGATACCCTTAACTTGGGAGAAGCCTTGAGCTACCAATCTTGCCTTGTTACGAATGACCATACCATTTGCATCTTGCTTGTTCTTGAAGATCCTTCTTTGTTCTGATGACATTATGGCACTCCTTGGGTCTCTCCACCAATGACCACACTTTGCTGCGTTCAAAGTTATGAAGCTCTTCATGCATAGCCTCAAGCCAATCGGGGTCATCAAGAGCTTCATACACCTTGTGGGGCTCTACATGAGAAATGAAAGTATTGTGGCCAACAAAGTTAGACACTTTCTTACGAGTAGAAATGCCCCTTTCAAGATCACCAACAACTTTGTCAAGAGTAATTCCTTCTCGGATGAGCTTGGCGATCCTTCTTGCTTTACGATGAGCATGAGCTTCCTCAATGGATTCTTGAGAAGCTACTTGGTCATCACCACTATTTTGATCCTCGTCTTGACCTTGAAATTGAGCTTGCTCCTCTCCTTGAGCTTGCTAGACATTTTGGCTTGGTCCATCCTCATGAGCTTGACCTTGATCATGAGCTATCTCTTCAACAATGGCATCTTGATGGCTATGGGGTTGGTGTAGATCTAGTGTAGGTGAGGGATCCACTTGACACTACTAGGAAACCCCTTATCAGTGGCGCACCTTTTTTCACTATCAGTGGCGCATATCTGATGCGCCACTCATATGTCACCACTGATAATTATCTTCTGTGGCGCATGGTTTTGCATATGCGCCACAGAGTAGCTTGTCTACCTATAGTTGTTTTCCTAGTAGTGTGATTAGAGAATTTTCCTTCTCCTTCCACCACAAGGGATTCCTCAATGGGGCGGAAAAATCCCACACCCATTTTTCTTATGGCTTGAGGAGGATTTTTATCACGAAGATTAATTTGCCCCATTTGGGATCCATTATGCTAATCGAACTTGACATTAGAGGATACTATAACTTGCCCGATGGACTTGTTATAGATCCTATAGGCGTGAGAGTCTGATGCATAACCAACAAAGATACCTTCAATAGTACGAGGATCGAATTTAGATAAACGGTTACCTTTCTTGAGAATATAGCATTTGCACCCAAACACCCGAAGGTAGTGAATACTTGGCTTTTTGCCGGTGAGGATCTCATATGGAGTCATATCCAAATGCTTGCAAAGATAAACACGGTTTGCAATATGACATGCGGTAGAGATAGCTTCGGCCCAAAAGTTATATGGGGACTTGAACTCCGCAATCATGGTTCTTGCCATATCCATAAGAGTCCGGTTCTTCCTTTCTGCCACACCATTTTGTTGAGGGGTATAAGGAGCGGAATATTAATGATTAATCCCCTCATCACCAAGAAACTCATCAAGGGTGTAGTTCTTGAACTCGGTCCCATTGTCACTTCTAATGGCCAAGATATTCTTATTATGTTGACATTGCACTTCATTGGCAAAGTTGATGATGGTTTGTTGAGTTTCACTCTTCTTCTTGAAAAAATATACCCATGTGTATCTTGAGTAGTCATCAACAATAACCAAACAATACTTCTTCCCCCCAAGGCTGTCAAAGGATGGAGAACCAAAGAGATCCATGTGAAGGAGCTCCAATATCCCATCGGAATAGATGGTTGTAGTTGGGGGGGGTGCCGTCTCATGGAGCTTCCCTTCAATGTATGTGCTACTGATGACCCACAAGTATAGGGGGTGTATCGTAGTATTTTTGATAAGTAAGGTGTCGAACCCAACGAGGAGCAGAAGGTGTTGACGAGTGGCTTGGAGCAGGAATTCTCTATAAATACTTAGCAAACAGATTTTTAGGGTTTTTTGATAATGAAGATAAATAAAGTGCGAGTAAATAAAATACAATAATAATAAATGCAGCAAGTGGCCAATCCTTTGTTTAGCAAAGGACAAGTCGGTTGTATTACTTAAGATGACCAAACGTTCTCGAGGACACACGGGAATATCGTCAAGTGCTTTCGCTTCATATAGTTGATTAATCTTCTTTAGTTTGATAAGTGTTATGTGGGTGAACCTGTGCTAATGTACCGACCTTCCTAGGACTAATACATACTTGTGATTATACCCCTTGCAAGCATCCGTGAGTACAGGAAAGTAATTAAGATAGAAAACTAATCACAGCTTTAAACTCTGAGATCCTAACATCCCTTGTGCAAAGGTTTCCTAATGGGGGTTCAGGTTTCTGTCACTCCGGCAACCCCTACGATTAGTAGCCAAATACACAATGCATTCCCCTAGGCCCATTAAGGTGAAGTGTCATGTAGTCGACTTTTACATTACACAACTAGAAGAATAACACCACAACTTAAATAACAAACTATTGTATCTTTCTCAACACAATTCCACTACTAACAACATGACTTCTCCCATGTCCTCAAGAACTAAACGAACTACTCACAAGACATCATATGGATCAAGATCAGAGTGAAGTAATGATGAGTAACAATCTGAACATAACAATAATTCAATGGTTCCACTCAATAGCATCAACTACAACAAGTAATCAATACCGGGAAAGTTTCCCCTAAGAACTATGCAAGATTCAACCCAATTGTTACAGCAGTATGGAGTGGTGATGATGGTGCTGGTGGAGATGATGATGATGATCCCGATGAAGTCCAGCTTGATGGTGGTGTTGATGGCGACGATCTCCCCTCTCTAGGAAGAAATTCCCTCGGCAGAATTATGTCTGCCGGAGAGATCTTTTCTCTCTCTGTAGTTTTCCGCCCGCAGAGGCGGAGGAATCTTTCTGTGGTCGATCCCCCATACTTAGGGTTTCGTGGGGATAATATATGCCAAAGGGGAGAGCCAGGAGTGGGCCAGGCTGGCCACACCACTTGGTGGCACGGCCTAGGGTGGCTCGCGCCAGGGGGTGGTGTGGGCCCCCTGTGGCCTAGCTCCGCTCCCCCTTCTGGCATCCTTCGTCTTCTGGAAAATTAGAATTTTCCATGTATTTTCTGGAATTTTCCGATCTTCGCGAATTTCGCCTCCAAACAACGCCTTTTCCATCAGAATCCAGACTTCAGTGGTCCATGCTCCAATAGTCATCAACCATGCAAAAACAGATGAAATAACATAAGTATCATCTCTTAATATGAAATATATCAACGAATAATAGTAAATTATGATATAGAATAGTGATGCAAAATGGACGTATCAACTCCCCCCCAATCTTAGACTTCGCTTGTCGCCAAGCGAAAACTGAGCTCAATAAACATGACCTCAGGTTTATGGAGTGAAGAGTCGATAAAAGAATACAGACAAGAAGCATCACATTCATCAATACACAAATCATAATAGAAGACAACTCACTGTGGGGCTAGTGGCACTAGCAGGGGTCAAGATCCGGACAGGAAACCTCATTGGCACCGGCGAACGCATCGTCTCCGGGCTCGTTCAGCGCTTTGGAGCGCTGGACTTTGTCAGCGACAACGCTGGCTGCTTCGGTACGCGCCCACTTCCGCGCAACGGCCTCTTCGTCAAGCTCGGCGCGCACAAGGTCTACGTTGCTATCGGTGTGTTGTGCGTTCATCCGCGACACGTCGTCGAGGCAGGGGAGCCACCCCTTAGCGTGGTTCACGGGGCGCGTATCACTCGCTCCCCGGACCATGCTGAGGTGATGATGACTACGCCTGGTGCAGGCGCAAGCAAGGATCCGGCACCAGATCCGGAGGTAACGCCTAAGGCACCGAGGAAAGGTAGAGGTCCTCCACTAGAGAGGCCTGAGAATGTGCTGCGGGAAGCGATGGATAGCTTGGCAAACCCTGTAGTAGCAGCAGTAGATCCGGCTCAGGCGCAGGCCGAGCTAGAGGAAACTAGGCAAAAAATACCAGAGGGTGCGAAAAAGATAGCGGCGGCTCAGCAGACGTTGAACATGACGCTGCGTGAGTATGCAAAGGCAAATAAAGTAGATGCTGCAAAAGTGAAGGGGAGAAACCTCATAAGAGAAATGAACAAAGAGGGAGACACTAGGATTGAGGAGTCAGAGAACTGTTTGTCCATAGGGCTGCCGATGTATAGTACCCCGACAAAGAACCTTAGGGCAGCGGATGCAGCTGCATCCGAGTTAGAGGGTCTAACGGGTGAAGCCCGTCAGAGACAGCAAGATAGGGTGAATGAGTTGGTTCGGATCGCGAACAGGCAAAATGAGGAACTGCTCAGGGCTAACCCGGAGAGAGCTGGGGCCTCCAAGATCGTTCATTCCGCGGTGGGTAACCCGGAGAAATCCGCTGGAGCCGCATCGTCTCCTCATGGTGGTCCTAGGAGAGAAGAGGTAGTAACCTTGGCCAGAAGGAACAAACAAATCGTCCCGTATGACCCGACACGGGCAGGGAAAGGAAAATAAGTACAGAGAAATGACGATCGACGAAGTGTGAGCCGAGGTGAAGCTGGTCGAGGTAACCATGACCAAGGCAATGCCGGTCAAGGAAACACTGTAAATGGCAATGCCGGACAGCGTAACTCGGCAGGACAACCGTAGCAGTGGAATATACCGAGGCAAGAGCAAAGTGTCGGCCGAGGTATACAACAGAGAGGTGCTCTACGAGAGCAAGACCGGTATAACGATGGAGATTTGGAAATGGTGAATGCGGGATACCCAAGGCCAGACTATCATGTGATAGGGTCAAGATTGGGAAGCAGAGATTTGATGCCTGATGATGCCAGGTTAAAACTGGATCGACTGTATAGGTCGGAACAGATTGAGTGTCAAGGTCCACCGGGTCCTGCGTGTTTTGGGCCCCGGATCATGAAGGAGCCACCGGTACCCAACTTCCAGTTACCTAGAGGCCCAAAGACGTATGATGGCAGTACTAAGCTGGAGGATTAGTTAATAAACTATGCTACAGCTGTGAAAATTGCTACAGGCAACTTGAGATGGGCTGTGAGATACGTACCCCAGATGTTGGAGGGGCCAGCAAGGGTATGGCTAAACAATTTGCCGCCCGGAAGTATTAACTGCTGGATCGATTTTGAGGAAATGTTTATCAGCAATTTCTCAAGTACGTATCAGAGGCCAAATAGGCCACAGACCCTAGCTATGTGTAAGCAGAGACCAAACGAGACGGACCGGGAGTTTTTAACCCGGTGGTGTACCGTGAGAAACTCGTGTGAGGGTGTGATAGGGTCACAGGCCATAGCATGGTTTGCGCAGGGATGCAGATATGCAAGCGAGCTGTGGCAGAAGTTGCAAAGGAAAATGCCAACCACATTGGCAGAGATGATCCGGATTGTTGATTCGTATGCTTTGGGTGATCCAACTCAACCCAGGCTCGTGTCAAACGAGTCAAATGATGAGTACTACCAGAGAGATGGAGGCGGATTATCCGGGAGGAATGATTACAGAGGTAAAAGAAGAGATGACAGACCGGATCACCAGTACAGTTCGCAACAAGTTGCAGCTGTGAATCAAGATCAGCCCGGTGTAGGAGGCAATCAACGTCAGAAAACTGGAGGGGAACAATGGACACCAAGAAATGAAGGCAAGAAAACTTGGACGCCAGAGCAGAAGAAACAGTGGCAAGAAAAGAAGGACCGTTCGAGGTACACTTATGAGTCGATGTTGGATCAGCCGTGTAAATTTCACACACCAAATCTGAATAACCCAGCTGGACATACAACAAGGCAATGTGAGTGGATGCGTAAAATAGAACAAGGTGGTTTGGGGAATGCTCAGGCACCCCGGAATGATCAACCTCGGCAGGAGTTACCCCGGCAACAATTGCTCTCCGGAGCAAACACGCAACAGCTAATGTTGCCTCCCCCTCCGCCGAGGTATGATAACCATGAGAGAAGGGATGCAGTGCATCAAGTAGAAAACCAGCATCAGCCGGATTAGAGGTACCCCGGAAATGAGGGGAGGAATGAGTACAGAGAGCATCATCAGAGTTACTGTGTGTTTACCACTGAGGAAACAGACAGAAAGATCTTGCAGCGCCAACATATGGAGGTGAATGCGGTAATGCCAGCAGTGACGAGGTATATGCCTTGGTCGGACCAAGAAATCACCTGGAGCATTAAAGATCATCCCAAGCTTATGCCGAGTCCTGGTTCGTATGTGTTGGTGCTGGATCCGACATTCATTGGGCCAAACATCAATGTGAGATTCTCCAAGGTACTGATCGACAATGGCAGTAGCATTAACATAATGTATGCGGATACAATGTGCAAGTTGGGTATCTCGGAGAACATGCTCCAGGCTACAAGGACAACTTTCCATGGTATTATGCCCGGCATTTCTTGTGAGCCCATAGGCAAGGTCCGAGTTGACGTATTGTTCGGCACGAGAGATAATTGCCGGACTGAGAATTTGGAGTTTGAAGTGGTGAACTTAGAAAGTGTGTATCACGCGTTACTCGGAAGACCAGCACTGAACAAGTTCATGGCAAGTTGTCACATCAGTTACTTGAAGATGAAGTTGCCCGGGCCAAACAGAGTGATTACTATTGCTGGAGATTTCCGACGTTCCATTGAGTGTGCGTCGACCGGGTCTAACCTAGCCGAGTCACTCGTGATCACGCAAGAGAAAAGAAAAATCCAAGAGGTGGCGGCATTGGCTCAGTCCGCGCAGTAGTATATGCCGGCACTGAGTAACCCGCATGGGAGTGTCTCATTCCAAGCCACGAAAGATACAAAGAAGGTGCCTGTTGATGATATGTTCCCAGAGCGCACCGTAACAATTGGTGCCGGGTTAAATGACAAATAGGAAAGCAAGCTCGTCAACTTCCTCCGTGAGAATTGGGACATTTTTGCTTGGTCCACACAGGACTTGCAAGGTGTTCCGAGGGAGTTGGCCGAGCACTCTTTGAATATGAGACCCGGAGTAAAGCCGGTGAAGCAACCTCTCCGCCGCTTCGCCGAAGATAGGAGGAAAGTCATCGAAGATGAGATAGCTCGGTTGTTGGCTGCAGGATTTATCATGGAAGTTCTTTACCCAGATTGGCTATCTAATCCGGTGCTGGTGGAGAAGAAGAAGGATGATCCGAATGTGGATGTGGTTTGGTGTATGTGTATCGATTACACGAACCTGAACAAGGCGTGTCCAAAAGATCCATTGCCACTGCCAAGGATAGATCAAGTCATAGACTCAACTGCTGGATGTGAACTGTTGTCATTCATTGTTGCATATTCTGGTTTCCACCAGATACCTCTAAATCCGGATGATCAAATAAAGACTGCATTTATCACCCCGTATGGGGCTTATTGCTATCGGACCATGCCTTTTGGTTTACGTAATGCAGGGACAACGTACCAAATATGTTTGCAAAAATTTTTGCATGACCAAATTGGTCAAAATGTCCAAGTGTATGTGGATGATGTGGTTATCAAGACCAAGGAAAGCAAGACGCTCCTTGACGATATCAGGCAGACGTTCGCAAACTTAAGAAGGTTCCGGATGAAGCTTAACCCGGCAAAATGTACCTTCGGTGTCCCGGCTGGGAAATTACTCGGAGTTCTTGTTTCCAGCAGAGGTATCGAAGTTAATCCAACTAAAATCCGGGCCATTGAACGAATGGAACTGCCGAAGTGTCTTAACGATGTCCAGAAGTTCACTGGTTGCCTAACATCATTAAGTCGGTTTGTATGTCGGTTGGGAGAAAAGGCATTACGCCTCTACCAACTCATGAAAAAGTCGGAGAAGTTCATTTGGACGCCGCTGGCCAATGAAGCCTTTATACAGTTAAAGAAAATGTTAGCCACTACACCAGTGTTAGCCTCTCCGCTATATAGCCGTAATCAACCGAGTTGTAAGTGCAGTGATTGTGGTAGAGCGCGATGAAGAGGGTAAGTCAGTGCAAAGGCCAGTGTATTATCTGAGCGAGGTGTTGTCTGCCTCGAAGCAGAACTACCCACAGTATCAAAAGGTGGCATATGGTGTGTATATGGCAGCTAAGAAGTTGAAGCATTACTTTGAGGAGCATCCCATCAAGGTAATATGTGAGGCTCCCATATCCGAGATAATGAGTAACAAGGATGCGAGTGGTAGGATTGCAAAATGGGCAATTGAACTAGCTCCCTATGCACCACAGTATGACAGAAGAGAAGCAATCAAGTCTCAGGCCGTGGCCGACTTTTTTGTGGACTGGGCCGAGGTACAATACAAACCACCGCTACCAGATCCGAATTACTGGAGGATGCACTTTGACGGGTCGAAAACAAAAACTGGGCTAGGCGCCGGAGTTGTACTTACCTTGCCAAAGAAGGACCAGCTGAAATATGTGCTGTAGATCCATTTCGCGGCATCAAACAATGTCGCTGAGTATGAAGCACTTGTGCATGGGCTCAAAGTGGCAAAAGAAATTGGGATACGCCGGATCCTATGCTTTGGCGACTCAGATTTGGTAGTACAGCAAGTGTCGGGACTGTGGGGCGCCCTTGATCCAAACATGGCGTTGTATAGATTTCATGTGCAGAAGATATCTGGTTAGTTTGAGGGATGTGAATTTCACCATGTACCCCGGGTGGAAAATGAGGCTGCCGATGTACTGTCAAAGCTCGGATCAACCCGACAAGCAATTCCACCGGGGGTAGCATTGGAACACCTCAGAAAATCGTCTATCAGGCTGTCCCTAGAAACCGACTCAATTTACGTCCCGGAGGATACAAAATCCGGAGCCGTGCCCATGGACATTGACACGGGAGGTGGTGCGCGAAACCCGGGGACTGCCTCGGCAAGCCCGGGGGCTGCTTCGCAAGACCTGGGGACTGCTCAACATGATCCGGTTGAAGTTATGCCGGTGGATCAGATGGAAATTGATGAAGATGTGTTCCCTGTACGAGCAATACCAGCTTGGGCACTACCTATATTTCAATTCCTGAAAGATGGATATTTACCCACTGAGGAGGTGCTATCTAGGCAAACTCAGAGGAGAGCAAAGGCGTACACAATCATCAATTCCGAGCTATACAAAAGGAGTGTGACCAATGTCCTCCAGCGATGCGTTGGCCCGGAAGAAGGGCTTATCATCCTCCGAGATATACATCAAGGGGAGTGCGGGCATCATGCCTCGTCCCGAGCCTTGGTGGAAAAAGCTTTCCGGCATGGATTCTACTGGCCAAGTGCCTTAGAACAAGCAGAAGGTCTGGTGAGAAAGTGCAATGGTTGTCAGAGGTATGCTACCAAGACACATATGCCAATGTCGGAGCTCAAGACCATACCAATCACCTGGCCATTTGCCGTGTGGTGTTTGGACATGGTTGGCCCGTTTAAACCAGCAAGGGGAAATATGACTCACATTTTGGTCATGGTGGACAAATTTACAAAGTGGATCGAGGTGAAGCCAATAAGAAAATGTGATGGAGCTACGGCCGTGACGTTTCTCAAAGACATCATCTTGAGATACGGTTATCCTCACAGTATCATAACTGATAATGGCACAAACTTTGCGGAAGGAGCATTTGCGCGTTTCTGCCGGGATAAGAAGATCTGGTTGGATGTTGCCTCGGTAGCCCACCCCACTTCGAACGGACAAGTGGAAAGATCCAACGGATTGGTATTATCTGGGATAAAACCCCGGCTCATTGAGCCACTACAAGGATCAGCGGGGTGCTGGATAGAAGAACTACCAGCGGTACTGTGGAGTTTAAGAACAACTCCGAATCGATCAACAGGCTATACGCCATTTTTTCTGGTATATGGGGTAGAAGCTGTATTACCAGCCGACATAGAGCATGATTCGCCTAGGTTCACCCAATACACAGAAGCCGAAGTGCAAGAAGCCCGGCAAAATGATGTTGATCTGCTGGAAGAAGCAAGAGAATTGGCACTGTCCAGATCCGCCATATATCAGCAAAATCTCCGACGCTATCATAGCCGGAAAGTAAGCCCCCGAGTTCTCCGGGAAGGCGATCTGGTGCTCCGGTTGGTACAATGTACTGCTGGCATGCATAAATTATCTCCTCCATGGGAAGGGCCATTCATTGTGAGCAAAGCATTGCACAATGATTCTTATTATCTTATAGATGCAAAGCCACAGGAAAAGAACAAGGGGGACATGTCCGACGAGGAATCTAAGCGTCCGTGGAATGTAGCTCTACTTCGTCCTTTCTACACTTGCAGAGAAGTGTATGTATCCGAGTCTTCTCATATGTCGGTATGTATGCCGGCAATGAGGTTATCAATGAAATGTTGGCACCTCGAGTAGTAACTCGAGACTTCCTTAATAATATTTGTTGTCTTCTGTTATTTATACGTCAGCTGGAGTAAGTTGTTCTACTTAACTCGGATTAGTAGTGTGTGAGCACCAAAAACCCAACTCTTCGACTTGGTGCTGTCCAACAAGAATTGGCTTCATGGCAGGTAAGAGAACAAGTTTGGAATTGCGTAGCACATGAAAAACGACTAAGGAAAAGAACTTAATCGAGCCGATGTTTGTTTTTCAAACTAACCTTGAGTATTTTTAGTTTATTATGCTGAATTATTTTGAGCTAAGCCTAAAAGTTTCCAAGTATTGTTAAGAAAATTTTTGAAGCTCGGATTCGTAAGTCGTAAAACCGAATCAAGGTAGACACAAGACGAGCCAAAAGATTGGACGAACAAGAAAATGAAACTCGGGGACTACGCCCAAGTTAATCCGGCATAAAAACTTAGTAGCAAAATACCACATGTGTACTGGATACAATTCCACCCGGCATACCGGGGATCTGATAAACTTTAAAGTTTTTTCACTTAAGAAGCAGCAGGAGGAGGAAGTTCGGCGTCATCTTCGCTATCTTCAATGTCCGAGGCATCGCCCTCTTCGTCCTCATCCGAGCCATCTTAAACGTTTTCAGCGTTTTCGTCACCGGCGGCTTCTAGGAAGCTCGGTCCCTCAGTCCATTCATGAATGGGAGCATATTCGATGTGGCTATGGGCGCAAGCCTTGCGCCGAGCTACCCACTCCGGGTCACTGGTCCATTTGGATCCGGTGCGCATGCGCGCTAAGAGGTTGAGGTCGATCTTCTCGTACCACGTAAGTACGTAGTGGAGAACGGTCTCAACTGCGGTGCGTCCAGGGGATTCCCTCCAAAGGTCGAGCTAGGTCTCACACTCCATCAACTTTTCAATAAGAACTGCGGTACCCTCCGGCGTGTCTTCTGTAGGCCAAAACGTGTTGAAGATTCGGACTGCAACGTCAAGGATATCCTTGCCATAGTTCTTGATGAGTTCCACGCGAGATGATAGGCTGACCAACAGGTCATCCATATCATAGGGAATCTCTTCAGCGTCAGGAGCAACGGGAGTACCCCTCTCTCAGCGGAAATCAGCAACAGTGGCGCTTGCGATGGCAGTGCCCTTTGGAAATTTGCCTGAAAACGAGATAAGAGAAGCAGGTAAAGAAAAGACATGTGAAGTAACCCGGAGAAATATGCCAGATAAGGGAAAGGAACTTACGTGAAATATGGCTGAGGATCCGAGTCAACTCCCTGGTACAGTCATCACGTCTTTTGCGAAGCTGCACAAGTTTAGCGTTCGCCGACTCACGCTTGACATCGGCCTCCTGGAGAAGTTCTCGGTCCTTGGCAATTTGGAGGTTGAGGCGCTCGCGCTCCTCGGTGAAGTCTTGGCCAGCCTTTTGGAGCTCGGATTGATGCTGTGCTTTCAATTTCTTCATCTCAGCCTTAAGTTTGGCGATCTCATCATCCTTGGTCCGGAGGAGGACAAACTCATCGTCTTTCTTTTTGAGCTCGACCTGATGCTGCCCTGCTTGTTCGAGAAAATGCAGCATCATATCAGGCATGGGCACACTATCTTCCAGCGATACTGAAATAATTTGTCAACCCGACAAAGCTGAGGTATGAATGTTTGCCAAGCCAAGGAGGAATGGAGATGGAAAGCATAGCAAGGTTGAGCAGATATAACTTACCCTTGATCTGATCCAGATTCTTCCTCATAAGCGTGTTCTCAGCCTCCACCCCAGCTGCGAAAACTGAATGATGGATTAGTTCGACAGAAGAAGATGAAGGAAAACGGAGAAATGCTGAGGGAGAAACTTACCCCTCTTATCATGATCAGCCAGAAGTGAGTTATGCTTGGCGCGCAGCATCTTGTGAGTGTCCAGGAGACGCTGAAACTCAGCGCTTCGGCGGTTGGTGGTCACCTGAAAAGAGTACAAAAATACAACTTAGCCTTGTGCATATTCGAAGTGTACAAAATCCGGGCCAAGTGGAACTTAACCCGGCTCTAGGTGTGTGCATATTCGAAGTGTACAAAATCCGGGCTAAGTGGAACTTAACCCAGCTCTAGGTGTGTGCATATTCGAAGTGTACAAAATCCGGGCCAAGTGGAACTTAACCTGGCTCTAGGTGTGTGCATATTCGAAATGTACAAAATCCGGGCCTAGTGGAACTTAACCCGGCTCTAGGTGTGCATATTCGAAGTGTACAAAATCCGGGCCAAGTGGAACTTAACCCGGCTCTAGGTGTGGGCATATTCGAAGTGTACAAGATCCGGGCCAAGTGGAACTTAACCCGGCTCTAGGTGTGTGCATATTCGAAGTGTACAAAATCCAGGCCAAGTGGAACTTAACCCAGCTCTAGGTGTGTGCATATTCGAAGTATACAAAATCCGGGCCAAGTGGAACTTAACCCAGCTCTAGGTGTGTGCATATTCGAAGTGTACAAAATCCGGGCCAAGTGGAACTTAACCCGGCTCTAGGTGTGTGCATATTCGAAGTTATCAAGGAGCTACGTTAGTTTTCTAAGGAGCATCCGGCCGAGTAACAAGTTACTCCCCCGGAGGCTCGGGGACTAATGGTTATATCATCAATATCTACAACATGCTAAGGAAAAGGGGAAGTAACGTACCTCCATCATCCGACCCGCGAGGTTGATTGCCTTAGCGACTGTGTTCATTTGAGCAGAAAATTTAGCGGGGCCGAACTTCTCCGGAAGATCGTCGTTGTGGACGAACTCCGCCTTGTTCCAATTCATGACGAATTCAATCAGGGTCGGAGGGTATCGCTCGCCGCTAGGCATATGGGGCGCCACCAAGCCCTTCGCTTGCGCCTCCCTCCTCTCAACCAGGGCAAGAGCCGGGCTGGTGTGCAAAACCATCTGTTGCGCATCAGCTGGCTCGGCAGGTGCGTCCTTCGGTGCTGGAGGCTTCTTGGAAAGCATGGATGCGAGAGTGCGTTGTCCAGCCTCGACGGACGCTGCCCTGGTGGCGTCAGGGGCCTTTTTTCCCTTGGGCTGCTGAGAGGAGGAAGTGGTTGCAGCAGATTTCCCCTTGGGAGCTGCCTGAGTACTTTCTCGCCGAGACTGGGAAGTCTCGGACGAGGCGAAGGAGCTTGGCGCTGCTGCTGTTGCTCTGGCTGCCAGAGTTGGTGCTGGTGCTGGAGTTGGTGCTGGAGTGGGTGCTGGTGCTGATGCTGGTTTCTTCTTCGGTGGAGGTGCTGAGGTAGCCTCGGTAGTAGCTGGTTGCGGCAAAGCCGAAGTGGTGGATGCCGCTGCCTCGGCTAGTCCTGTCTCCCCCGCTCCAAGGTTGCCCCCCTCTTGACGAGGTGGTGTGGAACCCGGAGCAGCCACTGAACCCTCCGGAATAGGGCTCAGCGGGCGTGAATCGTCGCCACGAGGGGAAGAAGGGCTTTGTCGGAGCGGCGAAGCAATGCTAGATCCGCTCTAGGGGACCTCCACCGCAGCCCTGCCGAATCAAACAGTGTTGGATGAGAAACTATAACAATGCAAGAACAAGTAAGTGGCAGAGGGAAAGGAGGCTTACACATCCGAGGTCAGGGGATCCTTGGGCTTCCGAGCCCTTCATGTAGGGGCCTTGGTTGTAGGCTTGGAGGCAGTTTTGTCCCCGGACTTCTTTCAACTTTTGGCAGGCTGAGAAGGTCCGGAGGAAGAAGTTGATGCAGCTCCCCGCTTCTTCTTCGGTGCAACCGGAACAGGGTCACCCACGGCAAGGGGAGGGTCCTCATGGATCTGCCCACTAGGGTTAGCTGATGCCGGAAAAGCATAAGAAAGGGGGACAGCGTCAAAAGCTTCCATCACCTCAACATCTGAGTCATCTTCATCATCGGGCCAATCTCTAATGGAAGAGAGTTTACCGGTGGGTCGCTTCATAGCGTCGGTCATTGGAAGGAACATCTCCTGATCCGGCTCTTCCTCTTCCGAGGTCTCCCGGTCAGGCGCCCACTTAAGGGTGGGATCGGTGCCATCTTCGAGGGTTTGCTGAAGGAATAGCTAAGGAAAAGAACAGACAACAGAGTTAAAAATACAACAGCGACCGACATAAGATTTAATTCAGAGAAAGTTTGCGGCACGAAGCTTACCACGGGAGGAAGCCTATCTCGACAATAGTGCTCAATTCCCCACGTCCACTCAGAGGAGAAGTCCTTGTGGGTGGTGAAGAGGGCCTTGACCCGGTGGTAAATCTCCGTGTTGCTCAGCTCAAAAGACGAGGTACGGTTGGGGTCGCGGCCCCAGCTCATGTGACACACCTTGTGAGTGCGCTTCTGGAGGGGGGGAGATCCGGTTGCGGACGAACGTGATCATGGCGTCCTCGTTGCGCAACCCGAGCTTCTTCAGCTCCGCGAACCTTTTATTGATCTGGTTGGCCAAGACCGTGGGCTTCTTGGGGACAACGTCCCACAACTCCGGGTTAGGACGACCCAGAGCATAGGGGAGCAGCCGGATAAAGTCTTCGGTGCCGTCGTCCCGAACATAAAAGAATGTCCAGGCCCATCCCTTGCAGGAGTCCAGCCCGGTGACTCGAGGGAAGACAGATAGCCTCCGGGGAGAGATGGACGCAGCCCCGAACTGCGTAAGCTGCTTGTCCTCTGGATCAAGCTAAATGTTCGGAATTACGTTACGACGAAGGACAAAAAACCGGATCCATAGCTCCTTCGTGGGCCATAATCTGGCATAGCCTTCGATCGTGGAGGCGAAAGCAGAGAGAGAGGTGATTGCGTTGGCAGGAAGGTGGTGCGGCTGGAGTTCGTAGGTGCTCAACCAGTCGTGGAAAAAATCACTAACTGGCAAACCGAATCCCTGCTAGAAATGTGATAAAAACACCACATACTCACCCGGATTGGGTGAGGGGGCGAGTTCGGCGGAGGCGAGGCGTGCGGTGACGCCTGCGGGGATGTGCCTAGTGCAGGTCATCCTGGCAGACCCAGGATCCTGCCCACGCACCGCGGTCCACCGTCGCAGCGTCTTCCTCCATGTCCTGCTCGGCGACGGCGAGCTCCTCTTCAGTCATCTCGAGTTCGCTGCCCTCACTGGTGCTAGCAGCGGTGGGGGGCAGCGGCCTAGACTGACAGCGACCCGTGGCGGAGAAGGTGCGCAGCGGCGGTGGCGACGTAGATGCGTGTGGAAGCAGCGAGGTGGTGGCGGCCCTGTTGCAGGAGAAGACGAGGAAGAAGAAGGGGCAGAGGGGCGCGGAAATGGGGAAAGGACCCAAGGGGCGCACCCCTCCCCTATTTAACCGCTCCCTCAGCGAGGAAGTGGGATCGCATTTGCGGGCGGGCCACATCGTGTGGCCGTGTACCAACCAAATTAACCAATCAGCATCAGGCCACACAGAAGGCCACAGGGCGCAGCGGATCCCATGACGCGACACATTGATGCAGTTAACGAGGTGGCAGGCGTGACGTGACACGCGCACAGTAACTCCTGACAGTAACTGCGGCGGTTACTGTGGCTGGCCCTTAAAATGAGGCAATGTGATGATTAGCCTCCACGTGGGGAAGCGTACGAGAGAAGGAAGAACAACCCGGATGAGAATGTGGTAACCCGGCCAGCAAGTGAAAACTTGGTATGTGCCAAGGGAAAGTAAATCCATAGAATCCGAGATAAGGAGGTAACTTGGAAATAAGATCCAAAGCTCAGTGAAATGGAACCTGATGTGGCCTTAGCGGCTAAGGCAGCTCAGACCGCAACAGCTTCGGGGACTAATGTTAGGGGGATACCCCCGGGTAGGGTCACACCGGGGTATAAAGGCTGAGTTAGTCGAGGTTCGGCAAGGCCAAAGCGGATGCTGGCCGGGTCACCTCAAGGTAGGCCGAATCACGGAGTAACCCGGACCAGGGGACGTCCACCTAACTTGGTCTCAACCGACTTAAGCCGTAATTCGGAGAGATGTATCTAACTTTCATGCAGGAACAGGTGTGGCCGGATCAACTACGATCCGGGTCATGTCAAGCTTCTAGGAGAAGGAAGGAATCTCGCTGGTCAAAAGTAGCCCTGGTACGCACGGCATGAGCGAAGTGGATAGAGGCAGGACCAGCGAGGCGTGGCTGACAGAGGTGACGACGCCAATGTCAGCTGACGCAGGCGCCGCAGAGGCTCACGTAGCCTCTGCATGGGTGACGCGGGGAAAAGCGACCCAGTCGGCTTACTATCTAGGGAGGAGGCATATTCCCTAGAATATGCCTCCACGTATGCCCTAAGTGGAGACCTAGCCACCCCTATATAAGGAGGGCTAGGGCCTCTGTAGAAAGGGTTAGGTTCTACGGGTTGATCTCTGGTTGGTCTTGTACGGGTTAGCCAGTGGTGAGAGTAAGAGAGTCCCTTATTCCTCCTCTCCCCAATACAGCTCTAGGAGCATTTGTAAGCCTTGGAAGTGAATAAAATATAAAACTTCTGTGTGTGGAATCACCACACTATCCCTCCTTGGATTCCCCTAGAGCATTTAGTCCCCACCTTTAGCCTATCCATGGCATCTGCCGTGACACCACCACGACACTTAACTTGCAATAAGTAAATGAAACACAATAAAGATACACAAAGTAAATCATAATTGGTAATGGCAAACTTTGCTCTTGGTCAAAAAATAGTTAACAATTTTGCAGGAGTTCAATCATAAAGGGGTTTTCAATGATAGCTTTCAAAGTAGTATTCACTAAGATAAGAGCAATGTGCAAAACAAGGAACATAAGAAACACGATTGAATAAATCATCATATGATATAATGAAACACAACAACTCAAAATACTTGCTGAGATAGAAAGGAATAGGTTTACCGACTCAACCAAAAAGTAAAAGGTAGGCCCTTCGCATAGGGAAGCAGGGATTTCAAGTTTCATAAAGAGCTTCCAAGAATTATGGTACTTATTAGCTTTCAGCTCTCATTGCCCCTATTTTAAGCATCTTTAGGTGGTTAAGGTTAAAGTGAGCAAACTATGGAGTATATGATTGACGAAGTATAAGTTGGCAATCGCATGTCCCTTGAACACGAGGGACACTCCTCATGCTACTGAAGTTTAGTTATCGGTAAGTTCTTGTCATAGTAAGTACATGTGTATCATAGAGAACCGCCAACGGGGTACCCCTTGTCCGATGATACGGAAGAATCCCCATATCAAAATGACAAGGCAAGCAGACAATGAGCATCTCAACATCTTCTTATTTACCATGGGAAAATGGTGCTTTTTTTTCTCTCTTTCCTCTTTTATCATCTTTTTTTCTCTTTTTCTCAACCTCTATCTCTTTTTTTATAAGAAGAATGCTTCATAGATTTCTCATTATGGTTACGCTACAGGTTTCCACCATGATTAGGCATGAATTAGACCAGCCGCCTAGGCGTTTCTCTAACACACATACATAACTCCATGGACTTACAAGCTCCCCTTTCATGTCACACCGACGACATCCATAAACAAAAGAGCATGATATCAACTGGGTACAATGTACAAGTGCAATGTTGAAAGCGTTCCCCATGACAACATGGTTCTGATAATTCCCAACTTATAAGTGTAAGCATATACAACTTAGATGACACACTAGTTCAAGTTTATTAGGTGCAAGAAAACTAAAGTGTGCCATCAAGTTCGTGAGAGCTTTAATGACTAATTTTCACATAACAAGTTTAATTCGGAAGGTAGATAAAAACATGAATTTACTTAGCAATAATGCTAATAGGTAGGTATGGTGGACACAAATGGCATAGGTTTTTGGTTTTAAGGATTGGATGCACGAAAAGCATTCCCTCTCAGTACAGGTTTTAAGCTAGCAAAGCTGGGTAGCAAGCATAAGAGTTGAAGGAAACAAACAAACATACAAGTGATAAAAACAAACATGCAATCTTCCTTGGAATCACAAAAGATCTTAACTAGAGAATACTAAGCTTATAGCCAATCAAGGAAGAAATATGATGAAATTATATTCTTTAAGAGTACTTTTATCTTTTTCATTCAATTCTCATAATAGTGTTGCTACTGACCGAGCTAGGTTTGCCAAAATCAACTAAATTAACTCAATGATCCCAAAGTGATACCAATACTAACAACAAGATCAATCATATAATAGTAAATGAAAACTAAAATAAGATATGCAGAAGAGTAAATGATAGAACTTCTCATTAATATTCCATAACGGCAACTCACACCAAGGGATACGTAGATATCTAACGAGAGGGGGGACACTTCCATAATGCAAACCATCCTACATGATAACTTCTCTATTCATGATATGACTCTACTAAAAAGGTAAAAAGATAGAAGATAGTGATATGATACCGTGACACTTCCCCAAGCTTGGAACAAACCATGGGGATGCGAAAACCTGATGACGAATTACTCCTTCGGTGGTGGTGGTGTTCTCTTGATGAGCTTTTCAATCAATTCCCTCAAGTCCTCAATATCGAAGGTGAGAGAACGAATCAACTCCGAATTTTGCTCAATGCGGTTCATGATCTTGTCGGGCTGTGAATCCCAGCTCTTGCGATTCTTTCCCCCACTCTTCCTCCTTGAAGTCTTCTTTTCCTGCATGGTTAGAACGAGGCATATCCCAATTGGAGGGTAGTTTCTCCTTGGGAAGATTCTGGAATTGCTGCTGATGGATAAGGGTATGGAAGGGATTCTTGGTGCGTGGAGAAGGTGACCGTGAGGCCAAGCAATGACACGGATTCTTCCCTCCAGTGGACATCCATGCAGTCCTTTTGAACCTGGTAGGGTTTGCCACCACTCCAATGCTTGCAATGGTGGTGCTGGTGTGCGGATGCTGGTCTTCCTTTGCCTCCCCTTCAACTTCACTATCGATCTCCTCCTCCTGCTCAGAGTCTTGGAGATCTTCCTCCATAGGCTCCTTGCCCTTATCGTTGGCGGAGATCATTGTGCTTCTAAACTTTAAGAATAGTTCCTGGCAGAAACAGATTGAAACGAAAACACACGAGAACACGATATACGAACCTTGGGGGATCCGGGAGATTATATATTACGATTTTTTACAACAAAAGGAAAGTACTGGGAGAAAACGGGTCGGAGACGGACTCCGGGGTGGCCACACCACCTGGTGGCGCGGCCAGGGGGCCACGCCACGTGGTGATGTGAGCCACCCCGGCTCCGTTTCCATCCCTCTTTCGCTTCGTTGCTTTCCCTATTGGATAAAAACTACAAAAATATAACTGGAAAGATTTTTCGTGGACCTTTTCTTACCAGAACTGTTACCTATTCGAAAATGGACTCAGCAGGTCTCTGAGCTTGACATTTAATAAATTATTCCAGAGTCATCGCTGGAATAACATCAATATCTTCATCTTCATACACATATTTCTTGAGTCATTTAACCTTTCACTATCTTATCACACCATTTTCTCCTACAACTTGGCAATTTCTTTCACACAAAACTTCACACAATTCTTATTAGCAACATTAGTGCATGCGAGGTAATAAACCTTTTAAGTTCAATTTCAACTGAAATCCATCAAAACATAAGCTATTGAAAAAACTCCTTCCGAAATCCCAAAAGGAATCCAAAAAGTAAAGATCAATTTTTTAGAAAATCTTTTGTTGCTCAATTTAAAAAGTGTAAAACTAACGAAAGTTAAATAATAACCTAGGGCAGAAGCACAAAAACTTACAGCTCAATCCGACATACAGAGATTTTTCACGAATTTTTACAGCAAAGCAGAAAAATCTGTTTCGAGACAGCAACTTCCCCAAATATTACTTCTCTCTCATTAGAGGTTGATCTTAACACAAAAACCAAACAAAAGGATAATGAGAGGTTATTGCTGAAGCAATAACTTCCAAGACTCAACAAAAACTGAAAGTGAAAATATATTGGGTTGTCTCCGAAAAATCTCTTTCTTTATAGCCATTAAGATGGGAATGGTAATTTCAATGATGCTTACATTAGAATATGAATTGAAGTAAAAGAGAGCATCAAGAAGCAAAAATATGCATGTTTAAGTCTTACCCAATTCCTATGCAAGGGAATTTTGTAAGATAATAAATTGTTGAAACCAGAGGCTGCTAGCATAGGAAGGCAAAACAAGTGCAACACAAAGATTTTCAGCATAATGCGAGGAAACTTAATATTATTGAGATGCATTAGAACAGTCTTCCCTCGCTCATTATAACTTTCAGTATCATGCATAAATTGAATGATATAACTATCACAAGAACCATTGTAGCAATGGTCACTTATCCTAACAGAAAACACAGGGACAGAAGCTCTCATAACACTACTTTGTGAAACAATATGAGAAGTATCCTTACAGAGGATAGTGTGTCCATCTTCTACATATTTAGTGACAAAGTCCTTCACATTTGCTACTACAGGTTCAGCACCCACTTGTTCATCAGGTTCAACAGCTTTATTTGTACTTTCATTGTCCATACTAGCTATCATAGAAGGTTCCTTTATGTTAACTGGGAAATGCATTTTCTCAATGTAAGGTTCAGGTAAAACATGATTAGCAGTATAAACTTCAGTATTTCTTGCAGGAACACAATTAGCAATATCTTTATATGGCTCATGATACTTATTCCATTTCTTTTTAGGAATTTCAATATAGGAAGAAAAAGCCTTAAAATAAGTTGCAATATCTTGAGAGTCTAGACCATAAGCATTACTAATATTATGAAAGTCATCAGTTCCCATAAAAGATTCAATGCATTCATAATCATAATTTATACCTGACTTTAATCCTTTATCATTCTCCCATGCTTCAGCATTGTCTTAAATATGGTTTAGAAGATCCCATCTAGATTCTTCTTCCATGCGTGTAAATGATCCGGCACAAGAAGCATCCAATAGATCCTTATCATGAAGAGAAAGCCTTGCATAAAAGTTATTGATAATAATATTGTTGGGGAGCTAGTGAATGGGACATCTGAGCATTAGTAACTTCAATCTCCCCCAAGCTTGAGCTGTACTCTCTCCATCAAGAGGACAAAAGTTGTATATTTGATTCCGATCTTTATGAATCTCACTAGGAGGATAAAATTTGGAATAAAAGAGAGGCTCTACTTCCTCCCATTCAAGAGCTTGACCATTCTTCAATAGACGGTACCATTCCTCAGCTCTTCCTTTCAGTGATAATGAGAATAACTTCTTCTTGACTTAATCTGTTGTAATACCTACACACTTGAACAACACGCACAATTCATGTATAAAGAGAAAATGATCATCAAGATGGACAGTTCCATCTCCAAAATAGTAGTTATCCATAACACAATCAATAATTCTTGTGGGTATCTTAAAAGTATCATTCTCAGCAGGTGTAGGTTCATCTACTACCTTAGCAGTGGTAGTAGCATTATGAAATAAGAAACTAAGTGAATTATCCATATTGAAATAAAGTAACTAACAGAAGTAAACAATACTCATAGTAGAAGTTTCCTTTACCAGTTCCACTCTCCAATAGCGCTTCACTCCTTGGCAACGGCGCCAGAAAATAGTCTTGATGACCCACAAGTATAGGGTGTGTATCGCAGTATTTTCGATAAGTAAGAGTGTCGAACCCAACGAGGAGCAGAAGGTGTTGATGAGTGGCTTGGAGCTGGAATTCTCTGTAAATACTTAGCAAACAGATTTTTAGGTTTTTTTGATAATGTAGATAAATAAAGTGCGAGTAAATAAAAGACAATAATAATAAATGCAGCAAGTGGCCCAATCCTTTATTTAGCAAAGGACAAGACGGTTGTATTACTTAAGATGACCAAACGTTCTTGAGGACACACGTGAATGTCGTCAAGTGCTTTCGCTTCATATAGTTGATTAATCTTCTTTAGTTTTATAAGTGTTGTGTGGGTGAACATGTGCTAATGTACCGACCTTCCTAGGACTAATACCTACTTGTGATTATACCCCTTGCAAGCATCCACAAGTACAAGAAATTAATTAATATAGAAACCTAACCACAACTTTGAACTCTGAGATCCTAACATCCCTTGTGCAAAGGTTTCCTAACGGGGGTTTAGGTTTCTGTCACTCCGACAACCCCTATGATTAGTAGCCAAATACACAATGCATTCCCCTAGGCCCATGAAGGTGAAGTGTCATGTAGTCGACGTTCACATGACACCACTAGAAGAATAACACCACAACTTAAATAATAAACTATTGAATCTTTCTCAACACAATTCCACTACTAACAACATGACTTCTCCCATGTCCTCAAGAACTAAACGAACTACTCACACGACATCATATGGATCAAGATCAGAGATGAAATAATGATGAGTGACAATCTGAACATAATAATAATTCAATGGTTCCACTCAATAGCATCAACTACAACAAGTAATCAATACTGGGAAAGTTTCCCCTGAAAACTATGCAAGATTCAACCCAATTGTTATAGCGGTATGGAGTGGTGATGATGGTGCTGGTGGAGATGATGATGATGATCCCGATGAAGTCCAGTTTGATGGTGGTGTTGATGGTGACGATGTCCCCTCTCCTGGAAGAAATTCCCCCGGTAGAATTCTGTCTGCCGGAGAGATCTTTCTCTCTTTGTAGTTTTCCGCCCCGCAGAGGCAGCAGAATCTTTCTATGGTCACTCCCCCAGGCTTAGGGTTTCGTGGGGGATAATATACGCCAAAGGGGAGAGCCAAGAGTGGGCCAGGGTGGCCACATCACCTGGTGGCGCGACCTAGGGTGGCCCGCGCCAGGGGGTGGTGTGGGCCCCTTGTGGCCCAGCTCCGCTCCCCCTTCTGGCATCCTTCGTCTTCTGGAAAAATTGAATTTCCATGTATTTTCTGGAATTTTCCGATCTTCGCGAATTTCACCTCCAAACAGCGCCTTTTCCATCAGAATCCAGACTTAGCGGTCCATGGTCCAATAGTCATCAACCATGCAAAAATAGATGAAATAACATAAGTATCATCTTTTAATATGAAATATATCAATGAATAACAGTAAATTATAATATAGAATAGTGATGCAAAATGGACGTATCACCTACACACATGATCTTTGACAAAATGCACATTATGTTTTAAACCAAGAATGTGACCTGTCGTGTGGAGACTTTGCAAAGACCTCATGTTGACGTGGGCAAGACGACGATGCCAAAGCCATCCCACGTCACCTTAGCCATTAGGAAAGTCGTGGTAGGTGTGGGTTTCTTATCAAAATCTACCACATACAAACTATTCTCGGCATACCCAACAAAGGCTATAGAGAGAGTCTTGCTCCACATGAGAACCACAATCTTCAGGGTAAAGTAGACATTAAAGGCCATAAGCATGAGTTGATGAACAGAAAGTAAATTGTATGAAAGGGTTTTGACAAGCATAATGTCCACAATGGATATATCCGGTGTGACCAGTACCTTACCTAAACCTAATGCCTTAGATGTTGATCCATCTCCATAAGTGCCACACATATTGGAAGTATTAGGTCTCGTCTCATCGAGCATCTCTTTGCTTCTGGTCATATGACTTGTGGCACCACTATCAACCACCCATTTTCTTCCACCGGAAGCATAGCCCTACAAGAAGTCAATGCTTGTTTTTAGGTACCCATTGTTGAATGGGTCCTCTTTTGTTAGTCAAAAGAATCTTAGGAACCCAAATGGCCCAATGGTAATCATCACCATAAGAGGTGCCTACATATTTATCATAGACATGACCATCATAAGATTTCATAAGAACATAGGAATGATTATATTTTCCCGCGAAATCATTGTGAGAGGGTTCATCACCACTCTTATGGACACTTGGCTCCTTATCTTTTGCCATCTCCCCCTCCTTCACAAAGGTGATCATTTTGGAAGGGGGAGTGTACAAGATCTTCTTCTTCTTCTTCTTGCTCTTCTTCTTCTTCTTCTTCTTCTTCTTCTTCTTCTTCTTCTCCGACTTGCACATAAATCCAAGTCCTTCTTTAGCCACATTGTCCCTTTTATTGCTCAAAAGGTCATTTAGGCTTTTCTCACCTTGTATGCAAGAGACAAGGCCTTTCTCAATTGTAGCTTTCAACTTCTTGTTCTCCTCGAGAAGATCTCCATGCTCATAACAAGGGATAGTAGAACATGAAGCAATACTAGATGACAAGGTTGAAACATCTTTTGTTACTTGAGTTTGAAGTTGTTCATGTGACTTTGAAAGAGTAGAGAATTTTCTCAACAAGGCCTCATGTTCCTTCTTGAGTTTCTCAAATCCTTCATTTGGTCTATCATGACCAACCCCAAACTCGAACTTCTCCTTTTAAGGACATTACTTAATACAAGAGCATGGTCACGTTCTTTAACAAGTTTAGAGATATTCAAGTTAAAAGATTCTTCATGAGCAACATAGGTCTCTTTAAGAGTAACTCTTTTCTTTTGCTCTTCCACAAGAGCATCGGTTAAGGAGGCAATCTCCATGGAGGCCTCCTGAGCATTACCAAACATTTCCAAGATGGAATCATCCCTCTCGTCAATGTTATAGCAAGCTTGACCAAGTTGACTCATTAGAGCCTCAACACACATCTTAGCTTGACCTTCTAGGCTGTTCAAGCAACTAGTGGAATCCACTCTGTCCTTCTTAATCTTAAGACTCATCTCATCATCATATGAAGATGCATTAATAGAAGAGAGAATAGTGGGTGGAGGAGTTACCATAGAGGCTTTAGCCATGAGACATGTGGGGTTGTTGACGAGCTTGTCCTCATTTGGAGAGTCAAAGAGGGATGTCGGTGAGGAGCTTGATGTAGTAGTATCCACTAGACATGTAGGCTTGGTGACGCGCTTGTTCTCATTGGGAGAGTCGAAGAGAGACGTTGGTGAAGAGGTTATGGTGGTAGTAGCAGAAGTGGTGGCAATGGTGGCAATGGCGGCTATGCCCACAATCTCTCAATCGTCTTCATCATCACTATCAATCTCATTGTTCTCTTCATATTCTTCACGGGCCACCAACACATATTTTTGTGGCTCCTTCTTGTTGGGGTAGTTCTTGTTTCTGAAGTTCTTGGTTTGGACTTTCTTGACGAAGTTCTTGTTTGGAGTGGGCTTGAACTTGGATTTCAAAATGAGCCTTCCTCCATGGTCTTCTCTCTTCTCATATGGGCACCCAGTGACGAACTGGTTGGTTTCTCCACAATTGTAACATGATCTCAACTTGGGTCTTGCACTAGTTGTGGTAGTCCTTGATGGATTACCCTTCCCTTGGTTCTTCCAAAACCTTCTTGAGACTAATGCCAATTGCTCATGAAGAGCACAGTTGATGTCCTCGTCATCTCCTTCTATCATCCCCAATGAATCAGCTTCCTCTTCATAGACACGAGCATTGGCCTTCAAATCAAGAGTTGGAGAGTCCATTCTCCGAGTATGAGCAAGAGAATCGTCGGCGGTCTTGTTCATGATTCCAAGGGCCACAAACTCATTTAGCACTTCATTGGAGGGCAAGGCATAGAAGTCCGCCCATGAGCGAATATTGTTGGCCATTTGTCTATGGAAGGGCAAGATTTCTTGCATGAACTTGCGCTTGATCCACTTATCATCCACATCCCTACTACCATGGTCAATCATCCTAATCGAAAGGGTCGTGACCCTTCGATAGAGGTCTTTGGGAGTCTCATCTTCCTTCCCAACAAAGGCATCAGCTCCATAGTGCATTTCTTCAAACTTGGAGTTTTGAATGCTTTCATTGCAAAGATAGACTCATTCAAGAGCATTCCAAGCTTCCTTGGCGGTCTCATAAGAGCGAATGTGAGTCTTTTGCTCATGAGTCAACGCATCTTGGAGAATGGCCATGGTGATGGCGTTGAGTTGATTGTTGATTTCCTCGGTGGGTGCCATGTTGTAGGGGTCGCGAGGATAGAAGCCAAACTCCACAACGTTCCAAAGAAAGACACTAGAACTTTTCAAGTGAGATCGCATTAGATATTGCCAATTGGCGAAATTCGATTCATCAAGCTTGGGGGGAGGGCCACGATGGTTTATGTGGGGTGTAGGGAGGGGCGCGACATTGTAGCTAGGTGGTGGTGGAACACTTCCCATAGGCTTAGCTTTATCATTGTTGCTACCTTCACCAGTGGAGGAATCCTTGAGGGGATATTCTACTGGTTTGGGACAACTTGATTGATTATCAATGGCATCGGCAACAATAATATCCTTCTTACCAAGGTATAGCTCAAACATGGCTTTCATCTCTTGACGGACCGAATAAATTGATTCGTCAAGCTCTCTCTTAGTGATGGGTGTTACTTCTGGAGTGGTTTCACTTCCCTTCGAGTCACTCATACTTCTTTTAGGAGGTTAAGACAAATAAGAGCACCTTGCTCTGATACCAATTAAAAGATCGGTATAAGCGACTAGGAGGGGGGGGGGTGAATAGGCGCTACTCAATTTTTAGCTTCTTTTCAAATTAAGGCTTAACACAATGTAAGTTCTCTAGATATGCAACTAGGTGAGAGAACTTATATGAGAAGTAAGAAAGCAACAATAAGTAAGGAGTAAAGGATAGAAATAACCGAGAGTAGACACGGAGATGTTTTCCTGAAGTTCCTTCCTTTTGAGGGGAAGTACGTCTCCGTTGGAGGGGTGGGTGGTACTAAGACCACCAACACTACATAAGGCTTCACCCTATTCTCCCAAGCACCCACCTCGCAGCAAGCACGCATTCCACTATGCGGTGACCTTGAAGGTGGCGACTGAAACCTTTACAAACTTTTGAGTAGACCTCCACCACACTTGGAGTTTCCCAACATGATCCCAAAGCTTTACAACCAATGCTCGAGCGCCGAGACCGACCACTTCCATCTAGGGTTCAAAGAACCCAAGAGTAACAAGATCCACAAAGGAAAACAAGGGGGAATCAACTTTGCTTTGGTGAAACCCTAGATCTAGACCTCCTCCAACAAATCCCAAAGAATCAAGTAGATTGGAGCACTAGGGAAGAGATCTAGGTAAATTATAGCTCAAGAACAATGGAGGAGAGAGATAAAAGAGACAAACTTCTCATTAGAGAAGAAGAGCCCTTTTATACCCCGGTAAGGAAATCTGCCCGTTGCTGACTGGCCCGACCGGTACTACCGGAACCAGGCGCGGTAGTACCGGAAATGACCGGTACTATCGGTTAGGTACCGGACAAGGTACCGAACAAGGCCACGAGGAGGCGACAAAGCCTATGTCTCCTACGGTATCACACAACTCCCACAACCGGTAGTACCGCTGAGCGTGAGTACCGGAAGTAGTAGAGGTACTACTGGACAAGGCTGTAGTGCCGGATGGAGGTATCAGACCAGGTAGAAGAGGAACTGAAGCTCGCGAGATGGTTCAGACCTGTCTGGTACCGCCATTCGGTACTACCGGTGAAGAGCGGTAGTACCGGATAAAAAATCCGGTACTACCAGACCTCACAGACAGTGTAGGTGCAGCAATGAGCAAAAATACTTCTGGTCTCAACCATTGAGGGAAAGCTGAGTGGGCTTAAAAACTGAGTTGATTCCACCCAAACTTTCTGATGCAGACCCCCACTTGATAGTATGGTTTTCCTACGACTGAAACTAATAGAACTAGGAAAAACTGATTATTGCTAGTGACCCTTTTGAGGGAAACGGAATGCCTTGCAAACAAAGTTGTCCTGAAACGCACTTAGCAAACAGTTAGTCCGACACGTGTGTTATCATCAAACATCAAAAACACTTAGGGAAGGAAATGCCCTTTCAGCAATGACCTGAGGAGCCTCGTGAGCTATCTCCACTAGAAGCACGACGTTGGCTCCGTGGACCAGGAAGAAAGGAGTTTCTTGTGTAGTAGTGTTTGCGGTGGTGCGTAAACTCCATAGGATGGAGGGTAACTTGTCTACCCAAGCGCCCTTTGCTCATTCGAGTGGTGTTAGGAGCCTTTTCTTGATGCCATTGGTTACAAGACCATTGGCTTTTTCCACTTGTCCATTAGTTTACGGGTGGGCAACCAATACATAGCTCACTTGTATTACCATTTCCTTACAGGTGTCCTTGAATACTATAGAAGTGAAGTTTGATCAATTATCGGTAATGATGTTTTGAGGCACCCTGAAGCGGAAAACTATTGACTTAATGAAGTTCACAGCTGAAGTAGCAACTTGACTGGTGTCCTCCAGGATATGATTTGTGGAGTTTGACTACCATGTCGAGTCCCCACTAGGCGAATGACCAAGCAAGAGGTATGGGGGCTAGTTCTGCCGAGGGTGCGCTTGGTTTTGTGGTGAATTGCTAGCATGCTTCACATGTTCTCACTATATCTTTCGTGTCATGTACCATGGTGAGCTAGTAGAATCCTGTGCGGAAGGCTTTTTCTTCTATTGCTCGGTTGCTGGTGTGGTGACCGCATATCCCTTCGTGGATGTCCTTGAGGATGAGCTTCCTTTCCTCGGGTGTCATGCATCGTTGGAGCACACCCTAGATACTTCTTTTGTAGAGTTCTCCCTTTATTTCTCGAAAGGCCCTAGACCAGTGGGTGATGCGTCGTGCTTCGACTGTATCTTCCAGGAGTTCTCCATTTATCATGTCTACTACGTACGGCTGCATCCACGTAATTTCTATCATCTTGACATCTTCGGGTTCTTCCTTGTCTTTTGGAGCAAGTGTGTGTTCGGGTGATGGTGCAGCCCCTGATTCAATCTACGGTTTTGCCCCTTGCGTGCCTTTAGGTCTACAGTGTCAGTGACTTTTTTGACTTTGATGGAGCGCTCACTGATTTCCTCCCAGAAAACCCCGGGTAATATGGGTAGGCAGAGGGACCTAATGTTTGCAAGATTGTTGGCTTCTTCATTGCTTGCTCTACTGATATGGGAGACCTCACAGCCGTCGAAGTAACCCTCCATGATGTTGTACATGTATTGATATATGATCATATTGTTGCTAATGGCATCACACTTGTTCATTACTTGATGTGCGACAAGGTTTGAATCTCCGAAGATTTTGAGGCGAGTTCGGCCGCATGCCTTTGCCATACTTATGTCGTGCAACAGGGCCTTGTATTCGGCTTTGTTGTTTGGCACGTTCAGGTATCTCATCCAAAGTATGTAGCACAATTTTTCTCCTTGGGGTGATATCAGTATAACACCAACACCTTCTCCTTTGTTTCTTTTGGATCCGTCGAAGTACATGGTCCACACGCTTGACAGGTCTTGGGGACCCGCGCTTTGGAGTTCCATCCATTCTATGATGAAATCAGGCAAGACCTGAGACCTTATTGTTTTTTCTTCTCATATGTGATGGCTCGAGGGGATAGCTCGATTCCCAAAAGAGATACATGCCCTGTAGCTTTGGAGTTCTTGAGGATGTTGGAGTGGGGAGCCTCATTGACCACCACTATCAGATGCTCGGAGAAGTAGTGGCACAATTTTAGCGATGTCATGAAGACACCATATGAAACTTCTAATAGTGCGTGTACCTTAGTTTGGATGGAGATAGTACCTCGTTGAGGTAATAGACCGACCGTTGGACGCCATGGCTTTTTCCTTCTTCGGGTCATTCGACGACTAGTGCCATGCTGACCACTTGGTTGGTGGCAGCAATGTACACCAATAGTGGTTCCTTTTCCCTGGGTGACACCAAAATAGGTAACATCGAGAGTGCTTTCTTGAGGTTCTCAAAGGCTCATTGGGCATCATCGGTCCACTCGAAGGTGTCCGATTTCTTCAGCAGTGCATAAAATGGCAGTGCTTTTTTGCCTAGCTGAGCGATGAATCGACTTAATGCCTCCATGCGCCCTGCCATCTGCTGGACACCTCGTAGGTTTGTCGGCTTCTTCATTGTTAGGATCACCTGTACTTTTTTGGGATTTGCTTCAATTCCCCTGGCTGACACGAGGTATCCGAGAAGTTACCCCGCAGGGACTCTAAAGGAGCACTTCATCGGATTGAGCTTGATGCAGCACTTGTCAAGATTATCGAATGTTTCACGTTGATCATCGATAAAAGTTGACTCTTGGCTTGTTGTGATTATGGCATCGTCGATGTAGACTTGGAAATTCCTATCGATTTGGTCTGCGAGCAAGTTTTGCATCATTCGCTGGTAGGTGGCACCTGTGTTCTTCAGCCCAAAAGGTATTTAGTGTAGCAGAATACACCATAAGGTATGATAAATGTTGTATTGTCTTGGTGTTCTACTTTCATCCGGATCTGGTGGTTCTCGGAGTATGCATCCAAGAAGGAAAGACGTTCACAACTAGAGGTTGCATTGATGATTTGATCGATTCGTGGGAGTGGGAAGTGATCCTTTGGACAATGCTTATTCAATGTGGTGAAATCGATGCGCATGCATATTTCGACCGTATTTTTCTTCGAGACGGACACTAGGTTAGTGACCCATGTTGCCTTTTTTATTTCCTTGATGAAGTTTGCGTCTAGTAGGCGATGGAGTTCTTTTCCAACGGCCTTGCATATTGGCTCTGCGAAGTGGCAAAGTGATTGTTTTACTAGTCGTGCATTGGGATAGATGTTGAGTGCATGCTCATCGAGTTCCCTAGGAATTCCTGGCATGTCAGTTGGGGACCATGCGAAAATTTCCTAGTGCTCATGGAGGAACTCGACGAGCATGCTTTCCTATGCGGGACATAGCATGCTTTCTTAGAGTCCATTAGATGGACCTGCACTTCCTTTGTGTCCTTTGCTGCATTGAAAGATTGGTCAGGTATGGATATTGATCTTGAGCTAGGCGAACTCCATTTCCATGTCGAAGGACTCATAGATCTTATTGAATTCATGGTCGCAATTTTCTGAGCGGGCGAAGCTTCCCCTGACAGAGATGATTCTATTGGGTGCTGCCATCTTCATCATGAGGTATGTGTAGTGTGGTACTGCCATGAATCGTGCAAATGTTGGGCATCCCAGGATTGCGTGGTACTATGATGGCCAATCCATGACCTGAAACTTGATTTTTCCACGTCTAAAATTTTCTCGTGTTCCAAAGACAACATCGAGGTAGATCTTTCCTAAAGGAACTTCTGCTTTTCCTGAGATGATATCGTGGAAGGAGGTATCTGTTGGAGCTAGATTGGTCAGAGAGTAGTTCATTGCGTGTAGCGTCTTGGCATAGATGAGGATGATACTGCTTCATGTGTCCATGAAAACCTTGCTCATGTCGAACCCGCCAATTTTTGCTTCAAGTATGAATGCCGAATGACCTGGTCGAGGGACCCGAAGGGGTGATTATCCCTGCTAAAGGAGGCATCCTGCTCGAACCAGTGGAGGTACTCAGGTGTTGGTGGTGGTGTCCTTACTGCCTTGTTAACTTGTCAGTGATTAGTTTTTGTGTCCTGTTGGTTGGGTGCCCCTTCTAGGTCATATGCATTGCTACCCTAGACCTCGGGTACTCATCGTTATGTTCTCTGTTTGCCTCGGGTTGCTGCTGGACCACCGCGGCTACCGGGGGTGCCCTTGGTGGTGATGGTGGTGCGTTCAGCGTCAGTGCCCTAGGTGCACTGTTGTATCACTGGTTTGTTGCCTCGACCACCTTGCTGCTATATGCCCACTAAAGCCCCCAAAAGGTGTGACAGTCCTTCATGAGGTGATTTGATCGCCTTCTTCCTTCCAAGTCGACATAGTAATGCATGTGGCATGGTCCACCCAACATTTGTAGTGCTGGCATTAGGGCGTCCCTTGGTGGACTCGACCGGTATTGTTGCACTGTCCCACTAGGTCCTACTTCATCTCGGTTGCCTCGATAACCTCCACTATGATTATCACTCATGCGATTGTCCTCATTGATGTAGCCTGCTGGAACATGGCTTGGCCCACCATAGCCATCATAGTTACGCCATATCCTATTTTCATTGTTTCACGTGTCACAGTCTTCTTCGGGTGAGCCACCATGCTTGTTGTTTAATGCATCCTCACCGTTGGCCCATCGATTCGCCCTATCCATCAACTGGGAGATTGTCTTTGACTTGACCTGACCCATATCTTCTATGAATTCTTTTCAGCGTAGGCCATCATTGAAAGCGGCAATTGCCCTCTCGTCAGAGATATATCTTTGGTTGAGTTCTTGATGATATTCCACCACTGTATGAATGCACGTATTGGTTCTCCTGATTTTTGCTTGCATGCCCTCAGCTCCTCAGTAGATGCATGTCACTTGAATGTGGACTTAAAGATTTTGATGAACTTTTCCTCTAGATTGCCCCCAACTACTGATTGATTCTTCGAGTAGCTGCCAGAGCTAGAAGCATGCGGCTCCGGTTAAGTATAACTGTAGGATTTGCATGGCGGTGGCCTTTGATCCACCTAACAGTTTCATGGTTTGTAAATAATCGTCCAGCCATGCCTCTGGCTCTTGGAGGCCATTGTACTTTTGACGATTGTGAGGGAGCTTTAAGTCCTTGGGCATGGGTGTCTTTTGAACCCGATGGGTAAAGAAACTTGCGCCACATGGCTCGAGGTCATCCTCGCTTTTGTCGTTCGAGTACCTACTACACCTCTCCCGAGATTTGTCAATTTTGCTTTGTGTAAAGTCGTCCCCGACGTCGTGACTATGCAAGGAGTGCGTGAAGCACACGTGGTGCTGTGATATGGATCTTCGGGTTCCTACCACCTGCTAACGGCTGACGCAACAACGCGATGATCTATTGGATTGTGGGACAATCTCCTTGTACCCTTTTGTGAGTGTTTCTCCAACCATGCCAAGGCCCATGAGGGAGGAGCAATGGATGGCTACCCGCAGATCGTCGGTTGCTGGTTGAGTTGTGAGTAGGTAGGACTGAGCTGTGACGAGTGCGGCTTGCACTGTTTTAGCATTGATATGGCCTCCTAAATCTATGGATATAGATGATAGGTCTAGGTATCAAGTGATGTCGTGTCTTTCACCGTCGGGTATATTATTCAGCCGAGAGCCACCCCTTCCTGGTTGTGATTGTCCTGCGACGCTTTTGGAGTTGCGGGTGGAGCTGAGTTGCACCCATCGTATGCTTGATTCATTGGCTCTCCTTTCCACTCTTCTAGGTCCCTTTGCATCTTGACCAGTTGCCTCTTTCTTGTGGAGGAGGTATTAGATCTTTGAGTGAAGCGTCTCCCGTCATCGGTACTGCACCTGAGATGGTGTTTATTGCTTTTTCCCAGGAAGTTGGTGACAACTGAATAGTTATCGGTTCACCATTGCATGCTCCACGTCCTCCTTGGACGACACGGTTTTCCACTGGTGGTTCCATCCATTCCTGCGTGCAGTTGTATCATTTTCTTAAATAATATAATTAGGGTGGATAATCGGGTTACCATTTTTGTCATGTTCTATTGAGGTTCCTTCGTATGTTGTCATGGATCCTATGATCATGCACACCTAGTTCCACTCCATGTATGTGTTGTTGTTGTGGTTGTTGGAATGATGGGAGACACTATCTTGGAGACGAGTGAAATCCCGCGGGTCCTGCTCTAGGTATGAGTCTGCTTTTTTATCCTGGAGTCGATGCTTTTCTAGGATCCGCTATTTTTTAGGTCCATGTTGGTGGGTGATGGTGTTTCAGAGTCAGATCCGAAGGAGCGGCCATCATAATGATCAGTCAAATACCCTAGAATTGTGGTGTGGTCATTGTTGTATTTGACGTTTGTCGTGTGCGAGGTGGCCATTCTAGTGGAGCCGATAGAGGATGCTGGTGTTTCCACAGGTGTTATGATTGCAGCTGACGGATCCGAGAAGATCAGATCAGAAAGGTAGAGAACTTTTGCTGCCCTGATAGGAAAGGGGAGGTCCCTGATCATGATATCTGTCTCCTGGTCGATGTAATTCGGCAGAGGGGTGGGCGGGGCTGGATCAACATTAGTGGGATCATGGTGGATCTCACCGACCTCAATCGTCGGATTGTTGCTTCGTGTAGGTGAAGCCGCCAAATTCATGAGTCCAGCGGTCAGAGTTCCCATGGACGGGGCCAATTGATGAGGGGTGACCTCGACAATGTCCATTGTTATGGCTTGAGTTTGATGGAAAAGAGAGCGTTTGTGATTTTGTAGGCCTATCAGACAAACAAGGGAGTAGAAGTCCTGTCTGGTTATTAAAATAGAGGGTTACAGAGTCACCGATTCGCTAGATGTGATCTAACTCACAGCGGGTTGTGTTTTTATCAGCGCTACGGTATCCTCTCCGACGGCTCCTCCCAGCCTATATATGAAGGCTGGGTCTCAGAGTTCAATACGAATCGGTTACAAGTTTGATTACAGATATTTGACTTTGTCAGTTGGCACTTCTAACTTGATCAACACGTTTGGTTCCTAGACTTCATATGCTTCCAGGACTTCTATTTCACTACAAGAAATGTTTCCTTCCGCAACGACTTGGCCCGACGGTCGTCGTAGAAGGCGCGTCTTCCGTGACGAAATTCTCGGCTCGACCCTGGCCGATGGAAAACTTTTTTTCCAGTTTCGTGCCCCTCTACTACGACGGAACCGCTAAAAACATGGAGGAAGCTCGGCTAGCACGTGGCAGAAGCAAGATTTTCGGTTCCTCGCGTGATGTTGACTCGACAAAGTCTTTTGAGGCATGTGGGTCCCGGACGTTAGTGTCTCTAGCGGACCATACTTTTTGATGGCGCCTCCCTGATTTGAACTTGATAACGTTGTTCGATGCATTTGTCATATAGTCAGGATGCTGGCTCCCACATGTTAGCCTCTCATTAGAAGACTCGTGTGTATGATGGAATTTTTTTCCTTCGCTCGCGCTACCCTGTTCCGAACTTGATAGCGTTGCTCGCTACATCTACCGTTTAATCTAGCTGCTGGGTCCCACATGTCATTCTCTCACTAGAAGAAACGTGTGCATGATGGAATTATTTTCCTTGGCTATTGCCTCCCTGATTTGAGCTCGATAATGTTGCTCAATGTATCTGCCATTTAGTCACGCTGCTAGGTCCCTCATGTCAGCCTCACATTACAAGAATCGTTTGTATGATGGATTTTTTTATTTGCTCGCACTACCCTATTCCGAACTTGATAGCGCTACTTGATGCATCTACCGTTTAATAAAACTCCTGGACCCCACATGTCATCCTCTCATTAGAAGAAACGTGTGTATGATAGAATTTTTTCCTTCGGTCGCACCTCTGTGTTCCAAACTTGATAGCGTTGCTCGCTTCATCTACAGTTTAATCACGCTCCTGGCCCCACATGTCATCCACTCATTAGAAGAAACGTGTGTATGATGGAATTTTTTCCCTCGGCCACGCCTCCGTGTTTCGAACTTGGTAGCATTTCTCGACGCATCATCCGTTTTTTTAGTCTGCTGGGTCCCCCATATGAGCCTCTCATTAGAAGAAACGTGTGCATGCTGGACTTTTTTCTCGCTCCCGCCTCCCTGTTACGAACTTCCTAGAAGCTTAGGAAAGAGCGACTCAATAGGGGAAGCCTTAGCAGTGCTTCATTGGCTCGCGTCAAGTCTTCCGCTCATTTTGTAAACATTGCTAGATGCATCACCTGTATAAGGTATCACTACTGGGTCCCACATGTCAGTATCTATGTAAATGAAACGTGTGTATAATGGAGTTTTCTTTGGGCAATATCTGCTGTTTTGACCTTGGCAACGTTGCTCGATGAGGCACCCGTGTATGGTCTTGCTGATGGGGCCCACATGTCAGGCTCCCTGGTATGTTTTTGCTTGTGCATGTCAGCCTCCCTGGTATGTTCTGGCTTGTGGGTCCTTGACGCCAGCCTCTTTGTACAAGTACTTAACTTTTTTTTTCAAACCCGCCCATCAAACTCGAGGGACGCTGCAGGCTGGCGTTGCCACTACGACAAACAAATAAGATGCACATTATCATTAAAAGATTTATAGTACCTATAACTTATGTATTAGTCTTCTTAAAAAGATTTTATATGTCCATGTTATCTCTCTTAAAATAAAGGGAAGCGATCCTGACATCTCAATTTATTAAATGCCACATAATGGAGTAGTTTCTTAAAAACATGGGTAGTCAGATTTTTTAAAGGCAATTCCGAAAACGCCGAATTAAAGATTTTGGGCTATTATACATCTATTGCACTCAATGGGCTATACTCCATGCGCTATTCACCATGGGCTCCTTGATAAAAATTTAAATGGGATGTGGTCAGCAAGTCCCCTGACCCTTAAAAGGTCGAATTAAATTGTCCTGGGCTAAAGGGGGGCCGAATGGGCTAGATTTTACCTCCTCTTTAGTAAACATTTCATTGTGATGTGGCTGGCCGGATTCAGAACACATACCTCACTACTAGAGGAAAAAAGCGATAATTCTTTTGACATATATTCGTGTAAAAATATCGAAAGAATAGGAGACATAGACCGTGTGCGCCAAAACTGGACTGGTATCCAATGACTTCACTTGATACCCTCTCATCTCTATCCAAAACACATCCAACGGTTCCGATGACACACATGCAAAAGCTCTAGTGCAAGCAGCCCAACATCAGTGACAAAACGTTTTTTTACAAATTCAGTAGCATTTGAAAGATCAAGTAGTACAGAATAAGACAGAAAATATCGATAGATTCCTAGTTCATATTCAACAACACTTGACTGATTCTGCAGCATTCCAAAGTGACTGTTTCAGCAATACATACACTAAAACTCAATAGCAGTACAAAGAGAACTCGTTCATGTTTCAGCTCTAAAAACCTTATCGCACGATCAGTTTGCCCTTTTCTCCAAACACACTTGATCATTGGAGCAAGCAAAACTGACAATCAAGTATGCTTTTGTGTGCATACCTCCTCTTCACATCAATACTAGTGTGACAAGGCCAAGTTTAAAGGAAAGAAATACCATCTACCGCACTTGATCTAAACAAGTACCAGTACGTCATTATTAGTTCTAGAAAATACCTTAGTAATAGTAACGACATAAAACTTGACAGATTGAGTAGCATTTTAATAGTGAGCAGTATAGAATAAGACATAAAAATATCAGCAGATTCCCAGTTCATATTCAGCACCACTTGACAGATTCAACAGCATTTCAAAGTGACCAATGCAGCAGTACAGATAATGGACAAAAGAAATGAAAGATTCAGTAATGCAGACATTGAAATTCAATAGTTGTATTAAGGCCATGACTCAAAAGGAAAGAGAGTCCATATTCAACACTTGATTGGTCGATCTGAACAAGTACCAGTACATATGTATTACTACAAAATAGATTAGCAGTAGCATACCTCCATACAAAATACTCGGCATAACGCAACAATGTGTCCAAGTGCTGGTCGGGTAGCGCTCTCTTTCCTGCCTGTTATGCTTTCCTTGTCACATCGTCTCCTATGGGGCCACTATGTCAGCAGCGTACATTGGAAATAGGTGTACATTGCTGCAATCTTTTTCCACCTCTCCCCATACAAATTGAATCTATCACCAACATAAAGTAGTAATAAATTAGTACGACGTTACATATCTAAACATTGGGATCATCACAACAAGATTTAGATGTTTTATCTCACTTTTGAAACTTTTCGATGCAATACTACTAATCCACGAGGAATTACAACGAATAGTTCAGAAGCTTCCAGGTTACACTCCGGCTGTGATAGGTACGACTTGAGCCCTTCGAGGGCGACTTAGTCTGACGATGGCCTGCTCGTAAGCTCAGATGTCACCACCATTTCGACCACATGGAGCTCATGCCACAGAGACAGTAACCAAAGCTTCACCTTGTACCGCGGCAATTCGCACACACCTGAACTGACGAACTTGGGGGATATGACGATGTCCGTGGTATGGCCATCAATTTAGGCGACAGACACAGTGCCCTCTTTCTCGATGCTGATGATACCCGCTCTCCCGGAGCCTCTTGTGGGCACCGGTTTAGATGGCTCCCAGTGTTTGTGGCTATAGGGCATTATCGCTGCATTCCTCGAGTGGGCAACTCTGAGGTGGCAGGCGAGCTCTACCATAGGTGTTAGCTCTACTGACGAGGTGATGAACTCGCATCCAGGCTCAGTGCAGACTTGCTGGTCGTGAAAGCGCCAGATTATGTGTTCGTAGATGTTGTTGTAGGGGACGAATGTCGCATAGTGGTCGTTGGGGCATCTGCTACCTTTTCTGCCTGCGACTTGGTGGTACAGCTCCTTGGAGCATGTGGCTAGCTAGGCGGCGCTGGTAGTGTCCAGAAGCATAGCGATTTTGTTGAAAACATCATCGCCAAACTTGTTCCGGACGCCATGCAACGGGTTATGGGTCGATTGCGACATCGGGATGGATTGGGGGAAGAGGTCGGACCAGAGTGGGGGACTTTTGGAGAGGGATGGCGCGGCCTGCAAGGCCCGATGCAGTGGATGAGATGGTGACGAAAATGTGCGAAGTGCGCACTAGAGGCGATCCCAAATGCGGCCAGGCGGCGTTGGCGAGTGGGGCTAAAAACAGCCGAGATGGGGAAGATGGGATGGCTCTTTTAATGAGGTTGTTTTTGCAAGGCATCTAGAGCTGCATCCAGGGCACCGACTATAGCTTGGCTACCCCGCTACAGTGCACTAAATAAACCATTTGTGAAATCCTGGCACATTTTATAGCTAGGATAGCACGCTACCGTGCACTAAATTAACCATGTAACATCCTGGGCCATTATAGCTAGGCCGACACATTGTCGTGTACGCCGACTAGAGTTACTACTACTTTCATGTTTGACCAAATGATGTTTATTTACAGCTTCTACAGTATTTACCTAAAAAATAGTACTCCTACCTAGTAGTAATACACTTGTACTAGTACAATAGTACAATAATAGTACTACTAGAAGTAGAGTATAACGAAAAATCATCTCGTTAGTTTCGCTGCATACAGGAGTTGTACTACACCTACCCACTTGATTATCAGGTACACCAACATAGTACAACTCTTGCACCAACATCTTAAATACGCCATGAGCATGTTTGTTTGCTACAAATGATAAGAAATGGTCTAAAGATGAATACTACATCATCTAGGCCAATTACAAACAAAATCCAAAGAAAAATAAATCAAATATGAATAAAATGATCAGATGGTCATTTTGACCAAAGTTAACCACTAGGTCACTTTAAGTGTTCCTAGTAAAGAATTTCTAATAGAAACATTTCCATTTGTTTTCACCCCTTGCTAGACCAAGTAAAAGTGAACCAAGGCCCACTTTACAAACTCACAAAAACTATTTTCAAATATATTTAAAGGATAGTTCAAAATTGAATCAAGTTCATATGGTAAGATCACCATTTTGCAAAAACCACCCAAATCAATTCACCTTGCCTTTTCCAAGCAACCAGAGACTACTAAGCATAAGATTAGATCACTCACCAAATTTCATTCAAAAGTTTCTAATTTAAATTCTTGCAGCCATTTAGTCGAATACCTTGCAGACAAAAAATCAAAACCTCCCTAACTCCACTATTTGGAGCATTGATCACTCGACCAGTTGCCCCCATTGCACTCTCCCTCTCTCCCCCAGCATCTAGCAGCACCACCCACGCATCCCCCTTTGCCGTTCTGCTAGTGCAGCGCCGCCCGAAGCCAGCCTCGGTGGCCGACCATGGACAGAGTGCCACGGACCACGCCACCCTCTCCCACGATGACCAGGAGACATGCGACCGTCCACCGCCACCCCTTGTCCAGCCCTTGACCGCATCCAAGCCATCGACCACCCCAGCATCGCCGCACCCACTTTCTCTGCACCGTGCCGAGAGCGCGCTAGAGCGCCGTAGTTGACCAGCTCGCACGCGCCGTGCCTCGCCCTCTCATTGCGTGCACACCCTCGCCATAACGCCATCTTGCTCCCAGACATCCCCGTTCACCGCCACGCGACCCGTAGCCCCCATGCGCCATCTTGAACACCGCCAGTCCCGCGTAGAGCACCGCCCCCGCCCGGCCATCCCCGACCGCCCCGTGCCGCGCCTTTAAGCCCGTGATGACCACCAGGGAGCACTGCATCGCCCCTACCCTTAGCCATGCCGATAGTTCGTTGTACCGCCATCGCCGGAGAAGCCATCCTATCGCGCTCGGTCCCCTCGCCGGTGTATAAATAGAGGCCCTCTCCGCCTAAATTCTCCACACCACCTCACTCCCCAATCCTCACAATACCTCCCACACCTCTCCCCGGAGCAAGGCGAGCACCGCATTGCTGGAATTTGGCCGGAGCCCGTCGCTGTAGAAGAAGAAAGGAGTCGTCGATTGGAGCCGCCCCAGGAGCCACCACGACCACCATTTGAACCATCGTTGTCGACAACAACGTTCACCCCCATCGTCGACCCTAGATGGAGCCCTGGTGTTCCTCACAAGACCCCCACCACCGCGTTTGGGTTCAGACCTTGCCGTAGCTGTTCGTCGTCGATGATGAACCTCAGTTGTTAGATCAAGTTCTAATCGTAGGGCCTAGATTGAAAGATACCGTTTCAGTTAGATAGAGTCACTGACTAGTGGGACCCCCCTGTCAGCAACCTGCTATGTCGCGCCGTGCAGATTGGGCCGGCCCAGTTAGTTTCCCGCGTAGGCCTGTGAATTCAAATAGTTATCTTCTAATTTAGTTAAAACTAGATTCTGTCAGTAGATTCAAAAATCAATTCAAAGAGATTCACTAAACCAAATTGCATGATTGCAATTTTGTTAGAAAGATATTCAAATTATCTATCCAAGCCCGTTGGGTTCAAACCATTTGAAATTATAGATCATCTATAGTAAAAATAACAAGACAAAGATTTTCCCCCATTCAAACTTTTTCAAAAATCAACCATAAATGCTTTTGAGTTGATTCCAACTCTTAAAAATCACATTTGACAAATTCTATCTGAATATGTAAAAATATCTAGATTTGCATGAAGTGACATTGGACTAGTACAAAAAGAATGCTATTTAAGCATTTCTGGTCACTTTAATTCTATAAAATGATAATCTTAAACTTTATAAAATATGACCACCACTTTAAATCACATTCCCATGTATTAGAATATGTGGTGATGACATGTGTCAACATGATCCCATATTTTAGTTGGAGAATATTAAATCTTAAGTATTTTCCAATGAGTAGAAATTACTTTTCCACAATAAGATAAATAAGAATATTAAATCATGTGATGCTTGTGATGATGCTAGATCATCAAGTGTGAGCCTTAGTGTGCTAAATAGAAATAGTTAAGTATTGTTTGGTGATTGTGTACCCCGTATTAATTTATAGACGATAGTACCGACCCGGGATATACGAGGAGGCGGAGTACTACCAAGAAGAAGAAAACTTCAACCACTACACTACTCAAGGCAAGCTAACACTTGCAAGTCTCATACCTATGCAAGCCATCCTTGCAAGATAACCTATGCAAGATGCCTTGGGCATGCTTAGTTATGCAAATTTGATTATACCAATCCCAAGTTTTACTTGCAAGCTTTATTCTTTTACTTTACCCAAGTTCTTTACTTTTAGTTAGTATTTTGTGAGTATTGGAAAAATAGTATAGATACCATAAAGAGTATAAAACTAGGCCAAAGTAGTTATACTTAGATGTCATTCCAAGGCATGAGATTAGAGTTGGATAGTTACCCTTGATTACACACCTCATTAGTGAATACTCTCAACTTTAGTGGCTAGTGCTAAGCATAAAAGTTGATCACTTTAGATGGGAATACTTGGTGAAAATGCTTATGAAAACCTTGGAATGATGATTCATTCTATTGAAATGTTTTGACATGTGTTGAGAAACACTAAAGGATTTTTAGGATGAAAATGTTGAGGCATGAGCCTTAGCCCTTTATGAAAACTGATGGTTGGATTCGGATGCGATACCATTCCAATTTTACCGTACAATCACCATACCTGAATTGGGTAGGGATTAACTGGAAGTTTATATGCCTTAGTATGGGTTCCCTCGCGGAAGAGGTTGAGCTGAGGCTACCTCGTGAGTGTGAATGTCCACCTATGCAGTGCCCAAGATGGCAGATGGCCATGGCTAGGAGGCCAAGCTCATAGGGGAGGTGCCTATACTAGAGTGTGTAATTGAAATGTTATGATTGATTATCCGCATACTAAGTATGATGATTCAGGGTTATCCCTGACGGATGTATCGAATTTTGTGGTGTAAGTGTACCACCTCTGCAGAGTGTCAAACTATTCGAATAGCCGCGTCCGCGGTTATGGATAGTTGGAGTGGCCATACTATTCCGTCGTCAGATGTTTTCAAAATGACTTGTGAATTGAACTATGACTTTGACTTGCCCACAACATGGTTGTGGATATGAAAAATAGGTTCCCACTTAAGTGATTTAGAATATTAAATTAGTTTTCTTTACTTCTAAACTCAGATTTAGATAAATCTGGCATTTTGCACATAAACATAGAAGATTCCTATTAGAACTACCTTACTTGTTAGTGATAGTTTGCGAGTACTTAAAGAGTACTCATGGCTTTGTCCCTGACTATTCCCGTGGCCAGACTATGAGGAGGACTACCAGGATGATGGACAATAGGAGGTCTATGACAACTAGGATCATCTCCCATCGTCAGTATTGCCTATGAACCTGAAGATGGAGCCCCTACTACGTTTATTTTCCGCTGCTTGATATGTATTAAGAATGGATCATGAGATCCTTTATTTGTAAGACATTATTATGGTTTGTAATGGATGATGTACTGTGGTACCAATCTGTTATGTCTCGCAAAAAATGGTAATCCAGGGATTGCGAGGTATGGCATAACAGGCATTTGGGATTAAAAATCCGGGTGTTGAAAGAGGTCCATACATTAAGTATGAAGCACCCTAAAATTAAGCAGGGAAAACAGTCATGTTTTGCTCCTTCACGAGAGAAAAGCTGATCTATTCATACTCTTCATACTACTTTCTCTTTGTTTGTTTTCAAAATATAGACAAATTTGGTGGCATGCAAATTCTTAGATATGGGATCATGAATCATCAGCATAAAGTATGATGTAGATATGGCCATGAACTTGGTCATTTATTTTGAAATCCAAGAATGTTCATACTCATTGACAACTAATAATCTTAAATACGTTTAAATTTACCACTTGCTTTTAGATTCGAAATTTACACGTATGAACGGTGGGAGTACATTTTACATCAAGAACCTAAAAAAGGTAAAATTACATCGAGGTCCATACATTTAGCACGAAGCACCCTAAAATTAAGCTGGGAAAACATTCATATTTTGCTCCTTCTCGAGAGAAAAGCTGATCGACCCATACTCTTCATACTATTTCCTCGTCGTTTGTTTTTAAAATATTACCAAATCTGGCGGCATGCAAATTCTTGGATATGGGATCATGAATCATAAGCAGAAAGTATGATGTAGATATGGCCATGAACTTGGTTGTTCGTCTTGAAATCCAAGAATATTCATACTCATGGACAACTAATAATCTTAAATACGTTTAAATGTTACCACTTGCTTTTAGGTTCGAATTTAACACGTACGGACGGTGGGAGTATATTTTACATCAAGGACCTAAAAAATGTAAATTTACATCGAAGTCCATACATTTAGTACGAAGCACCCTAAAATTAAGCAGGGAAAACAGTCATGTTTTGCTCCTTCTCGAGAGAAAAGTTGATCCACCTATACTCTTCATACTACTTCTTCTTTATTTGTTTTCAAAATATGGCCAAATATGACGGTATGTAAATTCTTTGATATGGGATCATGAATCATCGACATAAATTATGATGTAGATATGGTCATGACCTTGGTCGTTCGTCTTGAAATCCAAGAATTGTCATGGTCATCGACATCTAATAATCTAAAATATGTTTAAATTTTACCAGTTGCTTTAGGTTCAAATTTTACACGTACGAACAAAAGGAGTACATTTGACATCAAGGACCTAAAAAGGTAAAATTATATCGAGGTCCATACATTTAGCATGAAGCATCCTACAATTAAGCAAGGAAAACAGTCAGGTTCGACTGCTTCTCGAGAGAGCAGTTGGTCGAGCCATACTCTTCATACTACTTCCTCTTTGTTTGTTTTCAAAATATGGCCCAATTTGGTGGCATGCAAATTCTTGGATATGGGATCATGAATCATCGATATAAAGTATGATGTAGATATAGCCATGACCTTGGTCGTTCGGCTTGAAATCCAAGATTGTCCATCCTCATTCACAACTAAGTTTAAATTCGTTTAAAATTTACCACTAACTTTTAGGTTCGAATTTTACACGGACGGTGGGAGTACATTTTAAATCAATGACCTAAAAAGAGGAAAAGTACATCGAGATCTATACATTTAGCACGAAATACCCTAAAATTAAGCAAATAAAATACTCGGGTTCAGCTCCTTGAGAGAGGAGCTGATTGAGTTGTACTCTTCATAGTACTTCCGCTTCGTTTGTTTTCATCAAAGACCTAAAAGCGGAAAATTACACCGAGGTACATAAATTTAGCACGAAGCACGCCTTAAAATTAAGCAAAGGAAAATCGTCGGGTTTGGCTCCTTCTCGAGAGAGAACCTGACCAAGCCATACTCTTTGTATTACTTCCTCTTCGTTTGTTTTTAAAATATGGCCAAATTTTGCGGTATGCAAATTCTTCGATATGGGATCATGAATCATCACCATAAAGTATGATGTACATATGTCCATGACTCTGGTCGTTTGTCTTGAAATGCAAGAATGTACATTCTCATTGACAACTAATAAGCTTACAAACGTTTAAATTTTACAACTTGCTTTTATGTTCGAATTTTACATGGATGGTGGGAGTACATTTTACAGCAAGGACCTAAAAAGGGGTAAAATTACATCGAGTTCCATACATTTAGCATAAAGCATCCAAAAATTAAGTAGGGAAAATAGTCATGTTTGGCTCCTTCTCAAGAGATGAGAAGCTGATCGAGCCATACTCTTCATACTACTTTCTCTTTGTTTGTTTTCAAAAAATATGGCCAAATTTGGCGGCATGAAAATTCCTAGACATGGGATCATCATCAGCATAAAGTATGATGTAGATATGACCATGACCTTGGTCGTTCGGCTTGAAATCCAAGAATGTTCCTACTCATCGACAACTAATAATCCTAAATACATTTAAATGTTACCACTTGCTTTTTGCTTCGAATTTAACACGTACGGCCGGTGGGAGTACATTTTACATCAAGAACCTAAAAAGGTAACACTACATCGAGGTCCATACATTTACCACGAACCACCCTAAAATTAAGCAGGAAAAGCAGTCATGTTTTGCTCCTTCTCGAGAGAAAATCTCATCGAGAAATACTCTTCATACTACTTCCTCTTTGTTTGTTTTCAAAATATGACCAAATTTGGCGGTATGCAACTTCTTGGATATGGGATCACGAATTATCAGCATAAAGTATGATGTAGATATGGCCATGACTTTGGTGATTGTCTTGAAATCCAAGAATGTTCATACTCATCGACAACTAATAATCTTAAATAAGTTTAAATGTTACCACTTGCTTTTAGATTCGAATTTAACACGTTCGGACGGTGGCAGTACATTTTACATCAAGGACCCAAAAAAGGTAAAAATACATCGATGTCCATACATTTAGTATGAAGCACCCTAAAATTAATTAGGAAAAACAGTCATGTTTTGCTCCTGCTCGAGAGAAAAGCTGATCGACCCATACTCTTTATACTAATTCCTCTTTGTTTTTTTTTAAAATATGGCTGCATGCAAATTCCTGGATATGGGATCATGAATCATCATCATAAAGTATGATGTAGATATGGCCATGACCTTGGTCGTTCGTCTTGAAATCCAAGAATGTTCAAACTCATCGACAAATAATAATCTTAAATACGTTTAAATTTTACCACTTGCATTTAGGTTCGAATTTTACACGTACATACGGTGGGAGTACATTTTATATCAATGACCTAAAAAAGATAAAATTACATCGAGGTCCATACATTTAGCATGAAGCACCCTAAATTAAGTAGGGAAATCAGTCATGTTTTGCTCCTTCTCGAGAGAAAAGCTGATCGACCCATACTCTTCGTACTACATCCTCTTCATTTGTTTTCAAAATATGGCCAAATTTGGCAGCATGCATATTCTTGAATATGGGATCATGAATCATCAGCATAAAGTATTATGTAGATATGGAAATGACCTTTGTTGTTCGTCTTGAAATCCAAGAATGTTCATAGTCATCGATAACTAATAATCTTAAATACCTTTAAATGTTACCACTTGCTTTTAGGTTCCATTTTAACATGTACGGACGGTGGGAGTATATTTCACATCAAGAACCTAAAATGATAAAATTACATTGAGGTCCATACATTAAGTATGAAGCACCATAAACTTAAGCAGGGAAAACAGTCATGTTTTGCTCCTTCTCGAGAGAAAAGTTGATCGACCCATACTCTTCATACTACTTCCTCTTTGTTAGTTTTCAATATATGGAAAAATTTGACGGCATGCATATTCTTGGATATGGGATCATGAATCATCAGCATAAAGTATAATATAGATATGGCCATGACCTTGGTCGTTTTTCTTGAAATCCAAGAATGTTCATACTCATCGACAACTAATAATATTATATAGAATAAAATTTTACCACTTGCTTTTAGATTTAAATTTTACACATACGGACGGTGGGAGTACATTTTACACCAAGGACCTAAAAAGATAACATTACATCGAGGTCCATACATTTATAATGAAGCACCCTAATATTAAAAAGGGAAAACAGTCATGTTTTGCTCCTTCTCGAGAGAAAAGCTAATCGAGCAATACTCTTCATACTACTTCCTCTTTGTTTGTTTTCAAAATATGGTCAAATTTGGTGGCATGCAAATTCTTGGATATGGGATCATGAATCATCAGTATAAAGTGTGATGTAGATATGGCCATGACCTTGGTCATTCGTCTTAAATCCAAGAATGTTCATACTCATCGACAACTAATAATCTTAAATACATTTAAATGTTACCACTCGCTTTTAGGTTCAAATTTAACACGTACAGACGATGGGAGTACATTTTACATCAAAGACCAAAAAAGGTAAAAATACATCAAGGTCCATACAGTCATATTTTGCTCCTTTCGAGAGAAAAGTTGATCGACTCATACTTAATACTACTTCCTCTTCGCTCGTTTTTAAAATATGGCCAAATATGGCGGCATGCAAATTTCTAGATATGGGATCATGAATCATCAACATAAAGTATGATGTAGATATAGCCATGACCTTGGTCGTTCGTCTTGAAATTCAAGAATGTTCATACTCATCGACAAATAATAATCTTAAATACACTTTAAATTTACCACTTGCTTTTAGGTTTGAATTTTACACGTACGGATGGTGGGAGTACATTTTACATCAATGACCTAAAATAGGTAAAATGACATCGAGGTCTATACATTTAGCATGAAGCACCCTAAATAATCCTAGGCATGTGTTCCAAGTACTAGATAATCCTAGGCATGTGTTCCATATATATTCATACGTGCTCGCAATGAGAACTTGCACAACATCTTTTGTCCTGCCAGCCCGTTTGCAGCGGGGCCTCTAGGGAACTACTGGCAATTAAGGTGCTCCTTTTAATAGAGCACCGGAGCAAAGCATTAACACTCCATGAACACATGTGATCCTCACATCAAAGTCATTCCCTTCCGGTTATCCCGATTTCTGTCACTTTAGGGCCATTGGTTCCGGACAACAATGTGTGTATACAACTTGCAAATAAGACCAAAAACAATACTATCATAATGAATTAATAACATGTTCAGATCTGAAATCATGGCACTCGGGCCCTAGTGACAAGCATTAAGCACAACAAGTCACAACAGTCATAAAGCACTAATAAAAGATACTAGGCACCATGCCATAACAATCTGATGCCATTACATGAATGATCTCATCCAATCCCTACCATCCCCATAGCCTACAGCGGGGGATTACTCACTCATAGATGGGGGAAACATGGATGGTTGATGGAGAAGCGATGGTGATGATGATGGCGATGATCACCTCAAATTCCCCGTCCCGACAGGGTGCCAGAACGGAGTTTCTGGTGCTGTTTCATGGAATCCGGTGGTGGCAGCGGAGCGGAACTCCTTCTGGAAAAATGTCGAACCCCCCAAAGTTTTTAGGTCAGAAGGCTCCTTATAGGCGAAGAGAGAGGCCGAGGGGGTGCCTGGGGGGCCCACACCACCCCCTGGCACGGCCTGGCCTAGCCCGCGCCACCAGGTGGTGTGGGCACCCCCTGGCTCTTCTCTGTCTCGTATTCTGGCTCCTGGAGTCTTCGGGTGAAATAGGATTTTTGGCATATTTTCCGGGATTTTTCCTGATACTTGATTTTCTGCACAAAAAGTAGACACCAAGGCAATTCTGCTGAAAACAGCGTCAGTTCGCATTTGTTGTAGCCAAATCACTCAAGTATAGAGGAGAAACAATAGCAAAAGTGTTCGGGAAAGTAGATAGGTTTTGGACGTATCAACTCCCCCCAAGCTTAGCTTATTGCTTGTCCTCAAGCAATTCAGTTGAAAACTGAGTGCGATAAAAGAACTTTCACGAACACATTTGCTTCATAAGGTGTAAATATTCTTAGCAATGTGATCAACTATTTAGAAAATTCATAATAAAGAGTATGCAACCAAGTCTACTTAATAGTCATTGCAAGCTATGAAGAGATTCCAACTCAAAAATAATAAGTAACATGAAGCACAAACATAAGAAACATTACAATGCTCATAGAAAGGTATGATAGAGTGGTATCTCGCTTGCCTTTGATTATAAATGTCAAGACACCTCTGAAGTTCAAGTGATGACTAGAAGTAAAGATATCAAGGATACAAGCATCATAGTCATAACACAAATAATCAAGTAATGGAACAAACACAAAGAATGACAACTATGCTCTCAAGAAGGTGCTCAAAGAATATGTGGAGACTCAACAAGTAAAACAAAAGGTTTTGAATAATTTCAAAGGCTTCCAAATGCTGAAAGTATGGTACTCATTAGCTTTGAGCTCTCATTGCCCCTATCATAAGCATCTTTAATGTGGTTAAGGTGAAAGTGAGGTCCAATCTAAGTTATATGCTTGACAGACTATAAATTGAAAATCCCAAGTCCCTTGAGTACGAGGGCCGCTCCTCATGCTACTCAACTTTAGTTACCGGTAAGTTCTTGTCATCGTAAGTATGTGCGTATCATTGAGAACCGCCAACGGGGTACCCCTTGCCCGATGATACGGAAGAATCCCCATATCAAAATGACAAGGCAAGTAGACAATGAGTACCTCATCAATCTTCTTATTTACCATGGGAAAATGGTGCTTTTTTCTCACTTTCCTCTTTTCATAAATATTTTTTTTCTCAATAGCTATCTCTCTCTTTTTTTATAAGAAGAATGCTTCATAGATATCATTATGGTTACGTTGCAGGTTGCCACCATGTCAGCATGGATTAGACCAGTGGCCGAGGCGTTTCTCTAACACACATACATAACTCCATGGACTTACAAGCTCCCCTTTTATTTCACACCGACGACATCCGCAAACAAAAGAGCAAGGTATCAACTGGGTATATATTTACAAGTGTTGAAAGCGTTCCCCATGACAGCACGGTTCTGCTGATCCCCAGCCTATAATTTGCAAGCATATAACTTTCATGGAGAGTTCACAATGGTTCAGGTTTATTAAGTGTAGGAAATAAAGTGTGCCATCAAGTTGGTGAGAGCTTTACTAACTAATTTTCTCATAACAAGCAAACATTTTATTTGGAAGAAAACAAGGCATATTGAATATGCACGGAAGTAGCAAATGATGCTAATAGGTAGGTATGTTGGACACTTGGCAATATTTGGTTTAAGGGAGTTGAAAACTTGAGTAAAACACTCAGTGGGATTGAAGGCTAGCAATAGTAAGGGAGCGACAAACGAGAGAGCAATAGCTATCATTATCATGCTTGCAACAAAACAGGACTACTCATGGCATGAAAGTGATTCAAGATCCTCAAGGCAAAATAATTCATCAAGGCTTAACTGATTATCACAGTCATTTGCATGCGTGAGCATGTGCCAAGTCAATTCAAATGAAACATCCAGAGGAGGATACCACGGTGTCATACCAATTTATGAATAGAGCAATGCAAGCAAACATTCATAAGACATGCTACAAACTATTAGCGAGTTTGAGCTAATCATACGAAAGCAAGAACTACTAAGCATCTGAAGATAACATACACCCTACATGAACAGACTAAGCATGCTCACAGTGATGAGTATATGTACAAAACTGAAAACAAATAGAGTTCGTTACCAGCCTCTTAGCACACCTCAAGTTGTCAGTAATCCTCATTATTGCTCTTCACTTGTGTGGCTTGAATAATAATATGAAACCAATATTCCACTGAGGACTGCTGAACCCTATAGCAAACTCACAAAACCAAAGAAGAACAACAAATATTTTTGGTGTTTTCGATTTTTAAACAAGAACCAAAAGGGGAAAACAAGCAAAGCAAAATCTTTTTGGGTTTTTTCAAATAGTTCAAACAAAGCAAAAAGGGAAAAACAAACCAAGGCAAAAAGAAGAAGCAAACCAAAGAGAAACAACAGAAATATTTTTGGTCTTTTTTGTGTTTTAGAAAGCAAAAGCAAAGAAGAACGAAAACTAAAAAGAGAACAAAAACATGAATATACAAAGTACCGACACAACATGATATGGAGATGAGTGTGGTGTCAGCGTACCTCCCCCCAAGCTTAGGCTTTTGGCCTAAGTGGGTATCAATCCCAAGCTAGCCAGGATGAAGTGTCACCCTGGTACGACGAAGAGGTCCCCTCATCCTAGTGCGAACTCGAGTATGTCCCTCCGTAATGCGTGGAGTAATCATAGGAGGGCACATCCTCCTGGTGCTACTCGTGGAAACCCAGCAAGCGAAGCTGCTCGTCCACCTCCTCCTTGGAGCGCGACCACGGTCTCCTATGAACACTAAACAAAGCAGGCTGTGGCAAAAGGATCTCTCTTTCATCCCCGTCAGTGAAAAGCATCCTATATACTATATTGTTCAAATCAGAGGTAGCAGTAACAAAGTGATGAGTTTTCATGGCAACAAGGTCAAGCTTCTGTGGTGCCAGCATAGCATCATAGGGATCCACTGAAAGACCTAATGCATTGACTATACGCGAGGCAATGATGCCCCCATAGATAGGCCCCCTAGCAGCTAGGCGGCGAGCAATAAGAGAGCCAAGATTGTACCGAGTATCATTGTTAAGCGCAGCAGCAAGGAATGCAAAATGATAGTTGGAGATATTACTTGTGTTCTCCCTACCAAGTACACTAGCAGTAAGATAATATGCAAAGTATCTAAGAGCAGGGAGTTGAATATTTCTTATCTTTCCACGTTGCGCCACGCGGTCATTATCATTGGTCACTCCTCGGTAAAGCTCCAACAAATCAGCGGGTCGCCCTTGAATTTTCTTCATGTTTCCTGTCATGCGTACACCTACAATACTGCAAAATCTCTCCAAAGGCATGGTGAAGGGAAGATTATAGATTTTAAAAGAGACAGTCGACTGATAGGATGTGTTAGTAAACGTGAAGATCTCAACAAAAGTTTTGGTGAGCGTAGCGTATTGCGCACTCTCATCTTGCATATATGAGGTCAAACCAACCCTCTCAATCAGTAGCAAGAAATCAGCAAGAATACCTGCAGCTTGTAAGAAAGTAAAACAAGGAAAAGAGGATGGGTGAGCATCCCCATCATCCCTTTCACTACCAATACGAGTTGTAATGAGATCTTCATTGTATGATGGCCTAGATTGAGAGGCTATTCTTGAGGGCCTCGACCTCCTAGGTGCATCACTCTCAAATATCTCTCCAAAAGTATGGTTTTTCATGCTTAGTATTCTGAAATTTAAACACCTATTAAACAAGTGATTGCAAAGTAAATATAATGAAGGATTCTACTCATAGGGACTTGCAAGAGGCCTAAACATGCATCAAAACTATATCTCTAAGCATCAAACAAGCTTACAAGCTCTCATAACCAGTCACCTATAGCAGCAAAATACTCAACATATAATCCACTAAACACAAATCTACTTGGACAAGGGGAGGAGTCACATACCAGGGAACAAATGCTCCAAATTTTAGCAAGAAAGATGGGCTGATCAAGGAGATTGAAAAAATCGAGAGCAAGCACAGCAAGAACGCGATTTGGAGCTATGAACTGGAGCTTACTCGGGATGGAGAAGAAAGTGGCAGGTGAGAGAGTTAGTGGGGGGCCAGGGGTGGCCCACACCAGGGCATGGCGCCACCCAAGGCTGGCCACGCCACCCTGTGGTGTGCCTGCCTGGTGGGCCCCCCTGGTACCTCCCAGGTACTCCTCTGCCCCTTTTTTCACGTAAACATTTAATATGAATTTTCTAGAATTTTTCGAGACACTTTATTTTTGGGCATTTTCAGGCATAGAAGAATGATTTTTTTGACAGACAGAATTTTTTCTAGAAACATGATGCAAGGACAAAACAAGGCTAGAACTACAGAATTTCTAACATGCAAGCAACTAACAACAAAAGGAAAACTAAACGAAAGCAAAAACTAAAATGCAAAGGATAGAAATAAACGGAGATAATCATAACGAAAACATTGTTTTGTTCAATGGAATCCTTTTGTTAACAAGGTTGATCAAGTCTTGCTACCAAAACAATTGCATATGAGACAAAACTTTGTATTCCACTAATGATTATGTTACCTCAACCTTGATAGCAATGGTCCCAATCATAATAGTTTCAACTTTTTCTCTTGGTATGGGACAATATATTTCTCCAACTTGAATGCCCTCAACTTGATCAATTGAATTCAAACCATAAGTCCTTTCAATCTTCTTGGGGAAATAGACAGTATGTTCCTTGTCATTAAAATTGAAAGTCACCTTTCCTTGATTACAATTAATAACAGCTACTGCAGTATTAAGAAAAGGTCTCCCAAGAATAATAGACATATTATCATCTTCATGCATTTCAAGCACAACAAAATCGGTTAATATCAAGCAATTATGAGCCACTTGAATAGGTACATCCTCACATATACCCACAGGAATAGTGGTAGATTTATCAGCCATTTGCAAAGATATATCAGTTGGTATCAATTTTTCAAGCTGAAGCCTCTTATAGAGAGAGAAATGCATAACACTAACTCCATCTCCCAAATCACACAAAGCAGTTCTAACATAACTATTCTTAATAGAGTAAGGGATAGTTGGAAGCCCTAGGTCTCCAAGTTTCTTAGGAACCTTGCCATTGAAGGAATAATTAGCAAGCAAAGTAGACATTTCTTCATTAGGGATCTTCCTTTTATTCGAGACAATATCTTTCATATACTTTGAGTAAGGAGGCAATTTAATAGCACCAGTCAAAGGAATTTGCAAGAATAAAGGCTTCATCCACTCACAAAACTAATTATAGTGTTCATCTTCTTAGACTTGTGTTTCTTATCAGGGAATGTCATAGGTTTTTGGACCCAAGGTTCTCTTTCACTACCATGTTTCTTAGCAATAAAATCTTCTTTGGTGTATTTAGTATTCTTAGTGTGGTTTTCAGGTTCCTCTTCAACTTTTTCTTCATTAGGAACTTCATTTTCTTCATTACCACTTTCAGTTTTAGCATCAGAGATAGATATACTATTAGGATCTAAAGCAGGTTCAGAGGGTTCTACAACAGTTTTATGTTTCTTTTTCCTTTTCTTACGAGTAGAACCACTATTTTCAGCTTGTTGAGAATCCTACTCAATTCTTTTGGGATGCCCCTTAGGATATAGAGGATCCTGGGTAGCAGCACCACTTCTAGTTCTAATTTCATAAGCATGTTTTTCTTTAGCAGCATTAACTAGCAAGTCATTTTGCACTTTAACGAGTTGATCTATTTGAGTTTGAACCATTTGAAAGCGTTTAACAATCATTTTAACATCATTAGAGGTTCTTTCCACAATATCTTTCAACTCAACAATAGCTCTAGTGTTTTCCATTAGATGATTTTGCACCCTCTTATTAAAGTTATCTTGCTTAACAATAAAGATATCGAATTCTTCTAAGCATTGATTAGGAGGTTTAGAGTAAGGGATATCACCTTCATCAAAGTGTTGGAAAGAGTGTACCTCAATAGTGGATGAGTAGGGAATAGGCTTACATAATTCTTCAATAGGAGGTAAATTCTTGACATCTGCAGCTTTAATTCCCTTCTCCTTAAGACATTTCTTAGCTTCCTTCATCACTTCATCATTTAATTCAATAACTCCCCTCTTCTTTGATGTTGGAATAGGCACCGGAATAGATGGTTTAGGTACAATTACTTCAGGTATAGCTTGTTTAGGAGGAGTCCAATCTTCATAATTCTTACTTATTTTAGCCATTAATTCTACAACTTCCTTTGGAGTCCTATTCCTAAAAACACAATCAGCACAACTATCTAGGTATGTCCTAGATTCCTTGGTTAGTCCATTATAAAATATATCAAGAAACTCATTCTTGGGTAATGGACTTCCAGCTTGTGCATGAATCAAAGCACAAAACCTTGCCCAAGATTCAGGCAATATCTCTTTTTCTCCCTGTTTAAAATCAAAAAGTTCCTGCAAAATAGCATGTCTAGCACTAGGAGGAAAATATTTCTGCAGGAAAGTACTAATCAAGCACTCAGGGCTATCAATAGATCCAAGAGGTAAATTACTAAACCAAGTTTTAGCTTCTCCTTTCAGTGAAAAGGGGGAAATCTTAGCAACAAAGTAAGTACGCATCTTAATATCATCAAAAAACAAGCCACTCATGGTAGAAAGTTCATTCATATGTGCTACCGCACTTTCATTCTTAGTCCCACAAAAAGGTTCTTTCTCGACAATAGCTATGTAAGATAGATTGAGAGAGAAATCATAATCTTCATCTATAATGTTTGTGGGAGAAGCAACAAACTTGGCATCAGGAGACAATTTGGGTCTAATAGTACGCCTCTCAAGGAGACTCTTAGCAGCGCTCCTATCATGGGTGTTTTTACATTCTTTAATAAATTCATCGGTCATCTCAATATAACCATCTTCAATATCATAACTTTCACTAGACTCAGGTGAACTAACAGGTGTGGTAGTGTCTTCAGTAGGAGTTTCAGTATTTCCAGCTATAGTTCTAGCAATCGTAGCATCTAGGAAAGGACCTAATGAAGCACTCTTATCAAGCACAGTAGAAGCAGCATCATAAGCATCAGAAGTTTCAGATTCAGCAGTAGTAGCAGTGTGTGTAGCATGTGTATATGGTGGTGTAAGGAACTTACTCATAACAGACGGTGAATCAAGAGCAGGAGAGGTGTTTAGAACCGTACCTCTTCTTGTAGTGGATGGTAAAATAGGAACCTTGCCATCACGAGACTTACCCATGATGGATGGATAACAACGAACAATAGAGAATACAAGTGAACTTGATAAATAAAGCTATGCTCCCCGGCAACGGCGCCAGAAAATAGTCTTGATGACCCACAAGTATAGGGGGTGTATCAAAGTATTTTCGAGGAAAGTGAAACCCAATTTATTGATTCGACACAAGGGGAGCAAATGAATATTTATAAGCCTTAACAACTGATTTGTCAATTCAGCTGCACCTGGAAACAATCTTGGTCACAACGGTTTATCAGTAGCAACAGTTTTGTAGTAGGAATAGTAAAGTAACAGGAGTAGTAAAGCAAAGACGGCAGTAACAATACCAGTAAACAGTGGGATTCGAGTGCGGTAGGCATAGGGATGGATGGATGGGCGTTGCATGGACAAGACAATTCACATAGTAATCAGAACATAGGGAAATTGCAGATAAATAAGATAATGCATCCAAGTACTAGATAATCCTAGGCATGTGTTCCATATATAGCCATACGTGCTTGCAATGAGAACTTGCACAACATCTTTTGTCCTTCCAGCCCGTTTGCAGCGGGGCCTCTAGGGAACTACTGGCAATTAAGTTGCTCCTTTTAATAGAGCACCGGAGCAAAGCATTAACACTCCGTGAACACATGTGATCCTCACATAAAAGCCATTCCCTTCCGGTTATCCCGATTTCTATCACTTCGGGGCCATTGGTTCCGGACAAGAACGTGTGTATACAACTTGCAGATAAGACCAAAAACAATACTATCATAATGAATCAATAACATGTTCAGATCTAAAATCATGGCACTCGGGCCCTAGTGACAAGCATTAAGCACAACAAGTCGCAACAAAGTCATAAAGCACTAATAGAAGATACTGGGCACCATGCCCTAACAATCTGATGCCATTACATGAACGATCTCATCCAATCCCTACCATCCCCATAGCCTACAACGGGGGATTACTCACTTATAGATGGGGGAAACATGGCTGGTTGATGGCGATGATCTCCTCCAATTCCCCGTCCCAGCAGGGTGCCAGAACGGAGTTTCTGGTGCTGTTTCGTGGAATCCGGTGGTGGCGGCGGAGCGGAACTCCTTCTGGAAAAACATCGACCCCCCCGAAGTTTTTAGGTTAGAAGGCTCCTTATAGGCGAAGAGAGAGGCCAAGGGGGTGCCTGGGGGGCCCACACCAGCCCTGGCACGGCCTGGCCTGGCATGCGCCACCAGGTGGTGTGGCCACCCCCTGGCTCTTCTCCGTCTCGTATTCTGGCTCCTGGAGTCTTTGGGTGAAATAGGATTTTTGGCATATTTTCCGGGATTTTTCCCGATACTTGATTTTCTGCACAAAAAGTAGACACTAAGGCGATTCTACTGAAAACAACGTCAGTCCGCATTAGTTGTATCCAAATCACTCAAGTATAGAGGAGAAACAATAGCAAAAGTGTTTGGAAAAGTAGATACATTTTGGACGTATCAGCTACCACTTGCTTTTAGGTTCCAACTTAACATGTATGGATGGTGGGAGTATATTTTACATCAAGGACCTAAAAAAGGTAAAATTACATCGAGGTTCATACATTTAGCACGAAGCACCCTAAAATTAAGTAGGGATAACATTCATGTTTTGCTCCTTCTCGGGAGAAAAGCTAATCAAGGAATACTCTTCATAGCACTTCATCTTCGTTTGTTTTCAAAATATGGCCAAATCTGGTGGCATGCAAATTCTTGGATATGGGATCATGAATCGTCAACATAAAGTATGATGTAGATATGTCCATGACCTTGGTTGTTCGGCTTGAAATCCAAGAATGTTCATACTCATCGACAACTAATAATTCTTAAATATGTTTAGATTTTACCACTTGCTTTTAGGTTCAAATTTTACACTTACGGATGGTGGGAGTACATTTTACATCAAGGACCTAAAAAATGTAAAATTACATCAAGGTCCATACATTTAGCATGAAGCACCCTAACATTAAGCAGGGAAAACAATCAGGTTTTGCTCCTTCTCGAGAGAAATGTTGATCGAGCCATACTCTTCATACTACTTCCTCTTTGTTTGTTTTAAAAATATAGCCAAATTTGGCGGCATGCAAATTCTTCGATATGGGATCATGAATCATCAGCATAAAGTATGATGTAGATATGGTCATGACCTTGTTCGTTCGTCTTGAAATCCAAGAATGTTCATACTCATCGACAACTAATAATCTTAAATATGTTAAAAATTTACCACTTGCTTTTAGGTACGAAGTTTACACGTACAGACGGTGGGAGTACATTTTACATCAAGGACCTAAAAAGGTAAAATTACATCGAGGTCCATACATTTAGCACAAAGCACCCTAAAATTAAGCAGGGGAAACAATCACGTTTTGCTCCTTCTTGAGAGATAAGTTGATCGAGCCATACTCTCCATACTACTTCCTCTTTGTTTGTTTTCAAAATATGGCCAAATTTGGTGGCATGCAAATTCTTGGATATGTGATCACGAATCATCAGCATAAATTATGATGTAGATATGCCCATGACCTTGGTCGTTCATCTTGAAATCCAGAAATGTTCATACTCATCGACAATTAATAATCTTAAATACGTTTAAAATTTTACCACTTGCTTTTAGGTTCGAATTTTACACGGACGGTGGGAGTATAGTTTACATCAAGGACCTAAAAAGGGGGAAATTACATCGAGGTCCTTACATTTAGCATGAAGTACCCCAAAATTAAGCAAGGAAATAAAACAGTCGTGTTCGGCTCCTTGAGAGAGAAGCTGATCGAGCCATACTCTTCAGACCACTACTTCCTCTTCGTTTGTTTTCAAAATATATGGCCAAATTTGGCGGCATGCAATTTTTTTAATATGAGATCATCATCAGCATAAAGTATGATGTTGATATGGCCATGACCTTGGTCATTCGGCTTGAAACTCCAAGAATGTTCATACTCATTGACAACGAATAATCTTAAATATGTTTAAATTTTACCACTTGCTTCTAGGTTCGAATTTTACACGGATAGTGGGAGTACATTTTACATCAAGGACCTAAAAAGGTAAAATTACATCGATGTCCATACATTTAGCATGGATTACCCTAAAATTAAGCAAGGAAAATAGTTGGCTGGGAAGCTTGAGAACTTATAAAACTTGGTAATCAATCGTAAGTGTATCAAGGTCCACACTTTGTCTAAAAACTAGGGTTGTTGTTATGGTACTCTAAGCCATTTTTCTTTGTACTTGCTTACAGAAAAAATCCTGTCGCTTCAAAAACGAAAAGGTTTTATTGTTCCTATAAGTTGGAAACTGTGGTTGCCACAATTTTTCACCTTGCCAAGATGCACACATCTACCAAATATGGGGATATTACAATACAATACAATGTGCATATCTTTGTTACCTTTGTCATTCAGCCTGAAACCCAAGAGTGTTCATACACTGTGGGCCATATATTGTGTAACTAATTTTTTGTAATTTATGATGACTCATGGTTATTAATTATTTTCAGTGCAAATCATAGTACACGCAAGAGGATGCCATGAAGAAGCCTTCATTAGGGTTTTCATTCATAGCTAGTGAGGATCAAATTTTCAACATGCATATTCATAGCAAGAACTTTAATCCTATAGGACTCTCGTTGGTTTTTGAAGTATTGACCGCCTTGGTACCGTAAAGACTCAAAGTATATTTGTAACTTTTTAAGAGCATTCTATCATGTTTACTTGTAGTTCAAATTTGAAAATGATTTTTTTATTCCTAAATTTTGGAAACTCCCAGTTTTGGTAGCATTATTGTTCACCATGCCAAGATGCACTCATCTACCGGAACATTACCATAAAGTATGTTGTACATATATAAGACCATTTAGCTTGTCTTTCGGCCTAAAGACTAAGGATATGTTCATACATGGCAGGCCATATTTTCAATTAGTTTGTTTTTTTATATGTAAACTCTCTTGATAATAATCATTTTTCACGGCAAGTAGTACAAGTCAGAGGGCACCGTGCAATGTTTTTTTATTGTTTTCAAATAAAAGTCAAATTTTGTACATGCAAATTCTTAGCAAGAAGTTGAATTCAACATATTCATTGGTTTCCAATATATTGACATTCTGGGTGGGTACCTTCAAAATAAACTTGTATAACTTTAAGAGCAATCTACTACTTACTCATAGTTCAAATTTTATCTAACATTGATAAATTAGCTTAAATTAGTTTAAGAGTGTGAAGTTTTCTAGGAAACCTTGAGAACTCAAAAAACTTTGTAATAGTAAGTGAAACAAGTATAAACTTTGTCTGAAAACTAGGCTTATGGCAATCCGAGGCATATTCACCATGCTTGCTCGCAATAAAATAAATCCTGGGAAAATAATTATCTACTTAAAGTTTATGATAAATCGGGGTTCTTTTTTTGTGTGATGTGTAATAAACAGACATATATCATTCATCTGACACTTTAAAAGAAACTCTTAGATGGACATTTGGTTATGTGAATGAAACGTCAAATCTTATGTATAAATAAATTATGTTCAAAAACAAGTTTATTACGACCAAGTAAAGCCTTCAAAAATTCAATGTGCGACGGACTAATATTTTGGTAACTTTGTGTAAACAATGATGTTTCATATGAAATAGGTCTCTTACATCCCAGCTACATGCGTCCAAAAAGTATTGTTGTTGATAAATATCATTAGTACCCTGTTTTTAGCATCATTCAATCTTTGTGTGTGAATGGGAGCAATGATATTTGGGGACCACTTATCAATAATGCTACCAATGAGGCTAAATCGGTCATTACAGGAGTAACTGGCCATTTTTGTATATTGGGCCAAAAACTGTTAAAATATGCAAAAATGACATCCACCAAGTGTTTTGTGCAAAAGTGTGATGAAAAGATGGTGGATCGTGCAATTTCCTCTATCTAAAAAATGTTTTATACTACCATGGAGGGCAATACAAAGTATTGTACTGTACTTACTACTAGAAAATCAAGTACTAGATGGAAGTTTGAAACCTAAATGGTACCCACTATTTTAGTCGGTTCAAAGAAATGAACTAGTTCGTAAAAAATGATGATATGTGAATGTAGTTTTTTTGTAGTAAGGGACTACTATAGCGGATAGAGGATTACCCACTCCCATTCTCTAACTCCTCCCCCACCATTCCCTCTCTCGCTATCACATTCCCGCACTCACCTCACAACTCTCAGTAGTTAACCAAGTCGTTGCTTCGATGAAACCAATGCCAAAACCTTTGTTTGTGGTTGAGCTGGGGTCCTCATCAAGCTCTGCTTCAGAGTTGCAGGTAGTTTTTTGATTCCATCGGCCACAGCGCCCTCTCTGAAGCGTCCTTTGCCGTTCGCGTGTGTGCGGTTCGTGTCCAAGGTGACGTGTTCGTTGCCCTTAGGGTTTCAGCCGGCCACGCTGAAACCCTCATCGCCTCTGAGCAGTCATCCAAGCCTTCGACGCCGCGTGCGTTGGGACCGAATGCTCGTGCGACGGCGGACGTGTCCTTTTCGTCTATAGGTTGGACTACATTTCCAATGTGCCAAATCTCAGAGTGTACGCGGTGAAACCCCTATCGGTGGCTCCTCCTTCATTAGCGATTGTTTGTGCTTCTTTGGTGTATGTGGTTGGTTCTTCGCCAGTGCCTCCCTGTTCATTTGCTCAACCCATCGACCCCTGTGCAAGTTTGCGCCCCCCAACTACAATGAGGTTATATCTAGAGGATTAGGGCTTTAACCCAAATACGACGTGCATCTAGTCAGATTTTTGCAACGTGTACTGCAGGTCCTTTGTTGAACTTCTTAGTTATACTCCCTCTGGCCCATATTATTGTTATCAAATTTACCTAGATTCGGATGTACCTAGTTAAGGATTTAGACTATATGCATTTGTATCTAGACAAAGTTGAGAACATTAATATGAATCGGACGGAGTATGTCATATTCTTGATAATTTTCTTTTGTGTTGTTCTTTGCATGTCATATTCTTGATAATTGTCTTTTGTGCTGTTCTGCTTAGTTATGGAATATTCTTGATGACGATGATGTAGGGTTCTATTTTGGTACTTAGATGATGGATTGTGCTGTTTAGGAATTTTCCATGACGCGTTGTGCTGTTTTGGTTTTTTTTATGATACATTGTGTCATGTCTCCTCACTATGTTGTTTCATCCATTTTGATCTTCTTTCTATTGTTTAGGATTAAATGATATGCCTTCTAGCTATTTAGATTATTTCAATGACCCGTCAGTATAGGTAATTTTGATTGAGCAGACATTGTTTATTAAATTTAATTACATGATACCTTGTGTTGTTTTGGTATTTTTGATGATGCATTGCATATATGTTGTTTTGTCTATCTAGATAATGCATTATGCTATTTTATTCATTCAAATTATGCATTATGCTGTTTAATCAATCTAATTAAATGGTATGCCTTCTAGTAGTTGTTTAGATAATTTTGAGGACCCATCGGGTTAGGTGATTTTGATGATGCATTGTGCTCTGCAATTTAATTTACCTGATACCTTGTGCTGTTTAGGTAATTTTGATGGTGCAATGACACATTGTGATCTTTAGTCAATTTATACAATGCATTGTGGTGTTTTGGTAATTCCAAAGGACTGACTCAATAGTAATTTTCATGTATAACGGCCTAGTTATAATGCCAAACTTACACTATACTGTTGACCGGACTGCTCCAGCTATAGGTGGCTATGAAGATGCTATCCCCATCATACCAAAGGAGTTGAAGCTGCCGGGCAGGAGAGTGGAAGCCTTGGCAAGGTCAAGTGCTATCAGTTCGGTCGCTAGTTCTGCTAAACCGAGAAGACACCCTAGGTCAGTTGGACACCATGCCACCGCGCATCGTCCTAGGCGCTTCTACATCTAGTTAGTCCAGCATGACTTATATATGCTTATCATCCCGAATTACTTCAAGCCTTACGTGTAGGGACTCCCCTACCCACAACTAGTGGTGGTCCAAGCCTGTGAGGAATGCGAGTGGGTTTTCCATGCCTACCGCAACAAAGAACAGATTATCCTAGACAAAGAGTGGGCTACCTTTGCTGCTTTCCATGAGTTGAAGGAGGGTTACTGCCTTATGTTCAAGGTCATCGCAGACGGGGTCAAGATGAAAATCTACGACCGCATCACCTGCTTACGGAAGGTGTTCATCTATCACGAGAACGCACATCTTTATTAAGGGCCTCTTTGGATCGAAGGATTTTCAAAGGAATTTTGGAGGAATTCGACCCATAGGATTTTTTTCATAAGGAAGCCCTTTAGATGAAACGAATCATACCTCCAAAATTCATATGGATTGCATTTCTACACACCAATCCCATAGGAATTTCAACATCCACTTTTTAATACTCATTCCTATGATTCATTGAAATGACTTTAAGGCTGCAGATTTCCTCTGTTTTGTACCTCCGATCCTATTATCCCGTGTTTTGAAATTTTGTGATCTAAAGAAAGCTATTTCCTCTGTTTTGCAATCCATTGTTTTGTACCTGTGACCAAGTCAAATTCCTATATTTTTAAATCTTGTTATCCAAAGAAGCCCTAAGTTATCTTTAATGTTATCGTTCGATCTTTTGGTGACCGTTTGTGATGCTTATGGGTCAAGCTCTAAGTATATTCAATTTGACTACCAGTACTACTACCACTACTACTGTTGCTGCTACTACTAGTACTACTACTACTACGAGCAAGTATAGCGTGCGTGGTTACTAGATGTGGCTAAGAAATGTACGTACTAGACTTTTTTTCCTGAATCTACTAGAATTTTACTAGACTGACCGGCAAAAACCAATGCTAAAGATGGGACCTACTTAGTGTAACATAAGCCAATTGATTGCACCACTATGTATCTAATCAAATTTGTCTATAAGATAGGGCCCAGCTGCCATCCCATATATTCTTGTGATTGGAATTTGTCTCAATTACTATTTGTACCTAATAATAATATTTTGATGCTTATGGACCACCCTCAAGGGTCACCTTTAAGGTTTTTGAGCTTATGGATAGGCTCCACTATGTATGTGAAACTCCTTATCCAGTAGCGGACCCAAGATGGTTTTGAAGCCCGGGCAAACTGTAAATTTGATGGTTAAATAAACAATTTTCGGAAATTTTCAACCAAAATAGCTTGTCCTTCTCCATTTTCCCTTATGGATAGCTTGTGACCAACATAGTGGATGCACTAAGTATATTCAATTTGACTACCAGTACTACTACCACTACTACTGTTGCTGCTACTACTAGTACTACTACTACTACGAGCAAGTATAGCGTGCGTGGTTACTAGATGTGGCTAAGAAATGTACGTACTAGACTTTTTTTCCTGAATCTACTAGAATTTTACTAGACTGACCGGCAAAAACCAATGCTAAAGATGGGACCTACTTAGTGTAACATAAGCCAATTGATTGCACCACTATGTATCTAATCAAATTTGTCTATAAGATAGGGCCCAGCTGCCATCCCATATATTCTTGTGATTGGAATTTGTCTCAATTACTATTTGTACCTAATAATAATATTTTGATGCTTATGGACTACCCTCAAGGGTCACCTTTAAGGTTTTTGAGCTTATGGATAGGCTCCACTATGTATGTGAAACTCCTTATCCAGTAGCGGACCCAAGATGGTTTTGAAGCCCGGGCAAACTGTAAATTTGATGGTTAAATAAACAATTTTCGGAAATTTTCAACCAAAATAGCTTGTCCTTCTCCATTTTCCCTTATGGATAGCTTGTGACCAACATAGTGGATGCACTAATAAAATAAAATCTGCTCTAGCGTTTAGACCAGGTAGGGGACCCACTCAATTGAGTAGAAAGAAACAATAAACAAAACATTTTTTATGAGTTACTCCGTCGTGCGTAGTGGCCAAACAAGCAAATAAAAAACACGTCTCTCGGATAGAATATTGTCCACTTCTTTGACAAGACATTACTACTACTAGTACAGAACTTTGGGTGGGTCGTAAATATTTACATCTAGTAGCTCGATCGCTTAGTATGATGGACCAACAAGATTCCTCGAAGGCCGACGATGAGACCTAGACCTTCACATTTTGCTTCCACTATTCACTCTCCTCTCTCCTCCTACTAGTACTACCTCACTCCGCCTTCGCAGAAACCATTGGTCCTTCTGCCACTGCTCCTCCCTTTCTTCTCTACTTCTTGATCCAGTGATGTCACAAAATATCCTGTTTCGTCGAAAGAACAACAAGATGGCGGTGGTTAGAGCTGTGTAAAATCCCGTCGGCAGGGTGACCTGTAGGCTCAGACCGAGAAAGGAGACCAACCATGGGGCGTGGACTCATCTTCGCGCGTGTATCCGAAGAGCGGCTATCATGGGGACCAAGAGTCCGGGTAGGTTTGTACTTCCGTTGATTCCTGGGCTGACTTCTCCTACTATTGAACTGTCTCTATACATCCTATGGGAAGGTAGCTTGAGCGTCCAATTTTCCACCCTGTGGGTCGATAGCACGACGGATATCTCTGACGTGTATGATGTCGTCATGCCTACTCTCGGTCAGATAAGAGAGGTACTATAGTCACTATACATGTATTGGCATTTTATGTTGTTCTTTGCATGCACTCCATGCTCTCTTACTGATGATGCATTTTCGATGCAGGAAGTCAGGGCGAGAATCTCGGCCAAAGTAGATGAAATCAACATCCATAACCTTAACATTCTGCAGAAAAACTTCGAGCTCAACGTAGAGTATGATCGCCTCCAAGCCGATTTTGCTTTTCAAATGAAGCTTGCATGATCTTATGAGCGTGACTCCTCGTCGCTTCGCGCTGAGTGCAAAAAATTTAAGAAGGAAGTCATGGAGCTCCGCAACCAATAGCTACCATTGCGGAGATCGTCCAGGTCACACCCCGCTAAGTACGAAGAGAGAAGCCATCTCATGTTGGCCGTCGAGGTCGCGACCATTGCGGAGGTCACCGAAGCCCTGCCTCCGCAGGGCGGCCACAGTGTTGTAATCGCCGAATTTTGGAGTAGGAACTAGGAAGGGAGAGGACTTCCTGGTGTGGCCCTCTTTTTTCTTTCTTTTGGGTGCATGGATCGTTTTTTCTCATCCGTATTCACATAATTATATTGCACTCTTAATAATCGAATGCGCTCTATGGAGCTTTTGTAACGATATACTTGCTATATAGTAGTCACCTTTTAGTGTACATATACATTCAAATTTACTCAAATATGTGACATCCTTTTTAATTAGGTTGGAAGGCATTTTTAGAAAAATTAGGATGGAGGGAGAGTATGTTTGATAAATCAAAATAATTAAATCGGCAATGGGTGATCTTTAAATTTGGTCATACTTTCTACTTTGTTAGATGTGTAGGGATTCAGTGTCTAGTATACTTATCAACTGTTCTGTCTCCCCTATATGTGGCCCCTACATCGATGAGTGAGTTATTGGGTGATTTTTTTGCTCTTCCCTATTAAAATATTGTGGTTATGATATAGGGATGATAATATATGGTTGCTGCTAGAGATAAGCAAAATTTAGGGGAAGAATATTTTTAGGCTTGTCATAGTGCAAATAACTTCATGAGTAACTAAGGGTCCAACTCAGTAAAATTGCTTATGTGGCAGTGAGTTATTCACACATACCATGCTCAAATGAGTCTATTACCTAATAAATGAACTACTCATGTATTAACATAGACTAATAACTTATGCATGTTATAGTTTATATTTAACTTATAAGTTTTGTTCAACCTTGTTCTCTTCTCTGGTTCCTTTTTCATTTCTTTATTGCAGTAGACATTGTGTATAGTAGTACTAGACTCACCTCAGGCAATCTTTTTCTTACTCAACTGCTCCACCGTTTAGGCATATATATACTATCAGGAGGCGCGGTGTCTATCTGAAAAAGAAAATGCATCGTCAGCATCAGGGACACCTATTGTCTGGAGTACTTTGGATCACAAGCATAGCTACCCCTATAGTCTACCCAGGGACACCCAACGATTCCTTGCATAGGAATTCACGCTAGAGCCTTCGTAGGGAAGGTATCCGCTTTGACCCGTTGATTTCGGATTGGACGGACAAGATTGCTAGACACTGAACTCTGTCTCCCTAGATGATGTTCCTACTACTACTACGTAAAATATACTTCTAAAACAACAAATGTAACTGTGCTTATGAGTTAGTAGTCTGATTTCATTAGAAGTCTGGTTATGACTGCAAACTATAGTATGTGTGAGCTGTGTTGGTTAGCGAGAGTCATCAGTGGACGGTGGCCTCGACCGCACAAAAAAGGTCTGTTACTCAATAAACGAGATGGAGCTTGTGCGCACATCCATGCAACTCAGTAACTAGACTATGATCAACGTATATATAGAGAGAGAATACGAGTAATACAATGATCAACACAATAGAATCCACTCATTACTACACGATGCATGCAACTTAGTATCCTAATAATATCATGCACGTAATCACGTAAGTACCATTTTTTGACCTGCATGTGTTCACTCCTGAACACCATAAGTAAAAATTTGAACTCGTGGAGTGCCGAAATGACATGCGCGCCAGCTAGCCCGATTAATGGTCTACTACTACAGTAACCTACACATCTACCCCTATAGTCTACTTTGGGACACCAAGCGATTGCTTGCATAGGTGTCTGTGCCAGAGCCTTCGATGGGAAGGTATCACCTCTGGCCTATTGATCTGGGATGGACAGACAAGATTGCTAGACGACCAAAATCATGTGGTCCCCACTCCCTTGCGGTCTTGTTCGTCTACGGTACCAAAGTTCGCAGGCCAGCATGGTGGTACCTAACTTGCCTGAAATTACCGTGTTTCGAAAAGTTGGGCCGCCAACTACTGAGAGGGGCCATTTTGAGGCAAACTCATCTCACCCCTGCCAAATTCAAACATTCCGTTAAACCGCCCCGTGAAGTAGACGGTTGGGACCCACATGTAGGTCATCTGTCTGTGACGCGGGCGCCAATGCGGCAACCTCTTAGGCAAATCGAGCAGCTAATTGGATTGGATGCGTTGACCAATTTCACAAATCCATTCCCAGCTTTCCCCTAGCACCGGCGGCGTCGGAATCCACCCTGCAGGCAAGATGATCCCTTCGGACATTTGACTTCCGGGGCCAAGTTGCTGCGCCCAGTTGCTACGCCCAGTCGCTGATACCAAGCTCCAATGGCACATGCCATAGCGGCCGTTGCGAGGCTCTAGCCCGCTTCCGCCACCGACGAGCCGAGCAGTTCGGAGGATGGCAGATCCTACTATCAAGGAAGAAGAAGTTCTGGCTACAAGCGGGTGAGCTACCCTTCTCTTTCCTATTCGCACTAATGATAACTACTAGCTGGCTACTGAACCTCAAATTGTTTGTTACCCAACGCTGGCAAACATATTTTGTCCACAGTTTTCTGTCAAGTGGGATCTGCGCGGACCCCCCTTACCTGGTTATGGTAGTCCTCTACAGGTATGACTCTAAGGGCAAGTGGTATGGAAGCCATTGTTTCACGATGGAAGAAGCGCCTACGCAGATCTGCACTATATATGGTATGGTTGCTGCTATGCATAATCATGTTGAATTATGGCTGAAGCAGACAACAAAGTTCAGCTTCATGGATGAACGTGGCATCATGGTTCCTATAACGTGTGACAACCAGCTAATTGGGTTGATGAAAAGGTATGCTTCGGCTGCCATGTTTGACCTGAAATGTCATGTAGTGGATGTGGAAGCTGCTGTAACTGGGAGTCGCCCTTCTATTCTTGGACAGGGTGGTTGTTCGAACCCAATTAGCTCCTGGTAAGCAAAGGTCGCTTGGGGTTCGCATGTTTGTGCTGAATTGTAATTTTTGTTTTATTTACTCTGTAGATATTGGGTAGTTATGCAACAGTCTTGTTTCTTTGACAGGAAGCATCGCAAGGTTAGAAACATGATTACCGGGTCAGTCATTTTGCTGCCCAAAGAAATTAAAAACGAGTGGAAAGATGATGTTGGACACAATTCTGGTGCCCATCGTCCGGGCGATGCAGAGTACGTGAAGCTAAGAAAATTGGCACCGAGGAAGAGGAAGAAGGCAGGAAATGAAGAAGCCATTGGACGTGAAGGCTTGGCACCCAGGCTGCGGAAGAAGGTTGCTGGCAATGAAGATGCATAGTAGTGTATTGAACTTGAACCTATATATGTAATTATGTTAAATTCTGGAGCTCTGTGTGTGGCACGTTGCTGGGCGAAACAATCTACCCACGTTCTCTGAGTAAAATGTAGAGCGACTTAGGGTTTGGAAACGCCCAAGTCAGTAGTTGAATCCAAAATTGTGATTGTGCCACTGCTATCTGAAAACAAGGATCCACCGGTTCCACGATCGCTAAGGGGCAGGAGGTCTCCAAATACGATGGAATATAAGTGGCACAAAAATAAATTATTTAAGCTGCCACACTCCACGAAGAAGCAACTTATTTCAGATGCTACACAACGACGTGGCAACATAAACAACAATGTTCTCACCGATAATGCCCAGATGAGGAGGAAATGGGTACCACTTTTTGGCCTAATCTTGAGCCCATCTATCTCACCGCCTCTTTGCTCCTGCATCTCCTGCATCTGGCGAAGCTCCCAGATCTCCAGTAACTGGGTGTACGTGCTTGCACTTTATAAATTGTGGTTGTGCCATTTGCATGCGGCCAGATCCACGTAGATTACGTTTAAACAAACCACCAATGTCAGAATACACTAGTAGAAAAGGGGTCTTTGGTCTACGGTCACGTTCCCAATCCGGGACAGAGATCTAAATCGAGGCAGAAATTGATCTAAATCACAAATTCTTCCAAAAATTAATCGAGACAGAGATCTAAATCGAGGCTTTTCATTAATTCAACCATAAATTCTTCTAAACAAAGGTGCGATTTCACATCCTACATTAATTCAACCACTAGTCAACAATTTCACTTCCACTACTGCTGTCCCTCGAGCCGCCGGCTTCCTCGTCGTTGTCGGACGGAACCTCCACAATTTCCACTTTGTTCGCGAGACGGAGCAGCTCTTCACAGCGAGCGGCGGCGATGACGGTGAACTTGGTCTGTCCAGGGACGGACCAGAACCTCTCCCGCCCTTCTCGGTTGTGGAGATCCCGGTGCACCACGCGAACATCACTGCCTCGTAGAAGTTCAGCGTGGGCATCTCCATGGCGGCACGGTGGAGATTGGAGAGGGAGCGAGGGGGTGGACGATGAAGCGACGACGCGGTGGAGATTGGATAGGGCGAGGGGATGGGCGACGAAGCGATGCGCTGTGGCGCCTCCTATTTGTACACGAGGACGACGAAGCGACGGGCGGAATATCCAAGGGGCATTGGTCAAACAAAAGGAAGTAATGCAGGGTTAAGACATATTAACGGGGCCAATAGTTCAAACCGCTAGGTCAACAAGTACAACTATTACAACTTAAAAAAGGCATGGAGCTTAAGCTAAATAGAACTAGTTATCACACATCTCCTTGATCTTCCTAATCTTAGCCCGATGCGCATCTTCCCGCGAGATCAAGGATCAAATCATCTGCTCCTTCCTTTTGGCATCTTCCTTGCATAGCTTCAATTGTTTCTCTACATCTTTCCTCATGCACTTGTCAATACTCGTAGTTGTGAACTGCAAGACTTTGGCCTGGTGAAGATCCTTCCTTGCTTGAGTTAGTTCTTGCTCTGCTTTAGCCTTCAGGGCCAATGCCACGTCCCTCTCCTTCTCGACTTTGCTAACCTTGTCTTCCACCCCCATGAGATCTAGCTTATGCTTGGTCGTGTCAACTGGTTCCCATAGCTTCATCTCAACACTGTCAAGAAGTGAGCTGAATGTGGATTCTTTCAACTCAACAGTCATTTCCATAGTTTGTCCAGCGTTTTCTGCATCGATTTGGGCCACTCTGGATCTAGCCATTTGACAACACCGCAACTTCCACCTCGCATCATTGCACGATGTCCTTGACACTGTAGAAACCTCCTGCCTACGTTTCGTCCTTCGAACGCTACAAATTTAGCAGGCACATATCCATGTTTACATAGCAGAGGACTGTCTTCATCCGCTAAACCGTGATAGTCGGCGTCATATATCGTCTGGTTGGCCTAACACATCATACACGCACGAGTAAATGGAGTAGATCTGGCTCAAACAATAGATAACTTGCCACGGATGATAGAGATAGTGATGATACGACTCACATCGAAATCACCATCCCTGTCGTCACGACACGTTTCCTCGCCGTCTCCCCTTGAACCCATGGCGAGAGGGGAGGGGGGTGGCTGCCGGAGAGGGGATTGGGATGGAGGCTTCGTCGGCTTGCGGCTACGGCATGATGGGAGTGAAGTGGGGAAAGTGGCTTCGAGGGGAAGGAAGAGAAGTACACGGAGGAAGAGAAGTAATGGGGACGTGACACTGGGATATGGCCCACTCAACTCGTGAGTCGTGACACTCGCAACTGGGGAGCCCCCGGTGTTGCTAGTTTGTCCAGAGCAAGCGTGGCCAACCATGCCACAGAACAGACTACTCGCGGATCGATCTCATGAAAACCATCCCAATCGTCCAAGCACCCCGATCGAACGGTATGTAACAATCGTCAAGCAGAACAACTGTGTTAGGGCGTGCCTTCTAGAAGACTCGGTCTAACGCTAAGGTTAGGGCTCTCCTAAGGTTAATTAGGATCCATATGTGGTTAATGAAAAGAACATGCATGCAATGACACTGGTGGATCCATATGTGGTTTGTGAGAAGAACACACATGCAATGACACTGGTGGATCCATGTGTGGTTTATGAGAGGAACACACATGCAATGACACTGGATCCATATGTGGTTTGTGAAAAGAACATACATGCAATGACACTAGGTGTGGTTCATGGGAAGAACACACATGCAATGACACTGGTGGATCCATGTGTGGTCTGTGGGGAGAACACACATGCAATGACACTGGTGATATGTGGTTTGTGAAAAGAACACACACGCAATGACTCGAACTATGGTTCATGAAAATAGAAGACATGCGATGACACCGGTGGATCCATGTGTGGTCTATGAGAAGAACACGCATGCAATGACACTGGGTGTGGTTCATGATATGGTTTGTGAGAGGAACACACATGCAATGACTCTAGCTGTGGTTCATGAGAAGAACACACATGCAATGACTCTAACAATGGTTCATGAAAAGAGCAGACATGCGATGACACCGGTGGATCCATGTGTGGTCTATGAGAGGAACACACATGCAATGACTCTAACTGTGGTTCATGAAAAGAGCACACATGCGATGACACTGGTGCATCCATGTGTGGTCTATGAGAGGAACACACATGCAATGACTCTAATTGTGGTTCATGAAAAGAGCAGACATGCGATGACACCGGTGGATCCATGTGTGGTCTATGAGAGGAACACACATGCAATGACACCGGTGGATCCTTACGTGGTCTGTGAAAAGAACATACATGCAATGACACTAGTGGATCCATGTGTGGTCTGTGGGAAGAACACACATGCAATGACACTGGTGGATCCATATGTGGTTTGTGAGAAGGACACACATGCAATGACACTGGTGGATCCATGTGTGGTCTGTGGGAAGAACACACATGCAATGACACTGGTGATATGTGGTTTGTGAAAAGAACACACATGCAATGACTCTAACTGTGGTTCATGAAAAGAGCAGACATGCAATGACACTGGTGGATCCATGTGTGGTTAATGAGAAGAACACACATGCAATGACACTAGGTGTGGTTCATGATATGGTTTGTGAGAAGAACACACATGCAATGACTCTAGCTGTGGTTCATGAGAAGAACACACATGCAATGACTCTAACTGTGGTTCATGAAAATAGCAGACATGCGATAACACCGGTGGATCCATGTGTGGTCTATGAGAGGAACACACATGCGATGACACCGGTGGATCCATGCGTGGTCAATGAAAGGAACACACATGCAATGACACCGATGGATCCTTACGTGGTTTGTGAGAAGAACACGCATGTAATGACACTGGTGGATCCATATGTGGTTAATGGGAAGGACACACATGCAATGACACTGGTGGATCCATGTGTGGTCTGTGGGGAGAACACACATGCAATGACACTGGTGATATGTGTTTTGTGAAAAGAACATACATGCAATGACTCTAATTGTGGTTCATGAAAAGAGCAGGCATGCAATGACACTGGTGGATCCATGTGTGTTTAATAAGAAGAACACAGATGCAATGACACTGGGTGTGGTTCATGATATGGTTTGTGATAAGAACACACATGCAATGACCCTAGCTGTGGTTCATAAGAAGAATAGACATGCAATGACTCTAACTGTGGTTCATGAAAAGAGCAGACATGCGATGTCACCGGCGGATCCATGTGTGGTCTATGAGAGGAACACACATGCAATGACACCGGTGGATCATTATGTGGTCTGTGAAAAGAACACACATGCAATGACACTGGTGGATCCATGTGTGGTCTGTGAGAAGAAAACACATGCAATGACACTGGTGGATCCATATATGGTTTGTGAGAAGGACACACATGCAATGACATTGGTGGATCCATGTGTGGTCTATGGGAAGAACACACATGCAATGACACTTGTGATATGCGGTTTGTGAAAATAACATACATGCAATGACTCTAATCGTGGTTCATGAAAAGAGCAGACATGCAATTACACTGGTGGATCCATGTATGGTTAATGAGAAGAACACACATGCAATGACTCTAGCTGTGGTTCATGAACACACATGCAATGACTCTAACTGTGGTTAATGAAAAGAGCAGACATGCGATGACACCGGTGGATCCATGTTTGGTCTATGAGAGGAACACACATGCGATGACACCGGTGGATCCATGTGTGGTCTATGAAAAGAACACACATGCAATGACACCGGTGGATCTTTACGTGGTTTGTGAGAAGAACACACATGCAATGACACTGGTGGATCCATATGTGGTTCATGGGAAGGACACACATCCAATGACACTCGTGGATCCATGTGTGGTCTGTGGGAAGAACACACATGCAATGACACTGGTGATATGTGTTTTGTGAAAAGAATAGACATGCAATGACTCTAATTGTGGTTCTTAAAAGAGTAGACATGCAATGACACTGGTGGATCCATGTGTGGTTAGTGAGAGGAACACACGTGCAATGACTCTAGTTGTGGTTCATGAGAAGAACACACATGCAATGACTCTAACTGTGGTTCATGAAAAGAGCATACATGCGATGACACCGATGGATCCATGTGTGGTATATGAGAGGAACACACATGCAATGACACCGGTGGATCCTTACGTGGTCTATGAAAAGAACACACACACAATGACACTGGTGGATCCATGTGTGGTGTGTGGGAAGAACACACATGCAATGACACTTGTGGATCCATCTGTGGTTTGTGAGAAGGACACACATGCAATGACACTGGTGGATCCATGTGTGGCCTGTTGGAAGCACACACATGCAATGACACTAGTGATATGTGGTTTGTGAAAAGAACACACATGCAATGACTCTAACTATGGTTCATGAAAAGAGCACACATGCAATGACACTGGTGGATCCATGTGTAGTTAATGAGAAGAACACACATGCAATGACACTGGGTGTGGTTAATGATATGGTTTGTGAGAAGAACACACATGCAATGACTCTAGCTGTCTTTCATGAAAAGAGCAAACATGCAATGACTCTAACTGTGGTTCATTAAAAGAGAAGACATGCAATGACACTAGTGGATCCATGTGTGGTCTATGAGAGGAACACACATGCAATGACTCTAACTATGGTTCATGAAAAGAGCAGACATGCGATGACACTACTGGATCCATGTGTGGTCTAAGAGAGGAAGACACATGCAATGACTCTAACTGTGTTTCATGAAAAGAGCAGACATGCGATGACACCGGTGGATCCATGTGTGGTCTATGACAGGAAAACACATGCAATGACACTAGGTGTGGTTCATGATATGGTTTGTGAGAAGAACACACATGCAATGACTCTAGCTGTGGTTCATGAGAAGAACAAACATGCAATGACTCTAATTGTGGTTCATGAAAAGAGCAGACATGCGATGACACCAGTGGATCCATGTGTGGTCTATGAGAGGAACACACATCCAATGACTCTAGCTGTGGTTCATTTGAAGAACACACATGCAATGACTCTAACTGTGGTTCATGAAAAGAGCAGACTTGCGATGACACCGGTGGATCCATGTGCGGTCTATGAGAGGAACACACATGCAATGACACCGGTGGATCCTTACGTGGTCTGTGAAAAGAACACACATGCAATGACACTGGTGGATCCAGGTGTGGTATGTGGGAAGAACACACATGCAATGACACTGGTGGATCCATATGTGGTTTGTGAGAAGGACACACATGCAATGATACTGGTGGATCCATGTGTGGTCTGTGGGAAGAACACGCATGTAATGACACTGGTGATATGTGGTTTGTGAAAACAACACACATGCAATGACTCTAACTGTGGTTCACGAAAAGAGCAGAGATGGAATTACACCGGTGGATCCATGTGTGGTTAATGAGAAGAACACACATGCAATGACATGGGGTGTGGTTCATGATATGGTTTGTGAGAAGAACATACATGCAATGACTCTAGCTGTCTTTCATGAAAAGAGTAGACATGCGATGACACCGGTGGATCCTTACGTGGTCTGTGAAAAGAACACACATGCAATGACACTGGTGGATCCATGTGTGGTCTGTGGGAAGAACACACATGCAATGACACAGGTGGATCCATATGTGGTTTGTGAGAAGGACACACATTCAATGACACTGGTGGATCCATGTGTGGTCTGTGGGAAGAACACACATGCAATGACACTGGTGATATGTGGTTTGTGAAAAGAACACACATCCAATGACTCTAACTGTGGTTCATGAAAAGAGCAGACATGCAATGACACTGGTGGATCCATGTGTGGTTAATGAGAAGAACACACATGCAATGACACTGGGTGTGGTTCATGATATGGTTTGTGAGAAGAACACACATGCAATGACTCTAACTGTGGTTCATGAAAAGAGCAGACATGCGATGACACCGGTGGATCCATGTGTGGTCTATGAGAGGAACACACATGCGATGACACCGGTGGATCCATGGTAGTCTAAGAAAAGAACACACATGCAATGACACAGGTGGATCCTTACGTGGTTTGTGAGAAGAACACACATGCAATGACACTGGTGGATCCATATGTGGTTCATGGGAAGGACACACATGCAATGACACTGGTGGATCCATGTGTGGTCTGTGGGAAGAACACACATGCAATGACACTGGTGATATGTGTTTTGTGAAAAGAACAGACATGCAATGACTCTAACTGTGGTTCATGAAAAGAGCAGACATGCAATGACACTAGTGGATCCATGTGTGGTTAATGAGAAGAACACACATGCAATGACACTGGGTGTGGTTCATGATATGGTTTGTGAGAAGAACACACATGCAATGACTCTAGATGTGGTTCATGAGAAGAACAGACATGCAATGACTCTAACTGTGGTTCATGAAAAGAGCAGACATGCGATGACACCGGTGGTGTGTGGTCTATGAGAGGAACACATATGGAATGACACCGGTGGATCCTTACGTGGTTTGTGAGAATAACAGACATGCAACGACACTGGTGGATCCATATGTGGTCTATGAAAAGAACACACATGCAATGACACTGGTGGATCCATGTGTGGTTCATGGGAAGAACACACATGCAATGACTCTAGCTGTGGTTCATGAGAAGAACACACATGCAATGACTCTACCTATGGTTCATGAAAAGAGCAGACATGTGATGACACTGATGGATCCATGTGTGGTTAATGAGAAGAACACACATGCAATGACACTGGGTGTGGTTCATGATATGGTTTGTGAGAAGAACACACATGCAATAACTCTAATTGTGGTTCATGAAAAGAGCAGACATGCGATGACTCTAACTGTGGTTAATGAAAAGAGTAGACATGCAATGACACTGGTGGATCCATGTGTGGTTAATGAGAAGAACACACATGCAATAAACTCTAGTGGGTCCATGTGGTTTATGAGAAGAACACACATCCAATGAAGTCTAGTGGATCTATCTTGGCATAATTTGATGTATGCCACGATGAATTTCATTGTACAAGACACTCACTTTCCATTTTTATACTTCTCAGTATCGCCCTTGGTTTTATGTGGTACTACTCAGTTTTGTCCCCCCTCTATCTTTCTTAGAAGCACAAACATGTGCTCACCCTGTCTGCTACTCCTTGATTGGTTATCACAGTTGTCACGCTGATCGTGCGCACCAACCGTTGATTCTGTGCGATCCAACGATGCTCGTTGCACACGCCGTGCGCTTCACAGTACAGCGTGAGACACCACAGACGTCTCCCTCAGCGAGACTTCTACAAGAAGGAACACGATGCCGTCCATGGAAAAAGTCGTCGAGCGGTCATGTCATGTTTAATCAAGTCCGAAAAGCCTACTACTGCTACTACTACGCCACAACGCAAGCGTCACCGAGTGCACGGTCGTCGATGGACAGCTGCAATTTATTGCCACTTGATTTTAATAAGACATATCCCATTTTTTACGCAGCGGCTCTAGATCGCCAATTTTAGGGCCGTGTCAAACTTCGTACATAGAAATTGTGTGTGCGCCCTTTGCATGCGGCTCAATACAGAACTGCCATGCATGGCCCGGGAAAAAAACGTGACGTACCGTGCGCGTGTCGTGGTGCACGGTGCAGTAGACTGCGCGGCGCGTTGTACGGTGGTGCAACGAAACGTGCCTTGCTTCTATCCACCTTAACTATGGATCCCCTCTCCGCACACCCACTCCCACTCTCGGTCACTGACCCCATGGAACCCTCTCCACTGTCCCACCTGCATCCGCAAACTCCCGAGAATACCCCGTCCGTGCCGGCGATGGCCGAGGAGGATAAGGTAGCCATCATCGCCTCCGTGGCCACCGGCGAGGAGGCCCCCGTCTCCTCGCCGGTTCCCCTCGACATGTTGAAAGCACCTGCCGTCCCTGTCCATGCCCTAGTCGAGGAATCGATGGCAGCCGCCGTTCCCGTCCAGGCCCCGTCCCCGCTTCCGACGGAGCCACCGAAGAGGAGCCCCCCGCCGGCGAGGAGGCCCCCGCCGGTCACAAGCAGATCACGCACTTCTTGGGCACCTATGATCCAGATAAGTACATCGCTTTGCTAAACCCCTACGACACCAGCATCGACGACCCATGGTCGGAGGTAACTAGGGTTTGCTCCCCTCCCCTGTTTCTTCTACTGTTCCCATCATTGGATGCTAGATATTGGTTTATTAGGATTCTCTTGTTCGCATTTCGATTGCTCGATCTTCTTACATCATCTACTCTCCCATTTTCCTTTTCTTCCAATAGGTTTTCGGCAGCAACGTCTGCAGCGATGACGAGTCCATTCACACCAAGGCTCGTCAGGTGCTAAGGAGGCTGCGGGCCGGCCAGTACAACGCCTTCCTCAGGGGCCCCTACTACAGTTGCCCCTTCCGCTGCGGACCGCCTACTGCTTGACGAGTCACGCTGGCGGCACTGACTTGACACATTACTGAAGCATGCAGAGGCTGCGGGCTCCGGCATCCACAAAGGCGGCAAGCGCGAGACCATGAACATCAACGCCTACATCGCTGAACACCGGGCTCTCTGCATTCACCTCTGAAACCTCCAGCGGGTGGCCATCAAAGAGGGTCGCATGCCTCCAATCAGGCCCAAGGCCCCCAAGTCCAAGAAATTGGGCAGCAAGAAGTGGAGGAAGCACCGGAGGGAGGAGGCGGAGGCGCGGGCGCTTGCAGGATGTGCCTGCAGCTGCGGCTGCTAAGTAGCTTCTTTCTAGCTATATCCTATTTCTGGCTGAATGCATCGAACCTCGTTACTTTCTATCGCTATATCCTATTTAGCTGCACACAACTATATCTACATTTGTTTTGTTTCTGAATGAATGTATTCTGCCTGGTGTGATTTTCTGCTTTAGATTTGCTACCTGATCGGAGGCAAAAAGAGGTCCAAAAGGGAACGAAATATCGAAGTGAGAATCTTCTCTAAATTTGCTACCAATTTGGGAAAAATGAAACATATTTGTTTAGCGAGATAGGAAAAGGGCACTCTTTCAAACTGCTAGTTAACAAGCTACCATCTTGACAAGCTACAAGACACATACATAAACATAACACAATGAGGGTTAAATTTATTTTACTAGTATCACTTGAGGCGCTAGACATCTTGGCGAGCTAACTGATTTCCACAAAACAGAAACATAACACTGACAAGTAAAATTTAATTCACTCCTCATCAGACCACTTGGGGCGCTTGCCATCGTTCCTAGGCGACGAACTGCGACCATTCCAGGTACTCAACAGGTCACGAACTGCTTTGTCCCACCTGGCATCTGACTTGGCTTCCCTATCTTCAGCGTCCTGCGGCACAATTAGCGGTGCATCACAGGCCTGATTGTTGCCGCTAGAAGATGCTGCCTCTCTGTTTGCCGCTTCAGCTGTAGCCTCTCTGTCAGCTGCTTCTTTAGTTGCAAGCTCTCTTTCAGCTACTTCTGTAGCCTCTGTGTCAGCTGCTTCAGATGCAGCCAATTTCTTTGCATATTCAACTTCAAACTTAGCTATTCTGCATTTTGTACAAAGGGCTCCCCTAAGCTCGTCTTCCCTATTGCAAATAGGGCAAAACACGAGGTAACGTAGAAAAAATGGATCTTCTTGTACAGTTGGTAGGTCACGTCAGCATCTATGGCCGCATACTTCAGGTTTATATCAGACAATGGCCACTCGTCCCAGAAATCGTGCCTATCCGTAGGGAAATCTTCCTTCATTTTGTCGTACGACTCATCGAGGATTCTAGTTGCGAGTGATGCCATTCCATCCTTCCTCGAGCCCCCTAGGATCATGACAAGACTCTGAATATCGATCCAGTTGTGCGCAGGAATTATAATTTCCTCTTGATAAAATTTCGAAAAATCAGTTGTTTTATCGACAGTGCAGAAAATAATTCCCTTTTCTACAAGGAACTAGCGTAGCGCCAGACATTTCCTGTCAGTCCTAAAAGTATGTAGTTTGTCATCACCAAAATTTGTAACTACAAATATTTTGTCAATGCAAGATCATCATCTCAATATAATTTTGAAAAGTTTAGTAAATGGAAGATCAAGACTCTCAACATTGTCTTGTCATAATTTATTCGGTTTTGCTATTTCTCAGTCAACTGAACGAGTTGCACATTTCTTTTAACTATGGTTGCACTTTTCTTAGGTGATTGAGACTAAAGAAAATCTCAGTCGATTGAGACATAGGCAAACCCTAATTTATTTGGTCCTAAATAAAATCCAGTAGTTGAAAGATGAGCAAGTGGATAAAGAACAAGAGTAGAAAACCCTAAAAGCGGTTAGCTACAGAGAGCAGATCTACAAATTGGGAGAGGTGGTAGACGAGGACGTGTTTCCGCATGACCAGTTGAACGACGGCGACTTTACTCCCTTCATATGGGTGCTCTGGGGTGTACTCGAGGTCTAATCCCACAAACTTGTCCTCGTCTATCCCAAGCCAACCCTCGTACATCCTCAGGACACGCACCACTGTCTCCTCGTTGGTGTAGACAACATCTATCTTATTGTCATGGGTAGTGAAGCTTGTCTCTAGAGTGCGTAGATCTTCCATGGCGGCAAGGAGAAAACGGGAAGAAGATAGATGACAAGAAGAAGAAAAGTGGTTTCTGCAAGGCAGGGGAATAGTGGAACCATCAATGCGCTTTTAAGGTAGTGGTTAACGATTGGGAGGGAAGTCCAAGGAGAGACGCGTGGCGGTGGCCGTTCCAGCTTCTGAGTAAACAAAAAATAATTATAACGCCAATACATGTGCCCTGTTTTGTCACATCAATACACTGGGCAGTGGGTGTTGTCCTATCCACTTTGCCGGTGCTACAAGGCTACGTGACAGCCACCTCGCCTAAGCGATGGGAGCGACATAACGGCGAGAACTAATAGGGGGGGCCCAACTTGATGGCTGTTAGCCTAATTTTCTGTATTGAAACTTAAAGTTGAATTCGTGCCAAAAAGACCCTCTGAGTATTTGGCACACCAACTGTAGTCATCCTGGCTGATTTCAGGGAACTTGGGTACCGCGTTGCCTGTACACCCCAACTTTTGGGCCGCAAAATGATATTCTCCTCCCTCGCGCCCCTCCATTTGAAGCACTACGAAATTTCTCGCGCCTCTCTATTTCAAACGATACCAAAATCATGTGGTCCGCACTCCTCGCACCCCTCCATTTCAAACACTGCGAAATTTCTTGCGCCCCTCCGTTTCAAACGATACCAAACTCACGTGGTCCCCACTCCCTCGCGCCCCTCCATTTCAAACACTGCAAAATTTCTCGTGCCTGGAATCTCCCGTAGCACCGTTCTGCCTGGCTTTGCCTGCCTGAATTCGACACCATGCACTCCTGACCCGACAGGTATACCGGAGCTGCATGAGCTGTGGTCTCATCCAAAGCACCATTGCCACTTCAGCGACGTTGTGGCATCCTGCAAAACCACTACTAGAAAATCGCGTTGATTTTGTGCATTGCATCATCATGACCGCATGCTCATGTCATCATGCCACCTTGCATTTGAGCATCGTCATGTCATCTTGCATGTGTTTATACAAAACTATTTTCGAAAAGCCTGGTTTTGTTTTCTAAACGCCCCGTCTTAAATTCAAATTAAAAACCCGGGTCTCAGGAATATTTTGTTTCGTCTTCCAACGGTTTTCAAAAGCCCCGTTTTAAATGATAAAACTTTTATTTTATTTTTAGGAGGCAGCCAGCCCGGCCCGAAGCCTAGCCGGCCACCTCCAATTAAAACCCTATATGTCTAACACCAAACCTTTTTCTACCAAATACACTACCCTTATTCCCTAACCACCCCAACCAGCCACCTCACCTGGCCAACCCCAGGCCTCCACATCACTTCCCCCAATCACGTCTCGCCACCTCACCCCTGGCCCCTGCCCGCCACCCAACCCGCCGGGCCCCACACCCTCCTTCTTCCGCCCACTCCCCAGCCGACCCAACCCTTGGGCCGCGTCCCCATCCACCTGGGTCTCAGCCGCCCACTCCCGTCGCCCTGGCCCCACTCCCTCACACCTGCCGCACGCCCCGACCACCTCGATCCGCCCCCACCACGCGGACCCCGCCAGCCCCGCGCCCCTCCTTTCTCCTCGGTTTCCTCGACCCCGCCTCCAACCTGACGCCCGCCGCGCCGGCCGAGGTCCCCGGCCCCGCCTCTCCGCTGCCTCCCTCGGCCTCTTCCACGGCCATCTCCGCGAGCCGCCGCCCGAGCTCCTCCCTGGCCCCTCGTCGTCGTCGCCTCCCTCTCCTCGTGGCCCGCCGCCTCCTCCAGCGACTTCCCCGAGCCCTTGCTCCGGCCGTCAACCGCCGCCTCGGGCTCCCTCCTCCCTGACCTCGTCCTCCTTCCCCCATTCCTCGTCGGCCGCCCGCCGACCTCGGCCTACCCCTCGCCGCCACGACCCCGCCGCTGGCCGAACCCCCGAGCTTCCGCGCCGCCTCCGCCGCCTCGGGCCCAGGTCTTCCCGCGTCTGCCTTCCCCGCGCGGCTCGAGCCCGAGCACGTGGGCCTGCAAGCACGTGCCGTCGCCGCCGGGGTTCCTCCCTCCTCCCGTGTCGGCCTCTCCCGCGATGACTGCCACTCCGACCGCGTCACTCCTCGTCCCGGCGCCTCCGCCGACTAGACCACCACCACCTCCCTCGTCGCTCGCGTCCCCGGCAGGACCACGCTTGGACGTGCGTCTCCGTCGCGCTGTCTCTGTTCAGAACGCCGTCGTGTGCCGTCCCGTGATGCTGCTGGTTGTGCTCCTCAATGCGCTGCTGGCCGCGTGCCCCTTCGAGTCATGTTGTGCAGCTCGTGCCCTTCTCAAACCATGCGTACACCCGACCGTCTCCTGGATGTGTTTTTGTGTGACCAGTACCAGGACGTGTGCGTGTATGCTCATCTACCCCTGTAATCACCCCTGTAATCGTGTTGCTGCTGCTCCGAAGTAGGTACGATGTGAAGGTCGTTTTGGTGCACATGCCAACCGGAGGACTATGCAAGATCTTTCTCGCCGACAAGACCGGCTCGATGCCGAAGAAGTACATGGCGTTACTCGAAGACCCCATCATCGATACCAAGCTCTTCTTCCCCACCGCACCCGAAGACAACAGTTGCGACAAGACCTTCTTCCCAGATGCGATGCCCGAGAACCCGAACGCCAAGATCGCCGGCACGGATGTGACAAGTACTTCCTCTCGGACGCCAAGGCCCAAACCCGAAGACCGCCAAGTTCTTCACCCCGGACACCGTGCGACAAGATCTACTTCCCGGATCCGAAGACCCCGGTACCCGATCCACTCAAGTTCGCCATCGACGACAAGATCGACATCGACCACGGCAAATCCGATGCACCCCCGATGCCAAACCAAGTCCTTCTTCCCGATGCGACAAGATCTACTTCCGTTGTCCGAGACCGATCCCGTCGAGCCGTTTCCGTCCCCGTCGAACCTGTCGAACCCCGAACCCCTCGGAGCCCAAGTTCGCCGAACCCTACATGTGATTCCCTATCCGAGACCCTCATTATTTTTATAATATGGCATTACCGACTGTCGCATATTAAATTGTTCATCTTGCATGCATATCATAATCATGCCGGATCTTCTGCCGTAGTATTAAATATTGCATTCGGTGTTTGTTCTAGTGTTTGCTTCTTCGCAGACTAGGCCGATGAGTTGATGCGAGTACCGACAAGTTCTCCGGATATGAACTTCCGGCAGTGTTTCCCAGGCGAGCATCTCTCCCCCTTCTACCTATTTTGCATTTATAGTCTTTACTTCCTTCTGTTGATCTATTGCTATCCGTGTCGCGATGCTTTAGTTTCCGTATCCCAGTTATACCCCGTGCAGCCTCTATAATGCCTTGGACACCTCCTATTACCTGTGTTTGGTAGATAGCTGGCCTTGCGAGTCGTAGTCGCTTGCTCAGGTGTGATCTCGTGTTGTCAAGTACCACAGTTGTTGGAATGCTGGCAGATGTTAATGGTGGAGATGCTTACCGGTGGAGATGATCATGACTTTAAATACAACTATTAAAAATGCTAGATATAATTAATGCAGAGGCATCGGTGGGCAATAGATGTTATTTGGTTCTTCCACGCTCACTTGTGTCCCGTAGGACCCCGAGTACTTGATACCTGTTCCTTGATTTTTCGCACTATCCACATCCGGGAGGCCTTATGGACCCCCCTGAGCCAGAGCTTGATTCATTTCTATTTCTTGGGGCCACAAGTAGTTTGGGGCTTTATTACTATTTTGTACCTATGCCATGCTTTACTGCTTTATTTAAGATTGTGCGTGGAGCACCTGTACTGTTTTGGAACATGGAATGTTTTCGCGGTATCGACAAGCCTAGTCACACTTTCGGGTTCCCAGTCGTTTACAGCCATTGACACAAACCCTGGGTCCGTTCTGGAGCCGGCCAACTTCGTTGCGGGTAGCTTAGTGGGGTGGCCCCCTGAAATATTTTATGAATCCTGTGATCGCTTTGTCGTGAATGCCTCGTTGGGTTTTGAGTTGGTTTTTCCGAGGTTGATCGAGTGTGTGTTGCTATTTGTGCACCCCTGTAGGGTAAAACTTTCTGAAAGCCGTGTCCGCGGTTATGGACAACTTGGAGCACAGTATCTCGATAATAGACAAGCATAACTAAAGTAGTGCTATAAATTTGACTTAATATGTGACTAGTAATTAGCTCAAGTAGAACGGAATGGAGAATAAAAATGCCAACAACTGGTGGATCTGTGGTGAGCTGTGTCATACTATACCTGCCTAGTAAGTATTACAACTCCAATGGAATGTGATAAAAGTGCCAACAATTGATGGGTTTGGGATTCCTCGGGACACTTATATCTGACTAGTAAATGTTCCAACTGCCACGGATTGATTAATTAAAATTGCCCACTACTTATGCTATCAGGATGACTCATGCTATGTATATCTGAATAGTAAGTGCTGCAACTAAAACGGAATGAGTAAAATTGCCAACTGTGTGAGTTCCTTGGTCCGACTTCCTCGTTGGGTCTGGAGGGGGAAAATACCAGGATGGGTTGTTTGGTGTTAGCTTCATGTTGGATCCGAATAGGTCTTTCTTATCCCTCTCTGATAAACGCCTGTTGTATCGAGTCTCTATAGGTTGTTTAGTGCCGCCGCGCTGCTACTTCAGCCCACCATACCTATGTAGGCGAGAGCCGCCGAATTCTAGCCTCGCCGTGTACTGGCCTCAGTACTGACGCTCCTCTTTTTCCTTTGCCCTTTGTCGGCACCCCTTTTGTGTTTAGCAGGTTTGAGATCGTCGTCGTTAGCAGGGTTACCCTTCCGGCTTGGCCTGGGCAGGGATATGGACGCCATTGGTTATTCTTCAGGGCTCTTAGCCCCATTTGCATCTTGTCCGTAGTCGGACGCTCTATCGTTTTCGAGGTGATTTGGATATTTGTATATTATATCTGTATTATTGACTCATGGAGTCGCTGATGTATATATCTGTTATGTGGGTCCCATCAAGGACTGATGTGTAATGGTATTACTTTGTTTTTCCACCCGCACGAAAGTGCTTGGTGGGCGTCCTTGAATCGTTTCTATGCGGATTTGGCGGGAATCGCCGAAACTTGCATAGGGCCGATTTGAGGGTGTTACAGACGTCCACCGCACCTGATTTTCTTTTCCCATTTTCCCGTCCATGGTGCTGACTGCCTAATATCTGCATCAACGCCGCTGGCATCCTCCCCACTCATACCGTACCAGAGCCATTGTGCAGTGCACTGATTCTCCCTCATCCACCGTGCTCAAGCCGGCATCAAGCACCCAAGATTTTCTTCCCGACACAAACAGCTGGCACAACCGCAACACCCTTCTCCCTCGTCCACCGCGCTCAAGTCGGCATTGAGCGCCCAAGATCTGCTTCCCCGACGCAAATAGCCGACACAAACGTAGCACCCTGGATGACAAGGATGTCACCCGTGCCGGTACGGATGATGCTTAGAAGCCTATCCGACCATGGTAACCAAATCTCCAACTATTTTTTTCTTTTTTCAGTAGTACAACAGGTTCAAGCCTATCGCAGTGAACTGCATTTTTGTAATCATGCTATACGCCTAGTCAAAGCGCACGTTTGTTCTTCGTGCTACATACTATGGAGTAGGTCTCTAGACATGTTGGTTTGCATTCGCTGCTATACAAATTTTAATGTCATGCACATGTTCTTAGCTACTCCGACCAATAGTAATAGCCTGCTACCATGTAATTCTTGCAAAATCTGAAGCCAGTTTAAAATGTTAGTGTGGATTCCCTGCTCTATAGTTACCGAATCTATCTGGTTCATCCTGAGATCAGTTCCTGCTATTACTTCCTCCTTGGCATCGTTCTACTCTCTTGTAGTAGCTGTTTAAACTCTTCATACTATTTCGATTATAATTTTTTTGTTGCCATCTAGTTCTTCAAAAGCTGCATCACTAACTATTTTCTTTTTCTTGCATAGAGCTCAAAATGGAACAATGAACATGTTGGTTTGCATAGCCTATTCTACAGGTTCACAAGGGATGCCATTACTTCCTTATCTGGTGCTGGTTCGTCCTGAGCAATGGCATAACCGTCCTCTACTATGTAGTTCACTCGTGATTTGCATTCCTGCTCTAGAAATCCCCTTTTGATGCCATTATAATTTCTATCTGGTTCATTCTTAGCTATGACGTAACTACATGCTATTGTGTAGCTCACCGCAAATTCTGAGTAACCCAACGACTCCTACATTCCAGGAGATACCACTGCTTCCATATATATTTTCTGAAATGACCTGGCTATTTTGTATTTGCTAAAATTCTAAGAAACACTTTGTTTGATTGCTCATTTCATTCTAGGCACACTTGTCTAATGCTTGTTTGCCTTGTTCTATAGGTTCACGAGCGATGCCGTTATATCTCACATCTGGTTTTGGTTTGTCCTAAGCAACGACATAACTATCCTCTACTATATATAGTTTATTCGTGGTTTGCATTCCTGCTCTACAAGTTCTCGTATGATGCGGTTATAATTTCTAACTGGTTCATTCTTCACTACAACAATAACTGCATGCCATTTTGTGGCTCAGCGCAAATTCCGAGTCACCAACATCACTTGCATTTTAGGGTATACAACTGCTTCCATATATATATTTATTGAAATGACCTGGCTAGTTTTTATTTGCTAAAATTCTAAGCCGCACACACCTTTTTTGATTGCTCGTTTCACGGTAGACACACTTGTTTAATGCGGTGCTTTCTTGTCCTATCTGTTTGATGTGTTGGTCAATAATTGAACCATTGACCAGTTGTAAACTCCAGTTCAAAGCTCCTGTCATATCAGTCAAATGAGTAGTTTGTCTTGTTTGTTGTATTAACTTGTTATTACTTAGTTTCAAACTACAATTATTGCTATCGCCACCAAAGAGGGGGCTGCAAGATCATGTCTCCTCCAATGCAGGTATCACAGTCAAAGGAAGACGCAGGTGATCAATTGAGAGAGAAAATTGAGGACCCTGCTATCAACTCGATTGTCAACTGAAATGCCGAATTTTCTTTCCCTTGAGATGATAATGTGTAATAATTTTAAGAAGTTAGCAGCTAATGTAATTTCTAGATAACTCGCATAGGCCATGTAGGCATTTAGTTGACGCCGTCTACATATGGCAGTAGTCATTACCGTAACTACGCCATCCAGGTCGATTAGGAAATAGTATCGTGCTTTGTTATTGGTCCGTCTAGTATCGGCCAACAATGAACAGTAAAATATGCTTCCTAATTACATACCTTTTATGATATTGGCATGAGTTTTAGAAAGGCCGAAACTGTAAAAGACCGTAAACGTAAAGGCCTGGCCCACATGTGGGAACATGTAACAGTAACAGGCTGTAACAGTAATAGGCCAGAACAGTGGCAGACGAGAACAAAAATAGGCCATAATAGTAACATGCCACAACACTAAAAAGCAAGAAACTTCAAAAGGATAAAATAGTAATAGATTAGAGGACTAACAAGCCATAATAGTAACATGCCACAACAGTCAAGGGCCACAATAGTAAAGGCCCAAAATAGCTAAAGGCCAGAACAGTAACGAGCCAGAATAGTACCGACCCGAGAAAATTCCTGTCAAGAACAATAACAGGCCGAAAAAATTACCAGTCCAGAACAATAATAGGCCAATTGTGGCCTGAACCGTTAAAGGCCAGAACAGTAAAAGGCCAGAATAGTAAGGGGCCATCTCAAAGAAGGACCGGTAGTAGGCGACCCATGACGGGCTGTAAGAATAGTGTTGGACTGACAGTAGGCCTTAACAGTACCGGACCGACTAGGCGTAGGCTGCTAATGGGCCACATGGTGTTGGACCAACTTGGGCCTTCTGTAGGCCGAAACAGTACCCGGCCTGAAAGTTCGTGGGCCTCTGCTGACTGCATTATTGGGCCCATTTCAAGCATCGAATGGCGAAACATTAACGGGTCATCTTCTTATTGGGCTCTCCTCATGGGCCGGCCCACTTAGTAATTAGCAAGCCTTGGTTGGGCCTAGCTTCTGCCACGGTTTCTTTGCCCGTTAACGGCGGTAACGGCGGCAGCCATGTGGCAGTTTGCATGACGTCAGCACTCAACTCGGATGGCGAACAGATCTACGAAGAAACACATTTTCGTGGCTAAAGGGTGCGATCCGCCACGGTCAAAAAAACCATGGTAGATTCTTTTGTGACGGGGCTTTTACCACGAAGTCTATCCTTCGTAGAAGACTTTTTAACCACGAAAAATAGGCCTTCAACCACGAAAATCGTCCGTTGTAAAAGCCAACTTTTCTTTTAGTGGTTATTTGTGGGCCTTGGGCCGTAGTCTAATTATGTACCAGGTTAACCAATTGCGGAGCCCGATAAGTCATACCCATGTTAGAGAGAGAGTGACAAAGGATAGTTTTCATGATCCCTCCAAAGTGTCACTTCTGAGGAACAAAATAGACAAAGATGGGGTGGATTTAGATCTCTCCATAGTTCTCATGATTTCTTTGGCAATCGGCTCGGGCCAGTAGGTTTGGATCTCTCAAAGACAAAGATGAAGGCATATGGGTAATGGGGAGGATTCCCTCAGACTTTATTCATAAGTTGATTGAAAGATCGTACAATGTGGCTATAGGATATCTCAGTTGGTTTATAATAACACCTAGTGAGAGATGAAGTTAGATCTATGACTAAGGATAATGGTAAGGACTCAGGCGATTATGATGTGTCCTTCTGAGGTGAATGTTCTTCATTATATAGGTGTTGATGGCAGTGGAGTCTTCCTTAGGAACGTTAGGTCTTAATCTTGTCTTGCACATAATCTTGATCTCTAATCTCCCTTGCACGTACGCCTGGTCTTCGGGATCTCCAGAGAGTCGTACTGCAGCCCCATGCATATCTTTGCAATACTTAGTCATTAGTGGCAAAGCGAGAGAGCTTCTTATCAAATGCATGACTAAAAATGAGGTTTAAACATTGAGAAAGATGGCTATTTTCACAGCCATCACTTAGCATGGCGAGTACTCCCTTACCTTGACATACCCCCTTGGACCAACGCGAAATAGCGTATGATTCAATGAGTTTAGGTGGGCCCCGAACTGAGTTAGCTACATGTGTCCTAGTACGACCAGCTATCGTGTTGGTTAATTCATGACCTTGAATGTGCGGAAACAAGTGATGAAATTTCCTGTTTCACCAAAGGTAACATGGAGTGTGACCTCCTTGGTGTCCTCTTCTGGGTTGTTGGTTCCACACTCTAGTGTGAACCAATCGATGGGGACCTATAGGTAGTCCAAGAGTCTGGAAGAGATGGTACCCCTGATTGTCGTCGAGTCTGTTATGCTTGCCATATCCGTATGTTTGCGATATATTGGGAGACCAGGATCAAAGTGTTGTGGTGGTTGTTCTGGGTGATAGACTGAAGGATGTGAGGTTCGGGAGCCTCCATGGACCAAGTGTGGTGACTTGAGCTATGTTTCCATTGACCTGGCTCGTCGTAGATCTGGTCTAGAGGTGGTTAAACTCCTAGAGAGGGGGATTCCACGGGCTAAAGGGAGCTAGCGGTTCCGTTTCCTCATCCTCTTTGCCCATTAGGTGGATGCATGTCGGTAAGCACCTGAGTGTTTGCTCCTTCTCAGCCTCAAACTACATCCAACACTACACACACTGGTTGTATCCGTGAGAGCTTGTATTGTGGTATGCACACCAGTTGCCCCTTGTCTGTTGAGTTGGCAACATCCTTTTGGTGTAGGGTGGGTCTGCCATTGGTCACATGCTCACGCCTAGTGGGATCAGGCTAGTTCCCATTGTGGACCGACCTAATGATGGAGGAGTAGCGTCCTTCGAAGTCAGCTTTCACACAAATCCTGGTTTCCGTTATGCATGACGTCCATGTTCCGGGTGACCTTGTTAATTGGCCTAACACCCATTCGTCGAATAGGGGTTTCAGCATCCTGACATCCCAGGAATTCTTCCTCCGAGCAGAGAGGCGATACCTGTTTCCTTCCCACAGACCTAGGTGGCCAGTCAAGACTCCATCAAGGTGCATCAGGACAGTGGAGTGCATCTGGTGCCCGCATATCCTACCAAGTCGACATGCTCCGTGCTTCCCCCGTAGTCATGTTCTCCATAGTTTTACTATGTGGTGGGTGACCGAGACTCCACGAGGTCCATATGGATGTCCGTGTGGCACGGGTCAGCTGATCCATGCTCCATCGACCAGGTGTCGGGAAGGAAGAACCTAGCCACCATTTTTCTGAAGCTGAAAGCTGCCTCTAGCCGAGACTCGTACGCTTCCTAGTTCGCCCGACCATGCCCGAAGTGGTTCGGGTTGTCGAAGACCTCGTATATCCGATTGTTTATTCTCTTGGGTGTCATAATGGTAGATCCTATCTACATAACACGGGGCCCCCTACCTGGCGCACTAATTGATGAAGGATAGTTTTCATGATCCCTCCACAGTCTCACATCCGAGGAACGAAAGAGAGTTTATTTGTTCAGCAATCGGCTCGGGTCAGCAGGTTTAGATATCTCAGAGAGAAAGACGAAGGCATATGGGTAATGGGGAGGATTTAATCATACTTTATTATAAGGTGATCAAGAGATTGTACAATGTGTCTACAGGAGATCTTGGTGGGTTTATAATGACACCCAACAAGATATGAAGGTATATCTATGACTAAGGCTAATGGTAAAGACTCCGGCGATTATGGCGTGCCCTTCTAATATGAACGTTCTTCCGTACTTATAGGTGTTAATGGCGGTGGAGTCTTCCTTATTCACATTTGGTCTTCATCTTGTCTTGCATGCAATCTTGATGTCCGATCTCCCTTGCACGTATGTTTGCTCTTCAGAATCTCTAGAGAGTCATGTTGTAGCCCCATGGGTCAGGTCAGTTGAGAGCTTCTAGATGCAGGCCTTCAGGTCCTTGACCGAAGAGGTAGGTGTGGGCAGGAATCATGGATTAAGGCCCATGTAAGGTACATGCCTAAATCAACCCATCATAAACAGAGGGAGAGATGCAAAGCCAATGGGGTGAATGAGGAGAAGGGCTCTCCTCATACTTATATAGGCCAAAGGGGAGAGGGGGACACGTAGAGTAGCCTCCTAGGGAAGCCGCCGCTGCCTCCCCTCAAATTTCACGCACCCCCTCCCCTCCTCTTGTCCCGCCGGCCACTTGGGGAGGAGAGCGCCACCTAATTGGCTGCCATGGTGTCCCATTAGGGGTATGCTTATATTTTTATTTATTATTATTTAATATTAAATTCAACAGTTAAGTAGTAAAAACAATATTTTAGTCTTAAACATTACATCGACCCTGGAACCATTCCGTTCTCTCCCCAGGACATTTCCGGAGTTCCATTTCTCTTCTCCAATGATCTCGAATTAATCCCGAAGCATCATATACCCTTAAGCATGCCACCCTATGGTTCAGGAATGCATAGACATGATCAAGACACCTCTCCAATCAATGACCAACAATAGGATCTAAAAATCCATGATGTCCCCCATGCATTCCCTGAATTAACTTGATCGCTTAAACCTTAAACGTGGAGTCTCATTCTGTTTGCTTCATGATACCTAGGTTTTCCAAGATCCAACCTTCGATATCTCTATACCTAGTTCGATCTTGTTACCGACAAATGAAAGAGATATGTCCTAGAGGCCAATAATAAAGTTATCTTATTGATATATCTTTAATGTTCATAAAAGTTTTGTATCATGCTATAATAATTGTGTTAAGAGGAAATATTAATACATGTGTGGTATATAAACAACCAGCTCCCTAGTATCTCTAGTACTAGTTCATTGGGCAGCTGATGATCAAGGCTTCCCGATCATGAACTTGTTAACCTCAACTGACAACGAGGTCACTTCATGAAGTTATGGACATACCCGACCATAGATTTGCAATATGATCCAGTCACAATGTTCAAATGTTGAAATATCGAACAAAGCATAGTAACTTAATCCTTTGACCGTGAGATCATATTTAATCACTATCTCCCGCGGCTGCTTTGATCGCATCAACTATCATGACCGTAACTAGGTGACCATAAAGGTGTGTCTTGGGTATTCCATAGGAATAGTTGACACGTATGTATTGAGATCGGTATTTGCCTATCCGAGTGACAGATAGATACTCTGTGCCCACTCGGTGAGATTGCATCAATGTGTTTGCAAGCATGTGACTAGGTCACGAGGATGTAATATCACAGGAATGAGTAAATGTGTTTGTCAGTAACAGGATTGAACCGGTATGAAGATATTGGAGATCAGGTCTTGGACAAACCAGGTATCATTGTGCAAAAGTAATAAGACTAAATGTTTAAAAGGTTCAAGCGATCATACCATTCGTGGAATGTGAAGGGAGTTGGAAATATACCCTAGAGAAAAATAATAATATAGATTATTGACATATTTCATTAAGTTCATAATAGGTTTCATATCATGCTATAAATGTATTGGTAGGAACGTCAATACACGTGTGATATGTAAACCAGTAGAGTTCCTAGTGATCCTCTAGACACTAGTTCATTGGTCAATCGATGATCGATGTTTCCCATCATGGACATTTATGTCAATTGACAATGAGGTCATTTAATTATGTGAATGAAAGTGATGGACATACCCAACACGGTAATTGTAATACAATCAAGTCACGAAGTTCACCGTTACAAGGACTGGGAAACGTAGTAACCAATTCCCTAGACCGTGAGACCATATTTAATCATTGTCAAAAGACAGTGCCTTGTCTAATCAAACGTCACTCGGTGAAATGGTGATCATAAAGGTGTCTTCAGGTATTCATAGGGGAATGAAGAGGCGTATGTGTCAAGAGAGGGATTTGTTCTTCTCTGTGATGAAGAGATACTCTGGGCCCACTCGGAGACATGGCATCTATAGAGCTGTAGCATGTGACAAGGTCACATGGATGTCGTAGCTCGACACGAGTAAAGTTGTACTTGTCAGTAACGATATTGAACACGACATGGCAATGTCATTGATCAGGTCTCGTACAAGTAAAGTATCAAAGTAATAAAGGGAATAGGACTCTATGTTCAATGGTTCAACGACAAAGATTCTCGTGGAATGCACAAGGGTCATTATGGGCATCCAGGTCCCACTAATGATCATTGGTCCGAGAGGGGTCTCTACCATGTCTAGAGTGTTCCCTAACCGTTAGGGTAACTCACTTAAGGGTTTGACAATGCTCCGACATCGTTTTGGTATGATAGGAATCACCGAAGAAAAGAGAAAGGAAAACCGGAAGGGTTCCAGGAAAATCCGGCGGGTGTCCGGAGTTGTTCAGAATGAGTTCCGATGCATCAGAAATTAAATAATATGTAAATAAATGTTAATTATTTAATTATAAATTTACTTATATTTATTTAATGAATTAAATATGATTTAATGCATAATGGGCCAATTCCCTAGGGGAAAAGGCCCAAGAGGGAGGGCAACCCAAAGGGGAGAAGGGAGGGGTGGACGCATGGGCCCTTGGTGCCCCGCGTGGGGCCCAAGAAGGCCCTGGCCGGCGGCCAAGGTGGCTCCCCAACCCCTCCTCTCGTTTAGTCCCACATGGCTAGGTTATGGGGCTTGGGGGCTCCCCTTCCCCTATATAAAGGAGGGCATAAGGAGGGATTTAAACACACCAATTAATCCCAACCTTTGAGGTTTCCCCTTCCAAGTGCCCTGCTCTCTCCCTCTCTCTCTTGTGAGTGCGGCCCCACTGTAAGGTCTGTATGAACAAGAGTGTTCTTCACCATGGAGTGTTGTCGCGCTGCGGGTATTTCGGATCCAGGAGATCTACTTCCGCAACCTCTGCTAGATCAGGGTCTGGGAGTCGTCGTTAAACACCGTATGTGTGTGAGCCCCTATGAGGCACTGTACTAGTGGTGATTGAATCGTTCAAGCCATCGGAGACATTGGAGCTGGTAGAGCTAGAGCTAGTGGAGACGTCCAAGTCCAGAACGACCTTGAGATTGGCGTTGGTATGACTATATCAACCATGTTCTCCCGAATGTTGACAAAGATTTTCGGTCTTCAAGGGTAAGTTCGTGAAAATCTCCTCCTGTTACTGCATTATTACTAATAGATAGATCCTGACATTAGGGTTCTTGGCGTAGGAAAAATTATTGTTTTCAGGTGCTAAACCCCAACAGTGGTATCAGAGCCGATCTATGCGTAGTTATGCTAGTACGGGTAGAACACATGTTGATTATGTTTGCATTGCTCATATAATTGTTACCCTCTCACATGTACTTGTGAATACCGCAACACTGCTTGATCAAAGCGGCCCCCAACCGACATTACACGTTCATTCACGAGACTGGTCCATGCTTAACATATTGCTTGCACCATATAGGTGGCTTGGGGTGTTAGTTTCTGGTGATGTAGTTCGTAAACCATTTACAATGGAGGCCCCTGTTGCGGATATACCAAATAGGTATACCTACCTGCAAGCCCGGGTGGTCCACAGTTGGTGGTTAGGCCTATGGCCTAACCGGGCGGCCCAGTTGCTAATAGACAAGACGGAGGTTCACCCTGGAGATGGAAGGCGGCGTGCCACCGCCTAAGATGGAAGCCGGAGCCTTGGAGGACAAGACAATAGTTTATGTATTAGTCTAAGACTCTGTAACCGTATCTGGCTAGCTCTCCTTGTAACCCTTGGCCCTTGCGTCCTTATAAGCCGGCATACGGGAGCCTTTAGGGCATAACAACAAGTGCATAGCACAATCCGCATATAGCGAACCCCTCAATCTGTGTAAGTTGGTGTATTGCCATTATAGTGATTTATAGCAGGAGTAGGATCTCGCCACCGTCGTGAGATCTGAACCTGGATAAACTGTGTCAGGCCATGCCGGATGCTCTCTGTCTTCCCCCACCACTAGTAGAAAAGGGGCCTTCGGTCCACCCCCAAATCCATTCATCCCGGTTTGAATAACAAATCGGGACCAATGCCAGACATCGGTCCCCGTTCATCTCGGGGTATTTGTTCCGGTTCATGGCATGAACCGGGATCAATGGTCAGCGGAGCATTGGTCCCGTTTTATGCCACGAACCGGGACCAAATGGTCCCTCTTTAGTTCCGGTTCGGGACATAAACCGGGACCAATGGTCAGCGGAGCATTGGTCCATTTGTGCATACGATGTCGGAAAAAATCGTATAATATATCATAATTATCGGCAAAAAATTACGATATCGATGCCAATAGCCTTCAGTCGTTTGTAATTTTTTTAGATTTTTGAAATTCCAAAAGAGTCAAAATTCAGATTTTTAATTTTTAAAAAAGTTTCAAAAAAATAAAAAATGACATATTGGATTCCACACATTTTTCTGATAATAATGGACATATTATTTGTGGAATTTCGATTTATGGATTTAAAGATATGAATTATGCCATATTAAATGAATTAATGCAAAAATAATAATAAAACATATTTTATTTCTATATTTATTCAATATTAGTATTACTTAGTCATTTTTGTACATTAAAATCATGTTTGTAACTTAAATTATAAGAATGTGTGACTCACAAGTTGCATGGGTTAATATCATTAATAGCATAATATAGACATAAGGTTACAAATGGTACATAGGAAGGGGATAGGAAGGAACCAAGATGTTAAGCGTGCTAGGGGTGAAGTAGTGTGAGGATGGGTGACCGACTAGGAAGTTTAACTAAATATTGAAATTTGACCAAAAACTAAGTGTGATTGAGAGGCCTCGGGTGAGAGATTAACCGGTCCAAATATTCATAGATTCAAAAAAAATTGGAAAAAATAAATTGTTTTTTGAAAAAAAAAAGGAAAGACCTTCGGTCCCGGTTCATGCCACGAACCGGGACCAAAGGTCCTATTGCAAGCGTATGCGACGGTGGGCCACATGGAGACCCGCTGGTTCCGGTTCGTGCCAGAACCGGGACCATCATTGGTCCCGAGTGATTGGTCCCGGTTCAAAAACTGGGACCATGACCCTTATGAACCGAGAACAAAGGGGATTTTTTCTACTAGTGCACGTCTCTAAACTCGCCGTTGGGATACCCCTCTGGAGTACGTGTCGACAAAACCACGACAGTTGGCGTCCACCGTGGGCCAAGACGCGCTTACAACACGGATCCGCGTGGGACTCTCGCCGCCAAAAGCGGCTAAATCGCATCTCCGTCGACGCGCCGACTTCATCATCGCTCTTGAGTTTGCGGAGGATTTATCGTTTTTTCTGCTCGAGCGTATGCCCAAGTCGATGGTATCATGGAAATCTTCGTCAACAATCTTCGTCGATCTAGAGTACGGAGAAATTCCAACTATGCGCTCGCGGATTGACATCAATATTACGCTCACGCGTATGGCAGATTGGATTAGAATTGCCGTTGATCATCCAGAAAAATTGCTAACCATGGCTTTTCCGTGGCTGGCTAGCTGGCCCATTCTGCTTCTGATCAGTACCCGCCGACTCGGAAGTAATACTTCCGTGTACAAAAATCAGTCGACCACACTACCTCATGTGAGGAAGTATGATTACTTGCATGAAATTTTGCGGCCCCTATGCTAATCACGTGCATGGCCACGTAAGGAAGCATGCATGTGCATGGATTTCCCGGCAAGTATGCTTATTTGCATGGATATCCCGATGTGATTGCATGGGACGGACGCTCTAAAGCGATCATGTTTGTCATCGATCTCGGATGGTGGCCGACTACGAGTTGTGGGCGGATGCGGATTATGTTAAGCTCTCGAGTGGCCGGCTTTGCCGCCACAGTGGGTTGTTTCCTTTCCGAGAAAAACTACATCTTCATCATCGTCGTCGTTCCGTGGATAATTCGTCTTCGAGCGAACAACACCGACTCTCCTCAAACAGCTAAGTACCTATTTATATTTATTATTTTAATTATTTATGATCATGAGATTAAGATTGGTTTACTTATATCTTGAGTCTTTTACCGCTTTCGTTTTTCGTCATACCTTTTTCCACAATTTGTCTTGCGCTCGTGGGTATAAACTTTTACTGGTTTTGACAGTTTAAGGCCCTAGTACCATGCAAAAAACCTGTCTTCGGACGTTAGCTTACGTTTTCTGGCTACACGTTTTCTGTTGTTTTATATATGGATTCCAGAGTAGTAATATTTCAGCACTTAAAGCCAGCGTTTGTTTCTGAGGTTCTGGATTGTCTCGCTATTAAGCGCTATCGCCTCAGCAGATGTTCTGTGCTTAAAGTTTTGTCGTCTCACGAAAAGTCAAGCATATAAGACCAGAAGAACGGATAATCCAGCACTTGCTTAAACAAATTTTTACATAAACTGTTCAAGTCAGTCGAGTTTTTTCCGCTTGACAGTCTTTATGTTGTCCAACTGCTTCATCGTTTCAGCTTAAAGCACTTGTTCAAAGGCTTCTCTTGTTTCGCCTTACATTTGTTTATTGGACCTAATTAAAGGAACAATTTAATACAATTGTGTTTTTATGTTTATGTCTTAGGTAAATGACGGTTGGACATTGTCGCGGTCCTCGGATTTAGGTGTTTTGAGCTAGCTTAGCACTTGGCTCGACACCCGGGGGTTGCAATCGTAGTTGTTAACAAAGACTTGAGCCGACTCGACTCTCGGGGGCTTGACATCTCTAACTTCGGAGTTTTGTCCCGCCTTGCGTCCAAGCCAGAACAATATTCGGGGGCTACAGTGTGTTGATCTCCAAAGAAACGGTGAAGTTCTCTTTGAGCATCAAGCCGGAGTTTTTCCACCTTGACACTCGGGGGCTACACCGATGCTGAATTTTTGTGAAGTTCTATCTAGAGCACCAAGACGAAATAATTCCGACTTGACGCTCGGGGGCTACACTATTCATATTTTTTCTAAAGCTACTCTGAGAGCACCAAGACAAATTTCTTTTGAAACTCCGACTTGGCGCTTGGGGGCTACAATCGTTTGATATATACTGATGCATGTCCTTTTGAGCATTAAGCCGCCTTCGACGAAGCCGACTCAATGCTCAGGGGCTACATATGGTTATGTCTATGTCAATAAAACTTTCAAGACGGTGAGAATTTCCTAGGCTACACGGATCGAAACCCGGGGGATCGACATCAACTTTGCCTTCACGAAAATTTCCTAGGCTACACGGATCGTCAGCCTACACGTCTGTGACATGAGATGCTCCAAGACCTTAACTCATCAAGCTCCTATCTCCGTGACTTTGCAGGCTCTTAAGTCGGCAATTTGGTAGTGTTTACGACCGCGGCCCAATAGTCGTGATTTTTTCCGGCTTACATACCATCATGTATGTATGATGACACTAAAGATGTTCCTAGAGCTTGGAAGAAACGCTAATGATTCGTTAGAGAGTTCTCCGCCTTGGATTCATTTTAAGAAGAGTATAAGCAACTATCTGGCTAGGCTTAGCTGGATGGGAATATGATTTGGGAGCTCTCCAAGATTCTTCACGAAGCCTGCCTACAAATTGAAGACGATGTGATACTTACACTCAAAGCTAGACGGAGGGACATGAGGATCTTGAAGAACTCTGGGGGCTACTGTTGTGGATATACCAAATAGGTATACCTATGGCATAGTCTCATACCGGCAAGCCCGGGTGGCCCACAGTTGGTGGTTAAGCCTATGGCCTAACCGGGCGGCCCAGTTGCTAATAGACAAGATGGAGGTCCAGCCTAGAGATGGAAGGCGATGTGCCACCGCCTAAGATGGAAGCCGGTGCCTTGGAGGACAAGACAATAGTTTATGTATTAGTCTAGGACTCTATAACCGTATCCGGCTAGGACTCTCCTTGTAACCCTTGGCCCTGACATCCTTATAAGCCGGCCTACGGGAGCCTTTAGGGCATGACAACAAGTGCATAGCACAACTCGCATATAGCGAACCCCTCAATTTGTGTAACTCGGCGTATTACCATTATAGTGATTTATAGCAGGAGTAGGATCTCGCCCCGTCGTGAGATCTGTACCTAGGTAAGATGTGTCAGGCCGTCCCGGACGCTCTCCGTCTTCCCCCACGTCTCTAAACTTGCCGTTGGGATACCCCTCTGGTGTACGTGTCAACAAAACCACGATAGTCCCCAAAAGGGGTGTAGTAGCGACAATTATTTAATAAACATTGTGGTTCATGTTCGTAGGTAAGAAATGGTTCTTGTGCAAAAGCCCTAACAACCATGTAAAATATGCAAAAGATAAAGTAGATGCATCTAACTTTATTTTGCAAGTGCTTGTGATATGATATGGTCAAAGTAAAAGGTAAAGTAGTTTACTTTCCTGTTGCTAAGTTGTAGTAATAGGATGGTGGCATCAAGGGCTTGGCCCCACAGACCAGAGCGCACGATGGAGATCATGGCGTGATGACCAACGACCATGTCATGTCAGACTTATTTACATTTGATGTTTAATTGTGTGCATCTTGTTTGTGCTAGTATTAGATACTCGACGGTAGCATTAATAGGATGATCCCTTAATATAATACCAATATTGTGTTATCCCTTGGTGTGCACCACCAAGAAAGTTCTCCATTATGAGGCACACTGTGACGATCAGGAGTCAGATATATTTGTGTTTGCATACAGTGGGTGTAAGACATGTTGCATAGCAGAAACACGTAAGGTTGAATTGGCGGGCCTAGCATGTACAGACATGGCCTCGGAACACGGATGATCGAAATATCGAGCATGAGTCACATGAATGATGTGATTGACATTAGAGAATGTCTACCTTTGCAGCTATGTTGCCGACCGTGACGATCGGGGGTGACATAGTGAATTGGGATCATGTTATCACTAAAACTGATTTAGGGATGTTTGTTTTAGTGGGAGCTCATCGAATATAATGTGATTATAGTTTTACCTCGTATTATGAACTTAGTCTGGATGTCTTTGCGAATACTTTTGTAGATCATGTCAAAACCCAAGTCTCTGTTTAGTTTTGAGGGATTCATGGAGAGTGAGAAAGTCAAAGTAGATGGGTCCAACTTCATAGACTGGTAGGAACGCCTAAGGAGCCTCCTCATCTTCCACGATATGTTCTATTTGCTGCGTGAACTGCTAAGAGATTTTCCCGTGGGCTTCACCGGGTTGCCCGATGATCATGATTATTGTGATCGATATGACGCCTTCATGACAGTCAACTACATTGTGGTTCATGTCATGGAGCCTTCTCTAGGAGCAAAGTTCCATGAGATTGAGGCCTTCAGCCTGGCCGAAGGACTTAAGATGCTCTTTCCATCTCAAGTCAGAATCATGGTATTTGAATACATGGGTGAATTCCTCTCAACCAAGATGAGGGAAGACACCAGCCTGGAAGACCACTTGGACCTCATGGAGAGGATTCATCATCGCCTTGTGAATATAATGGACAACTTGATGATAGACAAATTTATGATAGATGTGGTGTTGCGCTTGCTACCCCATAGCTACAAAGATCTCTTCTTGAACTACCTCGTGGAAGGGAAAGAGTTTACCGTCCTTGAGTTCATGGCTCATATGAGAACTCGGAATGTAGTGCCTGCTCCAGGAGTTGTCATCAATAGGAAGGTATATTTGATATAAAAAGTTATAGATGTTTAATTTTCAAACACTTATAGCATTTTACAAAGTATTTGATACGTGTAGTGTTTTGTGAAAACATGACTTGCTTCTTGAGAAGTGATTGAAGGAGTGGGCGCGGCAACGCGTGTCGATGGAAAACAAGATGCCTACGACGCTCTCCTTCTAAAGTTATCATTTAGATTAGAATATTTGAATAAATTTGTAATCGATGAGAGTGAACTACATTAGTGTGTGTCTTGCATTTGTAAGACATTTATTCATATGAATTTGAGACAAATCAGTTGTTTTATTCCGATGAGTAATATATTTTATGTTCACGGTTTTTATTATGAATGGGTTATTCATATTTTGATGTTGATGATAGAAATTTAAAAGTTTATAAGATTGTGAAAAATGCCAAAAGATATTCAAACTCAATAATGACATCATTATGAATGACACTATTGTGTTAAGTCATAATGGTACATATGAAAGGGTTCATAAGTGATGAAACCAAGGTCTTAAAGATACTTGATCTTTTGACACATACAAACCATGCCCCTGCTAGGCAAAATGACAAAAACTCCACATTCTGGTAAAACAAAGTGTGTGTTAAATAATTGGATATCATACATGATGATACGGTGTATTGTTCAACAAATGGTGGATATCATTATTTCATAAAACTTCATTGTGAATCTAAGTGAATAAATGTATTCGCTGAATGAGACACAAGTCTGGAACTATTTGTTATGAACAAAGAATTTCAGAGTGAAGAAGAATATTGAATTAACAAGAATATGGGCTTTATGATTTGATCAAAACGACAAGTATTTGAGTTGTGATTCAAGCATATAAGACTTGTGAAAGTGTTCCACAAATTACAATGCTAATAATATGTCAATGTGTTGACATGTATAAAGAATTGTAATATGTTCTAAACTAATCTCTTATCCTGTTAGCGTTAGCATTTATGGAAGATAAATTAGAATAGCAAACACTTATTGTGTAAAGAATCATCAAGGATTCATGGAAACAACACTATAAGTGTATGGCACAATGTGGTTTCCAGAAATTCCAGAGTTATGTGATAATCCAGGAATGTATACACATTTGTAGTGTATTCCTAGGCAACTGAGAATACGCGTTCCACAACTACAACCAAAGGGGAAAACTAGTATTGTTCAAAGTGGTGATTTATCAAGACGAGTTTCTCAATAAAAGAGTTGATGGATAAAGGTGAAAGGTCCAATATGGTTGAGAACCTTGCCTCCAAACGTCAGAGTAGCGCAATGGAATTGATCCCAGAACAAAAATCTACAAATAGAGGAGAAACTAATGATAATGATCAAAAGTTTTAGTGTGAGCTTTTACTTAAAGAAAGTAGGATTCATGAATAAGTTATGTCTCATTGCAGAATTAAATTCATGATTCACTTGTCATGCTAATGGAACAATGGCATACCTACGAAATACAAAGAAGTTATCGTGAACCCAAGTACGAGAAATGACTTAGAGTCATGAAATTTCGTACATTAAGTTACATTTAAGATGGTAAAGTAAAATTTTACTTGGTCTTATCAAAGTAAATATGTTACATGATCTTCCAAAGGGACTACTAGAGTAAATGATCATGGGTCAAGGTCGAAAGTATTCGTACCTCCGTACCCAAGTTCATAGTCTCTCTGTATGAGTCACAAGGAAGAAATGAAACTTAAAGTAAGACATAAAGCTTGATTTGTGTCAAGAAATGTCTTGAACAAATTCAAATGGTTGACTACAATGTGTAGCAATGCTTAAGTCGGACAAATGGAATCTTGTAGCTAGAATTCTCAATTTGATGAATGATCAAAGGATTTTGGATTCTACCAAAAATATTGAGAAGACCTGTATTTACAATATACTGGGTGGGAGCTAAGAGAGTTCCATACTCTTATATGTAACTCACATATTTGAGTGGGTGCTTGATGAAACATTCTCATATGTGATTGACATATTGTGAATGGTATTGTTGGTATTAGTAATTATTATAGAATATCTAGTAGATGAAGTTGAGTGAATATTAAGCATTGAAATCTATCAAGATAGATTGATATGTTTAATAGCATTAAGTCAGAATGTTTTCCTAGATTGGAATCTGAAGGAGTTCAGAATGGAACAAGTTAAGAAGGAAGTTCTTACTTGTCTAACTAGGTGAAGCATTAAGATTTTCTCGGTATGATGATGGTTAAAAGAAGGAAAAGATGTGTAACATCTATTATGCCTCAGTCATAGGTTCCATCTTGTAAAACCATGTTGTATACTAGACATAATATGACCCAAGTTCATAATCAAAAGAACACGTTCCAAAGTGATTTCTGAGTGAATCACTGAACAAGAAGTTAAGTATAGTTTTCAGTGTTTAGAGAGAATTGAAGGTATACATCTGATCTATAAAGGATGGTGAACTTGATCGTAAAAAAAATTACGCTGGGAAGTTCCACCCAACCTAGATGATTGGAATTCTCACAACATTGAGTGCCTTAGAAAAAGAGAAGCATGGATAGACATCAAAGTGACATTTATTGCACTGTCGATAAGATTTACATTAACATAAGAAGTATGTGATTATGTCAAAGGTAAAATATGCAATGTTATGGATGGGGAAGTCCATCTTCCCACAGAGTGTGCTCCTAATGCTCATGACAATGGAACCATCATATTTTGATTGATAATCGTATGTCATGATAGAAGGAACAATGACAACACTGTGTCGACAAAACATAAATATTTACACCGCAAGGTTATCATATGATGATAAGAATGTCAAATTAGGTGACATTAACAATTCACAAAGACATAAGGATCTATATAGTACAATCCATATGCAAAACCTCTTCCATGAGCAATCGTGATCAAAAGACCAAAAGTGTTATGGTGTAATGATTTGTATCAAATGCAACTAGTTTATTTGTACTCTAGTGCAAGTGGGAGACTGTTGGAAATATGCCATAGAGATAAATAATAATATAGATTATTGACATATTTCATTAAGTTCATAATAGATTTCATATGATGCTATAACTGTATTGATAGGAACGTCAATACACGTAAACCACCAGAGTCCCTAGTGATCCTCGAGACACTAGTTCATTGGTCAATCGATGATCGATGTTTCCCGATCATTGACGTTTATGTCAATTGACAATGGGGCCATTTCATTATGTGAATGAAAGTGATGGACATACCCAACATAGGAATTGTAACACGATCAAGACACGAAGTTCACCCTTACAATGACTAGGAAACGTAGTTACCAATTCCTTAGACCGTGAGACCATATTTAATCACTTTCACCCGAGAATACCTTATCTGCATCAAACATTACTCGGTGAAACGATGATCATAAAGGTGTCTTCAGGTATTCAGAGGGGCATGTAGAGGCATATGTGTCAAGAGCGGGATTTGATCTTCCGCGTGACGAAGAGATACTCTAGGCCCACTCGGAGATATGATATCCATAAAGCTGCAGCGTGTGACTAGGTCACAGGGATGGCATAGCGCGAAATGAGTAAAGTTGTACTTGTCGGTAACAAGATAGAACATGACATGGAAATGTTGTTGATCAGGTATCATACAAGTAAAGTATCAAAGTAAGAAAGAGAACATGACTCTTATGTTTAACGGTTCAACGACAAAAATTCTCGGGGAATGCACAGGGACCATTATGGGCACCCAGGCCCCGCTGATGATTATTGGTTCTAGAGGGGTCTCGACCATGTCTGGAGTGTTCCCGAACCGTTAGGGTAACTCACTTAAGGGTTTGACAATGCTCGGAGATCGTTTTGGTATCATTGGAATCACCGGAAAAAGAGAAAGTAAAACTGAAAGGGTTCCGAGAAAGTCTGGTGGGTGTCTGGAGTTGTCCAAAAGGAGTTCCGGTGCAACAGGAATTAAATAATATGTAAATATATATTAATTATTGAACATACATTTATTTATATTTATTTAATGAATTAAATATGATTTAATACGAAGGCCATTCCTAATGGGCCAATTTCCTAGGGGAAAAGGCCCAAGAGAGAGGGTAACCAAAAGGGGAGAATGGAAGGGTGGCCGCATGGGCCCTTTGTTCCCCACGTGGGGCCCAAGAGGGCCTTGTCCAGCGGCCAAGGTGGCTCTCCACCCGTCCTCTCCTTTAGTCCCATATGGCTAGGCTAAGGGACTTGGGGGCTCCCCTCCCTCTATATAAAGGAGGCATAGGGAGGGATTTAAACACACCAATTAATCCCAATCTTTAAGGCTTCCCCATCCAAGAGTCCTCCTCTCTCTGTCTCTCTCTTATGAGTGCGGTCCCACTGTAAGGTTATACGAATGAGAGTGTAGTTCACCACGGAGCACCGTCGCTCTGGGGGATTTCGGATCCAGGAGAACTACTTTAGGAACCTGTGCTAGATTAGGGTCTGGGAGTTGTCGCCAAACATCATATGTGTGTGACTCCCTATGAGGCACTACACTAGTGGCGCTCGAGTCGTTCGAGCCATCGGAGTCATTGGAGCCGGTGGAGCTAGAGCTGGTAGAACCGTCCAAGTTCAGAACGACCTTGAGGTCGTCGTCGATACAAGTACATCAAGCATGTTCTCCTGAACATTGACAAAGATTTTTTGTCTTCAAGGGTAAGTTCATGAAAATCCCCTTCTTCAAGGGTTCTTAGTGTAGGAAAAATTATTGTTTTTAGGTGCTAAACCCCCAAAAAGGGACCATCATGTGTTTCCAGATACCTATGTTGGTCATTCATTGGAGAGATGTCTCGATCATGTCTAAACATTCCTGAACCGTAATGGTGTCACACTTAAGAGTAGAGACACCATGGGTTGATTCGTCACCGTAAGAGAAACATGAAGGGAGAGAACCAAAAGCGTTCCGGAGAGATACCGAAGTGTTCGGAAGTTATTCAAAATGAGTTTTGAATAAAGGGAATTAAATAAAAGGTATTCAATATTTAATTAATGGAATTAATTATTCAATAAACTTATTTAATAAAATAAAATGGGGAAGTATTCCTACACGGGCCCTCCCGGAGGGGAGAGGGCCCAAGAGGGATATGCTTGCCCCTTAGTGGGCTAGGGCGTGCATGGGTGGGGGGCCACCCACCGCCGGCCGGCCCTGGGTGGGCTTAGCGCACAATTGGGCCCACCCCCACCACCGGCCGCCTCCTCCCACCTCCTCCCAATGTCTAGTCCCACCCCAGGACTTGGAGGGTGGGAGTGGCCAGTTTTCCCTATATAAAGGCGGGCATGTCTTCACCAAATATCATCCCACAATTGTCCATTCGCCATATCTCTCCCTCTTGTGCATGCTCCCAAGTTTGGAACGTGCTCCACGAGGTAGAGAACTCTCCACCAGACACACGCCTCTGTGCACCTATAGTCGGTCCGGATCTTCTTCTTCTATTGCCTACTGGACCGGCTCCCGGGAGACGTCTTTTACACCAGACATGTCTAAAACTTCGGGGACACTGCCAGTCGTGGTGTTGGACGCTTGAAGCCTTCTAGACATTACATGGTACACTTGGCTTCATCAGCAACGTTTGTGCGGGAACATAATCCTGTGTCCAGTCTTCAGAGGTATGAATACCATATCCCGCTTGTGATTGTAGTTCTCCCTAGATAGATCTTGGGTTGGTGCGTTCTCGTAGTAGGAAATTTTTGTTTTCTGCCACAGAACCCCTTGAGTGGTATCAGAGCATCTATGTGTAGATGTATTAGTATGAGTAGAACACATGTTGATTGTGTGGGCATTGATTTTCTAATTGCTACTCTCCCACGTACTTGCTCATATCGCAGCAATGTCGGATGAAGCAGACTGGACCAACCTTACGCGTAAACTTACGCGAGAATGGTTCCACGACTGACATATGGTGTGTACCATATAAGTGGTTGGTGGTGTCTATCTCTATGACATTAGGAATTTACAAAGGAAGGACCTAAAAAGGGATTAAAAGCGGCAACTAGTTAATCCATGTTATGGTTGGATTCGTAGGTAAGAAACGGTTCTTGTGTGAAAACCCAAATAGCCACGTAAAACCTGCAAAGATAAAGTACAGGTGTCTAATATTATTTTGCAGGAGGGAAAGTGATATGTGTGGTTTAGGTAACTGTTTATGGGATGAACAACTGAAGGCAAGGTGGCATTGCGAACCTAGTGCAAATGCCGGCTTACTCGATGGAGATCAAGGGCGACAAACACTTCATATCACATAAACTGTTTGCATTTGATATTAATTGTTGTGTGAATCTTGTTGTGCTAGTATTAAACTTGCGACGGTAGCATAATGAGATAATCCCTCAAAACTATAATTCCAATGTTCGTGTTCTCCCACAAGTGTGGACCACCAAGAATTTTCTTCATTATGAAGCAGGCCGTGATGATCAGGTGCTAGACATATCGAAGTTCGCATACGGTGGGCGCAAGCCATATATGCACTGCAATACACTAAGTGGTTAAACTCGGTGAGCCTAGAATGTACTGACATTGCCTCAGAACACAGATGACCGAAAGTTTAAGCATGAGTCACATGGTGATGCGATTGATATGTTGATATCTACCATGGCAGCTATATCAAAGGTTGTGCTAATCGAGGATGATATGGTGTAAAGGGATCGTGTAATCACTGAACGAATGTTGAGGGAACTTTGTTTGAGTGGGAGGTCTGATATTTGACAGAACCCATATTATGAATATTAATTAATTACTTTGCAAATATGATTGTAGATGTCTCGCCTCACCTTCAACCTTGGCCCCTTCCTTGATAATGAAAATCTCAAAACTGACGGGATGAACTTCACCGCCTAGTCCTGCAATTTGAGGATTCTCCTTGTTCCCCAGATGCTCTCCTACATACTTGAAGCTACGTTAGGTGACCAACCCGCTGCTAACGCCTCTCAAGCTAATAAAAATGTTTATTAGCAGAGGGTCGATGATAATGCATGTGTCCAGAGTGGCATGCTCTATGCCATGGAGGCAGACCTGTAGAAGCGTGTTGAGAACAAGACCATCTTCGAGATCAACAGTGATCTGAAGGCCATCTTTGTGTCCTAGGCCTTGTATGAGAGGTATGAGGTTTCGAATATCTTATTCTCAGCTAATATGGAATAACACGTCAGCTTAAGCGATCACATGGTCGAAATGTCTAGCTCAGTTCAACGTCTGGACGATCTTCATTGCAAAATCAATTACGAGCTAGCGATTGATAGGGTGTTGTAGTCTCTGCCCCCTAGCTACAAGAGTTTTGTGTTGAACAACAATATGTAGGGTATGGACAAATCTGTATTTGAGTTGTTCGCCATGGTCAAGCACGTTGAGGTGGAAATCAAGAAGGAGCATCATGTCTTGATGGTCAACAAAACTATTGAATTCAAGAAGTCTACCAAGAAGGGCAAGAGGGGCAAACCCAAGAAGAACGACAAACATGTTGCCTCCTCTTCTAGGGCTTCCAAGGCCAAGCTCAGCGTCGTGTTCTTCTACCGCAAGGGTGAGGGCCACTAGAAGCGCAACTTCTCCAAGTACTTGGATGATAAGAATGTGAACAAGATATGCCCTATAGGCCGATAAATAAAGTTGTTTTATTGTTATATCTATAAATGGTCATAATAGTTTTGTATCATGCTATAACTGTATTAAGCGGAAACATTAATACATGTGTGGTATACAAACAACCAGGTCCCTAGTATCCTATAGTACTAGTTCGTTGGGAAGACGATGATCGAGGTTTCCCGATCATGGACTTGACATAAAACAGGCAGCTGACAACGAGGACACTTAATGAAGTTATAGACGCACCCAACAATATAACTGCAATGTGATCTAGTCACAATGTTCAAATATTGCGATATCTAGAAAAGCGTAGTAACTTAAACCTTCGACCACGGATCATGTTTAATCACCATCTCCTGTGACTGCTTTGATCACATCAATTGTCATGTTTATAACTGAGTGACCATAAAGGTGTGTTTCAGGTATTCTAGAGGAATGGTTGAGGCGTATGATCAAGATCGGGATTTTCCTATCTGGGTGAGGATAGATACTCTAGGCCCACTCGGTGAGACCACATCAATGAGCTTGCAAGCACGTTACTAGGTCATAGGGATGTGATATCACAGGAACGAGTAAACGTGTTTGTTGGTAACAAGATCGAACTGTATACAGATACATGAGATCAAGTCTTGGACAAAGTAGGTATCGTTGTGCAAAGTGAATGAGAGTCGACGTTTAGAAGGTTCAAGCGAACAACCAAATTCGTGAGATGTGAAGGGATCATCATGTGTATCCAGATACCACTAGTGATCACTTGATCGGGGAGATGTCTCTATCATACCTAAACATCCCCGAATCATATGGGTGTCACGCTTAATGGTAATCGATGCTACGGGTTGATCTACTACCGATAGAGAAATAGGAAGAGATAACCGAAAGTGTTCCCGAGAGAATACTGAAGTGTTTGGAGTCTGTTCAAAAGGAGTTTTGAATAAGGAGGAATTAAATAATGTATTTAATATTTAATTATGAATTAATATTAAATATATATTTATTTAAATAAAATGAAAAATTCCTCACATGGGCCTTCCCTAGGAGGGAATAGGGCCAAAGAGGGAGGAGCCAAGGCCCATGCGCCTAAGGATGGGAGGGCTCCCACCCCACCGGACCCTTGGTGGGCTTGGGCGGGTGGGTGGGGCCCATTCCCACCATGGCCGGCACCTCCTCCACCCCTCCAAGTGTTTAGTCCCACCCCGGGACTTGGAGGGTGGGAGTAACCCTGTTTTTTTCTATATATATGGGTGCCATTCACCCCAATTCCTCAATCAAGTTTATCCAACAATTGGCATTGCCCATTCTCTATCTCCCTCCCTCTCTCTCTCATAGCATGTTGGCAAGTTAGGAACATGCTACATGGGGTAGAGGTTTCTCCACCCGGCACACACCGTCGTGCCGCTGAAATCAATCTGCATCTTCTGCTTCTGCTGTCTTGCTGGACCGAGGCCCAGGAGACGTCGTTTACACTATATGCGTGTGAAGCTGGACGAGACACCACCACTAGTTGTGCTGGATGCTTGAAGCCTTCTAGACCCTGAGGTCTCTGATGCTCGGCTTCATTGACAATGTTTGTGTGGGAACATAATCCTGCTTTTCGGTCTTGAAAGTTATGATCACTGTATCCCGCTCATTATTGTACTTCTCCATAGATAGATCTTGGGTTGGTGCGTTCTCGTAGTAGGACTTTTTTGTTTTCTGTCACGGAACCCCTTCATTCATATCAGAGTGATCTATCCGTAGGTGTACTAGTATGAGTAGAACACACGTGGATTGTGTGGGCGTTGATTTTCTAATTGCTACCCTCCTACGTGTACTTGCTACTATCGCGGTAATATAGGATGAAGTGGCCCAGACTAACCTTATGCATAATCTTACGCGAGACTGATTCCACGACTAACAACGGATTGTACCGTACAAGTGGCTGGCAGGTGTGTGTCTCTCCAACATTATTTGATATGGCACTTATAAAGGATGGCCCTGAAAAGGGATTAAAAGCGGCAACTAGTTAATCCTCGTTGTGGTTGGATTCATAGGTAAGAAACGGTTCTTGTACGAAAGTCCAATCAACCACTTAAAATTTGCAAACATAAGTAGAAGCATCTAACTTTGTTTTGCAGGAGGGCAAGTGATATGTGTTGTTTAGATAACTGTTATGGAATAGATAGCCAAAGGCAAGGTGGCACCATGAACCTGGTGCAAATGCCACGCTCTCGATGGAGATCAAGACGCCATAAGCCACCACATATCACACATACATAATTGTTTTCATTAGATGTTAGCTGTTGTGTGATCTTATTGTGCTAGTATTAGACTTATGACGGCAGCATAATAAGATAATCCCTCATATTATAATTCCAATATTCCTGTTCTTCCACACGTGTGCACCACCAAGAAATTTCGCAATTATGAAGCAGGCCATGATGATCGGGTGCTAGACATCTTTGCGTTTGCATATGGTGGGTGTAAGCCATGTATGCACTCCAATACACCATGGTTAAAATTGACGAGCCTAGCATGTGTAGACATGGCCTCGAAACACAAATAACTGAAAGGCTAAGCATGAGTCTCATGGAGATGTGATCGATATGGTGATATCTACCCTGGCATCAGCATCAAAGGTCGTGATGATCGGGGATGATGCGGTGTAAAGGGATCGTGTAGTCACCAGACGAATGATAAGGGATGTTCCTTTTAGTGGGAGTTCTGGTATTTTAGTATGACTAAATAATAACCCATATTATGAACATTAAGTTTAACTAATTTAAAAATACTATTGTACATGTCTCGTGCTACCTTCAACCTTAGCCCCTTCCTTGAGAAAGAAAAGCTCAAAACTGAGGGGATGAACTTCACCGCCTGGTCCCACAATTTTAGGATTATCCTCATTCCCTAGAAGATGTCCTACATACTTGAGGCTGCTATAGGTGACTAACCCACTGCTATCGCCTCTCAGGCTGATAAAAATGTTTATCACCACAAGGCAGATGATAATGCATGTGTCTAGAATGGCGTGCTCTACTCCATGGAGGCCAACCTGCATAAGTACTTTGAGAAAAAGAGCGCCTTAGAGATCATCACCGATCTCAAGGCCATCTTTGCGCCCCCAGGCCTGGTCTGAGAGGTATGAGGTTTCGAACCTCTTCTTCTCGGCTAAGATGGGGAGCATAGCAGCCTGAGCGAGCATGTGGTCAAAATGTCTGGCTATGTTCAACGCCTGAACGATCTTGATTGAGAAATCAACGACGAGATGTCGATTGATAGGGTGTTGTAGTATCTCCCCCTAGCTACAAGAGCTTTGTGCTGAACTACAACATGCAGGGTATGACCAAAACCCTATCTGAGTTGTTCGCCATACTCAACCACGCTGGGGTGGAAATCAAGAAGGAGCACACTGTCTTGATGGTCAACAAGACCATTGACTTTAAGAAAACCACCAAGAAGGGCAAGGACAAGAAGGATAAACCCAAGAGGTACAACAAAACTATTGCCTCTTCCTCCAAGGCACCCAAGTCCAAGCCCGACTCCAGGTGCTTCTACTATAAGGGTGAGGGTCACTAGAAGCATAATTGTCCCAAGTACCTAGATGATAATAAGGCTGGCAAGGTCGTTGCTAAAGATAAAGTTATATACGGTATACATGTTATTGATGTTTTCCTCACCAGTACCACGAGCAAAGCCTAGGTATTTGATACTGGTTCTGTTGTTCATATATGTAACTCTCAACATGAGTTGCGGAATAAGAAGCGCCTGGTGAAGGATGAGGTGGTGATCACTACAAGAAATGTGCTAACTGGTGACCCCAAATATTGGTCATAGAAAGGTCATAGTAATTCATCTATGACCTTTCTATGACCAAAAACAGTAGGTCACATAGCGAGGATCACTATAGACAGCTAATGACCTTTTTTTTGAATTGGTCGTGGACTACTATGACCAAAATAGATGGTCATAGTGTCCATGACCAAAATTTTGGTCATGACATTCTAGCCTATCCACGTAAGCCAATCTGACGTGGCAACAGTTTCAGCCCAGTCCACTTTAGTGATTTACATGGGCCAAGCCCAATAATTCTAGCCTCTTTGTTTCTAATCCTAGCTTTTACAGACCTTTTATTTTATGGCCAAGCCCAAAACTTAAGCCCATATTATTTTAACTTCTAGCGTTTTCCTTAGCCCAATAATTTTGTTCTTTAAATTAGATGGGTCCCACAATTTAGATGGATCCCACCTATCAGTAATAATTTCCTTCTGTCCCCATAGATTATGTATAAATTCCAGAAAGGTCACACTCATCATTTTTTATTTGTGCAATAACTAGCAATTTGATTCAAATAGAGCCAATAAAATCATAATGTTTCATATAGCAGCAATACAAGATAGATTACAACCATGTCATTAGGTACTCAGCGATCAAAATACACGGGCCATCCCAGAAAGTATGTCTCATGTCCTATACAATTAAAATGTATAAAAAAGTCATGCTGATCTTAGAGTGTCTCATCAGAGTTAGCTCACTTCATATATAGCTCCAGGGTTTCATCACCCTGGATTCAGATGAGGGAAACAGCTGATTGGTATAGTCCAATTAGCATTCCAATATGACCCCTGGTTGGGTCATACAGCGAGCATGGAGTGGTGACCAGAAGCAGTAGAAGAAGCTCGGGGAAGTGGCAGGAAGCATCTCAGATACATGGTCTCCCAGGCAGTAGCGTCTGGTTGGACTACCGGCAACAGCAGCCAGGGTAAGCAACCACAAGCCCGTTCCTTCATGGCGCCATCCATGCGCGACGGCGAGCCACTCACAACTGTACAAATAAAGCCAGCGTTACAGCCTGAATCAGAAAGAAATAGACAGCAGCTATGTACTGAGTACTACTATTACAGAAATCGAGAATTGTATATCTAGAGTTAATTACTTATTCATGAGTACACTTCCACAGATATATTATACACATAGAAAATAGCTAGTAAAATGTCACATGCCTTTCTATTATCAGAAGACAAGCGGTGACCTGGGATGGAACATATCCGTTGACTGTTGCATACATATATACAGATTTATATACAGATGGTATAAGCAACATGTTGGCTGACCAAATTAGCATCTCTGAACATATAGCTACATGATAGAAAACCAAACTGAAGCAAACTAAAAAAGAATATGTGACTATTGCATACAGAATCATATAGATGAACCACACACACAAATTATTGAGGCACCTAGTGCTAATACAATCTGATCATGACATTGTTTACTTGGTACCATGTAGGGCACATTCCAAAATACTAGTAAGTATTGCAAATTGGACTGCAATCGGATCCCAAAATACTAAGTATTCCAAAAATAACTATAATTTAGCACCACTTATTATGCATTTGTTTCAAGTTTCAGCTACAGAATACAAAGATGGCAACGATTACCATTCCGTGGAACTTGGCGATACCATTATTCGTCAATTGCATGGACTGCCCCACCTCCATATCCATCAAGTTCTATGGTAGTGTCACCGCTTCATACCTGCAAGCAGCAGCACATTCAGATGAAAAGGAAACTTATCCTTGACCAAAACTTGAAAACGGCAGCACGCAAAGACAAAAGAATTGCCTACTGCATGAGCATCTAGAATACCCAAACAATTTTCCTTGACCCAGGTTTTTAGTCCATGAATTTGATTAAATAGTCAGAATAATGAGATAGGGGACACATGATCATATGTTACATGAATAGATGATCCCTAGAAACACAAGAACGCATCCAAGTTGCAATAGGTTACATTTTGTAGCATGAAATAAAAAGTGAGCATGGAGAACCAGTGCAATACCCATTAGTTCTCATGTTTCACCAATCCACGATATGGTCTAATGACCAGTACAGAATGTTGGACAAGGAGCATGCATATGTGGGTAGAATCAAGTGAAACTAGGGAAGACATGTCCATTCGATAGGCGACTTCACATGTCATCTTACTTACAATATGGTACCAAAATGATTTACTTAACATAGGTACATCACATCAAGTGAATATACTTACATATTTAATGCTGGCAAGTTCAATCAGATGATGATTAAATGGCACACGAGAACAAAAAAGGCAAGCATTCTTTCCCATACTTACACATTTCGACATGTCCTAGAAGACAAGTAGAATAGAGAGATATGAGTTTCTCGAGCATGCACCATGTTAGGCTGGAGCAGTAGATGTCATTGACGCTAGTCGTTGCAGCTATTCCATGTAGAAGTACCTTCAGATCTAGGGGCTACATCAACCAGGTAATGGACAGTGGTGGTGACCATCGGGTCGAGGTAGAGCCATTCCTCCTCTAGAGAGAGCACCGGCTACGATAGCTACTCCTATGCTTGCAGAGACGCCTTGGGAGGGAGAGGATTTGTGATCATCCACATACTCAAACTCCTTGCACACCAACAACAAACGCATGATGATGGTCAGAACATAATTCTTCTCCATACATATAGGCAATTTATGCAGGTCTTTTATCAAGCCTAACATGAATCAGGCCAAACATGAATCAAGCCAAGCATCAATCCTAATAAGCAGCAAGAATCCAAACAACATAAATCTCTGCTTGTGTCACCGTCTTATGCATATACTCAACTTTAATATACATTAGCACATCCTACAAGAAGACTATGGGTTTCACATCTCAGATTGGTGAGGGCTATTTCTACAGCCACATTTCATCTTTCAAACAGGGGAAAAAATCACTACATCTAGCACTTGGGGATGAAACAAGTTTGCCTACTCATAACACAATTCTACAAAGGATGCACATATGTGCATCTGTGTGAATGCAAAAGACAGTTTTGTTGAACCTTGCATCTACAAAGGATGCATGCGTCTGTTCCACGCAATTCTTCTACACCAGCCACCCTGATCTATAAACACAATTCCCCACGTGGACGAACCCTAACCCTACACATTCGCTTCCCCCCAAATTCGATCGTTGGCGAAACCGGAGTCATGAGCAGGAGAATCTCTAACCGACTCGAACTAGCACGTGAGGATTGGTCCATGAATTTACCTGGACTTGAGGGAAGTCTATGCGGCGAGGTCCTGGGACGATTCCTTCCTGGATGGCCTGAAGATGCGCGTGCCATATGCTCATTCTGGTCCTTCACCAGCGCCCACGTTGGTCGTGTCACCATTGTCATCTCCCCTTCTTCCTCGCTCTATTCTTCTCGTCCACGGTGGCTTGATTTGTATCAGGGTGGATGGGGGCTCACAAAGATGAGGGAAGTGGTGGCCGGAGGTGGGGGACAGAGGGGCTACGGTGGCCGGCCGGCGACGCGTGAGGGGGTCGCGAGAAGCGAGGCATCGAGGTGGACGGGATCTGGTTCGAGGTGCTGGCGAGCGCTCCCTGCGGGATCTAGGAGGAGCTAGCGAGTGCGGGATCTGGGAGGAGCGCACGAGTGGAGGGGTGGCGGCAGGGAACGGCCGAAGGGCTGTGTTAGGGTTGGGGAGTTCTGGCGCCTGGTGTACGCTTAGGGTTAGAGTATTGTTTCACGAAACTACCCCAGGATATTTTTGATAGAGCAGTTGGGATTTGTGGGGCGTCTGGGTCATTTTGATCCAAAGAGGGGAGGCGGGATAAGTTAGACGTCAGATTTGAATAGATGGCTGAGATCTACTTTTCTGGGGCTGATCCGTGGGTAGGTTAATACTTTGTTCTAATTGGCTGGCTCTATTGCATAAAAAGTCATTTTAAACGGGCATAAAAAATTCAAAAAATGTCGAAACGATGTAAAACCTTGGCATGGTGTCATATTATGTGACATATTTGCAAGAAAAAATATCAAACTTGGTATACTGCGAACATCTCAAAAAAACCTTCATAGAAATGACCTCTCATGTTCGAGGTTTCATGGTTTTCGAGTCAAACGACCAATATTATGGCTAGAATCGCGGCATAGTTTCTGATAATGTGCCAATATTATGCACGCATGTGTATCTTGGGACGGTGAACAATGTTGCAGGAGAAAGTTTTCCTTTTCGTCACACAAAAAATGCATTTTCCATTTTCCAAGTGCCAAAAACGAGATGTTTTGTGAAGCAACCACCAAATGGTTAATTAAAAGTACTACCACCATATTTAAAAAAATATTAGACCACCTTATATGTACAATATCCCAAGTAGGATATCCCAAACTATTTTGTCCACCCCTGGTAAAAAAGACAAATGTCTGCCGAATCGGCAGGAAGTAGGTCCAATTTGAACTACAAGTATATGATCTAATGCTCATAATTTTTTTTAAAAATCATGTTTAGACTCACATTATGATGTTTCTTCAGAGATCTAGTGCATGTTTTAGCCAACTCATCCCCTATCTTCATGTCCATCGTTTTGACCGTAGTTTGAAACGGGACAATTTTGAAACGGGCATAAGAAATTCAAAAAAGGTCCGAAGAAGGTAAATCCTTCGCGTGCTGTCATATTATGTGACATAGTTTCAAGGAAAAGTACCCAACTTGGTATATTGATTGCATCTCGAAAAAACCTTCACAGAAATGACATATCTTGTGCGAGGTTTCATGGCTTTTGGGTCAAACGACCAATGTTATGGTCAGAATCTCGGTATAGTTTGTGATAATATGCCCAAATTATGTACACATGTGCATCTTGGGATGGAAAACAATATTGCAGGAGAAAGTTTTCCTTTTCATCGCACAGAAAAGTCATTTTCCATTTTCTGAGTGCCAAAATCGGAGCGTTTTGTGAAGCAACACCAAATGTTCAATTCAAAAATGCTACCACCATATTTTCCAAAAATACTAGACCACCTTACATGAACAATGTCCCAAACGGAGATTTTAAAACATTTCCGTCCACCCCTAATAAAAATGATAAATGTCTGCCGAATCGGCAGGAAGTGGGTCCGGTTTGAACTACAGGTTCATGATCTAATGCTCATGATTTTTTGCAAAAATCATTTTTAGACTCACATTATGATGTTTCGTTAGAGATCTAATGCAAGTTTTAGTGAGGCTCATCCCCTATCTTCATGACTGCCATTTTGACCATAGTTTGACACGTGGACATGACACATAGGCCAAACCGCTTAGTTGGAAACCTAGTTGTCATGTATTAGCATAACGACCATTTAAATTGGTCATAGTCGTCCAAAGTTAAGGTCATGGACCATCGATATTTATGTTATGACCAACTGGTTTAAGCAAGATATGACCTTTCTGACAAAAAAGGTCGTAGTTTTTCAGGGTTTGGACCCTCCCAAATGGCCTACGACCAGTTGGTTCGAAATGGTCATAGATCTGTGACTAAAAAACTCAGGGTCATTAAAAAAAGGTCACTAGTCAACACATTTCTTGTAGTGGATGCACATCGGCAATGGGAAGCGAGTTGAAGTCATGGATGTTGGCACCCTCCCTCTACGTATCCCTTCAGGATTAGTTTTAAATTTGAATAATTGTTACTATGTACCAGCTTTGAGCATGAATATTTTCAGTGGGTCTTGCGTGTTGCAAGATTGTTATTTGCTTAAATCAGAGGCAAGTGATTATTATATTTACATGATTAATGTGTTTTATGCTCATGCGGGATCAAGTAAAGGTTTGTTATTATTGAATCTTGATTGTGATGATACACATATTCATAGCATAGATGCCAAGCAATGCAAGCATGATAGCGATAATTTTATGTACATGTGGCATTTCCGTCTAGGTCACATCGGTGTAAAACGCATGAAACCGCTCCATTCTGATGGACTTCTAGAATCGTTGGATTTTGAATCCCTCGATAGATGCGAACAGTGCCTCATGGGCAAAATGACCAAGATCCATTCAACGGTATGATGGAACGGGCTGCAGAATTATTAGGAGTCATACACTCTAATGTATGCGGACCAATGAGCATCTCCATGCGCAATAGTTATCGTTATTTTGTCACCTTCACTGATGATTTGAGTAGATATGGATATATCTACTTGATGAAGCACAAGTTTTACACCTTTGAAAAGTTCAAAGAATTTCAGAGTGAAGTTGAGAATCAACTCGATAAGAAAATCAAGCACCTTCATACTAATCGAGGGGGGGAGTATTTGAGTTACGAGTTTGGCACAGATCTTAAGGCTTGTGGAATTATACCACAACTTACGCCGGCTAGAGCACCACAACATAATGGTGTATCCGAGCGATGTAATCACACCCTATTTGATAGCGTACGGTCTATGGTGTCTCTTACCGACTTATCTATATCTTTCTAGGGCTATGCACTTGAGACAGCTGCATTCATTTTAAATAGAGCACCATCCAAATCCGTGAAGACAACGCCATATGAATCATGGCATGGCACTAAGTCAAAGTTTTCTTTCCTGAAGGTCTAGGGATTTGAGGCTTACATTAAGAAACTACAGCCCGACAAACTCGAACCTAAAGCAGAAAATGCAACTTTGTAGGATACCTAAAGGAGACTATTGGATATACCTTCTACAACCAAGCTTAGGGCAAAACCTTTATCGCAAAGAATAGTACCTTCCCCGAGAAAGAGTTTCTTACAAAAGGTGTAAGTGGAAGGAAGATAGAACTTGATGAGATTATCGATCCTGATCTTCAAGTACCAATTTTCACAACGGAAGCTGTTCTGGAGCCACCCTTATAAATTGAAATGGGAGCGAATGAAAATGATCAAGAACCTCATGAGGAGATAGCTATCAAACCCCGCAGGTCAACAAGAAAATGTACTACCCCTGAATGGTACAGTTATATTGTGAGCATGGTCATCGTTGTGGTACATGATGAACCTGCAACCTACACAGAAGCAATGGAAGACCCTGAACCCGAGAAGTGGCAAATAGCCATGGAATCTGAAATGAAGTCCATGTATGACAACCTAGTATGGACCTTGGTAGATATTCACGAAGGCCGAAAGGCTGTCAAGAATAAATGTATCTTCAAGAAAAAGACGGACGCTGATGGAAACGTCACTGTTTACAAAGCTCGACTTGTTGCAAAAGTCTTCCGAGAAATTCAAGGAATTGACTACAAAGAGACATTCTCTCCCGTAGTGAAACTAAAGTATATTCGGATTATACTAGTAGTTGCTACATATTTCGACTGCAAAATATGGAAGATGGATGTGAAAACCACTTTCCTAAATGGCAACATTGAGGAAGAGGTGTATATGATACAATCGTAGGGTTTTGTCAATCCAGAGGATGTTGGTAAAGTATGCAAGCTTCAGAGGTCCATTTATGGACTAAAGCAAGCATCCTAGAGCTGGAATCTTTGATTTGATGAAGTCATCAAAAGTTTTGAATTTGTCTAGAACACAGAAGAAGCCTATATATATAAGAAAGTGAATGAGATTTCAGTGGCATTCCTGGTACTATATGTGGATGACATATTGTTGATAGTGAATAACTTGAATCTTCTAAATAGCGTGAAAGAGTATTTAAACAGTAAATTTTCTATGAAGGACATGGGTGAAGCCGCCTACATATTAGGCATTAAGATCTACAGAGATAGATTAAACCGTTTGTTGGCTCTTGGTCAAAGCAATTACCTGGTAAAGATTCTGAAGCATTTTGGAATGGATCTGTCAAAGAAAGTTTCTTTACCGATCATAAAGGGTGAAAAGTTGAGTGTGACTCAATGCCTAGTAACAGAACGTGAAAAGGAAGCAATGAGAGGTGTTCCCTATGCCTCAACTATTGGCTCCATCATGTATGCCATGCTAAGCACTAGACCAGATGCAACCTTGGATCTTAGCTTGACGAGAAGTTTCGAAAGCAACCCTGGGTCGGTTCATTGGAATGTAGTTAAGAATATCCTCAGGTACTTGAGAAGAACTAAGGATACGCGTCTAGTCTTTGGAGGGATTGAAGATGAACTTGCCATAACAGGTTACGTGGATGCAAGTTTCTACACTAATCCAGATGTTAGAAAATCTCAAACAGGGTACGTATTCATGGTTAATGGCGACGCAGTGAGCTGGAGGAGCGGGGAGCAAATCTCGGTGGCTCAATCTACAATGTAGTCGGAGTACATGGCTGCCGCAGAAGGCTAATGAAGCTATTTGGATGAGGAAGTTCATTATTGAACTTGGAGTGTTCCCAAGCGTGCAAGACCCTGTGTGCATCTACTACAACAACACGGGGCCATTGTGGTTGCGAATGAACAAAGGTTCCACTCCGCGGCCAAGCACATAGATCTACATTACCATGTAACAAGAGAGTTTGTTGCTAAAGGCAACATCAGAATTTGTGAAGTGCATACAGATGTGGATGTAGTTGATCCATTTACCAAACCTATTCCACAGAAGAAGCATGATCAACACCAGGATGCTATTTGACATGGGTATGATTACTCAGGTACTTATGATCAGTTACCCCAGGTTGTATAAAGGCTCATGGCCCATGAAGATTCAAGGTGATGGTCCAGGAAGCATCCGATAAAAGCGTTAGTCATATTAGGAAAGGAAAGGTAAACCGACTTTGTGTTGGTGGTATAATCAAACATATGTAATCTATCCGCATACGGCTTTGAGACCCAGCCTATTATATATAGGGTGGGAGAAGCCTATGGAGAGGTACCGAAAAAACCCCAAGCGATCTGTAATAGTGCTATTCACCACATATTCAGGCGACTTCGACTCCCTTGTTTGCCTGATATCCGACAAAAATCTCTAGCGTTCTATTTTCCGCAAAACCCTAAGTCCATCATCATGGGCATTGCTGAGGATAGACCTCGTCAATTGGCGCCGTCTGTGGGAAACCTGAACGCTGGAGTCATGGGCTCAGCATACCCCTTTTCTTAAAGCAACAATCCAACGGAAGTGAAACCACACCCGCCCACCCCTGTTTCGGTACCTGCCAATGGCGGATCCGATCTCATCATCGGGAGTTTCCGTTTCCAAGTAAGCGATACCGGAGAATCCCACCTCTCGGCTCTGATCTCATCAAGACCACGCCTATGGCGATAGCTGAGTAATCCATCGGATTTCCGCAGAAGTCACGATACAAATCGATGCAGACGGAGAAAACAAGGAAATCACATTGGATCTAGGGGATCTTGATGGTCTCTATGACGATCTCTCCTTCGAATCAGACCAACAACCAACCACGCCACTTGAGTCAAGCCCGGCAAACGCGAAACCCGAGGAAAGTGACAAAGGCATCAACTTTGGAATTAGGGTGGCTGAAATTTACCCAGAACAGAAAATGCCAGACTTCACTAATCCCCTAGACAGTGTCTCCCTCAACTCTAACGATGACGTCACCAGTCCATACGCAATTCACCACCAAGCATACGTAATTATTGGGGACGCCTCGACTCAGCAAGACTCCAACGGTAACCCTATTTTTAACCCTGGTAATATCTTGTCAGATGATGATGCAGGAGATCATGGAAATGAAGGAAACCGTGGAGACCCAACAAACAACAACATAACCCCGCGGAGAGAAGAACCACGTGGAGGCGAAAGGCGACACCTCCGACTACCAGCCGAAGCATGAAAAAAGCAAGGGCAGCAATTTCGGGTGCAGTCCCAATGACATCCGAAGCCACGCACGAAGATTTGTTGGCATACCAATACCTCCTCCATCACAAGAAAAGAGACTTGCTAAGGATGCAAAGACAAATTGATGACAGAAAAAGGATTGCCGATGAATCTAGCCTAAGAAGGGCACATCTAAGATCCATTCGAGGATCAAGGAGCATAACGGGGGAGCACCTCCAAGGAGAGGAGCATCATGGCTGCAGAACATACCCGAAGCTGAAAGAAACAAACTGACTCGAGAACTCGACCTGTCATTCATGACAGTGGATCCAACGGGAGACATCAAAGCAAAAACAGCCCAAGCCGCAATTGTGGCCACACAAACATATCTTATCACAACCCAACCAGCACCCGATGACCCTCGTGCAGCTCTTGACCACTCCTCTTTGATGAACCTCGGCATAGTAGGAGCATCTATCATACAAGCAGAACAAGGAATCACACAGCAACCTGAAAGATCCCCACGTCGTCGCAATAACCCTTGGCAAGTGGGACACACCCGACGATCACGATTGCCATAGTGGGGCCACTTCTCAGGGTTAGAGCTGTGAAATGACGCGAGAGACGATATCACACAGCGCAGGATCGGTATATCTAGGGAAGAGCATAGCAGCCAAAGATATTACAACGGTGAAAGCGAAGATGAACACGAACTATGTGGAGCTAGTTGCTTTATCCGACGGGTTCGCAAAACTCTAGAACCGAAGGACTTCAAATTACCTCACGGTCATCAAAAGTACGACGGTCTTCAAGAGCCCAGAGCCTGGTTAGCAGATTATCTGGAAACTGGCAAATTACAGGTGGCTCCAAAGCCACCGCAATGCAAAGTTTGCAGCTACATCTGATTGGCGCAGCATGATCCTGGCTACGATAACTACCCGAAGAATCTATCAGCACCTAGAACGATCTTGAGGACAAATTCATTAGAAATTTCCACTCCACATTCAAGCGACCCACATCTTTGGAACAACTGCGAGCATGTAAACAATAACCAGGAGAACTGATATGGGCTTTTATCCAGCGGTGGAACATCATAAAAAACTCGTCTGAAGCTATATCCGACGAAAGAGCAATTGACACTTTGAATGATGGACTTCGGAGGCAAGAGTTCATCGAAGAACTGGGACGAATCAAACCCAAGACAATCTCACAATTAATGGACATGGCCAACCGTTGGGCCGACGGGAAGGACGCAGTGCACCATAAAAGAGCCCGCTCACTTAAAGAAGACAGAGATAGACAATATAACGGTAGAAGACGACGAAATAGCGATGGCTAAATCGGACCAAGTTATGTCGCAACTGGTTTTTCTCGAGGGGATAACCGAAGGGGCGATGAATACAACCGTGGGTATCACAGTAGCAGGGTTGTCGACGGCGGGAGCCAGCCGCAGCAACGGTACCAGCCGAAAAGTTGAGACCCACCAATGTCAGCACATCAAATACTAGAAGGACCATGTAATATGCACTTCTACGTCGACTCAATAGGCAAAAGGCGATCCAATCATCTCCTGAAAGATTGCCGAATATTTTTAAAGATGCGGGAGTTATGCAATGCAAGGGCAACCAAAGCAACAAACCGAGGCTATGCTACTACACCTGGTGCTTTAGCCATTGGTGCATGATACGTTGCTAACATATCCATATTTTTTGATGTTCCATGCTTGGTTTTATCTACTTTCTTATGTTTTGTCCACACTTTGGAGTACTTTTCATATGATTTCTGGGACTAACCTATTAACAAGATGCCATAGGGCCAGTTGCCTGTTTTCTGCTGTTTTTGGTTCCAGAAAGGTAGAAAATGAATATTCTTGGAATTGGACGGGATAAAATCCAAAGTTGATATTTTACCGGAAGACTCATGGAGCCAGAAGACGAGACAGAGAGGGGCCATAGGGCGGCCACAACATGTGGTGGCGCGGGCTAGCCCTGGCCGGCCACCGACCTTGCCTCTTTTGCCTATATATCGCCTCCGATGCAAAAACCCTAAATCATCAAGCCTCTAGCCACGAAAAGTTCCACAGCGCCGCCGCCACTGAAGGGGAGATTCGGGGGACGGAAATTGTCTATTCCGGCACCTGCCGGGACGGGGGAAGTGCCCCCAGAGCCATCTCCATCGATCTCCACCACCATCTCCATCACCATTGCTAATTCCCATGATGAGGAGGGAGTAGTTCTTCCTCGAGGCTAAGGGTTCTACCAGTAGCTATGTGTTCATCTTTCTCTCTATGCATGATCATATTTTGATCATGAGCTTTGTAATCAAGTAGATCTACCTTGCTACTCAAGTGCTTTAATAGATCTCTGCTCTCCCCATGTGTGTGAAGTTGACAGTGTGCACACCATGGTGGCACTTAGGCTAGAGATTACAAATACTTGTTATGAGTTATATTTGGAGTTGGATGTCTTTATGAAATTGTGGTGTTTGTTGGACCCATCTAGTACTCAAGGTGATAGTGTGGGGTTATCTAGATGGGAAAGGTGAACTTTGAGGTGTGCTGTTATAGCCCTACCAATGATTAGAGTGTCCAACCGGAAAGTAGTTCAGCATAGTATCATAAAGAAGAATATATTTATATGAGAGTGTTCACTACTGAAAGTATGATCCCTAGCCCTTGTTTCTAAGCACTGAAGCACCGTTTGCTATTAGATCTATTACATGTTTGCTCGCTTCTATCTTTATTTCAGTTTTACTTTAGTCTTTTCCACGCCATCAAGCTATTTTCTAGCACCGTTACCACTTATAATTATCCATACCACTTGTATTTCACTATCTCTTCGCCGAACTAGTGCACCTATACACCTGACAAGTGTACTAGGTGTGTTGGGGACACAAGAGACTTCTTGTATCTTGATTGCAGGGTTGCTTGAGAGGGGTTACCTTTGACCACTTCCTCCCTGAGTTCGATAAACCTTGGGTGATCCACTTAAGGGAAAACTTGCTGCTGTTCTACAAACCTCTACACTTGGAGGCCTAATAACTGTTTACAAGAATAGAAGTGCGTAGACATCAGTGCACCACCACCACCGGGGCATCCGCCAGTTGGATAGCCGCAGAACACAACACACCAAGAAGACGAATATCCAAGATCAAATGGAGCAATGTCGATGATCTAGAAAGGATGACCCTCTAATAGAACACAGAAGCTAATTACCTGGCAAGTAAACATGGTAGTAACAGTGCCACACCCTACACCCAAGTATCTCCACTGGTCAGAACAAGAAATTACCTTTAGTAGAGCAGATCATCCACTTCGGGTACCTCGACTGGGCAAATCAGCACTAATAGTGGAAGCACAAATTGGCGGGTTCGACATGAGCAAAGTCTTTCTGGACGTATGAAGCAGCATCAACGTCATCTATGCCAAAACTCTGCGGGCAATGAATTGGTCCTTGAAAAATCTAGCACCTACAGACACAACCTTCAACGGGACAGTTCTAGGAAAAGCCGAAACACCTCTGGGCAAGATCCACCTTGACGTAGTATTCAGATCAAGGAACAACTTCAGGCGCGAAAAACTGGAATTCGAGGTCATGGACTAGCCATCTCAATACCACGCGATCCTGGGACGACCAGCCTTCGCTAGATTCATGACAATACCCCACTATGCATATCTGGTGCTAAAAATGCCAGCCTCCAATGGGGTTATAACGGTGAGAGGAAGTTTCAGCCGCTCGGATAGCTATGATCAAGAATTCAACAAAATATTAGAATCTTTCTGGATGGAAACAGAACCCGGGAAGCTAAAAATAGCGGATACAGAACTTCTACATGAGGGACACGTCCTCAATGAGGAGACATCAGAAAATTAGTTGTACCACGCACCCGCAAAAATAACCTATCTGGCCTCCACTTTCGGTCCCACATAGGAAGACGCACTCGTCGGCGTTCCCCGTGAGAATTGGGAAACTATTGGAAATTGCGGCGACAAGAAAGAAGCCCAAAAGGAACCAGTCGAGCACCCATCGAAATTAAACGCAGTAGTCAACGAACAATCCACCCGACGAATCAAGGCCATTGGAGTGCAAACTCCTCGCCTCACAAATACATGGCGCATCACGGATATAACAAAAGCAACGTGGGTAGACAACCCAATACTCGTCCCTAAAAAGGCGACGGCCTGTGCGTACGCGTCGATTTCCCAAGTATAATCGACTCAGTAAACTAACTACTTTTATCTCTGGTCCGCCGTGCAGGCGTGGCACTTCCAGTCGAAAAGGCGAAACCCCCGCAAACCAACACATAGCATGATGGAGCACCTCAAGACAGAAGCCGAAGTTTTTTAGGAACACTCCTTACTTTTACGCATTTTATATTTAATAAAGCCAACGACCAGGCGAACATGCCAAAACAATGTATCTCTTTATGTTCATCAATGAATAAAGAATTACTTCCCGCCATAAACTTTTCAAGACACACGCATGCACCAACAATTGTGCCAAGCACGCCAAATCGTCGGGTCTTATTCAAAGGATGTCTCACATAAATAAACAAAATATCGTATAAATATACGACCTTTTTGACAAATACAATGGCTTCATACAATATTTTTCCCATAGTACAAAAGGTACACAATGAAAGAAAACAGTTAGATAGCAAAATTTACAAAAAATTCCTCGTCTGCCTCTAGGCATCTCTGGACAATCCTAATCGCAGGTCGGTGGGCGACAACATAATGAGGCGCAATATGACCAAGACCACCGCCAGGAGGGAGAGGCAACCCCAACGATACGGCATCCAAGTCCAACATCGGATGATCTGTATGCACCCAAGAAATCTCAAGTTTGGCACCCGCCACAAGTTGAAGCTTCACGAAATGATGAATCCTTTCATCCCGTCGAAACTTCACAAGCAAATCAGTTAAAGTTTGAGGTTGCGGATCCCGAGGAAACATGACATTGTAAACAATGGCCAACGATCTACGACAGCACTCGACAAACTGCTCCACCTCGGATACGCGGTCCTGAAGCAAAGCCACAACATAAGCACGGTGGTGGTCAATCTGAAAATCCGTCTCAGAATTTTGGGAAGCAGATAGAAGAGCTTGAATTCAGTTGTGCAGACATTGGGTTTCTTCCCTCTCGCACACTCGAACGCCTACAAAATACAAAATAGAGAAGTTGATATCTCTCAAAAGGGAGCAATACAAAGTAACGTGAAAAACTTACACAACATCTTCTCACTCACCCTCGAAATTTCCTCCAAGAAGTATGATTCACGATCAAGGGCTTGGCGCGTTTTTGACTGAGCAACGTCCACCATTGATTGAATAACCCAAAGTTTCCCTTCAAGTTTCTTCACCTACTCAATTTTTTCAGCATACAATGGCAGGTCTACTGTGCGTACAATGGCAGTTTCGGTTGCACCCATTCCAGATGAGGATGGGATTGCACCCAACGCTTGGGTAGGCACAAAAGGAGTCGCCGGATCATTCAAAATTTGGCAAAGCACATGAAAGATACAAAGCCTTCAGCATACAAAGAGCAACTCATGGGCATATGTACAGGAATTTTCTTCTCATCAAAAGGAAGCATTCCAGCAATAAGAAAAGTTAAATATTCATTACAATAGTAGTAGAAGAGACATAGAAAACTACAAAACAAAGCTATAGAGTCGATTTCTCTAAGGACAAAGTCTCACTAGCAGAAGGAGCACTGGCTACAGGAATAACATGGGTTGCAGTTGAAGTGGGGGCAGCCGCCGAAGAAGGAGCGCCAGTTGAAGAAGGGGCAGCTAACTTCTACTGACCCGAGCCTATGCCCAAAAGCAACTGATAAAAATTCTTGGCCTTCTTAATAAAAGGCCTAAAATCAACTGCTTGCCCTTTGGAAGTGACCGGGACAGAGGAGCTAACCTTCTCCCAGTCGACTTTCTCGCCATGCGCCATTGCTAGTGCCATAGAAGTCTCCGCGCCACTCTTCGATTGCATCATGCTATAGCAAAAAAGAGGGCATGGATCAGCACCAAAGATAGTGACAAGGTTGTTCAAGTCAACCGACACTTCCTTCGATGAAAAACTTCGGCATGAAGGCCCTTGAAAGCATGGCATGAGTGGACAAGGAGATTGCGCCCACGAATGTTGTTGGCTTCCAAAATGCTAATAGCAACCGATAAAGGATCAACCTTCTTATCTTCATCCAGCAACAAATTTTGGCCTGTCAGCTCTTCATATACAAAAAGGGGGGATACGAACAAAGAGGCGAATAAATAAAAAAGGGACTAAAACAAAAATCTTCCCCGGCATCAGAAAACTTACGAGTTAAGGAAGCATTGAGGGTCTCCAAGCGCTTTCGAAGATTTTCATCTCAGATCAGCGCTAGCCTTTTTCTTGGCCTCCTCCAAAGCTTTCTCGACGACCTGAAGTTTGGCCTCCAGATCGTCGGCATGCTTCATCGCTTCATCACGAATGACCTCGGACTCTTTGATAGCGACTGAACAATCAGAAAACAATACAGAGACTCAGAAAAAAGAGAGGTACATGGCGGAGTGCAAAGTCACAAAAGATAAGAACATACCTTTCAGACCTTCAACTTCATTCCGGATTTTGATGAAGTGAGAGGCCATATCAACCATCTCACGCATCACAGGCTACGAAGAAGGACATCAGGAACAAGAAGCACAGGAGAAATCATGATCAAGTTCAAATTACAAATACACTTACATCTTGCATATCAACTTCGATAGGGCTTTCAGATATCACCACGCCTTTATCGGCTGATTTTCTTCTCTTCTGCGGCGGTCGTTTTGGCAAAGTGGCAACATCTTTTTGGATAATTTGACCCACAGGAGATGCATGCAAATCCTTTGGGTCCGTGGATGGCTATGGATACTTTGCAGAAGGAGGAGAGATGTACCAGGAGGACATAGGGGGATCTTACCCATCATCACCACTACAAATATAAACACGAAAAGCTCAAATTGACATGTTCATCCAAAAAACAGTGGAAAGATAGTAAGTACTTACGAGGAAACGTTCTGCATAAAACAGAACAGATTCATCTGTGGAAGAGCCGATGAAACTCGGACGGCACACAAAGGCTTTGAGCCAGCGGAGTCATCCGAGTCTTCAATCGTCTCTACGGCATCAGGGCACTTCCTTTGATCGCCAGCAAGCGCCACACGAAAATCTTCAGAACGAGCCGATGGAAGCGACGGTGTCCCTGATGAAGATTCTACAGCTGACATCCCCATCTCCTCATGAGCAGCAGTCCCAGTCATAGGGAGATCATCAGATGCAGAAGGATCGGCGAGAATTTCACCTCTTTCAGGGAGAGTAGGAAGGAAGGACAGATGATCATAATCCTACATAAGCGGAAAACCAACAATCACAAAAGGGGACCATGGTAAAAGAACAAAAGCACGGATGAACAAAGAGCAAAAAATCAAGAAATTTACCTCAGGAAGACGGTTTTTTTCATAAGGGTCATGAAATTCCGAACCCTTTTTTCATACACCTTGAGGGTAAGATCATCCCGTGAAATCCTCATGGAGTCCTTCTTACCAGTATACGACCACATACCAGAAAGCCTGGCCTATAGAGGCTCCACGCGGATCTGCAAGAAATATGCCAGAATTTGAAGTCCCGACAGTTCCTTGCCAAACTCATGCCGCAATTTTAAAATACGGGCAAGAAGGGGCTCAATCTCCATCATTTCTTCAGGAGTGGGATGCTGATCCCAATAGTCAAGTTTGCGACAAGGCTTCTTGGGATCAAAGGGGGCTAAGCAGAAAGACTGACTGATCTTTGATGTAAAACCACTTATTTTCCATCCTTGGACATAGTTAGTGATCTTAAAATTAAAATAATCTACATCGGAGCGGACACAGAAAATGGCGCCACCAAAGTCATGGACAATGGTGTCGGTGGCATTCCGATGAACATAAAAGAAGTACTTCCACATGCCCCAATGGGGATGGATCCCGAGGAAGCATTGCCAAAGAGTAACAAAGCAAGCAACGTGAAGGATAGAGTTGGGCGTAAGATGATACAACTGCACGCCATAGACGAAAAGGAGACCATGAAGGAATTCATGGACAGGGAGGGAAAGGCCATAGAAAAGGAGGGAGAGAAACATTACCCTCTAGCCCAATTCGGGGATTGGAGCAGCTTCATCTCCAGGGAGCTTGAACGCGCCTTCCTCCAGGTGGCCGGAGTTCCACACCTCATGCAACTCCTGTGCAGTACACTTCGAAGGGGCCCATCCGATAGCCCTCTTCCTGGTGGCCTTGGCGGCCATGGTGGAAGTCCCCACCTTGCTTTTGACCATGGTGGTGGAGGAGCATCACTAGCACACAGAAGAATAGCCAGAGTAGGCGAGAGAGACAAAGGAAGGCAAGGGTGCAAGGAAGAAGATGAAGCTAGCAAACAAGGGGTAAAAATCAGTAAAAGGAATCCCTTCCCCTTTATAAAGAGATAAGGTACATAACCTTGACCATTTGATGTAAAATCGAACCGTGACAAACACACACGATGGTGACATGTGTCCATGGATTCTGTAAAGGAAAAAATCTTAAACAGTTATTACTACGGTCAAAAATGGGAGAGACTCGCACGACGCCTCGATCTTCGCGTGGAAAATGGGACGTGCAGTCAAAAAACTCCATTTAACATGCCACCCACGCATCATCATTACTATTGCATGGCCCCATAATTGAAACGTCCCAACGAGACGTCTCTCTGGGAAACCACGGTGAAAATTCATCATCAATGACATCATACCTTGCAATTCACAAAGAAAACATATGCCCTATAAAAAGTACAAGGACCCTAAGAAAATAATCAAACATTTGAGTAGAAGTAAAATTCCTCAGCAAAACAGACTTTTGAGACTATAATCGAATACAAATATCTCGACTGTAGCCTTGGGGGCTACTCCTATCGGGAGCACTGGGTGCGCACCCGAAAAAATACAAGGTAACATTATCAGAATAGTTTGAACATAAGTTTTTCGAGCCTATGTCCCAATGAAAACATCTGAACATAGCCTCGAGGGTTACTCCTATCAGGAGCGCTACCGTGCACCTAATAAAGAAAGTACATGTGTTTCCAAGACAACACCCGAAGGTCAAATTGTCCTTATATGTTGAGATCAATAAGTATTTGTACCGCAAATAATTACTCCTATCGGGAGCATCTATAGGAACCAATAAACTTCAGCAATTCCAACATCCAAACAAGGGAGTTGATAAAATATATAGAAAATCTCAGATTGCGCCCAACGCAACAAAAATCCGAATGTCGTGTCCACGACATGAAGGTAAGACCCCGGGATTCGTCCTGTGTGGCCTAGTAATTGCACAAGAATGCGCTCTGCTAGTAAAATATATGTATCAACGATATGATGAAAACTCTCGAAGGACGTGTTGGGTACACGATAAAATAGAACTAGGATTCAGTATTCGATACGACCTCAACAACTCGAACTGAGTTACGCCAGTTATAATTCCAAGTTCAGGCTTAGGGACCTGGATTTGATGTAGGTCCATAGTGTATTTGCCTAGGAGCAATTAAATAACTTCCGATCCGTCGGATGCATCAAGCCTAATGTACCAAATCCCTATAAAATTATAAAATCTCGGAACACAGAAAAATAGAAAATATCTTTGAGACTCAATCAGAATCTATGATTCAGGTGAAGTCTCGGGGGCTACTGACATGGGTATGATTACTCGGGTACTTATGATCTGCTACCCCGGGTTGTATAAAGGCTCACGGCCCATGAAGATTCAAGATGATGGTCCAGGAAGCATCCGATAAAAGCCTTAGTCATATTAGGAAAGGAAAGGCAAACTGACTTTGTGTTGGTGGTGTAATCAAACATATGTAATCTATTCGTATACGGCTTTGAGACCTGACCTATTATATATAGGGAGGGAGAAGCCTATGGAGAGGTACCGAAAAAACCCCAAGGGATCTATAATAGCGCTATTCACCAAATATGCAGGTGACTTCGACTCCCTTGTTTGCCTAATATCCGATGAAATCCCCAACGTTTTATTTTCCGCAAAACCCTAAGTTCATCATCATGGGCATTACCGAGGGTACACCTCGTCATTATTGGTGTTAGATTATTGCCTATTGTAAACTAGTGTAATTGTACTCTAGTGCAAGTAGGAGACTGAAGGATATATGCCCAGAGGCCAATAAATAAAGTTATGCTATTATTATATCTCTAAATGTTCATAATAGTTTTGTATCATGCTATAAATATATTAGGCGGGAACATTAATACATGTGTGATATACAAACTACCAGGTCCCTAGTATCCTCTAGTACTAGTTCGTTGGGCAGACGATGATCGAGGTTTCCTGGTCATGGACTTGACATAAAATAGTCACCTAACAACAAGGTCACTTAATGTGATCCATTCACAATGTTCAAACATTGCGATATCTAGCAAAGTGTAGTAACTTAATCATTCGACCGTGAGATCATGTTTAGTCACTATCTCCTGTAGCTGCTTTGATCACATCAACCATATTGTTCATAACTAGGTGACGATAAATGTGTGTTTCAGGTATTCCAGAGGAATGGTTGAGGCATATGATCGAGATCCGGATTCTCCTATTCGAGTGATGGATATATACTTTAGGCACACTCGGTGAGACCACATCAATGAGCTTGCAAGCATGTGACTAGGTCACAGGGATGTCATATCATGGGAACGAGTAAACATGTTTGTCAGTAACAAGATTGAACACTATACAGATACATGATATTAGGTCTTGGACAAACCATGCATCGTTTTCAAAAGGGAATGAAACTCGACATTTAGAAGGTTCAAGCGAACAACCAAATTCGTGGGATGTGAAGAGATCATCATGTGTTTCCAAATACCGCTAATCATCACTTGATCGGGGAGATGTCTCCTTCATACCTAAACATTCCTGAACTAGGTGGGTGTCATGCTTAAGGGTAATACATGCTACGGGTTGATCTACTACCGATAGAGAAATAGGTAGAGAGAACCGGAAGTGTTCCGAAGAGAATACCAAAGTGTTCAGAGTCCGTTCAAAAGGAGTTCTGAATAAGGAGGAATTAAATAATGTATTTAATTATGAAGTAATATTAAATATATATTTATTAAAAAAAAGGAAATATTCCCCACATGGGCCTTCACTAGGAGGGAAGAGGGCCCAAGAGGGAGGAGCTAAGGTCCACAAGGGCCAGTCGGCTAAGGGTGGGTGGGAGGGCTCCCACCCGCTGGCCCCTTGGTGGGCTTGGGCGGGAGGTTGGGGCCCATCCCCACCACCGGCTGGCCCCTCCACCTCTCCCAAGTGTTTAGTCCCACCCCGGGACATGGAGGGTGGGAGTACCCTAGTTTTTCCTATATATAGGGGTGCCATTAACAGCAATTCGTTAATCAAGTCAATCCACCAATTGGAATTGTCCATGCTCTCTCCCTCCCTTTCTCCCTCTCTATGTGTTCCCAAGTTAGGAACATGCTGCATGCGGTAGAGGTTTCTCCACCCAGCGCATGCTGTCTTGCCGCTGGAATCGGTCTGGATCTTCTTCTTCCGTTGCCTTGCTAGACCGAGGCCAGGGAGACGTCATTTACACTGTACGGGTGTAAAGTTCGACAAGGCACTACCACTAGTGGTCCTAGACGCTTGAAGCCTTCTAGACCCCGAGGTCTGCGACGCTCGGCTTCATCAACAACATTTGTGCAATAACGTAATCCCGCTTTTCGGTCTTCAAAGCTATGATCACCATATCTCAGTCATTATTGTACTTCTCCATAGATAGATCTTGGGTTGGTGTGTTCTCGTAGTAGGTTTTTCTTGTTTTCTGCCACAAAACCCCTACCGAAGGGTGGAAAGACCGTTGCCAAAGAGAGAGGTATATATGATACACACGTTATTGATGTCTTACTCACTAATGCCTGGAGCAACACCGGGGTAATTTATACTAGTTATATTGCTCATATATGTAACTCTCAATAGGAGTTGGGAATAATTGATGCATGGTGAAGGACGAGGTGACGATGTGTGTCGGCAATGGCAACAGAGTTGAAGTCCTGGTTGTTGACACTCTCCCTCTGTGTATCCCTTCCGGACTAGTTTTAATTTTGAATAAGTGTTACTATGTACCAGCCTTGAGCAGGAATATTGTTAGTGGATCTTGCTTGTTGCAAGGCCATTATTCGTTTAAATCAGAGGAAAATTGTTGTTCTATTTATATGAATAATGTGATTTATGCTCATGCGTGACAAAGTAAAGGTTTACTTATTAAATCTTGATTGTGATGACACACACATCCATAGCATTGACACTAAGTGATGTAAGCATGGTGATGATAATTCCATGTATATGTGGCATTGTCGTCTGTATCACATCAGTGTGAAACGCATGAAGAAGATCCATTCTGATGGACTTTTGGAATCATTAGATTTTTAATCTCTCGATCAATGTGAACCGTGCCTTATGGGCAAGATGACCAAGATGATGTTCAAAGGTATGATGGAACGGGCTACAAACCTATTAGGAGTCATACATTTAGATGTATGAAGACCAATGAGCGTATCCATGCACAATGGTTACTATTACTTTGTTACCTTCACTGATGACTTGAGTGGATATGGGTATATCTACTTGATGAAGAAAAAGTCTGAAACCTTTGCAAAGTTCAAGGAATTTCAGAGTGAAGTTGAGAATCAACTCGACAAGAAAATCAAGCACCTTCGTACTAATCGAGAGGGCGAATATTTGAGTTACGAGTTTGTCGCACATCTGAAGGCTTGTGGAATTGTACCACAAGCCGGCTGGAACACCACAACATAATGGTTTGTCCGAGCAACATAATCACTCTCTATTGGACATTGTGCGGTCTATGATGTCTCTCATCGACTTATCTGCATCATTCTGGGATATGGACTTGAAACTTATGCATTCATTTTAAATAGAACGCCATCCAAAGCCGTGAAGACAACAACATATGAGTCATAGCATAACACGAAGCCAAAGTTGTCTTTTCTGAAGGTTCGGGGATGTGAGTCTTACGTTAAGAAACTGCAGCCTTACAAACTCAAACTGATAGAGGAAAAATGCATCTTTGTAGGATATCCAAAGGATACTATTGGATATACCTTCTACAACCAAGCTAAGGGCAAAACTTTTGTCTCAAAGAACGATACCTTCCTCGAGAAATAGTTCCTCGCAAAAGGTGTAAGTGGAAGGAAGATACAACTCGATGAGATTATTGATCCTGATCTTCAAATACCGTGTGTCGCAATGGAAGCTGTTCTTGAACCACCCTCATTAATTTAAGTGGGAGAAAATGATGATGATTAGGAACATCATGAATATATAGCTATCAAACCTCGCAGGTCAATGAGAAAACGTGTCACTCCTAATTGGTACAGTTATCTTGTGAACATGGTCATGTTGGTTGAATATGATGAACCTGCAACCTACACGGAAGCAATGGAAGGCACTGAACCCGAGAAATTGTGAGAAGCCATGGAATCCTAAATGAAATCCATGTATGACAACTAGGTATGGACCTTGGTAGATATTCCCGAAGGACAAAAGGCTATAGAGAATAAATATATCTTCAAAAAGAAGACAGCCGATGACAAAAATGTCACTATCTATAAAGCTCGACTTGTCACAAAAGGTTTCCGATAAATTCAAGGAATAGACTACGAAGAGACATTCTCTCCCATAGTGAAGCTGAAGTATATTCGGATTCTACTATCAGTTGTTGCACATTTCGATTACAAAATATGGAAAATGGATGTAAAACCGCCTAGAAGAGTTGTATATGATGCAACCGGAGGGGTTTGTTAATCCAGGGGATGTTGTTAAAGTGGGCAACCTTCAGAGGTCCATTTATGGACTAAAGCAAGCATATCGGAGATGGAATCTTTGATTTGATGAAGTTATCAAATTTTTTGGATTTGTCCAAAACGAAGAAGAATCCCACATCTATAAGAAAGTCAATGAGATTTCAGTGGCATTCCTGGTACTATATGTGGACGACATATTTTTAATAGGGAATGCCATGAATCTTCTGAATAGCGTGAAATATTATTGATAAAGTAAATTCTATATGAAATAGATTGGTGAAGATGTCTACATATTAGGCATTAAGATCTATAGAGATAGATCAAAGCGTCTACTAGCACTTGGTCAAAGCACTTACTTAGAGAAGATTCTGAAGCGATTCAGAATGGATCAGGCAAAGAAAGGTTCATTGCCAATCATAAAAGGTAACAAGTTGAGTATAACTCAATACCTAGAAGTGGATCGTGAGAAGGAAGAAATGAGAGGCATTCCTTATGCTTCAGCCATTGCCTCCATCATGTAAGCCATGCCGAGCACTAAACTAGATGTAGCCTTGGCGCTTAGCTTGATGAGCCATTTTCAAAACAACCCTGGTTGGTTCATTGGACATGCTTTTAGTCTATGGAGGATGTGGATGCAAGATTCTACAGTGATCCGTAGGACTCAAAGTCTCAAACAGGGTACTTGTTCATGGTAAATGGTGGCGCGGTGAGCTAGAGGAGTGGGAAGCAAAGCTCTATGGCATAATCTACAATGGAATCGGAGTACATGGCTACTGGTGAAGTGGAAAATGAAGCCATTTGGATGATAAGGTTCATTACTGAACTTGGAGTGTTCCCAAGCACGCAAGACCATGTGTGCATCTACTGTGACAACATGGGGATATTGCGAGTGCGAAGGACCAAAGGTTCCACTCCAAGGCCAAGCACATAATCTGCCATTACCATGTAATAGGATATTAGGTAGCTAAGGGTAACATTAGTGTTTGCAAAGTACATACAAATGTGAATGTAGCTGGTCCATTCACAAAACCTCTTCCACAAGCAAAGCATGATCAACACCGGGATGCTCTTGGTGTTAGATTATTGCCTCATATAAACTAGTGTAATTGTACTCTAGTCCAGGTGGGAGACTGAAGGAGATATGACCTAGAGGCCAATAATAAAGTTTTCTATTGATATATCTCAAATGTTTATAATAGTTTGGTATGATGTTATAACTGTGTTAAGATGAGACATTAATACAAGTGTGGTATATAAACAAATAGGTCCCTAGTATCCTCTAGTACTAGTTCATTGGAAACTTGTGATCGAGGTTTCCCAATCATGGACTTACTAACGTCAACTGACAACGAGGTCACTTCATGAAGTGATGGACACACCCGACCATAGAATTGCAATGTGATCCAGTCACAATGTTCAAACGTTGCAATATCTAGCAAAGCATAGTAAATTTAATCCTTCAATTGTGAGATCATATTTAATCACTATCTCCCATGGCTCCTTTGATTGCATCAACCATCAAGACCGTAACTGGGTGAACATAAAGTTGTGTATTGGGTATTCCAAAGGAATAGTTGATGCCTATGTATCGAGATCGATATTTTCCTATCCGGGTGATGGATAGATACTTTGGGCCCACATGGTGAGATTACAGCAATGAGACTACAAGCATGTGACTAGGTCCCGAGGATGTAATATCATGGGAATGAGTAAATGTGTTTGTCAGTAACAGGATTGAACCGGCCAGGTCTTGAACAAACCAGGTATCGTTGTGCAAATGGAATATGACGCAATGTTTAGAAGGTTCAAGCGATCATACAATTCATGGAATGTGAAGGGACCATCATGTTTTTCTAGATACCTGATGACCCACAAGTATAGGGGGTGTATCGCAGTATTTTCGCTAAGTAAGAGTGTCGAACCCAACAAGGAGCAGAAGGTGCTGGCTAGTGGTATGGATCAGGAATTCTCTACAAATACTTAGCAAACGGATTTTTAGGGTTTTTTGATAAAGCAAGTAAACAAAGTACGAGTAAACAAAAGACAGTAGGAATAAATGTAGCAAGTGGCCCAATCCTTTATGCAGCAAAGGACAAGCCGGTTGTATTACTTAAGATGACCAAACGTTCTCGAGGACACATGGGAAGACTGTCAAGTGCTTTTGCTTCATATAGTTGATTAATCTTCTTTAGCTTGCTAAGTGTTGTGTGGGTGAACCTGTGCTAATGTACCGACCTTCCTAAGACTAATACATACTTGTGATTATACCCCTTGCAAACATCCGTAAGTACAAGAAAGTAATTAAGGTAGAAACCTAACCACAGCTTTAAACTCTAAGACCCTTACGTCCCTTGTGCAATGGTTTCCTAATGGGGGTTCAGGTTTCTGTCACTCCGGCAACCCCTACGATTAGTATCCAAATACACAATGCATTCCCCTAGGCCCATATAGGTGAAGTGTCATGTAGTCGACGTTCACATGACACCACTAGAAGAAGTACACCACAACTTAAATATCAAACTATTGAATCTTTCTCAACATAACTCCACTACTAACAACATGACTTCTCCCATGTCCTCAAGAACAAAACGAACTACTCACAAGACATCATATGGATCATGATCAGAGATGGAATAATGATGTATAACAATCTGAACATAAACAATAATTCAACGGTTCACTCAATAGCATCAACTACAAAGAGTAATCAACACCGGGAAAGTTTCCCCTATGAACTAATGCAAGATTCAACCAAATTGTTACAGCAATATGGAGATGGTGATGAGGGTGCTGATGGTGATGATGGTGGTGATGATGATGATGATGATGATCCCAATGAAGGCCAGCTTGATGGTGGTGTTGATGGCGACGATCTTCCCTCTCCGGGAAGGAATTCCCCCGGCAGAAATCTGTCTACCGAAGAGATCTTTCTCTCTCGGTATTTTCCGCCCCGCAGAGGCGGCGAAATCTTTCTGTGGTTGCTCTCTAAGTCTTAGGGTTTCAGGAGGAATATATACACCAGAGGGGAGAGCCAGGGGTGGACCAGGGTGGCCACACCACTTGGTGGCACGGCCTAGGCTGGCCTGCGCCAGGGGGTGGTGTGGGCCCCCTGTGGCCCATCTCCAGCCCCCCTTCTGGCTTCCTTCGTCTTCTGGAAAAATAGGATTTTCCGTATATTTTCCCGGATTTTCTGATGTTCGCGAATTTTGCCTCCAAACATCACCTTTTCCATCAGAATCCTGACTGCAGTGGTCCATGCTCCAAAAGTCATCAACCATGCAAAAACAGATGAAATAACATAAGTATCACCTCTCAATACGAAATATATCAATGAATAACAGTGAATTATGACAGAGAATAGTGATGCAAAATGGACGTATCAACTCCCCCAAGCTTAGCCTTCGCTTGTCCCCAAGCAAAACTGAGCTCAATAAACATGGCCTCAGGTTTATGGAGTGAAGAGTCGATAAAAGAATACGGACAAGAAGCATCACATTCATCAATACATAGATCATAATAGAAGACAACTCACTATTATACAACTTTACTTGCAATAAGTAAAGGAAACACAATAAAGATATATAAAGTGAATCATAATTGGTAATGGCAAACTTAGCTCTTGGTCGAAGAATAGTTGATAATTTGTTGGAGTTCACAAATAACTGGTTTTCAATGATAGCTTTCAAACTAGTAAACATCAAGATAAGAGCAATGTGCAAAACAAGGAACATAAGCAACATGATTGAATAAATCATCATATGAATGAATGAAACACAACAACTCAAAATACTTGCTGAGATAGAAAGCAAGTAGGTTTACTGACTCAACTAAAAAGTAGAAAGAAAGGCCCTTCGCAGAGGGAAGCAGGGATTGCAAGTCTCATAAAGAGCTCCCAAAAATTATGATACTTACTAGCTTTCAGCTCTCATTGCCCCTATCATAGGCATCTTTAGGTGGTTACGGTTAAAGTGACACAACTAAGAGGATATGCTTGACAAGTTATAAGTTGAAATCTCATGCCCCTTACTTACGAGTACCGAACCTCATGCTACTCAACTTCAGTCACGAGTAAGCTCTTGTCATTGTAAATACACGTGTATCATTGAGAACCGCCAACGGGGTACCCCTTGCACATGGCATAGGAGCTATCCCATAATCAAAATGACAAGGCAAGAAAATAGTGAGCATCTCAGAGATCTTTTTATTTGCTATTTGCATAGGTTTTTATTAAGGATGCTTCATAGAATGCTCACTATAGTTATGCTACAAGTTTCCACCATGATTAGGCATGGCTTAGGCTAGCGGCCCAGGCATTTCTCTAACACACATATAAACTCCATGATCTTACAAGTTCCACTTTTATTTCACACCGTCGGGATCCATAAGAAAAAGAACATGATATCAACTAGGTACAAAGTACCAATGTAGTGTTGAAAGCGGTCCCCATGATACATGGTTCTGCTAACTTCAACTCATAAAGCGCAAGCATATACGCAACAAAGAAGGACCCAATGGTTCAAGTTTATTAAGTGCAAGAAAAGTAAGGTGTGCCATCAAGTTCGTGAGAACTTTAATCACTAATTTTCACATAACAAGTTTAATTTGGGAGGTAGATAAAACAAGAATTTTGTTGGAATAGCAATAATGCTATTAGGTAGGTATGGTGGACACAAATGGCAAAGGTTTTGGTTTAAAGTAAGTGGATGCACGAGAAGAATTCCCTCTCAGTACAGGTTTTTGGCTAGTAAGGCTGGGTAGCAAGTATAAGAGTTGAAGGAAACAAACAAACATACAAGTGATAAAAACAAACATGCAATCTTCCTTGGAAGCACAAAATATCTTAACTAGAGAATACTAGACTTATGAGCAAATCAAGAAAGAAAGATGATGAAATTATTTTTTCTTTAGAGTACTTCTATCTTTTTCATTCAACTCTCAAAAATAGTGTTGCTACTGACCGAGCCAGGTTTGCCAAAACCAACTAAATTAACTCAATGATCCCAAAGTGATACCAATACTAACAACAAGATCAATCATATAACCACGAATTGAGAACTAATATAAGCTATGAAAAAGAGTGAATGATAGAACTTCTCATTAATATTCCATAACGGCAACTCACACCAAGGGATAAATATCTAACGAGAGAGGGGACACTTCCATAATGCAAACCATCCTACATGATAACTTCTCTATTCATGATATGACTCTACTAAAAAGGTAAAAAGATAGAAGATAGTGATGTGATACCGCGACACTCCCCCAAGCTTGGAACAAGCCAAGGGGATGCCAAACCTGATGACGAATTACTCCTTCGGTGGTGGTGGTATCCTCTTGATGAGCTCTTTGATCAATTTCCCCAAGTCCTCAATCTCGAAGGTGAGATTATGAATAAGCTGTGAGTTTTGCTCAATGTGGCTCATGATCATGTCGGGTTGAGAATTCCAGCTCTTGCGATTCTTTCCCCACTCTTCCTCCTTGAAGTCTTCTTTCCCTGCATAGCTAGAACAAGGCAAATCCCAATTGGAGGGTAATTTCCCCTTGGGCATATTCTGGTATTGATGCTCATGGATAAGAGTATGGAAGGGATTCTTGGTGCATGGAGGAAGTGACCAGGGATCTGAACGGTGATGAGGAGGCTTCCCTCCGATTGACATAGTCCTGGCAGAATTTGCCACCACTACAATGCTTGCAATGGTAGTGTTGGTGTGCTTTGCCTCCTCTTCACCTTCACTCTTTATCTCCTCCTCCTTCCCAGGGTCTTGGATATCCTCCTCCATAGGCTCCTTCCCTTTATCCTTGGCGGACACCATTGTGCTTCTAAGCTTTCAAGAATAGTTCCTAGCAGAAACAGATCGAAACGAAAACACGATATATGAACCTCAGGAGATCCGAGGGGTTATATGTTACGAAGTTTCATAACAAAAGGAAGGTACTGGGCGAAAACAAGTCAGAGGCATGGTCCGGGGTGGACTCACCACCTGGTGGCGCGGCCAGGGGAGGTCCCGCGCCACAGGGTGGTGTGAGCCACCCTGGCTCCGTTTCCGTCTCTCTTTCACTTCGTAGCTTTCCTTATTGTCTAAAAACTGCAAAAATATAATTGGATAGCGTTTTCGCGGAACTTTTCTTACCAGAACTGTTACCTATTTGAAAGCGACTCTGCAGGTCTCTTAATCTGGTATCCAGTAGATTCTTCCGGAGTCACCACTTGAATATCATCGATATCTTCATCTTCATACACTTATTACTTGAGTCATAAAACCCTTCTCTTTCTTAATACACCATTATCTCCATTACCTGGAAATTTCTTCCACACAAAACTCCACACATTTCTCATTAGCAACATTACTATATAAGTAGTGATAAAACCTTTTGAGTCCAACTTCAACTGAAAACCATCAAAACATAAGCTACTGTAGCAACTTCTTCTGAAAACCCAAAAAGAATTCAACAAGGAAATCGAATAAAGAAGCAAATGCAAGAGTGGTAAAATCTGTCAAAATAGACCAGCAGGTAAAGATCAATTTTTTAGAAAATCTTCTGTTGCTCAAATAAAAAAGTGCAAAACTAACGAAAGTTAAATAACAACTTGGGTCAAAAGCACAAACAATTACAGCTCGATCCGACATACAGAGATCTCTCACGAATTTTTACGGTGAAGCACAAAAATCTGTTTCAGGACAACAACTTCCCCAAATCTTACTTCTCTCTCATTAGAGGTTGATCTTGACACAAAAACCAAACAAAACAGATAAGGAGCAGTTCTTACTGAGGTAATAACTTCCAAGACTCAAAGAAACAAAAACAAACTGAAAGCAAAGATAAACTGGGTTGTCTCCCAAAAAGCTCTTTCTTTATAGCCATTAAGATGGGCGTGATAATTTTGGAGATGCTCACATAAGGATATGAATTGAGGTGAAAGAGAGCATTAAGAAGCAAAAATACACACGTTTAAGTCTAACCCACTTCCTATGCAAGGGAATTTTGTAAACAAACAATTTTTTGAAACCAGAGGCTACTTGCATAAGAAGGCAAAACAAGTGCAACATAAAAACTTTCAGCATATAAGGAGGAAACTTGATATTATTGAGATACATAAGAACACTTTTCCCTCTCTCATAGTAACTTTCAGTATCATGCATAAACTTAACAATATAACTATCACAAGGACCATCGTAGCAATGATCACTTATTCTAACCGAAAACATAGGAATATTAGCTCTCATAATACTACTTTGTGAAACAATATTAGAGGTATCCTTACAAAGGATAGTGTGTCCCTCCTGTTCATATTTAGTGACAAAGTTTTTCACATTTGCTACTATAGGTTCATCAACCATTTATTTATTAGGTTCAATAGCTTTATTTATACTTTCATTAACCATACTAGCTATCATATAATGTTCCTTTATCTTAACTAGGAAAGGCATTTTCTCAATGTAAGGTTCGGGTAACACATGATTAGCAGTATAAACTTCACTATTTCTTGCAGGAACACTCTTAGCAACATCTTTATAAGGTTCATGATACTTATCCCACTTCTTTTTAGGCACTTCAATGTAGGAAGCAAAAGCCTTAAAATAAGAAGCAATAGCTTGAGAGTCTAGAGCATAAGCATTTTTAATGTTTTGAAAGTCATCAGTTCCCATAAAAGATTCAATGCATTCATAATCATAATTTATACCTAACTTTCTACCTTTGTCATTCTCCCAAGCTTCAGCATCTTGAATACGGTCTAGAAGATCCCATTTAGCTTCTTCTTCCATGCGAGTGAATGATCTAGCAGAAGAAGCATCCAGTAAATCTTTATCATGTAGAGGGAGTCTTGCATAAAATTTATTGATAATAATATTGTTGGGGAGCTCATGAATGGGACATTTGAGCATTAGTAAATTTAATCTCCCCAAGCTTGAGCTGTACTCTCTCCATCAAGAGGCCAAAAGTTGTATATTTGATTCCGATCTTTATGAATCTCACTAGGAGGATAAAACTTTGAATAAAAGAGATGCACTATTTCCTCCCATTCCAGAGCTTGACCATTCTTCAGCAGCTTATACAATTCCTCAGATCTTCCTTTCAGTAAAAATGAGAATAACTTCTTCTTAAATTGATCTGTAGTAATACCTGCACACTTGAACAACTCGCATAATTCGTGTATAAAGAGCAAATGATCATCGGGATGGACAGTTCCATCCCCAACATAGTAGTTATCCATAACATGATCAATAATTCTTGTAGGTATTTTAAAAGCATCATTTTCAGCAGGTGGTGGTTCATCTACTACCTTAGCAGTGGTAGTAGCATTACAAAATAAGAAACTCAGCGAATTATCCATAACGAAAATAAAGCAACTAGCAGAAGTAAACAAAACTCACAGTAGAAGTTTCCTTTACCAGTTCCACTCTCCAATAGCGCTTCACTCCCCGGCAAACGGTGCTAGAAAATAGTCTTGATGACCCACCAATATAGGGGGTGTATCACAGTATTTTCGATAAGTAAGAGTGTCGAACCCAACGAGGAGCAGAAGGTGCTGGCTAGTGGTATCGATCAGGAATTCTTTGCAAATACTTAGCAAACGGATTTTTAGGGGTTTTTGATAAAGCAAGTAAACGAAGTACGAGTAAAAAAAGACAGTAGGAATAAATGCAGCAAGTGGCCCAATCCTTTATGCAGCAAAGGACAAGCCGGTTGTATTACATAACATGACCAAACGTTCTCGAGGACACATGGGAAGGCTGTGAAGTACTTTCGCTTCATATAGTTGATTAATCTTCTTTAGCTTGCTAAGTGTTGTGTGGGTGAAACTGTGCTAATGTACCGACCTTCCTAAGACTAATACATACTTGTGATTATACCCCTTGCAAACATTCGTAAGTACAAGAAAGTAATTAAGGTAGAAACCTAACCACAACTTTAAACTCTAAGACCCTTACGTCCCTTGTGCAATGGTTTCCTAATGGGGGTTCAGGTTTCTGTCACTTCGGCAACCCCAACGATTAGTATCCAAATACACAATGCATTCCCCTAGGCCCATATAGGTGAACTGTCATGTAGTCGACGTTCACATGACACCACTAGAAGAAGTACACCACAACTTAAATATCAAACTATTGAATCTTTCTCAACATAACTCCACTACTAACAACATGACTTCTCCCATGTCCTCAAGAACAAAACGAACTACTCACAAGACATCATATGGATCATGATCAGAGATGGAATAATGATGTATAACAATCTGAACATAAACAATAATTCAACGGTTCACTCAATAGCATCAACTACAAAGAGTAATCAACACCGGGAAAGTTTCTCCTATGAACTAATGCAAGATTCAACCAAATTGTTACAGCAATATGGAGATGGTGATGAGGGTGCTGATGGTGATGATGGTGGTGATGATGATGATGATGATCCCAATGAAGGCCAGCTTGATGGTGGTGTTGATGGCGACGATCTTCCCTCTCCGGGAAGGAATTCCCCCGGCAGAAATCTACGCCAGAGGGGAGAGCCAGGGGTGGACCAGGGTGGCCACACCACCTGGTGGCGTGGCCTATGCTGGCCCATGCCAGGGGTGGTGTGGGCCCCCTGTGGCCCATCTCCAGCCCCCTTCTGGCTTCCTTCATCTTCTGGAAAAATAGGATTTTCCATACATTTTCTCGAATTTTCTGATGTTCACGAATTTTGCCTCCAAACAGCATATTTTCCATCAGAATCCTGACTGCAGCGGTCCATGCTCCAAAAGTCATCAACCATGCAAAAATAGATGAAATAACATAAGTATCACCTCTCAATACGAAATATATCAATGAATAACAGTGAATTATGACATAGAATAGTGATGCAAAATGGACGTATCAATACCGTTGTTGGTCATTGATCGGAGAGATGTCTCGATCATGTCTAAACATTCACGAACTGTAAGGGTGTCATGCTTAAGGGTAGAGACGCCGCGGGATCCATCACCATAAGAGAAACATGAAGAGAGAGAACCAGAAGTGTTCCGGAGAGATACCAAAGTGTTCAGAAGTTATTCAAAATGAGTTTTGAATAAAGGGAATTAAATAAAAGGTAATTAATACTTAATTAATGGAATAAATTATTAAGTACACTTATTTAATCAAATAAAATGGGCAAGTATTCCTACATGGGCCCTCTCCGGAGGGGAGAGGGCCCAAGAGGGAGCCGCCAACCCCTTAGTGGTCTAGGGCTCACATGGGTGAGGGCCACCCACCGCCGACCGACCCTGGGTGGGCTTGGCACATGGGTGCCCCCCCTACTGTCGTCCACCTCGTCCTAATGTTTAATCCCATTGCAGGACTTGGAGAGTGGGAGTGACGAGTTTTTCCTCATATAAAGGGAGCCTGATACATTGCAAATGTATCCATAATTTTTGATGTTCCATGCTTGGTTTTATCCACTTTCTTGTGTTTTGTCCACACTTTGGAGTACTTTTCATATGATTTCTTGGACTAACCTATTAACAAGAGCCACAGTGCCAGCTGCATGTTTTCTGCTGTTTTTGGTTCCAGGAAAGTCAGGAAATGAATATTCTCGGAATTGGACGGGACAAAAGCCAAAGTGCCTATTTTTCCGGAAGACTCACGGAGCCAGAATACGATACGGAGGAGGGCCAGGGGTTGGCCACACCCCCCAGGCGCGGGTTGGGCCTGGCCGCGCCAGGGCATGGTCTGGCCGCCCCAGGCATCCCCTCGGTCTCCCTCTTCGCCTATAAGAAGCCTTCTAACCTAAAAACTCTGGGGGTTCGACGTTTTTCCAGAAGGAGTTCCGCTCCGCCGCCACCACCGGATTCCACGAAACAGCACCAGAAACTCCGTTCTGGCACCCTGCCGGGACGGGGAATTGGAGGAGATCATCGCCATCATCATCACCATCACTTCTCCATCGACCATCCATGTTTCCCCCATCTATGAGTGAGTAATCCCCCTATGTAGGCTATGAGGATGGTAGGGATAGGATGAGATCGTTCATGTAATGGCATCGGATTGTTAGGGCATGGTGCCTAGTATCTTTTATTAGTGCTTTATGACTTTGTTGCGACTTGTTGTGCTTAATCCTTGTCACTAGGGCCCAAGTGCCATGATTTTAGATCTGAAGACGTTATTGATTCATTATGATAACATTTTTTAGGTCTTATCTGCAAGTTATATACACACGTTGTTGTCCGGAACCAATGCCCCCGAAGTGACAGAAATCGGGATAATCGGAGGGAACGGCTTTGATGTGAGGATCACATGTGTTCACGGAGTGTTAATGCTTTGCTCCGGTGCTCTATTAAAAGGAGCACCTTAATTGCCAGTAGTTCCCTTGAGGCCCTACTGCAAACGGGCTGGCAGGACAAAAGATGTTGTGCAAGTTCTCATTGCGAGCACGTATGACTATATATGGAACACATGCCTAGGATTATCTAGTACTTGGATGCTTTATCTTATTTATCTGCAATTGCCCTATGTTCTGATTGCTATGTGAATTGTCTTGTCCATGCAACGCCCGTCCATCCATCCCTATGCCTACTACACTTGAATCCCACTGTTTACTTCTTTTGTTACTGCTGTCTTTACTTTACTACTGCTATTACTTTAATATTCCTACTACAAAACTGTTGCTACTGATAAATTGTTGTGAGAAATATTGTTTCCAGGTGCAGCTGAATTGACAACTCAGTTGTTAAGGCTTATAAGTATTCTTTGGCTCCCCTTGTGTCGAATTAATAAATTGGGTTTCACTTCCCTCGAAAATACTGCGATACACCCCCTATACTTGTGGGTCATCAAGACTATTTTCTGGCGCCGGTGCCGGGGAGCATAGATTTATTTATCAAGTCCACTTGGAATCACTATTGTTCAAGCTAAGTTTATTTTCGCCTTGTTTTCTTGTTTCTTTATCAAAAATACAAAAAAAATTAGTTCATACTCTAGTTGTTATATTCGTTGGTCTGTTATTGTCTTGCTTTATAATGCTTGTTGTCAATGGTTGGTTTCTTTGAAACTGAATCTTATTGGCAAGGTGGGTTCACGGAAGATCAAAAATATTATTATAAGGAACACCGCTTGTCACAAAAAGGGAAACACTTATGGGAACAAACTGATAAATTGTATACCATTGCTAGAAACGTGTGCTCTACTTATAATGTTACTTATTGCTGTGATAAATCTCGTTGCAGAAAGAGGTATAAACACCTCCCTTTTAAATGTGAGTATAATGATAATGATACCATATCTTCTTATCCTAAAGGAATTTATGACTTTTATGATGCGGAACAAATTGAAGAATTTATTGCTTGGAAGGGTGCTTTTGAACTTGCTAGTTTGCTTGAAAATGTTGATGATTCACCTTACAAATTTGAGGTTTATGGTATACTTAAATTTTTCTTTGATAATTACAAGGATGAAAATGGCTATATTCTTGAATATATTAATAGATGCTTTCCACAAATGGAAGAGACTAATGCCTTGTAGGATCCTATGGAAGAGGAAATCGATGAACCTGAAATCTCATTAGATGAAAAAGAGGAGGAGAGTGATGAACAAAAGGAGGAAGAATGGATTAGCTACCCACGCCTACCTTCTAATGAGAGTAACTCTTTATTCCTTACATTATTTGATTGTCCTCCGTGCTTACTAAAGGAGGATGAATGTTATGTTCCTGAGGATTCTTTTGAAAATGTTTATAATAATGCTCTAGTGCTTGTAGATCATGAAAAGCATGCTTTATGTGATAGTTATATTGTTGAGTTTATTCATGAGGCTACTGAAAATTATTATGAGAGAGGAAAATATGGTTGTAGAAGTTTTCATGGCATTGAAACACCTCTATATGTGCTAAAAGTTTTGAAGTCACTCTTGTTTTATCTTCCTATGCCTGTCACTTTGTTCATTGTGAATTTATTTGCATACACGATTCCTATGCATATGAAGTGGGTTAGACTTAAATGTGTTTTGAATTTGCTTCTTGATTCTCTCTTTTACTTCAACCCATATTTCTTATGTGAGCATCCTCTCAAACTATCATGCCTGAAGATGATAATATGTCTATTATTCTTGGGAGACCTTTCCTTGAATACAGCAAGGGCTGTTATTAATTGTAATCAAGGAAATGTGACTTTCAATGTTAATGACAAGGAACATACTGTCTATTTCCCCAAGAAGATTGAAAGGACTTATGGTTTGAATTCAATTGAACATGTTGAGGGCATTCAAGTTGGAGAGATATATTGTCCCATACCAAGAGAAAAGTTTGAAACTATTATGATTGGGACCATTGCTATCAAAGTTGAGGTAACATAATCACTAGTGGAATACGAAGTTTTGTCTCATATAAATCTTTTTGGTAGCAAGACCTGATCAACCTTGTTAACAAAAGGATTTATTGAACAAAACAATGTTTTCACCATGATTATCTCCCCTTACTTCTATTCTATCCATTTTAGTTTTTGCTTCTGCCTAACTTAAAGGCGTTAAAGAAAAGTACTTATTGGGAGATAACCCAAAAGTTTTAGATGAGTCTTGGAAGTTATTACGTCAGTAATAACCGCTCCTTGTCCTTTTTATTTGCTTTTTGTGCCAAGAGTAACCTCTAATGAGATAGAAGTAATGATTGGAAAAGTTGATGTCCCGAAACAGATTTCTATGCTTCACCGTAAAAATTCGTGTAAAATATCTGAACGTCTTTTTGAGGCGTGAAATTTTTTGCTTCTACCCCAGGTTATTATCTAACTTTCGTTAGTTCAACACTTTTTGATTTGAGCAACAGAAGGTCTTCGAAAAAATTCATCTTTACCTGCTGGTCTGTTTTGACAGATTTCTGCCATTTTCTGCATTTGCTTCTTGTTGGTTCCTTTTTGAGTTCTTTTAGGGAATTGAGATTTTTGAGGGAAATGCTACAGTAGATAGTGTTCTAATGGAAGTTTATTTGGTGTTAGAACTGAACCTTAAGACCTATTATCTTGAGTGCACTAATGTTGCTGATAAAGATTGTGTGAAGTTTTATATGAAGGAAAAATTTCAGGTGTATGGAAGGAATGAGTAATGAGATGAAGGATGGACTAAAGCTCAAGCTTGGGGATTCCACGCGTGGCACCCCAAGGAATATCCAAGAAGTACAAGCGTCAAAGCTTGGGGATGCCCAAGGCATCCCCTTCTGCATCAATAAAAATCCCAGGTTTCTTTCAAACGCTTCATTTTTATTGTTTCATGCACAGTTGTGTTGTTCTTGGAGCGTCTTCTTTTTTGTTTTTCGTGTTGGTTCTCGTTTGCTTGGTTTGCTTAGTTTTCTGAATAAATTGGTTGGACCTCCTCTTTCATACATTGGTGTTCAAATAGTTTGGTTTGGTTTAGAAAAGAGTAGGAAAGCTCATGCTTAAGTGGTAAAGAGAGTTTGTTTTTGACTGTGGCCTATGCTTTGTCATGACATGCTTGATATTGTTTTGGCTCTATGCTTAGTATTCTTTGCTATAGCATGACTTGTTATAAACAATTGAGATTGCTTAATGTGCCTTGGAAGAATCATGCGTTGTTTTAGCATATTAAAGCATAGTATTGTGGTATTCTCCTTTGATGCTTTATTTGGGTTGACTTGGCGCATGCTCATACCATGTTATGACTATCCCAAGTCACCATAAGCCTTTATGATCCTTTAGTTTTAAACTTGTAGTATCACCGTATGCTTTGATCAATGGTGTTTTGTCGCTCTGCATGATTATGGCCATTATTGCTCTCTCGTTTGTCGCTCCCTTACTATTGCTATCCTTCACTTCCACTGAGTGTTTTACTCATGTTTCCAACTCCCTTAAACCAAATATTGCCAAAGTGTCCACCATACCTACCTATTAGCATCATTTTCTACTTCTGTGCATATTAATTATGCCTTGTTTTCTTCCGAATAAAATGTTTGTTTTTTATGAGAAAGTTAGTTAGTAAAGCTCTCACGAACTTGATGGCACACTTTATTTCCTGCACTTAATAAACCTGAACCATTGTGACTCTCCATGAAAGTTATATGCTTGCAAATTATAGGCTGGGGATTAGCAGAACCGTGCTGTCACGGGGAACGCTTTCAACACTTGTAAATATATACCCAGTTGATACCTTGCTCTTTTGTTTGCAGATGTCATCGGTGTGAAATAAAAGGGGAGCTTATAAGTCCATGGAGTTATATATGTGTGTAAGAGAAACGCCTGGGCCGCTGGTCTAATCCATGCTGACATGGTGGAAACTTGCAGCGTAACCATAATGATATCTATGAAGCATTATTCTTATAAAAAAAAGAGAGATAGCTATTGAGGAAAGAAAAAAAAGAGATTTATGAAAAGAGGAAAGAGAGAAAAAAGCACCATTTTCCCATGGTAAATAAGAAGATTGCTGAGATACTCATTGTCTGCTTGCCTTGTCATTTTGATATGGGGATTCTTCCGTATCATCGGGCAAGGGGTACCCCGTTGGCAGTTCTCTATGATACGCACATATTTACAATGACAATAACTTACCGGTAACTAAAGTTGAGTAGCATGAGGAGCGACCCTCGTACTCAAGGGACATAGGATTTTCAGTTTATAGTCTGTCAAGCATATAACTCAGATTGGACCTCACTTTCACCTTAATCACATTAAATATGCTTATGATAGGGGCAATGAGAGCTCAAAGCCAATGAGTACCATACTTTCAGCATTTGGAAGCCTTTCAAACTTTTCAAAACCTGTTCATTTCCTTGTTGAGTCTCCACACATTCTATGAGCACTTTCTTGAGAGCATAGTGGCCATTCTTAGTTCTATGTGCATTGTCCCAAGACTTGTTGATTGATGCATACCTTGATATTGCTTGTTTTAAACTATTTGTATCTAGTCACTCTTGTAAACTTTGAAGGTGTCCTATGCATTTATGTTTGCTACTCATAAGGGACAAGCTAAATGCCACTATGCTATGTTTTCTTTATGTGAAACAAACAAACGTCTTGCAAAGCATTGTTATTCATGAATCTTTTGTTTGTGCCTTTTCATGTTGCATCATAGTTTCTTTGTCTTATTGCTAGAACTTTGTATTTCATGTTATGATTGAAGTACTATGATCCCAGGTTTGAATGTTTTACAAATACTTTGATCAAGTTTATGATGGTGCATGTCACCTCAAAAATTATTCTTTCTTTTTATCACTTACCTACTCGAGGACGAGCAGGAGTTAAGCTTGGGGATGTTGATACATTGCAAATGTATCCATAATTTTTGATGTTCCATGCTTGCTTTTATCCACTTTCTTGTGTTTTATCCACACTTTGGAGTACTTTTCATATGATTTCTTGGACTAACCTATTAACAAGAGCCACAGTGTCAGCTGCCAGTTTTCTGCTGTTTTTGGTTCCAGGAAAGTCAGAAAATGAATATTCTCGGAATTGGACGGGACAAAAGCCAAAGTGCCTATTCCGGCAGACTCACGGAGTCAAAATACGAGACGAAAGAGGGCCAGGGGCTGGCCACACCCCCCCCCCCCCGCCCCCCGCCCAGGCGTGGGCTAGGCCTGGCCACGCCAGGGCATGGTCTGGCCGCCCCAGGCATCCCCTCGGTCTCCCTCTTCGCCTATAAGAAGCCTTCTGACCTAAAAACTTCGGGGGTTCGACATTTTTCTAGAAGGAGTTCCACTTCGCCGCCACCACCAGATTCCGTGAAACAGCACCAGAAACTCCGTTCTGGCACGCTGCTAGGACGGGGATTGGAGGATATCATCGTCATCACTTCTGCATCGACCATCCATCTTTCCCCATCTATGAGTGATTAATCCCCCGATGTAGGCTATGGGGATGGTAGGGATTGGATGAGATCGTTCATGTAATGGCATCGGATTGTTAGGGAATGGTGCCTAGTATCTTTTATTAGTGCTTTATGACTTTGTTGCGACTTGTTGTGCTTAATGCTTGTCACTAGGGCCCGACTGCCATGATTTCAGATCTGAAGATGTTATTGATTCATTATGATAGTATTGTTTACGGTCTTATCTGCAAGTTGTATACACACGTTGTTGTCCGGAACCAATGGACCCGAAGTGACAGAAATCGGGATAACCGGAGGGAATGGCTTTGATGTGAGGATCACATGTGTTCACGGAGTGTTAATGCTTTGCTCCGGTGCTCTATTAAAAGGAGCATCTTAATTGCCAGTAGTTCCCTTGAGGCCCCGCTGCAAAAGGGCTGGCAGGACAAAAGATGTTGTGCAAGTTCTCATTGCGAGCACGTATGACTATATATGGAACACATGCCTAGGATTATCTAGTACTTGGATGCCTTATCTTATTTATCTGCAATTGCCCTATGTTCTGATTGCTATGTGAATTGTCTTGTCCATGCAACGCCCGTCCATCCATCCCTATGCCTACCGCACTCGAATCCCACTGTTTACTTCTTTTGTTGCTGCTGCCTTTACTTTACTACTGCTATTACTTTACTATTCCTACTACAAAACTGTTGCTACTAATAAACTGCTGTGAGCAAGATTGTTTCCAGGTGCAGCTGAATTGACAACTCAGTTGTTAAGGCTTATAAGTATTCTTTGGCTCCCCTTGTGTTGAATCAAGAAATTGGGTTTCACTTCCCTCGAAAATACTGCGATACACCCCCTATACTTGTGGGTCATCAGGGCCATGCCTCCTCCAAGTATCATCCCACAATTGGCCATTCGCCATTCTGTCACCCCCTCTCCCTCTCGTGCGTGTTCCCAAGTTTAGAACATGCTCCACGAGGTAGAGAACTCCCCACCAGATGCACGCCGTCATGCACCTGGAGTCGGTCTGGATTTTCTTCTTCCACTACATTGCTGGACTAGGGCTTGGGAGACATATTTTACACCGGACGTATGTAAAACTTTGGAGGAACTGCCCTTAGTGTTGCTAGATTCATGAAGCCTTCTAGACCTTGAGGTCTACTACACTCAGCGTCATCAGAAATGTTTTTGCGGGAACATAATCCCGTGTCCGATCTTCAACTTTATGAATATCGTGTCCTGCTCTTTATTATATATCTCCATAGATAGATCTTGGGATGGTGCATTCTCATAGTACGATTTTTTTTTCTGCCATGGAACCCTTCAACAAACACATTTATTCGTTCCCATGAAATTACATTCCTGTGGCCTAGTGACATGCTTGCAAGCTTCGTTAATCTCAGCGAGTGAGCCCAGAGTATATATTTGTCACGTGGATGGGAACATCCTAATATGAATGCATACTCCTCAACCTATACCTTCAGAATACCCGAGAGACTCCTTTATGATCACCCTATTATGATGTGATGGTTGATGTAGTCAAGGCAGCCTCAAGTAATAGTGATTATATATAATCTCATGGTCAAAGGATTGGGTTACTATGTTTATCTTGTTATTGTAATGTTCAAATTTGTGACTAGATCTCATTGCAATACTTTAAGTTGGGTGTGTGTCCATCACATCATTCACTCAATGACATGAACCCATTGTCAATTGACATAAATGTTCATGACCAGGAAATCTTGATCATTAGTTGACCAAACAACTAGTTGACTAGAGGTTACTACATACATGGTTTATTTATATACCACAGATGTACTAATATTTCCGCTTAATACTATTATAGCATGGTATAAAACTTATTATGAACATACAAGATATCAAGACTAATAATAGCGCTAGATTGTTTCATCTCAAACAACAATCCATTTTGTCCCGATTCTTTTCAGCCATGGGATGGACGCCGGAAAGGACATGCGCCGACATTACAATGGAGCCCTGCTATCCTGTGATGCGGGCCCTACTGCGGGCCAGGACGAAAGATTCCAGACTGCTTACGGGTGTCGCATGCAATGTCGTACCCCGCATCACCGGACGGTGGACCATGTGCGCGCCATGGGCCCGCTGTCATTGTACGCGGGTAGTATCACGCTCTGTGAGAGGCATTCCCATCATGACATGCCTCTGCACCTGCCGAGTGGATGGCCCCGCTGAGAGACGACGTGGCACCATGATCCCATACCGGCTGCGGACTCTCACAGTCATGGGGACTGCCAAGAACCGACGTGGTGCCATGAGCCCATGTTGGCTGCAATTTCTTGTGGTCATGGGACACTCTGAAAGCCTACATGGCGTCGTGAGCAAATGACGGCCTCGGTTTCTTGTGGTAGTGAGCGCCGACTAGAGACAACATGGTGATGTAAGCCCATGTTGGTCATGGTTTCTCACGGTCGTGGATCTCTTTCATTAACAAGCTGGAAGGCTAGACGGTAGACATGGCAGCGCCACTTCTCGCGTACAAGTTTTCTGAAGTATGGGAGCATTCATGTTCATAGCCGAGCTGACAACACAGACTCTATGTACACGGGTTCTCGTGGTTGCTAGCTCAGTTTTCAACATTATCCCTCAGCAAGGTCATGCGATGGGTCCAGCTAACGCGAGGTTTTAGTGAGAGACACGTACTGTACAAAATAGTTCTCTCCGTTATTTGCGTATGCATTGTGTTAGCTAGGTCCTCTCCTCCCCCCACGCATGTCCTGCTTCCCCACATCCCCATGGTCATCCGCATGCGTCGGTACGATGTGGACACCCATAGCTGGCGATGTTGGTACCCACAATGATGAGGTGAAACAAACTGGCAACGCTAGGAGACGATGGGATGAACGAAGACTCGTCGTTGGTGACATACGGCGCGACACTTGGGAGGCGAAGTAGCCTGACCAATCCCCGACCTCCCACGGTTTGGTGCGGTTGTAGGATAGAGCTTGGTCTCGCTTAATTCGTTCAGATTACATCGCCGGTGGTGTCGGTTGTAGAAGAAGGTAAGTATCCTCTTCGAATTCAGCATATCCTTCCTCGTGCTCTTCGAGAGATGACGATGCAGGTAGAAGCTTCTTATTTGGTAGTGGATTTACGATGTTTCCGACTCTCAGGTATGTCTGTGTCCTCTCTTCCACCCTCTTCTTTTTTCGAAGAGTTTTTCTACTACTCTAGGTTACCTAATGCTCTCTCTCTTCGTCAGTTCACAGGATGCGGAGATCAGCAACATGTCAATGGCTTCATAGATGGTGGATACATGTAGATGGGAGACGTGTCCTGCGTTCTCCGTGGGCGCGGCCATGCGTCTTTGTCAGTTGAGTCATTGTCACCCAGGTAGGCCATTTTTGCCATGACATCCCTAATAAATCTCTCTTTGAGACTCATTTTGTTTGCGTCGTGCAGGTTTCCGCATCAGAGAGTTGCCGCGGTGGTAGGCGCCCGCGTCCCTTCGTCGTTGGCTACTGCTATGCCCACCACATTGTTGTGGCGAAGACAAAGGCGAACATGCAGGTTCGGTAGCGTGTATATTTTTTGGGTAACCTGTATATCTTTAATAGCTGACTTTTTTCTCTTTCTGTACCGACAAGCAATTGTTCGGGGCCATTGAGAGAAGGCGGAGTACCCGAAGCGGCATTCAAAGAATATGGAGCAGTCGAAAGGCCATTGAGAGAAGCTGGGGCAGCCAAAGCAAGCACGTGTTCCTTCCAAGACAAGGCATGCAACTATAGTAACAATATCGAAGCAGACGGGATGTAGCAATGCCGATGCGAAGAGGGAAACAAACATGTACAAAGTTTTAGATAGATTTAGATTTAGTTAGATTATATTTCCAAAGTTATTTTCATTTATACTTTGTGTGTCTTGGACAAATCATCTGTAACAACTAGAAGTATGTGAGTTAACAGCATTCTCGTGGATGGACGTTGTATCTGTTCCTCAGTGACAACTTCTTAGTATGTCTGTAATACTTAAACTCGCCCTTCACTCAGATAGACGTGAATGATTTTTGTTCTCTATTTTTCAAATCGTCAAATGTAAACGCTTTGTGTACTCGCATTTGTGAACTCATTGCTTAGCTTTTCCATTGAAATCTATGATTTTGGTGTGGTATTTGTTCTTACATACGCGACCATGTGCTTTGGTAAAACTAGTCTTTAGACGTTAACTCGCAGTAAGCGGGCAGACACGCTAAGGTCAGACGCTTTAACAAGTTGAACTCGATCTCGACAATAAGACGTTGGGCCATCTGATGTCCAAGGAAACAACACACTTGCCTTTGTCGAATGGTGCGTGTGGTTTATTCACGGAATTCATATCCTTCGTGTATGTATGTTATAGATGCGACTCGATTATCCACGTTACATCTTAACGAGACACGTTGACGGTACAAGTGACTAAACACCTTGTCAGATAATCGCGTTTGTACACAATACGTGTGACTCGCTTATTCATGTTATGTATTCGCAAGAAGCATGGACAGTAGAAGCGACTATTCGGTGGAGCGTTTAGTCCCACCTTGCCTATTTAGATTGCTCCCGACCTATTTATAAACTACCCTGTGTTACCTAGCATAGGGAAAAGGACCTTCCTTTCGACAAAACGCCTGGCGCATCCAAAGGAACAGTGCATTTTTTGTTTTGTGTAGCAACGAGCCGTAACAAGGTAGTTAGGTGTCTGACACGTCAGACGTGGACCCTTAAGTGCGTGTACAGTCACTTAGCAGTGTGAGAGCATGTTTTGTAGGTGTTTGGGGCCAACGACCCAATAGGTACGTCAATCTCCGCATATGGCCAGGATTTAGGAGAGCGTCCGACTTTAATGAGTTATTGCGTCAAATGACTCAATGTTACATAAATTGTGAACACTATGCTCGAAGTCCAAATCTTTAAGAGAGAGGTTCATGTTAGAAAAATCTAATGTTCATACTATAAATATGCTCGCGATTATACATCCAGATACTTATTTTCCATAGACGATATGCATAACCCATACAGTAGCCAACACTATGTTTGACTGTCATGCCCTAGGGGTGCACAAAGAAGTCTAGTAACAATAAAAACATCATTATTATTTGCCTCTGGCATATGTCCAACAGTAGCTACACTTTGTGATCAAGCTGCTAATGTTTTAAAATTTTATAAACATTTATTTGATAAACTAAACCTTGGGCCATTTGAAATTACTGAATTGAAACTCCATTTAGCTAATTCTACTTATAAGAAAACTATGGGAATCAAAGAAAATATAGTTGTTAACACCAAAGGATGTCCCGCACTTATTGATCTTGTTATAGTTGATATGGTTGAGGATCCCATAGCACCTATGATCCTAGGTAGGTCATTTTAAGAACTATTAAAGCCTTGATTAACTTACATGAAGGGGATGTGAGAGTAGGACTACCCTCTAGAGAACCATTTGTAGTTCACTTACTTAGAAAGAAGAAGTCTAAGCCTAATAATGATGAGATCATAATCTTGAAAGCTAATTACTTTGAAGTTGGTGTTCCACTTCCAAAACCAAAATCAAAGTGATCACCATCTAGGTCAAGCTAATTGACCTTAACTAGAAGCGCTTTATGTGAGACAACTGATGTGAAATAAAAAAGTTAAGTCTTTGTGTTAGTTCTCTTTTTTGTTTTGTTTTTGTTGTTGATACTAACAAAGAGTGTTCAAAGATCCGATGAAGGGAGGAGAAGAACAAGTAAATTTCAATCCAAAATTATTTGCTAACACTTACCTAACAGAAGTATTGGATTGATTTTATATATGTACTTCGTTTTTGAGTTTCGTTGATGTGTAAAGGTGTGTGAAAAAATTCTTTGTGAAAAATATATTTTTGTAGGTTACTGCAAGCTTAACGACCGTCTGTACGGGTGGAGCTTTCCATACCACGCCCCCGTACCACCTCGCCAAAAATAAAATGGAAAATATTGATTTCGTTGATAGAGACAGAAGTTTTAACGAGCACCGGTAAGGTCGGGTCTCGCACATACCATGTACCCGTACCGAGCCCCCCGAGCAAACATCAATTTTCTACAAAAGGTACTACAATCATAACGGCCATCAGTACGAGCACATCTTGTTGTATCGTGCGCTCGTACCGAGTTTGTCCCCTGGGATCCAAAAAATACAAGATAGAGATACTCGGTGCGGGTGTGCTACGACCATAACACCAGCTCATATCATGTGTTTGACCATCCTATATCGGCCTAAGAGGAGGTAAACCTAAAACAAATCCTTTGTTTCTCTTACTTCTTCCTCCACACCTAAAAACACGTCAATTAGATCTCCACCCCTACTTGTTTTTTATTCGATTCCTCACACACCAACGATCCAAGGTATGTTTCTCCTCTAATTCCTCACTTGTTTACATCAAAACTATGCTACATATCTTGCTATTATCAATCAAGATCTAGGTCTTCCCATGAACCGTTTATCTTAATGAGAAGGGTCGGGCCAGAAAAGTCAGGTACCCTGTGCGAAACTACGAAATGAGGCCCTATCTCGGTATAAAAATAGGATCAATGGACAATTATAGTGTATACATGCCTTACATACACGTTTAAACCAAAGAACTACTCTCGGCGCCTAGGAGATAGTTTTTAGAATTGTCTTAGATTGCACATAGATGCTAAACATGTGGTAAAATCATCTTAAAAATCTTTTGAAAAAGAAACTTATAGTTTAAAAAACTAGTTGTACCAGTGGTCCAACCTTTAAAAATATGTCTAACGGTTTTAATATATTTATACTGTTTGAGTTTAGAAAACTATAAAAATTGAGAATCTCAAAGACGTATAGCATGATAAGCATTTTTATTAGCATGTAAGGTTTTGTACTTGTACCAAGTACATGCAAAGCTTCAATAGGAATAGAAAAAACGGGAAATAATGTAAAAAGGCCACAACGATGGGTAGGAATTGAACTTGCGGCCAAACCGAAACACAGCGCCGGACAACATCACCACTTGCACTTTGAAGGTTTCATGATTTTCTAACGAGGTTTTCGCTATATAAAAGGGGAACAAAACATTTTGGGCCCCGAAATTTTTTGGGCCCTGTGCGGCCGCACGGGCCGCACTCCCATGGGCTCGGGCCCGTTAATGAGCATGATTAGTTTTGACTTTAAGAGGAGATTATTTTATATAATGTGTAGAAAATTATTCATTGACTATTTCGATTGGATCAAAAGATTAATTAGTTTAAGTTTTTACTTTTTAGATGAACACAAGGAGTAATACATGTGCAACCTTCTTTTTTTCGATTGCACAAGTTGCACCACCCGTTGAAGATACTACCCTTGCATCATTTGGTATCAGATTATCCAAGGAAGAATCACACCGCAACTGTTACAACAGGCTCAAGGACTGGGATACCAAGTTGACCAAATGGATGTATAAATAAACTTTGAACCAACTAGGCATTGGTCTTAATTTTAATTTACTTTGCAATAATGTTGGTTTGCTTGATTTTTTCTTTCAGGATGCTTCCACCTATCGCTGGTTGACTCTTGAGTTCCTTAGTACCTTGAAGCATACACTGGGTCCAAGTTTTACCTCCAAGGAAGATATACCAGGATTAGACTTGATCTCTTTCGGTCTACTAAACCATGAGTATACTTTGTCCCTTCACCAATGGATTCAATGCTTTGGGTTCGTCAACAACATCATCGACATCCATACAACTACTTTTATGGTTGTTCCTACTCCGTTTATTTATTTCAATAGGATCAAAGTCTTTAATCATGTTCCTAAGGGTAATCAAATTGAATGTCCTGAAGTACGCTATTTGTATTATGTTATTGCCAACACCCTGCATGCCCGTGGTGAATTTACAAGAGTGAATGAAGAGGAAATGATGATCCTCATAAGATATTCCATCCTTGGATGCAACGTGAGACCCACTTGGGCGTTCTTCTTGTATTATATTTGGAGTATCAGTCTCACCAAACCCGTCAACCCATTTACTGCGAAGGAGTGATCACCTTCCTCACCCAAGCACTCCATGTCAACATAGCTAACTTATAACCGTTGGTAGGTGTTCGTCGTCTTGGTTTCACTACTCTTAATGCTTGTGGCATGATTAAAAAGCAACAAGATAGATATTTAGTTAATATACCTGGAGACAGTCACTGGATCCAAGCTCCTATACCTCATGGTCTCTTCTCCATCGAGGAGGTACATTTGCATTATGACCCGCAGGTTGAAGCAAATTTTCCACATGAGGAGGTACCAAAAGTAGATGACGATGAAGAACAACAACAAGATGGACCCGAGTAGGAGCATCAACCACAAAACCCCTACACCACGTATGAGGACCTATACGCGCTCAAGGAAACATCCAGAACATGAGTAACCTCTCCATCAACCTTCGAGATAAGACAGCGGACCTCTCGTCCCAGTTTAACCATTGGAGTAGCCAATGAAACATGAAGGGATTTCCTCTACCGCCACAATGAGCATAAAGAGGGCTTGCAAAAGCCTAAGCTTGGGGATGTGTTCCCTAAGTAATTTATTTATGTAATGTTGAGATTGTACTCCAGCTCCAAGTGAGCTTTGAGACACTCGTGTAGGGCTCATCCCAACACTTCATTTTTCCTTCGTTTTTGTTTTGTTTCTGTTTTTAATCCCTTGTTTTTTTACCAATCCTTATTTTATTTAAACCCAGTCTTGAGAAAAACAAAAATATTTCTCCTTTTATCTTTATTCGTGAAAAGTGGATTGCCATTTGCCTCTTTGCTTCAATTAGAAGTAAATAATATCGCTAGATTATTTCAGCTCAAACCGCTCCACGTCGTCCTGATTCTTTTTAGCCATGGGATGGCCGCCCAAAAGGACATGCGGTGACGTCGCAACGGAGCCCTGCTATCACGTGAGGCAGGACCTATTGTGTGCCAGGGTAAAATATTTCCTATTGCGGACATGTGTTGCGTGCGCGGCCATGCCTTGCGTCGCTAGACGGTGGATCACGTGTGCGCCATGGCCCGCCGTCAGCGTATGCGGCTTGTACTGCACTCGGTGAGAGGCGTTCCCGGTAGGACACTCATCCGCACCCATCGGGTTGCGGGGCCCGTTGAGAGCCGGCGTGGCGGTGTGATCCCATGTCGGGTGCGGTTTCTCGCAATCGCGGGGTCCACCTCAAACATATGTGGTAGCGTAAACCCTATACGGCTGCATATTCTCGTGTACGTGGGGTCCATCTAGATCGTGCGTTATGATGTCGAACCTCTCTGTATGCAGTTTACCGCGTCGGAGAGTCGAGCTGACAACGTAGGTAGTGTGGAAAGTCCTAGGCATGCGCGGTTTCTCGCCGCGGAGAACCGAACTGGCAATGTTGGATGTAGGCGTATGTGTTTTCTTGCGTCGCAATCGTGCTACGAAGCCTGTCCATGTCCAAGCTGGCTACGCTATACATGGTCGGCAATAGTTCTCGTGGACAAAAGCACAACGGCGTAACTCTAGCTGGAGGTGGATTCTCGCGGGCGAGAGACGAGCGGGAAGTGTTACCTATCGAGGTCCGCGGGTTCTCGCGTTTAGTGGGGTCCTCTGCCAGAGGAGTTGGCAGTAGAGACGGTTGACATGATGGGGTTGGTACCTTTGGCGCTCGAAAAAAGTCTTTCATAGGCGGATACCACGTGTGCATGAGGACGATCCTGGTATAAAACTGTTTTGGTGTATTCATTTGCATGCATCAGGTTAGCTATCTTTTGTATTCCCCATACCTGAGCCCCTTGTACACAACACCCCCTCTTTCGGTTATCTCCCGTTGTCGGCTACACATGACGCTTGGATGGCTCTATCCTATGGTGGCGTTGCAGCCGCAGACATGCGGGATACGTAACAAGCACCGGTGCATGTATTTCTTCTTTGCATCTCCTAATCGTCCTCTCGCTTATGTTCAGGTTCGTATGTTTGCTTTCTTCCTTTCCTCTTTCATTTTGTTATGTCTGCATTTATGTTTACTAACAAATTTCTTCTTTAAGAATCAGCAGCTCATTGGAATTGCTTCGAAATGTTCTTCTTTGCCGGTGATGGCATGTGGTTGCACGAACTCGCATTATCTCACGTGTCTTCTCTTCCAACGTCTGGTATGTTTCGTTTCTTTTGCTGTGTTTTGGTTTTGGTCTTTTCGTTCGCATGTTTGTTTCGTGACGATTTTCCTTTTATTTTTTGGTAGCTCATCGATATTCTTGCGGGATCCTTTCCTTCAACGTGACTTGGTAAGTTCTTTTGTTCCCATTTCTCTTTTGTTTTTTTCCTTTTTCTCGATTGTTTACGCTTTATATTGCCTGAGCTAATTTGTCTTTGTTATTCTTTTTCAAAGTCAGGACGTCTAGGTCTCACGAGACTGTATGATATGCTCCCTTTTCATCGCTCTTTCTTTAGTTTTTGGCCGTAGTTTGTTTTCCTCGTTGTTTTTCGGTTGATGTGTTCATTGTTATTTCTGCTATTTTTTTCTAGGTTTCAACGGCTAGGTCGTCAGACCGTGCGGTTTGAGAATGTTCTTTGTCCTTCATATTTGTCTGTGATTAATTCGTAAAGGTATGTGCCCTTTTCATCGGTCTTCATTTGTTTTCCTTGCTTTTTTATTTCCCTCTACGCCTTTCCCTTAACGTGTTCTTCGTCATTTTTGCAGATTTCGTTATTGCCTACGTATTTGTATGATGATGTATTGAGAGGATCGTCAGGGTACGCTACCTATAGTTACCGTCGGAACATCCTTTATATCTGACGAGGATGCTCCTAACGAGAACTCTCATCGAGCCCTCTACACAACAGCGCCTAAAGCGACTTCGTTCATGCTGTCGGCATCGACCAAGAGAAATACGCGAACGTGATGGTTAGGATGAGTATGCGGACACCTGTGGGACCGGTATTAAGGTCTCCATACGAAGCGTCCTCCTTGCGCTGCCTATAGCTTCTCGCTCTTCCTTGGCATGGAGCGTACTTGATACGGAGAAGCGCGGACGAGTGTTGTGAGATATCTTTTTCGGTATCTCGCATACGGGGACACAAGACCTAGAACTTAGATAGACGACTTGCCAGTATTCTCTTAAGTGTAATAATAGTTTGTGTGCGCCTTTACTTAGTATACATGGACTATGAATGAATAATTTTTTTTTATCGATCATGCTTTATTTAGCATGCTAATCTCATACTTCACCTTTAAGACTGATAAGATATACGTGTCATTATTTAGAATGCTTTTGCCTTTGTCCGACTATTCATGAATAGCGTTGGTTGCGTGATGATGAGGTGTGTAAATTATTTGTCTTAGCGTTTTTTTAGTTCACTTCATAAAATTTACACACAACTTCGTAAAATCTACACTCAAGCATGAAAGACATGAGCATGTACTGGTGTGATGTGCGCATCACCTGACTTAGACTGTTTTAGGCGATTTCGTGAGATTTAGGTAGAAACGTTTGTCCAAACAGTCACATGTCTAGCGGTGGGCCTCGTAAGGGAATTTCTCCATGAGTCGGTATAGAGTCGTCGACTTTCCTCGACTAAAAAATATCCAGCACTTCGTCTCTTCGTGTGAAAGCTCTCGAGTCCTAGCGTCTCCTCTTTAACGCCTGACGTTCCTTAGTGCTTCCTTCCTTCGTATGTAGTATGTACGGTGCCCTTCGCTTGCTTTGATGGTTATGAGTTGCTTCATATGTTGTTGTACTATAATACGGCTGGTTTATCATGGTCTTACTCGCATCAGACGTTGTTCATCGGTGTTTTTTGGAATCTCCAAAATTCTGAGGATATACTCATCGCTTACGCGATTAGATTCACTATTATGCCGCATGATTTGCGTAACACGATCTTAGCAAGACCATAGACTTGCGCGTGTTATCGCGTGGCTCGCGGTGATAGGACCTACGCGGGCTCGCCCCTTGCGTGTTGTCCACGAAAGTGTGTTCGTACACGTTCGTACTTACGTGCGAACATGTTCACTTTTTTCCGCGCCGCCTATAGCCTATGATGCCTACGATCCTCATTTCAGATTGTTGTCTTTCAGTCACTCGAGAGGCAGGGCAAACTGTCTTTAGGCGTTCCTAAGGAGAGATCAGGTGTGAGTCAGAAGAATATCCATGTGGAGACTAATTTGTGCGGCGTAACACAGATGGATACAGAAGATGGATCTCATAGCATTCTCAAGGTAGACAATGAAGCTCTGGGAGATGAAAGTGTGACGCATAAGACTCCAAAACTCTGAAAACTCAAGAAAAGAGTTGATGTGCTGGAAATTTCGGACATCATTTCAGAAGGAGAGAAGACGGTGACCTATATTGATTATCCTCCCATAGTTGTAGAGAACATTGTTGATGAGAATGAATCTGGAGCCATCGGTTCTATGAAGCGTGAAAGGCGACTCAAGATCGGTCATTATCATGAAGATGAGACCATGGACAAGTTCACGAAAGTACTTTGGGATATTGGCCAGAGCAGCGATGGGTTAAGGGTTCTATGCATTATGCCTTCTTTCGTTCGACCTTGGACATCCAATGCCAAGGAGTATCAAGCTCAAAGTATGCAGCGGCTATGCCTGGTACATGAAGATGAAGACGCATGAAGACAACGAAGTAGTGATGGACGATGGTTGGAGAGATGTTTTGTCAATTTCAAGATGGTGAGGCCTTCGATGTTCAAGGTGGTCGCTTAGACAATTCAATGTTACAAAAAGTGTTCAAGTGCACTCATCCATCAACTCTAAGGCATGGATGAGGAACTTGTTTCTTACAACATTGTTGCATGGCAAACAATTGCCATAAGACTATAAATCTATGAGTGTATGCTAATTGTCCTAGCGAGAACCGTTGTACTTTCCTATTAATTTCAATCTTCCTTATCACTAACTTTGGCATAGTTGACGTGTTCGCTCTGACAATATCTCTACGATGGTATGATTACATCGTCATTGCTGGTTTCGGTTTTTTCTTTCTCGTAGATGTAGTGTTGTCATATCATAAAGTGTTCTACCTTACGGTCGCACCCTGGGGTGCGCAGAGAGGAATCTTGTATTATTAATGAGAGTAATCTACTCTGAGTTTTGAAGAAACACATCATATGGAAGAGAACTGTGAAGTCACTCGTGAGAGGTATGTCCTATATCTTCCACTTTGGAATGTATATGCTAGTTTGTAGTATTTTTAAGATGTTATGCTAGTGGGAGTAAATCGTGAGAGTTAGAGTAAAGATTTTATTTTTATGATTAATTGGATGTGCTTGATGATAATTCCCAAGATCAAGGAATCACGGTAGTACAATTCGATAAGTATTTGAGAGTCAAACCCACGAGGACCTAAAGGTAAACTATCAATTCTCTAAAGCCATATAACGCACTTATATGACCTTTTGTGCAAAGCAATGAACTATAGTGTGTAAGGTTGTTTTTACTAGTAACTATAAAACGGTAAAGTGTTGAAAGTAAATACAAGAAGTAAACAATTGCAAGTAAAGTAAAAACAAGTAAAATAAGGCAATTACAAGTAAAGGCGGATAACTCAAGGGAGCAAGTGTTTAGGCAAAATTTTATTTTATTCATTTGGTTGTCACAATTAGTTAAGCACATGGATAGACTTTTATTAATTCTCCTAGAGAGGATCCATGGATAGGTGAAGCCATATACATGAGCAATGACACCCCTAGACATTGATCCCAAGGACGTTACTAAGAAAACTAGGGAATTACTAAGACATAAAGTCCAACCACCGCATATAGATTAAGATCCCCATGAACATATCTCCCGCTAATTAATCATGAATTAATATATCATGCATATATAAGAATTCGGACACGGTTTCTGTTAAACTCCAACTATCCCTCCTCCTATCATCATGCAATGGTGATAACCTGATGTATTACCCAACATATGTGTTTACTCATATATTAGTACAAAATATTATCAAAGAAAATAACATATACTTTTATGCAACCAAAAACGAACTATTTCACAATTGCCATAAACAAGTCACTACTCAAACATAGACATAGAGATACAATAGATTGCATCACACATCATGTTTTCCAAGAGATTACAGTAGGTATATGAGAGGGATGTTTCTTTAGATGTTGATGATGACCACGCCGGAGGAGGGTGGAGTCCACCGGAGGCAATTTCGGCTATCTGTTTCTGATCTCCTCCTACGCGTGTTCTGAGATCGTGTTGGGGACCCTTTTTATAGAAGGTTTTAGGTCAAGGCAAAGAGGATGGCGGTGGAATCATCGACATTGGAGCAACGAGGCGAAAACTAGCATAGGTTGCGTGACCTAGGTAGGGCCTCGCATCACTGGGCCTACTTTTCACCTAATGGTCTTCTTTTCCTCTCATTTGGCCTGATGGATGCTCCTCGAAATTTCAAATTGTGCTCTCTGACCTTTCCCTTTTTGGAGACTCGTAGCTCTTGTAATGTCAAAAATACTAACAAAAGGTAAATTCTACCAGACAGAGTTAGAGCCAAAATAGAGAGGATTGTTTAGAAAATCCCCGACATCATTAAGAACATTAATAATAACTACTAATATGTTATAATATGTGATAAAAACTACAATGTTCAAGTATGCATTTTACAAGCATCACTTGCTCTTACTCTAGTTCTTATAATTAACCGAGTCTTGCCTTGTGACGAGGGGTAAGCTCGGCAATATCCATGGTGAAGGACTTAGGGTTTCACGGAAAAGAGAATGCTGGGGATTTCGTCGGATGTCAGGAAAACAAAGGAGTCAAAGTTGCCTGAATATTTGGAAATCGTACTGTTACAAGTTGCCTGGGAGTTTTTCCGGTACCCTCGCTTGGGCTTCTCCTGTCCTATATATAATAGGTCGAGTTTCAAAGATGTATGCGGATAGGTTTTACATACGCGCATTTACAATACCAATACAATGTCGGTTCATAGTCTCTTTCCTAATAGAATCAAAGTCTTTGTCGGCTTCTTCCTTGGGCTCTCATCTGAAATCTTCATGGGCCGTAAGCCTTTTACCCAGCATAGGATAGCAAATCATAAGCATTCGAGTAGTCGTACCTATGTCAGTAGCCCCCGAGACTCTACCTGAACAGTAGTTTCGGGTTGAGTCTCAAAGTTTCTTTTTCCCTTCTTTCTCTTTATTTCTGTTCCTTGATTTTTAATTTTATAGGGAGTTTGGTACAATGAGTCTGATGCTTCTGATGGATCGGGAATCAATTAATTAATCCTGGGCAAAAACAAGGTTGTCCTACATCAAATTCAAGTCCCTGGGCTCAAATTCGGAATTTACTACTGGCGTAATTCAGTTCGAGCCGCTGAGGTCGTATCAAATACTGAATTCCAGTTTCTATTTTATTGGGTACCCAACGCGTCCGTCAGGATTTTTCATCGTATCATTGATACGGATATTTTACTGGGAGAGCACATTCTTGTGCGATTACTAGGCCACACAAGACGAATCCTGGGGTCTTACCTTCATGTTTTTGAACATGCTATTCGGATTTTTGTCGTGTCGAGTGCGATCCGAGATTTTTTTTGTTTTTTGGCGGCTGCAGATCTTTTTGTTTTTTGTAACTGCTCCCGATAGGAGTATCTGTTGAAGAATTTTTCATTTATCTTTCTTTATCAGGTGCGCCAGCGCTCCTGATAGGAGTAGCCCCGAGGCTATGTTCAGATGTATGTATCAGAACATAGGCTCCGAAACTTGGATTTATGGCGCCAGTGTTTCTGTAGATTTTGTCCGGTGCACGACCAGTGCTCCTGATAGGAGTAGCCCCCGAGGCTACAGTCGCAATATTGTATATTCGATTGTAGTCTCAAGTCTTCTCATGGAGGAATTTACTTTGACTCCAATTTTAATTTCTTCAGGTCATATCTCTTATAGCGAGTCGCCGTTTATGCAATGGCTTTGCTGTGATGTCAGTAACGACGTATTTTATGTTGTTGATTTCTAGAAGACATGTCCTGATGGGACGTTTCGAATGTGGGGCCATGCGATAGTAATGATGACACCTGATAGCGTATTCAGCGGAGTTTTTTTTACTGCACGTCCCCTCTCCGCACGAAGATCGAGGCGTCACGCGTTGTCCTCCCATTTTTCCGCGGCAATAACTTCTTTAGATTGTTTCCTTTACGGAATTTCTTTAACATGTGTCACCATAGTGTGATCTTCTGTCAGTTCGATTTTGCATCGAACGGTCCGAACTTCACACCTTTGCTCTTTCTAAGGGGAAGGAGATTTTTTTTACTGTTTTACCTCAACTTCCTTGGCTCCATCTTTTTCCTTGCGCTCTTACCCCCTCTTGAACTCATGCTGTGTGCTCGTGTTTCTCTTTTGCCGCCATGGGCAAAAGTAAGGTGGGGACTTCCACTGCGGCTGCGAAGGGCACCAGGAAGAGGCCGTCGGGTGGGCTCCTTCCAAGTGTATGGCACGGGATCTCCGTGAGGCACAGAACTCTGGCCATCTGGCGGAGGGTACCTTCAAGCTCCCTGGAGACGAAGTTGCTCCTATCCCCAAGCCTGGCTGGAGGGTAATGTTTCTCTCCTTTCTTCTTCGCGGCCTTTCTCTTCCTGTCCATGAATTTCTTTGTGGTCTTCTTTTTGTCTATGGCATGCAGCTGTATTAGCTCACGCCGAACTCTATCCACCATGTTGCTTGTGTCATCACTCTCTATGAATGCTTTCTCGGGATTCATCCCCATTGGGGCATGCGGAAGCATTTATTTTATGTTCGCCGTAACGCCACTGACACCATTGTCCATGACGTTGGTGGCTCTATTTTCTTTGTTCGCTCCAACATAGATTATTTTTATTTTAAGATCACTGATTATGTCCAAGCCTGGAAGTCCAAGTGGTTTTATATCAAGGATCAACCAGTTGAAGGCTAGTCTTTTGGTTTAGCCCCCTTTGATGCGAAGAAAACTTACCGCAAACTTGACTCTTGGGATCAACGTCCTTCTGCCAAAGAAATGGTGGAAATCCAGCCCTATCTTGATCGCATTTCAAAACTGCGGCATGAAGTTGCCAAGGAATTTTCGGGTCTCTAGATTCTGGCATATTTTTTGCGGATCCGTGTCCAACCACTTCAGGACCGGCTTTCTGGTATGTGGGCGTATACCGGGAAGAAGGATCCGATGAGGATTTCACCGAAAGACCTTACCCTCAAGATGTATGAAAAGAGGGTTCGAAACTTCACCACCCTTACCAAGAAAAGCCCGGTTCCTTCCAACTATCTTGTGGAGCCCTATGGCAAGAAAAACTGTCTTCCCGAGGTAAATTTCCTTTGCATCCATCTTTCCTCCCTTTTATTGCGGATGAATTTTTACTCTATCAATAATTGGCGCTTTTTCCATGTCTTCTTTTTGTGTAGGATTTTGATCATTTGTGCTCTCTTCCCACTCTCCCTAGAAGCTATGAGCCCCCTGTCCATTCTTCCACATCCGACGATCCCCTTGTGACTGGGACTGCTGCGGATAAGGAGATGGATTTTTCTGCTTCTGATTCTTCATCTGAAACACAATCCCTTCCATCAGCTCATTTTGGGAATTTTCACATGGAGCGTGCTGGTGATAAGAGGAAGCGCTTTACGTTGTAGAAAAGGGCGAAGACTCGGATGACTCAACTGCTTCCAAACCCTTCGACGCTGCTCCAGTTTCTGCTGCTCCTGCCCAGATGAACTTGTTCCGCTTTGCGCAGGATGTATCTTCGTAAGTGTTTTACTGCTTCTTTACTGCTTTATCGGGTAGTTCTATTGCTGATGCTTTCCCAATTGTTTGGTTCTTTTCTTTTGTAGTGATGATGATGATGAAGATCCTCCCGCGTCTCCTCTTCATATGGCTATTACCTGTTCTGCAAAGAAATCCCCTTCGCCGTCGATGGAGCCGAAGGAAATGCTCGTGTCTTCTGCGGAGAAGATTATCCAGAGAGATATTGCCACTTCGTCAAGGCTGCCGCCACAAAAAAGGAGGAAAATGGCTGGTAAATGTGTGGTGATATCTGAAAATCCTGTTGATGTGGATATGAAAGATGTAAGTCACTCTAAATTTCAGAATTTTTCTGCCATAGCTTTTTTTATTTTTCCTGATATCCCTTGTTGTGTTGTTCTTCTTCATCCTTTGATGCACGAGATGGTCGACATGGCCTCTCGTTTTACAAAAATCCGCGATGAAGCCAAAGAACTGAAGGGTATATCCTGTTCATTTTCGAGGATTCTTTGTGTGTTTTTCTTCTCCATGTTTCATGGTTTATTTGTACAGCTGCGGCCAAGGAATCCGGAGTTATTCAAGATGAGGCGATGAAGCCTGCCGATGATCTGCAGGCCAAACTACGGGTTGCTGACGAGGCTTTGGAGGAGGCCAAGTAGAAGGCGAAAACTGATGCCAAAGAAGTGGCCAAGCAAGCCGCTATTCAAGATGAAAATCTTCGGGAGCACCTAGAGGCCCTTAATGCTTCTTTGACTCATAAATTTTTTGTCTTGTGTGGCTTTATTTTATTTCTTTTCTTTGGTCACCAATCTTTTCCTTTATTATTTTTAGAATTGACTGGCCAGAACCTGACGCTGCACGAAGGCAAGAAGGTTGATCCTTTGTTGGATGTTGTTAGCACCTTGGAGGCCAACAACATTCGTGGGTGCAACCTCCTTGTTTGCTCCCGCCGTGCCTTCAAAAGCCTTCATGCCGAAATTTTTCTAGCCAAGGAGGTGTCGAATAACTTGAATGATCTTGTCACTATCTTCGGTGTCGACCCCAGCACCCTTGTTGGTCATAGCCTGATGCAGTCGAAGAGTGGTGCCAAAACTTCAATGGCACTAACGATGCCGCACGGCGAGAAGGTCGACTGGGAGAAGGTTAGATCCTCTTTCCCAGTCACCTCCAATGGCCAAGAAGTTGACATGAAGCCTTATGTTAAGAGGGCCAGAAAGTATTCCCGACTGCTTTTGGGCCTAGGCTTAGGCTCAGAGAAGCTGGTTGCCCCTTCTTCGACGGGCGCTCCTTCTTTGGTTGCTCCTGTCGCTCCTGTAGCTAGTGCTACTTTGTCTTTGAAGAAAACGGCTTCATAAGCTTTGTTTTGTAGTTTTATTGTGTCTCCCTTGCCATCACTGTAATGGACCTTTAACTTATCCAGCTGCCTTTTGCTTCCTTATTACAAGAAAGCAACTATTGAATATATGCGTATGAGTTTTTTTTGTATGTTGAACGTTTCATATCTTTCGTGTCTTGTCGGATTTTCAATGGATCTTCGGCTCCTTCTAGGTCCGCGCAATTGTCGGATGCAATTCCGTCCTCATCTGTAGTGGGCGCAACCAATACCACCATTGTGCATACGGTGGACCCGCCGTTGTACGCTGAAAAAATTGAACAGGTGAAAAAACTTGAAGGAAAACTTCAGGTTGTTCAGTCAATGGTGGATGTTGCCCAATCTAAGACATGCTAGGCCCTCGATCACGAAGCATTTTTCTTGGAAGAAATTTCCAGGGCAAGTGAGAAGTTGTTGTGTAAGTCTTCTTCCTCTTTCTTCTGTTGCTCCTCCTCGCTTGCGGGAAGTCAATGTTTTCTCCTTGTTTCTTAGGCATTCGATTGTGCAAGAGGGAGGAAACCCAACGTCTGTGCAACCGAATGCAAGATCTTGTGTATGCCTCCCGAACTTCTGAGACAGATTTTTGGACTGATCATCGTCGTGCTTATGCTGTGGCGTTGCTTCAGGACCGCCTATTAGAGGTCGAGCATTTTGTCGAGTGCTGCTGCAGATCGCTGGCCCTTGTTTATAATGCCATGTTTCCTTGGGATCCTCAGCCTCATACCTTGGAGGATTTACTTGCGAAGTTTCGACAAGGTGAAAGGATTCATCATTTTGTGAAGCTTCAATTTGTGGCGGGCGCCAAGCTCGTGCTTTCTTGGGTACATGGACACCATCCGACGCTAGACTTGGATGTTGTATCTTTAGGGCTACCTCCCCCTTTCGATGGTGAACTTGTTGAGATGGCACCTCATTACGCCACTGCTCGTAGACCCGCCATTAGGATTGTTTGCTTAGAGGCAAACGAAGATTTTTTTGTTAATTTTGCTGTCTGACTGCTTGCTTGTGCAATTTGTACTTTGTAGAAGAAATATTGTATAGAGCTACTTTATACTTGTCAAAAAGGTCGTATGTTTAATTCGAGATTTTGATTGTATATTGTATTTTTGTTGAGGATTCGACGAACTGATGCTTGTTTGCATAACTGCTTTCGTGTGCCATAGAAATTTGTTTCTCGTGAAATACTTTTTTATTCATTGATACGCATAAATGGAAATACATTGCAAGGCATGATCTCCTGGCTGTTGGCCTTTTATTGAATATAAAGTGTGTCAAAGTGAAGGTTTTCTTTAGGAACTTCGGCTTCTGTTCTTGAGGTTCTTCATCATGCTCCTTGTTGGTATGTGTGGTGCTCTCGTCTTTTCGACAAGTGGGCCTTCTTATGCGGGACCTATAGTGGAGGCCGCATAGGTTGCTTTTACGGGACCGTTGTGCACTTGCTCTTCCTATGTTTGCTTTTTGTGGGTGTTCCCTTCGAGTAGTGATTCCTCATCCGCTATTTTCAGCTGTCCAAGTTCTATCTCCATCCCGAAAGATTCTGATATTTTGTTGAATTCCCGATCGTAGTTGTCCAAGCAGTTGAAGCTTCCTTTTATGTTATGACCCCGTTGGGGGCTGGCATTTTTAGCACCAGATATGCGTAGTGAGGAACTGCCATGAACCTAGCGAAAGCTGGTCGTCCCAGGATCGCGTGGTACTGAGATGGCCAGTCCATGACCTCGAACTCTAGCTTTTCGCATCTGAAGTTATTCTTTGATCCAAAAACTACGTCGAGGTGGACTTTGCACAGTGGAAAGTTGTGTCTGTAGGTACTAGATTTGTCATGGACCAATTCATAGCCAGTAGAGTTTTGGCATAGATCAGGTTGATGTTGCTCCCTGCATCCAAGAAAACCTTGGTCATGTCGAACCCGCTGATTTATGCTTCTACTATTAGCGCTGACTGGCCTAGTTGAGGGACCCATAGTGGATGATCAGCTCTGCTAAAGGTGATTTCTTGTTCTGACCAATGTAGATAGTCGGGTGTAGGAGGTGGCTTCGTTACTACCATGCTTACTTGCCTAGTGATCAACTTATGTGTTCTGTTGGAGGGCCGCCCCTTCTGGATCATTGACATTGCTCCATTTGACCTGGGATATTCATCGTCTTGATGCGTTGTGTTTTGCGGATGTCCTGCTGGCGGGTGCCCCTGCGGTGGCGGTGACGTGCTGATAGCCAAAGCACCAGGCGCGGTAGCGTAGCCTCGGTTTGCTGCTTCGGTTGCCCTTGCATTGCATAGCTCTTGCATTTTTAAGAATGTTCGGCAGTCCTTTAGGAGGTGATTTGATCGCCTTTTCCCTGTCGAGTCGATGTAGAAGTGCATATTGCATGATCCTTCCAACATTTGTCTTGCTGACATAGGTGGGTCTCGATTCGTCGGCTAGTATCGTTGCTGCGGCTAGCCTCCACCGATGTTGTCCCCATCGTTGGTTCGTCGTCTTCGATCATTATTGCACATGTCCCTGTCTTCTTCAGGTGAACACGATCTTTTGTTGTGTACTGCGTCCTCTCCATCGGCCCAACGATTGGCTATGTCCATCAGCTACGAAATTGTGTTTGGCTTGGTTCGTCCTAGTTCTTCAATAAATTCCTGCCGACGAAGTCCATCGTTGAAGGCATCGATTGCTCTTTCATCGGATATGGCTTCAGCCGAATTTTTTTTATGATGTTCCACCATTGGACGAAAGCCCGTATTGATTCTTCTGGCTTTTGCTTGCAGTCCCGCAATTGCTCCAAAGACGTGGGTTGCTTTAATGTGGACTAGAAGTTCATGATAAATTTGTCCTCAATATCATTCCAACTGCTGATAGAATCTTCGGGTAGTTGTCTTAGCCAGGAACGTGCCGTGCCAGTTAGGTGCAGCTGCAAGCTTTGCATTGCAGTAGCTTTGGAGCCGCCTTGTAACTTGATGGTTTCTAGATAATCTATCAGCCAAGCTTCGGGTTCTTGGAGACCATCGTACTTTTGACGATCTTGAGGTAATTGAAAGTCTTTTGGTACTGGAGTCTTGCAAACCCGTCAGGTAAAGCAACTGGCTCCGCATAGTTCCTGCTCTTCCTTGCTTTCACCGTCATGGTATCTTCGGGTGCTACGCAATTCTCTGGATCGGTCGATCCTTCGCTGTGTGATATCGTTTCGCGGCTCTGATTCTGAAAAGTGGACCTGATATGGCGATCGTGATCATCGGGTATGACCTCCTTGCCGAGGGATGCTTCGAGTTGCCGCGTGGTTCCTTGCTCTGCTTGCACGGGAGATGCTCCTACCATTCTAAGATTCATCAGGGCGGAGCGGTGGAGGGCCGCGCGAGGATTGTCGAGTGCGGGTTGAGTTTTGATTAGATATGTTTGTGCGGCCATAATGGCTGCCTGGGCTATTTTTTGCCTTGATGTTTCCAGCCTGGTCTATAGACATGAATGATAGATCAAGGTCTCGGATTAGTCCGCTCCTCTCTGCTTCTGGGATATTTTGCAACTGAGAAATTCCTCTCCTTGGCGATGCTCCTCCAATTATACTCCTTGATCCTCGAGTGGAGCTTAACTGCGCCTGTCGTAGGCTAGATTCATCGGCTAATATTTTCCTTTCGTCAAGTTGCCTTTGCATCTTTAGTAGGTCTCTCTTCTTGTGACAGAGTAAATATTTATATGCTAATAAATCTTCATGAGTGGCATCTATTGTTATTGAACCGCACCCGAAATTGCTACACTTACTTTTTGCCATGCGCTGGCTAGTAAGCTGAGAGTTTGCCTCTCGCCTCTGCGTGGTTCTTCTTCTTCTCGATTTACACGGTTGACTATTGGGTATCCCCCGTTTCCTTGGCTTCCTTCGTTGCCGTGACTTCCTGCATTGTGTCTTGAAAGAATATCATCAGGGTTAAAAATTGGGTTACCGTTGGAGTCTTGCTGGGTCGAGGCGTCTCCGATGATCATGCATACTTGGTACTGAGTGATGTATGGATTGGTGACGTCATCATCTAAACTGAGGGAGACACTGTCGGGTGAACCAGTGAAGTCCATCATTTTTTGTTCTGGGTAGATTTCTACCATCCAAATTCCAAAGTCGATGCTTTCGCTGCTTTCTTCGGGTTCTGAATTTGCTGGGCTTGCTTCGCGTGGTGGGGTTAGCTGTGGATCTGATCCGAAGGAGAGATTGTCGTAAAGACCATCAAGGTCCCCCAGATCTGTCTCGATTTTCACACTTTCTTCGCCTGCTTCGATCTGTGCTGTGACGTCCAAGTAGGATCCGACGGATGATGTTGGTACCGCCGTAGGCATAGGTTTTTCCATCGACGATTCTGATGTGATTAGGGCCGAAGGGTGCGATTCTTGCGGGTCTTCTACTTGGAAGTGGAAGCTTTCGATCATTAGATCGGATCCACCGGGGTGGGCGGGTGTGGATCTTCTTTTATCGGCTTGATGCTTGGTGGAGAGCGGTCCGCTGAATCCATGGTTCCAACGTTCAGGTTTCCCAAAGACAGCACCAATTGACGAGGGGTAACCTCGGCAATGTCCATGGTGAAGGACTTAGGGTTTCACGGAAAAGAGAACGCTGGGCATTTCGTCGGATGTCAGGAAAACAATGGAGTCAAATTCGCCTGAATATTTCGCACTCTTGCAAGTTGCCTGGGAGTTTTTCCGGTACCCTCGCTTGGGCTTCTCCTGTCCTATATATAATAGGCCTGGTCTCAAAGCTGTATGCGGATAGGTTTTACATACGCGCAATTACAATACCAACACAATGTCGGTTCATAGTCTCTTTCCTAATACAATCAAAGTCTTTGTCGGCTGCTTCCTTGGGCTCTCATCTGAAATGTTCATGGGATGTTGATACGTTGCAAATGTATCTATAATTTTTGATGTTCCATGCTTGGTTTTTATCTACTTCCTTATGTTTTGTCCACACCACCTAGCCGCACGGCCGGGCCTGGCCCGCGCTAGGGGGTGGTGCGGCCACGTAGGGCACCCCCTCGGCCTCCCCTTTCACCTATAAGATGCCTCCAATATAGAAACCCTAAGTACCCGATCAAAATTCTACGAAAGAGTCTGTAGCCACCGTCATCTCCATCCCTAGATCGGGAGGGATCTGAAGCTCTTCCCGGCACCCTACCGCAGGGGAGAATTCACCCTGGAGGCCTTCTTCATCACCATGCAAGCCTCCGGTGTGATGTGTGAGTAGTTCATCCTTGGACTACGGGTCCATGTAGTAGCTAGATGGTTGGTTCTTCTCCTTTGTGCTACCATGTTTAGATCTTGTGAGCTCCGTTCATGATCAAGATCATCTATTTGTAATCATACATGTTGTGTCTTTGGGGATCCTATGGATATTGAGATGCTATTTCAGATTGATTATTGATTCTATCATGTCTTTGTTATTTGTGATCTTGCATGCTTTCCGTTGTTAGTAGATATCTTGGCTGAGTAGATGCTAGCAACTTCAAGAGGGAGTATTTATGCTCGATAGTGGGTTCATGCCTCTAGTAATCCGGGGAAGTGACAGAAATCCTTAAGGTACTAGATGTGATGTTGCTACTAGGGAGAAAACAACAATCCTTTGTTCATAGAACAATCGTATTGTTTACTTTACACGCAATGCGTAATGCAATTATCTATTGCTTGCAACTTAATACTGGAGGGGGTTCGGATTGTTAACCTAAAGGTGGATTATTAGTCATAGATGCAGTTGGATTACGGTCTATGTATAATGTTGTAATGCCCAATCAAATGTCATAGGAGTCAAGATGATTAGTATATGCATGTATGCTTTCTCGATGTTTGTCAATTGCCAACATGTCATCTATCTTAAGGAGAACCACCACTAGTGAACTATAGACCCCGGTCCTTTCGTTTACCATTAATCTACAACTGTTTACTGCTTTCTGTTTACTTTCTACAAGCTATTACTTTCTTCCACACAATAACCACCACCCTAAAGTTCTGTGGTTGTATTGTGCAGGATTCCAAGTTGGTAACAACACCTTGGAGGTGTTTCCTTGCTCCTACTGGTTCGATAACCTTGGTTTCATAACTGAGGGAAACTTGCTGTTGTGCTCATCATACCTTCCTCTTGGGGTTCCCCAACGAGCTCAACATGTTGAGCCAATAATCAGCCGTAGGCCTTTTACCTAGTATAGGGTAGCAAATCATAATCATCCGAGTAGTCGTACCTATGTCACCTTGGAAATAATTTTGCCAAACACCTACAATAAGAATAAGTCCCAAACTATGATTTGTGTGATGTTTAATTGTCTTAAGAGTTTAGCCTTGAAAATACTCAACTATGTAGATGCAATGATAGCGTTGATGGTACTCTTAATAGGATTTTGTTCGATGGAACCAATGTTTAGCTACAATTGAGATTAATGCAAAAAACTTGAAATATTAATCAAAAATTGATATTTCTTTTCCTGTAAAAAAGTATGATATTTATTTACGCATGTTTGCACCACTGTTGCACTCATTGTATGCCATGTCTGTGCTAGCCTACGAATGATCCGTATAGAGGGAACTTTTGGATTTTGGCTATGAGTCGAATGAACATTCATAGAAGGCAACTTCAATAATGGTTATAAAAGTCTATCCTAGTCTACACAGTACGGTTAAACTTACTAAGTCTTTGGCATGGTCTCGTTACTACTAGGCTGAATGTTCTTGAAAGATGCAAGGAATATTGATTTATTGATGTGGGTGTTAATGAGACACTCTGATGCTAACCTTCTTTTGACATAATCTCTCACACTTCATATGTTAATATGAAATCTCTAAGTGTTCCTTGGCAAGCTGAAAGTTAACTGGAGGAATTACAATAATTGCTTCACATCTAGTTATTCATGCTTATAAAACCTTTATTGTGATTATCTTGATTTAACAAAACTTGTATTATATTCTTGCCATTACTCTTTCTATGCTAAGTTCTTAGATGAAAGAAGTGATGGAGGCATGGGACTACCAATTGTAAGTGAACTTGCTTTCTCTTGATTCAGTTTAAACACTGAGTTCCTTATGATTTTTGGTTTGTTGCTCGAGGATGATCAAGGTTTAAACTTGGGGATGTTGATGGCTGTGAAAATAGCCATATTTGTTCGTGTTTAAATATTATATTAAGTCAACCAATTGATAAAATATCTCTCTAGCCTTGCTACTAATGACTGATTATTGCAAAGATGTTCAAACCCTTGTTGTAAATTGTGATGTCTAGAAAAACACTCATTTATGGCAAAATCTGGAGCAACCAAGGGAGAATCAAACGTTGTCACGACAGCCAAGTCAACCAGGACTGAGTGCCTTCGACTAGGAGGGTTAATGAGCATCCATATAGGTGGAGCTTGCATGTACCGTCCGCTCGTTCCACGTAGAGGTGCCTTCGCCGGGTCAAACTGAGCAACTTTCATGAAGGGTCCTATATATTTCAAGACTCATGCCACCACGGAGAGAGCGACCATTTGTAGATTGCATATAAAACCACGTCGAGGAAGATCCACCATTTCACCATCACCATAGTTCATTATCTCCGTCTGCATCCATAGCCATAACTTGTATTCAAGATCTCCTTGCGATTGGCGACTATTGTAAGTATAATTGGTATTGATCAAAGTAATTCTTTGATGTTTCTATCCTTGATATTATTGTGAGTGAGTAGTCCTCACGATATGCAGGTTGGGGAATAGCCCCGCAACAATTATGTGCATCTAATTATATGGGAGTATTGTGTGGTTATTTCATAGGAGATTTGTATATGTCGCGTTGTCTCTTACCTCAATCCAAGGTCTTGTCAGGTATCTAAGACTCCGAGGATTAATCAAGGATTGAGGTGAGATATGTGGTAAACAACGCCTACGCGTGAAACCTAGTGACAAAAGGGGGATTAAAGTAGTCATTTCGTGTTCCATGTGGGATCAACAACAACATCACAAATCTTAATGATTTGGTTTGTATTTTACCTAATAATTGTTCATAGCTCGATGCTTCGTGGTATAATGGTTGAACCAAGAGACTTTATGCTATGCATGTGGCTCTCAGGGGATTTAGTATTTACAAATATGCTTCCCACAAATCATATCTATATTAGGTCATTTGCACATGAATGTGCTTATTATTATCTTTATCCCGTATGTATGCATAGCTTAAGGGGAAACCTTAACCCTAGCCTATCTCTATCCATTGATACAACCCCGATAACAAAATAAAACTCGAAAGGTTCGATAAACAAAGATTGTAGCAAACTAACAAGCCTTGCAGATGTTCCTCAACCTACAACAATTATTTTCCAAGGTTCAATTAAATCTAGGTCTACTAGGAAAAACAACTATACTGCATCCGTAATCCGGATTGAAGGTATCAGTAACCCCTAACATATTGATATCAAGAGCCACGTACATCACGAATTTCTCACCAATTTTTTCTTATTTCCACCATAAATTCTAAAATTTCCTTAAAAAGAGCCCATGATACCTTTGGACCAATCAATCGATTTGGGGCATTTTCAGTGGTTTTAATCCAAAGAATTTATGTCTTAGGACATGGTCCAGCTTTTCGTGCATTGTCCCAGCCAAATTTTAAGGCGAGGATTTCCGCTCAAGAACACGAGCAGTTTGTCCAATCTACCCCGACACAGAGTCTCCAGCCCAATGCATTGGAGTCTCCGCCCAACTTTGCCCAAATTTTCCTCTTTTCCATTTGTCTAACTTTCCTTTGTTGTTTGTGTTTCGTGTGCGTGTCCAAGACCAACAGCAAGCTTCCGCAACAACATCTACGAACTACGACACCACGGAACTCAAGCTTCCACTCACCATCAATCCAATGTCTACCATCATCACCATCTAAGGTGTAACTTGCATCACCTTTTTAACCCAATATCTTCATTTGTGTGGCGGGCCTCTCACCCTTTCATGGAGTCGAATAAGATGAAGAGTCAAGGACAAATCTTTCCAAAGGGGGAGCTGATATAGCCCATCCTACAGATATCCCTACATCCTGATGACTGCAAGTGCATAGATCGTTTGTAGCTAGTTTCGAAATAAATATATCGATCCCATAGGGAGCAGTAGGCGAAAGACTAAAATTGTTATAACTATAAATAAGTGGAGTACTTAAGAAATAACTTTAAGATGCAAGATAAGTAGAGTTGTTTTGGGTTTTTTTGGTTGAACAAGGTAATTTAAAGTAAAGCAAAACTTAATGCAGAAAGTAGGAATCGCGTGTATAATAGAACTTTGGAACTACAATAGGGAAAAGGCATTCTCAGGGAGTAGCGGATACACCACTAGCAATGTAGACTAAGTAATCAAGATTATTATAATGAATATTCTCATAGTGTGTATGTATGTGGGAGGAGCTCCATATATGGACGATTTGCCAGCAACCACTGCACACATCGTCCTCATAACCACAGCAGACAGTAACCGACAACCATCGCATTACCGGGCTATTAAAGGATTTCTCCCATGGCATGGACATGGCTTGATGAGTTCTCCTTGATTCCCCAAGTTAGTACGTAAGGAATAACAACAGCTTTATAGTCACAGTAAGTGTTATCATCCCTCCGTCTACTAACAAGTAATCCCCTCCATCGAGTCCGCATAAGAGGCAGATATTAAGAAGGTGCACTTCTCCTTAATATCAAGATGAAGACAATTAACACATACGCAAATGATGTATAACATAATAATCTCTATCTCATCTCAGTCATATGCTAGGGTTTCTCCATCTCCCCAAGAACTAAAGATCTACTCAAACATGGAGGCAATCAACATCATGGCAATGGTAATGGAAATGATCATGGATGAGAAGTACTTGTATAAATCCACAAAGAGTATAGGAATTACAACAAGATTTACACAAGATGTAGACAGGATGGATGAGAATGGTGGTGATGCAGTGGGTGTTGATGAAGATTGATGCATTAGCCTCTCGGATCTGCGCAGGGTGAAGATGGATCCCTGGTGGACGAGTTCCCCCTCCAGATGCATTCTGGAGATGAGGTTTTCGTGATTTCTGGGTGTTCTCTATGTCGTCTCCCCGAACCAATTGCACGGGATGAAACTATTTGACTAGGTGGAGGCGGCGCCAGCTATATGGCCGGAGCTATACGGGCGGAAGAAATTCTCCCACCGTATAGTTGGTCGTTACACTCTCTGCCTCCTTTGTTCGCTTCAGTTTTTCTTCTGGTATTATTAATTTTTCCCAAATAAGCGATTTATGTTGTTTTTGACTCCTTTTCTCCACAGTACGACTGCTTCAATAATTGTATCCATTGTATCCATCATCTGTCCTGATCCTGGGGAAAATAGACATAAAATGTGCGCGCGAGCACCGTAAAATACCAAAATCCTACATCTACAATGCAAAATAATAATGTAAAACATGATGCAAATATGCACTCGTCAGCTTCCCCAAGCTTAGACTCTTGCTCGTCCCGAGTAAGATTTAGCTTAATGGATGTGATCCTCATATTGATGAAGCTGAGTCGATAAAATAAATGAGGCAATTACAGCATGTGTTTATCATGTACGATATAGGGGAATAAATTCATAAATAGTACCTTATTCGAACCATATGAATAGTATTGGAAGGCTTCCACACCTTAGTTATCAATAGTTCATAAAAGATGAATCTCAACATAATGTAAAAGAATCTGGTTCAATTGAATGAGTTAACGAGGTAGTCCCAAGTGTTTTTAGGATCAACGTATTCACTTGGGATTCAAAATCTCAAAAGTGTCTCTTTGCCATACTACAATATAGTGGCATATGCCTATTTTCTCTTTGCACATTCGCTCTTTTTCTTCTTTTCTTTTTTTCTTTTCTTTTTTCTTTTCTTTTGCATAGATGCTCACACTTTTGTTTTAAGTGTCGTGCAAAGGAGCTAGCCGTATATTCCACTTCATCTAGGAATCCAAAGTTTCAACGATCTTAATTATCAAATTCCAACTATATATGAAGCATTCTTATGACTTGAGATTCTACCCTACTCGCCGATCGATCGACCGATCGCCACCGGTCGCATGACTGCCATCAGTGGGATCTTACAGATCCTGCCCAGCAGTTACATCCCGGCATCACGCCCGGTCACCCATGCCGCGGTGATGCCGGTCGGCTCCATCAACCTCTTCGTCAGCTTCACCGGCGTGATTGACCCAGCCGCGACAGTGATCGTTGGCGGATTGCCGCCACACCGCGACCTGCTTTCGGAGGAGCAGGTCCGTTTCATCAGGAGCCTCGTCACCAAGTACGACTCGGCCACCAGCGACGTGGTCGAGACTAACGTCGCCACCAAAAACGACGCCCTGAACGACGACGCCGACTCCGCGACCCCTGCATCGGTCGGCGGATCTATCACCGCCGTGTCACGGGAGGACTCCATCACGCGAGTCTCCAACCCCGAGGATTTCGAGGACCCCTCCATCCTGGCGATCTTCGACTCCGACTCCGGCTCGGAATCCCCTGAGGATTTTCGCGCCTGATCCAATCGCTTTAACGCGATCTACATGGCGGGTAGCATGGCCGCCCCGCCAGATCCGTTCTCCACGCTGACCCCGCCGACCACGACAGCCACAGAGGTGGAGGAAGCCCGCCTGCGGCTCGCGGAGGCGCAACGCAACAAACTCGCCGAGCACGAGAAATACCGCCTCGAGCGAGAGACGGCGCGGGAGCTATAGCTCTACCATCAGCGCCGCATCAGGACCCGCCTGAACCCCGATGTTCAGGGACGCGTCCTGAATTTCAACAACGAGGGCAACCCCACGCGCGCCATCGAGCGCGAATACTGCGAGAACGCGCTGCCAGATTGGAGCAACCCCGCAAGACCACCACCTGGAGCGTCGGTGACTGGGGCTCCTCCACCACCCATGGGCCGCGCGCCCCCACCAGACCAACCGCGGATCATCATCTCGCCTCAAGCCCGTGACGCCAACGGGCTACCACTATACTCTACCCCGATGGACAACGTTGTCGCGGCTGATGCCGCGATCGCCAACCTCGATGTCCAGGGCGACAACGCGCTACAGATCCAGTATGCCAAGGCCCTACTCGCCAGGGCCGTCGAGCAACAAGCCACGGGAGTCGACCCGTGGGGGCGAATGTACTCCCGCTCTTCGGCAAGCAGGGCGGCATCAAGCGGCCACCCCACCGTGGCCAACGCATTAGTTTACCCACCACCCCAGCCCCTGGCAAATCAACCACGGGCCGCCAATCCTGCGCTGACAACCAACGAGCCGCGACCGGCAAACAACACGGTCGTCGCCAACGGGCAATCCATCGACGCCTGAACGAACATCATCAACAACCAGACATGGCGGTCGCGCTAGCCCTACGACCTGCGACACACCCTCACCAACCGCGGCGAACCGGAGCCAAGAGGCTCGCTCAGCCGAGTCGGGCCGGAATGCTTTGGACCAATGATTCGCGGGGAAAAATACCCCGCCAACTTCAAGGCCCCTAAGTAGATCGAGAAGTACGACCCAACGTACGACCCTGCCGTCTGGTTGGACACATACCTCATGGCAATGGGGATCGCAGGCCACAACGACCTGCTCGCCGCTCGCTACCTCCCCCTGATGATGGAGGGTGAGACCCGGCAGTGGATCAACACTCTCCCTCCCGACAGCATTGATTCCTGGGAAGAAATGCGGGACGCCTTCGTCAGGCACTTCGAGGGCTCCTACACCCGCGCCACCACCATAGAAGACCTGGAGCGATGCATCCAGGGACAACGCGAGTCGACACGCTGGTGGATCCAAAGGTGGCAAGAACTGTGGATAAACGCCTCCGGCATCCACCCAGACACGACGATACACTGCTTCAAAAACGCGTGCCGGTACGAACCCCTGGTCGCCAAGATCAAGAGGGTCTACCGGACGCTCGATAACATCCCCGACCTCCTCGAGATCGCCAAACGCTACGCGGAGGAGGACCCCAACCAAGACTCCGACGACGAGTCGGGAGGAAGACGTCGCACTAGCATCCACGGCAGTGGGCGCCTACGCGACATGCGCTACAGCAACACCTGCATCACTGGCAAGCGCCGGACAGACGGGCGAGTCGATTTCGTCACCAACGCTGGCTACGGCCAGCACGACTCCAAGAACTACCGCCGTGACAGAGGAAACTACCGCGACAGCGGGAACTACCGCGGCAACAGTGCGGCGAGACCGAAATTCGACCCCGCCGCCCTACTCAATCAGCCCTGCATCTACCATAGCAGGGAGGGAAAACCCGCCACCCACACTACCGCCGATTGCCACTCTCTCAAAGAGATTGAGAAGGCGAGATGTGCAAGGGAGGACCCCAACAACAACCCACCTCGGGAGAACGGGAACGGCGGCGGTTTCGGAACCGTCGTCGGGTCGCTACATACCTTCATCGGGCTCGGCACCAAGCGTGAGAAGAAGGTACTTGCCCGCGCAGTCGCCGTCAGTGCGGTGACGCAAGTCGACATCCCCCGCTTCCTACACTGGTCCGAGTAGAGCATCACCTGGAGTCGCCAGGACCACGCGCCAAGAATCGAGTACCCAGGGCGAGTCGCACTGGTAGTCAGACCAAAGGTGGCCGACTACTGGCTGCCCAAGACGTTGATGGATGGTGGGAGCTCCATCAATATCTTGTACCTCGACACGTTCAAAAGGCTCCAGCTCCTAGAAACAGCCATCGAGCCAACACTGACGACCTTCCACGGTATCGTCCCCGTTCGGAAGGCGTACCCAATCGGGAAAGTGACGCTGACAGTCACCTTTGGCACTCCGGCAAACTATCGCACGGAGAGGATCGTCTTCGAGCTGGTGAACTTCCGCAGCCCCTACCACTGCGTCCTGGGCCGCCAGGCATTCGCAAAGTTCATGGCGACCCCACACTACGCCTATAACATGATGAAGCTTCCCGGGCCAAGTGGCATCATCACCGTCCACGGCGACCCCAACATGGCCGTGGAATGCGAGGAAAAAGGCGCCGAGCTTGCCGACGCTGTCATCACCGTGGAGACCGACCACGCGGAGGAGCTCGCGAAATATGCGGGTAACATTAACAAGGACGATCCCACCATCCTGAAGAAACTGATCGCCGCGAACTCCACGTTCGAGGCGACCACGCACACCCGCACCGTCGAGCTCGTCCCAGGCGACTCCAGCCAGACGGTCACCATCGGGGCGCACATGAGCCCCACATAGGAAAGCGCGCTCATCGGGTTCCTCCGTGAGAACCGCGACATCTTCGCATGGAAGCCATCTGACATCCCAGGTGTCCCGAGGGAACTCGCTGAGCACAAACTTAATGCCGACCCCAAAGTGCGACCAGTAAAGCAGTCGCTACGGCCCTTCAATGAAGAGCGCCGCCGAGCAATCGCCGAGGAAGTCTAGCGCCTGTTAGCTGCAGGCTACATCCGGCCAATCAAATACTCCAAGTGGTTGGGAAACCCAGTCCTGGTTCTCAAAAAGAACAACACCTGGAGAATGTGTATAGACTACACCAACCTCAACAGCGCCTGCCCGAAGGAGGAGTTCGTCCTACCGCGCATCAATCAGATCATCGACTCGACCGTGGGATCAGAGTCGCTGTGTTTTCTCGACGCCTACTCTGGTTATAACCAGATCAAGATGGCGGTCGAAGACGAGGAGAATACGGTGTTCCTCACGCCATTCGGCGCATTCTGCTACATGGCCATGACGTTTGGCCTCAAGAACGCAGGCGCCACATACCAGAGGTGCATGCAGGAGTGTCTAGTGAGCCAAATTGGCCGCAACATTCACGTCTACATCGACGATGTGGTGGTAAAATCCACCCGCCAGGACAATCTGCTCGCCGATCTAGCTGAAACCTTCGCAAACCCGTGGAGGTACAACATCAAGCTGAACCCTGGAAAATGCACGTTCGGTGTACCCACCGGATATCTTCTGGGATACGTAGTCTCCAAGCGAGGCATTGAAGCCAACCCCACCAAGATCGACACCATCGCGCGACTCGGGAAACCCGAGTGCCTGCGCGACGTCCAAAACTTGGCAGGGCGAGTCGCGGCTCTCAGTCGCTTCATCCCTCGACTAGGCGAGAAGGCAATGCCCCTCTACCGCCTGATGCGAAAGCACCCAACGTTCCAATGGGACGCGGAGGCCGACGACGCACTCAAAGCACTCAAAGAAGTGCTACTCGCGGCACCACTACTCGCTGCGCCACTTGACAAAGAGCCAATGCTCGTTTATGTCGCGGCCTCTAATCGAGTCGTTAGTGTCGTGATGGTCGTCAAACGACCGGAAGAGGGCAAGGAGCGCCCCATACAACGTCCCATATACTACAATAGCGAAGTCCTAACGGACTCACGACAGCGCTACCCGCAATACCAAAAACTGGTGTACACGGTATTCCGAGCACATCGGCGGATCCCACACTAGTTCCAGGAGCACCCAATCACGGTGGTCTCCTCCGCGCCCCTGCAGGACATCATACGCAATCGCAAGGCAGCCGGGCGAGTCGCCAAGTGGGCCGTCGAGATCGGCGTCCACAACATCAAGTACGAGCCCCGAAAAGTGATCAAGTCACAAGCCCTGGCTTATTTTCTCGCAGACTAGGAAGAAGCACAGCAGCCAGAGAAGCTCCCATACCTCCACTACTGGTCGCTCCACTTCGATGGCTCCAAGAACGCCGACGGCGCAGGGGCTGGGGTCATACTGACCTCCCCCAAAGGAGATAAGCTTCGCTACGTGCTCCGCCTCAACTTCAAGCCCTGCAGCAACAACATGGCGGAATACGAGGCCCTCCTCCACAGCATGAGAGCTGCCAAGGAGATGAACATCAACCGCCTACAATGCTATGGCGACTCCGACCTAGTCGCCGACCAAGTGGCCGGGACGTGCGACACTGTCTCTACAACAATGATAGCGTACCGCCAAGCCGTCGACCAGTTGGGAGGATACTTCGATGGCTACTCCATCGAGTGGATCGACATGTGTAAAAATGAGGAGGCAGACGCCCTTTCCCGCATCGGATCGACTCGATAGACGCCACCAGTAGGCGTCTTCCTCGACATCATCCACAAACCCTCAGTCAGCCCACCAAAGGAGATTGACGTCGGGACCCCACTGCAACCAGAACCGGCCTTAGTCGCCATGATTGTGGAACCCAGCGACTGGACAGCGTCATACGTCGCCTTCCTGGAACACAAACTCCTACCGAGAAACGAGACAGAGGCACGAATGATCGTGCACTGCTGCAAATCCTACGTCATCATCAACAGCGAGCTCCATAAACGCAGCGTGACCGGCGTGTTCCAGCGCTGTGTACAGCCAGAAGAAGGCCGCAAGATCCTCCAAGACATTCACGCCGGCGACTGCGGCCATCATGCCGGTGCCAAGTCGCTAGTCGCCAAGGCCATGTGGCACGGTTTCTACTAGCCCACCGCACACGCCGACGCCACCAACATCGCCCAACGATGTGTCGGGTGCTAGAAGTACGCCAACCAGACGCACCTCCCTGGTTCGGCGCTCAAGACAATCCCCATCACGTGGCCATTCGCTGTATGGGGCATGGACATGGTAGGCCCATTCAAGAAGGCCCCGTATGGGTTCACTCACCTCTTGGTTGTAGTCGACAAGTTCACCAAATGGGTCGAAGCCAAGCTGATCAAAAAGTGCGACGGCAAGACGGCAACCAAGTTCCTCCGCGAACTCATCTACCGGTACGGCTACCCGCACAGCATCATAACAGACAACGGCACCAACTTCGCCAAGGGGGCCATGGCGGAATTCTATGAGGAGCATGACATCCGACTTGACCTTGCATCAGTCGCCCACCCGGAATCAAATGGCCAAGCAGAACGAGCCAACTAGAGCGTCCTCCACGGGCTCAAGCCGCGACTACAGGTGCCCCTCGAGCACACCCCAGGATGCTGGGTCGACGAGCTCCCCTCTATGATATGGGGGATTCGCACCTCCGTCAACCGATCAACCGGGTTCACACCTTTCTTCATGGTGTATGGTGCCGAGGCCGTAATGCCAACAGACATGGAGCACGACTCACCTCGAGTCGCCAACTACGTCGAGGCGGCCAACAAGATCGCTCGCCAAGACAGCATCGATCAACTCGACGAGGCACGCGACCTGGCTCGCTCCCGCACCACCATATACTAGCAAGGACTCCGCCGTTATCACAGCCACTGACTGTGAACTCGCACCTTCCAGGAAGGCGACCTGGTCCTACGACTGGTCCAAGACAAAAAGGGTATGCACAAGCTCTCCCCTCCATGGGAGGGGCCATTCCCCATAGGCCGAGTCCTTGGCAACGACGCCTACTACCTCATCGACATACGGGGCGATGGCCAACTGGAGGTCGGGAGGCCATGGAATGTAAACCTCCTCAGAAAGTTCTATACTTAGAACCTCACACTGTACTCCATCGAAATATATAACGAAATTCATTCGGATCGCACAAATTGTGCCCACTCGCCATAATCTTGTGCCACTCACACTCGTACATACCAGCAATATGCTACTTACAGAAGTCAACCCCTGGTCGAGCGACCGGCACGGCAAAGTAGTGCGGCACAAGGGCACCGGAAATATTCGGGCCTTGGGTCGTCCACGAAAAATGCCAACTCGGAGCCGCCATTGGAGTCGCCTAGCCCGACTGGCCCGCCGGGCCAAGACATCCGATATACGCTTCCCACATCGCTCTGTCCCTCCCACCCTCGCGCAAAGCGACTCGAACGGTTAAGTACCACGCACGGGGACTCCGCAAAACGGGAACCCCCACGCGGCTTGGGAACACACCAAGTAAGAGAGTTGCCTAGGACTCGCCGAGCGACTGGCCCTCCGGGCCAGGGAAGGAGACGCGTTACAAACAACGCATTCACAACCTGCAACAGGATCACAACCAATACGGTCGAGCACCACGCTCGGGGACTCGCTCATAAGCCAACTCTACTCGCGCTCGAGGACTCGCCACTCAAAAGTAAACAAAACAACGAGTTATACCCCATTAAAAGGCGGACGCGCCCGGGGACTCGCTCAACCAAAACAATGCGTAAGCAAAAAACACGACGTACACTACTCATCAAAACACGAGTCGATCGACCCCCCTTGGCATATATTGCAAAAATATCCTACAGCATTCGCCACTCGGTATTTATCACAACTTGGAAAATTACATTGTCTATTCTACATGACCTGATGATGAAACAGCACCACCCCCCTTGACACGCACGAAAGGCTGCCACGGGTTCGTCGGGTATGTTGTCAGCGACTTCGACACCGACGACCGGAAGGGCTGCTCCGACTTCATGTCGCGGTACTCTGGCTCGGGGTCGCCAGGCGCCAACACCGTCTCCTGATATGGCAGCAGATCTCCCATCGCCAAGACACGATCGGTGTAAGGAGTGGCCTTTGCGGTCAGCTTCAACACTTCCGACATCTCCACCGTGCCGGTCGCCGACGGATAGCCACTCGTCACATCGTCAAGATCGAAGTCATCGGGGAAATGGGCGATACCCAAGCTCAACGTCGTGGTGGCCCCGCGTCTGAACGCCGAGCGCGTCATCCACTCCACAACGGCGGGTACCTCCTCCAAATAGCGCCATACCTCCGTCAACCCCCCAGGGATAACCTCGGTGGGAGACATGCCCTGGAGAGCTGCTTGGACGCACAACGCCGAGGCCGTGGCTGCATTCACCACGGCAGTCACGCACTGCGAGGCGCTGTACGTCTGCACAACCGGGTCACTTTGGCCTACCACAGCGGCAAAGTCAGGCGTCAGTGAAACTATGAAATCCCCATAGCAGGGACCAGACGAAAGGGCCAAGCAAAGACAAAGACTCACCAAGGAGTTTGCGGCAGTTTTCCTTGACGTGATTCTCCAGGGCAGTCTGCTCGTTATGCAGCCCCACGATTATGGAGTCCGTGGCCTTGCGTTCTTCTTCAGCCGCGGCGACGGCAGCCTTCGCCCGTTCCTCCGAAGAAATTGAGGCCACCTTAGCCTCCTCCAAGTCCTTGACTAGGGAGGCTACTCGCCCATTCGCCACGTCCAGTTCGGCGAGTGGGACATACCCCTCACGGGCCTTGGAGATCTCAGCCGGGAAACCATCTGTAAGTGAAGATATCAGAGTATTGCACACAACCAGCTCACACCAGGAAAAGAAGAACAAAGCCAAGCAGACACTCACCAATTGTCTCCTGAAGCCGCCGGTTCACCTCATGTGCTTCGCGCAAGTCACGCTCCAAGCGCTCTCGTGCAGCCTGCCGATCAGTCGACTCCAGTTGTAACCCCTGTGAACAAAGAACCCAACTAAGGATTGGAAGAAAAACAAAACCCAGTTCCCAGCCGCTGAAATTCAGCGACTAGGAACTCGGGGACTGGAGAAGGAAGAAAAACAAAACCCAGTTCCCAGCCGCTGAAATTCAGCGACTAGGAACTCGGGGTCTGGAGAAGGAAGAAAAACAAAACCCAGTTCCCAACCGTTGAAATTCAGCGACTAGGAACTCGGGGACTGGAGAAGGAAGAAAAACAAAACCCAGTTCCCAGCCGCTGAAATATAGCGACTAGGAACTCGGAGACTGGAGAAGGAAGGGAAAGAAAAACAATTCCTAGCCACTGAAATTCAATGACTAGGAATTCGGGGACTGGACATACCTGAATAGCAGCGCCGAGCATCTTGTGAAGTTCAGCGGTGTCAGTCGACGGGACCGTGAAGGAGGTGCGTCCGCGGCGGGACCCAATGTCCACATCCACGATTTTCGGACTTTGCGGAGATTGCGTGTCCGCAAGACCTGGAAACCCCTTCGCCATAAAACGAGGGAACGTCGCCGACGCCCTGGCAGGGGCGCTGGTCGCCGAGACCAGCGCCTCCGGCACGGACGCAGCCAGTGCTGGCTCTGATTGCGCCGCCGCCACCTCTTTGGCGACTGGCACAGCAGCTGGCTCCCCGGTGCTCCCCCTGGTCGCAGCATCGTCAGCGCCCCCCTTCTGCTTCTTCCCAGCTTCAGCGGCTGCAACATCTTCGGAGGCTTTCCTCTTCTTGGGCAGATCGCCCTCTCCCACGCCAGTGGCCGGTGGACTCTTAGCAACCAAAGGGCGACCAATCTTCTTAGCCCCCAACCTACACGATCCCCTCCAATCAGCACAACAACAACATGAAAGAAGTAAGGCAAATTGGGACGAGGAAGCTCAACTTACTTGGCGACTGGAAGGACACAAAGCCCGGTACTGATATGGGCGGGCTTGTCCAACTCGGGACCCAGCTTGCGGCTGAGCCCCCTCTCGAAGACGTCTGAAGCCCAGGAAACCGAGGGCTTCCTTGACGATGAAGCTGCAATCGCCGGGATCTCCGGATCCGACGCCGCTGCCTTCAATGGCTATGGCGACTTGGGCGGCACCGCCTCAGTTGCTTCTTGGCTTGGAACACTCGAGGTGGATGGTGCAATCGTCGCTAGGGGAACCTCTACCACCACCTCCGTGTCCTCGCCCTCCAACCCCTTCGTCGGGACTGCGTCCCTTGGGGCCTTGTGCGAGACTTCGGGGGATCCTTCATCGTCGGAGTCGTCATCCGACTCGAATACCACTGATGACCTGGCCGGTGATGCAGGCCTTTTTGCCGGCGACTTGGGTCGGCGTGGGGGCTTCGACGGCGTAGCAGTGCGCCGGGACGTTTGCTCCTGGGCGACCTCGTCGCCTTCTTCAAACTCGTCCAGGCTATGGCTCGCTTCAACCTCTTGCTGTTTCTGCATCTGGGTCTTGTGAGCCACAGGCGCTAGGGGAGGGACCTCTTCTTCTTCCCTGTCGATGTCGGAAGGATCCCCCTCGGAATCTTCCTCCAGTTCCTGGGGAACCTGTTCGTCAAGCGGAGGGAGCCAACCCTCCAATACCTGAAAAAGCTGAGAACCACCACGAGTCAAAACACACCAAGCGAGAAGACTGAAATTGAGATACGGATGCAGCGATTGGAAAGAGAACTTACTATGGGGGCTTCATTCTTCACAGGAGTATACGGGGCGACCCCGACCGCCGCGCCAGTGAACTCCGCGTCGGTAATCTTTTTCAGGGCAGCCTTGTAGTCCTCGGCCTCCCATGACTCCTTGCTGGTTTGGGATGGATCATGCTTCCCGCTGTATTCGTACATCCAGTGCGGTCGAGCCGCCAGCGGGACCAGGCGCCGCCCGAGTGAACAATTGTAGAGGTTGATCGGAACCAACCCCTATTCCTTCAGCTTCTGGATCTGATCCATTATTTCTGCGACGGCCATCCGCTGATCTTCAGGAAGCTTCTTCGGTGCCAACCGACAGGGCTCGCTCCTCTCGGAGATGAACTCAGGAAGAGATACCTCGCCGGAGGGAATGGCTTCCTTGACATAGAACCAGCTCTTCTTCCACTCGCTGGTGGCCTTCTTCGGTAGGAGGAGCTTGACGAAGTTGGCCTTCGGCTTCAACTGGAAGGTGACCCTGCCTGCGGCTAGCATCAAGCCACTGGACGCCTCGCGCCCGATGCGGCCGTGGAAGATCTCTAGCCATAGCGGAAAGTATGGCCTGCAGCCGAGGTAGCATTCGCAGAAGGCGACGAAGATCGCCAGCTGCTCGATGCTGTGTGGACCAAGATCGGAGGGCTTGATCGCATAGTACGCACAGAAGCGGCAGAAGAAGAGCGAGGTAGGGAACCCTAAGCCTCTCTCAAGATGACTGGTGAAGCAGATGAACTCGTCGGGTCACTGTTTCGGCTCGGTCTCGGAGGAGGGGGGAATCCGCCAATTCCCCTTGCGGAGCACCCCGGCGTCCTCGAAGGATCTAAGTTGGGCCGTGGTGCACTTGGATTTCCCCCATGAGCCCTTGGGAGGCGCCATCGAGTCAGAAGTGGAATCGCGCGACGCGGGGAGAGTAAGTCGGGAGGAAGCAGGAAGGAAGAGCAAATGAGGAAGAATGAAGAATGTGAAGAACGATTGCGAAGCTGGTCCATCACTCCCCTTATATGGGAAACGTCACCCGCCAAAATCGGGATAGCCGTTACTCATGGCAATTGCACTGTAGTTACCGTTGGAAATTCCAACGGATAGTTTGACCAGATTTGACGGTCCAACTCCTATTGGTCTACTTGCCACCCGCCAGTCTTTCCTCTCGTCGAAACGACGACTGGGCGGCAGTGATGCTCATTGAAGTGACGAGTGGAGCTATGGGGAAATTCTCCTCGGTTCTAATAAAGTCCATCGCCGACTCGACTGGACGCCCAATTTGGGCTCGCCTACTTCGAACGCCAAAAGGACGCCCGCGCCTGCATCAACGATGGCCTCGGGGACTACTGATGGGGATATGCCAAAGGGGGTATGCTCAGCGGGACATTCCGAGTGGGCCGAAATGCCTGCGAGTGCGCCTGTAGGACAGCGACTGGACTATGAAGGAAGGAAAGGCCCATCGACTGGCGACTGGAAGCCTAGAAGCGTAGCAGAAGCCCAGTCGGATTAGGTCAAAAGTCCCCGGATCCTTATCTTGTTCGGGGACAGCTTGTAAACCCTAGCGAGGTGCTTCATATATAAACCTCCCTAGGGTATCCTGGAACCTTACGTTTCATCATACACCCCCTCAAATCACTCGCTGCCTAGCCGCCGAGCTCGCCACCCCTGTAACTTGCTCTCTCATAATCTAATCTACCAGGAGTAGGTCTTTACCCTCCGGGGGGGCGAACCTGGGTAAACCCATGTGCATCCGCCCCCATCTCGTACCGCAGATGGCCGCCAACTCTTCCTCACGAAACACTCAATCGCTGCTTATGGCAGCGACTCCCGTGCTCATTTCCACGACATAAATATTCTCTTGGAAATGATTCATTAATAGGTATGGGGTCATTAATTATTCCCTCCATCCTAGAGAGATGATCTGCTACCGGATTATCCTTACCCCTCCTATCTACTATTTGCAAATCATATTCTTGTAGTAATAAAACCCACCTAATCAACCTGGGCTTAGCATCCTTTTTCACAAGTAGGTGACGCAAAGCTTGGTGATCCATATGAATTATTACCTTGGAATTAATTATATAAGATCTAAATTTGTCACAAGCAAAAATTATAGCTAGTAACTCTTTTTCTATAGTAGCATAATGTTTCTGAATCTTATTAAGAAGTCTACTAGCGTAATAAATAATATTTAAATTCTTTCCATCTCGTTGTCCCAACACAGCCCCTAAAGCATAATCACTAGCATCACACATAATTTCGAAAGGTTCATCCCACTTTGGAGGTTGCATGATAGGTGTTGAAACTAATTTATCTTTAAGGTTCTCAAAAGCTGCAAGGCATTCATGGTTTAATAGAATGTAGTTTCTTTATCAAGAAGATTGGTAAGGGGCATAACTACTTTTGCAAAATCTTTTATAAACCGCTTATAAATTCCTACATGTCCCAGAAACATTTTAAGCTTTTAATGTCCTGAGGTATTGGGAGATTTTCTATAGCATTTATATTAGTTTTATCTATTTCTATTCCCTTCTCCGAAACCTTGTGCCCGAAAATTTTACCTTCTTTTTCCATGAAACAGCATTGCTCCCAATTCAAACCCAAGTTTGATTGCCTGCATCTTTGCAAAACTCTAGTTAGATTGTAGAGACAATTATCAAAAGTTGTTCCACAAATGACAAAATCTTTTGTAGGACTTCCATAGTCTTCTCAACAAAATCATGAAAAAAATTAGAACACATTCCTGAAAAGTTGCTACTGCATTACATAAGCCAAATGGAATTAATCTATAAGCATATGTGCCATAAGGACAAGTAAAAGTTATTTTCTCTTGATCCTCCGGCTGTATGGAAATTTGAGAATATCCAGAATAACCATCAAGAAAACAAAAATAAGAATTATTACTAAGTCTTTCTAGAATCTTATCCATGAATGGTATAGGCTTATGATTCTTTTGTGTCTCACGATTTAGTTTCCTAAAATCAATGCACATACGATATCCTACAATTGGTTTCACAGGAACTAGCTCAACTTCCTCATTCATAGCAGCATCAAGACCACCTTGTCTTGGTATGTAATGAGCCGGGCTAACCCACTTACACTACAAGAAAAGTTTCCTTCTGTAACGAATTGGCCTGATGGTCGTTGTAGAAGGCGCGTCTTCTGCGACGAAATTCTCGATTCGACCGTGGCCGATGGAAAACTTTTTTTTCCGGTTTCGTGGCCCTCTACTACAACGGATCTGCCAGAAACATGGAGGAAGCTCGGCTGGCGCGTGGCAGAAGCAAGATTTTCATTTCCTCGCACAATGTTGACTCGCTGATGTCTTTTGAGGCGTGTGGGTCCCGGACGTCAGTGTCTCTAGCGGACCATACTTTTCTATTGCGCCTCCCTGATTTGAACTCGATAACGTAGCTCGAGGCTTTTGTCGTTTAGTCAGGCTGCTAGGTCCGACATGTCAGCCTCTCATTAGAAGGATCATGTGTATGATGGAATTTTTTTCCTTCGCTCGCGCTACCCTGTTCCGAAGTTGATAGCGCTGCTCGATGCATCTACCATCTAATCAACCTCCTGGGACCCACATGTCATCCTCTCATAAGAAGAAACGTGTGTATGGTGGAATTTTTTCCTTCGCTAGTGCTACCCCGTTCTGAGTTGATAGCATTGCTCGACGCATCTATCGTTTAACCAACCTCCTGAGCCACACATGTCATCCTCTCATTAGAAGAAACGTGTGTATGATGGATTTTTTTCCTTCGCTCGCGCTACCCTGTTCCGAACTTGATAGCGTTGTTCGATGCATCTACCGTTTAATCACGATGTTGGGCCCCACATGTCATCCTCTCATTAGAATAAACATGTGTATGATGGATTTTTACCCCACATGTCATCCTCTCATTAGAAGAAACATTAGAGGAAATAACTTCGAGCACTCACACCGGAGGATGTGAGTACCTTTTACCTTACCTCCCCGGCAACAACGCCAGAAAATAGGCGTTTGTCGTGGGAGGTCCTTCTTGTTTAATCCTCCGGTGTGAATACCTTCTACCTTACCTCCCCGGAAACGGCGCCAGAAAATAGCTTGATGTCTACACACTTCTATTCTTGTAGACAGTTGTTGGGCCTCCAAGTGCAGAGGTTTGTAGAACAGCAGCAAGTTTTCCCTTAAGTGGATCACCCAAGGTTTATCAAACTCAGGGAGGAAGTGGTCAAAGATATCCCCTCCCAATCAACCCTGCAATCAAGATACAAGAAGTCTCTTGTGTCCCAACACACCCAATACACTTGTCAGGTGTATAGGTGCACTAGTTCGGCGAAGAGATAGTGAAATACAACTGGTATAGATAATTATAAGTGGTAACGGTGATAGAAAATAACTTGATGGTTAGAAAGAGACTAAATGCAAACTGAAATAAAGATAGAAGCAAGCAAACATGTAATAGATCTAATAGCAAATGGTGTTTCAATGTTTATAAACAAGGCATAGGGATCATACTTTCGCTAGTGAACACTCTCATATAGATATCTTCTCTTTATGATACTACTCTTAACTACTCTTCGGTTGGACACTCTAATCCATGGTAGGGCTATAACAACACTCCTCAAAGTTCGCTTTCCCCATCTAGATAACCCCACACTGTCACCTTGAGCACTAGATGGTTCCAACAAACACCACAATTTGATAGAAACATCCAACTCCAAATATAACTCATACCAAGTAATTGTAATCTCTAGCCTAAGTGCCACCATGGTGTGCACACTATCACTTTCACACACATGGGGAGAGTAGAGATCTATTAAAGCACTTGAGTAACAAGGTAGATCTATAGATTACAAGCTCATGATCTCAAGAAGATCATGCATAGAGAGAGATGAACACATAGCTAATGGTAGAACCCTTAGACTCGAGAGAGAACTACTCCCTCCTCATCATGGGAATCAGCAATGGTGATGGAGATGGTGGTGGAGATCGACGGAGATGGCTCCACGGGCACTTCCCCGTCCCGGCAGGGTGCCAGAACAGAGACTTTCTGTCCCCCGAATCTCCCCTTCGGTGGTGGTGGGCGCAGCGGAACTTTTCGTGGATTCATGATTGACCCTTTAGGGTTTATGCATCGGGAGGCTTCTTATAGGCGAAGAGGCAAGGTCGGTGGGCGGCCAGGGGGACCACACCACCTGGTGGCGCGACTAGGGCTAGCCCGCGCCACCACATGGTGTGACCACCTTGTGGCCCCTCTCTGTCTCGTCTTCTTACTCCGTGAGTCTTCTGGTAAAATATCGACTTTGGCTTTTGTCCGGTCCAATTCCGAGAATATTGATTTTCTGACTTTCCTGGAACCAAAAACAGCAGAAAACAGGCAACTGGCACTTTGTCTCTTGTTAATAGGTTAGTCCAAGAAATCATAAGAAAAGTACTCCAAAGTGTGGACAAAACATAAGAAAGTAGATAAAACCAAGCATGGAACATCAAAAATTATAGATACATTTGCAATGTATCAACATCCCCAAGCTTAACTCCTGCTCGTCCTCGAGTAGGTAAGTGATAAAAAGAAAAAATAATTTTTGAGGTGACATGCACCATCATAAACTTGATCAAAGTATTTGTAAAACGTTCAAAGCTGGGATCATAGTACTTCAATCATAACATGAAAGACAAAGATCTAGCAATAAGACAAAAAACTATGTTGCAACATGAAAAGGCACAAACAAAAGATTCATGAATAACAATGCTTTGCAAGATGTTTGTTTGTTTGTTTCACATAAAGAAAACATGACATAGTAGTATTCAGCTTGTCCCTCATAGAGTAGCAAATATAAATGCATAGGACACCTTCAAAGTTCATAAGAGTGACTAGATACAAATAGTTTAAAACAAGCAATATCAAAGCTATGCATCAATCAACTAGTTTTGGGACAATGCACATAGAACTAAGAATGGCCACTATGCTCTCAAAGTAGGTGCATAAACATAGACGATGGAGACTCAATATAATGGTGGAAGAAAGGCCTTCATAGAAGGAAGTAGGGATTCAAGTCTCATAAAGAGCTTCCAAAAATTATGGTACTTATTAGCTTTCAGCTCTCATTGCCCCTATCATAAGCATCTTGAAGTGATTAAGGTTAAAGTGAACAAACTATGGTCTATATGCTTGTGAAGTATAAGTTAGAAATCTCATGCCCCTTGAATACGAGGGCCGCTCCTCATGCTACTCAAGTTTAGTCACCGGTAAGTTCTTGTCATCGTAAGTACATGTGTATCATAGAGAACCGCCAACGGGGTACCCCTTGCCCGATGATACGGAAGAATCCCCATATCAAAATGTAAAGGCAAGCAGGCAACGAGCATCTCAACAATCTTCTTATTTACCATGGGAATATGGTGTTTTTTTCTCTCTTTCATCTTTTCATAATCTCTTTTTTTTCTCTTTTTCTTTTTTCTCAATATAGGACTCTTTTTTTATAAGAAGAATGCTTCATAGACAGCTCATTATGGTTACGCTGCAGGTTTCCACCATGTCAGCATGGATTAGACCAGCGGCCCAGGCATTTCTCTAACACACATACATAACTCATTGGCCTTACAAGCTCCCCTTTCATTTCACACCGACGACATCCATAGACAAAAGAGCATGATATCAACTAGGTACAAAGTACCAGTGCAATGTTGAAAGCGTTCCCCATGACAGCATGGTTTTGCTAATCCCCAACAAATAAGTGCAAGCATATACAGCATAGACGACACAATGGTTCAAGATTATTAAGGGCAAGAAAAGTAAAGTGTACCATCAAGTTCGTGAGAGCTTTAATCACTAGTTTTCTCATAACAAGTTTAATTTGGAAGGTAGACAAAAACATGAATATACTTGGAATAGCATAAGCTAGTAGGTAGGTATGGTGGACTCTTTGGAATAACTTGGTTTAGGGAGTTGGATGCATGAGTGGAACTCATACTTGGTTGTGGAGGCTAGCAAAAGACTAGGAGCGACAAACTAAGAGAACAATAATGGCAATAATCATGCAGAGCGACAAAACATCATTGATCAAAGCATAAAGTGATACTACAAGTTGAAAACTAAAGGATCATAAAGGCTATGGTGACTTGAGATAGTCATAGCATGGTGTGAGCATGCACCATGTCAACCCAAATAAAGCATCAAAGGAGAATACCACAATAGTATGCTTTAATATGCTAAAACAACGCATGATTCATCCAAGGCACATTAAGCAATCTCAATTGTTTATAACAAGTCATGCTACAACAAAGAACACTAAGCATAAAGCCAAAACAATATCAAGCATGTCATGACAAAGCATAGGTCACAGTCAAAAACAAACTCTATTTACCACTTAAGCATGGACTTTCCTATTCTTTTCCAAACCAAACTAAACTATTTGAAAACCAATGTATGAAAGAGGGGGTCCAACCAATTTATTAAGGAAACTAAGCAAACCAACAAAACGAAAAACCAAAACGAAAATGAAAAAGAAGACGCTCCAAGAACAACACACCTGTGCATGAAACAATAAAAATGAAGCGTTTGAAAGAAACCTGGGATTTTTATTGATGAAGAGGGGGATGCCATGGGCATCCCCAAGCTTTGACGCTTGTACTTCTTGGATATTTCTTGGGGTGACATGTGTGGTATCCCCAAGATTGAGCTTTAGTCCATCCTTCATCTCATTACTCATTCCTTCCATACACCTAAAATTTTTCCTTCATACAAAACTTCACACAATCTTTATCAGCAACATTAGTGCACTCAAGATAATAAGTCTTTTAGGTTCAGTTCTAAAACCAATAAAACTTCCATTAAAACACAAGCTACTGTAGCACTTTCCTCAAAAAGCTCAATTCCCCAAAAGAACTAAAAAAGGAACCAACAAGAAGCAAATGCAAATAACGGCAGAAATTTGTCAAAACAGACCAGTAGGTAAAGACGAATTTTTTCGAAGACCTTCTGTTGCTCAAATCGAAAAGTGTTGAACAAACTAAAGTTAGATAACAACCTGGGCATAAGAACAAAAATTCACGCCTCAAACGGACGTACAGATATTTTACACGAATTTTTACGGTGAAGCACAGAAATCTGTTTCGGGACAGCAACTTTCCCAATCATTACTTCTCTCTCATTAGAGGTTACTCTTGGCACGAAAAAGCAAATAAAAATGATAAGGAGCGGTTATTACTGAAGTAATAACTTTCAAGACTCATCTAAAACTTTTGGGTTATCTCCCAAATAGGTACTTTTCTTTAACACCTTTAAGTTAGGCATGATAGTTTGAGAAGATGCTCACATAAGAAATATGAATTTAAGTAAAAGAGAGCATCAAGAAGCAAATTCAAAGCACATTTAAGTCTAACCCACTTCCTATGCATAGGAATCTTGTAAAGAAATAATTCATGAAAGCACAAAGCAACAAGCATAGGAAAGCAAAACAAGTGCAACATCAAGACTTTCAACATAAAGAGGGGAAACTTAATATTGTTGAGACACATAAAACCATGTTTCCCTCTCTCATAATAACTTTCACTAGCATCATGAATAAAATTAACACTATAACTATCACAAGAAACATTCTTATCATGAGCCACATGCATAAAATAATTAATACTACCCACATAAACATAGTCATTCTTATTAATTGTAGTGGGGGCAAATTTAACAAAATAGCTATCATTATTATTCTCATCACCATAATCATCAAATATAGGAGGCATATTGTAATCATAATTAACTAGGACAGTGGCCCGCGCATACGCGCAGGCAACTTCTTAATGGTGTATTAAAATCTCTTATATAAAGCTGTATGGTGCATGTAAGAATTCAATAAAATGCCGACATGAAAAAATTAGGGTGTCATTTCCACATTAGTGATCTTTCTTTTACTATGGTTTTTGTACATAAACCATTATAACTTGATAATATAAGACTAATTATAATTTTTTTGAATTTCTGTATCACAATGTATATCCAAGAGACTACTACTAACTTGATATTATTATTTGATTTTCCACATGTTATATATATGGTTTTTCAAATCTTCTGGATAACATATATTATTTTTCTAGTAGATAGTTTGTACTCCCTCCATCCCAAAATGTAAGGTGCCTAAGCTTTAATCAAAAGTCAACTTATTTTAAGTTTGACCAAATTTATATATAAAAATATAAACATTCATAATACTAAATCAATATCAATAGATTCACCAGAAAGTATAGTTTCTTAAAATATCAATTTGATATTATAGATATTCATATTTTTCGTATAAACTTGGTCAAACTTAGAAGATGTTGACTTTTAACTAAAACTTAGGCACCTTACATTTTGGGACGGAGGGACTATTTTTTTCACTCGCATTTGCAACTGAAGTATATGCATCTAATGTGTATCATGCATTATCTTAGTTTGTGATTAAGCGTGTTGCTAGCCCTATTGCTCACCTAGTTAATAGTTTGTATTTTCCCCTCGCATTTGTGACGGAAGTATATGTCCAATGTTTATCGTGCAATAGCATATTTTGCGATTTAGTGTGTTGGTGGAAAATAAACAATAATATATCTTTCTTTCATCCTCTTCCCTCTCACACGTACCCATTTTTTCTTCACTCTCCTTCTTTACCCACATATGGTCGCAAATCTGGTGACCTCCGGTTTAAAAAATCCACCAAAATTAAAACGCTGCATTTCTCCGTCACCTACGGCTACCGCCTACCAATGGGTCATTAGATACTGTTATTGGAGGACCACAGCAGACATTATACCTAAGTAGGGCCACTCCCATCAGCATCAAGGGAAGTAATCATGTTTAATGATATTAGCACATTATTGTTAACTAACTACATCATATCGTGATGCATGTTTCTGATACATTTGTGAACTTCTAGGATGTATTCATCATGCTATGTAGTGCATAAATAACCTTGTAAGCATAAATAATTTATTTATTTAAATTGAAAAATAATGTAGCAAATACAAAAAATCATCGTGTCCATATTTTTTGAAAGGCTAGATATTACCCCTATCTTTTGTTGATTATCATAGCAAAGCCCACGGAAGTAGGATATTGTATTCTTTTTTAGAAGGAACAACCACCCAAATTATTTTGGTGACATGCTTATTATTCTTGGAATATATACCATTCATCTAACAACAGTATAAACCATGTATGCCAGATTTCTGAACCAACTAACTCTTAAATCAACAAAGCAGATAGTACAACTGAGACTGAGTAGTCAGACTGGGTAGAGGACAGATAATTTCGGTATGTGCTTTTCCCGATGTTAGAAAAATGTAAAAGACTATTGTTTTACATTTAGGACTAATATATTCAATCAGACTGTTCACTACATGAAATAAATAATTGGTAAACCTCATTGTTATGCCATGCTTCAATTATCTTAGAACTTTTGAACTGCTTTCCTTTCGTCCAATGGGCTACTGCTTTGCTTGTCTCTTGAGAGGGAAGAGATATATCTGAATAACTTACTATTTGTCCAAATTGATAAATAATATAATCAGATTGTCGAGATAAGCTATAAGGACAACAACCGAATTGTATGTGGTAGTACAATAAAACATTGACAAAAATTTGCTCTCCTTTTGTTGTCTTTTTCCTGGCTATGCAGGAGAGCTTACTTCCCTATTTTGATCAATCAATGGAAAATGAATGCAATAGGTATATGTCAGGCCTCTCATTAAGAACTACAAGTTTGTAACTCATTATCAATTGAGAATCCAAGTATTAGAGTGTTTTCACTTCTCAATCTATCAATAGAATGATTAGTTTGAAATAATCAATGCATAAAATAATCAAAATAATGTATAAGAACGAATCCTCATGAAAATCACCCGTAGCTGGGAGGAGAGGATACCTAGAGTTCACCAGAGATGTTCATGTGGAAAACGATGGATTGATGCTAGCACCATAGGCAGATACCTCACAACGATCGAAGGCCTACTTGATCTGGTCTTGCTGTCAGGGTATCCATTATAAAATAAATATATGAAAATGGCATGAAACTAATTATCATGATGCAATAGTGTCTAAAATTTCAACTTGGCAATCATTGGATATGTTACTGATGCAGTCATGTCTAGAGACGTGCTTGACAATGATTTGCAGTTCCATCAAATTTATGAATAGAGGCGTGTAGGTGGCTAGCTAGAGTAAAAATCAAAAAGGTCGGCGGCGGCTGACCTGATAGCTGCATGGAGATCGTGGTTTTGATATTATTTTCGAGGGTTGCAAGCGAGATTGTCTTAGGGTCAGATGCATCCATGTGACATTTGTGGGTAATATTTTTATAATTTCGATGCAATAACGGTTTGCTCAACATAAAATTAACCGCCATATTTTTTGCCTATGCACACGCGAAGATCAAGAAGTGTGTGAATTATAGAAAGAAAATTTAAAAAGTATATTAACGAAGATACAAGCCATGGAATAATTTCGTTGCATTTGGATTTGCATGCATTTTAAACAGTGTCTATGGTTTGAAGAGTGTGACATGCTCAAGGTGATTAATAAGGTGAGCTAATTTTTTCCTAGGACGAAATTGGTGACATAGATTCAATAAGTAGAATGGAAAATATAGAAGTACTTAATACTAATTTCCTCACTTGTCAAGTTAACTATCTTATTTATGGTTATAGCTAATGATGATGTATTGGCATGAACAAAGTCATACACGTCAATATTGCTGACCAACTAATTGTCGTGTCAATATGATACTTAATCTTTTTTCTTCTTCTAAAAGTACGGTATGTAACCTTAGGAAAAGATATCATATTATTGCATAGGTTAGACCTTATCTTTTATATTAATGTTTTTCGATCAATTCGGTAATGACGGACATGTCTATTTTTATCTGCGCGCTGTTCGCCATAGTGCGTCGACATCGATCTTGATTCCTCGCTCTCCTTTACATCGCGTTGACTCGCAGGCTAGAAGTAAGCTCACATCTACCGAGAAATGGAGACATAAAGAAATGACACAGCTACTCTAGTGAATTCTTTACTAATAAACGCACCGTGATCAGGTAATTAGCTCTAGGAGAGGGCAGTAACAAACTTTGATCCTAAAATAGCATGTTGCTTATTGTTTTTGCATAGGCGCATACGCATAGCCACGATGCTTCCATATCTCTTGGTATAAATTTCTTATGTAATGGTGAAAATTTCTACACATTGTATATTGTACTGTGTACAGGGACAGTAAAAAAAGATGCATATTATGTGACGGTACGTACCTAGCAACGGGTTGTCCTGGTGGCGCAAGTCTTCGATCCGAACTAGACAGAGACTGTCACTTTGTGACAAATCTTGGATCGATCATCCGGGCTGCATCTGGGCTTGTGCGTGTATGAGACTACCAAATTCAAATCTAAACCGCTGATTGCATGCACCCGAAGTAGGTCGGCCATCTGAGGGCACCGGGATGGCGGCAAAATTGGCAGCCTGCTCGAGATTGTAATTTTGAATTTCTTTGGATGGAAGTGTTCGTGACCATATTAGGTATACTCGTCTTGTTCTTCTGGAATCTCCATCATCTAGATCCCAGGTCCCAACATAATATATGTGACCCGTGCAAAAAAACATAATGTATGTGAATTTATTCAATGAACTATGAATTATTTGGCAGATAAAATAGGATTGAAATACACATGCATAGTTAAAAAAACACATTCTTTCTTGTACACCATCAAAACAACTTTGGGTGCATTCTTTCTTGTAGACCATTAAAAAACTATGTAATTGTTAAATCTTGGTACATCCTATGTACACCTATCTTGCTGAAACGAATTAAAAAAGCTATATGACAAAGTTGCCGATCTAATCTAACTATCAGCCACGCCCTACCTGTCTTCTAGTTGGTAGACACTTTCCGTAGATGGCTTGCCTGCTTTCCTATCAGATTGGAAGCTATGCGTGGATGACCCACAAAATCGCTTGAGAAAGCAGAAACTTGACGCCATAGGCGCATGGCATGCGAGGATCGGTATAGGGTTTGCCGGCCGCCTCACGGCCGTAGTTTTTTTTGTTAGATTGAAGGGTTCTGACCTAATTAGCTTTTAGGTAGATGTATAATATAGAAGGGTTACGTAAAAACTTACCAAGGGTAATGGTGGGTAATTTTTTTGAACTTACATGTCAATAAATTGTTTAAAAGATCCATCGGTTACCATGAGCTAGATAATTGAATCGATGGACGAATAACTCTGATTTTTGTGGGATTTTCTAGGCTATTTTTCTTTTTTCTGGTTAGCCCGTCATGTACTTTTAATATATAATAGATTTTCTCCTGAATAGTAGGTGGACTTAAAATATCATATCCATCATTGCAATCATCATATATTGGAGGCATAGCATCATCATATGCAATAGAATAATTATCTTCCCAAGTATGCTCATTTGTAAACATATCATCATTGGAAGGATCATGGATAGCACTAATAGTATAGCAATTATTAATATCATCATTTTCAGAATTGGTACCAACGAGATTTTCAATATCAAAGGTAGTGTGCTTTTCCAATCATGATCACTATTATAGGTAATAGGCATAGGAACATCATCGAGTTCAGACTCGTCAAAAACTATAATAGGAGCAACATGCTTAGGGGAAAATACCGTTTCCTCTCTTCTTTTACTCCTCATGTTCTTCTTTTTCTTCCTCTCTTTAGGAGGGAGAGGCTTGAAAGGAAGCTTCTCCATATACCCTGGTTTATTGTTAGAGACAATAGAAGAAACTTTGGAGGATTCTTTCTTTTTATTAATAAGATCAAAACACATATTAGTCCTGTCATATTTTGGTAAAATCTAATCTTCTATAATATTTTGTATGTAAGTATTTGTGTGACAATTATCAACACAATAAAGATGACAACCATGCATGATACTATTCATACCAAAAGCACTCATATCTACCAAAGAAGTTTTTCTTGTTAATTTTTCACACCCCAAAAATAATGTAAGTTCATCATGCTGATTAGGAGTGATCATGTCATCACAATACAACCTTGCAGTACTCATTGGATTAGAAGGGCTATTATTATGGCCTGAGCATTGAAAATTGAAATGACCCACTTCGAAGCAAAGTTCACAAATGAAAGGATAAAGGGCACAAACTTTTTTACCAAGATCATTTAAAGCCCTATACCATATTCTAGTTTTTTCATTCCTGTGGGTGATACAGTATTCTTCTTCAATTTGAGTATTCTCACAAGGTCTATGTATTCCACAAAAATTAACATGCTTATAAGAAATAGTACTTTCAGTGGTTTGAGCATGTTTATTGCTATCATTAATAACAATTTAATTTTCCATGCAAGTGTCTTTATAAGGCTCATGATACATGTCCCATTTTTCTTTAGGAGCATTAATATGAGAAGCAAAGGTTCTATAACAATCAACAAGAATTTGAGGATCAAGACCATATTTAGCACTAAGCTCTTGAAAATCAATAGTTTTAGCAAAAGACTTAATGTAATCATACTCATAGTTTATACCTGGTTCTTTACTTTTGTTGTTATCCCAATCTTCGGTATTGCTTTGAATTTTTTCAAGAAGATCACACTTAGCTTTGACCTCCTTACTTGTGAAGGATCCCTCTAAACAAGTATCTATATAGTCCTTGTAATGTCCTGAAAGCCTTGCATAAAAATTATTAATAACAATATTACTGGGGAGCTCATGAATGGGACATTTGAGCATTAGTGACTTCAATATCCCCCATGCTTGGGCAATACTTTCTCCATCATGAGGGTGAAAATTATAAATATAATTCCTATCTTTATGAATTTCATGAGGAGGATAAAATTTAGAGTAAAAGAGAGATTCAAGTTCCTTCCACTCCAAATGATGAGGATCATCTAGCAGCTCATACCACTCCCTTGTTTTGCCCTTAAGTGAAATAGGGAATAGCTTCCTCTTAACTTGGTTTATTGAAATACCTGCACACTTGAATAACCAGCATAATTCATGTATAAGGAGTAAATGATCACTAGGATGGACAGTTCCATCTCCAAAATAAGAGTTATTCATAACACGTTCAACAATTTTTATAGGTATTCTAAAAGGGATGCTTTTAGTATGTGGATTTAAAATATCACAAGTATTATTAGAATTACCACATATGGGAGATAAAGTATCATCAGAGCAAATTTTCTTCTTTAAAGCTGGGGAATTAAAAATATCATTTTCATAAAAACCAACTTCCCCAAACTTAGACGTTTCCATAGCATTAGTAACAAAGGTGTTCAAAAGATTCATACTAATAACATTGCTATTAGCATGCAAATAAAGTTCCATGTGTTTTTTAATTTTCTTTTCAGACAATTCATGTTCTATATTAGGAAAAATACTAAAAAGCTCTCTAATTTTTTTTTGTTTTCCATTAAGCCTAACTAGTGAAAACAAGAAACAAAAAGACAAAATTGTAGAATATAAAGGAAATAACTTCGAGCACTCACACCGGAGGATGTGAGTACCTTTTACCTTACCTCCCCGGCAACAGCGCCAAAAAATAGGCGTTTGCCATGGGAGGTTCTTCTTCTTTAATCCTCCGGTGTGAATACCTTCTACCTTACCTCCCCGGAAACGGCGCCAGAAAATAGCTTGATGTCTACGTAGTTCTATTCTTGTAGACAGTTGTTGGGCCTCCAAGTGCAGAGGTTTGTAGAACAGCAGCAAGTTTTCCCTTAAGTGGATCACCCAAGGTTTATCGAACTCAGGGAGGAAGTGGTCAAAGATATCCCCTCTCAAGCAACCCTGCAATCAAGATACAAGAAGCCTCTTCTGTCCCCAACACACCCAATACACTTGTCAGGTGTATAGGTGCACTAGTTCAGCAAAGAGATAGGGAAATACAAGTGGTATAGATAATTATAAGTGGTAATGGTGATAGAAAATAACTTGATGGTGTGAAAGATACTAAATGCAAACTGAAATAAAGATAGAAGCAAGCAAACATGTAGTAGATCTAATAGCAAACGGTGTTTCAATGTTTAGAAACAAGGTCTAGGGATCATCCTTTCGCTAGTGAACACTCTCATATAGATATCTTCTCTTTATGATACTACTCTTAACTACTCTCCGGTTGGACACTCTAATCCATGGTAGGGCTATAATAGCACTCCTCAAAGTTCGCTTTCCCCATCTAGATAACGCCACACTATCACCTTGAGCACTAGATGGTTCCATCAAATTCACAATTTCATAGAAATATCCAACTCCAAATATAACTCATAACAAGTAATTGTAATCTCTAGCCTAAGTGCAACCATGGTGTGCACGCTATCACTTTCACACACATGGGGAGAGCAGAGATCTATTAAAGCACTTGAGTATCAAGGTAGATCTATAGATTACAAGCTCATGATCTCAAGAAGATCATGCATAGAGAGAGATGAACACATAGCTACCAGTAGAACCCTTAGCCTCGAGAGAGAACTACTCTGTCCTCATCATGGGAATCAGCAATGGTGATGGATATGGTGGTGGAGATCGATGGAGATGGCTCCAGGGGCACTTCCCCGTCTCGGCAGGGTACCGGAACAGAGACTTTCTGTCCCCCGAATCTCCCCTTTGGTGGTGGCGGCGCAGCAGAACTTTTCGTGGATTTCTGATTGACCCTTTAGGGTTTATGCATCGGGAGGCTTCTTATAGGTGAAGTGGCAAGGTCAGTGGGTGGCCAGGGGGCCCACACCACCTGTTGGCGCGGCCAGGGCTAGCCCCCGCCACCGCATGGTGTGGCCACCCTATGGCCCCTCTCCGTCTCGTCTTCTGGCTCCGTGAGTCTTCCGGTGTCGTGGTGGTGTCATGGCAGATGCCATGTATAGGCTAAAGGTGGGGACTAATACTCGCTAGGAGAATCAAGGGAGTGATAGTGAAGTGATTCTCCACACAAGAGCTTGTATTGATTTGCTTCCAAGGTTACAAGTGCTCCTAGAGCTGTATTGGCGAGAGGAGGAAGTAAGGGCTCTTTTACTCTCACCCACAGATCACACCTGAAAACCCTAGCCCAAAACTGAATCGTAGAGAGCTCCCCCACAGAAGCCCTAGCCCCCCTTTTATAGAGGAGGCTTGGTTCCTGCCTAGGGCATACGTGGAATATGCCTCCTCCCAAAGTGGCAAACCGACCGGGGTGCTTTTTCCCCCTCGTCAGCTATGCTTTAGCTACGTGAGCCACGCCCCGCCCCTCGTCAGCTGACACGGGCGTCGTCACGCTTGTCGGCCATGCCCCGGTGGTCCAGTCCTTGCTCGCTTCGCTCAGGCAGTGCGTACCGGGGCTCCTTTTGACCAGCGAGATTCCTTCCTTCTTCTAGAAGGTTACTAAGACCCGGACGATGGTTCATCCGGCCACACCCTTTTCCTACATACAGGTTAGACATACACTTCTGACTTACCGCTTAAGTCGGATGAGACCTAGTTAGGCGAACGCCCCCAGGTCCGGATTACCCCGTGACTCGGCCTGCCTTGAGGTGACCCGGCCAGCATCTGCTTTGGCCTTGCCAAACCTCAGCTAACTCGGCCTTTATACCTCGGCATGACCCTACCCGGGGGTATCCCCCCAATATTAGTGCCTGAAGCTGGTGCGGTCTTTGCTGCCTTGGCCGCTAAGGCCACACCAGGTTCAATCTTGTGGCCCGGTCGTTATTGCCGAGTTACCTCTTTACCTCAGTTTGTATGGATTTACGTTCCCTTCGCACATTTCCATCCGGGTCTTGCTTCCTTCTCTCATACGCTAACCCATGTGAACAGTAATCATTGTGTTGTCTTATTTTAAGGGACGGTACAGTAATCGCCGCAGTAACCGTTAGTCATCACTGTGCGTGGGTCACGTCACGCATGCCCCCTTGTTTACCGCATCAGTGCGTCACGTCCCAGGATTCTTTCCGCCCTGAGGCCTTCTGTGTGGCTCCTTTCTGATTGGCCCGGACGGGTAATACACGGCCACAGCGTGTGGTCGGTCCACAGGGTGCGATCCCACTCGCCTCTCACGTGGGGGTTAAATAGCGGAGGCGTGCGTTCCTTAGGATTTTTCCCCTCTGCACACCTCTGCCTGCTGCTACTCTCCTTCGTCTTCCTCGCGGCTGCGCCGCCGCCAGTACTGCCAAAAAACAGCGTCGCCGCCGCACTTCTCCGTTTCACCTCTACGTCTCCATCACTGCGACGTCAATCTCCCGCTACGGGTCCTCGCCAATCCAAGCCGCTGTCCCCCGCCGCCTCCAGCGCCAGCAAGGGCTTCGAGGAGCGGATGACTGAAGAAGAGCTCGCCATTGCTGAGCAAGACATGGAGGAGGACGCCGACGCTGGGGACCGCGGCGCATGGGCCGGCTCCTGGGTCTGCCAGGACGATCTGGATTGGCTCTACCGGACCAGACGCCTCCCTGCCGGCGTCGCCGCTCGCCTCGCCTCCGCCGAGCTAGCTCCTTCGCCCAACCCCGGGGAGTTCGTTGTGTTCCTGTCTCATTTTTAGCGGGGCTTTGGACTCCCGGTGAGTGACTTCTTCCACGATTGGCTCAACACCTACCATCTCCAGCCGCACCATCTTCCGGCCAATTCCATTACTTCCCTCTCTGCTTTCGCCTCTACGATTGAGGGCTACACCGGATTATGGCCCACAAAGGAGCTGTGGATCCGGTTTTTCGCCCTTCGCCGCAACGTTATCCCCGACATTCACGCTGACCCGAAGGACAAGCAGCTCATGTAGTTCGGAGCAGCCTCCATCTCACCCCGGAGGATTTCTGTTTTCCCTCGGGTCATAGGGCTAGAATCCTGCAAAGGCTGGGCCTGGACGTTCTTTTATGTCCGGAACACAGGCACCGAAGATTTGATCCGGTTGCTTCCCTATACCCCAGGTCCGCCAAACCCGGATCTGTGGGACGCCGTTCCGAAGAAACCTACGGCCCTGGCCAACCAAGTGAGCAAGAGGTTCGCGGAGCTGAAGGAGCTCGGGTTGCGCAATGAGGATGCGATGATCACTTTCGTGTGCAACCGAATCTCCCCTCTCCAGAAGCGCACCCACAAGGTGTGCCATATGAGCTACGGCCGCGATCCCAACCGGACTTCATCTTTCGAGCTGAACAACGCGGAGATCTTCCGCCGGGTTAAGGCTCTTTTCACCACTCAGAAGGATTTCTCCCCTGATTGGACTTGGGGGATTGAGCACTTCTGCCGTGACCAGCTTCCTCCGATGGGGAATTTCATGTAGCAAACTTACCCCGGACCAGTTACTTGTCTATTATTGTTGCATTTTTGATTCGTCTGTTTATTCTTTTCCTCAGCTATTCCTTCAGCAAACGCTCGAGGACGGCACTGATCCGACCCTTAAGTGGGCACCGGACCGGGAGTCTTCGGACGTGGAGGAGCCAGACCAAGAGATGTTTCTCCCCATGACTGACGCCACGAAATGACCCACGGGTAACTTCTCTTCTGCCAGAGATTGGCCCAATGATAAAGATTACTCGGATATCGAGATAATTGAACCGTTTGAGGCTGTCCCCCTTTCTTTTGCTTTTCCGCCATCAGGTCACGCCGGTGGCCATATCCATGAGGATCCTCCTCTCGCCACGGGCGAGCCAGTTCCAGTGGCGCCGAAGAAAAAGCGCGCGGCCTCCTCAAGCTCTTCCTCCAGACCTTCCGAGCCCGCTAAAAGGCGAAAGAAGACCCCAGTACGAAGGGCTCGGAAACCCAGAGCAGCCGAAACCTCGGATGCGTAAGTCCTTCTTTCTTCTGTAACTCGTTCTTCCTTACCTCGTCGTAACTTTCCTTCTGACGTTACCTGATCTCACAGGGCTCCGGTGGAGGTCCCTCAGAGTGGGTCCAGTATCTCATCGCCTCTCCGGGCCAGCCCCCCGCCTCGTCGCGACGACGAGCCACGTCCGCTGAGCCCCATTCCGGAAAGCTCTGCGGCCGCTCCGGATCAACCTGGGGCGGGGGAAACTGGCCCAACCAGAACAACGGCAGCCACTACCTCGGCGCCGCCACAACCAGCAGCCTCCAAAGCTACTTCGACTCCAGCGTCTGTTCTAGTTCCAGCAGCCAAAACAGCACCAACTCCAGCCTCGTCAGCAGCACCAACCCCGGCAGCGAAAACATCAGCGCCAGCACCAAGTCCAGCAACGAAAGTAGCAGCGCCCAGTTCCTCTGCATCTTCCGAGTCCTCCCAACCTCGGCAGGGGAAAACCGCTGCTACGGCTTCTTCTTCCCAGCAAGCCAAGGGTAAGAAGACTCAAGACGTTACCAAGCCCAGCACTGCCGAGCCTGGGCAACGTACCCTTGAGTCCATGCTCCTCAAGAAAACACCAGCGGCAAAGGACGCGCCTGCCGAGCCAACTGAGTCTCAGCAGTTGGTTCTGCATACCAGCCCGGCCCTTGCCTTGGTGGAGAGGAAGGAAGCACACGCTAAGGGTTTGGTGACGCCACATATGCCCTCAGGCGAACGGTACCCCCCAAGCTTGATGGAGTTCTTCGTGAACTGGAACAAGGCCGAGGTAAACCAGGAGTCTGATCAAGTGAATATCGCCGCCAAGGCCATTAACCTCGCTGGACGGATGATGGAGGTACGCCGTTTCTCCTTCGTAAATTGTAGATAATAACCATTAGTCCCCGAGCCTCTGGGGGAGTAACTTGTTACTCGGCCGGATGCTCTTTTAAAGAACTAACGTAGCTCCATAATAACTTCGAACATGCACACACCTAGAGCTGGGTTAAGTTCCACTTGGCCCGGATTTTAGTACACTTCGAACATGCACACACCTAGAGCCGGGTTAAGTTCCACTTGGCCCGGATTTTAGTACACTTCGAATATGCACACACCTAGAGCCGGGTTAAGTTCCACTTGGCCCGGATTTTAGTACACTTCGAACATGCACACACCTAGAGCCGGGTTAAGTTCCACTTGGCCCGGATTTTAGTACACTTCGAATATGCACACACCTAGAGCCGGGTTAAGTTCCACTTGGCCCGGATTTTAGCACACTTCGAACATGCACACACCTGACTAAAGTTTCTGTATCCTCTTCAGGTGACCACTAACCGCCGAAGTGCCGAATTCCAGCGCTTGTTGGATACACATAAAAATCTTCGCATGAAACAGGCTGCACTCATCGCTGAGTATGAGAAAAGGGGTAAATTTCTTTCTTACTCCCTTCCTCATTTTGCTTCCACTTCACTTGCCGAATGAATCTGATTGTTCGGTTTCCGCAGCTGGGGTGGAAGCTGAAAACAAAATCATGCGAAAGAACTTGGAGCAGATCAAGGGTATGTCCTTCTTATCTGTTCCTACTGTGCTTCTCATCCTTTTACCTCCTTGGCTCGGCAAATATTCATACCTCGGCTCTGCCAGGCCAACACACGGTTTTAGCATTGCTTGAAGAAAGTGTGCATGCGCCTGACATGATGCTGCATTTTCTCGAACAAGCAGGACAACATCAAGCCGAGCTGAAGAAAAAGGATGATGAGCTCGTCCTCCTCCGGACCAAAGATGATGACATAGCCAAGCTCAAGGCTGAAATGGCTAAAATGAAGGTGCAACACCAAGCCGAGCTGAAAAGGGTTGGCCAGGACTTCACTGAGGAACGCGAGGGTCTCCAACTCCAAAGTGCTAAGGATCGCGAACTCCTCCAGGAAGCCGAGGTCAAACTTGGGTCGGCAAATGCTGGGCTCGAGCAGCTTCGGAAAAGGCGTGATGCTTGCATCAAGGAGCTGACCCGGATTCACAGTCATATCTCTCGTAACTTCTCTTCCTTTGTCCACCTTACTGCTCCGGGTTACGTCTCATGTCTTATTTTCTCAACTTTGTCCTTTGCCTTGTCTCCCAGGCCACTTTCCAGAGGGTACGGCCATTGCACGTGCTGCTGTTGCTAATTTCCGCCGAGAGAGAGGTACTCCGGTCACTGCTGAGGGTGAGTCCATTCCCTATGACACGGAGGACCTGTTGGTCAGCCTGTCATCTCGCGTGGAAATTATCAAGAACTACGGCCGGGACCTCCTCGATGTTTCAGTCCGGATCTTCCACGTCTTCTGGCCCGCCGATGACGCTCCGGAGAGAATCACGCATCTTGCTGAAAAGCTTTCAGAAGTTGAGACCCAGCTCGACCTCTGGCGAGAATCCGCTGGCCATGTTGCTGCCAATACCGTCCTTAACCACGTGTTGACGTGGTACGAAAAATAGACCTCAGCCTCCTCACACGGCTGTGCACCGGGTCCAAATGGACAGATGATCCGGAGTGGGTAGCTCGGCGCCAGGCTTGCGCCCACAGCCTCATTGAATATGCCCCCATTCATGAATGGACTGAGGGTCCGAGCTTCCTGGAAGCCGCAGGCGAAGATGACTCGGGTGAATCGGTGGAGGACACAACCTCGAATATCGAAGAGGGCGATGATGATGCCGAACTCCGTCCTGCTGCTCCTAAGTAAAAACACTTGAAAAATCGTGAGATCCCCGGTATGCCGGGTGGAATTGTATTCCAAATACATGAGATATTTTTCTACTGAGTACTTATGCCGGATTAACGTGGGCGTAGTCCCCAAGTTTCTTTTTCTTGTTCGTTCAATCTTTTGGCTTGGGTCGTGTCTACCTTGATTCGGTTTTACAACTTACGAATCCGAGCCTAAAAAATTGTCTTAACAATACTGGGAATTAGACTTAGATCGAAAATAAATACGGGATTAGTCCGGAAAATAAATGTCGGCTCGAATAAATTCTTTTCCTTAGTCGTTTTTCATGTGCTACGCAATTCCAAACTTGTTCTCTTGCTTGCCATGAAGCCAATTCTTGTTGGACAGCAGCAAGTCGAAGAGTTGGGTTTTTGGTGCTCACACACTACTAATCCGAGTTAAGTAAAATAACTTACTCCAGCTGATGCACAAATAACAAAAGACAACAAATATTATTAAGGCAGTCCCCGAGTTACTGCTCGAGGTGCCAACATTTTATTGATAAATTCATTGCCGACATACATACCGACATATGAGATAACCCGGATACATACACTTCTTTGCTAAGTGTAGAAAGGACGAAGGAGAGCTACATTCCATGGACGTTTAGATTCCTCGCCGGACCTGTCCGCCTTGTTCTTTTCCTGTGGCTTTGCATCTATAAGATAATAAGAATCATTGTGCAATGCTTTGCTCACGATGAATGGCCCTTCCCATGGGGGGATAGTTTATGCATTCCCGTAGTAAGCTGTACCAACCGGACCACCAGATCGCCTTCCCGGAAGACCCGGGGGCACACTTTCCGGCTATGATAGCGTCGGAGATTTTGCTGATATATGGCGGATCTGGACAATGCCAGTTCTCTCGCTTCTTCCAGCAGATCAACATCATTTTGCCGGGCTTCTTGCACTTCGGCTTCTGTGTATTGGGTGACTCTAGGCGAATCATGCTCTATGTCGGCTGGTAATACAGCTTCTGCCCCATATACTAGAAAAAACGGCGTATAGCCTGTTGATTGATTCAGAGTTGTTCTTAAACTCCACAGTACCGCTGGTAATTCTTCTATCCAGCACCCCGCTGATCTTTGTAGCGGCTCAATGAGCCAGGGTTTTATCCCGGATAATACTAATCCGTTGGATCTTTCCACTTACCCGTTCGATGCGGGGTGGGCTACCGAAGCTACGTCAAGTCGGATCCTCTTATCCCGGCAGAAACGAGCAAATGCTCCTTCCGCAAAATTTGTGCCATTATCAGTTATGATACTGTGTGGATAACCGTACCTCAAGATGATATCATTGAGGAACGTTACGGCCGTAGCTCCATCACATTTTATTATAGGCTTTACCTCGATCCACTTCGTAAACTTGTCCACCATCACCAAAATGTGAGTCATGTTTCCTCTTGCTGGTTTGAACGGGCCCACCATATCCAGGCACCATACGGCAAATGGCCAAGTGATTGGGATGGTCTTGAGTTCCAACATTGGCATATGCGTCTTTGTGGCGTACCTCTGACAACCATTACATTTTCTCACCAGACCTTATGCTTGTTCTAAGGCGTTTGGCCAGTAGAATCCATGTCGAAAAGCTTTCGCTACCAAGGCTCGGGATGAGGCGTGATGCCCGCATTCCCCCTGATGTATATCTCGGATGATTTCAAGCCCTTCGTCCGGGTCAACACATCGCTAGAGGACATTGGTCACACTTCTTTTGTATAACTCGGACTTGATGATCATGTAAGCCTTTGCCCTCCTCTGTGTTTGCCTGGACAATACCTCCTCAGTGGGTAACGTTCCATCTTTGAGGAATTGAAATATAGGCAGTGCTCAAGCCGGTATTTGCCGCACGGGGAAGACGTCCTCGTCTATCTCCATATGATCCACCGGCATAACTTCAACCAGACTACGCTGAGCAGTCCCCGGGTTTTGTGGAGCAGTCCCCGGGTTTCCCGAATCAGTCCCCGGGTTTTGCGCACCACTCCCCGTGTCAATGTCCATGGGCGCTGCTCCGGACTCTGTGTCTTCCGGGACGTAGATGGACTCGGGTTCCGGGGATGGCCTGATGGATGGCTTCTTGAGATGCTCTAATGCTACACCCGGTGGAATTGCTTGTCTGGTTGACCCGAGCTTCGACAGCATGTCGGCAGCCTCATTTTCCACCCGGGGTGTGTGATGAAATTTGCATCCCTCAAAGTAACCAGAAATCTTCTGCACGTTGACTCTGTATAGTGCCATGTTTGGATAAAGAGCGTCCCATACTCCGGACACTTGCTGCACCACTAAATCTGAGTCGCCAAAGCATATAATCCGACGTATACCAATTTCCTTTGCTACCTTGAGCCCATGCACAAGTGCTTCATACTCAGCGACATTATTTGATGCGGTGAAGTGGATCTGCAGCACGTATTTTAGCTGGTCCTTCTTTGGCGACGTGAGTACGACTCCGGTACCTAGCCCGGTTTTGGTTTTTTTTCCGTCAAAGTGCATCCGCCAATAGTTCGGATCTGGAGGCGGTGGTTCGTACTGCACCTCGGCCCAGTCCACGAAAAAGTCCGCCACAGCTTGAGATTTGATGGCTTCTTGTCTGTCATATTGCGGAGCATAAGGAGCTAGCTCAATTGCCCATTTTGCAATTCTGCCGCTTGCATCCTTGTTACTCATTATCTCGGATATAGGGGCCTCACATATGACCCGGATGGGATGCTCTTCAAAGTAATGCTTCAATTTCTTGGCGGCCATGTACACGCCATACGCCACTTTTTGATAGTGTGGGTAGTTCTGCTTTGAGGTTGACAACACTTCACTCAAATAATACACTGGCCTTTGCACTGACTTTCCTTCCTCATCACGCTCCACCACTATCACTGCACTTACAACTCGGTTGGTTGCGGCTATATAGAGCAACATTGGCTCTTTTGATAGTGGGGAGGCTAGCACTGGCGCCGTGGCTAACATTTTCTTTAGGTGGGTAAATGCCTCATCCGCCTACGGCGTCCAAATGAACTTATCCGACTTTTTCATGAGTTGATAGAGAGGCAATGCCTTTTCTCCTAACCGACATACAAACCGACTTAACAAGGCCAGGCAACCTGTAAACTTCTGGACATCGTTAAGACACTTCGGCAGCTCCATTCGTTCGATGGCTCGGATCTTGGTTGGATTAACTTCGATACCTCGGCTGGAAACCAGAAAGCCGAGCAATTTTCTAGCCGGGACACCGAAGGTGTATTTTTCCGGATTAAGTTTCATCCGGAACCTCCTTAGACATGCTGGACCCAGTGGACCCTGACATTCTATCTATTCCGACCTATATAGTCGATCCAGTTTCAACCTTGCATCGTCCGGCATCAAATCCCTGCTTCCCAGTCTCGAACCTATCACATGATAGTCCGGTCTCGGATATCCCGCATTTGCCATCTCCGAATCACCGCCGTTATACCGGTTTCGTTCCTGCGGCACACCTTTCTGTTGCATACCTCGGCCGGCACTGTGCTCTTGCCTCGGCATGTTCCGCTGCTACGGTTGTCTTGCCCCTGCTGAGTTTTGCTGCCTGGCATTGCCGTTGACAATGTTCCTCCGACCGGCATTGCCTTGGTCACGGTTACCTCGGCCAGCTTCGCCTCGGCTCACACTCCGTCGATCATCATTTTTCTGCGCTTCTTTTTCTTTCCCTGCCTGTGTCGGGTCATACGGGACAATCTGTTTGTTCCGTCTGGCTGAGGTTACCACCTCCTCTCTCCTTGGATCGCCATGAGGGGACGACGCAGCTCCAGCGGATTTCTCCGGGTTATCCATCGCCGAATGGACGATCTTGGAGGCCCCAGCTCTCTCCGGGTTCGCCCTGAGCAGTTCCTCGTTTTGCCTGTTCGCAATCCGAACCAGCTCGTTAACCCGGTTTTGCTGCTTTTGCCGGGCTTCACCCGTCAGTCCCTCTAACTCGGATGCAGCCGCATCCGCCGCTCTGAGGTTCTTGGCCGGTGTACTATACCTCGGCAGCCCCACGGAAAAAACAGTTTTCTGATTCCTCGATTTCGACATCACCTTCTCTATTCATTTCGCTCATGAGATTCCTCCCTTTAACTTTTACAGCATCAACTTTGTTCGCCTTTGCGTACTCACGCAGCGTCATGTTCAACGACCGCTGGGCCTCGGCTATTTTCTTTGTGCCCTCAAGTATTTTCTGCCGAGTTTCTTCCAGCTCGGCCTGTGCGCGAGCCGGATCTATCGCTGCTACTACAGGGTTTGCCAGACTATCTATTGCCTCTCTCAGCACGTTCTCCGGCCTCTCTAGCGGAGGACCCCTACCATTCCTTGGTGCCTTGGGTGTCACCTCCGGATCTGGCGCCAGATCCTTGCTCGTAACCGCTCTCGGCGCTGTCATCATTACCTCCGCACGGTCCGGGGAACGAGCGGTATGTCCCCGCGAGCCGCAGTGAGGGGCGGTTCGCCTGCTTCGACAACGTGGCGCGGATGAACGCCTGACACGTCCACCGCGACGTAGACCTTGTGTGTGCCGAGCTTGAGGAAAACGCCGTTGCGCGGGAGAGGGCGCGTGCCGAAGCAGCCTGCGTTGTCGCTGACGAAGTCCCGCGCTTCAAAGCGCTGGACGAGCCCGGAGACGATGCGCTCTCCAGTGACGATGAAGTTTCCCGTCCGGATCTTGACCCCTGCTAGCGCCCTAGCCACACGGTGGGCGCCAACTGCCGTGGTGGTTTCACGGCAGATGCCATGTATAGGCTAAAGGTGGGGACTAATACTCGCTAGGGGAATCCAGGGAGTGATAGTGAAGTGATTCTCCACACAAGAACTTGTATTGATTTGCTTCCAAGGTTACAAGTGCTCCTAGAGCTGTATTGGCAAGAGGAGGAAGAAAGGGCTCTCTTACTCTCACCCACAGATCACACCTGAAAACCCTAGCCCAAAACTGAATCGTAGAGAGCTCCCCACAGAAGCCCTAGCCCCCCTTTTATAGAGGAGGCTCGGTTCCTACCTAGGGCATACGTGGAGGCATATTCCTAAGAATATGCCTCCTCCCAAAGTGGCAAACCGACCGGGGTGCTTTTCCCCCCTCGTCAGTTATGCTTTAGCTACGTGAGCCACGCCCCGCCCCTCGTCAGCTACGCTTTAGCTCGTCAGCTGACACGGGCGTCGTCACGCTTGTCGGCCATGCCCCGATGGTCCAGTCCTTGCTCGCTTCGCTCAGGCAGTGCGTACCGGGGCTCCTTTTGACCAGCGAGATTCCTTCCTTCTCCTAGAAGGTTACTACGACCCGGACGATGGTTCATCCGGCCACACCCTTTTCCTGCATACAGGTTAGACATACACTTCCGACTTACCGCTTAAGTCGGATGAGACCTAGTTAGGCGAACGCCCCCAGGTCCGGATTACCCCATGACTCGGCCTGCCTTGAGGTGACCTGGCCAGCATCTGCTTTGGCCTTGCCGAAGCTCGGCTAACTCGGCCTTTATACCCCGGCGTGACCCTACCCAGGGGTATCCCCCCAACATCCGGTAAAATATCGACTTTGGCTTTTGTCTGGTCCAATTCTGAGAATATTGATTTTCTGACTTTCCTGGAACCAAAAACAGCAGAAAACAGGCAACTGGCACTGTGGATCTTGTTAATAGGTTATTCCAAGAAATCATAAGAAAAGTACTCCAAAGTGTGGACAAAACATAAGAAAGTAGATAAAACCAAGCATGGAATATCAAAAATTATAGATACATTTGCAATGTATCACTGGGTCCCCCATTTCAGCCTCTCATTAAAAGAAATGTTTACATGCTGAACTTTTTTCTCGCTTGTGCCTCCCTGTTTCGAACTGGCTGCGTTGCTCGATGCAGCATCTGTATAAGGTCGTGCTGCTAGGTCCCACATATCAGCCTCTCTGTAATTCAAACGTGTGTATGATGGACTTTTTTTTGGCCATGTCCACTATTTTGACCTTGGCAACTTGTTGGGTCCCAGATGTCAACCACCTCTGTGCAGGAAACGTGTCTATGATGGGTCTCAGCTGACAGCCTCTATTTGAAAGAAACGTGTGTATGTTGGACTATTTTTTTGGGTCCCGGATGTTAGCCTCAGAGTACAAAAATGCTTAGAAAGGCCGAATTAAAAAGATTTTTGGCTAACTCGGGGCAGATGTCCTATTCGTCATGGATTATATTCCATGGACTCACTCCTAAATTGAATGGGCTACGGTCGGTGGCCACAAGACCACGAAAAGGCCGAATTAGAAGGTATTGGGCTATGCTTGGGGCTGATAGGCTAATTTCATGAGCTATGCTTGGGCCTGCTGGGTCCGACATGTCAGCTTCTCTGTAAGTGCAACATGTGTATGATGGACTTTTTTTTCAGCCGCGTCTGCTGTTTTCACCGTGGCAGCCATGTATGGTCTTACTCCTAGGGCCCTTATGTCAGCCTCTCTGGCATGTTCTGGCTTGTGGGGCCCCAATGCAATCTTGTATGTTCTGTCTGGTGGGTCCTCGATGCGAGCCTCTCTATACAAGTATTTAAACATTTTTTCGAACCCACCCTCAAAACAAACTCCAGGGACGCTGCATGCTGGTGGGTCCCTGATGTCAGCCTCTCCGTAATGCGATATTGCTAGAAAAAAATGTAAACCCAAGATAGACACACACACACAAAGGCGATTCGAACATAAGACCTTCAAATCAAATTAACTTAAATTGAGTGCCAAATACAACAAAGATATTTATAGAAAAAATATCATTAAACTTTTATTAGTACTGCAACTTTTGTATTAGTCTTCTTAAAATATTTTGTGTGTCTATGTTTATCTCTTTTAAAATATAAAAGGGCAGCGCTCCTGGCATCTCAATTTATAAAATGCCACATAATGGGGTATTTTCTTAAAAACATGGGTAGGTAGAGTTTTTTTATTATGAGAGGTGGGGGCAATGCCTAAAAGGCCGAATTAAAAAGAGTTTGGCTATTGCTCTACGTGGGTTATATTCCATAGGCTATGCTCCATGGGCTTCATTCTCAAATTGAACTGGGTTGTGCTCAACAGTACGCTGACCCGTAAAAGGCTGGACTAATATGTTCTCGGCTATGCTCCATGGGCTCCTTTCTAAAATTCCGCTAGGATGTGGTCAGCAGTACCTGACCCCTAAAAGACTGAATTAAAATGTTCTAGGCTAAAGAGGGGCCGAATGAGCTACTCCCTCCGATCCAAATTAATGTTCTCGGATATGGCTAGATTCGGACGTATCTAGCACTAAAACATGACTAGATATGTCAGAATCTAGACAAATGTAAGAACATTAATTTGGATTGGAGGGAGTACTAGATTTCTTCTCCTGGTTAATAAAAATTGCATTGTGATGTGCTCTGCCGGATTCGAAATAAAGACCTCAGCAAGGGCGGGGTAAAAGCGATAATTCTTTTTGGTAGATATTCATGTCAAAATTCAGAAGTACAGAATAAGGTAGAAAATTTATCAACAGATTCGAAGTTAATATTCGGGAGCACTTGACCTATTCAGCAGCATTTCAAAAGTGACCAATGCAGCAATACAAACAATGAAATACAATACCAGTACATCAGTATTAGTTGCACAAATGCATTAGTAATAGCAATGACATAACATTTGACAGATTTAGTAGCTTTCCTGCTTGAAATTCAATAGTAGTACAGAGAGAATCAGTTCTTGTTCTAGCAAAAAAAACCTTGGCCCATGATCAGTTTGGCATGTTCTCCTAATACACTCAATCATTAGAGCAAGTGATACATTTCAAATGTATCTATAATTTTTGATGTTCCATGCTTGGTTTTATCCACTTTCTTGTGTTTTGTTCCAACTTTGCAGTACTTTTCATATGATTTCTTAGACTAACCTATTAACAAGAGCCACAGTGCCAGCTGCATGTTTTCTGCTGTTTTTGGTTCTAGGAAAGTCAGTAAATGAATATTCTCAAAATTGGACGGGACAAAAGCCAAAGTGCCTATTTTTTCGGAAGACTCCAGGAGCCAGAATACGAGACGGAGAAGATCCAGGGGGTGGCCACACCACCTGGTGGCGCGGGCCAGGCCAGGTCGCGCCAGGGGGTGGTGTGGGACCCCAGGAACCCCCTCGGTCTCCCTCTTCGCCTATAAGAAGCCTTCTGACCTAAAAACTCTAGGGGGTCGATGTTTTCCAGAAGGAGTTCCGCTCTGCCGCCACCACCAGATTCCACGAAACAGCACCAGAAACTCCATTTTGGCACCCTGCCGGGATGGGGAATTGGAGGAGATCATCGCCATCATCATCATCATCGCTTCTCCATCGACCATCCATGTTTCCCCCATCTATGAGTGAGTAATCCCCCGCTGTAGGCTATGGAGATGGTAGGGATTGGATGAGATCATTCATGTAATGGCATCAGATTGTTAGGGCATGGTGCCTAGTATCTTTTATTAGTGCTTTATGACTTTGTTGCGAATTAAATGCTTAATGCTTGTCTCTAGGGCCCGAGTGCCATGATTTCAGATCTGAACATGTTATTGATTCATTATTATAGTATTGTTTATGGTCTTATCTACAAGTTGTATACACACGTTGTTGTCCGGAACCAATGGCCCCGAAGTGACAGAAATTGGGATAACCGGAGGGAATGGCTTTGATGTGAGGATCACATGTCTTCACGGAGTGTTAATGCTTTGCTCCGATGCTCTATTAAAAGGAGCACCTTAATTGCCAGTAGTTCCCTTGAGGCCCCGCTGCAAACGGGCTGGCAGGACAAAAGATGTTGTGCAAGTTCTCATTGCGAGCACGTATGACTATATATGGAACACATGCCTAGGATTATCTAGTACTGGGATGCTTTATCTTATTTATCTGCAATTGCCCTATGTTCTGATTGCTATGTGAATTGTCTTGTCCATGCTACACCCATCCATCCATCCCTATGCCTACCGCACTCGAATCCTACTGTTTACTGCTATTGTTACTGTTGTCTTTACTTTACTACTGCTGCTACTTTACTATTGCTACTACAAAACTGTTACTACTGATAAACTGTTGTGAGCAAGATTGTTTCTAGGTGCAGCTGAATTGAAAACTCAGTTGTTAAGGCTTATAAATTTTCTTTGGCTCCCCTTGTGTCAAATCAATAAGTTGGGTTTCACTTCCCTCGAAAATACTGCGATACACCCCCTATACTTGTGGGTCATCAAGACTATTTTCTGGCGCCGTTGCCGGGGAGCATAGCTTTATTTATCAAGTCTACTTGGATTCACTATTGTTCAAGCTAAGTTTATTTTCGCCTTGTTTGCTTGTTTCTTTATCAAAAATACAAAAAAAGTATTTCCTACTCTAGTTGTTATTTTCGTTGGTCTGTTATTGTCTTGCTTTATCATGCTTGTTGTCAATGGATGGTTTCTTTGAAACTGAATCTTATTGGCAAGGTGGGTTCACGGAAGATCAAAAATATTATTATAAGGAACAGCGCTTGTCACAAAATGGGAAACACTTATGGGAACAAATTGATAAATTGTATACCATTGCTAGAAATGTGTGCTCTACTTATAATGTTACTTATTGCTATGATAAATCTTGTTGCAGAAAGAGGTATAAACACCTCCCTTTTCAATGTGAGTATAATGATAATGATACCATATCTTCTTATGCTAAAGGAATTTATGACTTTTATGATGCGGAACAAATTGAAGAATTTATTGCTTGGAAGGGTGCTTTTGAACTTGCTAGCTTGCTTGAAAATATTGATGATTCACCTTACAAATATGAGGTTTATGGTATACTTAAATTTTGCTTTGATAATTACAAGGATGAAAATGGCTATATTCTTGAATATATTAATAGATGCTTTCCACAAATGGAAGAGACTAATGCCTTGTAGGATCCTATGGAAGAGGAAATCGATGAACCTGAAATCTCATTAGATGAAAAAGAGGAGGAGAGTGATGAACAAAAGGAGGAAGAATGGATTAGCTACCCACGCCTACCTTCTAATGAGAGTAACTATTTATCCCTTACATTATTTGATTGTCCTCCGTGCTTACTAAAGGAGGATGAATGTTATGTTCCTGAGGATTCTTTTGAAAATGTTTATAATAAAGCTCTAGTGCCTGTAGATGATGAAAAGCATGCTTTATGTGATAGTTATATTGTTGAGTTTATTCATGAGGCTACTAAAAATTATTATGAGAGAGGAAAATATGGTTGTAGAAGTTTTCATGGCAATGAAACACCTCTCTATGTGCTGAAAGTTTTGAAGTTACTCTTGTTTTATCTTCCTATGCCTGTCACTTTGTTCTTTGTGAATTTATTTGCATACACGATTCCTATGCATAGGAAGTGGGCTAGACTTAAATGTGTTTTGAATTTGCTTCTTGATGCTCTCTTTTACTTCAATTCATATTTCTTATGTGAGCATCCTCTCAAACTATTATTCCTGAAGACGATAATATGTCTATTATTCTTGGGAGACCTTTTCTTAAATACTGCAGGAGCTGTTATTAATTGTAATCAAGGGAAGGTGACTTTCAATATGAATGACAAGGAACATACTGTTTATTTCTCCAAGAAGATTGAAAGGACTTATGGCTTGAATTCGATTTAACATGTTGAGGGCATTCAAGTTGGAGAAATATATTGTCCCATACCAAGAGAAAAATTTGAAACTATTATGATTGGGACCATTGCTATCAAGGTTGAGGTAACACAATCATTAGTGGAATACAAAGTTTTGTCTCATATGAAATTGTTTTGGTAGCAAGACCTGATCAACCTTGTTAACAAAACGATTTCATTGAACAAAACAATGTTTTCACCATGATTATCTCCGCTTACTTTTATTCTATCCATTTTAGTTTTTGCTTATGCCTAACTTAAAGGCGTTAAAGAAAAGTACTTATTGGGAGATAACCCAAAAGTTTTAGATGAGTCTTGGAAGTTATTACTTTATTAATAACCGCTCCTTATCCTTTTTATTTGCTTTTTGTCCCAAGAGTAACCTCTAATGAGAGAGAAGTAATGGTTGGGAAAGTTGCTGTCCCGAAACAGATTTATGTGCTTCACCGTAAAAATTCGTGTAAAATCTCTGTACGTTCTTTTGAGGCGTGAATTTTTGTGCTTCTGCCCCAGGTTGTTATCTAACTTTTGTTAGTTCAACACTTTTCGATTTGAGCAACAGAAGGTCTTTGAAAAAATTTGTCTTTACCTTCTGGTCTGTTTTGACAGGTTTCTGTCATTTTCTGTATTTGCTTCTTGTTGGTTCCTTTTTTAGTTCTTTTTGGGAATTGAGATTTTTGAGGGAAGTGATACAGTAGCTAGTGTTCTAATGGAAGTTTATTTGGTGTTAGAACTGAACCTTAAAGACTTATTATCTTGAGTGAACTAATGTTGCTAATAAAGATTGTGTGATGTTTTGTATGAAGGAAAAATTTCAAGTGTATGGAAGGAATGAGTAATGAGATGAAGAATGGACTAAAGCTCAAGCTTGGGGATGCCATGAATGTCACCCCAAGAAATATATAAGAAGTACAAGCATCAAAGCTTGGGGATGCCCAAGGCATCCCCTTCTTCATCAATAAAAATCTCAGGTTTCTTCCAAACGCTTCACTTTTATTGTTTCATGCACGGTTGTGTTGTTCTTGGAGCGTCTTCTTTTTCTTTTTTTGTTTTGGTTTTTGTTTTCTTTGTTTGATTTGTTTGCTGAATAAATTGGTTGTACCCCCTCTTTCATACATTTGTGTTCAAATAGTTTGGTTTGGTTTGGAAAAGAGTAGGAAAGCTCATGCTTATGTGGTAAAAAGAGCTTGTTTTTGACTGTGGCCTATGCTTTATCATGCCGTGCTTGATATTATTTTGGCTTTATGCTTAGTATTATTTGCTGTAGCATGACTTGTTATAAACAATTGAGATTGCTTAATGTGCCTTGGATGAATCATGCGTTGTTTTAGCATATTAAATCATAGTATAGTGGTATTCTCCTTTGATGCTTTATTTGGGTTGACTTGGCACATTCTCACACCATGTTATGACTATCCCAAGTCACCATAAGCCTTTATGATCCTTTAGTTTTCAACTTGTGGTATCACTTTATGCTTTGATCAATGATTTTTTGTCGCTTTGCATGATTATGGCCATTATTGCTCTCTTAGTTTGTCCCTCCCAGTCTTTTGCTAGCCTCCACAACCAAGTATGAGGTCCACTCATGCACCCAACTCCCTAAACCAAGTTATTCCAAAGAGTCCACCATACCTACCTACTAGCTTATGCTATTCCAAGTATATTCATGCTTTTGTTTACCTTCCAAATTAAACTTGTTATGAGAAAGCTAGTGATTAGAGCTCTCATGAACTTGATGGCACACTTTACTTTTCTTGCCCTTAATAAACTTGAACCATTGTGTCGTCTATGTAGTATATGCTTGCACTTATTTGTTGGGAATTAGCAGAACCATGTTGTCATGGGGAATGCTTTCAACATTGCACTTGGTACTTTGTACCTAGTTGTTATCATTCTCTTTTGTATATGGATGCCGTCGGTGTGAAATGAAAGGGGAGCTTGTAAGTCCATGGAGTTATGTATATGTGTTAGAGAAACGCTTGGGCCGCTGGTCTAATCCATGCTGACATGGTGGAAACCTGCAGCGTAACCATAATGAGCTGTCTATGAAGCATTCTTCTTATAAAAAAAGAGTCCTATATTGAGAAAAAAGAGAAATAGAAAAAAAGAGATATTATGAAAAGAGGAAAGAGAGAAAAAAAAAACACCATATTCCCATGGTAAATAAGAAGATTGCTGAGATGCTCATTGTCTGCTTGCCTTATCATTTTGATATCGGGATTCTTCCGTATCATCGGGCAAGGGGTACCCCCGTTGGCGGTTCTCTATGATACACATGTACTTACGATGACAAGAACTTACCGGTAACTAAACTTGAGTAACATGAGGAGCAACCCTCGTATTCAAGGGACATGGGATTTCTGAATTATACTTCGTCAAGCATGTACACCATAGTTTGTTCACTTTAACCTTAATCACTTCAAGATGCTTCTGATAGGGGCAATGAGAGATGAAATCTATAAGTACCATAATTTTTGGAAGCTCTTTATGAGACTTGAATCCCTACTTCCTTTTATAAAAAGGCCTTTCTTCCACCATTATATTGAGTCTCCACCTTCTACCTTTCTGCACCTACTTTGAGAGCATATTGGCCATTCTTAGTTCTATGTGCATTGTCCCAAGACTAGTTGATTGATGCATAACTTGATATTGCTTGTTTTAAACTATTTGTATCTAGTCACTCTTATGAACTTTGAAGGTGTCCTATGCATTTATATTTGCTACTCTATGAGGGACAAGCTGAATACTATTATGCTATGTTTTCTTTATGTGAAACAAACAAACGTCTTGCAAAGCATTGTTATTCATGAATCTTTTGTTTGTGCCTTTTCATGTTGCATCATAGTTTCTTTGTCTTATTGCTAGAAATTTTTCTTTCATGTTATGATTGAAGTACTATGATCCCAGCTTTGAATGTTTTACAAATACTTTGATCAAGTCTTTGACGGTGCATGTCACCTCAAAAATTATTCTTTCTTTTTATCACTTACCTACTCGAGGACGAGAAGGAGTTAAGCTTGGGGATGTTGATACATTGCAAATGTATCTATAATTTTTGATGTTCCATGCTTGGTTTTATTCACTTTCTTGTGTTTTGTTCTAACTTTGGAGTACTTTTCATATGATTTTTCTTCGACTAACCTATTAACAAGAACCACAGTGATAGCTGCCTGTTTTCTGCTGTTTTTGGTTCCAGGAAAGTCAGAAAATTAATATTCTCGGAATTGGATGGGACAAAAGCCAAAGCCAGAATACTCCAGGAGCCAGTATACGAGACGGAGCAGAGCCAGGGGGTGGCCACACCACCTGGTGGCGCGGGCCAGGCCAGGCCGCGCCAGGGGGTGGTGTGGGCCCCCAGGCACCGCCTCGGTCTCCCTCTTCGCCTATAAGAAGCCTTTTGACGTAAAAACTCCGGGGGGTTCGACGTTTTTCCAGAAGGAGTTCCGCTGCGCCGCCACCACCAGATTCCACGAAACAACACCAGAAACTCCGTTCTGGCACCCTGCCGGGACGGGGAATTGGAGGAGATCATCGCCATCATCATCATCATCGCTTCTCCATCGACCATCCATGTTTCCCCCATCTATGAGTGAGTAATCCCCTGATGTAGGCTATGGGGGTGGTAGGTATTGGATGAGATCGTTCATGTAATGCTTGGATGACATTGTTAGGGCATGGTGCCTAGTATCTTTTATTAGTGCTTTATGACTTTGTTGTGACTTGTTATGCTTAATGCTTGTCACTTGGGCCTGAGTGCCATGATTTCAGATCTGAACATGTTATTGATTCATTATGATAGTATTGTTTATGGTCTTATCTACAAGTTGTATACACATGTTGTTATCCGAAACCAATGGCCCCGAAGTGACAGAAATCAGGATAATCGGAGGGAATGGCTTTGATGTGAGGATCACATGTGTTCACGGAGTGTTAATGCTTTGCTCCGGTGCTCTACTAAAAGGAGCACCTTATTTGCCAGTAGTTCCCTTGAGGCCCCGCTGCAAACGGGCTGGCAACACAAAAGATGTTGTGCAAGTTCTCATTGCGAGTACGTATGACTATATATAGAATACATGCCTAGGATTATCTAATACTGGGATGCTTTATCTTATTTATCTGCAATTGCCCTATGTTTCGATTGCTATGTGAATTGTCTTGTCCATGCAATGCCCGTCCATCCATCCCTATGCCTACCGCACTCGAATCCTACTGTTTACTGCTATTGTTACTACTATCTTTACTTTACTACTTCTGCTACTTTGCTATTCCTACTACAAAACTGTTGCTACTGATAAACTGCTGTGAGCAAGATTGTTTCCAGGTGTAGCTGAATTGACAACTCAGTTGTTAAGGCTTATAAATATTCTTTGGCTCCTCTTGTGTCGAATCAATAAGTTGGGTTTCACTTCCCTCGAAAATACTGCGATACACCCCCTATACTTGTGGGTCATCAGCAAGCAAAACTCACGATCAAGTCTGCTTTTGTGTGCATGCCTCCTTCTCACTTCAATGCAAAACCTCGTCAAGATTATGAGTTTATGACAAGGCCAGGTTACAAAAGAAAAGCAAGACCATCTACTGCACTTGATCTAAACAAGTAGTAGCATATCAGTATTAGATCTATAAAATGCCAAGTTCTAAAAGAAAAGCAAGACCATGCACTACACTTGGTCTAAACAAGTAGCAGTACATCAGTATTAGTTCTATAAAATGCCAAGTTTCAAAAGAAAAGAAAGACAATCTGCTGCACTTGATCTAAACAAGTACACGTACATCATAGTTAGTTCTACAAAATATTGTATTTTACGTACTAATAGTAACAACAGAACATTTGATAAATTTAGGAGCATTTAAAAGATTCAGCAGTACAGAATATGACTGAAAAAATATCGACAAATACCCAGTTTATATTCAGCAGCACTTGACAGATTCCAAGTTCATATTCAGGAGCACTTGACAGATTCAGCAACATTTCAAACTGACCAAATTAGCAGTACACAGACAATAATTGGCAGATTCAGCAATGCACACAGTGAAATTCAATAGATGTAGCTAGGCCTAATTCAAAAGTAAAGCGAGACCATATTATGCACTTCATCGTTCCATCTGAACAAGCATCAGTACATAGTTATTATTGCAAAATAGATTAGGAGAGGAAGAACTCCATAGAAAATACTCAGAACTACCTTAAGCTAGGAACCACGTCTCCCAAAATGATAAGTACCAGTACATACACTAGGTATTACTACAAAATACATTAGCAGTAGTTGAACTCCATAAAAATACTCCTAAGAATAACTACTAAGAACAAGTAGTAAGTCTTTCTAGCAGTTCAAATACTCCAACGAACATTAAGATGTGTTTATCTCACTCATGAATCCTGTTAATCCGAAGACAGTATTCCAGGGTGAACACCGATGGTTGACGAGCGACCAGGTGCGACATCGGCACCGACAAGAGCCACTGCAGCTCTTCGAACGAGATGTTGTTGGGCAACGCGGTGCTCTCCGGCATGCATAGCCCATAATTTTTTATCCTTCTCTCCTTAATCATAGTCGACGACCAAAACTTCACCATGTACCATGGCAACAAGCACACCACCGACCTGACGATATGATGGATATGACGTGTAGCGTTTGGCGCGTGTCAAATCGCACCGCGAACACAGTATCATCATCCATGGATCTGATGATATCTACTGTCCGCATGCCTGTTCCGGCAGAGGCTTAGAGGAGTACCTGCGTGTTTTGCCGTAGCGGAAACTGCGCACCCTCATCGAGTGAGCTTCACAGAGGTGGGCGAGGAGCGCCACCGATGAGGCGGCGAAAATGCATCCATCCTCCATGCAGTTGCAAGGGCCATGCGTGCACGCAATCTTCTGGTTGTGGACCTGACGGTATGCAACCAATGTCCCGCAACTATCATTGGGGCATCTGCTACCTTTTCCGCTGGTGACTCAAAGGTTCAACTCCTTGGAGCATGCGGCCAGTCGGACGGCGCTAGTAGTGTCCATACGCATAGCGATCTCGTCGAACATGTCGGCGCCGACGTTGCTCCATCCGCCGTACCACCAGTTGGGCCCCGAGTCCGCAATCGTGTCCCGATGGTTTGGGGGTGAGGTGGATCAATCTATGACTGTTGGGAGGTTTTGGAGGAGAGGGGTGGCGGCCTGGAAGGACCGATGCTGCGGGCGAGATGGCGAGGAAAATGAGTGATGCGCGCGTTGGATACGATACCAAATACTATCGGGGATAGGGAAGACAGTATGGCTCTTTGAACGAGGAGTTTTTTGCGTGTTCCTTCATTGGTCTTCTACTGCAGGGCGCAGCTGCATCGAAGAGACTTTAATTATTAGCTAGCTAGTGTAGCACGCCAACGCTGTCTAGTACTACTGTAGTAGCATCGAGGAAACTTTACTAGTAGTAATTAGCTAGCTAGTCTAGCACGCCAACGCTGTCTAGTAGAATGCCATATCATCACAATATAAAATTGTACTACTCCATAAAGTAGTAATAGGTAAAGCTAAGAAAATAATTATATTTTCGAGCCACTTCCATAAAGTATCAGGTGTATATTTGGTTCTTGTACTTGTGCATAGCGTTCATTGTGCTAAAGTCTAGTACTCCCTCTGACTCAAATTACTTGACTTAGGTTCATTTAGATATGGATGTATCTAGCAATAAAATATGTCTAGATACGGATGTATCTTGACAAATCTAAGTCAATTAATTTGGATCGGAGGGAGTATCAATAGAATCTCCTACTTCCTCCGTTTCAAAATATAAGATGGTTTAGCTTTTGTGAAAAAAATGTATCTAGACACCTTTTACTACACGCTAAAAGTAGTGTGTAGGTTCGGAGTGAACCATACACTAAAAGTCATCTAGATACATTCGTTTTGCACAAGTTAAAACATTTTATATTATGGAATGGAGTGAGTAGATGCTAGAATGGAAAAGAAGATTTGAGGGTTAGCAACATTGGAATTTTCTAGTCTTGATACAACGGTTAATGTTGAAAGTTAACCGTACATCATATAGTGGTAAGATAAGATAAGATAAATCTCTAAAAAATATGATCTCGTCATATCAGCTTAACCAAAGACTAGTGCATGATGCTATAATCATCCAAGCCAAGGTTGTTTTCATAGAGTACGACCCTTACACAAGCATTGATGTGATTGTTCAAGTGTATGGCATGTGGTCCATAACATCCTGTTGATGCTAAAATTTCCATAATTTCTAAACGAACTCTAGAATCGGCGGACTAAAGTGTATTATGCTAAAGGTCCAAAAAAAATATAGTCAAGTTTATACGAGTAAATAAACATAGTACCGATACAAAGACATGTTTCAAAAGAGAGGAGACCAATAATTTGAAAGCCGATGACATCAGACAACCAAACAAAATAAACAGTTCAACATGGTCCAGAACTATTTCTCTACTTGTAGTACCAAATATTACATATGGATTGCATCATTACGTACTGTGGCAACATGTCTTGTTTCTTAGTTAAGCATAAGGTCGGTTCTAATCGATGGCGTTCATGAAGGTTGGTACGAACCAAAGAGGATGCTTCACCGTTCCTGTCCAGAAGCGAGGATTACTAATTCCCTCAAGGACATTGATTCAGAAGTAACACCGCAGTCTTTGGAAAGCCATGCTACAGTTGGTAAGATGTAGAAACAGTTTCTTCACGTCAGATAACCTGAGATAAGATCTACACCGCCTACGCGCATGATAATCGGATAGTTCACTCCAAGGAAAAGATAATATGATCCAGGGTTAGCAATCCTTTTCCATGGATTAGCTTGAGCAACCTGACCAGTGTTCATTGAGAACACCAAGCAGCCAAACCCAAAAGTATAAGTGGAGATAATGCGACCACAGTGTACAACACGAGGATGAGCAGCACCAGTATGATGGCAGCAATGACAAGTAAGACAGCTAGGATCATAAGAAGCGTCAAGCGTATATATATGAAGAAGTCTAGAACCATCTGGAGATCTTGCTAACCACCAAAAAGCAAAAAAGTATTCGTGCTCATCTCTAGTAGCATTAAGAAATGAATCCACCAACTCGTCCGCGGCAACTGGTAGCGCCAAGACCAGCGCAGGAGCTTGAAAAGGTAGCAGAATGCGTTAACTTATGATTCCGGCAGCATGATATAGTGAATCCTACTGAAATTTTTTCTTCCAATTGAACTGCATGCAAAGTAGCTTGAACATAGGAAAAACAACTACAGCCTAGAATCGTACAAAGGAAAAAGCATTATATAATAGGAAAATTTCCTAGAGAACGGTCTCATCTTTTTTTGAACAAGACGGGAAATTTTGGGCTCGTTTTGTCTAAAAAAGGCAAAGATAATTGACCGGTTCATTTGCAGGGGAACTTGCTAAAAACCCGTGCAAATGTAGAAAACATAGGATAGGAAAGACACAAGATTTTACATTTGCATGTCCATTTATACTCCTGCAGGATTGCGGTTGTGTTGGATTACATTGCACGGAAAAACCATTGAACGGATTCTTTTCAGGAGCTTCAAGTATATCTTAAATTCCTATCGAATGAATTAGAAGACATCCAAAAAAATCTACTGTGCATAATTCAATTTGATGAATCAAATGATTGCTATAACAAAAAATCCTACGGAAAAACTATGATTCGTATAGTTCATAGAGTCTAAAATACCTACTCGTATTTTCATTTAAACGAAACACTCCCTATGTCAATTCAGTACAATAGCTTAGGCACATGAGTAATTAAGCCAGTACACTAGATATGAAGGAATAATTACCAGGATACAGAGGATCCCAAACATGAATGTTGCCATACAGAGTTGTGGCGAACACCAGTCCGCCGTGGGTAATTCCATCATTGTAACTGTAAGGGCTCAGGGTGTGGTTAAGAGGAAGTGGAAGAACTGTCCATCCATCATCACCGCCCTGAAGGATGGCAATTGTGACGTTGAAGACTGCAACAAGCGAGAAATCTTTATATCTCCTAGCAGCTGTGGGAACTTGGCAAATAGCAATCTTCTCCATTACAGCTGGAAGATCATTATCCAACAAGAACGTGGTTCGCTGGTCGGTTGCTTGGAATGACAATGCTAGGAGAGGAATCTTGCGACGAGTGTACATTTTGCAAAGCTCGAAGCAAGCCGTGGCAATCCAATCTCCATTGCTACCTACCCACTGCCCAGAAGTATAGCCTGGTACCATAGAATCGGAGGAGAACATGTCCAGCGGCGACAGCTTGCACGGGAGGCTATCAATTTTGAAGTAATGCAAGAAATCTAGCGGTCCCTTTGTCGGGGGGGAATGAAGAACACATGCGAGACCAAATGGCATTGAAGCATCCAGAGTTGCACTAGCTTTCGCAGATTCCAGAAAAAGTTTGGACAAACCGATTAGGCTGGCGGCAGTGATGATGTCGCATCGGGTTATGAGTTCTTCAAAGGGGCCTTCGGTAAACACGTCGTGAAAAATCTCAGAATCATGCTCACTGTTATTGCTCACTGACGCCATTGTAAGGAAGCGTCTATATATCATTGATTGGGGTTTCGGAAGAGAGGGGAATCGAGGGTGGCAACTGCCTGAGTGAGACGAGGAAGAGAATCTGAAAGCGGCATATGGCGGCGGCGGTGGCGCGTGGTGCGGAAGGGGAAGACGCCGAGAAGAGAAGGGGAAGACGCCCTGGAGGGGGTGGGAGAAAAGGCAAGGGGGGAAGCTGGATTAATCAACATGAGCATGCGCTCCTCAGCTCTATTTTGAGGAGATAGTGCCCGACCGACTCCCTACTCCCTAGTACCAGTAGACGTCTAGACGGTCGGAGTAGTTAATTTGGAGGAGACTGTGACCGACCTGACTCTACTAGACGGCTAGGGTACGGGTTGTACTGGACGAGCTCTGTAGTATTTTACTTGATTGGACGAGCTCTGTTTTTCTTTTTTCACGGAACGAGATCTGTATTAGGGCATCCACTATGTTGTCCATAAGCAAAAAGTAGTCCTTATGGATGACCATATATATAGTAGAGCTTCACCTAAGCTTGTGGCTTGTCCATAAGCAATATAAAATTATTTACTCTCTTCTCTCTCTCTTGCATCTGTATACTTTTTGTAGACATATGGGTCCTAGCTTATAGATAAGTTGACTTTATCAGCCACAGCGTTGATCTTGCGAAATCTGACACACAACACTATTTAGCATGGGAGGCAAATTTGGCTTTAGCTCCACAGCGTTGGTCTTGCCAAATATCTGCATAGTGGGTCCTTACACAGAATAAAACAACATAGTAAAGGGTGTTCTCTCTCCCCATCGCACGAGAGAGAATTAGTGCACTGCCACATGATCATATAGAGTAGTACTTGGAATTTGGCATCGGTGCACGGAGTTGCTCTGATTCCCTAGTTTCTCAGATTTGGAACTAACCCTGCAACGTATGGAACTAGTTCCAAAAGCCAAATATCTATTTGGGAACTAGATTTGGCTATACATTGTGAGTGCCCAGGGCATCCACTATGTTGTCTACCCACAAGCCAAAAAGTAGTCCATAAGCCTATCCATATACATAGTAGAGGTTCACTTTAGTGGAATTTCCTTAAGGATGACCTACAAGCTTATGGGTTGTCCATAAGGAATAAACAATTATTTTACTTTCTCCTCTCTCTTGCTTGTGTGTATTTTTAACAAACATGTGGGTCCTAGCTTAAGGTGAACTCGACCTTATACATTCTGCTAGCAATTTCTATAAGCTATGTGGGACCCATCTTATGGCAAAAGTTCACCTTAAACATAGGTGATGTTATAGCTACATCCACAAGCTGTGTGGGACCCACCTTATGGCAAAAGTTCACCTAGGGCATCCACTATGTTGTCCATAAGGGTGTCCACAAGAAAAAAGTAGTCCTTATGGATGACCACATATATATACATAGTAGAGCTTCACCTTAAGGAAATTTTCTTAAGGGTGACCAATAAGCTTGTGGCTTGTCCAAGGGCACCCACAATATTGTCATTGCCAAATCTGACGTAAAGGTAAATTTGGCTTTGGTAAAAAATATAGCAAGATCTCCACAATGTACTAGTTCCAAATATTTATAACGTGGCTCCCACCATCTAGCTAAAACAACACATGAAGCAAATATGAAAATACCCTCATAGTGTATTTGAGGTTTGTGCATAAATTTCATTATGCTAATCACTATCAATAGAATCTTTTAGATCCCATAAAGGAAAAGAATATACAACCAGTAGAAATGTTGGGATTTTACAATCTTGATTCAACGACCAGTGTTCAAAGTTCTCCATGCACCATATAGTTGTAAGATGTAAGATAAGATAAGAAAAGCGAGGCAAGGGTAATTTATGGGCCCACGCAAGGCATCGTTGTTTACAGAAAAGCCCATGTGCTGAAGCTAAAATCTTGGGAATTTGACATGATATGCGAACAACATATGTCCATGTGCTCATCCAACATACTTCGCAATGCTCAAGTTGAATCATAACATATAAAACAATTGATGCATATGGATTGTGATGTGTATAAAAAAGAACCAAATTTGGTTACACTTCAGCTAACTTGAAACTAACAATGAAATATTGAGTGAAATGCACACATGTGTAGTTTTAGTTAACTTGAGCATTTGCAAAGGACAGTGTTCAGCGAAGCTAAAACGACATCAATCTATGGAAAAATTCTACATGAACTTTCAAAAGCAATAGAGGTCACGGAAGGACACCACTTGCAGGCCGGTACTATTTTACTATCTCAATCGCAAAAAGGCACGATCAGGACAACTAAACGTGTACGTATTTGGTCAAATACACTCAAATTTGTTTGAAATGGACTGATTTGCACCAGGGATGCATGATTTGGGATTGATTTTTTCCACTCTACAAGATATGGGACTAATTTATACCCCGGGTGTGAGAAGTGGGACTAAAACTATATTTATCATGATCTTTGGCAAGAAACAAGTTATACAGATCCTCTAACTTATACTATAGAAGAAAATCTAGAGAAGTCATAGGACACTAACTTTTCTTCTTCCAAACAATACAATATTAGGCCTAAATGTCGTAAAATTAATTTGTACTACCTCCACCCTAGAGCTTATTAATTAAGGTTTATATTTTTGTACATGTGTCTTGCCATGTGTACGTGTCTGTGTACGCATGTGTGGTGTGCGGCCATGTACATGTATACGTGTAGCTGTTTGCGCGTGTGTGTGATGTGTGAGTGGCCAAGTATCTGCATGCGTGTACATATACACTTTCCATATACATGACATGTTTTAGTATGAGTATATATATGAGAGCGAGCTGTGCTACAAACATATAATCCCTTTGACCCATATTTATTGGTTTAGATTCATCTAGATACGGATGTATCTAGTCAAGTTTTAGTGCTAGATACATCCGTATATATCTAGAGTATGTGCTATTATGTTGTATGGATGACATACTCGCCCAACCCATTAGCACACACACACAAAACATTACGATTGCTATATCTTATCTTATCTTACCATCTTATCTTATCTTACCACTACATAGTGTATGAATAACTTTGAATATTAACCATTGGATCAAGACTCGCGAATCCCAACATTTCCAGCCGTTGGATCTTCTTTTCCATTCTAGCATCTAGAAGATTCTATTGATATATAGTCTTCATCATAATAAATGCTATGCATAAATCTCAAAACATACTTCTCCATCATACTAAAATCTTCTCTCTTGTTTCTCTAGACCATGTTATCAAAAATTGAATGTGTTCGGTAGCTAATAATCTTTGACTTCTACGTGACATACAAAGTACAAGGACCAAATATACACCCACACTTATTATCTGAAAACACTTCTCTATCATTCTAGAATCTTTCAGACATTTCTATAGACCATGTTACCAAAATTGGAAGTATTAGGTATAGCTAACAAACATTTACTTCTATGTTGACTTCAACATGATACAAATTACAAGAACCAAATATACACCCATACTTTATAGATGTCCATCAAATTTAAAACTTTTTGAGCTTAACCTATTATATAATCATATCTTACCACTATATATATAGTGTACAAGTAACTTTGAACTTTGACCGTTAGATAAAGACTGGCAAATCCCAACACTGCTAAATAGAATTAAGTTGGATCTTAAATCCATTCTAGCATCTGGAAGATTCTCTATTGATGTTCTTTAGTGCACTGAATGTTATACACAAACTTCAAAACACATTTCTCGGTAATTCTAGAATCATCTTCATCATTTCTCTAGAGCATGTCGAGTACTAGGTAACTAATAGTAGGTTGATTTCTACATGATACAAAGTACAAAGAACCAAATACACACCTGGTACTTTATGGACGTAGCTCTTAATTATAATAGGTAAAGCACAAAAATTTATAAATTTGATTAACATATATATAACTAGTAAATTACACGTGCCCTGCACATGAGACTCATATAATATAGGTCTGACACATATCATCACTATATAAAATTATAATACAGGTAAAGCAGAAAAATAGAAATTTGATCAACATGTATACAAAGTATGGGTGTATATTTTGTTCTTGTACTTTGTATAGTATATATATATATCATGTAGAAGTCAGCAATTATTAGCTATCTAAAACTTGAATTTTTTGGTAACATGGTCCATAGAAATGAGGGAGAAGATTCTAGAATGTTGGAGAAGTGTGTTTTGAGTTTTGTGCATAGCATTCATTGTGATGAAGACTATCAATAGAATCTTCTAGATGCTAGAATGGAAAAGAAGATCCAACGGCTAGAAATGTTGGGATTCGCAAGTCTTGATCTAACGGTCAATATTCAAAGTTATTCGTACATTATTTAGAGGTAAGATAAGATAAGTAGTATGGGTGTATATTTGATTCTTGTACTTTGTATCATCATGTAGAAGTCAAAGATTATTAGCTACCTGACACTTGAAATTTTTGGTAACATGGTCAAGAGAAACGAGGGAGAAGATTCTAGTATGATGGAGAAGTGTGTTTTGAGGTTTGTGCATAGCATTCATTATGCTGAAGACTATCAATGGAATCTTCTAGATGCTAGGGGCTTGTTTGATTCGTAGGATATGAAAAGCATAGGAATAGGAAAACCATAGGATTACAATGTCATGCCCACTTTAATCCTATAGGAACCCATATATATGTGCAAGAAAGTTTGTTTGATTCCATCGAAGGAAAAAGAGGATTCTAAGAAAGAGGTTTGGGCGTGGATTGATGTTAGATTTCCTATGCAATCTAGTGCAAAGGATTCCCTAGGAAAATTTCCTATAGAATCAATAATCATACAAATCAAACAACCATTATAGAAAAAATTCTTATGGGATTTAATCCTATAAATTTCCCATGTAAATCCTTTGACTCAAACATGATGGCCTAGAATGGAAAAGAAGATCCAACGGCTGGAAATGTTGGGATTCATGTCTTGATCCAACGGTCAACATTCAAAGTTATTCGTACACTATATAAAAAAGTGGTAAGGTAATGGAAAGATGAGAGAGTGGTAAGATATACTACTATTGTTGCTCCATGTTACACCCCGAGAAGAAGAAGCACGCACACACAAAGAGAGAGAGTGACTCACAAAGATTGCTCTTGAAGTTATACTATGAAACTATTTTGAAGGTGTACACTGTGGGTCAATATCTTGAAAATCGCCGAGATTTATGAATGACTCAATATCTTGATATATATGAATTTGCATGCTGGCAACTCTTACACAGATTAAAAAACAAAAGGATATAAAGGAAAATGAATAAACGAAAAGGGTCTGCATGACATCCTCTCGTTTGCAGTACCAGACATGAAAAAATGGTAAATAGGAGATTTGAAACATTCGAAAAAGTCGTAGTCACATTAGATATGGCCTGAACACTCGAGGGTTTCTCGAGCGGAATGACCGATTAGGTCATGGCCATATCTACATCATAGTCATGATAATATTCCCATATTTGGTAGATGGGTGTGTCTTTCCATGGTATACAATAATGTTGTGGTGGTAGTTTCGAACTAGTATTAGAAAAACATGTTCAAATTTCCGAGCTGTATCTTTAGGGTCCATGTTGTAAAAGTATAGGTCCTAGATGTATTTTGGTTTTATTTTGGACCACTATGTAATTTTCATGCCCACCATTGGATTTTAACGCGCACGTTCTTGGTACTTCAGGGCAGATTCCTCCTTAGAAAGGAAAAGAAAAAGTTCCCAGTGACCAGAATTATTTTGCGCACGAATATTTTGGATCTGAATGCCCCAGACCCAATTTTCAGAAAAAAGGACTATTGTGCAAAAATTGAGTAGTCTGTACTTCTACTAAACCAGGGGCACCAGGAAATTAACCCCAAAGCTACCAAAGAAAATAATGGAAGAAAAAACGAAGAGCAAGAAGAGATTATTAACGAGAGGCAGCACGAGAGCAGCGAAGGAGTTGAAGGCGGTGCGATGTCAGAGCAAAGCTAGTTTGACGGGTTTCTGACACGAGGTACAGGTACCTACTACTAGTAGCACAGTACTACTACTAGTACTACTATGTTTTCTCTCTCCTTCGATATCTCTCACTATCCATCCTCTCTCCCCCCCTCCTGTGTAGCGCCCCGTGCGCACCGGCTAGCTGATCTCTCCCTCGTCCCACTGCGTCGTGCCGCACACGTGTGCCTTGGTACGGCTGTGTTGTGTGTGTGTGTGTGGCCTGGTTTTTCCTTTTTTTTTCTTGACAAGAGTCTCTAGCATGTTTTGAATTGGATACATAGCACTAATCCTGACCGTTGGGCTATAAGATCCAATGGTTCAGAGCAGCTGGATTCATGTTGAACAGTACCTAGAAAAAACTCCACCATGTTCTAGTACCATCATACTTTAAGTCTTGTTAGAGAAAAATGCATACATTAAGTTTATTAATAATAACTATCTTCTTTTCCATTCTAGCATCTAGAAGATTCGATTGATAGTCTTCATCACAATGAATGCTATGAAGAAAACTCAAAACACACTTCTCCATCATTCTAGAATCTTCTCTCTAGTTTCTATAGACCATGTTACCAAATTTTTAAAGTTTTTGATAGCTAATAATCGTTGACTTCTACATGATATACAAAGTACAAGAACCAAATATATACACCCATACTTTATAGATGTTCATCAAAAAAATTATGCTTTACCTATTACTAGTAAGTTGAACGTGCCTTGCACGTGAGACTCAGATAGTAGATGTATGACATATCATCACTATATGAAATTTATAATTGGTAAAAGCACAATAAATTATAAATTTGATCAACATCTATAAAGTATGGGTGTATATTTGGTTCTTGTACTTTGCATGTCATTATGCTGAAGACTATCAATAGAATCTTCTAGATGCTAGAATGGAAAAGAAGATCCAATGGCTAGAAATGTTGGGATTCGTGCGTCTTGATCCAACGGTCAATATTCAAAGTTATTCGTACTCTATATAGTGGTAAGAGGTAAGATAAGATATCTCTATCTCTACTACTATAATGGAGCAGTTTTGAATTGGATCCATAGCACCAATCCTGATTGTTGGGCTGTTAGATCCAATGGTTCAGAGAAGCTGGATTCGTGTTGAATAGTACCTAGAGCAAACTTCACCATGCATGTTCTAGAACCATCATGCCACCACCCCAAAAATTCTTAGCACAGTAGGCTGTAAATAGTATAGACCTAGAGAAAACTCCACCATGTTCTAGAACCATCATGTCACCACCCCCAAAATGCATAAATTAAGTATATTAATAATAACTATCTACACATATTGAGAATACAACCTACTGTGCTATGAATTTTTGGGGGTGGTGACATGCATGATGGTTCTAGAACATGGAGGAGTTTTCTCTAGGTATTATTCAACACGAATCCAGCTGCTTTGATCCATTGGATCTAACAGCCCAACGTTCAGCATTGGTGCTATGGATCAAATTCAAAATTGCTCTATTCTTATCTTATCTTATCTTACCACTATATAGTGTTCGAATAACTTTGAATATTGACCGTTGGATCAAGACTCGCGAATCCTAACATTTCTATCCATTGGATCTTCTTTTCCATTCTAGCATCTAGAAGATTCTATTTTTTGAACGGTCTAGAAGATTCTATTGATAGTCTTCACCACAATGAATGCTATGCACAAAACTCAAAACACACTTCTCCATCATTCGAGAATCTTCTCCCTTATTTCTCTAGACCACGTTACCAAAAATTTCATGTTTTAGATCTCCACTTCTATAATGGAGCAGTTTTGATTGGATCCATAATACAAATCCTGACTATTAGGATGTTAGATCCAATGATTCAGAGCAGCCGGATTTGTGTTGAATAGTACCTAGAGAAAACTCCACCATGTTCTCTAGAACCATCATGTCATCACCCCCAAAATTTCATAGCACAGTAGGCTATATTCTCAATATGTGTATATAGTTATTATTAATAGACTTAATTTATGTATTTTCTCTAATGTATGAAATGTTATTTAACAAACATTAAGTTGTTATTAACTAATAGTCTTGTTAGAGAAAAAAATCATACATTGAGTATATTAATAATAACTATCTACACATATTGAGAATACAGTCTACTATGCTATGAAATTTTGGGGGTGGTGACATGCTGATGGTTCTAGAACATGGTGGAGTTGCTCTATAGGTACTATTCAACATGAATCTAGATGCTCTGAACCATTGGATCTAACAGCCCAACATTCTATATGAAATGTGATTTAAGAAACATTAAGTTGTTACTAACCAATAGTTTTGTTAGACAAAAATGCATACTTTAAGTCCATTAATAATAACTATCTACACATAATGAGAATACAGCCTACTGTGCTATGAAATTTTGGGGGTGGTGACATGATGGTTCTAGAACATGGTGGAGTTTGCTCTAGGTCGGTACTATTCAACACGAATCAAGCTACTCTGAACCATTGGATCTAACAGCCCAACTATCAATTGGTGTTATGGATCCAATTCATTCAAAACTGCTCCTCTATCTTATCTCACCACTATATAGTGTACGAGTAACTTTGAATATTGACCGTTGGATCGAGACTCACGGATCCAAACATTTCTAGCCATTATTGGATCTTCTTTTTCGTTCTAGCATCTAGAAGATTCAATTGATAGTCTTGAACACAATGAATGCATGTAGCACCCCAATAAAACCACTACTAGAAAATCGCTTGGTGTTTCTGTTTTGTGCATCATCATGACCACATGCTAATGTCATCATGCCATATTGCATTTGAGCACCATCATGTCATTATGCATATTTAATCCCTCGGCTGCAGGCGAGAGGTCTTCAACTCAAGGTTCTTCGAAGCCGTCGCAACCAGGGACAGATACCTTCAGGTAAATCTCCGTTCTTGCGCAACTTTCCATGTCTTTGACCGTTTCTTGATTTCTCGTTTACCTAAAAAAGCATGTTCTTCCTCAATGGTGTTTTTAGCTCGGGCGGTCTTTGAATTCCATTAGCACTCATGCCTGCGGAATCATCTTCACCATCGCCGATTGAGCCTGATACCTTCAGGTAAATCTCCGTGCTTGGGAAACTTTCCATGTCTTTGACCATTTCTTGATTCGCTCATTTCCCTATTAGTACATTTTTTCTCAATGTTGTTTTAGGTCTGGCGGACTTCGCATTCCCGCGGAACTCCTGCCTGCAGAATTATCTTCACCATTGCCGATGGAGGCTGATCGGTACAGCCGTAAGGTAAGAAATCATTCGAATTGTGATTGCGTGTCTCTCTTCCTTGATAGTTCTCTGGGTACACTTCTAAATTTACGCTCCCTGTTCATCTAACAGAATATTGGTTTCGAGATCGAGGTTATGGTGAAAAAGGTGATGGGCGATTTCTGCGTCAAGACAACAGACAGAAGCGTCCTTGTCAACGAGTGCACTAGACTCTACTCCAAACTCGTCGCTAACAAGGTCGGGCTTAGCCTCCTCAGGAATCTTGCCATGGAATACTTGAGTGACCGTGACGAGCTGAAGCGGCGGAACATCGGCATGATGGAGATATTGGGCATAAGCTTCCAGCAGATCCAGGACCTCGAGGACCAGAAGGACAAACTCCTAGCCAAGCTGGCAGAGCTGAAGCGTGAAACTGTCGTTGATCTCCATCAATGAGCCGACACGTGGAAGACCTTAGTTAGTACTCCATCTGTTTTCACAATATAAGCCTATTTACACAGCTAAAACAGCTTACAAAAAGGCTTATATATTATGGAACGGAGGGACTAGTTGATGATCGGATATATAGATTGCAATATTGCACTAGTAAATTGAAAAACCTTTATTACTAGTATGAATGTATGATCATGTACTTGCTGGTAAAATATTTGGTTATTTGGTGAATGTGATATGCATCAGCATCACCAGCCAAAATGTTGCTTGAGCGGAACTAGAGTAGTAATTAGTAGCTATTATCGCTTCTATGCAGAGCGGTAGCTACCTTTCCGTCGTTGTCATGCTGCATCTCACCAACTTCACTTGCTCAAAGCCTCTATTCATCTTTACTCCAAAAAAATATCCTCCATTCTTCCGCCATCTTCGGTTTTGGTCCTACTGATGGCATCGGCAACGGTATCCCATTGATGGTGACTTTAGATCAGGACCCCAACTTTGTCTCTGTACAGCTGCAGTGTAGTATAATCATTGCGTCAATGCTTACAGGGGAAGGAAGAGGTAACTGTTTGGCATCCCTCTTGAACATATGTACACTCTCCACAATTTATACATTGAATGCAGGCCCGAGCCCATGGGAGTGCGGCCCGTGCGGCCACACGGGGCGCAGAATTTTTGGGGGCCCAAAATTTCATGTTTATATCATATAGTCTGTACTTCACTAATTAATGATGAAAGAACTTCAGTGCAACTGGTAAAGAGTCATTCTCAGACTTGTTTGCATGAGGCCGAGGTCGGAAGTTCGATTCCCTCCGGCAGCAAGCACCGGCCTGACTTCGTGACTTTATCTTTTTTTCTTTTTTTCCTCTTAAAACCAAAATAGTCTCCCTAGTTTAGTTTTTTTTCTCGTCGTCTTGTATGGTTTCCTAAACTGAGTGTTTCCTTTTAAATGGGTTTGTATGATGATTTTACGAGTGGTCTTGAGAGTAATTATTTATTTTCCCCCTTTTTGCTATTTCAATTGTTTCCTCTTAAAAAACAAAATAGACTTTATCTTTTTCTTTATTTCCTCTTAAAGCCAAAACAGTCTCCCTAGTTTTAGTTTTTTTTCTCGTCGTCTTGTATGGTTTCTTAAACTGTGTGTTTCCTTTTAAACGGGTTTGTATGATGATTTTACGAGTGGACTTGAGAGTAATTCTTTATTTTCCCCCTTTTTGCTATTTCAATTGTTGCCTCTTAAAAAACAAAATAGTCTCGAGTTATATTGTTTTTTCTCATTGGTCTTGTATGGTTTTTTAAACTCTTTATTTTCTCCCTTTTTTGCTATTCCAATTGTTGCCTCTTAAAAACCAAAATAGTCTCTAGTTTAGCTAGATTGTTCTTCCTCGTCGTTCTTGTATGGTTTTTAAAACTATGTGTTTCCTTTCAAAAAGTTATGTAAGATGATTTTACCAAGAGTGGTGTTGAGAGTAATTCTTCCGTTGGAAAATACATCCAATACAAGTGTATAACAAACTCTTTTTCTTTATTTTCTCCTTTTTGTTATTACAATGGTTACCTCTTTAAAAAATCAACATTTCAATTATTTATTAGTTATATTTATTAGTAAAATAGGGGGCTGAAGCGCCATTTATAAAAACAAAGTAAAATTGGGGCCTATTCTGGAGTTTCGCATAGGGCCTCAAAATTTATCGGTTCACCTGATTGAAGGGATAACCAATTTTATAGCCATTTAAAAGAGTTTCAGGTGATTTTGTCAAATTAATTTGACCTTTAACTTGATGTGTGCTATTTGGTCAACAATTAGAAAACACTATTTAGTTATTTAGTAGTAGTATATAGATTCTTCTAATTTTTGACTAACTTGGGACATCTATTTTGATAGGAAGGGAGTAGGATTATGCGTTAGCTACAGACATGGCCTTTATTCTGCATAGTGTCAACCTGGTGGGATAATTCTCTCCTGAGGAGAGATGACTACACATTAAAAGGTGTCTAGATATATTCATTTCACAAAAGATAAAACATCCTATATTTTGGAATAGAGGGAGTACATAGGATCTAATAAAGAGGGGAGAGGTACATATATGAGTAAAAGATGAGAGTTGCAAGAACAAGATGATGAATGAATATTCTATCAATAGTCTTCCCGACAATTTGCCACCTTGTTACGAAAAAATGCAACAAATCCATGAAAAATGAAAAAAAACGCGTGTATTAATTTTTATGTGACAACGATTGTGCCCCTTGTGCCCTAGCACACACACAGAAAATATGTGGTATTTCTTGGACCGACTCAACTACAGCGAGTCCGTCGCAAAATGAAAAAAGAAACGATGTCGTGAAACTAGGTCGAACTTTCTTATCTTATCTTATTACTACTATATATTGTACGAATAACTTTGAAGGTTGATCGTTGGATGAAGACTAGCAAATCGCAACATATCTAACCTCTGGATCTTTACCATTCTAGAATCTAGAAGATTCAATGGATAGTCTTTAGCACAATCAACGCTATGCTAAAACTTCAAAACGCAATTCTCCGCCATTCTATAATCTTCTCTTTCATTTCTCTAAGCATGTTACAATTTTTTTTGAGTATTATTATGTACCACGAACCAAGTATACACCTAATAATTTATGGATATGATGTGGCTCAAAATTCTTTAATAGTCTTTTGAGCTTTACCTATTATAATTTTATAAGTCATGACATGTCTTACTTTCCATCTCATAGCTAGAGATGACATGATAGTCTTTTATTTGAGTCTCACGTTTGTTTTTTTTAAATGGGGATACCGCAGCCTCTGCACTCAAAGGATGCACAAATCCCTTTTATTAAAAACCAAGTATCGAGTACAGTTTACGGATCATATAAGGTTGATACAAACACTAACCATGTGAACAAAGTTAAAGGTCTCACAAGAGAACGCACACATCTCACGTGCAAATTATTATGCAAATACTTACTTCAAGAACATAGTTTGATTGTAAATCTGGTCAATAATATATAATTATATTTTATAATTTTTAACCAATTTACTTATATTCGAAAGATGATTCTAATGGTACAATTATTGTGACATACAATTCATAAATTGGTGAACAAATTTATGGTCAAATTATTTTCTTTGAGTACGTATTTGTCTAATGAATCAGAATGGAGGTAGTATACTACATAGTAGTATTTTTTCCCTTAAAAGGGGAGTGTACATGTTTGATTCGTAGGATAGGAAAATCGTAGGAGTAAAAAAATGTAGGATTGTAATGTCATCCCACTCCAATCCTATAGGAATTCATATGAACTAAAGTATGTTTGATTCCACCATAGGTGTCCGTTTGATTTAAAGGATTTCTCTAGGGATTTTGTAGGATTAAATCCTATAGAAAAAATTTCTACGATGGTAGTTTGATTTGTAGGATTGATTCCCATAGGATTTTTTTCTAAGGATTCCTTTGTACTAGTTTTCATAGGATATCAAACATCCACCCATACCTCTTTTTCATATTCCTATGGTGGAATCAAACGCACTTTGGTTCATATGAATTCCTATAGGATTGGAGTGGGCATGACATTGTAATCCTTCATTTTTCCTACTCCTACGATTTTCCTTTCCTAGGAATCAAACATGCCCTATAATCTAAAAAATAGGTATGGGTGGGTGTTTGATTTCCTATGAAAACTAGTACTATGGGAATCCATCCTACAAATCAAACAGCCATCATAGGAAATTTTCCTATAGGATTTAATACTTCAAAATTCCTAGGCAAATCCTTTGAATCAAACAGACCCTAGAGTAGGAGTGCTTGAAGCAGAGGCCCTGCTCGTGACTGCGCATAGCTTTTCGTAGTAGGGACTACACGGAGTCTGCACCTAGGAAAGGCTACTGGTGCATTCATACCCCCCATCGCATTCGGTGCACTTACTCTATCTCGGCTCCTGGCTAATGTACCAATAATCATAGAGTAGAGATCGCCAATTTTTTTAGCGGGTTCATCTCGTTCTAAAGTGAGATCACCAAAATTTGAATGACATTGGCGGGTTTTTCTTTGAACTACCCGGTGCAACGCAATTCAAAAGTTTTGAACCTACCACCGGCGCCCTTGTGATACATATAAAACACGCTGTATCCCACATCTCTCACTTGACCTCATAGCCGGAGCATCTCCCACGAACGTGGCCTCGCACCGCCGTCCCTCCCAACCACCACTGCCTCCTCGCCATGTACCATTGTGACTGAAGGCACCACTCCTTTGTTTAGGAAGACGGAGCGGCTTCCCCACGCTGACGACCACCGCGCCAGAGCGTGCACAACATCGCCGGCAAACACGGTACGGTCTCCGCAAAGTCCCATCTGCTTCACGACTCCCTGGTCTCCGGCACCAGAGAGATCGGCAAACGACGCCCCCCCCCCCCCCCCCCCCCGTTCGACCACACCAACGTGAAGCGTAAACTCGTCTCCTCCCCATGCGAATGTTGTTGCACACTTTATGCTTCCTTTCGTTATGCACGTTATTACTATCAAAAGTACTTTGTCGTTTGTTGTAGTGTATTGCATCTTGCTCATATACTCGATCGTTACTAAAGTTTGCTAGAGCCTTCATTACCATTGTTATGAAGCTCCTCTGACATATATGGAATATCTCCTAAAATGATTCTAGTTGGGGCATACAGGTTTATAGATAGCACGTCAACTCTAGCTGACGTCCTAAGCCGAATTAGTATGCCATGACTCCTTGTTTAGAGTATAACCAGGCAGCCCCTGCTAGTTATGTTATCAGTATTATAGTAAAGCATGTAGGTTAGTCGATTATATTGGGACTTCATGTGTTTTCTTCTCACTCAGGGTTAGATATGGTTAGAGTACTCATAGCAGAAGTACTATACTAGAGTTGTGATAGGAATCATTGCTTTTCAAGCCGTCAACCTCTACAAGAACTCATAATAATTTCTTATTTTTTCACACGATTCCATGATAAATCTAAAAAACTATTTGCTTCCAATGCAGGAAACGGAGTCAGAACAAGGTCTCCGACTCTACTTAATCTAGTTGAAAATGACAACCAGCCCAAAAAAGACAATAATGCAAAACATCAGCATAAAAAGTTTCGTCCTAATCCCGCACCAGTTGCTCCAGTTGCACTGGCGGCTACAAATAAAAAAATACACATCCCGCAGCTGCCAGTAGCCCATCCGGTTAGCCAGGAAGAATTGGCAGCAAAACTAGTTTCAATAGCATGTTCTCATCGACGAACTGGTTATGATCTCCAAACAATCTTTAGTATTGACAGAGACATATACTCCCTTGCAAATGAGCTTGACACCAAATTTGTTATATGTTCAGAGACTAGTAGTAGCATGCCCTTTTATATGTAATATGTATACATTGATATTTTGATGTAAATTTTTTTAGTTGCACTACGACGAAGATTAACAAGGGGGCCGACGATGGGAAAAAAATCTTGAGTAGATGCTTGAAATAACTAAATCAAGACTTTCGATCACATCTATATCAGGATTCAGAAGGCCACTAGATCCACATGAATCTACTTATATTTCATCGATCACAGGCATTTCCGTGAGAAATGATATTCCCATCTTTCCCTCATGGAAACACCACCGAAATAGCCCTGAGAATTTTGAAGGTTTACTGAAAAAGTTACATGTAAGTCATCTATCTCTTGGACATACTCCATTGCTTTGTCCCTTGTCTTCTTAGCTTGCTGTTTGTTATATATGCTCCTCATTGTTGTCTACAGAGATTTTTCATGTTCGATGAGAATAGCGAGGAAGTAATGGTTGTTCTCAAAAGCATGTTCTCCGCATGTTTGCGCCAATAGTGCCACAGGCTAAAGAAGCAACACTTCTCTGGCAAGTGTTTTAAGGATGTTACAAGAACGTCTCCTATGGATCACATGACTAACGATCAGTGGGGTGATCTTCTCCACCACGGGCTTGATCAAAAGAATGACGTATGCTTCGAGAAGACTGAGACTAGATCGCATTATCAATTCGTATTTATGCATGTGTTTTACACGTCTCATTTTGTAGGCCATCGCTCATAGGAACTGTTCCAGCCGTAATAAAGTATGATTACTAAGTCGCACAGGATCCCGTAGCATAATTGGGCACCTCTACCGATTGGTAAGGACCTATTATTCTGTACTGTATATTTTAAATAAGTATGCAATTGATGTTGTAAAATCTGTATGCATCTTATCTTTCAACCTCCGTTTCCACTATGTGATGCAATTTATTTTCGCCCGTCCAAATGCAGACGAAGTCTAATGGGGATCCAAAAAACAGTTGACTATGCTGGAAAAATTTGAGGGATGCCAGACATATAGATATGGTGTCATTGTAAAGAAAGTTGTTGTAAGTCTTCTCTGCATTTTGTGATGTTGCACTTGTAGTGATTTGTACATATAAATTTGATATGCAACCTTGCTTGGACTGCTTCTCAGTTTTGTTTTCATTTTCCTTCATAATTTGCAACTAAAGTCAGTTTTAGTTATGAATTGTACAAACAGATGGCATATCATGCACCTCACAGTGTTTACACAGGAAGCCATATTTTTAGTCTTGTTAGTAAATGACATAAAAAAGATACACGACAAAAAGATCTTATTACTGAAGTGTATAAGATGTGTTATCAGCACTGCCTATTATAGCAGTTCATGCACATGTTAAACATGTCTGCATGTTTCTCTGTAGTAACTTCACTTCTCTTACACATGTCTATCAACTGAAAACATTCCAGGCTGAATTGAAAGAGGAGCTGGCAAATCCTGGGAAAGACTGTTCACTAAAAACTCCGAAAGAATGTGTGGATTTATTTTCCATGGTACTACAACACGGTGCTATAGCCAAGAATATGTTGATGTGCAATGCTAGGTTCCCAGCGAGCTCGTCAAATTCCAAGTTCAAGTTCAAGTCCAACTCCAAGGCCATTTCTTTGCATATTGAAGTTCTAGAGGAACAACTCCAAGCTGAACAATCATTATCATCTGCCCTAAGTGTATACAATGAACGTTTGATCGCAAAGTTAGAAGAAATTTTAATTCAGCTGGAGCACTCCATAGAAAATAAGGAGAAAGTCATGAAGATTCTTAGTATTTGTGGTTGAGCACTAACAGCTGAGCAGTCCCATTGTTGTGAAATGGAACCTGAAGCTGAAAGTATTTGTTAGTGCACTAGTCTGCACTTGTTATGAACTTGGGTTGTTTCCTTATTGCGACATGTCTTTAATTTGTATGATACCTTATAATGTACTTCCTCTGTTTCAAAATATATCCCTTTTTCACAAAGCTGTTTTAGCTTGCTAAAGATCCTTACAGTATCAATGGAGGTACTATTGGGCAATAGAATGCACCAATATGGAAGTAGTATGATTTCTGAATGCGTGATCTCTGGATTGCTAGCCTGCTTAATATTGTTGCTTTATATGCTAGAAGGTTGGATTGTTGTGTACTTAATATGTGTGGATGGAGAAAATTGCATGTAACACTAGTCTTTGTGGCATTTGTTGCAAAGAACACAGAAACATGACCTTTTTTGTGGCTAGCACGGTTTGTGGCTTAATTTTTTGCACCTGGCCCAAATAAACATCTTAACCTGATGGGTTAGAGCATCTATAACCCAACCCCAAAACGTCAATGGAGGAGTAAATTTACTTGTCTAACTGCTGAAGCCGAAGCCGCACCGAACCTAATCCTAACCCATATCGCCGTTTAGAGGAGAATAAATATAGGACTTGCCACCGCCACCTCAACTCCTTTGTTTTTTCTCCCCACCCACATGTTCGTTGTCGGTCCGCTGCCCTTTGCCGGGTCTGTGCTCCGCCGATGGCAAGCTACCCTCTGTGCTTCTTGTGGTAGCCTACGTCACCGGAATCGGCCGCCACGAGCCATTTTCCCTGGCCACAAATGCATCGCCGAGCTTCATCGGATTCGACGCATCGTGGCCACAATTTGCCGCAATACGATCGGATCCCGGAGGCCAAGCACCCTCCGGCATGACTACACACCGGTTCAACTCCCCGACCAAGCTCGCAGGAGCGGTGCCCCAAGCACCCGCGCCGCCACTAGCTTCGGATCCGGCACTAGCCGTCGCACCGGCACCAACCCTTGGACCCGCACCGACACCTTCCCATACTGGCGCCACCGGAACAAGTTGAGGAAGAGATAAGCTCCAGGATTCTTTGTAGCGTTTTTGGTTAAAGCTCGTCAATTGTCTAATCTAGATGATTCTTTGTAGCAAGGTGAAGAAAAGAGTGAAGGGAATATGCCCAAGAGGCAATAATAAAGTGGTTATTATCTTATTCCATGTTTATGATAAATGTTTATTTTGCATGCTATAATTGTATTGATCGGAAACATCAATACATATGTGTTTAATAAACAAAAAGGGTTCCTAGTTATGCCTCTCTTATAGACTAGCTCGTTGATTAACAAGATGATCAAGGTTTCCTGATCATGGACATTGGATGTTGTTAATAACGAGGTCACAACATTGGTGGAATGATGTGATGAACATTCATCCGAAGTATAGCATTATGATCAAGTCATTATGTTTATATTGCTATATCATACGAAGTAATCTTTATCCTTAAACCATGAGATCATGTTAATTGCTAACACCGGAAGAGTATCTTGATAACATCAAATGTCACACCATAACAGGGTGACTATAAAGATGGGTTCAGTGCTACGAAGGTGTTATGTTGAGGCTCATGGATCAAGAGTGGAATTTGTCAATCCCGATGACGGATAGATATACTCTGGGCCCTCTCGGTGATATCACATTAAGATAGCTTGCAAGCAAGTGATGTGATCACTAGAATGTTATATCACAGGAACGAGAAAAGAGTGCATGTCGGTAACGAGATCAAACTAGGTATGGAGATACCAATGATCGAATCTCGGACATGTAATATATCACGAGACAAAGGGATTTAGTTACTAGCGTTAAAGGTTCTCACGATCACAGAAGTCATCGTTGAATATGCAGGAGTCAGTATGGATCTCCAGGTCCCGCTTCTGATTATTGATCTGAGAGGAGTCTCAATCATGTCTGCATTATTCGCGAACTGTAGGGTGACACACTTAAGAGTTTCCAGACACCATTTTGGAGCACATATGTTTCAGACGAAAGAATTGCAAAGCGCAGGAATTGTTTCGATAGAAGCCGAAAATTGTTTCGGGTGAAATTGCAGAAAGTGGTTCTGCATGTGATATTGAAATATTGCAAGGGGTTTTATGTGAATGTTTGTTAATTAAAGTAATTAACAAAATTCTGAATAAAATTAATAAAAGAGTTTTATTAAATGAGAGAGCATTAAATTTGGAGAAATTTAATGCATTTAAAGTGGAGACTTTAAAAGGGAATGTGAAGAGGCATTTTAATGTGGAGGGGTTACCACCACATGAATGGAGGAGGTGAAGAGGCACCTCCTCCATGCGCCGGCCATGAAGGAGGGGTACCCCCTCCTCCTATAAAAGGCCCCCCTCTTCCTCCTTCATCCTCACACCTCCTTGTGAAGGATCTCTCTCTCTCTCTAGAATTATTCCCCCATGGTCTCGGAATAGCGAGATACATGTTCCCGATGGCATTTCATCTGGAAGGAGTTGTTGCTTCCGCTGGATCGCTGGAGTGAGGAGGTGGAGGTTTTCTGGTGGCTTCAACGTGTGTGCGAGTACGGATGCGCTGCTAAGTTGCGGCGCTCGGACTTCCTCACGATCTTGAGATCGGCAAGTGTACGACTACATCAACCACGAGTTCCTACTCATTAACAAAACTCGTTGTCTTTGAGGGTAAGTTCTTGATGGATGTATGTCCACCCGTTGCTTTGTACCTAGTAGATAGATCTTGGTATATAGTTCTCATCGTAGGAAAATTTTTGTTTTCTATGCTGCGGATCCAGCAGTGGTATCAGAGCCAGGTCTATGCATAGGTGCTTTGCACGGGTAGTACACATATGTTTATATGTGGGCGATGATGGTCATGTTATTGCATCTTCTATGTATTTTGGATATTGGTGGCATAGTGGGATGAAGCGGCCCGGACCAACCTTACATGTCATCGTACATGAGACCGGTTCCACGACTGGCATGCAACTTGTTTTGCATAAAGTGGCTGGCGGGTGTCTGCCTCTCCTACTATAGTCAATATCTGATTTACAACGAGTTGCTAGTAACTTGGTTATCCTCGTTGTGGTTCATGTTTGTAGGTAAGAACAGTTCTATCTCCGAAAGCCATAAGCCACGTAAAACTTGCAATTGATAAATTAGAGGCGTCTAGTTTAGATCGTTGTTGGGCTAGTGTCTTGATATGGTATTGTTGTAAGTAGATGTATGATAGATACTCTTACAACACACTCAACGTATAAGTTCCATAGACCTTGGCCTTACACACAAAGGAATGATAGAGATCATACCACGATGCAAATGATAGAGATCAAATGCATGGACCATATCATCTCACTTAACACATTAGATGTTAGCATCTTATACTGCTAGTTTGGCGCTTTCTGTAGCATTGTAAGATGATCCCTCATTTAGCTATCAAGATAAAAATGTGTTCTTCCTTAAGTATGCACCGTTCTATGGATCGTGTTTTGAGACAACACGTGATGATCGGGTGTACTCGACTCTACGCTTTCATACAACGGGTGTAAGACAGTTTTACACACGCGAATACTAAGGTTCTTACTTGGTGAGCCTAGCATGTATAGACATGGCCTCAGAACACGGACCGAAAGGTTAAGCATGAGTCATATAGTTGATATGATGCCCATATAGATGCTCGCCTTTGAAGCTACACCGACTCACGTGATGATCGGACTTGGTGTAGTGGATTTGGTTCATGTAATCACCAAAAAGGCACGAGGGGTGTCTTTTTTGAGTGGGAGTTCATTTCTAATTTGGATTACTCGAACTCAATTCGTCATAAACTAAATCGAAGTGAATTTGCATAATTTGTTGTATTCATTGGCGTCTGTTTACTACCTTATGCTTAGTTTTAATTGAGATAATAAAACTATAGAATTCTGGATATTTACTTTATGAACTGGTATCGTATTGTTTTGAATGTCAATTTAAAGTTTATAAGTCCTATTGCAAACTTTCAGCAAACTCTATTTACTCCATGAGTTTAATAAGTAGTATTAAATCAAGAGTAAGAATTCCAATGTTAGTATCTAAAGTATCATGTTTGCCTCCATGATTATTGATATTCAAAAGTTGTTTTAATATCAAGATTATATAGGAGCTGAAAATTGTTTTAGAAACCATCATGTGTAAAAGGTATTGTGATATCTAAAACAATGTTTTTGGTTGCATTATGATAGAGTATAATTTAGCAAAATACATGTTCTCATATTGTATGAGAATTTGTGAAGGATGGAGATGCTAGGCATCCGAATCTCCCAAAAGGTTTCAGGAACTAAAATTACACTCATCATTCTTCCTTATAGGCTATAGTAGCTTGATCATGAAAGTTTTCATGATAAGGATGAATAGAAGATGTAAGTAAAATGTTTACTACACTAATAGATTACTAAAGAATGGATTTTTGAAAGAATACCAAACATTTGATGATGGTGATCCACTTCAAAGTGCAAGTCCAAAGGTATTAGTGTTTGACTATATATACTTTGTACTATGTGTCATGTGAATGACACCACTATTGATTTTGATAGATTCTTTTAAAAGGAAAAGGAATTGCTGAAAGAGAATCTACAAAATATTTGGCACAAAAGAAAAAGTTGGAAATGTCCAGCTTAGATATATAGAAGATATACATGTTATGGTTGTATTCCTTGCTTGTTAAACAATGTGGTTCTGAGGTATTGGATACCGGTATTGGATACCGAATTGGTTGGTATGAAGTGTCATACAGGACAACGCAATTCATGAACTGCAATGGCCTAAGTAACTGGCAAGAGAATAAGTGATGATGTTCAGCAAAAACAAATAAAGTGTTATTGTGTTTTTTCGTTGTCGTTAAACCTAGCCTTCAAGATTTGTTTTAATAATTGTTATTTTGTTCCGGTATTACGAGAACAATGGTTGTTCAAATAATTACCGTATTCCATAAAGGATGGATGAACTTTTACAAGTCTAGTGGGAGAAATCACATCCATAAACATTATTGCTAAAATGTCGCAAGACAAATGATTAAAAGATCACTTATGAAGTGACATTGCTGTTTTAAATTATATTGGAAAGAAAACATGAAGAAACTCCATGTTGATGGATTTTTGAAGTCTTTGACTTTGATCAATTGATGCATGTGAAACTTTCCTCGAGATAATTGAAACTACGTTCATAGGCCAAAGAGGAACGAATGACTAGCTTATTGGAAATTGTGCATGCTGATGTGCATAGTCCATTATGCGTAGCCATTTGCGATGGATCTTTTTGCTTCATATGCTTTCTCCAGAAATTTAAGTGAATATATCTATATATTTACTTAATAAGGAAGAAGTATGAAACATTTGAAAGTTGTTCAAAGACTTTCAAGATGAAGTGGAAAATCATTGTAACAAGAAAATAAAGAGTTTATGATTCGATCATAAAGGAAGATATTTGAGTTACATGTTTAGCAAAACACTTAAGATTTGAGAAATTGTTCCATGATTTGTGTTCCCTGATAAACCATAGGAGTATGGCATATTCAAGAGATGAAATCAAACCATGTTTGACATGGTAAGATCAAAGGTGTCATTTATAAAATTGCCATTATGTTTTAAGGATTGAAGCTTTAGAGACTACCGCTTTTACACTGAAAAGAGCACCATCGTGATCCGTTGAAATGACACCATATGAGTTATGGTTTGGGATAAAACCCGAATTGTCTTTTCTTAAATTTTGGTATGTTATGCATAAGTAAAATGTTTACAACCAAAGTTGGATAAGTACGTCTTTGTAGGTTATCCCAAAGAATTTGTTGGGAATTTCTCCATAACACCGAGGACAAAAGAGTTTGTCACTTGGAACGTCAAGTTTCTTGAGAAGGAATTTTTCGCGAAAAGTTAAGTGGGAGGACAATAGAACTTTGATAAGGTTGTTGAACCTTAGCTATATGTGCTAAGTAGTGCATCACCGGAAAGTGTCCCGTTGGCGTCCACAATGCTCATGGCTCCCGTGATTACAAAAGGTGTGATCTTGGAGATTAGAGTTCCTATTGAACCGTGTGGGTCGGTAAGAATCAAATAGTATGATAAGCAAGTCGTTATTGTTTTGACAATGATGAACCGACTACATGCAAAGAAGGGATGATGGGCCCTGACTCCATAAAATGACTAGAAGTCATAGAATCCATGATAGTATCCATACACGAGAAATCAAGTTTCTGAACTTGGAAGACCCTCCGGAAAGGCATGAAGCCTATCGGTTGTGTTTGGATCTATAAAGAAATAGACATGGATGTTTAACATCTATGAAATAGTCGACATGTCGGAAAGAAGTTTACGGCAATGTTCAAGGAGTTGACTATGACAAGATTTGATCTTTCATAGCGATATTTAGTCTTGACGGATTAATGTAGCAACCACTACATATAATTTGGTATATGGTAGTTGAATAAACAAAACAATGTTCTTCTAATAGAACGGTTACCTGGGACGTGTACATGACACGGTCCGAAGGGTTTTGTATATTCAAAGGATGCTAAAAGGGCATGCAAACTTCAATAGTTGAAGTAAGCATAGCGGAGTTGGAATCTTCACCATGATGAAACTGTTAAAAGAGTTTAAATTCATCGGAGATGATGAAGATGCTTGCATTTGCAAGAAATTAAGTGGGAGCGTTGAGACATATTTCTAATACATTATGTAGAGGACATATTGTTGATTGGAAATGATGTATCTTGTATTGACACAATGTTGGGGGATACCCCGGGGTAGGGCCACGCCGGGGTATAAAGGCCGAGTTAGCCGAGGTTCGGCAAGGCCAAAGCGGATGCTGGCCGGGTCACCTCAAGGCAGGCCGAATCACGGGGTAACCCGTACCAGGGGACGTCCACCTAACTAAGTCTCATCTGACTTAAGCAGTAAGTCAGAAATGCCTATTTAACTTGTATGCAGGAACGGGTATGGCCGGATCAACTATGATCCGGGTCACATCTAGCTTCTAGGAGAAGGAAGGAATCTCGCTGGTCAAAAGAAGCCCCGGTACGCACTGCATGAGCGAAGCAGACAAGAGCAGGACCACCGAGGCGTGGCCGACAAGGGTGACGATGCTCATGTGGGCTGACGCAGGCGCCGCAGAGGCTCACGTAGCCTCTGCATGTGTGACACGGGGGAAAAGCAACCCGGTCGGTTTACTACTTTGGGAGAAGGCATATTCTCAGGAATATGCCTCCACGTATGCCCTAAGTGGAGACCTAGCCACCCCTATATAAGGAGCGCTAGGGCCTCTGTAGAAGGGGTTCCGCTATTCTGATTTGGTTGGGTGTTTTAGGAGTAAACTGTGTGTGAGAGTAAGAGAGATTCTTCTTCCTCCTCTCGCCAAGACAACTCTAGGAGCACTTGTAATCTTGGAAGCAAATAAATACAAACTTCTATGTGAGGAATCACCTCACTATCCCTCCCTGGATTCCCCTAGCGTGTATTAGTCCCCACCTTTAGCGTATCCATGGCATCTGTCGTGACACCACCACGACAGTTGGCGCCCACCTTGGGGCTAGCGGCGCTAGCAGGGGTCAAGATCCGGACGGGAAACTTCATCGGCACCGGCGAACGCATCGTCTCCGGGCTCGTTCAGCATTTTGGAGTGCTGGACTTCGTCAGCGACAACGCAGGGTGCTTTGGCACGCTCCCACTTCCGCGCAACGGCCTCTTCGTCAAGCTCGGCGCGCACAAGGTCTACGTTGCTGTTGACGTGTCGTGTGTTCATCCGCGACATGTCATCGAGGCAGGGGAGCCACCCCTCACCGTGGTTCGCGGGACGCATATCGCTCGCTCTCCGGACCACGTAGAAGTGATGATGGCTGCGCCTGGTGCGGGCGCAAGCAAGGATCCGGCGCCAGATCCGGCGGTAACGCCTAAGGCACCGAGGAAAGCTAGAGGTCCTCCACTAGAGAGGCCGGACTGGAGAATGTGTTGAGGGAAGCAATGGATAGCTTGGCAAACCCTGTAGTAGCAGCAGTAGATCCGGCTCGGGCACATGCTGAGCTAGAGGAAACTAGACAAAAAATTACTAGAGGGTGCGAAAAAGATTGCCGCGGCTCAGCAGTCGTTGAACATGACACTGCGTGAGTACGCAAAGGCAAACAAAGTTGATGCTGTAAAAGTGAAGGGGAGAAATCTCATGAGCGAGATGAACAGAGAAGGTGATACTGGAATTGAAGAATCAGAGAACTGTTTGTCCATGGGGCTGCCGAGGTATAGTACCCCGGCAAAGAACCTTAGAGCAGCGGGCGCAGCTGCATCCGAGTTAGAGGGTCTAACGGTGAGGCCCGGCAAAGACAACAAGATAGGGTTAATGAGCTGGTTCGGATCACGAACAGACAAAATGAGGAACTACTCAGAGCTAACCCGGAGAAAGCTGGGGCCTCCAAGATTGTTCATTCGGCGATCGGTAACCTGGAGAAATCCGCTGGAGCCGCATCGTCTCCTCATGGTGGACCAAGGAGAGAAGAGGTAGTAACCTCGGCCAGAAGAAACAAGCAGATCGTCCCGTATGACCCAACACGGGCAGGGAAAGGAAAAGAAGCACAGAAAAATGATGATCGATGAAGTGTGAGCCGAGGTGAAGCTGGCTGGGGTAACCGCGACCAAGGCAATGCCGGTCAAGGAAATGTCGTCAACAGCAATGCCGAACAGCGAAACTCGACAGGAGCAGGGCAACTGCAGCAGCAGAATATACCAAGGCAAGAGCAAAGCGTCGGGCGAGGTATGCAACAGAGAGGTGCACCACGAGAGCAAGATTGGTACAACGATGGAGATTCGGAAATGGCAAACGCGGGATACCCAAGGCCGGACTATCATGTGATAGGGTCAAGATTGGGAAGCAGGGATTTGATGCCAGATGATGCCAGGTTGAAACTGGATCGACTGTATAGGTCGGAACAAATCGAATGTCAAGGTCCATCGGGTCCAGCGTGTTTTGGGCCCCGGATCATGAAGGAGCCACCGGTACCCAACTTCCAGTTACCCAGGGGCACGAAGACGTATGATGGCAGTACCAAGCCGGAGGATTGGTTGATAAACTATGATACAGCTGTGAAAATAGCCACAGGCAAATTGAGATGGGTTGTACGATACGTAGCCCAGATGTTGGAAGGGCCGGCAAGGGTATGGCTGAACAATTTGCCACCCGGAAGCATTAACTGCTGGATAGATTTCGAGGAAATGTTCATCAGCAATTTTTCAAGTACGTATCAGAGGCCGAATAGGCCGCATACCCTAGCTATGTGCAAGCAAAGACCAAATGAGACAGACCGGGAGTTTTTAACTCGGTGGTGCACCGTGAGAAACTCGTGTGAGGGCGTGATAGAATCACAGGCCATAGCATGGTTTGCGCAAGGGTGCAGATATGCAAGCGAACTGTGGCAAAAGTTGCAAAGAAAAATGCCAACCACATTGGCAGAGATGATCCGGATTGCTTATTCGTATGCTCTGGGTGATCCGACGCAACCTAGGCTCGTGTCGAACGAGTCAAACGATGAGTACTACCAGAGAGATGGAGCCGGATCATCCCGGAGGAATGACTACAGGGGGAAAAGAAGAGATGACAGACCGGATCATCGATACGGTTCGCAACAAGTTACGGTTGTGAATCAAGATCAGCCCGGAGCAGGGGGCAGTCAACGCCAGAAAACTGGAGGGCAATGGACTCCGAGAAATGATGGCAAGAAAACTTGGACGCTAGAGCAAAAGAAACAGTGGCAAGAAAAGAAGGACCGTCTGAGGTATACTTATGAGTCGATGTTGGATCAGCCGTATAAGTTTCACACGCCAAATCCGAGTAACCCAGCAGGTCATACAACGAGGCAATGTGAGTGGATGTGCAAGATCGAACAAGGTGGTTCGGGGAATGCTCAGGCACCCCGGAATGATCAGCCTCGGCAGGAGTTACCCTGGCAGCAATTGCTCTCCAGAGCGAACACGCAATAGCTAATGTTGCCTCCCCCTCCGCCGAGGTATGATACAAATGAGAGAAGGGATGCAGTTCATCAGGTGGAAAACCAGCATCAGTCGGATCAGAGGTACCCCAGAAATGAGGGGAGAAATGAGTACAGAGAGCATCATCAGAGCTATTGTGTGTTCACCACTGAGGAAACAGACAGGAAGAGCTTGCAGCGCAGGCATATGGAGGTGAATGCGGTGATGCCTGCAGTGACGAGGTATATGCCTTGGTCTGACCAAGAAATCACCTGGAGCATAAAGGATCATCCAAAGCTTATACCAAGCCTTGGTTCGTATGCGTTGGTGCTGGACCCGACATTCATTGGGCCTAGCATTAATGTAAGGTTCTCAAAGGTACTGATTGACAATGGCAACAGCATTAACATCATGTATGCGGACACAATGCGCAAGTTGGGTATCTCGAAGAACATGCTACAGGCCACGAGGACAACTTTCCATGGTATTGTGCCCGGCATTTCTTGCGAGCCCATAGGCAAGGTCCGGGTTGATGTATTGTTCGGCACGAGAGATAACTGCCGAACCGAAAATTTGGAGTTCGAGGTGGTGAACTTGGAAAGTGCGTACCATGCGTTACTCGAAAGGCCAGCACTGAACAAGTTCATGGCAAGCTGTCACATTAGCTACTTGAAGATGAAATTGCCCGGGCCGACGGAGTGATTACCATTGCTGGGGATTTCCGATGTTCCATGGAGTGTGCGTCGACCGGGTCTAACTTAGCCGAGTCACTTGTGATTGCGCAGGAGAAAAGGAAGATTCAAGAGGTGGCGGCATTGGCTCAGTCCGCGCAGCAGTATATGTCGGCGCTGAGTAACCCGCATAGAAGTGTCTCTTTCCAAGCCACGAAAGATACCAAGAAGATTCCCGTTGATGATATGTTCCCAGAGCGCACCGTAACAATTGGTGCCGGGTTAAGTGATAAATAGGAAAGCGAGCTCGTCAGCTTCCTCCGTGAGAATCGGGACATTTTTTCTTGGTCCACACAGGACTAGCAAGGTGTTCCGAGGGAGTTGGCCGAGCACTCTTTGAACGTGAGACCCGGAGCAAAGCCGGTGAAACAACCTCTCCGCCGCTTCGCCGAAGATAGGAGGAAAGTCATCGGAGATGAGATAGCTCGGTTACTAGCTGCAGGATTTATCATGGAGGTTCTTTACCCGGATTGGCTGTCTAATCCGGTGCTGGTGGAGAAGAAGAAGTTCGATCCGAATGTGGCGGTAGTTTGGCGAATGTGTATCGATTACACGAACCTGAACAAGGCGTATCCAAAAGATCCATTTCCACTGCCGAGGATAGATCAGGTCATAGACTCAACTGCTGGATGTGAATTATTGTCATTCATTGATGCATATTCTCGTTTCCACCAGATACCTCTGAACCCGGATGATCAAATAAAGACTGCGTTTATTACCCCGTATGGGGCTTTTTGCTATCGCATCATGCCGTTTGGTTTACGTAATACAGGAGCAACGTACCAAAGATGTATGCAAAAATGTTTGCATGACCAAATTGGTCAAAATGTACAAGTGTACGTGGATGATGTGGTTATCAAGACCAAGGAAAGCAAAACGCTTCTTGACGATATCAGGCAAACGTTTGCAAACCTAAGGAGGTTCCAGATGAAACTTAACCCGGAAAAATGTACCTTCGGTGTCCCGGCTGGAAAATTGCTCGGTTTTCTTGTTTCCAGTCGAGGTATTGCTTATAGGTTGTTTCTCATGTTAGTAGTGCATGATAGTACCATATCTTTGAAGATGCTTGTGAGTATAGGTCTTCTTTTCATGTATACAATCGAATGACATGAGTGTTACCTATGTAGTATATGCTTGTATGATTTGTTATCACATGATGGTAATGTTAAGCTTGACAGTTATTTTGTATCATGTTATTGTATCTCTCAAATGTATATGCTTATATACTTCACGACTAAGTCATATAGTTTCATGTTATGACCTTGTTTAGTATACATCATGCTCTATTACTTTATACATGTGATAGCACTAATTCTGATACATTGTTATGACATGCTTTAAATGTTCGATATACTGTCACGCCAATATTGCCTTATGATCATTAAAGCATACTTATGGAAGTAGTTGTTTAATGTTTATGTTTACCGTACTATGTGATGTGGTGTACATCTATGGTTTGCTAGTGTGATGCATGTTTTCATAGTATCATCTTTAGCTTGCCTTTCCTGTTGTTCTTATGATGGATGTTTATCTCAAACTTTGTATCACTTAGATGTTGGTGTTAGCATGCTAGATAATCCTTGCTACTATTTATATCACTAGTATGATAGGTATCTTTTGATGATTGCAAGCTTGTATGATATGACTTATTGTTGTCTTGTTTACAAGTTTGCTCATTATTTAGTTATGTTATACTATGTTGTATAGTTTACTATGTACACGGTTATGACCAACTATACCATAACCCTTAGATCATGGCTATGTTGTTAGGTAGTTATAACAAGCCCTCTGTTGATATCTTATCATAGATCTTTATCCCGACAATCTATCCAAGCATCCAAGCTTCCATTCTATTTGATCCACATTCGAGTTACTACAACTCACTTCCTCGATCCTTACCAAATTGTCTTATGTCCTATTCTACACCAACTCATCATTCGTTTTGATTTGTATTTCATTTAGTATTTATTGCCTTGGTATTTATTTGTTTTTCTTTTGCTAGCGTTACAACAAGTAGGGAGTGACGAGTTTGGTCGTGGACATAATCATCTTATTGAAGAAGAAGGATTCATCAACGAAGGCATGCCTCTTTCATAATTATCCCATGTTTTACAAGTGCATGTTATTATTGTTTTATAAATATCTGCTATTTTGATTACCCACATACCTTGATACACCTGTCGCCATACACAACCCTGAGTAGAGATTATATATTAATCATGTAGAGTAGAATTGCTTAGCCATGCTAAATAATATTTAGGATCCTTGATCTCCCCTCTTCGGAGGAATTGGATGACCCTCGGGTCACATATATACTTTTGAAACTTGTTGAGCTCGTTGAGCTAGCCGTTGTTGCTTCCTCTACTCTATTCTACTCTGGATGAAACTTACCATCTAAACACTGGCGCGAGCGATAGCTGGATCAAAGGAAGGAGCGATTCGCTGCCCTTTACTAGTTGAAGGGGGCAATCCATCGTCCGTGCCGCATGAGGGCCTCGGATTTGAAGATTGTGACCAACGTGCAACCACATGCTATAATGTGCACTGGCTTGGTCAAGTAAGTTAGTCAGCCTTAGGTGTCGATGTTGCTGTACCGCTGATGAGGTGTCTGCCTGCGGGGGAACCTTTGGCACAGATGGGGGGACCGGTTTGAGGACATACTCTCAGTTCCGTGTGCCATACCCGGTGGGCATGTCACATCTTTGGGGGATCTAGCTAAAATACCTTGTCACAATCTCTCTGCCGGTACACCAATAGGTGTGTACTAAACCAGCGGCCACTGGTGGGCAACAAGACGAGATTGTGTCGTGTGGGAAAAGTGTACAACCTCTGCAGAGTGTAAACCTATTAGAATAGTTGTGTCCACGGTCATGGACGGCACATGAATATTTCTTGACATACGGGAACTTGTCTTGCTACTTCCCTCTTTGCCCCTATCCTTATCCTGGAATCTATGAACTATGTGAGTTGTCATGGACAATGACACTATGGAGAAATACCACATTGATGATAAACATGTTTTCGTCTAAAACTGCTTTTATCAAAACTACTATCAATTGCAAATAAAATTGGATTTTATGCAAAAGAACCCTATGACCTCCACATAAAGCCACATGTAGATATATCAGGTTTTGCATAAGGGGTATGTTGAGTACGTCATGTACTCATGGCAATACTTTTGTTGAATTCAGAATACTATGAAGGGGAGGACTACGACTACTATGATGACGCTAATGAGTGAGGCCTCGTGGACTACATCGACTGCCTGTGGCTGAGATGGAGTCTCTACGTGTTTTATATTTCCGTTGTGTTTTCTAGATGTAATAAATGTCACTAGACATTTTACTATGTTGTTATCCAGACTTTGTAATAAATTACTTTTGTACATCTGCAATGATATACATTTTGCCGTGTCGTCAATATTGATCTTGGGATTGACGAATAAACACAGGGGGGTCTGGAGGTTGAGTTCCGGTCCTCACATGTTGCCAGATCGAACTATTGGCGAATGTCCCGGAGGACATGGACATTGACACGGGAGGTGGCGCGCGATTTATGTCCCGGAGGACACGCAATCCGCAGCTGTGCCCATGGACATTGACACGGGAGGTGGCGCGCGAAACCCGGGGGGTGGCGCGCGAAACCCGGGGACTGCCTCGGCGAACCCGGGGACTGCTTCGCAAGACCCAGGGACTACACAGCCTGATCCAGTTGAAGTTATGCCGGTGGATATGATGGAAATTGATATGGATGTGTTCCCTGTGCGAGCGATGCCAGATTGGGCACTACCTATATTTCAATTCCTGAAAGATGGAACGTTACCCACTGAGGAAGTGTTGTCCAGGCAAACACAGAGGAGGGCTACACGATCATCAATTCCGAACTATACAAAAGGAGTGTGACCAATGTCCTCCAGCGATGCGTTGACCTGGAAGAAGGGCTCGACATCCTCCGACATATACATCAAGGGGAGTGTGGGCATCATGCCTCGTCCCGAGCCTTGCTGGCAAAAGCTTTCCGGCATGGATTCTACTGGCCAAGTGCCTTAGAGCAGCTAGAAGATCTGGTGAGAAAATGCAATGGTTGTTAGAGGTATGCTACCAAGACACATATGCCAATGTCGGAACTCAAGACCATACCAATTACATGGTCATTTGCCGTATGGTGCTTGGATATGGTTGGTCCGTTCTAACCAGCAAGGGGAAATATGACTCACATTTTGGTCATGGTGGACAAATTTACGAAGTGGATTGAAGTGAAGCCTATAAGAAAGTGTGATGGAGCTACGGCCATAACGTTTCTCAAGGACATCATCTTGAGGTACGGTTATCCTCTCAGTATCATAACTGAGAATTGCACGAATTTTGCGGAAGGAGCATTTGCGCATTTCTACCGGGATAAGAAGATCCGGCTGGACGTAGCCTCAGTAGCCCATCCCGCATCGAACGGACAGGTGGAAAGATCCAGCGGATTAGTATTATCCAGGATAAAACCCCGGCTCATTGAGCCACTGCAAAGATCAGCGGGGTGCTGGATAGAAGAACTACCAGCGGTACTGTGGAGTTTAAGAACAACTCCGAATCCATCAACAGGTTATACGCCGTTTTTTCTGGTATATGGGGGAGAAGCTGTATTACCAGCCGACATAGAGCATGATTCGCCTAGGGTCACCCAATACACAGAAGCCGAAGTGCAAGAAGCCCGGCAAAATGATGTTGATCTGCTGGAAGAAGCGAGAGAACTGGCATTGTCCAGATCCGCCATATATCAGCAAAATCTCCGACGCTATCATAGCCGGAAAGTAAGCCCCCGAGTCTTTCGGGAAGGCGATCTGGTGCTCCGGTTGGTACAACGTACTAGTGGCATGCACAAATTATCCCCCCCATGGGAAGGGTCGTTCATCGTGAGCAAAGCGTTGCGCAATGATTCTTATTATCTTATAGATGCAAAGCCACAGGAAAAGAATAAGGCGGACAGGTCCGGCGAGGAATCTAAGCGTCCATGAAATATAGCTCTACTTCGTCCTTTCTACACTTAGCTAAGAAGTGTATGTATCCGAGTCTTCTCATATGTCGGTATGTATGTCGACAATGAGCTTATCAATGAAATGTTGGCACCTCGAGCAGTAACTCGGGGACTGCCTTAATAATATTTGTTGTCTTTTGTGCGTTAGCTGGAATAAGTTGTTCTACTTAACTTGGATCAATAGTGTGTGAGCACCAAGAAACCAACTGTTCGACTTGCTGCTGTCCAACAAGAATTGGCTTCATGGCAAGAAAGAGAACAAGTTTGGAATTGCGTAGCACATGAAAAACGACTAAGGAAAAGAACTTAATCGAGCCGACGTTTGTTTTTCGGACTAACCTTGTATTTACTTTCAAATTATTATCCTGTTTTTGAGCTAAGCCTAAAAGTTTCCCAGTATTGTTAAGACAATTTTTGAAGCTCGGATTCGTAAGTCGTAAAACCGAATCAAGGTAGACACAAGCCGAGCCAAAAGATTGGATGAACAAGAAAAAGAAACTCGGGGACCACGCCCAAGTTAATCCGGCATAGGAACTTAGTAGCAAAATATCACATGTATAAGGGATACAACTCCACCCGGCATACCGGGGATCTGATAAATTTTCAAGTTTTTTCGCTCAAGGAGCAGTAGGAGGAGGAAGTTCGGCGTCATCTTCGCCGTCTTCGATATCCGAGGCGTCATCCTCTCCATCATCGTCCGAGCCGTCCTCATCGTTCTCAACCTCTTCGTCCCCAGCTGCTTCCAGGAAGCTCGGTCCCTCAACCCATTCATGAATGGGAGCATATTCGATGAGGCTATGAGCGCAAGCCTGGCGCCGAGCTACCCACTCCGGGTCATTGGTCCATTTGGATCCGGTGCGCAGACGCGTCAGGAGGTTGAGATCGATCTTTTCATACCATGTGAGTATGTGGTGAAGAACGGTATCAGCTGCAGCACGTCCAGCGGACTCCCTCCAGAGGTCGAGCTAGGTCTCGGTTTCCATCAGCTTTTCACCAAGAATTGCGGGGGTCTCCGGAGTATCTTCTCCAATCCAGAACGTGTTGAAGATGCGAACTGCAACGTCGAGGATGTCCTTGCCATAATTCTTGATGAGTTCCACGCGAGATGACAAGCTGACCAACAGGTCCTCCATGTCATAGGGAATCTCCCCACCGTTAGGAGCGGCGGGGGTACCCCTTTCTCGGCGGAAATCGGCAACTGCTACGCTCGCAATAGCAGTGCCCTCTAGAAATTTGCCTGAACACAAGGCAAAGGAAGAAGGTAAAGAAAAGACATATGAAGTAACCCGGAGAAGTATGTCGGATAAGGGAAGGAACTTACGTGATATATGGCTAAGGATCCGGGTTAGCTCCCTGGTACAGTCATCACGCCTTTTGCGAAGCTGCGCAAGCTCCGCATTCGTCGACCCAAGCTGGATGTCGGACTCCTTGAATAGATCCTGGTCCTTGGCGATCTAGAGAGTAAGGCGCTCGCGCTCTTCTATGAAATCCTGGCCAACCTTTTGGAGCTCGGACTGGTGCTGGACTTTCATTTTCTCCATCTCGGCCTTGAGCCTAGCGATCTCATCGTCCTTGGTCCGGAGGAGGGCGAGCTCTTCATCTTTCTTCTTAAGCTCGGCTTGATGCTGCCCTGCTTGTTCGAGAAAATGCAGCATCATATCAGGCACGGGCACACTATCTTCAAGAGATGCTGAAATAGTGCGTTGACCCGGCAGAGCCGAGGTATGAATGTTTGCCGAGCCAAGGAGAAAAGGAGATGGAAAGCACGGTAAGGTCTGACAAAAACGACTTACCCTTGATCTGCTCCAGGTTCTTCCGCATAATCTTGTTCTCAGCCTCCACCCCAGCTGCGGAAACCGAATGACGAGATTAGTTCGGCAGAGGAAGATGAAGAAAAACGGAGCAGCGCCAAGGGAGAATTTTACCCCTTTTCTCGTGTTCCGCGAGAAGTGCAGCTTGCTTTGCGCGTAGCATCTTGTGAGTATCCAGGAGGCGCTGAAATTCAGCACTCCGGCGATTGGTGGTCACCTGAAAAGAGTGCAAAAAACATAAATTAGCTTGGTGCATATTTGAAGTGTACAAGATCCGGGCCAAGTGGAATTTAACCCGGCTCTAGGTGTGTGCATATTCGAAGTGTACAAGATCCGGGCCAAGTGGAATTTAACCCGGCTCTAGGTGTGTGCATATTCGAAGTGTACAAGATCCGGGACAAGTGGAACTTAACCCGACTCTAGGTGTGTGCATATTCGAAGTGTACAAGATCCGGGCCAAGTGGAACTTAACCCGGCTCTAGGTGTGTGCATATTCGAAGTGTACAAAATCCGGGCCAAGTGGAACTTAACCCGGCTCTAGGTGTGTGCATATTCGAAGTTCTCATGGAGCTACGTTAGTTTGCTAAAGAGCATCCGTCCGAGTAACAAGTTACTCCCCCGGAGGCTCGGGGACTAATGGTTATTATCTACAGCATGTAAAGGGGAAGCGACGTACCTCCATCATCCGCCTCGCGAGGTTGATTGCCTTAGAGGCTGTGTTCATTTGGGCGGAAAATTCGGCGGGGCTAAACCTCTCCGGTAGATCGTCGTCATGGACGAACTCCACCTTGTTCCAGTTGTTGAGGAATTCAATCAACATAGGAGGGTACCGCTCGCCAGTGGGCATATGAGGCGCCACCAAGCCCTTCGCATGCGCTTCTTTTCTCTCAACCAAGGCAAGGGCTGGGCTCGTGTGCAAAACCATTTGTTGTGCATCCGTTGGCTCGGCAGGGGTGTCCTTCGCTGCTGGAGTTTTCTTGGAAAGCATGGAGGCGAGGGTACGCTGCCCAGCCTCGACGAATGTTGCCTTAGTAGCATCAGGAGCCTTTTTGCCCTTTGGCTGCTGGGAAGAGGAAGTGGTTACAGCGGATTTTCCTTTAGGAACTGCCGGGGTATTTCCTCGTCGAGATTGAGAAGACTCGAACGAGGCGGAGGAGCTCGGCGTTGGAGCTCTGGGTGTTGGACTTGGTGCCGCTGCTGATGTTCTTGCAGCCGGAGTTGGTGCTGGTGCCGGAGTTGGTGTTGGTGCTGGTTTGGTTGTTCGTACTGGAGCTGGTGCTAGTGCCGAGGTAGTCTTAGTGGCTGCTGGTTGCGGCGAAGCCGAAGTTGTGGATGTCGTCGCCTCGGCTGGGCCGGTATCCCCCGCTCCAAGGTTACCCCCCTCTTGACGAGATGGAATAGAACCCGGAGCAGCCGCAGGACCCTCTGGAATAGGGCTTAGCGGGCGTGACGCGTCGTCACGAGGAGGAGAAGGGCTAGGTCGGAGCGGCGAAGAGATACTGGATCCACTCTGAGGGACCTCCACCGCAGCCCTGCAGAATCAAATAGTGTCAGAGAAGAGACTATCACAATGCAATGAAGAACAAGCTGCAGAGGGAAAAAGACTTACGCATCCGAGGTTTGGGGCTCCTTGGGTTTCCGAGCCCTTCGAGCTGGGGCCTTTCCCACTAGCTTGGAGGCAGTCTTGTCCCCAGACTTCTTTCGCCTTTTAGCGGGCTGAGAAGGTCCGGAGGAGGAACATGGAGCAGCTCCGCGCTTCTTCTTCGGCGCTACCGGAACAGGTTCGCCCGTAGCAAGGGGAGGGTCCTCGTGGATATGCCTACCAGGATTAGCTGATGCCGGAAAAGCATAAGAAAGGGGCACAGCATCAACAGGTTCAATCACCTCGACATCCGAGTCATCTTCATCATCGGGCCAATCTCTAATAGAAGAGGATTTACCGGTGGGTCGCTTTGTACCGTCAGTCATCGGGAGGAACATCTCCTGGTCCGGCTCTTCCTCGTCCGGGGTCTCCCGGTCGGGCGCCCACTTAAGGGTCGGATCGGTGCCGTCCTCGAGGGTCTGCTGAAGAAATAGCTGAGGAAAAGAATGAACAACAGAGTCAAAAATGCAATAATGACCGACATAAAATTAAATTCGGAGTAAGTTTGTGCCACGAAGCTTACCGCGGGAGGAAGCCTGTCACGACAAAAATGCTCAATTCCCCAGGTCCACTCAGAGGAGAAGTCCTTGTGGGTGGTGAAGAGAGCCTTAACCCTGCGACAAATCTCCGTGTTGCTCAACTCAAAGGATGAGGTCCGGTTGGGGTCGCGGCCGAAGCTCATGTGGCACACCTTGTGGGTGCGCTTCTGGAGGGGAGAGATCCGGTTGCGGACGAACGTGATCATAGCATCCTCGTTGCGCAACCCGAGCTTCTTCAGCTCCACGAACCTCTTGTTGACCTGATTGTCCAAGGCCATGGGCTTCTTGGGAACGACGTCCCATAGTTCCGGGTTAGGTGGACCCGGAGTATAGGGAAGCAGCCGGATTAAGTCTTCGGTGCCCGTATTCCGGACATAAAAGAAAGTCTGGGCCCACCCTTTGCAGGAGTCCAGCCCGGTGACCCGGGGGAAAACGGAAAGCCTCCGGGGTGAGATGGAGCTCCGAATTGAGTGAGCTGCTTGTCCTTCGGATCGAGTTGCATGTTTGGGATGACATTACGACGAAGGCCGAAAAACCGGATCCATAGCTCCTTCGTGGGCCATAGTCCGACGTAGCCTTCGATCGTAGAAGCAAAAGCGGAAAGAGAGGTAATGGCATTGGCAGGAAGGTGGTGCGGCTGGAGTTCATAAGTGTTTAGCCAATCCCGGAAGAAATCGCTGACCGGCAAACCGAACCCCCGTTGGAAGTGGGACAAGAACACAACGTACTCACCCGGATTGGGTGAGGGGGCTAGTTCGGCGGAGGCAAGACGCGCAGCAACGCCGACGAGGATCCGTCTGGTGCGGTAGAGCCAGTCCAGGTCGTCTTGGCAGACCTAGGACCCGGCCCACGCACCACGGTCTGCCGCCGCTGTGTCCTCATCCATCTCTTGCTCGGCGACGATGAGCTCCTCCTCCGTGCTGCCCTCGCTGGCGCTAGCGGCGGCCGAGGGCAAAGGCCTAGACTGGCAGCGACCCATGGTGAGGGAGTTGCGTAGCGGTGGCGGCGACGCAGAGGTGTGGGGAATCAGTGCGGCAGCGGCGCTGCTACTTAGAAGCACTGGCGGCGGCGCTGTCGCGGGGAAGAAGAAGAAGAAGAAGAGCAAGGGGCAGAGGGGCGCGGAAGGGGAAAATCCTAAGGGGTGCGCCCTCTCCTATTTAACCTCTCCCACGAGGGGAAAGTGGGATCGTGTCCTACGGGCGCACCATGCCATGTGGCCATGTATTACCCACATCAACCAATCAGCACGGAGCCACACGGAAGGCCACAGAACGGAATTGATCCCATAACGTGACGTGTGGATGCGGTAAACGAGGAGGCAGGCGTGACGTGACCCGCACAGTGATAACTGACAATTACTGCAGCGGTTGCTATAGCTGGCCCTTAAAATGAGGCAACATAATGATTAGCCTCCACGTGGGTTAGCGTACGAGAGAATGAAACAAGACCCGGATGGAACCGTGGTAACCCGGCCGGCAAGTAAAAACTTGGAATGTGCAGAGGGAAAGTAAAACCATGAGGTCCGAGTCAAAGTGGTAACCCGGCCGGCAAGTGAAAACTTGGAACGTGCGAAGGGAACATAAATCCATATAATCCGAGATAAAGATCTAGCTCGGAAATAACGTCTAGAACTCAAAATTGAACCTGATGTGGCCTTAGCGACCAAGGCAGCTAAGACCGCACTAGCTTCGGGGACTAATGTTGGGGGGGATACCCCCGGGTAGGGTCACGCCGGGGTATAAAGGCCGAGTTAGCCGAGGTTCGGCAAGGCCAAAGCAGATGCTGGTTGGGTCACCTCAAGGCAGGCCGAATCACGGGGTAACCCGGACCAGGGGGCGTCCGCCTAACTAAGTCTCATCCGACTTAAGCAGTAAGTCGGAAATGCCTATTTAACTTGTATGCAGGAACGGGTGTGGCCGGATCAACTATGATCCGGGTCACATCTAGCTTCTAGGAGAAGGAAGGAATCTCGCTGGTCAAAAGAAGCCCCGGTACGCACTGCATGAGCGAAGCGGACAAGAGCAGGACCACCGAGGCGTGGCCGACAAGGGTGATGACGCTCATGTCGGCTGACGCAGGCGCCGCAAAGGCTCACGTAGCCTCTGCATGTGTGATGCGGGGGAAAAGCAACCCGGTCGGTTTACTACTTTGGGAGAAGGCATATTCTCAGGAATATGCCTCCACGTATGCCCTAAGTGGAGACCTAGCCACCCCTATATAAGGAGGGCTAGGGCCTCTGTAGAAGGGGTTCTGCTATTCTGATTTGGTTGGGTGTTTTAGGAGTAAACTGTGTGTGAGAGTAAGAGAGCTTCTTCTTCCTCCTCTTGCCAAGACAGCTCTAGGAGCACTTGTAATCTTGGAAGCAAAGAAAATACAAAGTTTTGTGTGAGGAATCACCTCACTATCCCTCCCTGGATTCCCCTAGCGTGTATTAGTCCCCACCTTTAGCCTATCCATGGCATCTTCCGTGACACCACCACGACACACAAGTTAAGAATTTCATTAAAATAAGATTTCGATGAAAGACTTGGGCAAAACCGGAATATTAGGCATCAATATCTATATGGAAAAATTGAGGCGCTAATATGGTTGTGCCAGACATACATATATGAGATATTGAAAGGGTTCAATATGGAAACAACAAGAAAGGTTCTTGCTGCATGGAAAGGATTGTATCAAGATTCAAGTGTTTCAACACTTGGTGAGTAAAATCACATGAAGATTTTGATCGATTATACCATGATATGTATATATCCAAAATGTCCTATGCTCTAAATGTTATGAGCACATACCAGAATGATTCATAAGATGATCATTGGACAATAGTAAAGATATTCTTATGATCTTTGGAAGAACTAAGAATATATCATGTATAAGTGACAAATAGTTAAAGGTAGTTCATTATAAAGTGTTACATTGATACTAGTTTTGTCACAAGATACAAATTAAATTTATCTCAATTTAGACTATGGGTGGCACAATGTAATGGAGAGGATGTTCCATGATGGATTTGGATGAGTTCCAAAGTTGAGACATTGTGACGGATACTACAACAAAAGGCTAAGTATATGACTGCTATAGTAGCAGCATAGGAGGGCATTTGTGTTAAGTAGTTTGTTATCAAACTAGGTGTGGTTCAAAGTGGGCTAATACTATGAAGATATATTGTGTGAAAATAATATCAACACATTTTAACCCGAACGAACTAAAGGTCTCACCAAAGGACCAAATTTATACAATTCCATCTCATTTGAGAATGAGTGATGCGTAGAGACGCAAAGACATGCAAATACACACGGACCTAAAACTGTCAGATCCGGAGATTATGTTAACCACTAGAAATAGCGTATATGCAACACCAGAAAGCCATACGTGTTCAATATGCAAAGTTTTTCAAACTAGATTGTTGACTCTAGTGCAAGTGGGAGACTGAAGGGAATATGCCCGAGAGGCAATAATAAAGTAGTTATTATCTTATTCCATGTTTATGATAAATGTTTATTTTGCATGTTATAATTGTATTGATCGGAAACATCAATACATGTGTGTTTAATAAACAAAAAGAGTTCCTAGTTATGCCTCTCTTATAGACTAGCTCGTTGATTAACAAGATGATCAAGGTTTCCTGATCATGGACATTGGATGTTGTTAATAACGAGGTCACAACATTGGTGGAATGATGTGATGAACATTCATCCGAAGTATAGCATTACGATCAAGTCATTTTGTTTATATTGCTATAACATTATACAAAGTAATCTTTATCCTTAGACCATGAGATCATGTTAATTGCTAACACCGGAAGAGTATCTTGATAACATCAAACGTCACACCGTAACAGGGTGACTATAAAGATGGGTTCAGTGCTATGAAGGTGTTATGTTGAGGCTCATGGATCAAGAGTGGAATTTGTCAATCCCGATGACAGATAGATATACTCTGGGCCCTCTCGGTGATATCACATTAAGATAGCTTGCAAGCAAGTGATGTGATCACTAGAATGTTATATCACGGGAACGAGAAAAGAGTGCATGTCGGTAACGAGATCAAACTAGGTATGGAGATACCAATGATCGAATCTCGGACATGTAATATATCGCGAGACAAAGGGATTTAGTTACTAGCGTTAAAGGTTCTCACGATCACAGAAGTCATCGTTGAATATGCAGGAGTCAGTATAGATCTCCAGGTCCCGCTTCTGATTATTGATCTGAGAGGAGTCTCACTCATGTCTGCATTATTCGCGAACCATAGGGTGACACACTTAAGAGTTACCGGACACCATTTTGGAGCACATATGTTTCAGACAAAAGAATTGCAAAGCACAGGAATTGTTTCGATAGAAATCAGAAATTGTTTCGGGTGAAATTGCAGAAAATGGTTCTGCTTGTGATATTGAAATATTCCAAGGGGTTTTATGTGAATGTTTGTTAATTAAAGTAATTAACAAAATTCTGAATAAAATTAATAAAAGAGTTTTATTAAATGAGAGGGCATTAAATTTGGAGAAATTTAATGCATTTAAAGTGGAGACTTTAAAAGGGAATGTGAAGAGGCATTTTAATGTGGAGGGGTTACCACCACATGAATGGAGGAGGTGAAGAGGCACCTCCTCCATGCGCCGGCCATGGAGGGGTACCCCCCCTCCTCCTATAAAAGGCCCCCCTCTTCCTCCTTAATCCTCACACCTCGTTGTGAAGGATCTCTCTCCCCCTCTAGAATTATTCCCCCATGGTCTCGGATTAGCGAGATACATGTTCCCGGTGGCATTTCGTCTGGAAGGAGTTGCTGCTTCCGCTGGATCTCTGGAGCGAGGAGGTGGAGGTGGAGGTTGTCCGGTGGCTTGAACATGTGTGCGGGTACGGATGCGCTGCTGAGTTGCGGCACTCGGACTTCCTCACGATCTTGAGATCGGCAAGTTTATGACTACATCAACCACGACTTCCTTCTCGTTAACAAAACTTGTTGTCTTTGAGGGTAAGTTCTCGATGGATGTATGTCCACCCGTTGCTTTGTACCTAGTAGATAGATCTTTGCGTATAGTTCTCAATGTAGGAAAATTTTTGTTTTCTATGTTGCGGATCCAACAAAGAGAAGCTCCATGGTCTGAGGATGACAACAATGATTTGTAGTTTGCTTGGTATCATCAAACAATTGTTGGAGTCGACCAGCCTTTCCAACAATTTTGGGAAGAAATACATGCCAATTTCAATGAAATAACTAGTGGAGATGCAAGGTCATTAGTATCGATTATGAATAGGTGGACTTTGCTAGTAATTTACTCCAATACGGGAAATCTATGAATAAATGGAGCTTGCATGTATGAATAATGGTGTATGAACATTGAGCTTCTCCCTTATTCATCTTATTAAGTATGAGCTGACATGAGATTTTAGCAAATTAGGATGATGCTATTACTATGTATGACTAGTTTATTGATATTAGGATGATGCTAGTATTACTATATATATGAACTATGAATCTTTATGTTACACAAAAGAAACTGTGCTAGATGCAAAAAAGAAATTGTTTCTATGTTTTGTGTAACAAATGCCAAAAACTGGTTATGTGTGGATGCACCAATATGTACTAGTGTGATACAGTACATTATGTTACAAGTGCTGTTGTCCTGGATCATTGATCATAAGGTTCAGGTTCTCAAAACAATGCCTTAGCCCTTTGTTGCACACCATATTCATACGTGTCATGTGATAAATGGAAATACATTTTTAAATTGGAGCTCAACATTTTCTTTCACGTCTGAATGGACTGATGAACAGATGAAGTACGACCCGCAAAAAAAGACCTTATACAATTTTTCTATTCTGTTACTTAGAGTAGTCACATTCAAACCCGTACTGGAGCTGCAAATCCTCCCACCGTCCCCCGTAATATTTTTGAATCCAAGATCATGGTACGCAATTTTCTACCCCTCCGTCCAGAAAAAGGCTACTTTGAGCAAGGTCCTGGATGATCAGTTGATGTGACCAGGCCTTGGATTCGTGAACAGAGGGAAGTACGGTCTACTAGAAGCTCTTACTTGGACTGTCACCAAATTCAAATTGTGAATCGAGAGGCAAAAGCTCCCGCCTACACGAAATATTTGGGCCCCATATTTAATCTTTCATATACTGCGAAATTCTGTTTGACCTATCGTACTGATGACTAATGGCGATTGTGAAATTGCTGGGTTGGGTGGTGGGGTTCGCTCGTAATTTTTGTTACTAGGACTATAGCCAAATTCATAATCTTAATCGAGGGTAAAAACCTACAGCCCAAACAATTTCGCAGATGGAGTCAACATTATTTTTTCTATGGGAATATTTTTTATTTCTAAAAATCGGGAGTAGCATTTTTGCAAATTATTACTTGTACTTTAGCCAAATTCAAAATCTCAGTTGAGCGGCAAAATTCACCAATGTTCTGCGTAATTATATAATGGATGATCAGTTGATGTGACTCTCGGCCTTCAATTCCTGACCAGATAGCGTACTAGTCTACAAATATCTTTTTCTATTATTACTTTGCCGCTAGCCAACTTGAAAATCGTAAAATCGAGCGGCAAAATCCCAACCGACTCATATGCATTTCACGCCCCTCCATTTCAAACATTTTCAGCCAAAATCTCCCATCGATGGAGTACCATTTTTCTAGCATTACTTGGACTCTTGTCAAATTTAAAATCTCAATCGAGCGGCAAAATCACGCACCGACCTTGAAGCATTTCCTGCCCCACCGTTTCAAAAACTTTGAACAAAATCTCCGACCGGGGAGTATCATTTTTCTATTATTTTTTTTCATGTAGCCAAATTCAAAATCTCTATCGAGTGGCAAAACACACACCGACCTTGAGAATTTCCCGCCCCACCATTTCAAAAACTTTGAGGAAAAATACCCCATCGTGGAGTACCATTTTTCTATTACAGTATTATTATTTGTCCGGTAGCCAAATTTAAAATCTCAATCGGGAGGCAAATTCACACAACGACCTTGAAGCATGTCTCGCGCTGCCATTTCAAAAACTTTGAGGCAAAATCTCCCACTGTGGAGAATCTTTTTCTATTATTATTATTTGTCCGGTAGCCAAATTCAAAATCTCGGTCGAACGGCAAAATCACAGACCGACCTTGAAGCATTTCCCGCCCCATCGTTTCAAAAGTTTTGAGGCAAAATCTCCCACCAGGGGATTACCATTTTTCTATTATTAGCCAAATTCAAAATCTCAATCGAGCGGCAAAACCAGAGACTAACTTTGAAGCATTTCACGCCCCTCCATTTCAAAAACTTTTGATGTTAAAATTCCTTTTCTACACATTGTTTTGATGTCGTATGGCACGCTAAAGTCGGTAGCTTGGGGGCACGATCATAATTATTTTTCTATTCACCTCCATAGACCCGATTCGTGTAGTTTTTCCAGCTGGCCCTTCCAAAATCCCAGGCTTCTCTCTCACGCCCTCTCCTCCACGACCACCACGGGCACCGCTCGGTGGCAATTCTACAGTTGTTGGAGCCTCTTCAGCGATGCCCACCCCATCGGATCTAGTTCACCGGGTCTCTCTGCCACTCCACCAGAGCTGTGGTCACGCTGGCCGCGCCTATGGTGTTGTCGACCGCCCACGCTCTGCTTCCCCGCTGTCGAAAGCTACCCAACCGTACCGGCGCAGCTTCACCATTGTCCACTAGACGAGATCTAATTCAACAAGTTCCATGTCCACTACTCCAGACCAGCTACACGGCCGTCTCCGTTGACTACACCAGCATCGACCGCCCAAGATCTTCTTCCCCGATGCCAACAGCCACCACAACCGCAGCACCCTCGGTGACCTGGACCTCACTCACACGCTACCGACGATGCTTAGATGCCTCTCCGACCAAGGTAACTAGATCTCCAACCCTTTTTTATTTTGTCAATGGTATAGCAGGTTCAAGCGTGTCGTAGTGAACTGCATTTTTGTAATCGTGCTAGAACATACAAGTCACTGGGCACACCTGTTCTTTGTGCTAGTACATACAATGTCATTAGACATGTTGGTTTGCATTCGCTGCTTTACAAATATCAAGTCATGTACATGTCTGTTATTTTGTGATGCACATGTTCTTATCTTAGCTGCTTCGTACACCAGTAAATGCCTGCTATTGTGTAGTTCTTGCAAAATGTAATGTCAGTGGAAAATATTAGTGTGGATTTCCTACTACACAGTTACTAACTCTATCTTGTTATTCCTGAGCTAGGGTCCTGCTATTATTTCCTCCCTAGCATCATTCTGCTATCCTGTGGTACCCGTTCAAACTCTTCGTACTAGTTCGATTATAATTTTGTTGTTGCCATCTGGTTCTTCAAAAGCTACAACACTGACTATTTTCGTTTTCTTTGCGTAGAGCTCAAAAAGGCAACACTCAACATGTTAGTTTGCACAGCCTACAGGTCTACCAGCGATGCCATTATATATTTTCTGTATCTGGTGCTGGTTCGTCCTAATCAACGGCATAATTATTCTTTATTGTATAGTTCATTCATGTTTTCTATTCGTGCTCAACAAGTTCTGGTATAATGCGGTTATAATTTGTATGTGGTTCATTCTTAGCTATGACAGTAACTGCATGCCATTGTGTAGCTCACCGCAAATTTCGAGTCACCCAATGTCTCTTGCATTCTAGGAGATACCACTGCTTCCATATATATTTGCTAAAATGACCTGGCTAGTTTATACTGAAATTCTAAGAAACACTTTGTTTGATTGCTCATTTCGTTGTTGGCATACTTGTCTAATGCTTGTTTGTCCTGTTCTACAGGTTCACAAGCCACACCATTATATCTCGTATCTGGTTCTGGTTCGTCCTAGGCAACAACATAACTATCCTCTACTATATAGTTCATTCATGGTTTGCATTCCTGCTCTACAAGTTTGTATTATGCAGTTATAATTCATATCTGGTTCATTCTTAGCTATGAGTAGTTTGTCTTCTTTGCTGTATTAACTTGTTATTAGTTAGTTTCAGACTGCAATTGTTGTTATCACCACCAAAGAGGGGACTGCAAGATCATATCTCAAGGTGGTTTTCCAATGTAGATGTCACACTCAAAGGGAGATGCAGTTGATGGATTGAGAAAGCAAATTGAGGACTCTTCTATCAACTTGATTCGCAACTGAAGTGCTGAATTTTCTTTCCCTTTTGTTCATATCTTGTAATATTTTTAAGAAGTTTGCAGTTGATGTAGTATCTAGATAACTCACATAGTCCATATAGGCATTTAGTTGACACCGTCCACGGATGGTGGTACTATAACTGCGCCAGCCAGGTCGATCAAGTTTTAGAATTACCGAAATAGTAACGGTAACTGGCCAAAATAGTAACATGACAAAATAGTAACAGACCAAAACAGCAACAATAACCGGCTAAAATAGCAACATGCCAAAACAGTAACAGATCGGAACAGTAACAAGCCGAAACATTAACATGCTAAAAAATTAACAGGCCAAACAGTAGCAGGCCAAAACACCAGCAAAGAACAGTGGCAATCCAGCACAGTAACAAGCCAGAATAGTAATAGGCCATAAAAGTAATAGGCCTAAATAGTAACAGGCCAGAACAGGGCAACCAGCACAGTAACGGGCCAGAACAGTAAAGGACCACAATAGTAATGGACATGAATAGTAGATGGCCAGAATAGTAACGAGCCAGAATAGTAAAAGGCCAGAATAGTATCGAACCTTCTCAAAAGTGGGTCGTTCGTAGGTGGCCCATGGCGAGCTGCGAGAACAGTGATGGGCTGACCATGGGCTTTAACAGTATCAGGCCTACTTGACGCAACCTGCTAACGGGTTGCACAGTATTCGAAAAGTGTGGGCAAGTAGGCCGAAATAGTAACGGGCCTGACATTTGCGGGCCGCTGCTGGCCACATGTTTGGGCCCATTTCAAACATTGTCAGACGAAAGAGTAATAGGCCGTAATCTTATTGCGCTCTCTTGATGGGTTGGCTCACTTAATTATGAGCAGGCCTTGGCTAGGCCTGGCTTCTACCATGGTTTGCATGGCAGTTAACAGTGGTAACTGGCGTTAATGGTGTTTCCCATGTGGCATTTTGCATGATGTCAGCAGTCAACGCGGCTGGCAAACAGATCTATGGTGGAACAAGTTTTCGTGGCTGAAGGGTGCGATCCGCCACGGTCAGGAAAAAAATTGTGGTAGATTCTTTTGTGACGGGGCTTTTACCACGATGGGCGTCTGTCGTAGAAGACTTTTTAGCCATGAAAAATGGGCCTTCAACCACGAAAACCGTTCGTTGTAAAGGCCAACTTTTCTTGTAGTGTTACTATCAGAAATAGGATATATAATACCAGCATCAAGTAAGCGTATAACTTCTTTTCTTACTACTTCTTTCATCTTAGGATTAAGCCTTCTGTGTGTATCTACTACGGGTTCAGCATCATCAAGCATGGTAATCTTATGTGTTACAATAGATGGATCTATTCCATTAATATCACTCAATGTATATCCAAAGGCTTCACGATGCTTAACCAAAACTAAAATGAGTTTATTCGTTTCATTTTTTGATAGATTCTTGCTAATAATAACAGGAAATTTATTTTCATTATCCAAAAATTCATACCACATATTGTCTGGAAGTTTTTTTAACTCTATTGGTGGAGGTTCTACATCTCCTGTTCTTACCAGTTCTTCATAGTCATGTGGATTTTGTGCTTCTAGAATTGAATCAAGGTAATCATCCATGTCTTCTTTCTTCTCATCATCCGTTGCTTCTTCCCAATTATCAAACTCCTTTCTAGTTCATCTTGTGGAGTACTGAAATGAATTGCCGCTAGCTCGGCAATCGTCTTTTCTTCCTTGATATCCTCCACTTCATATGGCCTCTTCTTTAGTTTGGCAAAGTGGAATGTCATTTCTTCTTCTCCAAACTTCAGTGAAATGGTTTCCTTCTGATTATCCACTCGAGCTTTGGTGATGGAAAGAAAAGGCCTACCTAAAAGAATAGGGAAAAAAGAATCTCGAGGCATATCAACAATATGAAAATCAAGGGGGTACATGAGTGAGCCAATAAATACATAGTGATTACCCCTTCCGGTTTTATATTGGTTCTATTAGACAATTTAATAATAGTGTCTACCGGTTCAACATCTGGATTACTTAAGTTGTAGCGAAGTTCTTGATAAAGTGATGATGACATAATATTTACAGTGGAAGTTGGTTCACAAATTCCATATAAGAAAGTTTCTCCACAATATATAGGGGTCATAGGTTTTGAAGTTTTGTTACCTCAAACCTTACCATGGATAAATTCCGAAGTTTCACGGTCTAACACAACCACTTCATCCTCCACTATTCATGCCTCCATAAGGCCTTTTATTATAACATTATTTATATTTGTAGCTTCGGAATTTCTTTCTGGTTTCTTCAGTCTCTTCTTTATCTGTTCTTCCTCTCTTTGTCTTTTTTCAAAGATTCCCCGTATAGGTATCAAGGAGAACTCTTCCATTAGTTCTCTTGCACGCTTCTTTTCTTAGAGGTTTACGAGGTTCCCATTCTGTAGGTACCTGCAAATGCCCTGCATAATTCTCAATAATTTTCTTTACTGAGTAAGAATCAATACTGAGGGTTTTAATCATTGTATATGTCATCTGCAAGGAAATCGTTAATGCAAGCATATTCTAAAAAACTATTGGTAATATTTTCCTTATCTTTAGAATTTTTAGTTGCTTCTTTCATTTTTATTATTAGATTCCAAGCCTCATCATAAGTATAAGATAGAAAACTGCCATTTGAAGCAGTGTGTAGATTCGTCCTATTTTCAATATTTAGCCCTCCATAAAATGTATGGGTGATTAACCAATCAGGTAAACGATGATGGGGGCAATTATCTAGGTAACTTTTATACCTTAGATATGCTTCATATAAGCCTTCACTAGGATTATTTTTGAAACTGATAATAATACCTCTCATCCTGTGAGCTTTACTTTTAGAATAATACTTTGATAGGAACTTAGTTGAGAATTCCTCCCAAGTCCTTGGTGCTTCTGCAAAAAAAGATTTGTACCAGTCGCAAACATTATTAAAGAGAGTTTGTCTAAACAACTAGATTTTAACCATATCAAGATTACAATCATCAAAAATAAAGGAACTCAGAATGTCTTCAAAGAATTGTAAATGTCCATATGGAATTTATTCATTGGTTCCTGCAAATTTCTTAGAGTGTAACAATTCGAATAATAAAGGATGGATCTCAACTCTATCCAGATTTATGCTTTTGTTGACAGTTATAAAAGCGTCCATGGGCGAACCCATTTTCCTTGCTGCCTCAAGCTGATTTAAATGTTGAGTATTGTCCATTGTTGTGGTCTGGCAACTCAAGTAAAAATTAGTACAACTAAAGTAAATAACTAAAAGTAAAGTGACGTATAGCGCTAAGCTCCCTGGCAAGGGCGCCAGAAAATAGCTTGATGAATGCAAGTGCACAGATCGTTTGTAGCTAGTTTCAAAATAAAGATATCGATCCCACAGGGAGCAGTAGGCGAAAGACTAAAATGCTTTTAACTATAACTAAACGGAGTACTTAAGAAATAAATCTAATATGTAAGATAAGTAGAGTTGTTTTGGTTTTTTTGGTTGAACAAGGTAATTTAAAGTAAAGCAAAACTTAATGCAGAAAGTAAGAATCGTGTGTGTAGAAGAACGTTGGAACTACAATAGGGAAAAGGCGTTCTCAGGGAGTAGCGGATACACCACTAGCAATGTAGACTAAGTAATCGAGAGTATTATAATGAATATTCTCATAGTGTGTATGTATGTGAGAGGAGCTCCACATCTGGACGATTTGCCAGCAACCGCTGCACGCATCGTCCTCATAACCACAGCAGACAGTAACCGACAACCATCGCATTACCGCAAAATTAAGGGATTTCTCCCATGGCATGGACATGGCTTGATGAGTTCTTCTTGATTCCCCAAGTTAGTACGTAAGAAATAACAACAGCTTTATAGTGACAGTAAGTATTATCATCCCTTCGTCTACTACCAAGTAATCCTCTTCATCGAGTCCACATAAGAGGCAAATATTAAGAAGGTGCACTTCTCCTTAATATCAAGATGAAGACAATTAACACATACGCATAATGATGTATAACATAATAATCTCTATCTCATCTTAGTCATATGCTAGGGTTTCTCCATCTCCCCAACAACTAAAGATCTACTCAGACATGGAGGCAATCAACATCATGGCAGTGGTAATGGAAACAATCATGGGTGAGTAGTTGACGAGGGTTTAACTCATCAATGCCCATCGTTATGGACTTGGGTTTTGGAGAAGGCGGGAGTACTAGAGGCATTAGTCTGCTAGCAAACAAGCACACAGAGACACAAGGTTTATCCAGGTTCGGGCCTCGTAGACGTCTCTACTCCTGCTTGTCTGCTCTTGGAATTAATGGAGGAATCGAAGATTACAGGGGCGTGCAGATGTAATCTGGCGAGAGTTGTGGAAACTAGGGTTGTGTGTGTCCTCCTCGCCGCCCCTCTTGGCCTTTATATAGATAGGCTCGGTCTCGGGTAGCAGGTCAAGTCGGTTACAGATTAGGGTTTTCCCTTTAAACTTTCTATCTTTAAGCTTCTTTTTGTCTCGCAAGTAATCGAGAGTCCGAGGGCCACTCGAAGTTTTCATCGGGCCATGGCAACGCCGTGGGCTTCCACCGTATCTGGACCGTATATACTAAGCTTGAGTACCTGCATGGTATACCCATGTCAGTAGCCCCCGAGTGTCCAGTGGAATCGTAGATTCGACTGGGGACTTTATGAAGCCTTTTGAGTGCATGAGTGAGTATTCTTTCAAGTGTTCTGTTTGTGTCATAGGGATTGTTGATATGCGTGTCTGATTTAACCGATGTATCGGTATCAGTTAACTTTCTTAGGGTAAAACAATGCAATCTACTCGAACTCGAGTCCCCGGACTCGAATTCGGAAAAGTGCTGGTGTAATTCGACTCAAGCCACGGAGGTCTTAAAGGAGTCGAATTACAGTATATGGGTGTGAGCACTCGACGCGTCCGTCAAGGCTTGTTCATCCTACATGTAGGCACAGATATATTTCTGGTAGTGTGCAGCAAATGCGTTGCCAGGCCTTATTCAGATCTTATCTTCACGCTGTAAGGGCGGCATCCGAATTTTTTTCATTGTGGAGATGATTTGGGTGGCCCAGGAGACGCAATCTCTTTGTAGGGAAAAATATGAGGCGGTGTCGCCATAGACTTCGAGTGTGGATGTTATCAACACACAGTACGACGTACAAATAATCATAGGGTGCGCAACCAGCGCTCCCTATGGGAGTAGCCCCCGAGTGCCTGGTTGAGTCGACGACTCAGGCAGGGACTAAAGAACTTTTGCGACTGTTGTCGTCTTTTGTTTGCTTGTTTCAGTCGAATTTGTTTTTGGTGCTCCCTATGGGAGTAACCCATGATCCATAATCGAATCGTAGATTCGAGTGGTTGGGTATGCTTTGAATGTCCATATTCCTGCATAAAAACTAAAATCGTCGGGTGCACGACCAACGCTCCCTATGGGAGTAGCCCCTGAGTGCTTGGTGGAGTCGAAGAGTCGAGTAAGGACTAAAATAGTCGAAGTCTTCTAGTGCTCAACTTGATGAAATCAGTGCTAACGATGTGATGAACTCAGTTGTCCGTGTGAGCGGCTTTGACGGGACGTGACGAGCGGTGGGTCCCATTTTCTGACTTTGATTTGACCAGGCATGCGTAATCTTTCGTTTTAACTGCGCCTCCTCGATTTCCGCGCGTAATGGAGATAGTGGGGGACGGTTCATGCTTTCTCCTCTCTACGTGTCAACCGCAATGTGCGCCACGCGTCCAATAGGGTTTCTGCTGGCCGTTGGATTGCATCCGCAAGGGGGTTAAGTAGCAGCGCAGCTGCGATAATTTTCCCATCTGCTCTTTTCTCTGATTGTGCTTCCATCGCCATTGCCGCTGCTCTCTGCTTCCTAGGACTTGTCCTCTTCGTGGCCCTGGACCAACTCCGTGTGTTTCCGAGCTACTTCCTCCGCTCGCACCGCCATCGCAAGATGGGGAAAAAGAAGGGAGGCACCACCACTAGGTCTGCTGTCGCCACCGCCATCGCCAAGAAGAAGGGTGGCTCCGCCGCCATGGGCACCAGCACCATCGGCGCTGGCAAGAAGAAAGGTGCGGGCACTCGTGTCACCAATGGCGCGTGGCGCTCATCTACCATCAAGGCCTCTGAACTCCATCTTCTGCGCCAAGATGGAGTTCTTCCACGCGACGAAGACGATTCGCGAGTGCCTGGTGACGAGGTAACCCCGTCCTCCATCAGGTTTCCCGGTGATGTTCCTCGCGTTCATCATTCGTGGTTTGTCTCTGCCCCTGCATCCCTTTGTCAGGGGCCTTCTTTGTTTCTATGGGCTCCAGCTGCACCAGCTGTCCCCAAACTCTCTTCTTCACATTGCGTGCTATATCATGCTTTGCGAATGCTGGCTCGGAGTCGAGCCACACTTTGGTCTCTTCAAGCGGCATTTCAAGTTGAAGCACCAGTCAGCTTCTGGCTCGTTAGTCTACGACGTAGGCGGCTGCAGGATTCATGTTGACTCCTCCGCTACCTACTTCGACATCAAGCTCAAGGCATCCGTCCAAGGGTGGAGAGACAAGTGGTTCTACATCCGCGACCAGAAGGCCGATGGAGAGCACTACGGACTCGCGCCCTTCGACCCCGTGACGCCATGCAGGAGGAGGCGTTCTTGGAAGAACGTGGTTATGCCTGGCGAGTCCAAGGAGACAGAAGTGATGTACGAGCACGTCTACGACCTCGAGAGTCGCATGGGTAAAGAGGAGGGAGGCACCGCCCTCATTCACACATGGTTGCACCGTCGCATCCAGCCTCTACAGGCCAGAGTCCACCCCATGTTCCAATGGGCTGGTGCGGACGATGTCTCTCGCTTATCTGCCGATGGCATTTCCGCGGGTGAAGTAGATAAGAAGGTGCGACTGGTGACCAAGTACACCACCAAGGATGTTCTCCCCAGTGAACCAGTCATGCCTCCCTTCGATGCCTCATACCCTCCTCCTGAGGTATGATTGTGCTACGAAGTAGATTTATTTGTCGGTTGCTTCTGATTTCTTGACGTATAGTAAATTGTTTTCTGAATGTAGGATTGGAAGGTGTCTCCCAGTTTGCTCCCTCTTCCTGAGGGGGTTATTCCTCACGAAGTAGATGAAGAGGACGAGTCGGAATCGACCGTCCCACTTGAGGAGGAGGAGGAAGCCCCCGAGTCCAGCGGTCCGGACACTCGCAAGCGTTCTCGCAGCGAGGATTCGGATGCTTGCTCTCCGTCGACTCCAAAAGGCCCATCCATTGGTGCAGAGGAGCCGATTCCTGCTGTTCCTGTAAGCTCCATGGCGCCATCTGCTCGCAAGAAGATGCGGTTGCCGAAGGAGTCGTCGGAGTCAGAGGAGCAGTCCTTCGATCTTGATAGATTTGACTGGTAAGTCCTATATTCGTGAATTCGTTTTGGTTTCTTCTTTGAGTTGTCATCTGTATTGAAGCTCTTTTTTGATTGTGTGTTTCAGTCAAGTGGCGATGTCGTCTTCTGATGATGTCCAATTTTTGAAGGAGTCCGGAGTCGCGGACTCCAAGTCCAAGAAGGTGGCCTCGCGGTCTCCTTCTCCTCCATTAGAGGCCCACTCCGGGCATAACTCATCGAGTTCCCCGCATGCTGGGGAGCATTAGATGGTTACATGGATGACTGTCCAACAGCCTTCTTCGGAGTCTGTGGAGGATCATGTAAGTATCTTGTAGTTGACAGTCGAATTTATTCTTGGCGTGCTTTTACTTGAACTTGGAATGTCTCTGATGCAGCTCATCATGAAGGAAGCCGCCCGCCTGGCGGAGCAGGTTCTTAACATGGGTCGACAGCATGCACGACTGGACAATCGCCATCGTGTTGTCGAAAGTAAGTTTTTACTTTGTCCTTACCTTTTGCGAATATTATTGATTCGATTTGGTAACACTCTCTATTTGTTGCAGTTTAACACAATGAATTACTTTGCCATGCTGCTGCATTGGAGAAGACATTGGTCGCGGCAACGAAGAATCGTGACGAGGCAGTCGCAGCCTTGGAGGAGTCGCGGAAGCGAGAGCAGGATCTCCTTGCCTCCACTGCTGAGAGGGAGAAGATGTTCGAGGAGCAGCTTCTCTCGATTGCTAAGTCCCTCTCAGGTATGACCTTTTTCATCTGGATATGTCTTGCTCTTCTGTGCTTTGACATATGATTGTTGTATTAATGATTTTTGTATGCAGATGCCATCGGCTTGAGTTTCGATGCCCAATCTTTGCACCGTGCGGATGCTTTGGCTGGTGCCATCGCCGCAGTCGAGGACCGTAGCGTTTCCCTCTAGGAGACGTTGGGGAAGGCCAAGCATGTGCTCAGTCGCATCCGTGAGGACTTGACTCCCAAGGCTGGGATGATCGACAACCTCGGCGACCTGGTGGAATCCCTGGCTAGAGGAATCCCTATGGACTTCAAAAATTCACAGCGCTCCGATAGCGCCACCATGGCACTCGCAATGGTGCAGGCCCATGGCGTGGAGATGGATCCCGCAGCTATCTCTGAGGTGATGCCTATCGACACTGGAGGCCAGCAGGTAGTTTTTGCTCCCTATGTTGGTAAATGCAAAAATTATGGTCCCCGGCTTATCGAGACACTCGCTAAGTACTCCGAAGAGCGGCGTCAGGCGAAGGCTGTGAAGGCTGCGGCTTTTGGGGGTACTGCCGACAAGTCTGTGGCGTTGGATACAGCCACGGATGCGATGAAGCCCCCGAGTTCTAAATCCAAGTCGAAGAAACATGCTGCACCTTAGTCTCCTTCTGTAATAGCTGTAGTGGCTTAGCCTTTTGCTTTATGGAACAATGATTTCGTGGGGGTGTCCCAATCGAAATGTTTCGTTTGTCTGAATGCATTTATGCCCTTTGCCAAATGTATTCTTGGTCTCTTATTTACTTTTTACTTGATTCGTGTTAGGGTACATCGAGTGCTCCTTCGAGTGATCCTTGTGATCCTCCTTCTGCCGATGAGAACTTGGCGCAGCCTCGTTCGAAGGTGGAGGAGTTGTTGTTGCTCTCGCGACTGCGTGATCGTATTAAACAACTGGAGCATGAGTTGCCCATCCTCCATGGTAGCGCCGATGTATGGAAGTCGAAGGCAGAGAAAGCCTCCGCTTGCTAGAAGTACCTATTGGAGGAGGTGGCCCAGCTGAGTGAGCAGTTCAAGTGTTAGCCTTCTATCCTCTTATCTTTTCCTTTAGTCAGTCGCAGCGATGCCTATCTTTCACACTTTGCTTTTGTGTGGTGTAGTTGTTAGTGCTCGCCATCCGCGGGATGAAAAAGATCGGATCGCTGTTCGGATGAATGATTTGACCCAAGAGCAACTGCAGGCGAGTGGGTACTTCTGGGTGGATCATGACCGTGCAATTACACTTGCGACCCTGTAGGATCGTGCTTCTCGAGTGCTTCATTTTCTGAAGAAAGCGCAGTCGTGCCTCGAGCACATTTACCAAATGATGTTTCGACTGGACGCTGTCCCTTCAAGCCTGTTGGCCCTTCTACCGAGATTCCAGGATTTGAGTGCAGTTCGTGAGTGCGTGCGACAGCAGTTAGTGGCTGGTGCCAAGGCTGCCCTCTCGCTGGTGCGACTGCATAGGCCTGATGTGGACATTGCGGCTGTTGCTGCTGGGCCGCTGACTCCACCGGCAGGTTCGACCTGGAACATGGTTCCACATTACCAGGAGGTGGACTGCCCAGCAGAGGAAATTGTCGACTTCTTTGAGGAATAGACAAATGTTCTTCTGCTGCAGTAGTAGTTTTGATTTGTATCCTGCACATAGGTATACCAGTGTTGTATAGTTCGTATGTGTATGATGTATGTAATAGATTGATATTGATATGTAAAGAGCTTGCTAGCTCATATGTTTTGCGAGTGTATTTTGTACTCTGTAGTTCCTTTTCGTTAGCCTGACTTATTTTATCTCAGCGCCTTGCCAATCTGTCAGGTGCGTTGCAACTAGGTTGGTGTATCAAGGGTTCGATTGTTGTTGTGTCAGCTACTCGGGATACTACGTATTGTTCGAAGAACGAGGGTGTAAAGGGTGGCGTAGCCCCCGAGTGATAAAATTTCTAGAAAAATGACGAAAACATAGAGTTTCGGGGCACTTAGCTTTATTTATTCGTACAATCAGTACGAGGTACAATGTGTGGCTAAGTAGCCTGGATGAATAGCTTATTTGTAATGTAAGAAAAAAAGGGACGACTAAGGGTAGAAGCGCCGCAGCTGCGCGACGTTCCAGGGGTTGGAGTATGCGCCTCCTGTCTCGAAATCTTTGAGGCGATAGGCGCCACCTGGGATTACATCTGTAATCACGTATGGTCCTTCCCAAGGGGACTCGATCTTGAGGTGCCCTTGTTGCTTCAGTTGCATGACTAGGTCTCCTTCGACGAAGGATCTAGGGCGTAGCCTTCTCCTGTGGTAGTTGCGCAGGTTCTGCTGGTAGATCGTTGATCTTTCTGATGCGATGTCCCGTGCCTCGTCAAGGAGATCGACGGAGTTTTCGAGTGCAAGTGTTGACTCCTCCTCGCTGTACGCGACTACCCGTGGGGCTTTAAAGCATACTTCTGCGGGTAGCACTGCTTTGGTGCCGTGCACCATGAAGAACGGGGTATATCTCGTGGCGCTATTTGGGGTTGTGCGCAGGCTCCACGGCACAGATTGTAGCTCGTCTGGCCAACATCCAGCGGCTTGCTCGAGTGGTCAGAGGAGTCGCTTCTTGATTCCACCGCAGACGAGGCCGTTGGCCTTTTCGACTTGACCATCGGTCTGTGGATGAGCTACGAAGGCATAACTTACGTTGATTCCTAGGTTTTTGCAGAAACCCTGGAACTCCTTAGAGGTGAAGTTCGTTCCATTGTCCGTGATGATGCTGTGTGGCACTCCAAAGCGATAGACAATGGACTCGAAGAACTTGACGGCACTGGCTCCTGACTGGTTTGTCACCGGCATGGCCTCTATCCACTTGGTGAATTTGTCGACTGCGACCAAGAGGTAGATGTAGCCTCCTCGTGAGGACTTTGGGAGCTTGCCGACCATGCCGAGTCCCCATTGCGCAAAGGGCCAAGCCAATGGTATTGGCCGGAGTTCCGCGCCAGGTGTGTGCAGTTTGTCCGCAATCGCCGACAAGCATTGCCTCTCTGGACTATGTCCTTGGCGTTGCGCATGGCCGTGGGCCAGTAGAATCCAGCTCGTAGAGCTTTGGCGACGAGGGCGCGACTGTCAGCATGGTGCCCACAAGTCCCATCATGGATGTCGAGGAGGACAACCATTCCGTCCGCGTTGGAGATGCACCGTTGGAGTACTCCTATGATGTTGCACTTGTATAGTTTGCCGTTGATGACGGCGAATGCCCTGGATCGCCATGCGACATGTCACGTGTCATACGGGTCATCCAGTAGCCTCTTGCTGAGAAGATATGTGATGTAGGGTTGAGTCCAAGATGGCTCGATCATCATGACCCCCATTGGTCCCTCAAGTCCTGTGTTAGGCTCCAGGTCGCCGAGTGCCATTGGCTCATTGGGTGGCATAGCCCCCGAGTCCGTTGTTGTGCTTGTTTTCTTCTTTGCGGCCTTTGGCTTGATGGAGCGTTCGCAGATACGCTCGAGAAGTACCCCAGGTGGTATGGGGGCGCAGGTGGAGCCAATGTTGGCGAGTGCGTCCGCCTCTTCATTGCATTCGCGGCCTACGTGCCGCAGCTTGCAGCCATCGAAGTCCCCTTCGAGTGTGTCGTAGAGGTCGCGATAAGCGATCATATTGTCGTTCAGCATGTCGCACTCGTGCATTGTCTGGTTGATGACCAGCTTGGAGTCGCCGTAGATGATGAGTCTCTTGGCGCCGCACGCTTTTGCCATCCGCATCCCGTGCAATAGGGCCTCGTATTCAGCTTCGTTGTTGGAGGCAGTGAACTGCATTCGCAGAATGTATTTCAGCTTGTCTCCTTGGGGCGATGTCAGTATGACACCTACGCCAGCCCCGTCCTTGCGCTTGGATCCATCGAAGTGCATCGTCCAGAGGTAAGACATATCTGGCTTTTCAGGGAGCTGGTTCTCCATCCAGTGTACAAGGAAATTGGGGAGGACTTGCGACTTGATCGCGTCGCGATTCTCGTATGTAATGTCTCGTGGAGACAGCTCGATTCCCCAGAGCGCGACTCGTCCGGTGGCGTCGGGTTTGTTGAGAATATGCCCAAGTGGGGCATCATTGACCACCACAATTGGGTGCTCCTAGAAGTAGTGGCGTAGTCGCCAGGCTGTCATCAAGACGCCGTATGCCAGCTTTTGGTAATGCGGGTATCGCTGCTTTCTCGGCGTAAGCACCTCGCTGAGATAGTAGACTGGGGGCTGCACTCCATGGTGTTGGGCCACACAGAGATAAACAAAACTTTGTCCCTAACGCGGTACTCCCAAGATCCAGCTCAGGTAATAGGCCACGAGATTACCGCTAGACGCGCAGATGCGGAAGTTGATGTAGCGCGTCAAAGCAGTACCGAACGATCCCACGGACAGCCCTCCAAATCCCACGGACAGCTACACCGGATCCCACGAACTCCTTCGCTAGATCCCCATGAGCTTTCCCCGTCTCCAGCGCCGCACGTTCAACGCCTCTACCGGTATCCGCACCTACAGGAAGGAGCTTCGGACAGAGGACTGCTAGATCCTGTCTAGACCGAAATGGAACTGGAGAGAGTGACGACTAGGTTAGGGACTATCCCTTGTCACTCCACTTATATACACACCTAGTTGGGCTCAACGCTTGAGGCCCATCTAGGCTATACTCCAATCTCCGTATGGATCTAATCCACATGGGCTCCTTACCCTTAAGTGTGTGACCCTGTAGGTTCACGTACACCTGGACACGACATAAGCTACTCCTCCAAGTATCCCGTCATGGCTTTGAGTCCAACTCACTCCCATGAACACTCGGTCTCAAGTCGATAGGTGGTAGCGGCCTCTAGCAAGACGTGCCAACTCCCAAGTGCCGCAAAGTCAGAAGACAAACCTTCAATGTGACTTTCGTCCAAGTCCCTTTGCCTCACGATATATCTGTTAAGCTATAGGCGAGTAGTTAACATCCCTTAAATAGCTTAACTCTCTTCTCGTACCATGATATGTGATTCACTAGACTAACTCTTAGTCCGACTCCCCAGTTAACACTTAACTGAGTAGCGCATGGCCATGCTTCCGAATCATCTCACACAGGAGGGCCCAGAGAATATCTCTCCATTACGGAGGGGCAAATCCCATCTTGGTAATCCACGTCACGCAGCTTGCTTTACAACCAACCCGAACTCTACCTTTATAACTGCCCATTTACGGAACAGCGTTTGATAGAACCTAAGTTGGCGATTCACAACTCGGATCATGCAATCACCTCAGGTCGAAGGATTCCATTGCTTGAGACTGCAAATGACAACATGCTCGTTGCATCTCAACTGTGGGTCAGTCCGACTCGCTAAACTATTTAGCTGAATCAGTGTAAGTCGGAATAGCATCTCCATGCCCATGACAAGTGGAACCGTGTCATCAGCCGACTTGCACCTTGGTCTAAGTTGTGTGCCCAACACAACCTCAACGACCAAGGACAATCTAATATGAACAATCATGAATACATAGTTCCACAACTGAATCACATATTCAGTGATATATATCTGATGTTCATATAGGGACAACTTTACTTTATGAATACTTTGGGAAATATCATCAACCATGATTGCCTCTAGGGCATATTCCCAACAGTCTCCCACTTGCACTAGAGTCAATCATCCGACATCACATGTCTAGGCATCTAATGCCCATGGCTCTTACGTGCGCCTCATGCTTAGGCTGTGGAAGTGGCTTTGTCAACGGATCTGCAACGTTTGCATCCGTGTGTACCTTGCATAATCTGATATCACCTTGACCCACGAACTGGCGAATCAAGTGGTATCGCATAAGTATATGTTTGTTCTTCTGGTGTTGTCTAGGTTCCTTGGCTTGTGCAATAGCACCATTGTTGTCACAATACACGTCTAACGGATTGGACGAGCCCTGAACCACACCAAGATCAATCAGGAAGTTCTTGATCCAAACAGCTTCCTTTGCTGCCTCCGAGGCAGCAATATACTCAGCTTCTATTGTAGATGCAGACACAGTCTCTTGCTTGGAACTCTTCCAGCTCACAGCCCCTCCATTCAATATGAACACGTACCCAGATTGCGAACGAGAATCATCAGAGTCAGTAAGGTAATTCGCATCTGTGTAACCCCTTACACTGAGTTCAACCTCACCTGCATAAACTAGGAACACATCCTTAGTCCTTCTCAAGTACTTAAGAATGTTCTTAACTACTGCCCAGTGGATTTCTCCAGGGTCAGCCTGGTATCTTCTCACATCACTTAGAGCATAGGAAACATCCGGCCTAGTACAAATCATGGCATACTTGATGGACCCGACTGCTGAAGCATACGGAATCACACTCATTCTACTTCGCTCATCAGTTGTCGAAGGACACTGAGTCTTGCTAAGTCTTATGCCATGGGACATCGGTAAGAACCCCTTCTTAGACGATTCCCTGTTGAATTTCTTCAACACTTTGTCCAAATATGTACTTTGGCTCAATCCAATGAGTTGCCTAGATCTCTCTCTATAGATCCTGATTCCTAGTATATAAGTTGCCTCACCCAAGTCCTTCATTGAGAAACTCCTTTCCAATGATTCCTTGGTTTCTTGCAACATCTAGACATCATTTCCAATCAATAATATGTCATCCACATATAAGATCAGAAAGTTTACTTTTCTCCCACTAAACTTCTTGTATAAAGAAGAATCATGATCACTCTTAATGAAGCCAAACGATTTGACTACCTCATCAAAGCGAATGTTCCAACTCCGAGATGCTTGCTTCAATCCATAAATGGATTTTTGCAGTTTGCATACCTTGTTAGCATTAGCCGGATCAACAAAACCCTCGGGCTGTATCATATACACGTCCTCGGTTAATTTTCCATTAAGGAAAGCCGTTTTGACATCCATCTGTCATATCTCATAGTCGAAATAGGCTGCTATGGCTAACATGATCCGGACTGATTTAAGCATCGCTACGGGTGAGAAAGTCTCATCGTAGTCAACTCCTTGAACCTGCCAGAACCCCTTCACGACAAGCCGTGCTTTGTAGATAGAAATGTTTCCATCCATATTTGTTTTCCTTTTAAAGACCCATTTGCACTCGACGGGTCTTGCACCGTCTGGCAGATCAACCAAGTTCCAAACTTGATTATCATCCATGGACTTTAATTTGGATATCATGGCTCCAAGCCACGACTCAGAATCAGAACCCACCCTCGCTTCCAAATAAGTTGCCGGCTCATCACTGTCTAATAGTAATATATCACGAACACTTCGCAATCTTGCCGATCTTCGCATTGGAGGCACAGCTACCGGCTCAGCTACCACGACTGGCTCAACCTCCAAGGCTTTCACCAAATCGCTACTAACCGATTCCTCTCGAACTTCTTCGAGCCGCACCGTACTCCCACTGACTTCCCGATTGAGAAACTCTTTCTCAAGGAAGACACCGTTCCAAGCGACAAACACTTTGACCTCTTCTCGGTTGTAGAAGTAGTAACCCAAGGTTTCCCTTGGATACCCAATGAAAATGCACTTATCCGACTTGGCTGCAAGCTTGTCCGACTGAAGTCGCTTGACAAATGCTTCACAACCCCAAATCTTAAGAAAAGACAAACTAGGCTTGTTGCATGTCCACATCTCATGTGGTGTCTTCTCTACCGATTTCGATGGTACTTTGTTTAGTGTGAACGCCGCCGTTTCTAGACAATTACCCCAAAATGATTAAGGTAGATCTGTCCAACTCATCATTGATCGTACCATGTCCAACAAGGTCCAATTTCATCGTTCCGACACACCGTTCCTCTGTGGTGTACCCGGCGGAGTGAGCTGAGGAACTATTCCACAACTCTTCAGATGGTCATCAAACTCATGGCTCATGTACTCGCCTCCTTGGTCCAACCGAAGAAACTTTATTTTCTTGCCGAGTTGATTTTGTACTTCATTCTGGAATTCTTTGAACTTTTCAAAGGCTTCTGACTTATTTTTCATCAAGTAGACATATACATATCTACTCAAATCATCAGTGAAGGTAATGAAGTACTCATAACCACCCCTGGTTGTGGCGCTCATTGGACCACATACATCACTATGTACTAGTCCCAACAAGTCAGACGCCCTTCACAACTCCTTGCAAAAGGTGTCTTGGTCATCTTGCCTAGAAGGCAGGATTCGCATGTCTTAAACGACTCCAAGTCGAACGAAGTTAGGAGTCCATCATCATGGAGCTTCTTCATGCGTTTCCAACTTATATGACCAAGTCGATAGTGCCAAAAGTAAGTCATATTCAGATCATTTGGTTTCAACCTTTTCACATTTACGTTATAGACCGAACCACCATCAAGATTCAAAATAACTAACCCGTTCTGAACGGGTGCAAAGCCGTGAAACATATCATTCAAATATAAAGACAAACCATTGTTCTTAATATTAGACTCATAGCCTTGTCTCATCAAACATGAGGCAGAAATGATGTTTCGACTAAGCACTGGAACATAATAACAATTATTTAGTTCCATTAAGAATCCTAAAGGTAAATGAAGTTGCATCGTGCTGACTTCCAACGTAGCAACTCTTGCTTTGTTGTCGACCCGAATGTCAACCTCGCCTCTTGCTACGCCCCTAGTTCTTACTAGTCCCTGCAACGAGTTGCAGATATGAATGACTGATCTGGTATCATATACCCAAGAACTGTCGGGTGCATCAGCAAGATAAAGGTCTATAACATTGCAAACAAGTGTACCTGTGTTGGAAGTCACACCTCCACTCTTGGCTTTATCTGCCAAATACTTGCTGCAATTCCTCTTCCAGTGGCCACCCGTCTTGCAATAGAAGCAAGCGGAACCGGCTGAAGGAGATGACTTAGTCCCTGAGGAAACGCTTGGGATCTCATCCTGAGCATTACCTCCTGACTTAGCCTTCTTCTTCTTAGTCTAAGAACTCTTCTTAAACTTAGACTTATTCTGTACCACCAACACTTGGCTAGTACCTTTCTTGAGATCAACCTCTACCTGCTTAAACATCCCATGTAATTCAGTGAGCTTCTTATCCATACCATGCATGTGGTAGTTTGATATGAACTGACCATACACACTAGGAAGAGAGTTCAAAATTATATCCGTAGCAAACTCTTCGCTAATGGGGTAGCCAAGCCTTTCCAGAGACTGCACGTAACCAACCATCTTGATCACATGCAGACTCAATGGATCACCATCCTTAAGCTTACAACTCAGCAAAGCTTGAGAGACTTGATACCTCTTGGTATTTGCCTGAGCCTGAAACATACTTTTGAGGCTTTCGATCATATTGTAGGCCTCAACATTCTCGAACTGCTGCTGCAAGTCCAGTTCCATGTGAGCAAGCATAAGACAGCTAATTTCTGTAGACTCATCACATGTTCTACGATAGGCATTGGTTGCTGCGACACTCGCATTCTCATCCGGCACATCTAGAAGCGCGTTGTCTAGAACATGGTCCCCCTTTTCTTGTTTGAGAACAATTCTCAGATTACGATACCAGTTGGTGAAGTTTGTTCCATTAAGTTTATCTTTCTCTAGGATGGTCCTCAAAGCAAAACTAGATAACTGAGGGAGACTGCTACTAGGTGCCATTATCTACAATAGAAATATGCAAAACACTTAAGACGAGTATTCATAAAAGAGCGGGCATATTAAACATTTTAATACTTATGCTCCCACTAGAACCAATATCCCTCCGATGGTTACTTAGTGATTCAGGACCCTAAATAAGCAAGCCGACTAGTGAGCTTTAGTATCACCGCTAGCCGTCAAGTGATCTAGGTAGGCAACTCCTTGCCAATCGCATCTCATGCGACTCTTGTTGGTCGGGTGGCATCTCATGCCCCAGCTCCCAACCTCCCTCTCCCCGAGCCCCACAACCGTTGTGATAAACCCGTCTAGCTTACCAAGTGCTTCCGCTGTAAGAGTCCGACTCGAACCCATCTAGTCGAAGAGAATTGGTAGCACCTCAATTTTATGAGCCCACTACTAAGAATGTCTGACTTGTGATGGTGCAACACCGGCGGGGAGACCGACTAGACCTTCTTTGAGGGATTAAAGTTTAACCACTATCTCATAGAGGTAAAACTAGAGACATAACAATCACACAAAATAATCCAATTATAATGTGAAATGGTATGACTCCCTTCATGGCGATCTCCATCTCCATGAACCTGTTCGTCATGCCTTTGGCTGTAGTGTCCTTCAAGTCCTCCAAACATGCTACACTAGCACTAAGGAATATACAATAAGATGGCATCTCATACCGACACGCAGGTCGTTATACAATAACAGTGACAGCACTTTGGCTCCAGCCGGCTGACAAACCCATGATACATAGATCACGTATGGATTACACACATCTCATCCATATAAGCCATACCATTCACAACTTCCTACGAAAACAAGTTAGGCATAGATACGATATCTTCTAGCATTGTGAACCTCGCAAAGACATCTAATGCGCTACGATAGGGCGAAGCCGGCGGCCCCTCGCGGGTGCGGGCTACGCCCGATGATTTTTCTGAAATCGCAGATCTAATCTGCATTCCGAACCATGGATTCCTTCATTGGATAAAACACTTTTACCCAAATCTGATCCCTGTGCAGATCTGACCAATCTCATTGATCATCCGCACCTGATCTTGCATGCACCCCCGAGTGCGATTGATCCAATCAATCTTGCACAAAATCGATCTATCTCATAGATCGACCACCAAAACCCTAAGTGGATCTCATCCACCACCTCCTGCATATCACATACGCACAGATCTAGAGCCTAAAACCAGAAGCTTTCGCTCTGATACCACTGTTGGGCCACGCAGAGATAAACAAAACTTTTTCCCTAATGCGGTACTCCCAAGATCCAGCTCAGGTAATAGGCCACGAGATTACCGCTAGACACGCAGATGCGGAAGTTGATGTAGTGCGTCGAAGCAGTGTCGAACGATCCCACAAACAGCCCTATGAATCCCACGGACAGCTACACCGGATCCCATGAACTCCTTCGCCAGATCCCCACGAGCTTTCCCCGTCTCCAGCGCCGCACGTGCAACGCCTCTACCGGTATCCACACATACAGGAAGGAGCTTCGGACAGAGAACTGCTAGATCCTGTCTAGCCCAAAATGCAAGTGGAGAGAGTGACGGCTAGGTCAGGGACTATCCCTTGTCACTCCACTTATATACACTCCTAGTTGGGCTCAACGCTTGAGGCCCATCTAGGCTGTACTCCAATCTCCATATGGATCTAATCCACATGGGCTCCTTACCCTTAAATGTGTGACCCTATAGGTTCACGTACACCTAGACACGACATGAGCTACTCCTCCAAGTATCCCGTCATGGCTTTGAGTCCAACTCACTCCATGAACACTCGGTCTCAAGTCGATAGATGGTAGCGGCCTCTAGCAAGACGTGCCAACTCCCATGTGCCGCAAAGTCAGAAGACGAACCTTCAATGTGACTTTCGTCCAAGTCCCTTTGCCTCATGATATATCTGTTAAGCTATAGGGGAGTAGTTGTCATCCCTTAAATAGCTTAACTCTCTTCTCGTACCATGATATGTGATTCACTGGACTAACTCTTAGTCCGACTCCCCAGTTAACACTTAACTGAGTAGCGCATGGCCATGCTTCCGAATCATATCACATGAGAGGTCCCAGAGAATATCTCTCCATTACGGAGGGGCAAATCCCATCTTGGTAATCCACGTCACGCATCTTGCTTTACAACCAACCCGAACTTTACCTTTATAACTGCCCATTTACGGAATAGCGTTTGATAGAACCTAAGTTGGCGATCCACAACTCGGATCTTGCAATCACCTCAGGTCGAAGGATTCCATTGCTTGAGACTGGAAATGACAACATGCTCATTGCATATCAACTGTGGGTCAGTCCGACTCGCTAAACTCTTTAGCTGAATCAGTGTAAGTCGGAATAGCATCTCCATGCCCATGACAAGTGGAACCGTGTCATCAGCCTACTTGCACATTGGTCTAAGTTGTGTGCCCAGCACAACCTCAACGACCAAGGACAATCTAATATGAACAATCATGAATACATAGTTCCACAACTGAATCACGTATTCAGTGATATATCTGATGTTCATATAGGGACATCTTTACTTTATGAATACTTTGGGAAATATCATCAACCATGATTGCCTCTAGGGCATATTCCCAACACATGGACCTTAATTTCCTCGGCATGTTCCACCACGAGCACCGTGCTGACCACCTGGTTGGTGGCGGCGATGTAAAGCAGTAGTGGTTCTTTTTTGCGTGGAGTCACTAGTACTGGCGAGGTAGACAGTAGACGCTTGGGATCTTCGAATGCTTCTTGCGCCTCGTTGGTCCACTCGAACTTGTCAGTTTTGCGGAGAAGTTGATAGAACGGAAGTGCCTTTTCGCCCATGCGACTGATAAATCGACTGAGCGTTGTGATGCGCCCAGACAATTGTTGGATGCCTCTTACGTTTTTTGGTTTCTCCATGGCCAGTATGGCTTTTATTTTCTTCGGGTTCGCCTCAATCCCTCTCGCGGAGATGAGATATCCGAGTAGCTGCCCAGATGGTACGCTGAAGGGGCACTTATCGTGATTGATCTTGATCCGGTAGCGGTTGAGGTTGGCGAAGGTCTCGCATAAATCGTCGATTAGCGAGGCTTCCTCCTTTGTTTTGATGACGATGCCGTTGACGTAGACTTGGATGTTGCGACCAAGTTGATCTTAGAGGCAAGCATGCATGCACCGTTGATAGGTTGCTCCTGCGTTTTTGAGCCCGAAGGGCATTGTGTTGTAGCAGAACACACCAAAAGTTGTTGTAAACGCCGTTTTCTCTTGATACTCCTCCTTCATTTGAATCTGATTATAGCCTGAGTAGGCATCGAGGAAGCAGAGGCGCTCACATCCCGCGGTGGAGTCGATGATTTGGTCGATTTGCGGCAGCAGGAAGTGATCCTTTGGGTAGTGCTTATCCAGGGAGGTGAAATCCATGCACATCCGCAGGATATCCGTGTCCTTTTTAGGTACCAGCACCGTATTGGCGAGCCAAGTACTTTCCTTGATCTCGCGTATGAATTTAGCGTCGAGGAGTCTGTTGATCTCCAGTCCGACCACTTTTGCTCTTGGTTCAGATAGTCGCCAAATTGTCTGCTTGACTGGCCTGGCTTCTAGGTTGACGTTGAGTGCATGCTCGGCGAATTCCCTGGGAACCCCTGGCATGTCCGCTGGACACCAGGCGAAGGTTTCTCAGTGCTCACGGACGAATTCGATGAGCGCGAGTTCCTATGCGGAACTCAAGTTGTTGGCGATGAGGGTCGTCTTGGTCGGGTCCGATGGGTGGACCTGGACTTCCTTCGTGTGCACCGACAAATCGAAAGATAGGTCGGGTGAACTTGGCCGGCTCAGGGGAGGCAGACGGTTGTCTATCAACTCCTTTAATCTTACGCACTACGCCTACCTGCATGCCGAAGGACTAGGATATTCTGTTGAATTCCCTATCGCAGCTGTCGAACCTCTCGAAGCTCCCGTTGATTGTGATGACGCCGTTTGGGCCTGGCATTTTCATCTGCAGGTAGGCATAGTGCGGCACTGCCATGAACCTAGCGAACGCGACGCGTCCGAGGATGCAGTGGTACTGTAAGGTCCAGTCGATGACTTCGAAGTCTATGCGTTCGCGTCGAAAGTTTTGCAGCGTGCCGAAGATGACGTCGAGGTTGATTTTGCCCAGGGGATATATGCCCTTTCCTGGGACGATGCCGTGGAACGTCGTGCCCGAGACCTCTAGACATGTCAGAGGGATCTCACCGCGCGCAAGGTACTTGCGAACATGAGTTTGATGCCGCTCCCGCCATCCATGAAGACGCGACTCATGTCGAAGCCTCTGATCTGCACCTCGAGCACGAGGGGACAGTGGCCTGGACGAGGGACTTGGCGCGGGTGGTCGCGTTTGTCGAAGGTGATGCATGAGTCGCTTCCGCTAAGGTACTCAGTGGTAGAGGGCGGGGAGTTTGTTGCCAAGTTGACTTGGCGAGTGATGGCCTTCTGCACCCGATTTGAGGGGCGTCCCTTTTGGATCATCATATTGCCTACGGCCCGTGGGTATGGTTCGCCTTCGCGGTGCTAATCTGGCGCATCCGTGGGCGGTGGTGGAGGAGATCCATGTGCCACGGTGCCTGGGGCGGTTCCGTAGCCCATGTTGATCGCGTCGCGATTCATTCGAGCTAGACCCTCGTGGAGCTTGAGGAACTCACGGCAGTCCTTGAGAAGGTGGCTGGATTTTGTCTTGCCATCGTGCTTGTCGATATAGAAATGCATGTTGCACGACCCGGATAGTTTGTACTCGATAGTTGTTACGGGTGCCTCTTCGCGAGTGCGGCACTGTCATACCTGCGTGGTTTTCCCGGAGTCGCGGTGTCCACCGCTGCGATAGCCGATGTTGCGGTTGTCGTCGCGCCCGTCGGCATAGCCGGCTGCGGCCATGATGACGGCATCGTGATCATCGTAGATGCGCATTCGACGCTTGCTTCAGTGATCGCGTCTGCGCTTGAGTTCCGCATCGTCGTCGGAGTGAACGCGGTTTTTCACCAAGTCTTCTCCATCTGCCCACCGATTCGCGATTTCCATCAGGTGGTCAATTGTTTTGGGCTTCGAGCGGCCCAGCTCTTCCCTGAGCTCTATGTGGCGAACACCACCGTTGAATGCGTCGATTGCGCGATCTTCCAAGATGTTTTCTGCGGAGTCCTTGATGATGGACTACCTTTGGATGTACGAGCGCAGCGATTCGCCCGACCTTTGCTGGCAGCACCTCAGTTCTTTGATTGATGCGGGCCTTTTGTAGGTGCCCTTGAAGTTGTGCACAAAGTTGTAGACTAGCTCTTCCTAGCTGCGAATGGATCCGCGCGGGAGATTGTTGAGCCATGCTCAGGCGGTGCCCTGCAGCTGTAGCTACAGGCATTGCATGGCCGTGCTTCGACTACCGCCGTGGAGCCTAACGAAGGAGATGTGGTCCTCCAACCAGATTTTCAGGTCCTGTAGGCCATCAAATTTTAGGTTCTCCGATGGGAGCTTGAACCCCTTGGGCATTCGCTTCTGCCTGATAGCTCTGCTGAAGCATCTGGCGCCACAGAGCTCCACGTCTTCGTCCTCTGAGTCAGTCGAACGGGCACGTCGTGCCCTTGATTTATCGATTTTGCGCTACGTGAGGTCATCGTGTGCATCATAATCATAATCGTGCTGCCGTGAGCGGCGACGTCGAGACAGATCGTGACTATCATCACTAGACGAGGGTGAAGAATAGTGTTTTGCCAAGGCCTTGCCTTTTTTTGTTCCGGCGTCGGCTCTTTGTCGTGAGCAACCTCGATTAACCCCAAGCCCGCGATCGTAGATCGGTGCATGGCGGCTCGAGGATCTCCGGCCGGCGGCTGATTGTTGAGGAGGTACATGGTGGCCGCCTGATGGCTCAGTGCACGGCGCCCAGAAAATTGCTTGATGGCGGTGTTGATGTAGAGCTCGTTGGGAACCCCAAGAGGAAGGTATGATGAGTACAGCAGGAAGTTTCCCTCAGTTATGAAACCAAGGTTTAATCGAACCAGTAGGAGCAAGGAAACACCACAAAGGTGTTACTAGCTGAGCTTTGGCAGGGCGCACTACCGATGCTAGTAGCAACGTGGAGACCTGCACAACACAACCACAGAACTTTGTCCCCAACTTACAGCAGGGCAATTGACAAACATCGAGAAAGCAATACATGCATATACTAATCATCTTGACTCCTTTGAGACTTGATTGGGCTTTACAACATTATACATAGACCGCCATCCAACTGCATCTATGACTAATAATCCACCTTCAGGTTATCATCCGAACCCCCTCCGGTATTAAGTTGCAAGCAACAGAATCAATAATCAATCTGAAATAGCATCTCAATATCCATCGGATCCCCGCAAACACAACATGCAGAATTACAAATAGATGATCTTGATCATGAACAGAGCTCACAAGATCTAGACATGAAAGCACAAAGCGTTTGGAAGAAACCTGGGATTTTTATTGATGAAGAAGGGGATGCCTTGGGCATCCCCAAGCTTTGACGCTTGTACTTCTTGCATATTTATTGGGGTGACACGCGTGGCATCCCCAAGCTTGAGCTTTAGTCCATCGTTCATCTCATTACTCATTCCTTCCATACACCTGAAAATTTTCCTTCATACAAAACTTCACACAATCTCATTAGCAACATTAGTGCACTCAAGATAAAAGGTCTTAAGGTTCAGTTATAACACCAAATAAACTTCCATTAGAACACTAGATACTGTAGCACTTCCCTCAAAAAGCTCAATTCCCCAAAAGAACTCAAAAAGGAACCAACAAGAAGCAAATGCAGAAAATGGCAGAAATCTGTCAAAACAGACCAGCAGGTAAAGACGAATTGTTTCGAAGACCTTCTGTTGCTCAAATAAAAAAGTGTTGAACTAACGAAAGTTAGATAACAACCTGGGGCAGAAGCACAAAACATTAAAGCTCAATCCGACATACAGATCTCTCTCACGAATGTTTACGGTGAAGCACAAAAATCTGTTTCGGGACAGCAACTTTCCCAATCATTACTTCTCTCTCATTAGAGGTTACTCTTGGCACAAAAAGCAAATAGACGCGGAAAGTTCCGATTGAAATAGGATCTAAACAAGGAAGAGAACTTGCCATTCGTTGGTTATTAGAAGCATCCCAAAAGCGTCCGGGTCGAAATATGGCCTCCGATCTTTCAAGATATGACGAAAGCAATGTTCGGGGAAGAAGAAAGCCGCCCCCTTTTGCGGCAGAGTTGGCAGCATCGCTTTCCCTCGCGTAGCTTCGATGCCATGAAAAAGCAGAAAAAAGACCCCGGCGACGACTCGATCTCGCCTCTGTGTCCGTACCGGCTCTGATCTCGCTTTCCTGTTTGACATGGATTCCACTACCCGACTGTACTGGAGCCTAAGTAATAGCCCCGGCCGTACTTGTGAACCAGTAGAGAGAAAGACTCCCATAACTTCTTCGAACCTCGTATGGCCTTCCATACCAATTATCCATTGTCAAGTCACGCCAGCCACCCAGTGAAATCAGTAATCAACGCACTCCCACTCCTCTTGCTCCAATTCCCTCTCTTTCCTGCAAAAGCTCCAACTTTTCTGGTCAACAATTCTGCCTTTGTTCTCCTAATCTCTCCATTCACATTTGCACTCCACCCCCTAAAACACTTTCTCATCTGTTGTAAATGTACTCAAAAGGCTCGCTACCTTCTCTAGATACTTGATTGGAAGAGAGGGTAGATGTCAGAGAGTTAAAGCACAAAGGATAAGGAGAGGTTATTACAGAGGTAATAACTTCCAAGACTCATCTAAAACTTTTGGGTTATCTCCCAATAAGTACTTTTCTTTAACGCCTTTAAGTTAGGCATAAGAAGTAAAGAAAGAATCAAGTGTTCTCAAATGAAGAAGCATTAAAACCAACTTTCTTACCCTTACCTCTCTTATCTTTATTCTTAACCTTGGGGAAAATATGATTGTTTGGTGGAGAATAAAGGTGCATGGTCCCCTTTCCCACATCTATTATTGCTCCAAGGAGTTCTAATAGGGACCTTCCAAGTGTAATTTGTCCTTTTCCTGCACATTCAATAACAAGATAATCACTAGAAATCATTTTCCCAAGGATCTTTGTAAACACTCCTTCAGCTAGCCCCCAAAGATTCAAAGATTTATAAATATCTTTGTGCATAAGACAAAATTCAGACATGATATCACAGCGGGCTTGAAAAGTTTCAGTGTTTATCTCAATCTTTACTATAGGGAGCCACTTTGATAGTTCAGAATTTATTGGAACATAATTGTGATGCTCCCTAAGCGTATTATAGCAATCTTTTAAGCGAGTAGTGCTAGTCTCAAGAGTGTTCAACCTAGAAAATATCTTTGCAAAAGAAATATCAGTTTGGCTAGGCATGTTGTAAGTGAGGATCAATTTCTTTATAGCATTAATAGCATCATCCTCATTACATTGGAGGAAATCTCCTCCCACAACAGCATCTAAAGCATATCTATAACAAAGAGCAATCCCAAGGTAAAAACTGCTAAGGAACAAGCTTTGAATCATTTTAGGCTCAGTTTTTTCATGTAGATCAGAGATTCTAGACCAAGCTTCCTTAAAACTTTCCTCAGTTCCTTGTTTAAAAGTGAAAATCATTTCCTCGGGTGACATAGTGATTGGAGCACGGCTAGACATGAAGACAACTTAAGATAGGAACTAATTTTTTTGTGTGATTGAAATAAGAAAGCAAACTAGTAAAACTATTTTTTTGCATTTTTGATGAACAAAACAAGCAAACAAAGCAAAAATAAAACTAAGCAAAACAAAAACAACAAAGTAAAGAGATTGGTTATGAGGGACTCCACGTGTGAAGATGTCCTTGACTCCCCGGCAACGGTGCCGGAAAATCGCTTGATGGCTCAATGCACGGTGCCCAGAAAATTGCTTGATGGCGGTGTTGATGTAGAGCTCGTTGGGAACCCCAAGAGGAAGGTATGATGAGAACAGCGGCAAGTTTCCCTCAGTTATGAAACCAAGGTTTCATAGAACCAGTAGGAGCAAGGAAACACCCCAAATGTGTTACTAGCTGAGCTTTGGCAGGGCGCACTATCGGTGCTAGTAGCAACGTGGAGACCTGCACAACACAACCACAGAACTTTGTCCCCAACTTGCGATGAGGTTGTCAATATCACCGTGTTTTGCGGAAAACAAAGGATTACACGTATCGAATGGAAAGAAGTAAAAGTTTGCAGAAAGTAAACACAAAGTAGTAAACAGTTTATAGATTGTATGTAAAGAAAAGGACCAGGATCCATAGTTCACTAGAGGTGGCTCTCCTTAGATAGATAACATGTTGGGTGAACAAATTACAGCGGGGCAATTGACAAACACCGAGAAAGCAATACATGCATATACTAATCATCTTGACTCCTTTGAGACTTGATTGGGCATTACAACATTATACATAGACCGCCATCCAACTGCATCTATGACTAATAATCCACCTTCAGGTTATCATCCGAACCCCCTCCAGTATTAAGTTGCAAGCAACAGATTATTGCTTTACGAACTGCATGTAAAGTAAACAATACGATTGTTCTATGAACAAAGGATTGTTGTTTTCTCCCTAGTAGCAACAACACATCTAGTACCTTAGAGATTTCTATCACTTCGCCAGATTACCAGAGGCATGAACCTACTATCGAGCATAAATACTAACTCTTGGAGTTGCTAGCATGTACTTGGCCAAGATATCTACTAACAACGGAAAGCATGCAAGATCACAAATAACAAAGACATGATAAAATCAATAATCAATCTGAAATAGCATCTCAATATCCATCGGATCCCCGCAAACACAACATGCAGAATTACAAATAGATGATCTTGATCATGAACGGAGCTCACAAGATCTAGACATGAAAGCACAAAGGAGGAGAACCAGCCATCTAGCTACTACATGGATCCATAGTCCAAGGATGAACTACTCACTCATCACACTGGAGGCTTGCATGGTGATGAAGAAGGCCTCTAGGGTGAATTCACCTCTCCGGCAGGGTGCCGGGAAGAGCTTCAGATCCCTCCCGATCTAGGGATGGAGATGACGGCGTCTACAGACTCTTTCGTGGATTTTTGATCGGGCACTTAGGGTTTTCGTCCCGAGGGCAATATATAGGCGGAAGGAGAGGTCGAGGGGGTGCCGGGAGCAGCCACACCACCCCCTGTCGCGGGTCAGGCCTGGCCGCGTGGCCAGGTGGTGTGGTGGCCCCCAGGCCCTTCTCCGTCTCGTATTCTGGCAATTGATCACTTCCGGAAAAATAGGCACTTTGGCTTTTGTCCTGTCCAATTCCGAGAATATTCATTTTCTGACTTTCCTAGAACCAAAAACAGCAGAAAACAGGCAGCTGGCACTGTGGCTCTTGTTAATAGGTTAGTCCAAGAAATCATATGAAAAGTACTCCAAAGTTGGAACAAAACACAAGAAAGTGGATAAAACCAAGCATGGAACATCAAAAATTATAGATACATTTGCAATGTATCACCGCCGTTACCGCATCTTGCGGTGTCTTTGGGACCACGTTGCCCGTGTGTTGACTGTCATAGAGCTAAAGTCGAGGACTTTCGTAGCTTCTATGCGCTCCTGCTCGGTGAGGTGGGTCATTCGAGATCGCCTCTTGTTGGCCACATACTCGTTGCCCTTGGAGGAGGATCCTCCGTGGGAGGAGAGCCCGGCCCGCCGAAGACTTGACTCGTCCGCCGTGTTTTTACGCGCTTCGAGTTGCGTGATCGTTTGTAACTGGCGTCTGTACTCCTCCTTTAGTAGCCAATGATAGCCCATCAGCAGGTCTTGCGGCATGCCGGGGGGCAGAGGATTGCCTCGCAGAGCTTCTCGGCAACGGGCCTACTCGAGATCGTTGAGTCTAATCACGACACGTTCACCAGTGTGTTCGTTCACCATGGTTGGAGGTTCGACTGTCCCTCCATTGTTGACGGGCGCGCGATTGCCACTGTTGGTGGGGCCACCGTTGGGTGGCCCGCCGTTAGGTGGATCAGGACCGTTGCCACTGTTTTTGTGATTGGCGCTGGTTTCGCCGGCATTGATGACGGCGCACATGAAGTGGCTGGGGAAGCTGATGCTTCCGCAACTTTCAGATCTGGAGCTGTAGGCTCCATTTTCCGTTGCTAGGTCACCTAGATTGGATCTGTGACTGTTGTCGCTGTCCGTGCTCTCAGCTGCTGCTGAGGTGTTGAGCTCACTGAAGGTGCCGATTGGTGGCGAGAACCACGATGCTGGAGCAATAGCAGATGTTATTGGCTGATCAAGCATGCGAAGCGTGCCCATCTGACCAACTTGGAAGCGGAAGCTCCCGGTCGCCAGGCTCATTCCATCGCCCACGGACTCGAAAGCTGGGCGAGTGGCCGGCGTGTGGACGGTGAAGTCGAACACGCCGAAGAGCTGGTGAATCTCCGCGATTGCAGTGTTGTAGATCATGGTTGATGGGGACGAAGAAGCCGCAACATCAGCACTCCCAATTCCCACAGACGGCGCCAATTGATGAGGGTTTAACTCATCAATGCCCATTATTATGGACTTGGGTTTTGGAGAAGGAGGGAGCGCTGGAGGCATCAGTCAGCTAGCAAACAAGCACACAGGGACGCAAGGTTTACCCAGGTTTAGGCCTCGTAGAGCTACTCCTGCTTGTCTGCTCTTGGAATTAATTGAGGAATCGAAGATTACAGGGGCGCACAGATGCAATCTGGCGAGAGTTGTGGAAACTAGGGTTGCATGTGTCCTCCTTGCCGCCCCCTCCTAGCCTTTATATAGATAGGCTAGGTCTCGGGTAGCAGGTCGAGTCGGTTACAGATTAGGGTTTTCCCTTTAAACTTTCTATCTTTAAGCTTCTTCTTGTCTCGCAAGTAATCGAGAGTCCGTGGGCCACTCGAAGTCTTCATCGGGCCGTGGCAACGCCGTGGGCTTCCACCGTATCTGGACCGTGTATACTAAGCTCGAGTACCTGCAGGGTATTTCCATGTCAGTAGTACTTGTATAAATCCACAATGAGTATAGGAATTACAACAAGATTTATGCAAGATGTAGATGGGATGCATGAGAATGGTGGTGATGCAGTGGGTGTTGATGAAGATCGATGAATTAGCCTCCTGGATCTGCGCAGGGTGAAGATGGATGCCTAGCGGACGAGTTCCCCCTCCGGATGCCTTCTGGAGGTGAGGTTTTTGCGATTTCTGGGTGTTCCGTATATCGTCTCCACGAACCAATTGCACGGGGTGAAACTATTTAACGAGGCGGAGGCGGCGCTAGCTATATGGCCAGAGCTATACGGGCGGAAGCAATTCTCCTACCGTATAGTTAGTCGTTACGCTCTCTGCCTCCTTTGTTTGCTTCTGCTTTTCTTCTGGTATTATTAATATTTCCCCAATAAGCAATTTACGTTGTTTTTTACTTCTTTTCTCCACAATACAATTGCTTTAATAATTGTATCCATTGGATCCATCATCTGTCCTGATCCTGGTGGAAACAGACATAAAATGTGCATGTGAGCGCCGTAAAATACCAAAATCCTACATCTACAATGCAAAATAATAATGTAACACATGATGAAAATATGCATTCATCACATCCACACCGCCAAGTCCCCAAAGTGGCCCCATGACTCGTGCCCGAGCCAAGATCCTCCATGACAAGGTTAACTCGCTCATATCCTTGTGTGATTTTGATACCCCATTCAATGGCTTGCTACTTCATACAAATAGACTATGCATACTTAGGTACGAAGCCCTGACTCATATAAGCCACCACGAAAGAGGAACATGGAGCTGGATGTGAAGTGGAGACATCTCGTGCCCCAGAACTATAGTCTCCGGTCCGACACACCGGAGTCTCTGGACAGGATTCCGGACCGACGCTCGGAGGTCCTAGTACACCCCCAGAGATAACCCGGAGAGCGTATGGACTCCGACCAGGACTCCGCCCAATTCCAGAAGCTACAGAACTAATCCTAGAGTCTACCCCGGAATTCACCCTAGAGTCTCCGACCACATAGGAGTCTCTGGCCCTTCGACACCAAAGTATCCAGCCTAAGTGAACCATGTCACTGGAGCCTATTGGGCCGAAGACCATGTAACGCCCAATTCGACCAAAACTTCATGTTTATCGCCTAAACTGCCGTTATTTAGTGGCTGGCCTATATATAGATCCCCCACCCCTTATTGTAACACTAGACTAGATAATAGAACTATAAGACAACCCCCTCGAAGAAATCTTTCTAGTTTGGTCTCATCTTCCTTGACAAGGAAGACCTATTATCCCCAACCTCTTTAGATTTTGCTAGTAGTGCATCCAAGTTGTGCAAGATCTTTACTTGAGTGGTCTCTCGTAAAGCTATAAAGATCTCAACAAGGTTCTTACACCTCATTGATTGGGTTGAGAGAGAGAGAGTCCTAATTAACATAGATCTTAGGGATTGTGTTGAATCGGTAGCCACCGAAGTGAGCCATTGGCTTTATATCGTGTCTGTGTTGCATGTGTTTCGCTGTGTTCAACGCATGTGATTGGATCATCCTCTCCCCTCTTCCCTCGTGAATCTACCGCTATTCTACAAGAATCGTGAAAGATCAGGCCACCCTAGAGGGTAACCCCTAACATACAGGTTCGACAATGAAGTTAACATGACCAATATTCTTTCACTTGGTGTTTTAGGTCCCAATATTCTATCATTAGAGAATTAATCCCTTTGATATAGGGTTGACAATGAAGTTGACATGACCAGCTCAAGAAGAAAGAATCTGAAGAAAATTGTTAGAAGTTATAGGCCAAAAATCCCTTACTATGTTTGCACCCTCAAGAAAATGACAATCTGGAAAAAAAGTGGTAATTCTCTTTGAACTCCAACAATGCCTAGAATGCCAATCTTACTCTAGTAATGTAACACACTTAATTGTTCATGTATTTCTTGTGTAGTACTTATTATCCAATTTTTCCACGAAGTATATTATGTCTTACATATCTAAATATGGATAAATCATCGACTTCTCATGTGTTTGTTGTCAAGATGTTCGGTGAAGTTAACACGAAGTGTGATAATGAAGGTATTGTTAGTTTCACATCAAACTGGGGAGAATATACTCACCAACACAATCTCCAGCAAGGTGATGTTTGTGCCTTCCATATTGATGTCAAAGCCGGATATGGATCATGATGGTTCATCTTTTGTAGTGGAGTAAACTTGTTGGAATTAATTAGATTTGTGGCTATCTATGTGAGCTGTAAAATTGTTGGGTTGAGAGGTACTATACGTACATAATGAATGCTCATGTTTATTCACCTGAAATTGTATTCTATTTGTTATGAGTTCTCTGTTATTCTGCTCCTGATAGATATTAGATATTTAATGAGGGATTAGTTAAAAGATTCCATATAGCATGTGCCGACAAATACATTACCAAGCTATGTTGTTGTGTCGTTGTTTCTCCTAATCAATAACACCTAGGTTATGCCGGACTACAATGGACCGCGATGTTAACTCCTTGCTACCGCAGAAGCGCTAGATCATCGGACAACGTTGTGCCGAGCCAAAAAAGCGCTGCTAATACTCTTTCCCCGACTATCCCTGGTGGCTTTTTTCCGCGCCAGCGCGAGCGCACCAATTAGGTGTGTTCTTATGCATCTATAAGCTCCAGGGCCCGACGTCCGTACTGTAGTGTAATCATGTCACTTCTAGAGTTCCGAGATAACAGTCTACACCATACATCGAAAGGAAGGACTACACCAGTCAGAATGTGCTTGCTGCTGTTGATTTCGATTTCAAATTCATATATGTGCTAGTTGGTTGGAAGGATCGGCACATGATGTAAGCATTCTTTCGGATAGCCTGTCTAGGCCTGATGGAATACAAATCCCTGATGATCTACCTAGGAGATGATGGATATTCTTGCTGGCCTAGGATTCTTCCACTCTTTAGGAAAACTAGGTACCTTCTAAACGAATTGTCTACACAACTGATTATTAGGGTCGGGTATTGCTAGGCATTATTGGCCTGATGAGGCTAATGTAATATCCGACGAGGTTGAAACTGGCCATGGTGTGAAAAGGAGATATTGAATCTCAAAAGAAGAAGAGGTTGCCGTGGGCAAGAAGAATAAGAAGATGATGATGATGAATGAATGGTTGGACTGTCATGAATAAACCGCTATTGAATTTCTAGTTAGGGTTGTAAACATGTGCTGCAATTCTTAATAGCAAGGGATTGAATTTAATTAGGTACCCATATTGTGTATGCTTGAAGTGACACACTAGCGCTTTGATTTGTCATTATTTATGATGGTGGTGAATATTTTGAATGTCACCACTAGCAGAGAGAGGTGAGAACAAACATAGACCGCATGGAACCAAACAAGCGACCTTGCATTAGTAGAGAAATTCATGCCCGCGTGCATGTAAGAAAACACCAGGCTGAAAACTGACCACTTGATGCGACGTGAGCTACCAAACAAACTAGAGAACATAACCTAAAGGCCAGTTTTCCATGCCCTGTCCCCAGAGGCTTCCCCCGGAAGCCCCAAAATAGTTGCATTCTACCAAACAAACCCATGGTGAAATGGTCAGACAACCTTTACCGAGCGCCCGATAGGTTGCTGACAATAGCGCCAGACAGGTGCTATACATAGGCACACGATGCCGGGATATCCGGGACGACTGTCCACACCGGTGTCTATATTTTTCCTAGAATTATAGAAACCTTTGAATTCAAATAATACAGATTAGAGTGAAATTTAAACAAAACCATACCTAAAGCTAAATATAATGATGGCGGTAGTCAAAGACGCTCCGGTCCATAGCTGCTTTGTCTGCGATGTCGCCGTCATCATCGGTGCTGGCGCCCTCTTCCCAAAATGATGACGAGAAGCCACTAAGGTGGTTGCACTACCACCGTCATCCTCGCCGTCAAGATCAATGATGGTGCCACTATTGTGCGCAAACCACCATTGAGCATAATCGTATGACGTTGGCAAGATAACCTCCGCCGAGTCAAGGAGCGCTTTGGTAAGACACAACAAGTCGTTTGGGTTGCCGGTGGCACACATTTCTGCCAGTAGACGGAGATTCTTAAGCCATGAGTCCGCTGGCTCCATCTCCACCTTCTTATTTGGTGGTGGCGGTTACATCGCCTTCTTCGGGATCCTGAAAGAAAGGTGCACCCACGGCTGCCTCGTCATCTCCTTCTCCTTCATGGGGATGAGGAGTGGTGACCAGAACACTATCTAGATTGCCCGACGAGGCAGGAACGGTGGCTCCACCTTCAGGATAAGTGGCATCGAGACTCGGTTCGACGAATACCTCGAGGCTGACCTCGAAATCGTCAAAGACCTCCAACGGAGGGATGAGGTGACAAAGGAGTCGTGCTGTGTCACCGTTTAGCTGGTTGCGGTGGCACGTACCCATAGTAGTGGAGGAAAACGTCCACGGTCCATCCAACTGTGGGGACGTAGAAGGTGGTGAGCTCGGCGTCGCCCTCCATCTGAAACATCGGCAGTCAGAGCACGCTATAGGCGTAAGTTGACATGCCAACTGTCAGGAAGGCGACATTCTAGCAGCACGAGTACTTTGTTCTCGGCGAGGATTGTTGCCTTGATGAATAGGTTGCTCAAGCGGTACCCGCCGCTTCCGCCCGCTTCATCGTTGTTGCGCGCCATTAGAGGGGGTGGTTCCGGGCAAGGAGAGTGGGTGGCGCGGCGAGGAGAACGGGGGAATGGTGTGAGAGAGCCACACCAAGTAGTCCTATTGGGTATTTTTTGACAAATCTGATATTTTGGCAAAACTAATCTCTAATATAACCCATAGACGAAATTATTTCAAAATCTGACACCTGAAGTCGGCACCAACAAGAATGGAACCAAGTAGTACATGTTGGTGCCAAAGAAATTTAACAAGAGTTTCCAAATTTGTAAAATCCAAGAGGTTCAATGTCGAACTAAATGGCACCGGCTAGCTTGGCGCCGACCTTGCTTCGTCGCTCCTGATGCTGGGTGCCGACCTGCACTATTTTAATTCTATTCTTGTTAGTGCCGATCTAAGTGCCGCCAAATCTGACACGAGGAGAATTTGGCTATGGAGTGCAATGCGGCGAGAACTCCACAACCGTAGCCAATTTTAAATTGGACCCAGTCTAACATAACTTAGATAAAATAGCTTATTTTTTTCCCATCCATTCGTCCCCCGTCTTTTTCTTCCTTTCCTCCTGATTTTTCAACCGCGTGAAAAGATTTAACATTGAGTAACTACTTGTTCTGATTCTCAATTTCGCTCTTTTTAGAACTGTCCCACTATGTATGGAACTAGTTCCAATAGAAAAAGACAATATAAAACCATTTTTGGTATAAAAGCTGCCGTTATTCTAAGGGTCAGATTTCGAAATAGTTTCATCAATGTGACGTGAGACATCAGATTTATGAAAATGTTAAATTTATAATAAAAATATATTGGGGCCGCTAGTAGAGAAGATCTCAGCCAGCTGTAGCACCGTAGCACCGTAGCAGAGGGCAATGGCGCCGAATCATGGCACACGAAACACGCCCGGTACAAACTCGGTCGTGCTCGCGCCCCCGCAAGTAGCGAGAGAAATCAATGGATGGGCTTTGTTTGTTGCAGAGACCAAAGCCCATGCTGCCCTCGTAACACCGCTACGTACGACTAGCTAGTGTACGTACATACGACCGTCCGTCGTGTAGGGGACCGCAACTATACTGATCAGGTCAGGAAGCTACAACTGGCTAGCAATAGCAATTGACTCGATCGTCAAGTGTACACGGCGTGACGGCGACATCTGACACGCACACGGCACACCTATGCTTCGGACCAAGCATCGATCGATCGATCAGCGTGGTGCGTACGTACAAATGCGTGGTGCTACTTCCTTTTTTTTATATATATGCCAGAAGCCTAATAGGTCAGCGACGATGCCAGACGCCATATCTGATTGAACTATAAGTACTGCCTGCAACGATGATATGAGAGAAAAAAAAGGTGGAGTACACATGTTGGATTATCAATACGAAAGACAGTTTTAATCACGCACTAATTAACAGCCTGCTGCGTCTCTCCCTCCTCGACGAGGATAGAGATGGCAGGGCAACTCCCTCCCTCCCGATAGCACCACGAGGGAGGGGGTTCGTTCCTCCGTCTAATAGTCATGGTAGGGTCATGTTCACACACAAACACGTCATCATGTATTCTCGGCGTGGAGCACGAAGCGCAGCAGCACACGTCGAGGGAGACTGACCGGAAACGCGATACGCAAGACAGTCCGGTGGGTGCTTTTGTAGAACCGAAATCCCGCTCGCTCGAGAGGGACCCGTCAGGATGTCGCGGCGGCTATGGGATACCCTAGGTCGGCCTAACCGCCCCTAGGGCCTCGTGGATTCTTAGCCTCCAATCTTGAAGAACAACGAAAAACGTGAAGAAAAATACAAAGGAGAGAGATAAAAAGTAGATGAACACGAAAAAATAGTAGATATGTTTGTTCGATTGGTGTTGGTTCAATCGGCTTTCACCCCTGATGTATATAAGAAGCGGTTGGACTTTCTGTACAAGAAATAGGGTTGGATTCACGTCCAAAATCCTAATTGGGGTCCAACTAGAACAAGCAAACCTGGAATTTGTGTAATTGTTCGGTCAAAAACTTGTCTCTACCTTCTAGACCACTTTTTATATAGTAAGGAAGCTCGGAACAAAATGTCGTAAAAGTCAAAGTTGTGCATCTCGAAACAACGAACAACTTTTATGTTGGCCACGTTTTCATTGCAAACAGTCTCGGAAGGTAGCCATCTGTGCTTCTGAAGAGATGTCCGAGAAAGGCGGAGGAGAGCCGTTGGGGCGATTCTGGCTCCTTGCATCGTCGTCGCTCTCCGACGAGGAGATCTTCGGCGAGGAGGAGGAGGAGGACCAATCTATTTCTCCAGCTGAAGCCCTATCGCGTTATGGGACTCCGCACGCAGTTCCTCGCAGTGATTTGCCGCCGATCACTCTGGTGAGGAGGAGGAGGACCAATCTATTTCTCCAGCTGAAGCCCTATCGCGTTATGGGACGCCGCACGCAGTTCCTCGCAGTGATTTGCCGCCGATCACTCTGGTGAGGAGGAGGAGGACCAATCTTTTTCTCCAGCTGAAGCCCTATCGTGTTATGGGACGCCGCACGCAGTTCCTCGCAGTGATTTGCCGCCGATCACTCCGGCTCGCATTTTAAAAAGATTGGAACGGAGACGGCGTCAACAAGATGCGGCATTGGAGCTGCGATCTCAGGTCAGTTCTCATTTACCTGTCCCTTCAGTTTTGACAGGACTTTCTAGAGGAGCCCGGCGACCACCGTCGGCAGGGCGGTTGCTAGTGTTAGAGCCATCAACGTTCGTTCTGCAAGAAGAGGTGGACGAGGCGGCTTGGACTCTGGTTCGGAGAAGAAAGGAGAGGATTCTGCTGCTACGAGGGTGACGGCGACGACATCCTCGGCGAGCTTCCTCATCTCAGGTGAATTCCTCTACTCGTATCGGATCAACGGAGCTGATTTCAAACTTGCGAAATCCACGGATCGCTGATGAGGATCAATAAAGCATGGGCTTGACTTATCTTCCTTCGAGCCCGTTGGAAAACCCAAAAGGCCATGCGGGCCTAGGGATCCAAGCCCGGTCGTTCCAGCCATGCGAATCATATGTAGCACGAGGCGGCATCCGTGGTGTGCTAGGGTTTTCGTGGAAACAAAACACTCGTTTCGCACCTCTAGTGTCGGCTACAGATCGGCGATCTCTCGTCGGTCCAATGGTCAATCGTGGTGCAGGTAGAGGGGCTGCGGAAAGAAGCAGGAATGATCAAGGTGGAGGTAGAGGTGCTAATCCAGGCGGTGGTGTGAACCATGGCCAGGGTGGTGCCGGAAACTTTGCCGGTGCGGCCGGTTTCAACAACTTCCACGTCGGTGGTCTAAGCGGGACTGCTGGTGGTGGTGGAAATTTCAACGGAGGGGCTTTCAATGGAGGGTACCAAGGAGGCAATGGTTTCCAGGGAGTTGGCACCAATGGAGTGGTGGGCTTCCAGGAAGGCGCCGGCTATCAAGGAGGCGGTGGCTTCCAAGGCGGGCCTGGCTATCAGTTCCCGGGAGCTGGAGGTTTTGTCGCTAATGGCCTTCAAGGAGGGCCTGCTTTTGGTGCTGGTTTCTTGCCCAACGGAGCCTTCCAAGGCGTAGATGTTTTTCAGGCTTAACAGATGGGGTTCAGTGTCGGCTCTAACTTCGAGGGTAATGGTCGAGGCGGAAATCATAGATACATGCGTGAAAATTATGGTTGTGGTGCGGCGAACTCTGGTCGTGGCAGGGGCGGCGGAAGAAATAATGGTCTCGGCCGTGGTCTTGCTGATCTCATGAATCTGCACGCATTTCCTGGGACGGACCAGCAGGGTCCCCGTCTACTCGCTCAACCGGGGGGTCAGGAGGGCAACCCCGCACAACTTCTTCTTCACATGTCGTCAGTCGCGCCATGTCAGGAGGATGTGGGGTCAGTGACGGTGCTTCACCACATCCATCTAAACCTTCTCGAGAGGAGGTCATCGCCTTCGGAGGAGTGGAGGAATCCGCAGCTGATGGGATTAAATCCAGCAATCGGATCAAGGCTCGACCAAATGCGGATGTGCCGCAGATGGTCAAGGCCATGAAGCTAAAGGATCAGAAGGAAAACACTCCAACGTCAGGTACAAAAGTCTCAAAAAAGTTAACTTTTCTTGATTTGTCTGATGATGAAATTGTTTCTCGAGCATCTAGATTAGGCATTTCTTTGGGTCAATCTTCTACACAAGTTGCTTCTTCGCTTAATTCTATTAAAGAGTTAGAGAACGCTCGCAATATAGTTTTCCTACAAAAGTCAGCACCTAATTTGGAGGAAGCGGCTAGCAGTCTAGTTTTATCCAAAGCTTCAAATTTATCTGAGGATTTGGTAGGCGATGCTGACCGTTGTTTAGAGGATCAGTTGGATCTTCTACCTAAGCAATTAAGAGGAACATGTAAGAATGCTAGAGCTACTGTGGATAGGCTTAGTGTCTGTCGCAGTACAAGAATTAAAAAATTGAATAAACGTTCATGATGAGAGGAATGTGGTGGAACATCGAAGGGTTAGGTGATTCTGCAAAACATTGTATGATTCATGAGACAGCTAGAGAGAATAAATTAGATTTTGTTGTCTTGTTGGAGACTGGACGGTCTAATTTTGCTACACCTTTTCTTAAACATTTGTCTGGGGGATTAGACTATATGTGGTATTGTCTACCTCCTCATGGTCGTTCGGGCGGTATTCTAGTTGGTCTAAACAAAGATACTCTCTCAATTCAAAGAGTGGAAACGGGAGATTTTTATGTAAAGTTTTCCTTAAATCAAAACTTGACGGCTTCGAGTGGATCCTTGTGGGGGTCTATGGAGCTGCTCAAGTTGCCCTTAAACCTGACTTCCTAGCCGAGCTAGTGAGGATTTGTGAGTCCGAGACGCTTCCTATGTTGGTAGGAGGGGACTTCAACATAATCAAGAGACAAGAGGAGAAAAACAATAGTAATTTTAATGCACGATGGCCCGTTTTGTTTAATGCTATTATTGAAAATCTTGACCTAAGAGAGATTGCTCTTTCGGGTCGACAATACACTTGGGCTAGTAGAAGAGAAATTCCTGCATATGAGAAGTTAGATCGTGTTCTGGCAAATGTAGAGTGGGAACAAAAATATCCTCGTGTGACGGTGCGTGCTTTGACGCATACGGGGTCAGACCATACACCATTACTCATTGGCTCAGGAGATCCAGCTCACCTTGGTAATAAGAACCATTTATCGTTTGAGTTACCTTGGATGCGCCAAGATGGCTTTTATGAATTAGTGAAGAATGAATGGAATGCCATTAATTCTGTAACTTCTCCTGATGAGAGATGGCAAAATAAGATGCGCCATCTAATACAATTCCTAAGAGGTTGGGCCAAAAATTTAAGTGGAGTTTATAAGAAAGAGAAAGAGAGGCTTCTCCTTCTAATAAATCAACTTGATTTAAAAGCTGAAACCATTCCCCTCAATGTAGCCGAAAGGGCAGCAAAGAAGGAAGCAAATGTTTCCCTTGCAAAACTAAGGCGTGATAAGGAGACCAAGTGGGCTCAACACGCCAAGGTCAAACATATACAAGAGGGCGGGAATAATACGAGGTATTTCCACCTAATCGCTAATGGGAAACATCGAAAGAAAAGAATATTTCAACTAGAACAAGATGAGGGGACTATAGTAGGACAAGAGAACCTAAAAGTCTTCATCACATAATACTATAAGAAGCTGTTTGGAGTGCCGGCGACAAATTTATTTAGTATGAGAGAGGAAGTTATACAAGATATCCCTCAATTATCTCAGGAAGAGAATGTTGCTCTAACATCCCTCTTTACGGAGGAGGAGGTGTTTGAAGCAATACCTCAAATGAAACATAATAAAGCTCCTGGATCAGATGGGTTTCCTGCAGAGTTTAATCAGAAGTTTTGGAAAGTTACTAAAGCAGATTTGATGGCAATGTTTGCTCAGTTGCAAGAGGGTGATCTACCATTATTTAAGCTAAACTTTGGAGTAATAACGTTGCTTCCTAAGAAAGAGGATGCAAGTAGAATTGAGCAATACCGACCGATTTGTTTGCTTAATGTTAGTTTTAAGATTTTCACTAAAGTGGGAACTAATAGGGCAATGGGAATTGCTAATAAGGTAGTGAGACCCACCTAGTCTGCCTCTATTCCTGGGAGGAATATTCTAGAGGGGGTCGTTGTGTTGCATGAAACCATTCATGAAATGCATAGGAATAAATTGGATGGGGTTCTTTTTAAGATAGACTTTGAGAAGGCTTATGATAAGGTGAAATGGTCCTTTCTTCAACAAGCCTTGCGTATGAAAGGGTTTACACCTCAATGGTGTGAATGGGTAGCATAGTTTATACAGGGAGGTAGTGTAGGTATTATAGTAAATGATGATATTGGTCATTATTTTCAAACGCTGAAAGGACTAAGACAAGGAGATCCTTTGTCTCCTATTATGTTTAATATAGTAGCAGATATGTTGGCCATCCTTATTGCAAGAGCAAAGGAGGATGGACAAATAGGAGGTTTAGTTCCCCATTTTGTTGAAGGAGGTATCTCTATCCTACAATATGCCGATGATACTATCTTGTTCTTGGAACATGATTTGGCAAAAGCTATAAACATGAAGCTAATTTTATCACTTTTTGAACAAATATCCGGTCTAAAGATTAATTTTCATAAGAACGAGGTTTTTTGTTTGGTGAAGCTAAGGAGGTTGAGGGTGATTATAGAAGCATCTTTGGACGTGAGATAGGCGCCCTTCCCTTCAAATATTTAGGCATACCTATTCATTATAGGAAGTTGCTTAATAAGGAGTGGAAACCAATTGAGGATCGCTTTGAGCAAAAGCTTGGAGCTCAAAGCTTGGATCTTGGATAGTCAGGATGCTCTCGTATGGAGATCGTCTTGTTTTAATCAATTCGGTTTTAACAGCTTACCAATGTTCCTTTTATCTTTCTTTGAAATACCCAAGGGGTACGAAAATATTGGATTTTTATCAATCTCGCTTTTTCTGGCAAAGCGATGAGCTTAAGAAGAAGTATAGACTAACAAAATGGAACATTATTTGTCGCCATAAAGACCAAGGGGGTCTAGGCATCGAGGTACTTGATAATGTCTCCTTAGTAAGTGGCTTTTTAAGCTTCTTTTAGAGGAAGGGGTGTGGCAAGAATTTCTACATAATAAGTATCTTCAAGGAAAAACAATCTTGCAAGTTCAAGCCAAGCCTAACGATTCTCCTTTTTGGAAGGGTATCATGGGTGTTAAATCTGATTTCTTAGAACAGGGTCCTTTTATAATTGGTAATGGAAGACGTGCTTGTTTTGGGGAAGACATTTGGCTTGGTAGTACCCCTTTATCATCTCAATACCCATCTCTCTATAGTATTGTGCGTAATAAGAATGTTTCAGTCGCACATGTGCTTACTCATACGCCGTTAAATTTAGAATTTAGACGGGCTCTTACGGGGGGTAGATGGTCGTCCTAGCTAAACATGGTAGAGAGGTTAATGGGAGTACATCTTTCAGATGATTCGGATAGTTTCAAGTGGCATTTGACTTCAACGGGTATCTTCTCCGTGAAATCTATGTATGACGATTATATGAATAGTCAAACTAGATTTCTTAAGAAGTACTTGTGGAGAATAAAGGTTCCTTTAAAAATCAGGATTTTTATGTGGTTCCTTTATAAAAAAGTAATCCTTACTAAAGATAATTTGGCCAAAAGAAGATGGAATGGGTGTAAGAAATGTGTGTTTTGTGATTCACAGGAAACAATAGATCATCTCTTTATTACCCGCCCCTTCGCACGTCTTGTCTGGAGAGTAGTGCACTTTACTTTCAATATATCTCCACCAGCTAATGTGACTAATTTGTTTGGAAACTGGCTAAATGGTATAGATAAAAAAACTAAGGCATGGATTCGTGTGGGAGTGTGTGCCTTAGTTTGGGCAATTTGGAATTGTCGAAATGATGTTGTTTTTAACAGAACTATCACTCTGAATTTTCTGCAGGTTATTCACAAGGCTTCTTCTTGGATTCACATGTGGTCTTACCTCCTTCCTGTGGAACAGCGGGATCCTATGGATGTTGGGTGCAACCGGCTAATGGCGGTTGTACGAGCTATTTTCAACCAGGATGGTTGGTTGCATGCTAGAAGACTACACAATGCATAGACATCTTTTGTACTCTTCCTTTTTTAGATGGCTTATTCATGTTGCCACTTTATGTGATCTTTGAGATGTTAAACTTGGATATTCAAACTATACAATAAAATCAAGGTTGTGTGCATCATTTCGATGCAGAGGCCAGGGCTATGCTCCCATTTCGAAAAAAACGTTTTCATCTGATCTGACCTTGATAGAGTTTTCCCTTATTTTCGTATCAAAACTTGGATTGAGACCGAACGAATTTATCTCAATTCGTCTGTATCTTAAATCTGGAGGCCACATACTTGTTCAGATGAAGATGACTCCAAAAGCAAAGTTGTTCATCACGAAAAATCAAAGAACTTTCATGTTTTGCACTTCTCCATATGAGTTGATCTTGACTGCCCAATCTTAGTCGTGAGAAGATAAGTTAGTCTAGCGGTTTTAGACGAATTTTTGACTTTTGTCCATGCCAAAGGTGAGACAAAGTCTGTGGTCCGGCGACCCCCGGACCTGCAATATTTTGAATCTGAAATTTGTATACTAAGTTGGATCAAGATGATTCAAAAACCAAAATTGCTTGTCTAGATGAGGCGCACAACTTTTATGTTCAGCACTTTTATATTTAAGGTCATCTTAAAGAATTCATAGTTGAAGCCCCCATATATCAGTCGCTGAGTCTTCTCTGAACACTAGCATAATCGGCTATTATTAGTCTGATCATGGCTTGACTTGAGATGGTGCCTCTTTGATGATCATTAATAATCCTTCAAGTGGACCTTTTCGAGTGCCTCTCCCCATTTTTCTTTATTATCTAGGAGCCGAAAACGAGTGTCAACACATGCCCCCCTATTTTCTGGCAGAGCTTGCATGCCAGAAAATAACTTACTCCACTTTTAGTCTAAGGACGATGTCAACACTCCATCGGCCACTGATTGTCTTAGGCGATAACTTTATATCGGCCATATGTGCTAAGGGTGATAAATATATCTCAGCCATTTTATGTCCAGGCTTGTTGCCATTTAGGTATAACTTCTGCAAATGTTTGCCTTCGGGAATTACCACTTTCATCTCGACGATTGATGGATACAATGAATGTCTTCATGAACAACTACAACAATGATCCTCGCCTAGTCTTCATCCAAGTGTCAAGAAGAATATAACCAACTGTTTGGCAATCAAGATCATTACCTATTAAAGAGTATCTGAAGAGCACCTGAATTGTCATGTTCACCCTTTAGTTCGGATTTTGCATGTAATCAATAATGGGCTTCCTCTGTTCTATTTCTTCACCTGCACTAGATCTTTCATTAGTGGCCGAAACGATGGTCTCAAATCCGGCCTTACCTATGTTGGCGAAACAAAGCATCGGCTCTTCTGGAATATGAAATATATTATGAATAACATGGTAGCCAAATGTTTACTGAGCCAACTCATTTGCTCTTTAGTTTTCATGTATAGATATATGAGCAATGATAAATCAATCCAAGATGAAAGTGACATCTAGACATGTATCAAGATAAATAACAAGTGATTCGTTAAAACTTTGGTAAACCATGGACATTCTTGCACTACTCACAATGAATCACTAGAAGCCTCAATATGTGTAGCACCTATAGCAAGAAAAAGTTCTAGCACGAATAGGAAAGCTACATATTCGGCCTGAATCTTTGTGCAAGATACTTTAAGTGGCATGAGACTTCATCAAATAATACCACAAGGAGATAAGTAAACAATACTAGAGGATTGATATTCCTTTTAAAATTGAACAATCGAAATTCAATCTCCATGGTACTAGAGAGACAAGATCAATAGCAATATTATGATCATCATCTACGCCCAATAATGAAATTAAATACAATTTGGCCTTTCATAGATTTCAAATATTTGTAAGCCAAATTATCAATACATAAGCATAAGCACAATTTCTAATGAATGCATACCTTGTCTCTGCCTCAAGTAACACTAAGTACGATGTTAGAACAACACATTGGCCATGATTGGATAATGATCTCAAGATGGTAGAATAAATATCAACCATATATCTTTGCCCCAATGGGCATGCATAATCCATCCAACAGAGTATATATAGCTAAAGTAAATAAAACAACAATTCTGATTATCAACTTCAAGCATTCGACCTCTTGGATTAGCAACAAAATTGCAACTAATCAAATAAATAATGATTTGGCAATACACTTTCATGATGTATAGAATTATGATGCATCCATGTATCAAAATAAAAACATGGTGGGTAACCAATCATACCTGTGGATGAATTCCATGGCATAGGTATTAATGGTGAAGTAGAATAATATGGATGATATGTTGGCCGAAGTTTTTGATAGTGGTACTGAATTCTTTGGCCTGGTCGCTTGTTGGCTTTATTCTTTTTGTTCTCCACTATTGTTGACCTTCTTATGATAGGATCTTTCACATCTTCCTTGCCTTGAGGGTTTCCTTTGGGAACCCATGCCATGTTTCTTTTCTTCAGCTCCTCGTCCCTAAGCCGATATAGCATCTTCTCGTGCCAATTTGATAAGCCAAGTGGGCATCTCAGTTGTGGTTTTGTTTCACGCAATGGCATGACTTTCTTAATGTTGGGAACCTTCAATTTTTCTTGTTCGGATTTAGAAATTGGGTCTTTGAAAGTTACTCGTTTCACTTCCTTGCCCTTAGTAGCCAACATCAATTCAGACGGCTTCTCATTATTTTGAATCGAATTTGAAACAACACACTTGCATTCATCCTTTTTGATTCGGTGTACTTGCTTGACCACTTTTTTCTTTACCCATGAACTCTGGACGGATTATCTTTGATTGAAATGGTCTTTGACATGTGATTGTTGATCAATTGATCTTCTTGGAGCTGCACAATTTGGGTGAGATGATCTAGAATTAGATGGATAATGTGCGTGTGAATCATACCTTTCCCATGATGGATATGGTAAGAATCGGCGTAGGAAGGTATCCATGACATTGGCATTGGTGGCCCAAAAGGAGGATATGAATTTGTTGCATTGAATTTCTTCGTTTGCAAATCCCCGTCTTTAGACTTTTTCCTTGGGGTGACCTTAATGATTTTGAATTACTTGGCCAATAAGCACTTTTTTATTCACTCTCCTTTTGATGTTTTTCCAACAACTGAGCGAAAGTTACTTTTGACTTCTTACCCTTGTGTTTATTGCGGCATTTGTCTTTTTAAGTTTTACATGCATCGATCTTCAATTTTTCTTGTTGCCCCCTAGTGCTTGATGTTTTCATTGTAGCTTCATTAGAACTCTCGCCATCAAACATATATTCAATACACTCTTCAACAACATCATTACTTGTAGGATTGATTCCACCCTCCTCCTTGTGTCCCTGCCCATCATTATATGAATCGATGAAAGGTAGCCGATGCAATATCTTTTGACCATCGAGACCAATCAAAATAGATTGGTCATCAATTTGCGTTTCAACAAATTTCAATCGTCCTTTATTAATAGCCGATTGTCTGTTTGATGAAACATATTGCAATCCTCTTTACTATGCTTGAACGAATCATGCAACTTACAATATATTTGTCCTTGTAATGATGGCTGAACATTGTGATCAAGAATTATAATATAATCAATTTTTAGCAACATGTCAAATATATGATCACACATTCTCAAACTGTAGGTACACTTTTCTATCTTCTAACCGATCTTGTTGTGAGAACGGCTTTGGAATTGAGCAACCGAATAGTTCAGATTTTACAACACTGTAGCATCCCATCTGTCTAACATATGTAATGCTACATGGTATAGTAATATAATGGCTACTTCCTACATATAATTGTTGCATCATAATTATATCATGCTCATGTCATCATGCCACCTTGCATTTGAGCACCATATAAAACCCTTTTCCATTTGGTTCTTCTCTCATATGCATTATTAATTGTATTTGGCTCTTGTTATATTGTATTTGAATCTTGATAAATGCTTGATGCCCAAGTTGAGTTGGGGGCATATCTTTTATTCAACTCCATCACCTTCCTTTGTCACCACCTATAATTCCACCATCCTAATTACCCATGAGCTTTTACTTTCTTTTGGCATTTAATCTAGCTCATGTGGGTTGGGATGAATCCAATTCTATCTTCCTTTAGCTTGGCCTTACTCCATATTTTGGAATACATGAGTATAAATGCCATGATCATTGTTTTGTTTTCACAAGATAAAACAGGGCATTTAATGCCCATGCATGGGCCATGCAAATCACCATCATTCTATTCTTTTGGGATTTACTTGGATTTTTGAGTGTAGCATGGTGCTTTGAGAATAAATTCAAGTTGGCCCTATTCTTTTGCTTACCAGGAAACCTTACCCCTTCTTTATCCATCACCCCATCCATGCATGATCATGTGGGGTCTTTTCCCATAAACCCCACCTCTCTCTCTCTCTTGTGTTTTTCCTCACCATCACCTTGTGCTCAACCAAAAACCCCTCACCTCACCATCATCTTCCACTTTTACTTGATCTTGGTGGATCACCAAAAGACCCTAAACCGCCCCTTGCATGGTCTAGTTAAAACCCTAACTCCACCCTACCCTAAACCCTCTTTCTCTCTTTCTCTCTATCTAGCCGAGCCCTCACCTCACCACTTGTTCCTCACCATGTCGAGCTCCTCTTCCTCTCTCTGCCAACGGGGACCCACCCCTTGCCATCTACCCCTCTATCTCTAACCCTAACTCGAGCCCTCTACCCTAGCTACCCGACCCTCTCTTCTCTCGGTTCCTCTCTCTCTTCCTGCCAAAGGGGCCCCACACACGAGCCTCTCCTCTCTCTGGCCCACCTGCAGCCACACCATGCCCTGCCCTGGTCTGCCCACGCTGAGCACGTGAAGGAGAGGGAGGAAAAGGTGACCGAGGCCACCTTTTTCCTCTACCCCGATCCTCCATGGCACCTCTCTCTCCCTCGCCTTTATCTCCTCCCCCACGCCTCCTCTGCCGCGCCCAGATCTACCAGGGTCGTGCCCTTCCTCCCCAGCTACCCCTGCTATAACTACCTCGGTGAATTACGCTCTTAGTTACATGCCTGGATGAACGAAAGTGGTTAAAATAGTACGGTGGGGCCCAGGGCCACTCACGGTAGACCTTGCGGCCGTCCTAACCACTTTTAGACAATGGGACAAGAACGAGCGGCGTAATCGGCAGGCGAAGGGATCAACTACATACACAAATGAGTATGTATGCAAGCCACATACAACAGTCCTCAGAGCCATTCCATCTAAAACAAATAGAAATATTGCAACGCCATACGGCAAGATTCAAACATCCTAGATAGAGATAATAATTTAGGATAGCTCCTCATACAACACACATCAGAGTATCAGGCGGAAGCGGAAACCAAGATCCGAGTACGGATAAGAAGCAAATCGGCATAAGATGCCCCATAAATAAACACATCCCGCCCACAGATCACACGGATCCCCATTCCCGGAATCTCTACACCGAATGATTGTTGCCAACATCATCTGTCTCTTCCACCCAGTATCCATCTTGCGGGTACACCTGTTCATCTAAATCAAACAATTTATCGTGTGAGACCCTAGGGGTACTCAGCAAGTCTTTATGCCACTAAAGGGGACACAACCTGGGGTGACGCAATTGCAGCAAAAGTTAACACCTAACAATTCTACAGATACTCGCTAACCATCCGCCTAACCAATGATAGACGGATGTCCATGAATTAAGAACAACAGTTGTAACAGTATAATTAACAGATCCATCCTCCTTCTTGCTTACCAACGAGAAAGCGGACGAACAACCCATCCGTCGGATAAGTATAGTATCGCGTGACAAAGGGAATTGGTTTTGTATGTAAATGGTTCAATCGATCACAAAGTCATCGTTGAGTATGTGGGAGCCATTATGGATCTCCAGGTCCCGCTAATGGTTATTGATAGGAGATGTGTCTCTGTCATGTCTGCATATTCACGAACCGTATGGTGACACACTTAAGGTTCGAAGTTGTTTTAAGTAGATATGGAATGTGCGTTGGAGACCGAATGTTGTTCGGAGTCTCGGAATGGATCCGGGACATCACGAGGAGATCCGGAATTGTCCGGAGAATAAGATTCATATATTGGGGATCATTTTCTGAGTTAGGAAATGTTCCGGAGTATTTGTATGAGGATTCTAGAAGGTTTCGGAATGTTTCGGAAGGTTCTAGAAGATTTCTTGGAGTTTGCTTGAAAATCAAGATAGGGATCAAGGAGTCCTGGTGGGTCAAGGCAAGGAGTCGTGGGGGAGGAGGACTCCTCCCCCCCTCCCCAATCCGCCGGCCCTAGGAGGTGGGGAGTCCTACTAGGACTCCCCTTCCCCAGGCGCCCTCCCTCCTTTAAATAGAAGGGGGAGGCGCCACCCCTTGCCCCTCCTCCACAACACCCAATCTCCGCCGCCTCTCTCCTCCTCCTTTCTTCTGCACAGGCATAGGCGAAACCCTGCAGAATTCTCTACTCCACCACCACCACCACGCCGTCGTGCTGCTGTGATTCCGTGGAGAAGATCTACTACCTCCGCTACTCGCTGGAACGATGAGAGGAAGGTCTGCTTCGACTCTGCACGTGTGACCGACAGCGGAAGCGCTGCCGAAACGCGGCGCCGGAAGGATCGTCCACTTGATCGACTGCGGAAGCGCTGTCGGAACGCGACGCCGGAAGGATCGTCCACACGATCTTGAGATCGGCAAGTGATCGACTATATCAACCACGAGATCTAATCTCGTTAACGCTTTCGGATCTACGAGGGTTAGTTCCTATCTATCTCGTTGCACATGTCTAATAGATTAGAACTTGGCTTTTATCTAGATTAGATCTGGGTTTTTTTTGTTCTTGCGGTAGAAATTTTTTGTTTTCCATGCTACGAACCCATCAGTGGTATCAGAGCCGTATCTAAGCGTAGATCTGTTGCACGAGTAGAACACAATGTTTTTGTGGGTGTTGATGCTTTTGTTGTCGGTGTCTTAGCATGTACTTTGCATCTTGCGGCATGCTGGGATGAAGCGGCTCGGGCTAACATTACATGTCATCGCACATGAGACTTGCTCCACGCTTGACGTGCAACTTGCTTTGCACAAGTGGCTTTGCGGGTGTCTGTCTCTCCCACCATAGTTAAGATTCAATTTACAATGAGCATCTGACAACACTTATATCAACGTTGTGGTCCTTGTTCGTAGGTAAGATCGGTCTTATGCGAAAGCCCCAAACCACGTAAAACATGCAAAGAAAATTAGAGGCGTCTAACTTGTTTTTGCAGGGGTTTTGTGATGTGATATGGTCATCATGTGATTATGATTGTATTTGATGTATGCAATGATCCTTGTTGTAATATGGCAACCGGCAGGAGCCTAATGGTTGTCTTTAATTCTGTTAAGACCTGCGCGTCTATTCATCTTGTAATAGATTTATTCCAAGTAGTTGTAATAGTTGCTGATGATGATGGACAACCATGAAGCGGCGCCACTGACCTTGACGCAATGCTGGTGATGATGGAGATAATGTTCGTCCTTTGGAGATGGAGATCAAAGGCGCAAGAAGAAAAGGCCATATCATATCACACTAATTATGAATTGCCTGTGATGTTAATCATTTATGCATCTTGTATTGCTTAGATCACGACGGTAGCATTATAAGATGATCCCTCTCACTAAATATCAAGTAATAAAGTGTTCACCCTTAGTTGGCACCGTTGCTAAGACTCGTCGTTTCGAAGCATCTCGTGATGATCGGATGTGATAGATTCTACGTGTGCATATAACGGGTGCAAGCCAGATTTGCACATGCGGAAACTAAGGTTATCTTGACGAGCCTAGCATGTACAGACATGGTCTCGGAACACGGAATACCGAAAGATAGAGCATGAGTCATATAAATGGTATGATGAACATGAAGATTGTTCGCCGATGAAACTACATCTTCTCTCGTGAAGATCGGACTTGGTGTAGTGGACTTGGTTCGTGTAATCACTAAGACAATGTGAGGGATGTTGTTTTGAGTGGGAGTTCACCTAGTTAGTTTAAGAATTAAATTTGAACTCAATTTGTCATAAACTTAGTCTAAACTACTTGCAAATTGTTGTAGATTATGGCGACCCCCTCCATCAATTTCAATGCGTTCCTAGAGAAAGAAAAGCTTAAGAACAATGGAAGCAATTTCACGGACTGGTTCCGTGGACTGAAGATCGTCCTGAGGGCTGGTCAGTTGACCTATGTGCTCGAAGCACCGCTAGGTGACCCACCTGTAGATGATGCCACCGATGACGTAAAGAATGTTTACGCCACTCGGAAAAATCATTACTCCATAGTTCAGTGTGCCATCCTGTACAGTTTAGAAGCGGAGCTCCAGAAGCGTTTTGAGCACCACGACCCGTTCGAGATCATTAAGGAGCTCGGGCTAATTTTTGAGACTCGCGCGGCCATGGAGAGCTATGAGGCCTCCAAAAAGTTCTTTAACTGTAAGATGGAAGAGGGAAGCTCCGTTAGCGAGCACGTGCTCACCATGTCTGGGTACGCAAACAAGCTCCAAGAGTTGGGAATATCGATTCCTAATGAATTGGGGATTCACCGTCTCCTTCAATCACTGCCACCAAGTTACAAGAACTTTGTGATGAACTACAACATGCACTACATGAACAAGACGTTGCCTGAACTATCGTCCATGCTGAAAACTGCTGAAGTGGAGATCAAAAAGGAGCACCAAGTGTTGATGGTCAATAAGACCACCAATTTCAAGAGACAGGGCAAGCCTAGGAACAAGGGCAACTTTAAGAAGGACGGCAAGAAAGCTGCCGCACCTGCTAAGAAGCCCAAGGCTAGTCCTAAGCCTGAAACTGAGTGCTTCTACTGCAAGGGTGCTGGTCACTGGAAGCGTAACTGCCCCAAGTACCTGGCGGATCTGAAGAACGGCAACATCAAGAAGAAAGGTATATTTGATATATGTGTTATAGATGTGTATCTTACTAGTAATCGTAGTAGTGCCTGGGTATTTGATACTGGTTCGGTTGCTCATATTTGTAACTCGAAACAGGAGCTGCGGAATAAACAAAGACTGGCAAGAGACGAGGTGACGATGCGCGTTGGAAATGGCTCCAGGGTTGATGTGATCCCCGTCGGCACGCTCCCTCTACATCTACCTTCGGGATTAGTTTTAAATTTGAATAATTGTTATTTGGTGCCTGTGTTAAGCATGAACATTATATCTGGATCCTATTTATTGCGAGACAGTTACTCTTTTAAGTCCGAGAATAAAGGTTGTTCGATTTATATGAGTAATATCTTTTATGGTAATGCACCTGAGATGAATGGTTTATTCTTACTGAATCTCGATAGTAGTGATACACATGTTCACAACATAGATGCTAAACGAATAAAATTGAATGATAATTCTACATACATGTGGCACTGTCGTCTTGGTCACATTGGAGTGAAGCGTATGAAGAAACTCCATTCTAATGGACTTCTTGAATCACTTGATTTTGAATCACTTGAAAGATGCGAAGCATGTCTAATGGGAAAAATGACTAAGACTCCATTCTCTAGAATAATGGAGCGAGCTACAGACTTATTGGAAACAATACATACCGATGTGTGCGGTCCAATGAGTGTAGCATCGCGTGGTGGATATCGTTATGTTCTCACTTTCACGGATGACTTGAGTAGATATGGGTATGTCTACTTTATGAAACATAAGTCCGAAACTTTCGAGAAGTTTAAGGAATTTCAAAGTGAAGTGGAAAATCATCGTAACAAGAAGATTAAATTTCTGCGTTCTGACCGCGGAGGTGAATATCTGAGTTATGAGTTTTGCATGCATTTAAAGAAATGTGGAATACTTTTGCAGTTGACACTGCCGGGAACACCACAGCGTAATGGTGTGTCCGAACGTCGTAATCGAACTCTCTTAGATATGGTTCGGTCTATGATGTCTCTTACAGATTTACCGTTATCATTTTGGGGCTATGCATTAGAGAGAGCCGCATTCACTTTAAATAGGGCACCATCCAAATCCGTTGAAACGACACCATACGAATTGTGGTTTGGTAAGAAACCTAAGTTGTCGTTCCTTAAAGTTTGGGGTTGTGAAGCATATGTAAAGAAGTTACAACCTGATAAGCTAGAACCCAAAGCAGAGAAATGCGTCTTCATAGGATACCCTAAAGAAACAATTGGGTATACCTTCTATCATAGATCCGAAGGCAAAGTTTTCGTTGCCAAGAATGGATCCTTTCTTGAGAAGGAGTTTCTCTCGAAGGAGGTGACTGGAAGGAAAGTAGAACTCGATGAGGTTATTGAACCTTCTCTCGGATTTGAGAGTAGCGCAGCACCGGAAGATGTTTTTGTGCCGCCTGCACCAATTGGAGAGGAAGCTAATGATAATGATCATGAAACTTCAAATGAAGTTACTACTGAACCTCACAGGTCAACAAGGGTTCGTACCACTCCTGATTGGTATGACTCTGCCTTGAACGTCATGTTGGTGGACAACGATGATGACCCTGCGACGTATGAAGAAGCTATGGTGAGCCCAGATTCCGACAAATGGCTAGAAGCCATGAAATCCGAAATGGGATCCATGTACGAAAATCAAGTGTGGACTTTGGTGGACTTACCGGATGGCCGTAAGGCTGTCGAGAACAAATGGATTTTCAAGAGAAAAACAGATGCTGATGGTAATGTTACCGTCTATAAAGCTCGACTTGTCGCGAAAGGGTTCCGAAAAATTCAAGGAGTTGACTATGATGAGACATTCTCACCAGTAGCGAAGCTAAAGTCTGTGAGGATTTTGTTAGCAATTGCTGCATATTTCGATTATGAGATTTGGCAGATGGATGTCAAAACGGCGTTCCTTAATAGTGACATTGAGGAAGAGTTGTATATGGTACAACCCAAGGGTTTTGTCGATCCTAAAGATGCTGACAAGGTATGCAAGCTTCAGCGCTCCATTTATGGACTGAAGCAAGCATTCCGGAGTTGGAATCAACGTTTTGATAAAGTAATCAAAAACTTTGGGTTTATACAAACTTATGGAGAAGCTTGTATTTACAAGAAAGTGAGTGGGAGCTCTGTAGCATTCCTAGTACTATATGTAGATGACATATTGTTGATTGGGAATGATATAGAACTTCTAAATAGCGTCAAAACCTATTTGAATAATAGTTTTTCAATGAAGGATCTTGGCGAAGCGGCATACATTCTAGGCATCTAGATTTATAGAGATAGATCAAGACGCCTAATAGCGCTTTCACAAAGTACATACTTGGACAAAGTTCTAAAGAAGTTTAGAATGGAAGATAGCAAGAAAGGGTTCATGCCCATGTTGTCAGGTAAGACCTTGAGTAAAACTCAAAGTCCAGCTACGGCAGAAGATAGAGAGAAAATGAATAATATTCCCTATGCCTCGGCCATAGGTTCTATCATGTATGCCATGCTGTGTACAAGACCGGATATAGCACATGCTGTTAGTTTGACTAGCAGATATCAAAGTGATCCTGGAATGGAGCACTGGACAGCGGTCAAGAATATCCTAAAATACCTAAATAGGACTAAGGATATGTTTCTTTCTTATGGAGGTGATGAACAACTTGTTGTAAAAGGTTACACCGATGCTAGTTGGAACACCGATCCGGATGACTCGAAGTCACAGTCGGGATACGTATTTATTTTGAATGGTGTTGCAGTGAGCTGGAGGAGTGCGAAGCAAAGCGTTGTGGCGAAATCTTCAACTGAATCGGAATACATAGCTGCTTCGGAGGCTGCACAAGAAGCCGTTTGGATGAAGGAATTCATTACTGAACTTGGCGTGGTTCCCAGTGTGTTGGACCCGATGGCCATCTACTGTGACAACACAGGTGCCATAGCTAATGCACAGGAGCCAAGGTCACATAGCAAGCTGAAGCACATCAAGCTACGTTTCCACGCTATTCGCGAGTATGTCCGAGATGGTGACATAAAGATTTGCAAAGTACACACTGATCTGAATGTGGCAGATCTGTTGACTAAACCTCTCCCTAGGGCAAAGCATGACCAACACCAGAACGCCATGGGTCTTCGGTATATTACCATGTAATCTAGATTATTGACTCTAGTGCAAGTGGGAGACTGTTGGAGATATGCCCAAGAGGCAATAATAAAAGTGATTATTATTATATCTTTGTGTTTATGATGAATGTTTACATCCCATGCTATAATTGTATTATTAGGAAACACTAATACATGTGTGTTTTGTAAACATAAGAGAGTCCCTAGTAAGCCTCTTGTTGAACTAGCTTGTTGATTAATTGATGATCATGGTTTCCTGATCATGGACATTAGGATGTGATAAATAACAAGGTTATGTCATTAGGAGAATGATGTGATGGACACACACCCATAGTAAGCGTAGCATAAGATCAAGTCATTAAGTTCGTATTGCTGTAAGTTTTTAAATGCATAGTAACCTAATCCTTCGACCATGAGGTTGTGTTAATCACCATCACGGGATGGGTACTTTGATGACATCAAACACCGCTTCGTAACTGGGTGGTCATAAAGGTGTCATTGGGTATTTTGAAAGTATGTGTTGAAGCGCATGGACCAAGATTGGGATTTGTCCATCCATATGACGGATAGATATGCTCTGGGCCCTCTCGGTGGAATGTCATCTAGTTAGCTTGCAAGCATGTGACTGGGTCACAAGGGATGACATATCACGGAACGAGTAAAGAGTACTTATCAGTAACGAGGTAGAACTAGGTATGGAGATGCTGACGATCAAGCCTCGGATAAGTATAGTATCGCGTGACAAAGGGAATTGGTTTCGTATGTAAATGGTTCAATCGATCACAAAGTCATCGTTGAGTATGTGGGAGCCATTATGGATCTCCAGGTCCCGCTAATGGTTATTGATAGGAGATGTGTCTCTGTCATGTCTGCATATTCACGAACCGTAGGGTGACACACTTAAGGTTTGAAGTTGTTTTAAGTAGATATGGAATGTGTGTTGGAGACCGAATGTTGTTCGGAGTCTCGGAATGGATCCAGGACATCACGAGGAGATCCGAAATTGTCCGGAGAATAAGATTCATATATTGGGGATCATTTTCTGAGTTAGGAAATGTTCTGGAGTATTTGTATGAGGATTCTAGAAGGTTTCGGAATGTTCCGGAAGGTTCTAGAAGATTTCTTGGAGTTTGCTTGAAAATCAAGATAGGGATCAATGAGTCCTGGTGGGTCAAGGCAAGGAGTCGTGGGGAAGGAGGACTCCTCCCCCCTCCCCAATCCGCCGGCCCTAGGAGGTGGGGAGTCCTACTAGGACTCCCCCTCCCTAGGCGCCCTCCCTCCTTTAAATAGAAGGGGGAGGCGCCACCCCTTGCCCCTCCTCCACAACACCCAATCTCCGCCGCCTCTCTCCTCCTCCTTTCTTCTGCATAGGCATAGGCGAAGCCCTGCAGAATTCTCTACTCCACCACCACCACCACGCCATCGTGCTGCTGTGATTCCGTGGAGAAGATCTACTACCTCCGCTGCTCGCTGGAACAAGGAGAGGAAGGTCTGCTTCGACTCCGCACGTGTGACCGACTGCGGAAGCGCTGCCGAAACGCGGCGCCGGAAGGATCGTCCACTTGACCGACTGCGGAAGCGCTGCCGGAACGCGACGCCGGAAGGATCGTCCACACGATCTTGAGATCGGCAAGTGATCGACTACATCAACCACGAGATCTAATCTCGTTAACGCTTTCCGATCTACGAGGGTTAGTTCCTATCTATCTCGTTGCACATGTCTAATAGATTAGATCTTGGCTTTTATCTAGATTAGATCTGGGTTTTGTTCGTTCTTGCGGTATAATTTTTTTGTTTTCCATGCTACGAACCCATCAAATATGACTGGGCTTGTCGATACCGCGAAAACGTGGCACGATCCAAAACAGTACAGGTGCTCCTCGCACAATCTTAAATAAAGAAGTAACATGGCATAAGTACAGGATAGTAATAAAGCCCCAAACTAATTGTGGCCCCAAGAAATAAGAGTGAATCAAGCTCTCGCTCAGGGGGGTCCATAAGGCCTCCCCGATGTGGATAGTGCGAATAGTCAAGGAACAGGAATCAAGTACTCGGGGTCCTACGGGACACAAGTGAGCATGAAAAACCAAATAGCAGATATTGCTCACCGGTGCCTCTTTCATTAGTTATCCCATTACTACTCAGGTTATGTTGTTTAGGTACCTCAATGTTCATCAGACACTCACATACCCTACTCATGCTTTTCTACGACTCGCATGGCTCAAACAACTCCTGTAGTAATGGCTCATGGGATGGAGGAACAAGCTTTGGTGGGGTTTAAAAGTAAAGGCTATGCAGTACTTGGGATTCAATTTAATGCAACCGCGACTCAATGATGCAAGAATAAGATAGAGGCAATAGGTAATGTATATATGCAAGCATGTGGTAGTGCTTACATGGCAGCTCAGTTGAAGCGAGAGATGGATCTAGGTAGTACTCCTGTGATTCCTGGTAATTCTCCTGCTGGGCGTCTATTCGAAGAAGAACCAAACAAGAAAGGGCCAACATAAATAAAGTGCACAAGCATTTGAATTAAAATGCGACAAGCAAACAAGCATGCCATGATGAATGATGCACAATTTACACGGCATTAAAGTAACATGGCATGGTGAGGTGTGGAATACAAGAATAAAGCATTTTATTATTTATTTGGTCCAATTTTGTTGTCATAAACAGTTCAGATGTTTAATAATGACATGATGCATGCTTCAATTCAGAACAAGGAACGCATAGATAGAACGGGCTCCTCGCGCTGATCGATTTAGACATATTATTTGCCCAATTTTGAGTTATAGAATTAAAGTTATTAATTTATTAAGAAAAGGGCATTTTATTGTAATTTTAAACATCTCGAAATTTTAAAGTGTTCAAACATTATTTTGAATGGCATATTTGAATTCCTCACATATTTCTGATTCCAAAACACATATTATTTGTATTATTTGGATTTATATTTGAAAAGTTATATACATCTGATTTGAATTTGAATTTAAATCAATTTTGAAAAGGTTTAATTAAAACAGACAACAGGGCAGACTTTTGTTACTCAGCCCGACCCAGCCACAGCCACTGACGGGTGGGCCAATGTTGACTGGGGCCACGCACGCGGAAAAACTTTTGCTACCGCGGCTCCACCTAGCCACTGAGGGTGACAGATGGGCCCGACGGCTACTGGCCCACATGATAGTGGGGTTACCCCCAGAGGCTGACAGGTGGGGCGAGGGCTGGAGCGCGGGTTACGGCCTGAGAAAGCATAGGGACTTTTCTGCAAAATGCTAGTGCGGCTGACAGGTGGGGCTAGCGAGGAGCGCGGGTTAAGTAGATAAAAAGCTAGGGGGTTTTCTGAAAAGAGGGGGGCCGTAGTACTATTTATCTTCTCGTTCTCTGACGGGCTGACGGCACGCACGGCGTGGCGCCGCGGGGATTCGATCTCGCATCGCGGGCGCGCGCGCTGCGGTGTTTGCCAGTGCGGCTGGTTACGGGGTGGTGACAGAGGAGCAGCGGACGGCTAGATGTGCCTCTGTGAGGCGCGGCGCGGAACAAACGACTACGCCCACCGTGCACTGACGGCGCTCGGCGAAACGAACGGTGGCGCCAGGCGGCGACAGCGAGGCGAAGGTTGTAAGGGAGGAAGAGGGGCTCACCGCGGGTTGGTTGGTGGAGTCAGATCGGGGAGTGGCGCAGAGGATCGTCGGGGAGGCTGGCAAGCCGGAAAACTAGGGTTTCCGCAGGGCGTCGACGTGCTGGTGGTACTGGCGCTCCTTGTCCTCATCGGCGCGTGCAGGGCGATGTAGGGGAGCCTCCTTGGTCTTCCAGACCACCTCCACGACATGTTGGCCGGCTAGAACGAAGGGGGCGACGCGGTGCTGGCGGCAACCGGCGGCAGGTCCTGGCGACGATGAAGAAGAAGGGGAAGGAGAGGGCAGGCTCGGGGCGGATCTGGGCGATGCAGGAGAGCCGTGTGGATGAGGCCAAGCGAGAGAGAGGGAGGAGATGGCGTGTGGGAGCGGGGTAGATGGAAAAGTGGCTTCGACCCTTTTCTCTCTTTCTCCTCGAGCACGTGGTTGAGCTGGGGCTCGACCTGGGGGCAGGGCAGCGGCAGAGGAGAGGGGCTGCAGGTGGGGCCGACGTGGCGGTGGGGCTAGCACGGCAGTAGAGAGAAGAGAGAGGGGAGGGGGTAGCTCGGGTGAGCTCGGGTTAGACTAGGCATGGGCTAGGGTTAGGGTTAGAAGAGGGTAGATGGGGTGTGGCCAGGGAGAGAGGGTGGCCAGGTGGTCATCATGGTAGAGAGAGGGAGAGAAAAGAGAGAGGTGAGCTAGGGTTAGGGTTTAGTAGAACTAGGGTTAGGAGGAAAAAAATAGAGAGAGGAAGATAGGTTAGATTTTATTAGGTATTTAGGTTTTAAAATTTGTTTATGAGACCATACCAAGAGGAAGTGGGGCTTGATCTAGCATAAGCTAAGGTGGAGGAGAAACCAAGAAAAAGAGAGAGAAAAGAGATAAGTAGAATGAGCCTCATATGATCATGCATGAAGAGATTAAAATTAATAATGATATTGATGAGAATATGGGGATGGTGGAATGGAAGGAGATGATCCACAGAGAAAAGATCCATTAAATCAAAGGAAAAACCAATGGAATAAAAGGTGGTGATGAAGGTTGCATGGCCCATGCAAAATATTAAATGCCATGATTAATTTTGTGAGAACAAAAGTAATGATATGGCATTATTCCTATGCATTCCCAAGAAATGGAATAAGGCCAAGCAAAAGAATTGGATTAGATCCACCCCACCAAATGAGCTAGAATAAAATCAAAAGAAAAATATTTACAAGCTCATGGGTAAGAGGATGGTGGAATTAAAAGGTGGTGAGAGAAAAGTGATGGATTGGAATAAGAGATATGCCCCCAACTCAACTTGGGAAATAAACAATATATCAACAACCAAATACAATATCAAGAGGCAAATACAATTAATAATGCATATGAGAGAAGAATCAAAAGAAAAGGGGTTTTATATGATGCTCAAATGCAAGGTGGCATGATGACATGAGCATGATATAATTATGGTGCAACAATTATATATATGAAGTAGCCAAGATATTACTAGACCCAGTAGCATTACAATTGTTAGACAATTGGGATGCTACACCTGCTACCCCTTTCTTCTCCCAGCCCGGCGCCCACCGTCGGCCTCCTCCTTCTCCTCTACAAACAGCCGATGGCGTGGCGATCCTGGTTGTCGAGGAAGTCCGAGGCGAACCACTGCCTCACCCGGTACACCACAGCGAGGAGGAGAAGGCCCAGCCACGCCGCACACCGACGCGCCCGAAGGAAACCCTAGCTCCGGCCGGCGTCTGCGTCCTCGCCGATCCGCCGCTCCCCGGCCCGAACCGACCCCACTGACGCACTCGCGGTGAGCCCATCTCCCTCCTAGACATCCCCTCTCTCTCCCGGTTCCACTCTTCTCGCCGTACCACCCGTCGAGCGCCCTCTGTGCGGAGAGCTCGCGAGCGTGTCCTCGCCGGCGCGCTGCGGAAGCCTTACCTAGCCGCGCAGCAGCAACCCAGCAACAACCCTCCCCTAGCCCAGCGGTAGCCGCCGCCGCCGCGCACGCGCGCTGCGATGCGAGTTCGAGCCCCCGCTGCGCCGCGCCCCGTGTCCGTCAGTTTTGACAGACAACGCGAGAAGAAGTACAGTAGCAGCGGCTACTTTGCAAATACCCCCCCCCCCACACACACACACACAATCTTTTGCCTTAACCCGTGGTACACCAGGCCCCACCGGTCAGCCCCTTCGAACTTTTTACAGAAAAGCACCCGCGTTTTCGTATTCCCTAACCCGCGCTACCAACCGGACCCACCTGTCAGCCGCGGTTGCAATCTTACGAAAAGGCACCCAGTCTTTCCGTTTCTCAACCCGCAGTCCCTCTGTGCCGAGCCCGGCCCGCCTTTGTCGCGTGGGCCTGCGGTGCATCAGGCCCCACCTGTCTGTGGCTAGGGCTAGATGCGGCTGAGTAGAAAAAGTCGGCCCACTTTTCTGTTTTAATTAAAATGAATTTACAGAAATGTTTTAATATAAATTTAAATCTATTTTTAATAACTTTTGAATTCTAATTCCAAATAATGCAAATGATATATGTTTTTGAATCAGAAAAATGTGAGGAATTCAAATATGCTATTCAAAATAATGCTTGAACACTTTAAAATTTCAAGTTGGCCCTATTCTTTTGCTTACCAGGAAACCTTACCCCCTCTTTATCCATCACCCCATCCATGCTTGATCATGTGGGGTCTTTTCCCATAAACCCCACCTCTCTCTCTTGTGTTTTTCCTCACCATCACCTTGTGCTCAACCAAAAACCCCTCACCTCACCATCATCTTCCACTTTTGCTTGATCTTGGTGGATCACCACAAGACCCTAAACCACCCCTTGCATGGTCTAGTTAAAACCCTAACTCCACCCTACCCTAAACCCAATTTCTCTCTTTCTCTCTATCTAGCCGAGCCCTCACCTCACCACTTGTTCCTCACCATGTCGAGCTCCTCTTCCTCTCTCTGCCAACGAGGACCCACCCCTTGCCATCTACCCCTCTATCTCTAACCCTAACTCGAGCCCTCTACCCTAGCTACCCGACCCTCTCTTCTCTCGGTTCCTCTCTCTCTTCCTGCCAAAGGGGCCCCACACCTGAGCCTCTCCTCTCTCTGGCCCACCTGCATCCACACCATGCCCTGCCCTGGTGTTCCCACGCTGAGCACGTGAAGGAGAGGGAGGAAAAGGTGACTGAGGCCACCTTTTTCCTCTAACCCGATCCTCCACGGCACCTCTCTCTCCCTCGCCTTTATCTCCTCCCCCACGCCTCCTCTGCCGCGCCCAGATCTACCAGGGTCGTGCCCTTCCTCCCCAGCTACCCCTGCTACCCCTTTCTTCTCCCAGTCCGGTGCCCACCGTCGGACTCCTCCTTCTCCTCTACAAATAGCCGGTGGCGTGGCGATCCTGGTTTTCGAGGAAGTCCGAGGCGGACCACTGCCTCACCCCGTACACCGCAGCGAGGAGGAGAAGGCCTAGCCACGCCGCACACCGACGCGCCCGAAGGAAACCCTAGCTCCGGCCGGCGTTTGCGTCCTCGCCGATCCGCCGCTCCCCGGCCCAAACCGACCCCACTGACGCACTCGCGGTGAGCCCATCTCCCTCCTAGACATCCCCTCTCTCTCCCGCTTCCACTGTTCTCACCGGACAACCCGTCGAGCGCCCTCTGTGCGGCGAGCTCGCGAGCGTGTCCTCGCCGGCGCGCTGCGGAAGCCTTACTGAGCCGCGCAGCAGCAACCCAGCAACAACCCTCCCCTAGCCCAGTGGTAGCCGCCGCCGCGCGCGCGCTGCGACGCGAGTTCGAGCCCCCGCTGCGCCGTGCCGCGCGTCCGTCAATTTCGACAGACAACGCGAGAAGAAGTACAGTAGCAGCGGCTACTTTGCAAATACCCCCCCCCCCCACACACACACACACAATCTTTTGCCTTAACCCGTGGTACACCAAGCCCCACCGGTCAGCCCCTTCGAACTTTTTACAGAAAAGCACCCGCGTTTTCGTATTCCCTAACCCGCGCTACCAACTGGACCCACCTGTCAGCCGCGGTTACAATCTTACGAAAAGGCACCCGGTCTTTCCGTTTCTCAACCCGCAGTCCCTCTGTGCCGAGCCCGGCCCGCCTCTGTCGCGTGGGCCTGCGGTGCATCAGGCGCCACCTGTCTGTGGCTAGGGCTAGCTGCGGCTGAGTAGAAAAAGTCGGCCCGCTTTTCTGTTTTAATTAAAATGAATTTACAGAAATGTTTTAATATAAATTTAAATCTGTTTTTAATAACTTTTGAATTCTAATTCCAAATAATGCAAATAATATATGTTTTTGAATCAGAAAAATGTGAGGAATTCAAATATGCTATTCAAAATAATGCTTGAACACTTTAAAATTTCGAGATGATTAAAATTACAATAAAATGCCCTTTTCTTAATAAATTAATAACTTTAATCCTACAACTCCAAATTTAATAAATAATATGTCTAAATCGATCAGCGCGACGAGCCCGTTCTATCTATGCATTCCTTGTTCTGAATTGAAGCATGCATCATGTCAATATTAAAAATCAGAATTGTTTATGCCAATAAAACTTGACTAAATAAATAATAAAATGAACTATTCTTATCCCCACACCTCACCCATGCCATGCTACTTTATTGCCATGTAAATTGTGCATCATTCATCATGGCATTCTTGTTTTCTTGTCGCATTTTAAATTCATATGCTTGTGCACTTTATTTATGTTGGCCCTTGTTTGTTTGGTTCTTCTTCGAATAGACGCCCAGCAGGAGAATTATCAGGAATCACAGGAGTTCTACCCAGATCCATCTCTCGCTTCAACTGAGCTATCAGGCAAGCACTACCACATGCTTGCATACATATAGTACCTATTGCCTCTATCTTATTCTTGCATCATTGAGTCGCGATTGCATTAAATTGAATCCCAGGTACTGCATAGCCTTTACTTTTAAACCCCACTGAAGCTTGTTCCGCCATCCCATGAGCCATTATTACAGGAGTTGTTTGAGCCATGCGAGTCGTAGAACAGCATGTGTAGGGTATGTGAGTGTCTGATGAATACGAGGTACCTAAACAACTTAACCTAAGTAGTAATGGGATAACTAATGAAAGAGGCACCGGTGAGCAATATCTGCTATTTGGTTTTCATGCTCACTTGTGTCCCGTAGGACCCCGAGTACTTGATTCCTGTTCCTTGACTATTCGCACTATCCACATCTGGGAGGCCTTATGGACCCCCCTGAGCCAGAGCTTGATTCATTCTTATTTCTTGGGGCCACAAAGTAGTTTGGGGCTTTGTTACTATCCTGTACTTATGCCATGCTTTACTGTTTTATTTAAGATTATGCTTGGAGCACCTGTACTGTTTTGGATGCGGAGTGTTTTCGTGGTATCGACAAGCCCAGTCACACTTTCGGGTTCCCAGTCGTTTACAGCCATTGACGCAAACCTTGGGTCCGTCTCGGAGCCGGCCAACTTCGTTGCGGGTAGATTAATGGGGTGGCCCCTGCAATATTTCTGAATCCTGTGATTGCTTTGTCGTGAATGCCTCGTTGGGTTGTGAGTTGGTTTTTCTGAGGTTGATCGAGTGTGTGTTGCTATTTGTGCACCCCTGCAGGGTAAATCTTTCTGAAAGCCGTGTCCCCAGTTATGGACGACTTGGAGCATAGTTTCTCGATCATAGACAAGTATAACTAAAGTACCGCTTTTAATCTGACTAAGTACCTGATTAGTAAATAGTGCAATACTCATGGAATGGTTAATAAAACTGCCAACGGATGGGTTGTTCGTCCGCTTTCTCGTTGGTAAGCGAGAAGGAGGATGGATCTGTTAATTATACTGGTATAACTGTTGTTACTAATTAACGGACATCCGTCTATCATTGGCTAGGCGGATGGTTAGCGAGTATCTATAGACTTGTTAGTTATTATATTTTGCTGCAATTGCGTCACCCCAGGTATATGTCCCCTTTAGATGCATAAAGACTTGTTGAGTACCCCTAGGGTCTCACACGATAAATTGTTTGATTTAGATGAACAAGTGTACTCGCAAGATGGATACTGGGTGGAGGAGACGGATGATGTTGGCAATGATCACTCAGTGTAGAGATTCCGGGAACGGGGATCCGTGAGATCTGTGGGCGGGATGTGTTTATTTATGTGGCATCTTATGCCAATTTGCTTCTTATCCGTACTCGGATCTTGTTTTCCGCTTCCGCCTGATACTCTGATGTTTGATGTATGAGGAGCTATCCTAAACTATTATCTCTATCTAGGATATTTGGATCTTGCTGTATGGCGTTGCAATATTTCTATTTCTTTTAGATGGAATGGCTCTGTGAACAGTTGTATGGTGGCTTGCATACATACTCACTTGTGTATGTAGTTGATCCCTTCGCCTGCCGATTACGCCGCTCGTTCTTGTCCTGATGTTCTGAAAGTGGTTAGGACAGCCGAAAGGTCTACCTGTGAGTGGCCCCTGGGCTCCACCGTACTATTCTAACCACTTTCGCTCATCCAGGCATGCAACTAAGAGCGTAATTCACCGAGATAGTTACAATTGGTATTAGAGCCATCCCGCCCTTGAGGGTCTCAGCCAAATGGTCGTTAGCAGTCTAGCAAATATTTTTGGTAGCTATGTATACTAGGGAAAAACAAAACGTAAGAGTAGGACTGCTTCCATTTTTCTTCTTACCCACCCACCCTTTTCTGGTAAGGAAGTGTAACGTTTTCAATCCTCTTCTAAAATTCAAACTAGGATTCACGTGTTCTGGGTTCCATAGTACCATAGGTTGTGTGTGTGTGTGAATTCCTTGTCTATCTGTTGCATCCAACTTGTTATCACTATCTGCCTTTTGGTTATCAACTGTTGGTACATTCCATACCGACATGCCTTTGCAAACCGACGCGATCTATCTGATTCGTTGTATACCGGTGCGATCTGTCTTACTCTTTGTTATCCGACGTTACCTTGTTTGGGGTGTTCGTTTCCATAGTTACTAATCTTCAGGTTCATCTTAAGAAGAAGGTGTTGGGATATGTGTTTTACTTATTCATGTGCAGAGTAATGATTTGAGTGCGGGATGGAGTCACGACCATACCACTACTTTTATCATTCGCTCTTGTATATTGAATCAGTATAGTTACTAATCTTGATTCGTTAAGTGATTTTGCGCATATAGTGGTATTTTAATGCCGAAATTTGCGGAATTTTTTTCTTTGTTAGCTTGTGTACCACACTCCTTGTTCAGTCGTGTGCGATAGGCTTAATATCTACTAGGTGCTTTGAACTTTGTTGATATTTTAATATCATCTCAGTGAATTGTATCCTTTAATCTTGGTTAATTCCATTTTGGTACTATTTTGGATTATTATTATTCTCCATTGTAGTACTGACTTGTGTTTTATATCAATCACAGGATGGCACCACCACGCCGTTCTGAGGAGGACATACCACCTGAACTGGGGGCTGCTTTGGCAAGTATTGCTAATGCCTTGGGAACAATGCAGCAGAACCAGCAGCGCTTCGAAGAAAGCGTGAGGAGGAATGAGTTTGTTCCGCTACCTCCACCTCCCAAGCGAGGAGACATCAAGAGCTTTCTGAAGTTCAACCCAGGCAATTTGAGGTGTCTGATCAGCCACTTGATGCTGATGATTGGCTGCGTGAAATGTCAAGGTTGCTGATGACTGCGGATGTTCCCGAGCAAGAACGGGTCAAATGTGCCACTCACCTTCTGAAGGGAGATGCAGCTATGTGGTGGGAAAATTACCTCAAGGCAGACCTCTCTGGTTTTCAGCCTACTTGGGAGCAATTCACTGTGGCTTTCAAAGAGCAATATCTGTCAGAAATTGTCATGGAAAGGATGAAGGAAGTGTTTCTCAACCTCAAGCAGGGCACTGACAATGTCAATACCTATATCAGAAACTTCATGAACCTTTCTCGTTATGGTGGCGATGAGATCTCTGATGACAAGAAGAAGCAAAAGAGGTTTAGGCAAGGCCTCAATGCATCCATCAAATATGCAATCACTCATGCAAGGCCGGCGTATTTTCTGGAACTCCAACACACAGCTCTGCAGGAAGAAGCAAGTAGGCAAGTGTTTGAGGAGTCAAAGAAACACAGCCGCGATACAGCAAGCTCTTCTACTATGACAGCTCCTTCTAAGCGTCGTGTCTGGGTTCCTAACACCCCACCGTCGCTCCCTGCTCCACCAAGACCGTCAAGATACGTGGCAAGGCCACCAAACTCCTTCACTGCGGCTCCCAGGGGCTACAACCACAACTACCCTGGAGCGCCTGGCGGAGTCCCTGGCTACGTTGCTCCACGTCCAGCTGGTGCTTGTTACACTTGTGGAAACACTGGGCATCAGCACTAGAATTGTCCAATGAACAACAAAGCTCTTCCACCACCACCTCCAAGACCCGCGGCAAGTTCTCCTATGGTTCGTGCACCTCCACCTCGGGCTCTCAACATCAACACCAAGCCCGGGTCTACGGTTGCTCGTGCCAACTGTGTCAACACCGCTCAAGCTGAACATGCACCTGGAGTTGTGATGGGTATGCTTCCTGTTAACAGTCCCTGCACGAGTGTTGTTTGATTCTGGTGCTTCGCATTCTTTTGTTTCTCACAAGTTTGCAAATGAGAATGAATTAGCAATGGATCCCCTCCCCAAGCGTTTAATGGTCCTTTCTCCTAGAGCAACAATGGCATCTTCTAAAATCAGCCATAACAATCAAATTGAGATTGGTGGTTCTTCCTTCCCGGCTTCCTTAATTATTCTGGGTAATTCTGACATTGATGTTATCTTGGGCATGGATTGGTTAACAGCAAATGCAGCTGTGATTGATTGTGCTGAATGCTTGGTTTCTCTGAAAATTCCTGAAGGCCATATAGTCTATTCTCCAAGTCTGACTCCTGCAATTCAGCTTTTCTCTTTGGCGGCTCTGAATGATGATGCTATGGAAGCTATTCAGAGTGTTCCGGTGGTCTGTGAGTTCCCAGATGTTTTTCCTGAAGAGTTGCCGGGTATGCCTCTGGATCGAGAGGTCGAGTTTGTGATTGAGCTTGAACCTGGTACCGCTCATATCTCCAAGCGGCCTTATAAAATGGGTCGTGCTGAGTTGGCTGAACTCAAACGTCAGCTTGATGAACAAGAGAAGTTGGGTTTCATTCAGCACAGTACTTCTTCTTGGGGTAGCCCAACCATCTTTGTGAAGAAGCGAGACAAGACTGATAGACTTTGTGTTGACTATCGGGCACTCAATGCTAAAACAATCAAGAATAAATATCCCCTTCCGCGGATTAATGATCTCTTCGATCAGCTAGCTGGAGCTGTGGTATTCTCTAAGCTTGATTTGAGAAGTGGATATCATCAAATCAAGATTCGCAAGGAAGATGTTCCCAAAACAGCTTTCACCACCCGCTATGGCTTGTATGAGTACACAGTCATGTCTTTCGGTCTCACCAACGCACCTGCCACCTTCTCGAGGCTTATGAACTCGGTTTTCATGGAGTATCTTGATAAGTTTGTTGTGGTCTATCTGGATGACATTCTAGTCTATTCTAAGTCAAAGTAAGAACATGAAGAACACCTTCGGTGTGTCCTAAACAAGCTTCGTGAGAACCGCCTGTATGCAAAGTTCTCCAAGTGTGAGTTCTGGCTGCCTCAAGTCACCTATCTTGGTCACGTCATCTCTGCCAAGGGCATTGCCATCAACCCAGAAACAATTAAGACAATTGTTGACTGGCTTCCACCAATAAATGTCAAAGAAGTCTGGAGTTTCCTTGGTTTGGCTAGTTACTGCCATCGCTTCGTCCAGAACTTCTCGAAGATTGCGAAGCCTCTTACCGATCTCCTCAAGAAAGGCAAGAAATACCTTTGGACTCCTGCATGTCAAGCAAGCTTTGAAACACTCAAAGAGAAGCTCACTTCCACACCGGTCTTGATTCCTCCAGATACATCAAAGCCTTTTCAGATATTCTGTGTCGCCTCCTTGCAAGGATTGGGTGCGGTCCTTATGCAAGAAAAACAAGTTGCTGCTTATGCCTCTCGACAGTTGAAGACGCATGAGATCAACTATCCTACACATGACCTCGATCTCGCAGCAGTTGTCTTTGCCTTGAAAGTATGGAGGCGTTACTTGCTTGGCAACCGTTGTGAGATCTTTTCGGATCACAAGAGTCTGAAGTATATATTCACACAGCCTGATCTCAACCTTCGTCAGAGGAGATGGATTGAAGCAATTAATGATTTCGATTTGACCATCAACTACACTCCGTGCAAAGCTAATGTCATGGCCGATGCTCTCAGCCGAAAAGCTTATGTCAACAACCTCATGGTGGAAGAACAACAGCCTCTCTTGTGTGAGGAATTCCGCAAGCTCAACCTTGAAATTGTGGATCAAGGGTATCTTCTGAACCTTCTGGCAACCCCACTCTTGGAAGAAAAAGTTCCCTCCATTCAACTTGGTGATCCTTACACTAAAAAGATCATCTCAAACATTCAGCTTCTGAAGTATGAGTCCTTCCACGTCGACGACCAAGGCGCTCTTTTCTTTGAACACCGGATGTTTGTTTCGAACTACCCGGGTTTAAGAGAGCAAGTTCTCAAGGAGGCGCATGATTCTGTTCTTTCTATCCACCCTGGCAGCACTAAGATGTACATGGACTTGAAAACACAATATTGGTGGCCTGGGTTGAAACAATATTGTGCCAAGTATGTCTTCGAGTGTGATGTCTGCCGCAGAGTTAAAGCTGTCCATCACAAACCTTCCGGTCTTCTACAGCCATTGAAGCCTCCGGAATGGAAATGGGAGAAAGTAGAGATGGATTTCATAACTGGTTTTCCAAGGTCGCAAAAGGGCAACAATGCAATCTTTGTTTTCATTGACAGGCTTTCTAAAGTGGCTCACTTCTTTCCTGTCAAGGAAACAATTTCTGCAATTCAGTTTGCTGAGCTCTATATCAACAGAGTTGTCTCTTTGTATGGGGTTCCTCTTGAGATCAGCTCAGACCGTGGAAGCATCTTCACTTCCAAGTTCTGGGGAAGCTTCCAAAATGCTTTGGGAACAAAATTGAACTTCAGCACAGCTTACCACCCTCATTCGCAAGGACAAGTCGAAAGGATCAATCAGATTCTGGAAGATATGCTCCGTGCTTGCGTTATCTCTTTCGGCATGAAGTGGGAAGAATGTCTTCCTTATGCTGAATTCTCTTACAACAACAGCTTCCAGAAAAGTCTAAAGATGGCACCATTTGAGGTTCTCTATGGTCGCAAATGCAGAACTCCGATTGGTTGGTCGGGCGCAGGTGAAAGAACTTTGTTTGGCCCCGACATTGTAACTCAAGCGGAGGAGAAGGTTCACATCTGTAACACCCTCAAATCGGCCCTATGCAAGTTTTAGCGCTTCCCGCCAAACCCGCATAGAAACGATTCAAGGACGCCCACCAGGCACTTTCGTGCGGGTGGAAAACGAAGTAATAACATTACACAACAGTCCTCGATGGGACCCACAGAACAGATATATATATATATACAACATGACTCCATGAGTCAAGAATACCGATATACAGTACAAAGATCCAAATCACCTTGAAATTGATAGAGCGTCCGTCTACGGACAATATGCAAATGGGGCTAAGAGCCCTGAAGAATAACTAATGGCGTCCATAATCCTGCCTAGCCCAAGCTGGAAGGGCAACCCTGCTAACGACGGCGATCTCAAACCTGCTAAAACAAAAGGGGTGCCGGCAAAGGGCGAAGGAAAAAGAGGAGCGTCAGTACTGAGGCCAGTACACGGCGAGGCTAGAATTCGGCGGCTCTCGCCTACATAGGTATGGTGGGCTAAAGCGGCATCGCAGCGGCACTAAACAACCTATAGAGACTCAATACAACGGGCGGTTATCAGAGAGAGATAAGAAAGACCTATTCGGATCCCACCTGAAGCTAACACCAATCAAACCCGTCCTGGTATTTTCCCCCTCGAGACCAAATCGAGGAAGTCGGACCAAGGAACTCACACAGTTGGCAATTTTACTCATTCCATTATAGTTGCAGAAATTACTAATCAGATATAGCTAGCATGAGTCATCCTGAAGCATAAGTAGTGGGCAGTTTTATTCACCAATCCATTGTAGTTGGGACATTTACTAGTCAGATATAATTGTCCTGAGGAATCCCAAAACCCAACAGTGGTTGACACTTTTATCACATTCCATTGGAGTTGCAATACTTACTAGGCATATAGCATGTCACGAAACAACCCAGATTCACCAGCTGTTGGCATTTTTAATATCCAGTCCGTTATACTTGAGCTGATTACTAGTCACATATTAAGTCAAATTTATAGCACTACTTTAGTTATGCTTGTCTATGATCGAGATACTGTGCTCCAAGTCGTCCATAATCGCGGACACGGCTTTCAGAAAGTTTTACCCTGCAGGGGTGCACAAATAGCAACACACACTCGATCAACCTCGGAAAAACCAACTCAAAACCCAACGAGGCATTCACGACAAAGCAATCACAGGATTCAGAAATATTTCAGGGGGCCACCCCACTAAGCTACCCACAACGAAGTTGGCCGGCTCCGGAACGGACCCAGGGTTTGTGTGGACGGCTGTAAATGACTGGGAACCCGAAAGTGTGACTGGGCTTGTCGATACAGCGAAAACGTGTCACGACCCTAAACAGTACAGGTACTCCACGCACAATCGTAAATAAAGCAGTAACATGGCACAAGTATAGGATAGTAATAAAACCCCAAACTAGTTTGTGGCCCCAAGAAATAGAAATGAATCAAGCTCTGGCTCAGGGGGGTCCATAAGGCCTCCCGGATGTGGATAGTGCGAAAAAACCAAGGAACGGGTATCAAGTACTCGGGGTCCTACGGGACACAAGTGAGCGTGGAAGAACCAAATAACATCTATTGCCCACCGATGCCTCTGCATTAGTTATATCTAGTATTTTAATAGTTGTATTTAAAGTCATGATCATCTCCACCATTAAACAACTGCCAGTATTCCAACAACTATGGTACTTGACAACACGAGATCACACCTGAGCAGCGACTACGACTCGCAAGGCCTGCTATCTACCAAACACAGGCAATAGGAGGTGTCCAAGGCAATATAAAGGCTGCACGGGATAAATCTGGGGCACGGGAACTAAAGCATCGCGACACGGATAGCAATAGATCAACAGGAGGAAATAAAGACTATAAAGCAAAATAGGTAGAAGGAGGAGAGATGCTCGCCTGGAAAACACTGCCGAAGGATCATATCCGGAGAACTTGTCGATACTCGCATCAACTCGTCGGCCTAATCCGCGAAGAAGCAAACACTAGAAGAAACACCGGATGCAATATTTAATACTACTGCAGAAGATCCAGCATGCTTTATGATATGATGCAGATGCGGTGCAATTAGGCAGTATTAAGCGAAACCAGGGTCCCGACAATTAATTAGGCGGTTCAAGTTATTCAGCTACCCCGCAATTTAAATGTTGTGTTAACAAGGCAAAACACGGTATCGGTTCGCTGCACCATTTTAAATGGAGTCCGGAATAAGACAAAAGTATCCCGCATAAACACTCCATATTTAATTTAGGTGAATCAATATAATGCCCCCAAACCACACAATATGTATGCAACATGAACATTTTAATATGCAGCAGGTATATATCATTTATTATAAAAATAGGGGTCTCGAAAAAGGGAATCACATGTGGTTCCGAAGATCTAGGGTTCCGGGGTGCGACGGTCTCGGTGGGATCGGTCTTCGGACTACGAGAAGAACTTGTCGTCCCGAGGGGTTCGGTTCGGTCTCGACCTTCTCATTCGGGAACGGGGGTCTTGTGTTTCCGGGAAGGGCCCTGGCCTTCCATGAAGAAGCCCTTTGGGTTCGAGGTCGGAGAAGTTGGCGTTCCGATGGGTCGGTCTCTATGTGGGCAGTCTTGGCGTCCAGGCCTCTTTGGGTTCGTGTCTTCACCCGAGTGGTAGGTCTTATCGGTACCATGCATTCATCTAGTGTCGTCTTAGTTTATCGGAACCGGGCTTTAACTGTACCAGAACTTGTCGTGGAGGACCTGAGTAGCAGCACACCGGACGGAATTTATCAGATACATCACCAAACACACAAAAATCTAGACAAAATAGCCATCCATGCAATAGCGAGCACAGCTACCTGACAGCATTTAGTCACTTGGTTGCATTGATGGAACGGAACATGGCGCGTGGTCCGGAAGGAGGCGGCCCTGACGCGGGTCGGCAGGGGGAAGGAGGCGGCCACAGGGAGGTAGAGGCGGCAGGGGGCGGGCTCGCCGGAGGAGGCGGGAGGCGGGAGGTGGTGGGGAGCGGCGCGGTTGGTGGGGCGAGGATTCGGAGGCCGAGGTGGCGGAAAATGGCGAGGTCGAGCTTGCCGGTGGGGACGACGGCGAGGAGAAGGGGAGGGCCCGGTGGCGGCGCGAGACCTGGAGGTGTAGGGCCGAGGAAAGGGCGGCCTCGCACGAGGCGGCGGCGGACGGATGCGGCCGGCGCGGGTCAGCGCGGTGGCCTGCTCGAGCAGCGACGGTGCCCGCAGAGGAGGGAGCAGGGCCTGGCGGCGGGGAAGAGCGTGGCGGTGGAGCGGGCGTTGGCGCGTGGGGGTCTGGTGGCGGGGTAGGGCGGCACGGCCGGGAGAGGGAGGTCGAGGACGGGCCGGGGCGAGCGGACGCGGAGCTCGGTGGCGGAGGGGACGCCGGCGGCGGGGTAGAGGACCGGGGCGGAGACGGGTGAGGCCGGCGGCGGTGGCTGCAGGATGCGGCGGCACGACCTGGAGGCGGGGAGGCCTAGCCGACGTGGACGGACGCCAGGGCGGGGCGAGCACCTGACGAGGACGGCGCCTAGGACCGGCAAGGCGGGGCTCCGGCCTGGGACGGCGCTCGTGGCGGCGGAAGCTCGAACGGCCGGGGAGGAGGAAGCGGCCGCTGCGGGACGGAGAGGAGGCGGCCGACGGGCGGCGATGCGGCGGCAGCCAGAGGAGACGGCGGCAGAGGGCGAACCGCGGCGGCGGGAGCTCGAACGGCCAGGGAGGAGCGCGCGCTGCAGGGCGGCCGGCGGCGGTCGCGGAAGGAGGCCAACGAAGGCGGCAGAGAGGCGGCCTGGGCCGCGAGTGGGGCGGCGGCGCGGAGGAGCGAACGGGGGAGAGAGAGAGGGGAGCGGCGCGCGGGGTGACCGCGTCTCCCGCGTGGGCCCGGGCAGGAATCGAGGCGGAGGACAGGGGAGCGTGGGCGGGAGATGCCCGCCTGGGGGTGCGTGCCCAGGTGGAGGGGCTGTCGGCAGGCGCGCGCTGGGGTGGCATGCAAGGCGGGAAAGAGGGGGTAGGTGGGGTCAGCTAGGAGGTTTTGTCCGCTGCGGCGGGGTAGGGCGCGTGCGGCTGGCAGGAAAATATGGCCAGGTGGTGGAGGCTGGGGATGACGTGGCAGGCGGCGATTGGTGGGAGATTGGGGCCAGCTGATGTGGCGCGATGGGATAGGTTGGGGTGAGGTGGCTGGGGATGGGTAGATTAGAATTAAGTAGGAAAAGATTTGGGGTAGCTCTGGTTTTTGCACTGGGGGTGGCCGACTGGGTCGGATCGGCCCGGTACGGCTGCCCCTAAAAATAAAAGAATTATTTTATTATTTAAAACGGGGCTTTTGGAAACCGTTGGTAGACAAAACAAAAAATTTCTGAAGACCCGGGTTTTTAATTTGGGATAAAGACGGGGCGTTTCGAAAACAAAAACAGTCTTTTCGAAAATAGTTTTAGACAAACAAAAGCATGATGACATGACGATGCTCAAATGTAATGTGGCATGATGACATGGGCATGCGGTCATGATGATGCAATGCACAAAAACAACGCGATTTTCTAGTAGTGGTTTTGCGGGATGCCACAACATCATTCTTGAAAACCTGAAGATTGCTCAAAGTCGCCAGAAGAGCAATTATGACAGAAAGCACACGGACATGGAGTATGTCCCGGGTGATCTCGTTTACCTTCGTGTCACTCCCATGAGAGGCACGCATCGCTTTGGTATCAAAGGAAAGCTGGCTCCAAGATACATCGGTCCTTTCAAAGTTCGTGGAAGAAGAGGAGAAGTTGCTTATGCTCTGGAGCTCCCTGAAAAACTCAAGGTCCATGATGTTTTCCATATCTCTCAACTCAAGAAGTTCTTCAAGGATCCCGGCAGGACCGTGGACCATGAACTCATCAATCTCCAAGAAGATCTGTCTTATCAAGAACACCCCACAAAAATCCTTGAAGTCGCAGAAAGAAGGACTCGCAACAAGTCCATCAAGTTCTGCAAGGTGCAGTGGTCGCACCATTCCGTTGATGAAGCCACTTGGGAACGCGAGGATGAGCTCCGTGCCAAGTATCCTACCCTCCTCGTGTCTTCTTCTTCTTCCTAGAATCTCGGGGCGAGATTCCTGTTTAGTGGGGGAGAGTTGTAGCATCCCATCTGTCTAACATATGTAATGCTACATGGTCTAGTAATATAATGGCTACTTCCTACATATAATTGTTGCATCATAATTATATCATGCTCATGTCATCATGCCACCTTGCATTTGAGCACCATATAAAACCCTTTTCCATTTGGTTCTTCTCTCATATGCATTATTAATTGTATTTGGCTCTTGTTATATTGTATTCGAATCTTGATAAATGCTTGATGCCCAAGTTGAGTTGGGGGCATATCTTTTATTCAACTCCATCACCTTCCTTTGTCACCACCTATAATTCCACCATCCTAATTACCCATGAGCTTTTACTTTCTTTTGGCATTTAATCTAGCTCATGTGGGTTGGGATGAATCCAATTCTATCTTCCTTTAGCTTGGCCTTACTCCATATTTTGGAATACATGAGTATAAATGCCATGATCATTGTTTTGTTTTCACAAGATAAAACAGGGCATTTAATGCCCATGCATGGGCCATGCAAATCACCATCATTCTATTCTTTTGGGATTTACTTGGATTTTTGAGTGTAGCATGGTGCTTTGAGAATAAATTCAAGTTGGCCCTATTCTTTTGCTTACCAGGAAACCTTACCCCCTCTTTATCCATCACCCCATCCATGCTTGATCATGTGGGGTCTTTTCCCATAAACCCCACCTCTCTCTCTCTTGTGTTTTTCCTCACCATCACCTTGTGCTCAACCAAAAACCCCTCACCTCACCATCATCTTCCACTTTTACTTGATCTTGGTGGATCACCACAAGACCCTAAACCACCCCTTGCATGGTCTAGTTAAAACCCTAACTCCACCCTACCCTAAACCCTCTTTCTCTCTTTCTCTCTATCTAGCCGAGCCCTCACCTCACCACTTGTTCCTCACCATGTCGAGCTCCTCTTCCTCTCTCTGCCAACGGGGACCCACCCCTTGCCATCTACCCCTCTATCTCTAACCCTAACTCGAGCCCTCTACCCTAGCTACCCGACCCTCTCTTCTCTCGGTTCCTCTCTCTCTTCCTGCCAAAGGGGCCCCACACCTGAGCCTCTCCTCTCTCTGGCCCACCTGCATCCACACCATGCCCTGCCCTGGTGTTCCCACGCTGAGCACGTGAAGGAGAGGGAGGAAAAGGTGACTGAGGCCACCTTTTTCCTCTAACCCGATCCTCCACGGCACCTCTCTCTCCCTCGCCTTTATCTCCTCCCCCACGCCTCCTCTGCCGCGCCCAGATCTACCAGGGTCGTGCCCTTCCTCCCCAGCTACCCCTGCTACCCCTTTCTTCTCCCAGTCCGGTGCCCACCGTCGGACTCCTCCTTCTCCTCTACAAATAGCCGGTGGCGTGGCGATCCTGGTTTTCGAGGAAGTCCGAGGCGGACCACTGCCTCACCCCGTACACCGCAGCGAGGAGGAGAAGGCCTAGCCACGCCGCACACCGACGCGCCCGAAGGAAACCCTAGCTCCGGCCGGCGTTTGCGTCCTCGCCGATCCGCCGCTCCCCGGCCCAAACCGACCCCACTGACGCACTCGCGGTGAGCCCATCTCCCTCCTAGACATCCCCTCTCTCTCCCGGTTCCACTGTTCTCACCGGACAACCCGTCGAGCGCCCTCTGTGCGGCGAGCTCACGAGCGTGTCCTCACCGGCGCGCTGCGAAAGCCTTACCGAGCCGCGCAGCAGCAACCCAGCAACAACCCTCCCCTAGCCCAGCGGTAGCCGCCGCCGCCGCGCACGCGCGCTGCGACGCGAGTTCGAGCCCCCGCTGCGCCGCGCCGCGCGTCCGTCAGTTTCGACAGACAACGCGAGAAGAAGTACAGTAGCAGCGGCTACTTTGCAAATACCCCCCCCCCCACACACACACACAATCTTTTGCCTTAACCCGTGGTACACCAGGCCCCACCGGTCAACCCCTTCGAACTTTTTACAGAAAAGCACCCGCGTTTACGTATTCCCTAACCCGCGCTACCAACTGGACCCACCTGTCAGCCGCGGTTACAATCTTACGAAAAGGCACCAGGTCTTTCCGTTTCTCAACCCGCAGTCCCTCTGTGCCGAGCCCGGCCCGCCTCTGTCGCGTGGGCCTGCGGTGCATCAGGCGCCACCTGTCTGTGGCTAGGGCTAGCTGCGGCTGAGTAGAAAAAGTCGGCCCGCTTTTCTGTTTTAATTAAAATGAATTTACAGAAATGTTTTAATATAAATTTAAATCTGTTTTTAATAACTTTTGAATTCTAATTCCAAATAATGCAAATGATATATGTTTTTGAATCAGAAAAATGTGAGGAATTCAAATATGCTATTCAAAATAATGCTTGAACACTTTAAAATTTCGAGATGATTAAAATTACAATAAAATGCCCTTTTCTTAATAAATTAATAACTTTAATCCTACAACTCCAAATTTAATAAATAATATGTCTAAATCGATCAGCGCGACGAGCCCGTTCTATCTATGCATTCCTAGTTCTGAATTGAAGCATGCATCATGTCAATATTAAAAATCAGAACTGTTTATGCCAATAAAACTTGACTAAATAAATAATAAAATGAACTATTCTTATCCCCACACCTCACCCATGCCATGCTACTTTATTTCCATGTAAATTGTGCATCATTCATCATGGAATGCTTGTTTGCTTGTCGCATTTTAAATTCATATGCTTGTGCACTTTATTTATGTTGGCCCTTGTTTGTTTGGTTCTTCTTCGAATAGACGCCCAGTAGGAGAATTATCAGGAATCACAGGAGTTCTACCCAGATCCATCTCTCGCTTCAACTGAGCTACCAGGCAAGCACTACCACATGCTTGCATACATATAGTACCTATTGCCTCTATCTTATTCTTGCATCATTGAGTCGCGATTGCATTAAATTGAATCCCAAGTACTGCATAGCCTTTACTTTTAAACCCCGCCGAAGCTTGTTCCGCCATCCCATGAGCCATTACTACAGGAGTTGTTTGAGCCATGCGAGTCGTAGAATAGCATGTGTAGGGTATGTGAGTGTCTGATGAATACGAGGTACCTAAATAACTTAACCTAAGTAGTAATGGGATAACTAATGAAAGAGGCACCGGTGAGCAATATCTGCTATTTGGTTTTCATGCTCACTTGTGTCTCGTAGGACCCCGAGTACTTGATTCCTGTTCCTTGACTATTCGCACTATCCACATCCGGGAGGCCTTATGGACCCCCCTGAGCCAGAGCTTGATTCATTCTTATTTCTTGGGGCCACAAAGTAGTTTGGGGCTTTGTTACTATCCTGTACTTATGCCATGCTTTACTGTTTTATTTAAGATTGTGCGTGGAGCACCTGTACTGTTTTGGATGCGGAGTGTTTTCGCGGTATCGACAAGCCCAGTCACACTTTCGGGTTCCTAGTCGTTTACAGCCATTGACGCAAACCTTGGGTCCGTCTCGGAGCCGGCCAACTTCGTTGCGGGTAGATTAATGGGGTGGCCCCCTGCAATATTTCTGAATCCTGTGATTGCTTTGTCGTGAATGCCTCGTTGGGTTGTGAGTTGGTTTTTCCGAGGTTGATCGAGTGTGTGTTGCTATTTGTGCATCCCTGCAGGGTAAATCTGTTTGAAAGCCGCGTCCACAGTTATGGACGACTTGGAGCACAGTTTCTCGATCATAGACAAGTATAACTAAAGTACCGCTTTTAATCTGACTAAGTACCTGATTAGTAAATAGTGCAATACTCATGGAATGGTTAATAAAACTGCCAACGGATGGGTTGTTCATCCGCTTTCTCGTTGGTAAGCGAGAAGGAGGATGGATCTGTTAATTATACTGTTATAACTGTTGTTACTAATTAACGGACATCCGTCTATCATTGGTTAGGTGGATGGTTAGTGAGTATCTATAGACTTGTTAGTTATTCTCTTTTGCTGCAATTGCGTCACCCCAGGTATATGTCCCCTTTAGATGCATAAAGACTTGCTGAGTACCCCTAGGGTCTCACACGATAAATTGTTTGATTTAGATGAACAAGTGTACTCGCAAGATGGATACTGGGTGGAGGAGACGGATGATGTTGGCAACGATCACTTGGTGTAGAGATTCTGGGAACGGGGATCCGTGAGATCTGTGGGCGGGATGTGTTTATTTATGTGGCATCTTATGCCAATTTGCTTCTTATCCGTACACGAATCTTGTTTTCCGCTTCCGCCTGATACTCTGATGTTTGATGTATGAGGAGCTATCCTAAACTATTATCTCTATCTAGGATATTTGGATCTTGTCGTATGGCATTGCAATATTTCTATTTCATTTAGATGGAATGGCTCTGTGAACAGTTGTATGGTGGCTTGCATACATACTCACTTGTGTATGTAGTTGATCCCTTCGCCTGCCGATTACGCCGCTCATTCTTGTCCCGATGTTCTGAAAGTGGTTAGGACGGCCGAAAGGTCTACCTGTGAGTGGCCCCTGGGACCCACCGTACTATTCTAACCACTTTCGCTCGTCCAGGCATGCAACTAAGAGCGTAATTCACCGAGGTAGTTACAAACACCTAATTCAGCTATGCATTGTATTTTGCACTTCTCTTCCGATGTCTCTGAATACACAGTTATACTAGCATCAGCTTTCTCAAGAGACAATAACCTTGGCTTTAGGTTTCTGAAACCAAAAAAGTTAAAGCACATAAATCTTACTTCAGACCAAATGTTAGCCAAGTACAAAATAAACAAAGCTATCCATGTAGATATAAAATGTAAATGAAACAATGGGGAAAACTTTGGTTGTAACAATTTGGTATTGTTGGTCTCCCTGATTGGGACAATGTTTTGTCCGATATGTTCTGTCACAATTATATTTCTAACAAATGAATCATCTCTCTCGATTGGTCTTTCATAGATTATGAGATTTTTTAAGAGATGTATCAATAATAAAGTTTTGACCAAATTGGAATATAAGTAAATTATTTGCTAGATGTACCTCTTTGAAGACATTGGAAGAGCATGATGGTCGCATGACCTAAACAATATATTGCTCGGCCTCTAGATAATTCTCCAATACATTGTCTTATTCCTTGTCTGGACTTTGTGTCTCTTCACTTTGATGCTATTTATCAATCGAACATTGTTCGGCTATATCTTGTTGTTGTTTATGTTCACAAATTTATTTTTCATGGAACTCATAGGCCAACATGTAAGTTCCCTTACATCCAGAAAAATCAAGCACACCAGTTTTGCTAAGCTTGCCATTCTTTTGATCAACGAAGCTTGCTTCTTCTGATTTAGTAGATTCAACACATGTATTTTCCGATTTGGCTTTTTTAATAACCAAATTAACCATCCTAGCTGAATCATGTGTACCTTCATGAGTTTCATCAGATTGAAAAGCTTCTTCTTTTTGCCTCGTTGCAGCAGAAGGTTCAACTTGATTGCTTTGTGGAGGACATGAATCGATTCCTTCAACTTGAGTAGTATTGTCTTGATGGTCCTTTTCAAGACTTCTAAGAAACTTCTACAGTTCCTCTTCTTCAAGTTTTTCTTATACGCTTCATGATCCTCTTTCATCTTCTTTTCAAGTGCATCAAACTCCTCATCACGCTTCTTATTGAGTATCTCGAATAACTGGAGATCTTTTCCAATAAATCATCAAATGTAATGACATTATCGGTGTTAACCTCATCTGCACATGATTTCCCCTGATGCTTTTAGTTTCTTTCGGCAGTGTAGTGTCACTGAAACTTAGCAATTGAGAAGGGGAAAACCTGATCTTGTTTGCCTTACACTCCTGTTCACGCTTCTTGTTGTATGCCTCATAAGCTTGTATTGTAGCAAGATAATGGGGCATCTCTTCTAGTTCTCGGTAAAGAGAATTGAGCTTCTTGAATTCAGCTGCAAGTTTTCCCTTCCAATCATTTGTTCCTGCATAATAATCCCCCCCCCCATGATTTTTGTATCTTTCGGCAATGAGGTGCCACTGAAACTTTGTAGTTGTGCAGGGGACATACCATACGCTACATTACTAGATGAAGGCACATTAGCTCCTATTGAATTTCCACTTATTCGACCATAACCATTGTAAAGGTGTGAAGCCGAATTATGAATATCGTTAGTTGCATACAGTGCTGAAACATTACTAACATAAGGTGTAGCATATGATGATTGAGAGTATTCAGACAAATAACTAGTTGTAGCGTGTCCAATTTCTCTATCCATCGGTATGTTTAAAGGTGAACCTAGAGATTGCATGTTATTTTATGTTGAATATAAAGATGAATCACTTGGTTGCATGCAATTGAAATTTCTAACGTTGGATGTTGCATATGGGTTAACAGAATTTGTCATGTTGTTCATCGGTACTTGAATTTTTGGGGTTACCGATGCATGAGAATTTGGATACACATGTTTCAAGTTGCTAAAACTATTTGAGGCATGAAGATTATTTTGCATTGGCTTTTGCACGTAGTAAGAACTAGGGCTAGCCGATACAGTGCACATATCAAAAGATCTAGCAACATCAATATAAGAGTAATATGCATCTACGTAGTGAGATTGAGGATTCATGATACTGCTTCTAGATTGTAGCCTCTTGACGAGGCTCTCTTCGTAGCAAGAACGGGTTGGATACCGTTCAAAACTTCGTCTCCAGCGGAGTCGCAAAAAAGTGTGTTCACATACAACCACGTCACCGTGTACCCTTGGATCCGAGCGCGATGTGCCATAGCACACGCCAAGGGTGGCTCGCAAGACAGTCCGGCGGGCGCTTTTGTAGACACAAAACCCTGCTCGCCCGGGAGGGACCCCATCAGGGCGTTACGACGGCTATGGGATGCCCTAGGTCGGCTTGACCACACCTAGGGCCTTGTGGATTCGTAGCCTCCAATCTTGAAGAACAAGGAAGAACGAGAAGAAAAATACAAAAGAGAGATATAAAAAGTAGATGAACACGAAAAAGTAGTAGATGTGTTTGTTCAATTGGTGTTGTTTCAATCGGCCTTCACCCCTCATGTATATAAGGAGCGGCTGGACTTTTCGTGCAAGAAAAAGGTTTGGATTCACGTCCAAAACCCTAATTGGGGTCCAACTAGAACAAGCAAACCCGAAGTTTGTGTAACTGTTCGGTCAAAAACTTGCCTGTAACTTTCAGACCACTTTTGATATAGTAAGAAAGCTCGGATCAAAATGTTGTAAAAGTCAAAGTTGTGCGTCTTGAAACAACGAACAACTTTTATGTTGGCCATGTTTTCATCTGATCTGACCTTGATAGACTTTTCCCCTATTTTCGTATCAAACTCGGATTGAGATTGAACGAATTTAACTCAATTTATCCATATCTTGAATCTGGAGACCACATACTTTCTCAGATGAAGATGACTCCGAAATAAATGTTGTTCATCTCGAAAAATCAAAGAACTTTCATGTTTTGCACTTTTCCATCTGAGTTGATCTTGACCGTCCAATCTTAGTCATGAGAAGATAAGTTTGTAAAGCGGTTTTCAGACGAATTTTTGACTTTTGTCCATGCCAAAGGTGAGACAAAGTCTGTGGTCCGGTGACCCCCGATCCTGACTGTGCTAATTTGACCTCTTACAGTATTTTGGCTCAAAAATTTGCATATTAATTTGAATTGAGATGATTAAAAAACCAAAATTGCTTGTTTAGACAAGGCGCATAACTTTCATGTTCGGCACTTTTTCGTTTAAGGTCATCTTAAAGAAGCCATAGTTCAAGCCTTCATATATGAGCCTCCGAGTCTTCTCTGAACACTAGCATAATCGGCTATTATTAGCCTGATCATGGCTTGACTTGATATGATGCCTCTTTGATGATGATTAATAATCCTCCAAGTGGATATTTCTGAGTGTCTTTCCCCATTTTTCTTTATTATGTACAAGCCCAAAACGAGTGTCAATAGGTCAGTCTGTTGTTGTGCGTTGTCGGGGTGGTAGGAGCAGCGCCCGAGCAAATATATCTGTCACAACTCTACTCCCACACCAACGGCGATCTTCACAGAGGCGCCTCAGAGTTGATGGCAACGTGTGCTGATCGGTCCTTCAGATCAACAACTTGATCTCTCGCAGTTCTTCAGATATCGCGAGACCAGTTTCTTGGTATGTCGCTGTCGGTCGTTGTTATTCACGACGACGCTGATGGCTGGGACGTGTTGGTTTCTCTGGAGCGAGGATGTTGGTCCGGAGATGGTGGATCTACCGTTTCTTCGACTGCATCAAAGGAAGGCGCGACATGGCACAGCAAAATGTGTCTTACTGCGTGCAACAGGTATGTTCATCGACTCACAAAGCTTCGTTGGCGATGGTTGTTTCATCAGACAACGGTGGAGGCTAAAGGTGTTCCCTTCAGCAGCGTCTGGAGTTGAACGGCGACCGCTAGCTTCGGTGTTTGCAGAAAACTCTAGAAATCGTTTTATATTTCTCGATCTTTTAAGATTTTATCTACAATTTTTTAAAATAATTATTTTTATCCGATCTGTAATTTAGTATGCCACCCAAGGTACGAACATAAAAGGTTCCAAACTTTTCGGTTGAGAGTTTGTATATTAAGGCCTTCAGCTGACGAGCATAAGTGCAACACAAGTTTGGTGAAGTCACTACTTGTCGTTGACATGTTCCACCATCACATCACCGCCTGCTGACGTTGTTGTCTCGAAAAAATCGACAGTATTCCGAAAAAGTGGCTTTGGAGTCTTAATTGTGTGAAAAATGTGTAGAAAAATGTGTCACTGAGCACGCCAAGATATGATTATGCTAGAAAATATTTCTTCAGTTGCTTATATTTGGAAATATAGGTGTGCCCTTTAGTGTTGTGTAACAGTTTTAGCTCGATATGGAACGCAACTGGATGAATTAATACGCAGCAATACATATAATGCCTTTGTTTCCTCGTGAGGTTGTCAGTGTTATTTTAAGAATTATTAATGATCGATCAATTTCCTTCACTTCGCACTTGTCAATAAAACTTGATTCAAGTCTATTTTTTTAGCCTCTAAAAAATAGGTGTGTAATTTTAGGTCAGATGATGACGTTCAATCTCGGTTACGAACCTTTTTTGGTTGCAATTGCAAAATCTGATTTGCAACCAAAAAAATCAGCTACAATCGAACTGCGGTGTAAATTTGGTAGATCTCTAATTTAATTCTTGATCGACAAAGAGTTAGCAAGACCGTCTAAAAACATGACATAAAAAACGTGACGGTGTTCTTGTCTCTTGCGTGCCAACCTCGTATATGGCCAATATTTCCGTCCCACCTAAACACCAAATAGAGGTCGATTTGACCTAAGAACGAATATATGGTTAGATGGTTAGAAAGGCAGTGGTACCCAACACACTAACGCTCAGACCTCGGGTTTAACGATTTGGTGTCTCATAAAAAACGAAATATTTTTATGGTTATTTCGATAGCGAGACACTGGTGGTTATTGTCGTCGGATTGAGGACAAGTACGCCATGAGCGGTTTCTCGAGGCGTGCGGAAGAGAGGGGTGGGAGACGTACGGTGTTCCGGGACGGTGAGCACACAAGTTTACCCAGGTTCGAATCCGCCGGCTTTGGACGGATCCTACACCTGCTAGCAATCCAGTAATACGGCAGAGCCGGAATATGGATTACAAGGGTTTCGCCTGTGCGAGTTGAGGGTCTAAAGTATTGGGTGTTTTGAGTGTTTCCCTAAAGGCTCTTCCTAGGACGGCTTATATAGATATCCGGCCTAGGGTTTACAGGAGAGATCTATCCGGCTACGACTAAGAGTCGGTTACAGAGTACATCTTGAACTATAAGTAACATTATGAGCCTAAGTCGGTAAGTCTTCTGGGCCTTCCCGTAGCCGAATTGGACTCCGTCTTTCTCCATGACTGGGCCGCCCGTGAAGCAAAGCTCTAACCCGAAGTGGGTCACCCTGGTCAGTGAGGAACTGTGAGGATACCCGAAAAGTATATCCCAACAGCAGCCCCCGGAGGCCTCTAAGATCCAAAGTCGGATTCATCATCGTCTAGCCTGATCTTCGGCTTGCAGAATCTTGAAGGGTTCCTGAAACTTCACAACAAAAAATACGATCCGGGTCTTAAAAAATAAGTCGGACCTATGGACAAGTTACTCGAATTTTCCAGCTTGATTTCAAACTAAGCCGGAACTTGGTTTCTAACGCCACATGACACAAGTCATGGTCAAGTTACGTCATCTGACAGACATTCCGTCAGCACAACCGTTTGTGGGTCCGCGGTTCGCGGAACCGAGGCGCCGTTTCAATGTGTGTGTGGAGATCGAGGCGATGCAATCATCGCGTGGGTCCTTCTCAGTTCCTTCCACGATGCGTGGCGGTTACACTGTAGCATTTGCACGAATCTTGGCGCAGTTAGGTGTATATAAGGGGTTAGGATTTTCTCCTTCTCCTTCTACCAGTCCTTTGCCTTTTCCTCTCCTCCCAATCTCCCTGCGCGCACAGAGCTCCCCCGTTCCTCCCCCACAAAACTCCCAGCGCCGCCCCTTTTAGGTCAACTGCTCACCGGAGAAATGGCTTCATCTTCTTCCTCCGGCTTGGCGGCAGCGGCGGCGGCGGCGATGGCGGAAGCGGTGGCAGAGAAAGAGAGCTTTCGCGGGATCTGGATCCCCTGCACACTCAACGACGAAGGTCTCAAGAACGTGGAGAAGGAGGGGCTTCTTGCCGCCGGCGACTGGCGGAGCGGCTTCGAGGAAACCATCCCCAACCCGTGCGCCGGCGAGCGGGTCCACTTCGGCACCCACCTCGACAGAGGTTTGTCGTTTCCTCTCTCGGAGTTCTTCTCCGAGGTGATTGATCATTACGGAGTTCAACTCCATCATCTTCCTCCCAACTCTCTTTTAGAGATGAGCGCGTACGCTTTGTTGTGTGAGGGCTTTCTCGGCATTAGGCCGAGTTTGACTCTTTTTCGGTACTATTTTCATGTCCGGAGAAACTCTATTACCGCCGGTGTTCCTTACATCACCGACACTATTAGTTTTTCGCTTAGACACGAGCGCGCGTATCCCAAAATTCTAGCTAGCGACTCGGTCAAACAATGGCCAACTACGTTTTTCTATCATAGGGATATTCCGGCTCCTGGCAAAGTCACTGCTTTGCCGGCTTTTGTTGAAGGAGCTGCCACGGCCCAACCTTCTTGGGACGAGGCTGCTCCGGCTCTCTTCGACGATCTGATCCTCGCTAAGAGGCGGGTCGAATACTTGATCAAACACAAGGGACTGAGGGATCCAACTTGGTCCAATGTTGGGTCTCATGCCAGATCCAGCCCCTTCAGTACCATGGGGATCGACTGATGCACTCCATCACGTCATCCAAGAAAGATTCCCTCTGCATCAGCCCCAAAGCCTACACCACACAGGGCTATATAAGCCAGATCAAGTGGCTGATCAGGGAGCGGATCGAGAGGAGAATTCCGGAGGTTTCTCTGGATATGCACACGGTGGAAAACCCCGTGGTGCCGGTAAGTTTCTAACAGTACACCTTTTTATGTGTTTCAATCTTCGAGTTATACTGCAATACTGATATGTTTTCTTCTTTTCAGCTTGCTGACCTCCCCGAGTCAGAATTTGCTCCGCTCGAAGGATATCCTCCTGAGTTTTCTTAGGAGACAGAGGTAGTCCCATTGACGGACCTTGCGCTCAAGAAGCGCAAAGCTCCGACAGTGGCTGTTGGCACAAAGGAGGTGCCTGTCGTGAAGAGGTATCTTTCAGTCACAACTTCCGCCTTTGTACTTTACTCAAATTTCTTTCCGAGATGTAATGTTTCCGACTTTACTATATTCTCAGAGCAAAATCGCTCATCAAGGGCAAGGGGAAGGGGATTTCTTTGAAGCCCATGTGATTGACGAAGCTTACCATAGCTTCTCCTGTCGTGGCTCCTCCGACTCCTGCCCCTCAACCTTCCGCAACGCCGGTGATCATCCCTTCTCCGGTCGTCGCAGAAGATCCGGCTCCTTCCACGGAGCCTGTGATCCTTGAATCGCAAACTGACGTCACCATGGGTGAGTCAGATTTAGATAAGGGTGAACCCTCTTTGGGTAATGATCCCTGGCAGAAACCTTCGCCGAAAACCTTCTCAGCAATCCGGGACTTGCCAAATTTGGCCTATCCCGGAAATCTGCAGAAGAGATCCAGCGGCTAGCCAGGCAATGCCTGGAGAAAAGAAATTTGTCTGCCGAAGAAGAAGCGCAAGAAGTAGAGGACGTCAAGTTCTTCGACCTTCTCGCCCAGGTGCACCTTCGCGACGAGAGGATTAGGACTGGTGAGCTCCCAACAGCCCCAGTGATTCCTCTGACTCTCGCCGAAAAGGTGGTCGCTGAAGTGAACGCGGGTTTGGATAAACTCACCCACGAACAATATGTAAGTTGGAATTCCAACTCCTGTTTTTTCCATTATTTTATATCATATCCTCTAGCCCCCAAGCATGAAGTAGGATATATAATCTGGGTTTATGCTTCATTAGGATGCCAAAGAACAAACTAGTGTAGCCCCCAAGGCTCGTGCTGATATTAGCAAAAATATTAGCCCGAGTCTTAAGTAGCTTTCTGACTTTGGGTATTCTGACTTACAGAAAGTATGTTCCTATAACCAGGATTTGTTGAAGAATGTTTGCGATAAGCGGAGAGAGATCAAAGCTCTCCGTCTTAAAAATGCTGAACTTAAAGTTGCCAAGAATGAGGCCGAAGGTAAACATTCCGAGACTCAAACCTTATCTTTGCTATTTTCAATGTCGAATTTTTTTCTGAACTGTTGTTCTTTTTTGGCTTACAGCGCTGGTGAAACAATCCTGTGCCATGATTGAAGAGGCCGAGAACCTCAAGACCTTGGTGGTGGAGAACAAGGAGCCTCGCCAAGAGCTGGATAAGCTCAAGGTGGATCATGAAAAGAGCATAGCTCAAGTCCTTAAATCCTCCTCCATGGCTACTGAAGAGCGTGATCGCAAGATCGCTGCTCAAGATAAAACAATCCCGGACCTCAAGAATGAGCTTAGCAGAGAGAGGGACCTTTCCCAGGCGCTCCGGACTGAACTCTAGAGTCTCCGGGAGGAGAAGACCAAAATTGACGACGTCATTTTCGGTACGTTCCATCTTTCTGGCTTATATTTTTCTTCGACTTCTATCAATGTTGGTTTTTCTTAACTTGTTTTGTATATAGGTCCTCTGAACTTGACAGACTCCACCTCTGTTGAGCCCTGCACCCACCGGCTTACCCAAGTCGGTGACCTGCTTCATGACTTCTACCAATCCCTTGAGGATATTGGCGAAGCCCTCAAGATTTCGGACATGCACAGCATGTCGGATTTTCAGGTGCGGGAAAAGGCAAAGGAGATGTCGCAGCTCGTCTAGGATTGGAACATGTCCTACGCGCGATCAGCAGCGCAGAACGCTCTCACCATGGTCATGAGCCACCATGGAAACATGGAGATATGGCAAGTGACCAGAGGGTACTCTACAGTGAACGAAGATGGACAGGAGCGGGACATCAAGGCCATTATGGACTCCTGTGCTGGGTATGGGTGTCATCTAGCTGACTTGACCAGCTACGATACTCCATTCTTCAACCGCGTGGACACTCCGCCTCCGCCTCCAGAAGAAACAGCAGAAGTTTCCGACGATGAACGCACCACCTCGGATGTGGACATCTCAGAACGATATCAAGGCGACGTATCCAGCGAGCCGGCAGCTCCTTCATCTCCTCCTGCATCATAGATTGCCAGAAACATTTGTATTATCTGAAAAACATGATGCGTCTGTAAATATGAAGTACTATAATTTTGCTAGTGCTAAGCTTTTGATCTATTCAGCACTTTTGGCTTTAAAAAAATTTGTGTGCCTGAAATGTTTACATAAGCACTTGTATTTTTCGTCTATACTTATCGTTTATCTGGCTTTCCGCCTCGTCCTTTTCATGAGTCGGCTAAACCTTCTGCCGGAAACTTTGTCGAGCAACGGAGCTCAATTGTTAAACCAGTTTAAACTCAGAAACAAACCTGGCTTCCAGTACCAACAATTCACTACTCGGAAAATGCCCGCATCCAGCAATCAGACAAATAACCAAAGTAAAGACTAGAAATTTTAGAATCGGAAATCTAAACCAGAACGAACATGAGCATAAAGTACTTTCAAGCATTCTGGGATTTTCGACTATGACATGATCATTTGGAAATAAGATGGTAAAAACTTCTCAGAAAAATTTGAGGCAACCAAAACTTTTATTTCTCATAGAGCATGTACATATGTATGATTACAAAGAAGGATAAACTAAGAATAAAAGGGACGTAGCTGAGCAATATTCCACGGTCTGTCTAACTCATCTGGATTTGTACTGCCTCCAGCTCTCTTTCTCTTCTTAATAGCAGGTCTTTCTTTGACTGGCCTCATGTCAGTTAAGTAGTACGATCCATTGTGCAATACTCGACTAACTAAAAAGGGCCCTTCCCATACTAGGGAAAGTTTGTGCTTTCTTTGTTACACAAGCCGGAGAACCAAATTACCTTTATTGAAAGATCTATTTCGGACTCTCTGGCTATGATACTTGCGTAACTTCTGCTGATAGGCTGTAGATCTCATTTTAGCAATGACGCGAACTTTTTCGACTAAGTCGAGATCATTTTGTCGAGAAATCTCGGCATCCTCTTCGATATACGCGGCCACTCTAGGAGAAGTATGAATCAAATCACTAGGAAGAACTGCTTCTGTGCCATAGACCAAGAAGAAAGGTGTGTATCCTATTGACCTGTTTGGAGTTGTTCGTAAACTCCAAATTACAGAGGGTAATTCCTCTGCCCAAGCCCCCGCAGCACGTCGTAGTGGTGCTTCGAGTCTCGGTTTTAGGCCTTGTAGGATTAAACCATTTGCTCTTTCGATTTGTCCGTTAGCTTGTGGATGTGCGACTGACGCAATGTCAAGCCGGATATTTTGCTCATTGCAGAATTCAGCCAATTCTCCATAGAGAAGTTACTCCCATTGTCCGTGATAATGTTATGCGGATAACCATACCGGATTATAACATCCTCGACAAATCTTTTGGCTGTTGCTCCATCACAACTAGTGACAGGTTTAGCCTCAATCCATTTGGTTAATTTATCCACCATCACTAAGAGGTGAGCAAATCCACTTGGAGCTCGTTTAAATGGTCCTACCATATCAAGCCCTTAGACCGCAAAGGGCCATGTTATAGGTATTGTTCGCAGCTGATCAGCCGGAACATGAGCTTGCCTGGCGTACTTTTGGCAGCCTTTGCACGTCTTGACTAATCGCTCGACATCTGCCTGAGCTGTAAGCCAGAAAAATCCGTGTCTAAAAGCTTTTGCCACTAAAGATTTGGCTGCAGCGTGGTGACCACACTCGCCTTCATGGATTTCTCTTAAGATTTCCACTCCTTCTTCCGGAGATACACAGCGCTGAAAGACCCTAGAAACACTCCGTTTATGGAGCTCACCTTTAACAATAGTATAGGATTTTGCTCGTCGGATAATCTGTCGGCTCAGCACCTCTTCTTTGGGTAATTTGCCATCTACCAAATAATCGAGGTAGGGTTGAGTCCAGCTAAGAATTATAGCCAGAACTGCTATCAAAGGTGAGTCGGATTTGGTCGGATATTCCTCATCTACTCCCTTTATTGAGGGAACTTTGAGGTGCTCTAAAAAAGCGCCATCCGGGACCTCTTTCCGCGCAGAACCTATCCGAGATAGTGCGTCTGCTTCCTCGTTTTCTGCTCGAGGGATGTGTTGAACTTCAAACCCTTCGAACGATTTAGATAAATCATCCACGACAGCTTTATATGCTGCATGTGTTTATTTGCATTACAAATATCCGACACTTGTTGAGCAACAAGATTTGAATCTCCGTAACACATCGAACGTCGGATGCCAATATCCTTAGCAATCCGGATTCCATGCAGCAGTGCTTCATACTCGGCAATATTGTTTGTCATTGTGAAGTGGATCTGCAACACGTATAAAAGTTTATCTCCTTGGGGTGATTTGAGCACCACGCCGGCCCCCGAGCCCCCTCGAGCCTTAGACCCATCGAAAAAGAGGGTCCAATATTCCTACTCAGGGAGGATCATGTTCTCCTTTGTCTCTGTCCAATCAGCGACAAAGTCAGCAAGGATCTAGGATTTGATTGCTGTCCGAGATTTGTACTCAATATCGAAAGCTGAAAGCTCTATGCCCCATTTGGCGACGCGTCCTGTGGCGTCACTATTGTTGATTATATCTCTCATGGGAGCTGTGCTCACCATGGTAATTGAATGCTCTTGAAAGTAGTGTCGTAACTTACGAGATGCTAGAAAACACCGTAAGCCAACTTTTGATAGTGTCGATACCGCTGTTTTGATTCTGTCAGGACCTCGCTGACAAAGTAAGTTGGACGCTGCACCAGGTGTTCCGGATTTTCCTCTGGTCTCTCCACCACCATGACGATACTAATGACCTTATTTGTCGCAGCAAGGTAGAGCAGCATCGGTTCCTTAGGTTTCGGCGTTGCAAGGATAGGAGCAGACAAGAGTACTCTCTTTAGGTCTTGTAGTGTAATTTCAGCTTCGTAAGTCCAAACAAAATCCTTGGTCTTTTTCAGGAGTTTGTATAATGGTGCGGCTCTTTCACCAAGCCGGCTTACAAATCGACAGACCACAGCGATGCAACCACTTAATCTTTATACGTCCTTCAGGCGAGTTGGCCTGGAAATATTGAGTATAGCCTTGATTTTGTCCCGGTTCACCTCTATGCCTCTTTGAGACACGATGAAGCCTAACAATTTTCCGGCTGGTATTCCAAAGAAGCATTTCCTCGGGTTAAGCATGATGTTGTATTTTCGTAGATTGGCGAACGTCTCCTCCAAGTCGGAAATCAGTGTTTCCTTCTTTTGGGACATCACCGCGATATCATCCACGTATGCATGTACATTGCGTCCGAGTTGGTCGTGGAGGCAACGCTGCATCGTGCGCTGGTACGTAGCTCCTGCATTCTTCAGCCCAAAGGGCATCGTAAGAAAATAGAAGGTTCTGAAAGGGGTTATGAATGAAGTTTTGACTTTGTCAGATTCCTTCATCCGGATTTGGTGATAGCCGGAATATGCGTTGAGAAAATAGAGGAGTTCCGAGCCTGCCGTAGAATCGATAACTTGATCAATTCTAGGCAGAGCGAACGGATCTTTTGGACAAGCCTTGTTCAAGGCAGTATAATCAGTGGTGTCCTTTTTAGGGACCATTACAGGATTGGCCGACCGCTCAGTGTGGATGACCTCTTCTATGAATCCGGCTAACTCGAGTCGCGCTAGTTCCTTAGCTATTGCCTTACACTTTTCGTCGCCAAACCGTCGTAAGGACTGTTTGACGGGTTTAGTGTTCAGGTTTACATTTAAAGAGTGCTCGGCAAGTTCCCTAGGTACTCCGGTCATGTCAGATGGCTGCCATGCGAAGATATCTTGATTTGCTTGGAGGACCTTGACGAGCGCACTTTCCTATGCGCTACCTAGGCCTACGCCTATCTGGGTCACCTTGGAGGGGTCATCATCCTTCAATGGTGCTTTCTTCGTCTCTTCCGATGCCTTGAACTCCGGATTTGGCTTTGTCACCTCCTTCTTCGTTGCGGGCATCTCGGACGGATCTATGCTCTTCTTGATCTCCTGGTACTCCTGGGCGTGCAGCACGGCTTCGGCAAAGGCGGCATTTCCATCCTCGCACTCTCGCGCTTTCTTCGGGTCTCCCCTGATGGTGATCATGCTATTGGGACCTGGAATTTTCATCATATTGTAAATGTAACACGGACGAGCCATAAAAGCCCAATAAGCCGGACGTCCGAATATAGCGTGGTATGCGCTCTTGAATGAGACCACTTCGAAGGAAAGTGCCTCCGTCCGGTAGTTCTTTGGAGTTCCAAAGGTAACATCCAAAGTAATTTCTTCCAGGGAATTAGCTTGTCTTCCTGGGACAACTCCGTGAAAGATCACAGAGCTATGGTTCAGCTGGGTCTCCGAGATCTTCATCCGGCGTAGCGTTTCGACATAGAGAATATTGATGCTGCTACCACCGTCCATGAGGGTCTTGGAGAAACCATAACCGTCAATAAGTGGGTTGACGATTAAGGCGTATTTTCCTCGCCTGTGCAACTTAGACGGATGATCAGCGCGGTCCAATGTGATTGCCACTTCCGACCAGTCCAGATATTGAGGGACAGCCGGAACTATTGCATTTAGCTCGTGGAGAACTGCTTTCTTGACCTTCGCTGGTTGAGATTCGAGGAAAGTGATGTAAGTGTCCTTCTTGGTGGGAAAAGTCGTCTTCCCTTCCGGATTGGGATTTGAAGCATCAGCTTCCTCCATGTCGGAATCTTCCTTGGTCTCCTTGTCCTTTTCGGGATTTTTCTTTCCCTTCTTCCGCTTAGCTTTGTAGCCCGCGGTGTCATCTCTTTTGATGTCATCGCTGAAACGACATTCAGCGTTGGTGTGGGATGAGCCCCCATTGGCGTCTAGGTGATGCACACATGGGTTATTGGCAATGTCGGCCCAAGAATAGGTTTTGCCTGGTTGCTGTTCTCCTCTACCTTGGACCCTTGAAGTCCCACGGCCACGCCCGCGGCCTCCGCTGCGTCCTCCTCGTCCTCCAGACCCGGAAACAGTAGTAACCACCGTTGTTTCCGTGCTGGGTTTTTCTTCCGAGGTATTTTTGCGCTTCTGAGCTTGTTTCTTTGGTTGTCTTGCCGACTGAGGCACAGCTAGGACGTTGAGTAATCCCTCTGCATTGTCGTCAGCATCTGCATACTTGCTTGCTATTTCTATCATCTCTCCCAAATCAGTGACCTTGTCACACTTCAAGCAGCGATGTAGTAGACCAATTGGGAGTCCTGCGATGAAAGCTTCAATCGCGGTTTGATCGTTTACTCCTTCACAGGAGTTCTTGGTGTCGATCCATCGTCCGAGGTAATCCCGGCAAGTTTCTCCGGCTTTCTGGGTGCAACGCTGTAGGTCTCCAACCGTAAAGGGCCTCCGATATGTGCCTTCGAAATTCCAAAAGAACGCACTTTGCATGTCATACCAGTTATGGATGGTGTTCTCCGAAAGTTCATTGAGCCATGATCGTGCCGTCTTCCACAACATAAGTGGGATATATCAGGTTGCGACCAGGCGGTTTCCGCCTTTGGCGATGTAGCAAGCTTGGAAAAAATCCTGAAGCCAGGTATCTGGTCGAGCAATGCCGTCGTAGGCCTAGATATTACTTGAGATAGCAAATCCTTCCGGGAATTTTGTAGCTCTGATGCATGGTCTGAAGCACTTTGGGCCCACATAGATGTCATCGTTTTCGTAGCGCCGCGCCTCTATGTTGGAATTGATCTTGTGCCTTGCATCGTTCGGGGATAGAGATTCTCCCAAATGCCGGCTGTGACTGCGGCTTCTTGGAGCCGGACTTCGGCTTCTGCTACCACCTCCTCCGCCACGTCGTCCTCCTTGCCCTCCTTGGGAGCCGTTGTGATGACTGATTGGTGGAGAGGGTGGGGCAGCTGAATTGTTTCCGGCTGATCGCCGTCCTCTGTCCGGAGCGTCATTATTCCGGTTCCGGGGAAGATCTTGATGACGACGAGCCCCCTGCCATCTTGTCCCAGCATGGTTTACGTCGTTTCTTCGTCCGTCGTTCCCACCATGGTGAGGCTCAGCCGGACGGCTTGCATGTTTAGGAGGTGGCATTTTTTGACGATCCTCCTCCCGATGTTTCTATTTATCTTCTCCCCTTCGATCATTAGACTCTCGTCGGTTAGGGTTCCTCGGATTCAGTGCAACAATGGCATCTTTCTCGGCCGCTGGAGCAACATTGCCCCAGTTACGCGTAGTTCTGTGATGCTGTCCTGATGATCCGGTTCTTGAATAATTGCCTTCCCGGCGTTTGGGACGATGATACTATGCTCGGACGTAATGGGATCTTATGCCAGCCCATGCCGGATCTGTGCGACATTGGTCGGAATCCGAGACTAGTTTTTGACTTCCGGACAGGGCGACCTTTTGCTGCTCCAGTCCCTTGTTGAGTAGTTTGATACCCAAACGGATCTCCTCCGGTCCTGGATTAGCGAATAGAATTTCTCAGGCCGCCACAGTATTCTGTACTAGGGTTGGGTATACCCAATCTCCTTTGCTATCTTTCCGTGGCTTCCTCATCTCATCTCCAAAAAGGACGGCCTGGACATGTGGAAATTGGTCGTCATCAGTGTGACGCTTCTGTGTCTTCTGATGCAACCGAGACATGTAGTCCTTAGTTGCCATGCGTTTCTTCTCCACCTCGATGTTTTTGGCTTCATCGAGGAGTTGTTGATGACGTGCTTCTAGGGCTTGGGCTCTTTCGTCCAGCTCTTCAGCAGTAAGTTCTGCGGCTGTAGGGATAGGTGTGGTTAATGCAGCATCAATGAGTTTACGCGCACCTTCGGTGATCACGTGTCCATCCACCGATTCTTCTTTTTTTGGCTCTTCTGGGATAAGTGCTCCATCCGAGTCTTCCTCGTATTCCTCGGCAATCACCTCCTCTGTCAGAGGGTCTTTTGCCGGGGTTTTGTTCTTCTTGTTCCTCTTCTTTGCCTTCTTGGAAGCGCTAGTAGCAAAGACGGCTTTGGGTCCGTTTCCCGGAGTCAAGCTCTGATCGGTACTTTTGGACATCTAGACCTCGAGATTATCTCTAACGTCCATGTCATCCTGCGCTTTGGGAGAGTGTTCCCCGAATCCTTCATCCATGGCTTCTCCTTCCTCTGCATCTTTGGAGTTATACTCCTCTTCATATTCCGCGGAGAACTTTCGGAAATCTGCTGACGTCATAGATTCATCCGAGGATGCGGGAACGTCGGCGTTTGTTTCAATTGCTTCCAGCACAGAGTCAGTGTTTTCTCCAGCATCGGCAGAGCCGGATCCGGATCCCATGTATCCGACGAAGTGCGACGCGTGCTTCCTGAGGTACCTGCGGCTTTCGCGATCAGCCATGTCGAAACTTTTGATGGTCTCGAGGATTGCATCTGCGTTTTCGCCTTGCAGTATCATACGTCTTAGTGTGTACCTCAGGAAAGGCATGTCTGTCCCGGCGTCGTCAGAGCCGGAATCAGTGTCGTTGATATGTTCCTCCTGAATTTCGACTTCCACGGGTGGGTCGATCTGGGATCCGGCTTCTCCAGGAAGATCCACTCCAGATTTGACTTGGACCGCTAGGTCTTCTTCAGGCTCGGATTTCTCCACTATCTCCGCAACTGGTGCGGGCTGGGTGGGATTAGGGTTTTCTGAGATCCGGAACTCTGCCGCCTCCGCGGACAAAGGGGACCCAGAAGATTCTTCTGCCTCTATCATCACCGCTGGGGTGGGTTGGGCAGGTTCAGTGAAACCGATGTAAACATCGATCTCACCAAAAGACATGATTGTGTAGGCAATCACGGCCTCCCTAGCCGGAATCCAGGTCTCGTCAAGAACGATGAGAGGGACGTCGCTGGCATAGAGGATGCGACCGACGGCGATAGTCTTGCCGATTCCGATTCTTGCAGATTCTGCTCGGAACGTAGATCCGAAGCTCACTTGCCCCACGGTGGGCGCCAACTGTCATCGGATTGAGGACAAGTATGCCATGAGGGGGTCCTCGGGGCGTGCAGAAGAGATGGGTGTGAGACGTACAGTGTTCCGGGACGGTGAGCACACAAGTTTACCCAGGTTCGAATCCGCCGGCTTTGGACGGATCCTACTCCTGCTAGCAATCCAGTAATACGGCAGAGCCGGAATATGGGTTACAAGGGTTTCGGATGTGCGAGTTGAGGGTCTAAAGTATTGGGTGTTTTGAGTGTTTCCCTAAAGGCTCTCCCTAGGACAGCTTATATAGATATCCGGCCTAGGGTTTACAGGAGAGATCTAATCGGCTACGACTAAGAGTCGGTTACAGAGTACATCTTGAACTATAAGTAACATTATGGGCCTAAGTCGGTAAGTCTTCTGGGCCTTCCCGTAGCTGGATTGGACTCCGTCTTTCTCTCTGACTGGGCCGCCCATGAAGCAAAGCTCTAACCCCAAGTGGGCCACCCTGGTCAGTGAGGAACTGTGAGGATACCCGGAAAGTATATCCCCAATAGTTATTTCGTCAACCTTAAGACCCACTTGATCAATCTCTCAGACTCAGTATTTCAGAGGTGGTCGTAGGATAGGATGTGCATGTGTGCGTTCATAGGGATGAGCGTGTATGTACGCAAGCGTTACATCTAGGTTTTGAGAAAAAAGAATGAGCTAGATTTGACTTGGCTGCCTCCAATCAAGTTAAGAGACGGCTTGTTAGGGCATCTCCAGCGAGGCGTCTCATTTTGAAAACGGGATGTGTCTATATTGGTTCGTTCGGACTGGCCCACGGATACAAAAACAAGCAATTTTGATCTCTGTCCATTTAGATTAGGGGTTACCCCTAGCGGGCACGACCAATTTTATTTTTTTCAAACTACAAACATAAAAAAACTTAGATATATTACATGATAGTCTTAATTTGCATACTAGAAATTAAAAAAATAAAAATAAACCCTAGATACGGCTAGCGCATTTGGCAGACGGCACAATGGTGGTGGTAGAGGCGGCGGTGCCACCTAGTCCCCGGCCTCGTTGGTAAGGTCAATGAACACCGACAGCAACCATAGCGGCGGTAGATAGTACGCCGGTGGTGTTGGCTGCTAGTGCGGCGTCGTCATGGGCGCGGGTGGGGCACGCAGTGGCAACTCCCACACAGAGTGCCCCCATTCCTCCTCCTGAGGCGACACCTGATGGAACTGACCAGGCCATGCCTCTGGCGGGGCAGCGCGTTGTCGTACTCCACCAAGTGGGCAGAGAGCTCGACGTTGTCCTACGGCCCCTCCCACTGCCACTTGGAATCGTCATTCTGCTTAGATGCTTCCATGGTGGCACATATGGCTTTGTCTTCGTCATAGACCGGGGCAGGACCAGGGCGGGTGGCACGGGATCCTCTTCCTCCTTGACGTCCAGCAGCTCCTCTGTCCATCCTTCTTCTTCATCGTCGGTGGCGGAGAAGTCGATGTCGGGGAGATTGACGTCGCCCTCGACCGCGAATGTAATGATCCAAAGAATTAGGAAAGGGGATAATGACAGATATTGTATCTATGCATGTCATATTAGCACATAAAATTGAGGGGGGATTTGAACTTTTTGTGAATTGAGTTTTAACACTTAAGAATTTGAACTAGAGTGGAGTCTGACTCAAGACAACTTTAGGAATGGAATTCAAATTCGAATTTGAAATGTTTGAGAATCATGTGAATGAATAGTTACTTTAGAAATTAGACACATAGTTATTAGCCACACACACATCTGACAAGTTAGTCAATGAAACACAACATGCCTACACTTCGAATTCAAAATTGAGGTTTGAATAATTCAAACTTGAGATCACAAGTAAATGATACACTATTAAAGGAAATAATTAACACAACAAGAATCTCATCAAACTCAAGTAATCTAAACTTTATTCATATTTGAAATGAGTACAAGTTTGAGATTTACAAAGTCTGAAAAAATACAAAGAAAGAAGATCCTAAAGAATAAACCTATCTACTTTCTTACCTACTCCATTTCTATCATATTTTTACTCTTCTTATCTTGATCTTGTTGAATCAATACTACATCATCTACACTTCCTATCCTTGCTATCACTTGGTCATCTCCAACTTGCAACACACAAACACTAAAAGAATTTTGTTATGATTAGAATGTAGGTTTTTCCCTAAGACAGAACCAAATAAATATTGAATCCAAAACAAGAATCCATGAACAAGTCTTAAACCCTAGTGGCTTGAGTTAAAGCAAATATAAAACCCAGAAATGACAGCCAAAGCATTTAGAAGTGAACAATAGAAACCCAGAACTCAAACAGGATGAACAAATGACCACAATAGACAGTAGCTATCTCATAATAGAACATTAGACAAGAACATGTAGCAAATATCTAGTAGACATCAGGAATCAACCAGAACCAGTAACCCAACTAGATAAACCTTAGGACAGAATATAAAAACCTTTTAGTCAAACCAAACACCCAATCCTTGGATTGATATTAAAACCACAAACATTAGAAGATGAATACTTAATAGTTCATCACTCCAAATTATCAGGAACTAGAGTAAATCTAGGAATTATTTGAAACCCAATTAGATCATGAACCAGTAGGATCCCAGAGTACAACTGCATCCTAGTACACGGACAACATTCCTAGAATAGGTTATAAACCCCAAAATAGAAACCATTCTAGAAATTCCCAACATCACTAGTGATAAATCTAAACCTATAGGAATCTTAGCAACCATCAAACAAGCCTACTAACCAAACGAAAACCTAGGCCTAGAAATTCTACCAAAAACATGTAAATTCCAGAAATCGGGAACATAATCACTGAAACTTGTGAACTAGTAGAAGTGATATATATCATAGTACATGAATAATAACCAAAGAAAATATCAAGGCTTTAGGAAATATCTAGAACCCTAGAACTATAGGAATTCAAAACATAACCACTATCAATTATAAACCAATCAAACTTCATAGCAATGAATTCTATGAGAAATCATCCAAATGAAATTGTAAGGACTCATGAATAAAATCCACTTAGAAATCATTTATAATATTAGGATAATACATTTTGCATGTTCCAAAATCAGAACATGACAAAACCCAAACCGACATGCCTATTTAACATATGTGTTGGGGATATACTTTCTGGGTATCCTCATAGTTCCTCACTGACCAGGGTGGCCCACTTCGGGTTAGAGCTTTGCTTCACGGGCGACCCAGTTAGGGAGAAGAAGACGGAGTCCAGTCCGGCTATGGAAGGCCCAGAAGACTTACCGACATAGGCCCATAGTATTACTTGTAGTTCAGGATGTACTCTATAACCAACTCTTAGTCGTAGTCGGACCGATCTCTCCTGTAAACCCTAGGCCAGATATCTATATAAGCCGTCCTAGGGAGAGCCTTTAGGGCAACACCTCAATAGTATACAATCTCAACTCGCACAGGCAAACCCTTGTAACCCATATTCCGGCTCTGCCTTATTACTGGATTGCTAGCAGGAGTAGGATCCGTCCAAAGCTGGTGGATTTGAACCTGGGTAAACTTGTGTGCTCACCATCCCGGAATACCGTACGTCTCACACCCATCTCTTCCGCACGCCTTGAGGACCCCCTCATGGCGTACTTGTCATCAATCCAACGACAGTTGGCGCCCACCGTGGGGCAGGTGAGCTTCGGATCTGTGTTCCGAGCGGAATCTGCAAGAATCGGAATCGGCGAAACCATCGACGTCGGTCGCATCCTCTACACCAGCGATGTCCCTCTCATCATTCTCGACGAGACCTGGATTCCGGCTAGGGAGGCTGTGACTGCCTAGACCATCATGTCTTTCGCAAGATCGATGTTTACATCGGCTTTGCTGAACCTGCCCCACCCACCCTAGAAGTGATGATAGAGGCAGAAGAATCTTATGGGTCCCCTTTGTCCGTAGAGGCGGGAGAGTTCCTGATCTCAGAAAACCCTAATCCCACCCAGCCCGCACCAGTTGCGGAGATAGTGGAGAAATCCGAGCTTGAAGCAGACCTAGCGGTCTAGATCGATTCTAGAGTGGATCTCCCTGGAGAGATCGAATCCCAGATCGACCCACCCGCTGAAGTCGAAATCCAAGAGGAGCATAACAACAACATTGATTCCGACTCTGATGACGCCGGGACAGACAGGCCTTTCCTAAGGTACCTCAGGAGGCACGCATCACACTTCGTCGGATATGTGGGATCCGGATCCGGATCTGCCTATGCTAGAGACAACACCGACTTTGTGCTAGAGGCAATCGGAACAAACGCCGACGTACCCGCATCCTCGGATGAATCGATGACGTCAGCAGATTTCCGAAAGTTCTCCGCGGAATATGAAGAGGAGTATAACTCCAAAGCTGCAGAAGAAGGAGAAGCCATGGATGAAGGATCCGGGGAACACTCTCCCAAAGCGCAGGATGACATGGAAGTCAGAGATAATCCCGAAGTCCAGATGTCCAAAAGTACCAATCAGATCTTGACTCCGGGAAACGGACCCAAAGCCGTCTTTGCTACTGGCGCTGCCAAGAAGGCAAAGAAGAAGAACAAGACCCTGGAAAAAGATCCTCCGACAGAGGAGGTGATTACCGAGGAATATGAGGAAGACTCAGATGGAGCACTTATCCCAGACGAGCCCAAAAAAAGAAGAATCGGTGGATGGACACGTAATCACTGAAGGTGCATAAATTCATCGACGCTGCATTAACCACACCTATCCCTACAGCTGCAGAACTTACTGCCGAAGAGCTGGACAAAAGGGCCCAGGCCCTAGAAGCGCGTCATCAACAACTCCTGGATGAAGCAAAAAAACATCAAGGAGGAGAACAAATGCATGGCAGCTGCGGAGAAGTACATCTCTCGGCAGCATCAGAGAAACCGAAAACGTCACACACGTGATGGTCAATTCCTAGAAGTGCAAAAGGTTATCTTTGAGGGAGATCCAGGGATGCCCCGTCTCAACAACAAAGGAGATCTGGTGTATCCAACACCGGTACAGAACACTGTCGCAGCTCGGGATATCCTGTCAAATAATCCAGGCCCAGAACAGGTTCGGCTAGGCATCAAGCTACTAACCAAGGGACTGGAACAACAAAGGGTTACGAAATATGGAAGCGGCAAACTGGTCTCCAAATCCGACCAATGTCGCACGGACTCAGCCTGGAATGATATAAGGCCCCAGCTTGTTCCGGAACAGCATCACCGTTCCGACCGACGGGAAGACAACTGCTCTAGAACCAGATCATCAGGACAGCACCACAAAACTGCACGCGACTGGCGCAATGTTGCTCCAGCCACCGAGCAAGATGCAATTGCTGCACTGTATCCAAGAAATCCTCCCCGGCAAGATTCGAACGATCGCAGGGAAGAAGACAAAGAGAAACATCGGGAGGAGGACAGACAAAGAATGCCACCCCCTAGACATGCAAGCCGTCCGGCTGAGCCCCACCGTGGTGGGAATGACGGACGAGGGAACAACGGACATCGTGCCAAGTTAAGCCGGCAGGGGGCTCGTCGTAATGAAGACCCTCCTCGGAACAGGAATAACGACGCTCCGGATGGAGGCCAGCGATCAGCCGGAAATAACCTAGCTGCTCCACCATCTCCACCAAGCAGCCATCACAACGGCTCTCAAGGAGGCCAGCTAGGGCGTCGAGGTGGAGGAGGTGGTGGTAGAAGCCGAAGTCCAGCTCCAAGGCACCACAGCCACAGCCGACATTCAAGACGATCTCTATCCCCGAACGACGCAAGGCACATGATCAATTCCAACATAGAGGCGCGACGCTATGAAAATGATGATATATACGTGGGTCCAAAGTGCTTCGGACCACGTATAAGAGCCACAAGATTCCCGGAAGGATTTGCTATCTCAAGACATATCCAAGCCTACGACGGCATCACTCGGCCAGATACCTGGCTACAGGATTTCTTCCAAGCTTGCTGCATCGCCAAAGGCAGAAACAGCTTGGTCGCAACCCGATATCTCCCACTCATGTTGTGGAAGACGGCACGATCATGGCTCAATGAACTTCTGGAGAACACCATCCACAACTGGTATAACATGCAAAGTGCGTTCTTTCGGAATTTCGAAGGCACATACCGGAGGCCCTGTACGGTCGGAGACCTACAGCGTTGCACCCAGAAAGCCGGAGAAACTTGTCGGGATTACCTCGGACGATGGATCGACACCAAGAACTCTTGCGAAGGAGTAAATGACCAAACTGCGATTGAAGCTTTCATTGCAGGTCTCCCAATTGGATTACTACGTCATCGCTTGAAGTGCGACAAAGTCACTGATTTGGGAGAGATGATAGAAACAGCGAGGAACTATGCGGATGCTGACGATGACGCGGAGGGACTACTCAACGCCCTAGCTGTGCCACAGTCGGTAAAACAACCAAAGCAACAAGCTCAGAAGCGAAGAACACCTCGGAAGAGAAACCCAACGTGGAAACAGCAGTGGTCACTGCTACTTTCGGGTCTAGAGGACGAGGAGGACATGGCGGAGGCCGCGGGCGTGGCCGTGGGACTTCAAGAGTTCAAGGTAGAGGAGATCAACAACCAGGCAAAACCTACACTTGGGCCGACATTGCCAATAACCCATGTGTGCATCACCTAGACGCCAATGGGGGCTCGTCCACACCAACGCTGAGTGTCGTTTCAATGATGACATCCAGAGAGATGACACCGCTGGCTACAAAGCTAAGCGGAAGAAGGGAAAGAAGAATCCCGAAAAAGATAAAGAGACCAAGGAAGATTCCGACATGGAGGAAGCTGATGCTTCAAATCCCAAGCCGGAAGGGAAGAAAAAAAATTCGACCAAGAAAGACACTTATGTCACCTTCCTCGGATCTCAACCAGCAAAGGTCAAGAAAGCAGTTCTACATGAGCTCAATGCAACAGTTCCGGCTGTCCCCCAATTTTTGGATTGGTCGGAAGTGGCAATCACGTTTGACCGTGCTGATCATCCGCCTAAGCTACACAGGCGAGGAAAATACGCCTTAATCGTCAATCCACTTATTGACGGTTATGGTTTCTCCAAGACTCTCATGGACGGTGGCAGGAGTATTAATATTTTGTATGTCGAAATGCTACGTCGGATGAAGATCTCGGAGACCCAGCTGAATCACAGCACTGTGATTTTTCATGGGGTTGTCCCAGGTAGACAAGCTAATTCCCTAGGAGAAATCACTTTGGATGTTACCTTTGGACCTCCAAAGAACTATCGGACGGAGGCACTTTCCTTCGAAGTAGTCCCGTTCAAGAGCGCGTACCACGTTATATTCGGACGTCCGGCTTACTGGGCCTTTATGGCTCGTCCGTGTTATATTTACAATATGATGAAAATTTCAGGTCCCAATGGCGTAATCACCATCAGGGGAGACCCGAAGAAAGCGCGAGAGTGCGAGGATGGAAATGCCGCCTTTGCTGAAGCCGTGCTGCACGCCTAGGAGTACCAGGAGATCAAGAAGAGCATTGATCCGTCCGAGATGCCTGCAATGAAGAAGGAGGTGACTAAGCCGAATCCGGAGTTTAAGGCATCAGAAGAGACGAAGAAGACGCCGTTGAAGGATGATGACCCCGCCAAGGTGACCCAGATAGGCGTAGGCCTAGATAGCGCATAGGAAAGCGCGCTTGTCAAGTTCCTCAAAGCAAATCAAGATATCTTTGCATGGCAACCATCTGACATGACCGGAGTACCTAGGGAACTTGCCGAGCACTCTTTAAATGTAAACCCGAACGCTAAACCCGTGAAACAGTCCTTATGACGTTTTGGCGATGAAAAGCGTAAGGCAATAGCTAAGGAACTAGCATGGCTCGAATTAGCCTGATTCATAGAAGAGGTCATCCACACTGAGTGGTCGGCCAATCCTGTAATGGTCCCTAAAAAGGACACCACTGATTTAAGGATGTGTGTTAATTATACTGCCTTGAACAAGACTTGTCCAAAAGATCCGTTCGCTTCACCTAGAATTGATCAAGTTATCGATTCTACAGCAGACTCGAAACTCCTCTGTTTTCTCGACGCATATTCCGGTTATCACCAAATTCAAATGAAGGAATCTGACAAAGTCAAAACTTCATTCATAACCCACTTCGGAACCTTCTGTTTTGTTACGATGCCCTTTGGGCTGAAGAACGCAGGAGTTACATACTAGCACATGATGCAACGTTGCCTCCATGAACAACTCGGACGCAATATACATGCATACGTAGATGATATTGCGGTGATGTCCAAAAAGAAGGAAACACTGATTTCCGACTTGGAGGAAATGTTCGCCAATCTACGAAAATACAACATCATGCTTAATCCGAAGAAATGCTTCTTTGGAATTCCAGCCGGAAAATTGTTAGGTTTCATCGTGTCTCAAAGAGGCATAGAGGTGAACTGAGACAAAATCAAGGCTATACTCAATATTTCCAGGCCAACTCGCCTGAAGGACGTACAAAGACTAACTGGGTGCATTGCTGTAGTCAGTCAGTTTGTAAGTCGGCTTGGTGAAAGAGCCACACCATTATACAAACTCCTGAAAAATACTAAGGATTTTGTGTGGACCGATGAAGCTGAAGCTGCGTTACAGGACCTGAAGAAAGTACTCTCATCTGCTCCTATCCTTGCTGCACCGGAACCACAGGAACCGATGTTGCTTTATCTTGCTGCGACAAACAAAGTCGTTAGTATCGTCATGGTGGTGGAGAGACCGGAGGAAAATCAGGAACACTTGGTGCAGCATCCGACTTACTTTGTCAGCGAGGTCCTGACAGAATCAAAGCGGTATCCGCACTATCAGAAGCTGGCCTACGGTGTTTTTCTAGCATCTCGTAAGCTACGACACTATTTCCAAGAGCATCCAATTACCGTGGTGACCACAGCTCCCATGAGAGATATAATCAACAACAGTGACGCCACAGGACGCGTCGCCAAATAGGGCATAGAGCTTTTAACTTTCGATATTGAGTACAAACCTCGGACAACAATCAAATCCCAAATCCTTGCCGACTTTGTTGCTGATTGGATAGAGACAAAGGAGAATATGACCCTCCCTGAGTCGGAGTATTGGACCCTCTACTTTGATGGGTCTAAGGCTCGAGGGGGCTCGGGGGCTAGCGTGGTGCTCAAATCACCCCAAGGAGATAAACTTCTATACGTGTTGCAGATTCACTTCATAGTGACAAATAATATTGCTGAGTATGAAGCACTGCTACATGGAATCTGGATTGCTAAAGATATTGGCATCCGACGTCTGATGTGTTATGGAGATTCGGATCTTGTTGCTCAGCAAGTTTCAGATATTTGTAATGCAAATAAACACATGGCAGCATATAAAGTTGTCGTGGATGATTTATCTAAATGGTTCGAAGGGTTTGAGGTTCAGCACATCCCTCGAGCAGAAAACGAGGAAGCAGATGCATTATCTCGAATAGGCTCTACACGGAAAGAGGTCCTGGATGGCGCTTTTTTAGAGCACCTCAAAGTTCCCTCAATAAAGGGAGTGGATGAGGAATATCCGACCAAATCCGATTCACCTCTAATAGCAGTTCTGGCTGTAATTGCCAGCTGGATTCAACCCTACCTTGATTATCTGGTAGATGGCAAATTACCTGAAGACGAGGTTCTGAGCCGGCAGATCGTCCGACGAGCAAAAGCCTATACTATAGTTAAAGGTGAGCTCTATAAGCGGAGTGTGTCTGGGGTTTTTCAGCGCTGTGTATCTCCAGAAGGAGTGGAAATCCTAAGGGAAATCCACGAAGGCGAGTGTGGTCGCCACGCTGCAGCCAAATCTTTAGTGGCAAAAGCTTTTAGACACGGATTTTTCTGGCTTACAGCTCTGGCAGATGCCGAGCGATTAGTCAAGACGTGCAAGGGCTGCCAAAAGTACGCCAAACAAGCTCATGTTTCCGGCTGATCAGTTGAGAACAATACCTATAACATGGCCTTTTATGGTCTGGGGGCTTGATATGGTAGGACCGCTTAAACGGGCTCCAAGTGGATTTACTCACCTCCTAGTGATGGTGGATAAATTCACCAAATGGATTGAGGCTAAACCCATCACTAGTTGTGATAGAGCAACAACCTAAAGATTTGTCGATGATGTTATAATCTGGTATGGTTATCCGCATAGCATTATCACGGACAACGGGAGTAATTTCTCTATGGGAGAATTGGCTGAATTCTGTAACGAGCAAAATATCCGGCTTAACATTGCGTCAGTCGCACATCCACATGCTAATGGACAAGTCGAAAGAGCAAATGGTTTAATCCTGCAAGGCCTAAAACTGAGACTCAAAGCACCATTACGACGTGCTGCGGGGGCTTGGGCAGAGGAATAACCCTGTGGAATATGGAGTTTACGAACAACTCCGAACAGGTCAACCGGATAGACACCTTTCTTCTTGGTTTATGGCGCAGAAGCAGTTCTTCCTAGTGATTTGATTCACACTTCTCCTAGAGTGGCCGTGTATATTGAGAGGATGCCGAGATTTCTCGACAAAATGATCTCGACTTAGTCGAAGAAGTTCGCGTCGTTGCTGAAATGAGATCAACAGCCTATCAGCAGAAGTTACGCAAGTATCATAGCCAGAGTCCGAAACAGATCTTTCAATAAAGGCGATTTGGTTCTCCGGCTTGTGCAACAAAGAAAGCACAAACTTTCCCCAGTATGAGAAGGGCCCTTCTTGGTTAGTCCAATATTGCACAATGGATCGTACTACTTAACTGACATGAGGCCAGTCAAAGAAAGACCTGCTACTAAGAAGAGAAAGAGAGCTAGAGGCAGTACAAATCCGGAGGAGTTAGACAGACCGTGGAATATTGCTCAGCTACGTCCCTTTTATTCTTAGTTTATCTTTCTTTGTAATCATACATATGTACATGTTCTGTGAGAAATAAAAGTCTTGGTTGCCTCAAGTTTTTTCTGAGAAGTTTTTACCATCTTATTTCCTAATGATCATGTCATAGTCGAAAATCCCAGAATACTTGAAAGTACTTTATGCTCATGTTTGTTCTGGTTTAGATTTCCGATTCTAAAAATGCTACCTTCGGGTATAACTCTAAAAGTTTCTAGTCTATACTTTGGTTATTTGTCTAATATCCGGATGCTGGTATTTTCCGAGTAGTGAATTGTTGGTACTAGAAGCCGACTTTGTTTCCGAGTTGAAACCGGTTTAGCAATTGAGCTCCGTTGCTCGGCAAAGTTTCCGTGCAGAAGGTTTAGCCGGCTCACGAAAGGGACGAGGCGGAAAGCCAGATAAACGATAAGTATAGACAAAAAAAGATAAGTGCTTATGTAAACATTTCAGGTACATTAAATTTAAACTCATAAGTGCTGAATAGATCAAAATCTTTGCACTAGCAAAATTATAGTACTGCATATTTACAAACCCATCATGTTTCTCAGAATAATACATTTGTATTTGGTAATCTATGATGCAAGAGGAGAGGAAGGAGTTGCTGGCTCGCTGGATACATCGCCTTGATATCGTTCCGAGATGTCCACATCCGAAATGGTCTGTTCATCGTCGGAAACTTCAGCTACTTCTTCGAGAGGCGGAGGCGGCATGTCCACGCGGGTGAAGAAGGGAGTATCGTAGCTAGTTAAATCAGCCACGCGACACCCATATCCGGCGCAAGAATCCATGATGGCTTTGATGTCCTGCTCCTGGCCGTCTTCATCCACTGTAGAATACCATGTGGTCACTTGCCATATCTCCATGCTTCCATGGTGGCTCATGACCATGGTGAGAGCGTTCTGCGCTGCGGATCGCACGTAGGACATGTTCCAATCCTGGACAAGTTGCGTCATCTCCTTCACCTTGTTTCGCACCTGAAAGTCTGACATGCTATGCATGTCTAGAATCTTGAGAGCTTCGCCAATATCCTCAAGGGATTGGCGTAAGTCATGAAGCAAATCACCGACTTGGGTAAGCCGGTGGGTGCGAGGCTCGGCAGAGGTGGAGTCCGTCAAGTTCAGAGGACCTATAAACAAAACAGTTAGGAAAAAACCGATATTGAAAGAGTCGAAGTATAAACATAAGTCAGAAAGATGGAAACATACCGAAAATGACATCGTCAACTTTGGTCTTCTCTTCTCGAAGACTCCGGAGTTCAGCCCGGAGCGCCTCGGAAAGGTCCCTCTCTCTGCAAAGCTCGTTGTTGAGATGCGAGATTCTCTGATCTTGAGAAGCAATCTTACGATCACGCTCGTCAGTAGCCATGGAGGAGGATTCGAGAACTTGAGCGATGCTCTTCTCATGATCCGCCTTGAGCTTATCCAGCTCTTGGCGAAGTTCTTTGTTCTCCACCACCAAGGTTTTGAGGTTCTCGGCCTCTTCAATCATAGCACAAGATTGTTTTACTAGTGCTGTAAGTCAAAAAGAACAACAGTTCAGTAAAAATATTCGACTATGAAAACATGAAAGACAAGGTTTGAGTCTCGGAATGTTTACCTTCGGCCTCATCCTTGGAGACCTTAAGCTCGGCATTCTTAAGTCGGAGAGCTTTAATCTCTCTCCGCTTGTTGCAGACATTTTCAACAAATCCTGGTTATAGGAATATACTTTCTGTAAGTCATAATACCCAAAGTCAGAAGTCTACTAAAGACTCGGGCTAATATTTTTACTAATATCAGCACGAGCCTTGGGGGCTAGACTAGGTCATTCTTTGGCATCCTAAGGAAGCATAAACCCGGATTATATATCCTACTTCATGCTTGGGGGCTAGAGGATATGATATGAAATAAAGGAAAAACAGGAGTTAGAATTCCAACTTACATATTGTTCGCGAGTAAGTTTATCCAAACTCGCATTCACTTCAACAGCAACCTTCTCGGCGAGAGTCAGAGGAGCCACTAGAGCAGTTGGAAGCTCACCGGTCCTTATCCTCTCGTCGCAAAGACGCACTTGTTCAAGAAGGTCATAGTGCTTGATGTCCTCTGCCTCTTGCGCTTCTTCTTTGGCAGAAAGATTTCTTTTCTCCAGGCATTGCATGGCCAGCCGCTAGATCTCTTCAGTAGATTTCCGGGACAAGCCAAACTTGGCAAGCCCCGGATTGTTGAGAAGGTTTTCGGCAAAGGTCTCTGCCGAGGGATCATTACCCGAAGAGGGTTCACCCTTATCTAAATCTGACTCACCCATGGTGATGTCAGTTTGCGATTCAAGGATCGCTGGCTCCGTTGAAGGAGCCGGATCTTCTGTGACGGTCGGCGACGGAGTAGTCACTGGCATTGCAGAGGACTGGGGGGCAGGAGTCGGAGGAGCCACGGCAGGAGAGGCTATGGTCAGCTTCGTCTGTCGGAGGGGCTTCGAAGAAGTTCCCTTCCCCTTATCCTTGATGAGCTGCTTACCTCTGAGAATGTAATAGAATAGAAAACATTACATCTCGCAAGAAATTTCGAGTAAGGTACATAGGTGAAAAGTTGTGTTGAAAGTTACCTCTTCACGATGGGCACCTCCTTTGTATCGACAGCCACTGTCGGAGCCTTGCGCTTCTTAAGAGCAATGTCCGGCAATGGGACCAGTTCCGCCTCCTGAGAAAACTTTGGAGGATATCCCTCGAGTGGAGCAAGTTCCGACTGGGGGAGGTTGGCAAGCTGAAAAGAAGAAAACATACTAGTAATTGCAAGATAATTTAAAGGATTAAACACATAAAAGGGTTTATTGTTAAAAGCTTACCGGCACCACAGGGTTTACCGTTGTGTGCATGTCCAGAGAAACTTCCGGGATCTTCCTCTCGATATGTTCCCTTATCAGCCACTTAACCTGGCTAATATAACCTTGCGAGGTATAGGCTCTAGAACTGATGCGAAGGGAATATTTTTTGGACGACGTGATGGAGTGCATCAGTCGGTCTCCGTGGTGCTGGAGGGGTTGGATCCGGCGTGATACCCAACATTGGACCAAGTCGGATCCCTTCAGTCCTTTGTGTTTTATCAGATATTCAATCCGCCTCTTGGCAAGAAGCAGATTGTCACTGAGAGCCGGAGCAGGCTCGTCCCAAGATGCTTGGGGAGTGGTAGCTACGTCGATAAAAGCCGGCAAAGCGGTGGCTTTGCTGGGAGCAGGGACATCCTTGTGATAAAAGAAAGTGGCTGGCCATTGCTTGACCGAGTCACTGGCTAGAATCTTAGGATAGGCGCGATTACGCCTAACCGAAAAACTAATTGTACCGATAATATAAGGAATACCGGCTATGATAGAATTTCTCCGGACATGGAAGTAGTACCGGAATAAAGTAAGACTTGGCCTAATGCCGATATATCCCTCGCACAAGGCCGCATAGGTGCTCATCTCTAGGATGGAGTTGGGAGGAAGATGGTGAAGAAGAACACTGTAATGATCTATCACCTCGGAAAAGAATTCCGAGGGAGGGAATGACAAACCTCTGTCGAGGTGGGTGCTGAAGTGTACCCGCTCGTCGGTGCGCGGGTTGGGGATGGTTTCGCTAGAACCGCTCCGCCAGTCGCCAGCGCGGAGGAGCCCTTTAGTCTCCACGCCGCGGAGCTGCTCGTCGTCCAGCAGGCAGGGGATCCAAATCCCGCGGTTGCTTTCCTTCTCTGTCGCCGCCGCCGCTACCGCAGCCAGGGCGGAGGATGAAGATGAAGCCATTCTTCTGGTGCACCGGTGACCTTAGATGGGCGGCGCTGGGAGTTTTGGGAAGAAGGGGAGCTCTGTGCGCGGGGGAGATTTGGAGGAGAAGAAACAGCAAAGGGAACATGTGAAGAAAGGAGAAGGAGAATCCTCACCCCTTATATCCACCTAACCGCACCAAGGTTCGTGCAAATGACACTGTATAACCACCAGGTGTCGTGGAAGGAACTGGGAAGGACCCACGCGATGATTACGTCGCCTCGATCTCCATGTACGCATGGAAACAGCGCCTCGGTTCCACGAACGGCCGACCCACCAACGGTCGTGCTGATAGGATGTTTGTCAGAAGACGTGACTTGACCATGACAAGTGCCAGACAATGCCAGAGACCAAGTTCCGGCTTAGTTTGAAAATCAAGCTGGAAAATCCGAGTAACATGTTGATAGGTCCGACTTATTTTTAAGACCTGGATCGTATTTTTTGTTGTGAAGTTTCAGGAACCCTTCAAGATTCTGCAAGCCGAAGATCAAGCTAGACGATGATGAATCCGACTTTGGATCTTGGAGACTTCCGGGGGCTGCTGTTGGGGATATACTTTCCGAGTATCCTCACAGTTTCTCACTGACCAGGGTGGCCCACTTCGGGTTAGAGCTTTGCTTCACGGGCGGCCTAGTCAGGGAGAAGAAGACGGAGTCCAGTCCGGCTACGGGAAGGCCTAGAAGACTTACCGACTTAGGCTCATAGTATTACTTGTAGTTCAAGATGTACTCTGTAACCAACTCTTAGTCGTAGCCGGACCGATCTCTCCTGTAAACCCTAGGCTGGATATCTATATAAGCCGTCCTAGGGAGAGCCTTCAGGGCAACACCTCAATAGTCTACAATCTCAACTCGCATAGGCGAACCCTTGTAACCCATATTCCGGCTCTACCGTATTACTGGATTGCTAGCAGGAGTAGGATTCGTCCAAAGCCGGCGGATTCGAACCTGGGTAAACTTGTGTGCTCACCGTCCTGGAATACCGTACGTCGCACACCCCTCTCTTCTGCACGCCTCGAGGACCCCCCTCATGGCGTACTTGTCATCAATCCGACGACAATATGTAGATACTTACCCCCTGTATATACAAACAAGGAACTTATATGCCAATTTTGGCATGCACACATAAGTAAAATCTAGCACGGGCTTCACCATCGAAAGCATCTTGCCACCTATGAATAAGCTAAGCAACAGAGACGGTTTTACACATACCTAAGTAGGTGAATCACCTAAATGCATGGCATAGGTGTCATCACCACAACCATTAGGAACGCTATAAATAGATGATCACCTGAGACCCCACAGCTCACAACTCACTAGTCTATCTCAAACTTAAAAAAACACTAGTTTATAGAGAGACATGTGAGGCTTAGGAAGTAAGAAGAAAGAAGAGGAACTTGAAGAACAGTTTAAGAACCAGAGGAAGAAGAAGGTACTATAGATCTTCATCAAGCAAGCTCAGGAATCTACAAAGGTTTTAGCTTATAAACTTTTAAGATGGGTAGGGTAATAATTAAAGGAAAGGGTATGAATATTAATAGTAACATTAATATCTAGAACCAATAGATCATCCATGATGATGATCTTGTTCCTAGGAAGTAAGCACAAGCATAGGAACTGGATTATCATCCATGTACACTCAATTAAGAGGCAACACAAACCATAATCAAGCACATATACCCTATGCACAACCTATTAAACCTTGATTGAATAATTGATTTATTAAATAATAATTGAGTGAGAATAGAAATGAAAAGAAGCAGTAATTAACTAAACCATCTTAACTAAACAACAACCTACAATGAACTTTAGTAACAATACCACCTATAAAGTGAGTGATGAAATGAGACTGAGACTTACAAATTCATAGGATGAAGAAGACATTGTAACTGACAACGCATCAAACTATGTCTACATTAAGAAACAAACACTAATTTAGAACAATTACTATACCAGCAACTCAACTGAGTTGTGGAATTTGACTGAAAGAAAAGCATTTAAGAAACTAACCCCATTAAAGTAAGCTAATAACAAAATTCTAAATAGAAACTTAACAAGTATTGGTCATGCAAATGAAAGGATCAGTACAATACACCTGAGAATAGCTAGTATATCAAACCTCACACTAACCTAACAAATCACTTGGAGCATACTTAAACACTAAATAAAGAAACTGTAGAATACCAGATTAAGAAACATTAGTAGATACCAAAAAACTAAATCATGACAAACACCAGGGCAGCAATTAGCCTACTAGACCACACTAGAATACTCTAGAACACACTAGAACATCTAGAACTACCTAGAACCTACCAGAAACCCTAGAATCAAAAATCCCAGGAAGAACATGTAGGAAAACCCTAGAAATTGGGGGAAAATCCCTACAACAACCATCAGTAGAGATTGTTGTAGAAATATAAAGGAGAGGAGAAATTACCTTCAAAAAGTGGGATCCTAGCACACCACTAGTTGAGAAGAGGGAGAAGAACAGTAGCCATGGCAGCGAATGGTGGCACAGGGAGTAACCCAAAGGGGCATCTCAACTTGAACCTGCCACATCAGCTAGAGGAGGCAGCGTAGACACTGCTAGGGGCAATCTCAATGGCGGGGAGAACGCCAGAGTTGCACCGGAGAGCCACTTCAACGCCGTCGAAACCGTAGAACGGGTAAGAGTTGCAAGTGAGAAGTAGGAGGCGAGAGAGATGAATCTGTTCAGTAGGAAGGTATATTAGGAGAAGGGGAATCATTAGAAAAATGCATAGTGGCGAGGGAGGCCGTAGACGACCAGGGTAGCGGGGCAGGGTGACGATGACACCATCGTTATCGCCTCGAGAGACAAAGAGAGCTCGTGAGAAGAGAGTGAGGGGTGGGTTTGTGTGTGTGGACCCAGTGGGTCTAGTCACTTAAGTGATGGGACTGACTGGTGGGCCCAATGGCATTTTGGTCTTTTCACACTTCTCTAAAATGCTCATTTAACCAAAAACATTTCTAGACATTTTATAAAAATAAAATAGAAATACCCCTAGATAGATAAAATTGAGTAGAATACAAAAAGTATTTTTTGTAGATTTTTAGAAATAGTTATGGAGTGATGAAAAATACAAACCACTTAAAATGGATTAAAACCCTAAAGAAAAATGCAAATCCCAAAAAATAGGAAAAAATATAAGGAATGGGAATTCCTATTTCAATAGAATTATAAAAATAAAATAATCAATAAGCCTCTAATAAAACTCTACAATAGATATTAAATAACCAAAAAGGGAATAAATACCCTAAGGATAATAACTAACCCATTAAAATATAAACCTTGATTATTCATGTTATGGAAGTACCAAATAAAATTCCTAGTAGTGATATTATCCAAATTATCAATAAACAAAAGAAAACCTTGAAAATATTATGAAAATTCTAAAGAGAAATAAAATTCGCAACTAGAAATACTTTAATAAAACCTAAACCACCTAAACTAGGGGGAAAGGAACAACCAACCAAAATAAAATAGTTATCTAGGACCCTTAAGCATGCATTTGGATTTTATACATTATCCTTACCGGACAATGATAATTCTTTGTAGAATTAGAGGTTCACAATAGTATAGAATCTTCAGATTGCCTCATCCGAAAAACTCAGGCAAGTTCACTCTTGCATACCTTGTAAGATCAAACTTGCAATATTCACATCAAGGGAATGCTTATATGTCCATTGACGTATTCAAGAAAGCATTTTCAAAACCTTATCACCTGCACTTAAAAACAAAACACTATTTTCATAATAAGTATGAATTATGGATTACCGGCTCAGGGTAGTCGGATAATCTAAAATGGTGGGCGGTGCAATTATGGTTAAGATATGGGAAACCATATGGTGTACATACCGAGTATACACCTAGTATTAACAACCAATATAGTAAGTGATTCTTGCACCGTACAATAATTCCCTAGCCACAAGTTCTAAAATAGGATAGAGAAGTCATATGTATCTTTTTTCCTTTCGTATGTCCTCGTATCCTAAGTCGGGATGAGATCTAGAGAGGAAATCAACGGGTGGAATCCCGTGACGTCCATAACATGTGCTTCAGGCTAATGGCTTACCATATTAGAAGGGAGGTTAATTGAGCGTAGGTCTCTCGACGGAAATACGTTACAATGGGCGGACTGTGGGGTTATGGTGAAGGACGATGATTGGATTGGATCTTGACTAAGCCTCAAACCAAGAAAGTTTGAACAGGAAGTCATGCCCTTTTATGCACTCAGGCTTTATATCATTTGTGTGACAAGTACTGCCCCTATCGAGAGTGTATGAACCGTGACATGTTACTGCCTATACCGGAAAAGGATTACGAATGTAGCGGGAAAGGGATTCTATGAAATCGCGTATAATCCGTGAAGGATAATGGACATAGTTTTTCAAAGACTAAAACTTACCTTTTCTAAAAAACGATTTCGAAAACTAAGCATAGGCCATAATTCTTATCCACGGCTTTAGATAGAGCATCAGACAACCACTATATAAATTTTTGAGTACGCTCGTACTTAATCTATACTTCTCGAAACCCATGCTTAGGTACCACGAAGACAAAAGATACGACTGCTATAGAAGACACCACAGAGGAGGAAGTTTATTATGATGAACCCAACCTCTTAGGTGGAACTGAAGGCATAGACTACGGAATAGAATTTGGAATAGGAGAGGATAATATAGACTTAGAGGAATAGTTCCGCACGCATAAGATAGGTGGTTTGAGCAAGCTAGACCATACCCAATAATGTTGAAATGCTTTAATGGCGCTTAGCTTAGAAGTGTCATTGTTCATTAAGCTAGTTCTTTTAAATTTCTTAGTAAAAGTAAATCCTCAATGGACCAAGAAGGATCTCAAAACTTGTATTGCTCTTGTATTGTGAGTAAGGAATAAAGTATTAGTTGGACCCGCAACGATTCCGTTGTACCACTCTGAGGGTGTAATATTTAGGGAAGACTTTCATAAGTGTTATGCCCACGACTCGTGCTCTACAATATGTAGTGGAGCACTAGCTCACCACAGCGAAGCCGCCCATGTAGGACAAGAGACGCCTTGCCTCATGCTCTCAATCGAGGAAGGCGAGCCAGAAATCATGGCGCTCGTGCGCGGGGTCATTGCGGAGGTGCACCGAAAGCTGGTGCAGGCGGCACCAATCTCCGCAGCAAGGATTTGGAGTCCAACGCGCTAAACTAAAGAGGATTTTCAGTGGTGAAATTGGTAGACACGCTGCTCTTAGGAAGCAGTGCTCAAGCATCTCGGTTCGGTCGAGCACGTGCTCGTCTATTGATACCGCGTCACAAAGATGCGCACCTGTTCAGGTACCACCCTGCTGGCAGAGACACCTCTTAGTGCTCGCAAGGGTGGTGCTCCTTCCAGCGATGGTGGCAGCTAGTGAAAGACACGTACTGTCTGTCCCTGTCAGGAGGACGATGGACACGACCTGTCGTAGCATAAGTGTGTCCAACATAGGCCGCTGCAGCCGCATCAGTGAAGTCCCGCGCACGCGCACGCGCTGGCAGGGGCGCGCGAGGACCCCCGCATGATTGGTGGAGGCGGAAACATCGTCGGAGAAGGAGGCGCAGTATGACGATGGTGACGACCTAACAAGGAACCACTGGCCTCATGGTCGTTTCTCAGTGTCTTCTTCCACCAGTTAGGCATGGCATCGACATCGTCGGTGGAGAGGAAACTAGTTGAGTTAGAAATGGCAACAACAAGGGCGTGGGGAGGCCAGACCACACGCGCCCTCGGCCTAAAAAGCCCCGCTCTACCCTCGGCCATTAATGCCGACGTGGTGGTTAGGAAGCCATCGCTTCAGCTCAGTAGTGCTGACCGCCTTAGCCTTTACCTGGCCTTGGCCATCAATGGTGCGCTTACCATGGCAACATGCGAAGCGCCCGGTCACTACCAGGTGGGCCCGCACGCGGACGCGAGGACATGAGGCAGGACACACGCGTTGTCTGCGTCGCATTCGGGGTGATTTCAGGAATGGATCGGCCCAGACATGCGTGGTCATTTGGGGTCAGACTGCTTACGCGGGTTTTCACCATACAGACGTCCTCGCGGACCAATTCGGACGCTAGTGGTCGAATGGGTCAGTGCATTGGACATGCCCTTACCTCGTACTCCATCCGTTTTAAAATATAAGATGCTTTAGCTTTTACGACACTCATGTATCTAGATGTCTGTTAGTCTGTAGGTTTCGAGTGAATCTACACACTATAAAAGGTCTAGATATATTCGTTTCACAAAAGCTAAAACATCTTATATTTTAAAACAGAGAGAGTAGTTATTAACTTGCCTAAAGGTGGAAGCGAGCCGTCGCGGCTCGTGAGCCAGGCACAAAACCAAACTTCAAGCACGGCCCGTACCACCTTCGTTCTCATGGCTACAGTTAGGGCATCTCCAGCAAGCAGGCGACCCATTTCGAACACGGGATGTGCCCATATCGGTACGTTTGGGTCGGCCCGCGGATACAAAAGTAAGCCATTTTTCCCTATGTCTGTTTGGGTTGGGGGTGCCCCTAACAGGCGCGACTCTTTTTTCCCGCGAATACAAACATAAAAAAGCAAAGTAAAATAAAACTTAGATATATTACATAATAGTCTTAATTTACATACTAAAAATAAAAATATAATTAAAATAAACGCTAGCTACGGCTTGGGCATCTGGCGGTCGGCACACTGGTGGTGGCAGAGGTAGCGGCGACACCTAATCATCGGCCTCGTTGGAGAGGTTGATGAACACCGGCGACGACCATGGCCCCGACAGATAGTATGCCGGTGGTGGTGGCGTCGTGGTGTTTGCTGGTGCGACAACTTCATGGGCGCGGGTGGGGCGCGTGGTGCCGATTCCCACAAGGCGTGCCCCATTCCTCCTCCTAAGGCAACGCCTGATGGAACTGGCCAGGCCATGCCTCCGACAGTGGTGGCGGTGGGGGAAGCGTGTTGCCATACTCCATACTCCACTAGGTGGGCATAGAGCTTGACGGTGTCCTACAACCCTACCCACTTCCACTTGGCACCCTCCTCCACATTTGATGCTTCCATGACGGTGGGGATGGCTTCGCCTTCGTCGTAGGCCGGTGGTAGGACCACGACGGGTGGCATGGGATCCTACCCCTCCTCGCCGTCCTTAACGTCTGCCAGCTCCTCCTCCCAGCCTTTGTCTTCATCATCAGTGGTGGAGAAGTCGATGTCGCGCTCGACTAGGAAGTCACCCATGTAGGACGAGCGGCGCCTCACCTCGTTCTCCCAGTCGAGGAAGGCGACCCAGAAATCGCGTCGCGCGTACGTGGGGTCGTTGCAGAGGTGCGGCGGCAGCTGGCGCCGGTGGCACCTGATCTCCTAGTCGAGTAGGTGCTCGTCCGTTGGTACTAGGGGCATATGGACACACACCTGGTTCATGTGTCACCCCGCTGGTAGAGCCGCATCATGGTGCTCGCAAGGGTGGCGCTCCTTCGAGCGGCGCGGGTACTCGGCAACATAGACGTAATGCCGGTCTCGGTCGCGAGGGGCAGAGGACGACGGAGACACACCACCACAGCAGCAACACGTCTAGTTTTTTACTATAATTAGTCAATTTACATTAATTTAGAGCTGACAATAAGAGATGACTCATTGTATAACTTATTTTTATTGTCCTATTTGTGTTAGAGGATTAAGAGAAGACCCGCCTCGCCCGATTCTGAAATTTGGAGGATTTTTTTTCCGAAACGGCGAGCCGAGCTTCGGGCTTGGAGCCTCGTGCTCTCTTCAACCGTACCGTATGTAAGCATACTGAAATGTACTAGAGGACCATTTTTTAATTTCCAGCTGCTGTTTATTTTCCTCGGGCAAACTGCTCCGTCCACTCCTCCAGTCCACTGCCATATGTGCTACTACTTCCCTCCTCCTCCTCCTCCTCCTCAACTACAGCAACACAGCTTTGCTCCTTCCCTTGGTCCTCTCTGGACTCAGGCGACTGGGCCGAGAAAGACAGAAACCAAAGGAGGAGAGAGAAACCAAATTGAGTGCAAGAGAGAGAGGGGGGTGACAGGGGAGGACGGGATAAAAGGGCAGCAAAAGGAGTGAGCACACAATACACAAACAGCAAGCGCCCCTCACCTCTACTCCTCTGCTCCCTTTCTCCCACCTCGAGACATTTCCTTCCTCCTCCAATGTCCTACTAGCTCCCTCCTGCAGGGTACCAGTACAAGTAGCATAGGCCTCCCTCGCGCTGTACTACCACTCTACCTAAGTTGCCAGGGAGCCAGGCGGTGGCTGCATTGCTTTGCCTCCCTCCCACGGGCTGCAAGATTCCTCCCGGTGCGAGTTTCCCGCGGCCGATTTGGGGCCTAATTCGGTCCAAGATTTGAGGCTCCCGGATCAACCCCCTGCCGTCTGCTCCTGGATTTGAGGATCCCCGCTGCAGAGATCGCGTGCTGCCCGGATCGGTAGGGAACACTGCGCCCCTGCAGAGGAGCTATGAGACGATGACGGAAGAGAGCACAAAGAAGAGCAAGGTAAGAGCTATAGCTGTTCATTCATCCGTCCATCCACCCTGATGCTTTCGGTTGAGCTGTATGTTGATCAGGTTGCTGTTTTTTTTCCCTCTGTCTCTCCCCCCATTTTCGTTCTTCCTTTTCCACGGGTGTAGCTTTCATGGTCCAAGTCCCTCGTGAGGAAGTGGTTCAACATCAGGAACAAGGCGAATGACTTCCATGCTGATCTCGACGCCACCAACAAAGGTAGTATGCTTAATGCATCATAGTTTCTGGATGTGTGCAAACATGATATTTTTTCTGCATTTATTTTGGGATTAATTAACACTGTTCCAGCCACAAATGGCATGTCTTATCCCCTTTTACCTTCCAAGAAGGTCCATTGCTTGTGAGTTTATCATACTGTGTTCGCAGCACTTATCACCTCCTTTGTCCTAGTCCTCTTATTCTAACCTCTCTGGTCTTGAATCAGAGAGCAACTACTAATTGACATGTCCCGATCACACACTTTTTTCCCCACATAGATATCTGCTACGTTTCAGACTTTCAGTTCCAGTTTCCAGATTTGATTTTGTGATGCAACCAGACCTTCAAAAGGTCCCAACTAACCAACAACCTTTTTCCACATCCTGCAAAGTAATTATTTGTTTTTGTTTCGTGTTGCTTCGAGTGATTCTTGTGCATGTAGGTTTCTCATCTTTATCCCCCCCTTTTTTTATGAAAGTTTTAGTTTCTGTTTCTATTGTAAGGATAGGAAGTTCACGAAAGAATCACAAGCAAGCAATCAGATTTCCCCCCTTTCACTTTGCATTTTCTTGCTGGCTTTTGTCCTGAACTTGCCGTGTGATCCAGGAAGGGATCATGGTGGTGGTGGAGCAAGGAGGGTCAGCTTCTCAGCGACCGAAGCAAGCACAAGCACACCCAAGAAAAGCAGAACTGGTACGTTGGAAAGACGTATCTGGATTGGACCACACAACCCCCCTCTCTCTCTCTCTCACCTCGGTTCTCACTCCTCCATGATGCAGCTTTCTCTTTCCACCACCACAACTCTCTTTGAATCTTTCTGCAGTAGCACCAGCATCTTTTGTTCTACCAAGTTATCTGATTGTGCTTGCCTGTTATGTCCCTTATGGGCCCCTGCAGACCGGCCGTCAAAATGGAGCGCTGATCGTGTCCGCCGAGGGAGGAATGATTTCGATATGGCGCGCATGACAGAGGTTCAAGATTACAGGTAGATAACACTGCTTCATCATGCATGTTTTTTCTGCTAGGGCCATCAGGTTAGTTGTGTATTATCAGTGTGGTAGATTGGATGCAATCTTGCATCTCTGTCCGACCATGGTTGTCTATATTGCTCTAAGGCAGATCCTGCAATTTGACTTTGCTACAACATGCATTCGCTGATTGATCATTATATCTGCTCTGTTTTGTCTGTAGAATCTTTGCTGCGACGTGGAACGTTGGTGGTAAGTCCCCACCAAGGGGGCTAAATCTGGATGAATGGCTCCATTCTTCTCCTCCTGCCGATATCTACGTGTTAGGGTATGTGTTGGACGGCCGTCCTATAAAGTTAAGTTGTTTTTTACAGTGCTGATTTTACCTGTTTCGGTTAATTTGATTCGTCAATATTTGCAGATTTCAGGAGATCGTTCCGTTGAATGCTGGAAATGTTCTTGGTACCGAAGATAACATTCCAGCAAAGAAGTGGGTATCACTTATCAGGAGGACACTGAACAAGAATCCTGGGACCAGTGGTTATGCTGGCTATCATACGCCTTCACCAGTCCTCGATCCGCTTGTAGAACTAGATGCTGATTTTGAGGGGTCTGCAAGAAGGCAGGATAACTTTTCATTATTCTATCGTCGATCATTCCACAACCTCAGCCGTAGTTTGAGAGTGGATGGGGACTGCATGCAACAACCAAGATTGGAACGCAGGTTTAGCATGTGTGACCCAGTCAACTTGGGAGGCAGACCCAGTGACTTTGATGGAAATTTGCGATGGACTGGGTCACCAGATTATGAGAACACCGACGAAGAACTGAGCACCGGCACACAATTTTCGCCTTTCCCTTATACCTACAACATGCCAGGACCTACAGATGGCAACGATGAGCATTCAAATAACTCCAGGTATTGTGAGTGCTGTCATAAGCATAGGCTATATTTTCTATTTTTTTCTAATATTGACATCGATAGTTGGTGCATTTTTGTGTCTTTAATTTCCTCTGAAACTAACTACTTACAAATATTGTTCGCCCTTCAGGTATTGTTTGGTTGCCAGCAAACAAATGGTTGGCATATTTCTCACTGTTTGGGTGCGCAATGAAATAAGGGAAGATGTGAGAAACTTGAAAGTTTCTTGTGTAGGTAGAGGACTGATGGGTTATCTTGGAAATAAGGTAACATCGAACCAAATAATACATACATCCCTTCTCTGTGGACATTTAGTCATCGTTCATATGTTGTAAATTTTCTTGTAGTAAGGTCTTTCCCTTTCATCGCAGGGTTCCATATCAATAAGCATGTCTTTGCACCAGACCAGTTTCTGCTTCATCTGTTGTCATTTGACCTCAGGGGAAAAGGAAGGGGATGAAGTTCGCAGGAACTCTGATGTTCTCGAAATTTTGAGAAAGACTAGGTTTCCACGGGTTCGTGGTGCTTGTGATTCTAAGTCACCTGAAACAATTCTTGACCATGAGTAAGTCTTTTTCTTTTTCCAGAACACTAATGAAGAAGCTGCAATAAACTTGTCTGACAATGGTTTGCCCTCTAATGTTGATTGCAGCCGTATCATATGGCTTGGGGACTTGAACTATCGGATTGCCTTGTCCTATTGTTCAGCAAGAGCTCTTGTTGAAATGCATAACTGGAAGCAATTGCTAGAAAAGGACCAGGTAATATTTCATTTCTATTGTCAGGGTTCAAGATACGATGGAACTGATGAGAATTTTTTTCTGACAAGAATGACATTTTTATGTGGAAATTATGAAAACTGAAATAAACCTTGAGTTTACTCCCTAATGGATCAGCTTAGAATGCAACGAAGATATGGGCGAGTCTTCCAGGGTTGGAAGGAGGGAAGGATTTATTTTCCTCCCACATACAAGTATTCGTTCAATTCTGATCGGTATGCTGGAGAGGGCATGCATTCCAAAGAAAAGAGGAGAACACCTGCATGGTATGTTTCATTAGCGTACAATGTACAGAGAGCTGCTTTATTTTACAGTAGATCACTGCTTGCTGAGGATCTCACCGCTTTCTGTTTTGCTTATCAATTGAAAGGTGTGATCGCATTCTCTGGTACGGTAACGGCCTCAGTCAGCTATCTTATGTTCGTGGAGAGTCTCGCTTCTCCGACCACAGACCAGTCTACAGTATTTTCATGGCTGAGGTTGAAATTGCCCGCCAGAGGAAGAGAAACATGGGCTATTTCAGTTCTAGAATTGAGGTGGAAGAGCTGTTACCACATTCACGTAGCTACAGAGACATAAACTTTTACTGATTTGATTTATCAAGTTATCAGCTTGATATAAGGTATGCTAACTCTTTAACGTTGATGCAATTCGAAGAACAATGAAACGTCTATAGATGTTTGCACTGCTTTAACTTGATTACTTGTATTCTACCTTTATGGTGCAGGCTAGGAGGTCACCGAAAGTACTATATTTGTGTGGTTCAAGATTCAGTTCGTTAGATAATCAGATGTGAGTTTGACCAAGTATTTTAGCTTTTGGATCTTTGTTTGCAGACATGCGACATGCTTAGAGTCTAAGATATGACTACCGGTAATGATGATATGGTCCGAAAACTAATCACCTGTTTGTTTGGCATCCCTCTTGACAGATACTCAAGCAAGAGTGTGCAAATGCTAACTTACAGGTGCATTTCTCAGCCATCTCGATATACTTGAAAACTATTGGGAACACTGAGTTTATTGACATTGTTATGGTATTGTTTCAGGACACCGGGCGATTTTGCGGGTAGCCATTGTGTCAAATGGAGAAGTACCAGCCCATGTCACTAACTATACATTTGAGAGCCGTCTTAGCCTTTTTAGTTTCTTTGAACAAGACATTTCTCCCAGCTTTTTCTTTATTTATGTTTTGTTTAGATTGTCCATAAAACACCATATATTATTTTATTTTCCCCTTTGGCTTTGTAAGCTTTGTTGTAAACAAACTAGTGTGTCCCATGCAAGTTGTGGAAGACTTATTGCAAAACATGATGCCTGTTCTTAGCTTTAGGACAAGGTGATCCTAGGCTGAGGGAGGAATGATGGGTGTTAGAAGCTTGCATTGTTACAATCATGTGTATACCTTCTCTTCCCTTTTGTGCTTGAGGAGCTATGTGTGGCATGCATTCGTTACACTCATTGCTGGTGACAAAACGATTGGCAGTTTGACAGCCTCCATTATTCTCTCAGATGGCCAGGTTCAAACTATAGTGTCACATGGTGCGATCACTCCTCCCCAGGTGGCCAGGTTCATGCACCACATTTCTGTTCTAGGCGCATTTCTTCAACATAAAAGAAGGAAGAAATTCATATTGGGATGAATCTTCTTTTCTCCCACATTGCTTTTGTGTGATGTATAGCAGCAGTAGATGTACACACTGACAGTTACATCAAGTCATCAGCCGAAGGGGGAGCATGCATGATGGCAGTTGATCCAAACAGTGGATCAGATCGAGAGCTTTGACCCTTTGCTTCAGAGTTCTGGCACTTCACTCTACCCTAGAAGAAGAAATACATACTAGTAGTAGTAGTATAATATAAATTCACTGGCTTTACTGTGTGCTCTCCATGTGACGCAAAGTAAACTACTAGTAGACTTAATATTTGGTCAACCCAGAACTGTGCCCCCTTCATATTTATTCTCCTCCTTTCTGGTATATACATGCAGTGTGACAACCTGAATACTACTGTTAAATTTGCAATTACGTAGAGATTCCAGAATCTTGCATACAGTTACCAAGAGAAGAGCAGGGGAGGTAAAGCAGAAAAAAGGAAAAGAAATGCTGTTCCAAGTTTCCAACCGCGCAAGTAAAAAGATAAAGGTAAAGGAGGTGAAAGAGAAGAGGCAGGAACGGTCACATCCAGTAAAATGGATCCAATTATCCAAGTACAAGCAAGGCATCTGCAAGGAGCACTTGCACAATGTTCCGTCTGCTTCTACTTCTATGATTAGTGCGTATGGGGCACTGTCTCGTTGTGTTTGGCCTTTATTGTCTGAATAGATGTGTTTTCCTTCTTTCAAAGTACTTGTAACAATTGATTTTGAAAAAAACAAATATATGTGCTAGCTTGTCTTTCAGCGTGTATATTTTTTTAGAGCAACCGGTGAGAGCACTGCCTATTCTATTAAAAAAGTCTTAGTATAGAAAAACATGTTTAGATTGAAGTGAAAACATGCCAAAACCACTAGAAAAAAAACACAAAAAAAAAAACTAGTCTGACTCAATTGGGATAGCCGAACGCAGCAAAAGCGCTAGCCCACAAAGAGATGCCGTCACGAGTGATGGAAGCCACCTTGATATAGGTGAGGCGTCTTGATAGGTGTTCAACGAATGGCACCGACCTGTACTTCTTGGCCGTTGCGGTTACTCTGATCTGATCACTCTCCAGGCCCAAGGTTGCATAGCGGGCTGGTGATTAGTTAACCTAGAAGGTCAGTCGTAGATCAAAGATTGCAGGAGAAACTGGCCGTCAACAAAGCTGAGGACGATGGACAACAAATTATAACAGGGTGCTGTACAGAATGTTAGCGACAATGGTGATCATCTGCTAGAGAAGTTCCTTGGTCTTCGGCGACAGATCAGAGTCAGAGAGAGGAACGATGGTTTGTGAAAAATAAAACGAGACTGCGGTGAGGGTGGATCGAACACCCGACCTTCAGATCTTCAGTCTGACGCTCTCCCAACTGAGCTATCCCCGCTCAATATATTCTCTTCGTGCAAAGGTTATATATACTATTTTAAGATGTTTCAGTTTTCCGCCTGCGTGACGCCGTGGGCACGTGCCGCCGTCGGTCCCTGCTTGTAGCGGCACGGCTCGTCCTACGAGGTTGATGCATGCATACGCACGGACCTCCATGTCGTAGCTAAAGCAGCCCTGCCAGCAGCGTCCAGAGGGAAACGGCCAGTTGGCCCCTGGTCCTCCGCTTCCATGCAGCTCGTACAATAGCTCGGCTCGCCCATACCGATGCGATGCGATGCCCCTCTGCTCCTCCTTGTCAGGCGTGTCAACTCTCCTGCAGACTTGGCTCTCTGCTGCGTGCATGCATGCCCGGTCGTGTCGGAATTAAAGCTCGATGGATGGATGGACGGATAGATGGATTCGCGATTTCTAGAGGGCGAGACCAGTGATAGGAGGGAGTACGCTCGGACACCATGCTTGCATGGCTCGGTTCCGGACTTTCGGACGCGACACACCACTCGCCGTTTCGGCGATCAGTTTTCCTACTTCACCCGATCCAATCTAAGGGGCTGAGTTATGTTTTAGTGTTAGATACACTCAAATCTGCAGAAATCTAAATTTACTACTCTCTCCGTTTGGAAATAACTATCGCGACGGCAATTATGCAAAAAAATCCACGTTATTTCTGCCTCACGCTCCTCCGGCCACGACCCAGTCCCGTCCTCGACCCCGTCTCGTCCTCCCCCGTCCCCGACCCCATCCTCCCCGCCCCCGACCGCTTCTCCTCCAATCCGCCCCGCCCCCCGACCGCTTCTCCAATCCGCCCCGCCCCCCACTGCTTATCCTCGTCGCCGCCGTCCATGCCCCCTTTATCTCGTCGCCGCCATCCCTGCCCTGCTGCGCCAATCTGCCATCCCCATCCCGTACCAAGTGCTAGCTCAGAGAACCGCCGTCCTCGTCCCATGATCCCCTCGAAAAAGGTCGATTTTTTCGACGGGAGGACAAATTCCGGTCGGATCCAGTGGCCGCAAAGATGGATCCGGTGACACGGCTTCCCCTCTTGAATTCCCCGTCGAACTTCTTGCCCGCGTTTCCAGGGGCAGCAGCTGTATGCGGGCGAGGATGTGGTGGCCACCAAGACACGACCGGCGGAGGGACGTCGCCCTCTACGCGTAGCTCCAGGTCGCCATCCTCATTCTTCATCGCCGCCAGCGGTGCACTGGAGAGGAGATGACGGCCACCGATGCTCCAGGTCATCTTACCATATGCACCTTGCACCTTCCTCTGATGCAATGTTTACCTTTAACTCATGATGATGTGCTTACAGCTATTGACAGAGGAGACAAGGATGTTGTCTCCTTTGATTCAAATCCTGCTAATTATTGGGTATGCTATTGACGAGGATTCAAGTCTTATTATTGATTACATACATCAGAATCTGAGAAAGTTAGTTCCACTGAGTAAAGATGATGTTGCGCTAATAGTCGGAAGGCCGAAGAAACTCCATAGATGTGCAATAGCAGTGATGTGGACTCTGCTTGGTAAGAGTTCTGCTTTGCTACTCCCCGAGAACCATATTGGTCACATACTAGCAGTACCTTCTACACTTTGCTTGAAGTAATTGAGCATGTTCACCAAAAACTGTTCTGAATGGTGTCTTCTTAAACTATCAAATCAGTGTTGACAATTGTTGTTTAAACTACTCATTAGATTTTTTGTGCTTGCTTGTCAATTTGGTAATTGGAGAACCCATTATGACACTCCAGGAGTATTTGAGTATAAAAACAAATTATAAATTTATTTAGATGTTTGTCATTTAATGTGGTATTGATCTTTTGAAACTTGAAGAGGGTTCGACAAGTTTTGTGAACAACTAGTACTCCACCATGAGAAAATGCTAGCATTGGTAGATCTTACTCCACTACCTTGAGTATTTTCTGTAGAATTTGGATGGATATAATCATGTCACATGCACACACATAAGAAGGTCTACCGATTGGTTTGATCCTTGTAGGAATCCCTTCCTAAATTGTTCTTGCTCTTGTACTGCTAGTACTACTTGTACTGCTAGTGTAAAATTGTTCTTGCTCCTGTACTAATTCACCTAGTTCTTGCTGGAGTAGTATTATTCATGTATCCCTGCTACTGTTGGAGTATTGCTTCTCCTATAAGGGCTTGGGTTTGTGCAACTAGCTGAGCGTCACAAGATAGACAATTAGGCAGTGGTCCTTCTCTTTGCAATCCTTCTTTATTCATGAGGGTGTGTTTGTAGCCATTGCCTCCTTGTTTCATAGTCTGTATCATAACGTCCTAGAGTGTCAAGAAGCTTCGAGCCAGCTTGTTGACATCGTAGTTCTCGTATTCTTGCTCCATAGCTACAATCAGCTCCTTGATGTTTTGAGGTGCTCTGTCATGGGTGAGGGTCTAAATAGACCTAAAGAAGCACAAGTCTAAGACGTTCATATCTGGGCTATTCAGAGGTTGCTGGATCAGCTGAATGTCCAGGTCAGTCTGTTCTATAGCATGTTGAAAAGCCTCGTCATCAGCCAGAACATGGGGTTTAGCATTATCCTGTTGAATAAAAATGGTTCTTCCTTGATCTTCATCGGGCCACACTTCCTGGATAGCAGGAATCACTTTCTCGCATAAATACTCTCTCATGACATCTCAGGTAACAGTCATTGATTTCAGTTCGAGAGTCCCCCTTTCTGTCAACACCCGGATTTTTAATCCCAGATGCCCGTTATGCCATACCTCGCAATCCCAGGATTACCATTTTTGCGAGACATAACGGATTGGATATCACAGTACATCATCCATTACAAACCATACATAAGGTCTTACACAAATAAGGATCTCATGATCCAGTCTTAATACAACAAGCAGCGGAAATAAAAGATAAGTGTAGCGGTGGGGTCCATCTTCAGGGGCACAGGCAATGCTGACAAAGGCAGATAGACCTAGTTATCATAGCCGTCCTGTTGGCCATCATCTTGATAGTCTCCTTCATAGTCTGGCCATGATAATAGCCAGGGACAAAAGCCATGAGTACTCTTTAAGTACTCGCAAACTACCACTAACAAGTATTATGAATCTAAGTTAAAGTGCTAAATCTATGCTTAACTATGAAGTTCAGTTTGAAACCTAAGCTGAGTTCTGAAGCAAAGAAAGATAAAGTAAAACTCTAGAATCACTTAAGTTGGGAAGATATTGTCATAAACACAACCCTGTTGTGGTCAAGTCAAGATTCATCATTCTTTTCAAAGTATTTAGAAAACATCTGACAACGAAACAGTATGGCCATTCCAACTGTCCATAACCGCGGACGCGGCTATTCGAATAGTTTGACACTCTACAGAGGTGGTACACTTTCACCACAAGATTCGATACATCTGTCAGGGATAACCCTGAATCATCATACTTAGTATGCAGATAATCAAACATAACCTTCCCTTTACACACCCTAGTATAAGCACCTCTCCTATGAGCATGGCCTCCCAACCATGACCATCAGTCATCTTGGACACTGCATAGGTGGACATCAAGAGGGCTAGCCTCAGCTCAGACCTCGCCCGTGAGGGAACTAATACTAACGCATATAAATTTCCAGCTAAGCCTTACCCAATTCAGGTAATGTGGTTGTACGGAAAATTTGGAATGGTATCGCATCCGAATCCAACCATCAGTTTTATAAAAGGGTTAAGGCTCATGCCTCAACATTTTCATCATCATCAACCAATTGTGTTTCTCAACACATGTCAAAACATCTCAATAGAATGACTCATCATTCTAAGGTTTTCATAATTCATTTTCACCAAGTATTCCCATCTAAAGTGACTCAAGTTTTTGGATCTACTCTAGACTACTAAGTTAAGAGTGTTCACTAAGGTGGTAAAGATGGGTTCAGTCTCATGCCATAGAATGACATTTAAAGGGTTCTAAATAGGTCAAGTTTTATACTTTTTATGCTACCTTCTAAACAAGTAAAGAACTTTGTATAACTAAGAGGGATAAAACTTGTAACTAAGACTTGGAGTACCAATAGTCAAAGGGGTGTGATCAAGGCATGCCTAAGGCATCTTAGCTAAACCATCTAGTTGATCCTAGCCTGTTAAACACTAAACTTGCAAGTGTTAACTTGCATTGCTAATGGTGTCTTGCACTTAAATAGTGCTAGCTTGCTAATAGTAGCTTGCCTTGGTTGGTGCAGTGGTTGAAGTTTTCTTCTTCTTCCTCTTCTTGGTAGAACTCCTCGTCCTCAAAAGCTTGGTCGGTACTATCGTCTATAAATACATAGGGAGTGCACAATCACCAAACAATACTTAACTAAGCTAAGTAGCATTCTAAGACACACATTTGATGATATATTATCATCACAAGCACCACAAGTTTAATTCCATAGTTTCATTCTTTTTATTTTAGAAAAGTAATTTCTACTCATTGAAAAATTTACTAAGATTTAATATTCACCACCTAAATATGGGATCATGTGGACACATGTCCTCACCACATATTCTAACATGTAGGAATGAGATTTAAAGGTTGGATCAACATTACTTTGGTTTAAGTTCATTATTTGGTGATTTAAAGTGACTATAAATGCCTATATAGCATTATTTTGGTACTAGTTCAAAGTCACTGCATTTAAACCTTGATATTATTACATGGTTAGATAGATATGATGAAATGTGATTTTTGAGAGTTGGAATCAACTCAAAAGCTAACTTGGTTGATTTTATAAAAATGTTGCAAGTTGCAAATGCTTCTATCTTCTTATTTTTACTAGGAGAGATCTATAACTCTAATTGAATTAAATCCAATGGGTTTGGATAGATCATCTTAATACCTTTCAGGCAAAATTAGTTTCATGCTATTTGGATTTGTAGAACTCCCAGAATTGAATTTAAAAATAGTGGACAGAAACTAGATTTAACTAAAAAGAAAAATCCAGATTTGAATGTGTCGGCTAGCGCGGGAAAGGAAATGGGCCGGCCCAGTGGCGCTCGTGGCGCGGGGCTCAGCTGACAGGGGGTCCCGCTTGTCAGCGTCACTTAACACGCGAAACAGTACGCACGCTATGGGCCATAGGATTAGAAGACAAATCTACGGCTGAGGGTCGTCGTCGACAACGAACATGTCACCGGCGAGCTCGAACCCTAGCGGCTCGGTGGGGATCTGCTGGGGGCGTACCAGAGCTCTAGCGGGGTCGGTGAGGCGGGCAAACGAAGTGGAAGACGACGGCGAGGCGAGGCGCGGTTGCGGCGGAGCTTGGGGTGGTCGCAATCAGCGGCGCCCTTCTCCTCCTACCGCGGCTGCTCCGGCTCCAATTCCGGCGAGGCAGAGCTCGCCTTGCTCCGGCTAGAGGTGGGTGAGGTTCAGAGAGGTGAGGGGAGTGGAATGGTGTGGAGAGGAGAGGCCTCCTTTTATAGGCCCGATGGTGAGACCGAGCGGGATGGGCAGGCGACGGTGGTGGCATGGCTACGACGGGGTAGAGGCATGGCTGAGGGTGGCGATCGACGTGCTATCCCCTGGCGGTGCTCTAGGCATTAAATGCAGCCGTAGGGGCGGTGGCACGCAGTCTGGGCGAGGTGGCGCTCTGCGCGGCCGAGGCGGCGGTGTCCACGGCGAGCGGTGGCTGTGAGGCGTTGGGCGGCCAGCGGGGGTGTCTGGGGTGTTCTCCAGGTCGAGGCGGAGCGGTGGGCACAGGCTGGTGCCAAGGGGCGGTCTGGTCGAGCGGGGACCGAGCGCGCTCTGGGGGCGGCACTGGCATGGTGCGGTGGCACTGGGCGCGGTTTGTACTCGGTGGTCCACTGCACTCCTGGGCTCGGGCAAGGGACATGGGGTGGCGGTGAGCTCCTGGCTAGCTCCTAGACATGGCGAGAGAAGAGGGAATGGTCTGCTGCAGCGGGGCAAGGGTTGGCCAGCGAGGCATGGGGACTAGGGACAAGGGAGAGGGGTGTTAGGGGTTTGGTTAGATCAAGAGGGGACAGAGGAGATAAATGAAGATCATTTGGGGGCAAAACCCTGTAGTAAACAGTGAGCTAGGATTAGAGTAGAGATTATGCATGCCAAGTGTTTGATTAAATGGCCGCAAGAAAGAAAGTTTTGAATTTTGGTTTCAAATTTTTTGAGTGATCTCTACTAGTGCTAGGCAGTCTCTGGTTGCAAGGGTTTTGAAAGTGGAGCTCAAATAGATGGGTTTTGAAATAGGGGTGATCTATGCATATGCATTAGATTCAATTTTAAACTGTCATTTAAAATAGTTAACAGAAGGTTTTTAGCAGATCCAAAGGTGGGCCTTGGTACCTCATTATGTGTAATAGCAAGGGGTGCAAAGATCAAGAATTGTTTATGTTAAGTTTGGAGTACTAGGAATAGCCAAAGTAGGCATGAGAGTTAAATTTGCCAAAATGACCATTCCTCCTTTTTAATTCTTTTTGATTTGATTTTCTTTAGGAAAAGTTTGGGAATGATGTTTAATTCACCTAAGAAACATTTTACAAGCATTGGATCACTCAATCATGGCAATTCAAACAACTCCTATTTTAAATGCACACATATATGAATGCTTTCATATTAAATTTGAAAAAGTTTTTGTTAACCCCAATTTTGATTGATTTGATCTTGATAAGCTTGGATTGAAGTTTTGGGATGTTACAAACCTTCCCCCCTTAAACAAAATCTCGTCCCGAAATTTACAAAGAAACTAGAAACTAAAGAGATCTGGGAACTCTGTCCTAATGTAATCTTCTCGCTCCCAAGTAGCTTCCTCCTCGGTATGGTTGCTCCACTGAATCTTGAGAAACTTGATACTCCTGGTCCTGGTGGTTCTGTAGGCTGCTTCTAAGATACGGATGGGTACTTCTCGATAGGTCAGGTCCTTGTTGATTTCCACAGCTCTGTGATCGATGTTCTTGAAAACTTCTGTCTTTTCGGGCACTTCCAGACATTTGCGAAGTAACGAGATATGGAACACATTGTGGATGGCTGACATCTCTTCATGCAGTTCTAGCTGATACGAGACTTCTCCTCGGCGGTTCAGAATCTTGAAAGGTCCAATATATCTGGGGGTAACTTTCCCTTCAGACTAAAGCATTGAGTTCCTTTCAAGGGTGAAACCTTGAGATATACAAAATCTCCGACATTGAAAGTCAGGTCTCTCCTTCTCTTGTCAGCATAACTCTTTTGTTTGGACTGGGCGGTCTTGAGGTGCTCACGGACTTTGTGAACTTTCTCTTCCGCTTCGCGGAGAATATCGGGTCCGAAGATCTAACTCTCTCCTACTTGCGACCAATTCAAAAGGGTACGACATTTTCTTCCGTATAGGAATTCAAATGGTGCCATCTGCAAACTAGCTTGATAACTGTTGTTATATGAGAATTCTGCAAAAGGCAGGCAGTCTTCCCATTTTGATCCATATTCCAACACACAAGCTCTAAGCATATCCTCTAGGATCTGGTTGACTCTTTCAGTCTGTCCATCAGTTTGCGGTGATATGCGGTGCTGAAGTTCAACTTGGTTCCTAATCCTTCCTGAACTTTCTGCCAAAATCTCGAGGTAAACTGAGTTCCTCGATCTGATACTATGGTTTTCGGGGTTCCATGCAGACTAACAATCCTAGCAATGTATAGCTCTGCTAACTTTGCACTCTGGTAAGTGGTCTTGACAGGTATAAAGTGGGCTACCTTGTACAGTCTATCAACTATGACCCAGATTGAGTCATTTCCCCTACTAGAAGTAGGTAAACCGGTGATAAAGTCCATTCGACGGAATCCCATTTCCATTCTAGAATCTGCAAGGGTTGCAACAATCCTGCAGGTCTCTGATGTTCTGCTTTGACTCTTTGACAGATGTCACATTTGGCAATGTAGCTTCCGATCTCTCTCTTCATCTTGTGCCACCAAAATTGCTCTTTCAAATCCTGATACATCTTTGTTCCTCCGGGGTGGATAGAATAAAGAGTATCATGAGCTTCCTTCATGATAACTTCCTTCAGCTCTGAATCTGCTGGAACACAGATACGTCCTTGGTACCACAGTACTCCTTCTTCATATTCAGTAAATCCAGGTACCTTTCCTGTATCGATACGACGTTTGATTCCGTCGATACTCTCATTTCCCTTCTGGGCTTCCTTGATTTGGCTAATCAATGTGGGTTGAAGTTCAATGCTAGCTAGAAATCCTTTGCTAACTAATTCAGTCCTGAACTGCTCCAACTCTTCATACAAACTGGGTTGCTTCTCCTTGATCATGGTGTTAAGCCTACACGGCAGTCTGCTAAGAGCATCCGCTACCACATTGGCTTTGCCGGGGTGATAGTGAATGTCAAGGTCATAATCCTTGATTAACTCTATGAAGGGTAACGGGTAGGCTACACTAGCGTAAAATCAAAAATTTCTACCGCGTCAACCAGGAATACTATTGTCATAGATCACGGGATTACCGCTAGACGCGCAGGTGCGGAACTCGATGAAGCACGTTGCGGCAGTGTAGATGTTCTACGTCTCCTCCTCGTCCTCGTCCCACGAGCAGCTCCCCTTTGCGCGGCTCGTCCAAGTGCTACAGATGCAGCACCTCCGAGGTATCCACACGTCCGGAGTGGAAGTCGTCACACGCCAGACTGCTAGGTCTGCGCGTGCAACACAGGCGGAAGAGGAGTGGCGGCTGGGTGGAATGCTCTCACCTTTTCAGCTCGCCTTACTCCCTCTTATATAGGCATCCCTGGTGGGCTTCTACATTAGCAGCCCATTAGCAGCCTAAGCCTGGTCTAATTCGGATCCAATCCTCATTAGGCTTCCAGCCCCTAAAGTGTGTGACCCTATAGGTTCATACACGTATAGACATGACGCGAGTACACTTACTCCGTCAATAGTTGGTAGCGGCCTCTAGCAAGACGTGCCAACTCCTAAACGCATATAAAGATCATTCGGACGAACCATCACAAGGTTGAGTACATGTCTTTCCCTTTGCCTCACGATATTTGGTCTAGCTCTAAGCTGACCTCTCTTTCTCGATACTGTGATTCAGAATCCCTTTACTAGGTTAACTCTTAACCATATGTAGCACGGCCATGCATTTCTGGATCCGATCACTCGAGGGGCCCAGAGATATCTCTCTCAAGTAGAGAGGGGCAAATCCCATCTTGATTGACCGATGCCTTGCAGCATGTATCAGGACAAACCCGAAAGCTACCTTTATAACTACCCAGTTACGGAGTAGTGTTTGATAGCCCCAAAGTAGGTCGATCCACATCTCAAGTACATGCGACAATCTCAGGTCTAAGGACAAAACGTACACGATGTGTAGAGAGAGCTGCAAGTATTATTGCTAGTCTCATGTTGGGTCAGTCCAACCCCATGTTCATAACATGTGTCCACATCATTGGTTTGACATCTCCATGTCAATGACTTGCGAAACATAGTCATTAACCAATCGATGTGCTAGTCTAATATTCACGTGTGTCCTCGCATGAACTCCGACTAGGGACAATTATTAGATAACCATACAAGTAAAGAGTTTCACAAACAATTCACATAATTGCCAATCAATACAAGTTGCCTGGTATATGGATATTCAAGGAACATTATAATAACTCATGGATACACATGAAATACAATCATCTCTATGATTGCCTCTAGGGCATATTTCCTTCACTCTATCCATCTCCTTTGCCTCAGATTCAGCTCCTTCTGAGTGAAGATATACTTCAAGCTCTTATGATCTGAGTAAATCTCACAGCGATTACCCATCAAATAATGATGCCATGTCTTTAGTGCTAGAACTACAGCTGCTAGCTCAAGATCATGGGTCGGATAGTTCTGCTCATGCTGCTTCAGTTGTCGAGACAAATACGCGATGACTTTGCCTTCTTGCATCAATACACATCCTAGACCAATCTTGGATGCGTCACAATATACATCAAATGGGCTTCTTGATGTCTGGCATGACCAAAATTGGGGCTGATATCGATCTCTTCTTCAGCTCCTGAAAACTGGCTTCGCATTTGTCTGTCCATTCAAACTTCTTGTCCTTCTTCAACAATTGGGTCATTGGTCGGGCTATGCTCGAGAATCCTTCTACGAACTTGCGGTAATACCCCGCTAATCCGAGAAATGCATGGACTTGGGTTTGAGTGGTTGGGGCTTCCCATTCTTCGACATCTTTGATCTTGGCGGGATCAACAGAGACTCCTCTGGCAGACACAATATGTCCTAGGAATCCTACTTCCTTCAGCCAATACTCACATTTGCTGAACTTGGCATATAACTGATGCTCTCTCAGGGTTTCTAGGATAACTCTCAGATGTTGCTCATGCTCTTCTTCGGACTTGGAGTAGATAAGGATGTCGTCGATAAACACAGCCACAAACTTATCTAGGAAATTCATAAAGATCTTATTCATGAGATTCATGAAATAAGTAGGGGCATTGGTTAATCCAAAAGACATAACCGTATACTCGTATAAACCATAGCGAGTAGTAAAGGCGGTCTTCGGAATATCCGTTGCACGAATCTTAAGTTGGTGATAACCAGTCCTAAGATCAATCTTTGAGAATACCTGGGCTCCAGTCAACTGATCAAATAGATCCTCTATCTTTGGCAAGGAGTACTTGTTCTTGATGGTGACATCATTTAACTTTTTGTAATCTGTGCACAGACGGTTGCCTCCATCTTTCTTGTCGACAAACAACACTGGTGATCTCCATGGCGATGCACTTGGTTGAATCAAACCTTTGGCTAGCATAGCATCCAACTGCTTCTTCAGTTCCACTAACTCTGAGGGGTTCATGCTATAGGGTCTCTGGGCTATAGGTCCGGTTCTGGGGATTAGTTCGATAATGAATTCAATATCCCTATCCGGGGGCATACCTGGAAATTCATCTGGGAATACGTCGGGGTATTCACAGACTACTCTGACTTGGTCAATGGTGGGCAAGGCTACACTCTGGTTGCACTTGAATTGACGGGGTGAGGTTTCCGAGATATGCTCTACTGTGACTCCAGAACTACTGGTCATGGTGATGGCTTTCTTAGCACAGTCTATCAGTCCTTTATGCCTTGACATCCAGTACATTCCTAGTACTACTTCCAATCCTTTGGTTCCAAGTACAATTAGGTTGGCATAAAAATCTATCCCATGTATTCTGATAGGTACAACTTTGCAAATTTTTCTAGCTTTGGTTGTTGAACCAGGGATTTGAACTATCATGACATGCTTCAGGTTGGTTGGACGAATCTTACTAGTGCATGCAAATTCTTTGGTGACAAATGAATGCGATGCTCCCGAATCAAACAATACTCTTGCTAAAACTGAGTTGACAGAAAACATACCCAACACTACATCTGGCGCTTCCTGGGCTTCTTCTGCATTCATGTGGAAGAGACGACCATTGCGGTTGTGAGGGTTCCCTGGGGCAAATCTCCTTCCTGGTTGAACACGACGCTGCTGCTGAGCTGGGGCATTCACATTGGTATTGGCTACAGTGTTCTTGGGACACACATTGGAGTAGTGACCCTTCACTCCACACTCGAAACAAGTGATCTGGGACTTGTCCTTAACTACAATAGGCACAGTGTTGCTGCCGGTTCTGGGTGCAGTGTTGTTGTTGTTGTGGTTCTTGGGAGGGGCACGGTTGAAATTGTTGGCATTACCGGAGTTGTGATTGTTTCCTCCGGGCTTTACATTGCCTCCGCTACGGTTGGGGTAGCTTGGGCGAGCATTTGGGGGTCGGTTGTTTCTTGGTGCATGTCCTGGTGAAGGGTTAGGACGGTACTTCTGGTGACTGTTGGATCCAGACTGCTGCATCATACGATGCTTGCGGTTGTCGTTTGCCTAGTTAATCTTCCCTTCCATCTGAATGGCAGAGTCGACTAGCTCTTCGAGATCCTGGAAGCGGATGTTGACGATGACAGTCTGCATCTCATCATGCAGTCCGTTCAAGAATCTCTCCTTCTTCTTGGACTCCGTGTTGATCTCATCAGGTGCATATCTGGCAAGTGACAGGAATCTGTCACGGTACTCCACCACAGTCATTCTTCCTTGCTTCAATTCACGGAACTCGTCTCTCATTCTGTTGACTAGACGTTGCGGCACATGGGTGCGGCTGAACTTAACTTTGAATGCTTCCCATGTCATCACTTGACCATGGTTCATATTGCGGATGCTATTCCACCAAGCTCTTGCATCTCCTACCAGATAGTGGGTGGCGAAGAGAACTTTCTCATTTTCATCAACTCTGGTAACTTCTAAGTTGTTTTCCATGGTCTGTAACCAGTCATCAGCATCTAATGGGTTCTCAGATTGGTCGAAGATTGGGGGATTAGTGTTCTGAAACTTTTTGAGTTTGGATCCCTGGTGATCCTGATTTCCATGTCCTTGGTTGTTGAGAGCCATCTGGGCGATCTGTTGAAGTGTTGCTAAGTTGGCTTGGCATTCTGCCCTGCTTGCTTCATGGTCAGCTATGAGATTCTGCAAGATCTGCAGCATTGGATCTTGCGACGAGCTGCTCCCTCCTTGGTTTCCACGAGTCATCTGAAGATTGAGATATAGGGGTAAGAGGGAAATTCTAAGGTTCGGGGTTTTGGGTTTTCAAAGCTAAAACTTTGAGTTAGACTCAGGTTTTTCTACTAACTTCATTTTCATTCATGCAAGCAAGTACACGGTACAACACACACCACAACAATCAAAGGGAAAACATATGGTTTGAAGAACCATTCTGCAAGCTAAGATACAGTGAGATCGATACATCTCATGCTACGACAGTGCTCTAGTGCATCTACTCATCGTCGATGAAGTCCGAGTCCTCATCGTCAGTGTAGAAGTCCACAGCATCCTCCGCCAGAAAATCATCATCGTTGCTGAGGTAAGAGTCCATGTTTCCCTGGATGTCTTCACCTTCACCTTCTTCTTCCTCTGCCGCAAGCTGAGCTTCCTGCTCCTTGACGGTCTTCTCGAGGTCGGCCACCTTCTTTCAAAGACGAGCGATGGTGCTATCCTTCTTGGCACGCTGGCGGCGAAGATACTGACGGTCTTGGACAAGCAGTGCGAAAGTCTAGGCCTTCTGGTCGGCAATGGCACGGTTATGGTTGGCTAACTCTCTGGCATTGTCCAGTTCCTGATGTGTGTCATGCAGCAAGAAGTCAAGGTTCTCCACTTGACGTCTCAACTCGGGGTGGCCTGGCATCTCCATTGGCATTCCCATGAAATCACGTCTTGCGTAGTGGGCAAAACGGGTTCCTTGGGCCTTGTTGACGCTGAGGGCACATAGACGTGCGAGAGCTTCATGCATTGCCCTAGCTAATCCATCTAGCCAGTTGTTCTCTCTTATGGAGAACTGAATTCTCCCATAAGTTGGTGCTTCAATGCTTCCTCTAAGATCTGCGGTGACTAGCCACTATAAGTCTCCTCCTAGGGGTCCTGGAAGTTGAGCTCCAAGTAACTCCGGGTGCGGGCGTCCTAGTAACTCTGACAGTGAATCCAGATCCCTCTCGAAGATCAGCTGACCTCCGTTTCCCAACTGGTAAAACTTGCTGAACTGAGTCTCCATCTACAAGAATTAAGGATGAGGAAGTTAGTGAAGTGATCAGTGTGTCAAATTTTAAGTAGTAGTGGAAGAATTTTGAGGAACATGAATTTTTTGAGAAAGAATCCACAAGGGTAAGAGAGGAGATAGTTTTTCATAAATACTCACTTTGGTTTTAAAACTAAGTTTTTGTTTGACGTCCATTCTAACTAGGGTCTCCTATGGTCAGGATGGCTCTGATACCAACTTGTCAACACCCGGATTTTTAATCCCAGATGCCCGTTATGCCATACCTCGCAATCCCAGGATTACCATTTTTGCGAGACATAACGGATTGGATATCACAGTACATCATCCATTACAAACCATACATAAGGTCTTACACAAATAAGGATCTCATGATCCAGTCTTAATACAACAAGCAGGGGAAATAAAAGATAAGCGTAGCGGTGGGGTCCATCTTCAGGGGCACAGGCAATGCTGACAAAGGCAGATAGTCCTAGTTATCATAGTCGTCCTGTGGGCCATCATCTTGATAGTCTCCTTCATAGTCTGGCCATGATAATAGCCAGGGACAAAAGCCATGAGTACTCTTTAAGTACTCGCAAACTACCACTAACAAGTATTATGAATCTAAGTTAAAGTGCTAAATCTATGCTTAACTATGAAGTTAAGTTTGAAACCTAAGCTGAGTTCTGAAGCAAAGAAAGATAAAGTAAAACTCTAGAATCACTTAAGTTGGGAAGATATTGTCATAAACACAACCCTGTTGTGGTCAAGTCAAGATTCATCATTCTTTTCAAAGTATTTAGAAAACATCTGACAACGAAACAGTATGGCCATTCCAACTGTCCATAACCGCGGACGCGGCTATTCGAATAGTTTGACACTCTACAGAGGTGGTACACTTTCACCACAAGATTCGATACATCTGTCAGGGATAACCCTGAATCATCATACTTAGTATGCAGATAATCAAACATAACCTTCCCTTTACACACCCTAGTATAAGCACCTCTCCTATGAGCATGGCCTCCCAACCATGACCATCAGTCATCTTGGACACTGCATAGGTGGACATCAAGAGGGCTAGCCTCAGCTCAGACCTCGCCCGTGAGGGAACTAATACTAACGCATATAAATTTCCAGCTAAGCCTTACCCAATTCAGGTAATGTGGTTGTACGGAAAATTTGGAATGGTATCGCATCCGAATCCAACCATCAGTTTTATAAAAGGGTTAAGGCTCATGCCTCAACATTTTCATCATCATCAACCAATTGTGTTTCTCAACACATGTCAAAACATCTCAATAGAATGACTCATCATTCTAAGGTTTTCATAATTCATTTTCACCAAGTATTCCCATCTAAAGTGACTCAAGTTTTTGGATCTACTCTAGACTACTAAGTTAAGAGTGTTCACTAAGGTGGTAAAGATGGGTTCAGTCTCATGCCATAGAATGACATTTAAAGGGTTCTAAATAGGTCAAGTTTTATACTTTTTATGCTACCTTCTAAACAAGTAAAGAACTTTGTATAACTAAGAGGGATAAAACTTGTAACTAAGACTTGGAGTACCAATAGTCAAAGGGGTGTGATCAAGGCATGCCTAAGGCATCTTAGCTAAACCATCTAGTTGATCCTAGCCTGTTAAACACTAAACTTGCAAGTGTTAACTTGCATTGCTAATGGTGTCTTGCACTTAAATAGTGCTAGCTTGCTAATAGTAGCTTGCCTTGGTTGGTGCAGTGGTTGAAGTTTTCTTCTTCTTCCTCTTCTTGGTAGAACTCCTCGTCCTCAAAAGCTTGGTCGGTACTATCGTCTATAAATACATAGGGAGTGCACAATCACCAAACAATACTTAACTAAGCTAAGTAGCATTCTAAGACACACATTTGATGATATATTATCATCACAAGCACCACAAGTTTAATTCCATAGTTTCATTCTTTTTATTTTAGAAAAGTAATTTCTACTCATTGAAAAATTTACTAAGATTTAATATTCACCACCTAAATATGGGATCATGTGGACACATGTCCTCACCACATATTCTAACATGTAGGAATGAGATTTAAAGGTTGGATCAACATTACTTTGGTTTAAGTTCATTATTTGGTGATTTAAAGTGACTATAAATGCCTATATAGCATTATTTTGGTACTAGTTCAAAGTCACTGCATTTAAACCTTGATATTATTACATGGTTAGATAGATATGATGAAATGTGATTTTTGAGAGTTGGAATCAACTCAAAAGCTAACTTGGTTGATTTTATAAAAATGTTGCAAGTTGCAAATGCTTCTATCTTCTTATTTTTACTAGGAGAGATCTATAACTCTAATTGAATTAAATCCAACGGGTTTGGATAGATCATCTTAATGCCTTTCAGGCAAAATTAGTTTCATGCTATTTGGATTTGTAGAACTCCCAGAATTGAATTTAAAAATAGTGGACAGAAACTAGATTTAACTAAAAAGAAAAATCCAGATTTGAATGTGTCGGCTAGCGCGGGAAAGGAAATGGGCCGGCCCAGTGGCGCTCGTGGCGCGGGGCTCAGCTGACAGGGGGTCCCGCTTGTCAGCGTCACTTAACACGCGAAACAGTACGCATGCTATGGGCCATAGGATTAGAAGACAAATCTACGGCTGAGGGTCGTCGTCGACAACGAACATGTCATCGGCGAGCTTGAACCCTAGCGGCTCGGTGGGGGTCTGCTGGGGGCGTACCAGGGCTCCAACGGGGTCGGCGAGGCGGGCAAACAAAGTGGAAGACGACGGCGAGGCGAGGCGCGGTTGCGGCGGAGCTTGGGGTGGCCGCAATCAGCGGCGCCCTTCTCCTCCTACCGCGGCTGCTCCGGCTCCAATTCCGGCGAGGCAGAGCTCGCCTTGCTCCGGCTAGAGGTGGGTGAGGTTCAGAGAGGTGAGGGGAGTGGAATGGTGTGGAGAGGAGAGGCCTCCTTTTATAGGCCCGATGGTGAGACCGAGCGGGATGGGCAGGCGACGGTGGTGGCATGGCTACGACGGGGTAGAGGCATGGCTGAGGGTGGCGATCGACGTGCTATCCCCTGGCGGTGCTCTAGGCATTAAATGCAGCCGTAGGGGCGGTGGCACGCAGTCTGGGCGAGGTGGCGCTCTGCGCGGCCGAGGCGGCGGTGTCCACGGCGAGCGGTGGCTGTGAGGCGTTGGGCGGCCATCGGGGGTGTCTGGGGTGTTCTCCAGGTCGAGGCGGAGCGGTGGGCACAGGCTGGTGCCAAGGGGCGGTCTGGTCGAGCGGGGACCGAGCGCGCTCTGGGGGCGGCACTGGCATGGTGCGGTGGCACTGGGCGCGGTTTGTACTCGGTGGTCCACTGCACTCCTGGGCTCGGGCAAGGGACATGGGGTGGCGGTGAGCTCCTGGCTAGCTCCTAGACATGGCGAGAGAAGAGGGAATGGTCTGCTGCAGCGGGGCAAGGGTTGGCCAGCGAGGCATGGGGACTAGGGACAAGGGAGAGGGGTGTTAGGGGTTTGGTTAGATCAAGAGGGGACAGAGGAGATAAATGAAGATCATTTGGGGGCAAAACCCTGTAGTAAACAGTGAGCTAGGATTAGAGTAGAGATTATGCATGCCAAGTGTTTGATTAAATGGCCGCAAGAAGTACCAGAAGTATGTGTTGTCTACAACTCTATCTCTAACACCCTCCATTAATCACAACTTAGGCCAACTTCCTTTTTAGCTTATGATTCTAGAGAAACTAGCTTTTGGCAGATTGTGGAGAGAAGCTCACAAAATCTGGTTCCTTCCATTCTTTTTGGCTTTTGTAAACATTTGGATTGTTTGATGTGTTGAATTGTGAAATGTCTATAATGCATCTAAATTTCATATGTATGCTAGTTTTTAGTACATAATGAGCTAGAAGTGAATAAAGAAGATTATAAAAAAGTCAAATGAGATGATATCATTAGTTGTATAATTCATTAAATGCCCAAAATAAAATAAAAGTCTTTTAGTGATAGCGCAATTACAATTAGAATAACCTTTTAGGATAATAAAATTTTATGATACCTCACATGCATCAATCGTTAACTACACACATAAACTTCATCAAAGATGGAATACAAAAGATATGATTATACTGAGAAAGCTACTTATATAATTATGCGAATAATAAATCACAATGCATGGTTGTTGCCTCCATATTTCTTTATTGTTTGACATCCACAAATTAAGGCTCATGCTTGGCATCCATACAAAATTACAGAGTTAAAGATATTCTATCTACTCTGAACATCCCAATACTCCGTGACTCCATCGATGGTATATCGAGATCCTCAAATTCAATGCATTGCTACCTGAGATTCCCTAGAGCTTCTCTCCACTGTAATCTGCAGGCCATACTGTGAGAACTATAAAATCTCCAATCAGGGAAAAGAAATTCAGTGGTGAGAGAAAGAGAGTCAGGGAGAAAGTGTTCCAAATCTTGCTGGATATTGGTTTTAAGGAATTCGTACCATAACTCGAACTGAAGCAATAATGTATAGAACAACGAATTACCAAATACTAGGAATTACCAGCAAATCATCCTACTGTACTTAGCATACACTAAAAATGAAATCGAACCAACCTGCTGCGGCTGGGAGGATGCCATGGGGATGACGAGGTCGAGCTTGCCGGTTGGGGTGGAGGGGGGACGAGATCGTGTGGGGCGGCGGCGATTGTCCTTGGCGTCGGTCGTGGGTGGCGTCAGGCGCGGGCGTCGGGGCGGCTGTGCCAGGCGACGCACGATAGCGTTTCAGCGGCGAGCCAGGGGCGGGTTCGGTGGTGGCGGCGATGGTCGGTGGAGGCGGCGGCAGCGGAGGGAGGGTGGACTCGAGCACGAGCATAAGGTTCCAGTGCGGGGCTGCTTCATGTTTTCTTTTTATTTTCTCTAGGCTTTTGTTGGCGGTGACAGTTATCTGTAAATACAAGCAAGCACAGAGGTAGCTAGTGTTACCGCTTCATTCCATCACGAAGAAGCTTGGGAATCTAGGCAGAAGCAGGTCGCCGGCCGATTCTAGGTTTGTATATGGTTTGAGATTTGCGGTGGAAAATATCAGCCCAAAAGCTGGACCCTTTTTTTGGCTTTGGACTGTGAATCGGCAATAGAAGCTGAAAAGATGTTGGCCTTAGTCAAGTTGAGATTATGTCTAAACTCTATAGAACTTCTTACATGAAGTGGTTTTGTAAAACCATCAGCTACTTGATCCTTTGAGGGAATAAACCGTATCTCTAGTTGTTTGTTCAACACTCGCTCTCTGAAAAATAAAAATCTATCTTAATGTGCTTCGATTTTACATGAAAGACTGGATTTGCTGATAGATATGTTGGTCCCAAATTATCACACCACAAACACGGAGCTTGATTCAATTTGACCCCCCAGTTCCGCAAGTAATGACTGCACCCATATAACTTCTACCGTAGAATTAGCAATGGACTTATACTCTCATTCCGTGCTAGATCTGGAGACTGTAGCATGTTTCTTAGCACTCCAAAAAATCTGATTTGGTACATAAAACACTAAAAACCCTCCAGTTAGGTGTCGATCATCAACACAACCAGCCTAGTCTGCATCAGTAAAGGCACTGACTAGTGTAGAAGTAGATCTCATGAAGGTCAGTCTAGTACTCATAGTAGTTTTAACATATCACAAAATGCGCTTAGCAACAGTCCAGTATATGGTGATTGTTGGAAATATGCCCTAGAGACAAATAGTAGTAAGGACTATTATTATATTTCATATAGTTTATGATTAAGTTTTATATCATGCTATAACTGTATTGAGTGAAAACATCAATACACGTGTGATATACAGACAATTAGGAGTTCCTAGTGAAACTGTAGTCACTGGTTCATTGGTAAACAGATGATCATGTTTCCTGATCATGTGGTATTTATACCAGTTGGAAATGGAGTCATCTCATTCCGAGAATGAGATGATGAACCAATTACCAACCTAAACATTGCAGTGTTAAGTATATTTGATACTTGTTCTGTTTTGCTGAAAACAGGTCCTTATGCATGAGAGGTGCTTGCTGGAGCGGAGGTGACGTTGTGTGTTGATGGAGAGCATGATGATGATGGCCGACGACACTCTCCCTCAACATTTATCATTTAGTTTGTGTTTTAGGATGGTTATTGTAATCAAGAGATTGTGAACTTCTCTAGTGTGTCTCACATTTCGTGAGACGGTTATTCATATGAGTTTGTAACAAACAGTTGTTCCACTTTTATGAATGATTTCTATTCGTGTTCATATCTTGTTTGATTATATGAGAATTATCCTTGTTGTTTGAAACTAATTGATAATGCATGAACTTTTGTAAAACATTAAAAATGCCTTAACCAACTTAATGATATGTTCATTAATGAATGAAAAAACATTGTTTGAATTCAAAGTTATGTGATAGTATGTGAAAGACATTCGATTTCTTATCACATATAAATCATGCCTAAGTTCGGCAAAATAACTTGAACACCGTGTATTACTTGAATACAAAGTGTTTAATGAATTGTTAAATAAAATACATATTCGATGTATTGTATTTTAACAAAAATGGTAATTATCATTAAACGATTGTTTCAATGTGTAAAGAAGTTTACCAAAGGAAACAAGAATATGAAACTATTTGATTTGATCAAAATGTTTCATCAACAAAGGGTATAAAGATAAAAAAGGAATCTAATTACTATGATTTGATCAATAGGAATGAAATTCAACTTTATAAGAATGGCATAAAAGAAATTGTGGAATGCAAAGCGTTTTGAAACGTCAAAATGCAAAGCATCACAATGTGATATTAGATATCAAAGGGGTTGAATATAAAGCACCAAATAAATCGTTGTAGTGTAGATGTAAAGACCATTAGTTAGAAATAGTTAGCACTCAATTAGAATGTAGTGAACCATTTGAATTCATGAAAGTTTTGGGGTTATTCGATATAACCAAAACAATAGCGAATAAGTCCTTGTAGCGTATTCATTGGAAACTTTGAATACAAAACCCATAGCTGAAACCAAAAGGAAAGCAAGATTTGTATTGCTTGGATTTTGGTACATTCTTGAGAAAGCTCACTTTTAATGATGTTTCTCGATTATGGAGCAAATGGAAGATAGCGAAAAACACGATGAGGATTTAAAACCCTGCATCAGAGTGTTGAGAAGCGCAACGGACAACATTCATGAACGGTTCTCTTCATAGAAGGAAAGAATCAATGATTTTGATCATTGTGTTTTCCCCACTAGTGTTTTCACTACATGAAGTAGGATTCAAAATGTAAATCCATATCTAGTATGGAAACATTTATAAATTATTTGTCATGATTGTTGGAATATGACATACCTACGAACTACTAAGGAAACAATGGTAAACTAAAATTATGAGAAATCCTAATAGAAAAAATTCCCTTGAGATTAGAAAGCAATTAGTCGCTGAATCTCACAAGTAAAAGGGGTTACTTGGAATTTTCCCAAATGACTGCAAAGCCATAGTAGGAAAAGGGGGTGAATGCCAAAAGCACAATTTGTCAAGTATTGAACAAATTCAAATGAATTTGATTCATATGTGCTAAATGTCTAGTGGATTTAAAACTAGTAAAGTACTCGTATCTCATAGTAAATATCCAAGTTTGATATTTGATCAAAGGATTTTGAAGTTATTCAAAATAGTAAGGAGATATGCAATTTGCATAAAATTGAGTGGGAGCTATGAAAGTCTTCCTGAAACAATATGTGATTGACATATTTTAAGTTGGAGCAATATAAGACTCAAATTCAAATATGTAGGAACATATTTTGAGTGGGAGCTTATAGGAGTAATTCTTAAGCATGTTAAGGATGAAAGCGCAAATACTTATGAATAATGATTTATAAGATATAGAAGTTGATAATAAGTGTATTATGATATTGGGTAGTATTCCTTAAGGGATTCTGAAAAGGGTTTCGGAATAGAAGTTAATTAAGGAACTAGTCCTTAATGACTCAAATTAGGAATAGTATTAAGTTGAACATCAATGGTTGAAAGAAAGAAAAGGATGATCATCATCCACTATGTTAAGGCATAGGTTCTATCTTAGTAAACCATGATGATAACTTAATATAATATATGATTCAATAAGGAACGTTTAAAAGTGATTAAGTTTGAATCACACAACGTTGAGCTGAGTTTGTCTGCAGTGCCTAGTAGAGAACTGTAGACATGTTTTCCAAATCCATAAAGGATAACATATCTTAAAGCATAAAGAGTTATGTTATAAGGGAATTTGTTGGAAACTCCCGTAGATACCGATTAAAGTCAAGTAGGAAGCGAGGTGAACAAAGACATCGAAAGTTGCACAGAGTGCACTGGTGTTTCGATGAATACATTTATAATAATAGATAAGGGTCCCATCTAAAGTGTTGTATAATGTTATGGCGGGGCTAGTTCGCTTTTAACGTAGAATGATGTGTCACAGGGCACAGTGCCCATGAGAAAGCCCTCGAGGTTGATCTAACGTCACTGTAGGCTCCTGAAATCAGGCCTCGTTCTGCTGCCATGGCGACGATGCATACACACAGATGCTATCATGTGATGATAGAGTATTAATGTCAATCAAGGTGACATTAGTAAGTTACAAAGGATTTGGGACTATAAAGTACAGACCCAAGACTCAACCTCTTCCATGAGCAAGCATGTTCAGGGTACCAGATATATGGTGCCAAAGATTGAGAACAAATGCAGCTAGTGTATTTGTACTCTAGTGCAAGTGGGAGACTGTTGGAAATATGCCCTAGAGACAAATAGTAGTAAGGACTATTATCATATTTCATATAGTTTATGATTAAGTTTTATATCATGCTATAACTGTATTGAGTGGAAACATCAATACACGTGTGATATACAAACAACCAGGGGTTCCCAGTGAAACTCTAGTCACTGGTTCATTGGTCAACAGATGATCATGTTTCCTGATCATGTGGCATTTATGCCAGTTAGAAATGGAGTCATCTCATTCCGAGAATGAGATGATGAACCATTACCCAACCTAAACATTGTGACCCGATCATGTCACGAAGTTCAAGTTACGATGATTAGAAATGGATCCTCGTAGACTATTCCTTAGATCGTGAGGCTATATCAATCACTGTCTCCCGAGAGTGCTTAGATATCATCAAACGCCATCTGGTAATACGGTGGTTATAAAGGTGCGTTCAGGTACTCGGAGGAAACCATAGAGGCAATATATGTCAAGAGCGGGATTTGTCCGTCCATGTGACGGGAAGATACTCAAGGGCCCACTCGGAGAAGTTATATCCAATAGCTGCGCAGCGTGTGATTTGATCACAAGGATATCACTTGTCGGAACGAGTCAAGTAGCTTTGTACAGTAACGAGATTGAACACGACATGGTGATGTCACTGATCAGATCTCGGGCAATGCAAGTATCGAGTGACAAAGGGAATAAGACACGACTGTCGCGGTTCAAACGACGAAAGATCTTCGTGGAACACACATGGGTCACATGGCCATCCAGGTACCTTTGTCGATCATTGGTGTGGGAGTGTCCCGACCATGTCTGGAGTGTTCCCGAACCGTGGGGTATCATGCTTAAGGGCTTGATGATGCTTAGAGAGCGTTTATAGGATCGGTGGAATCGCCGAAGAATAGTAGAGAGAAATTCGGAAGGGTTTCGGTAAGTCCGGAGTGGAGGTGGAAGGTGTTCCATGGCCACGGAGGTTGAATAATATGTGAATGAATGTTAAATGTTGATTTAATCATTTATTCATATTTATTTAATAAAGAGAAAAATCAATTTAATGGTCAAAAGCTTAATGGGCCAATTTCCAGAGGGAGAGGGCCCATTAGGGAAAGGAGAGAGGAGAAGGGGCAAGGGGGCTGGCCGGCTGGGCCTAGCCCCCCGTGCGGGGCCCACTAGGGGCTGGCCGGCGGCCTCCCCACCCCCTCCTCTCCTTTTGTCCCACCCCGGGACTTCTCCCCTATATATAGTGGGGTATTTGGCCAAGATAAATACACCAATAATCAATAAAGGTCTCCCCACTTTTAGGAGGACCTCTAATTGATATTTTTTCTCTCCCCCTCTCTCTCTCTCTCGTGACCGTGGTCCCAAGTCTGGACTGTGCGAATGAGAGACATCTTCACGACTTCACCGCGGAGCGCCGTCACGCTGCTGGATTTGGATCCGGGAGCTCTACTTCTGCAACTGTTGCTGGATCGGGGAAGCGGGAGTCATCGTCAGTCACCGGACATGTGTAATTCCCCGCGAGGTGTCGCACTTGAGGCACTCAAGTCGTTGGAGCCAAGGAGCGGAAGGACTTCATCACGACCTTGAGGTCGGCTTCGGCTCGTCTACATCAACCACGCTTTCCTGAGCGTTGATAACGCTTTTCGGTCTTCAAGGGTAAGTTCGCGAAAAGCCCCTCCTGTTACTGTATTACTAATAGATAGGTCCTGACAGCTTCAGGGGTTCAGAGGCGTAGGGTAAAATTTTATTGTTTTCATACGCGGAACCCCTACAGTGATAAGAGCATGCAAATATTGGCAGACTTTATTAACTACATAGGAAATATCAGGCTTGTGAGGGTTAGATACTATAGTGCACCTACCATGCTTCTGTAGTTGGTACTATCATCAGGCCCCAATAAGCCTCCTTCTCTTGCAGTTATTTTCTCAGATGAGGACAAACACGTAGGGACACATGTACAGTATGTCATGCCAACTCGTTCAATAATATCTTGAGCATACTTAGCTTGACTCGATACTATGCCATCGTTAACCTTGTGAACTTCAATACATAGAAAATAATGAAGATCATCAAGATCTTTCAATGCAAACTCCTTGCTCAAATCCTTCAGCAAAGCATCTGTCGCCTCTTGACATGAACTGGCAACTATAATATCATCCATATAAATGAGCATGTAGATTGTGACATTGGACTTGTGATATATGAATAGTGATGTATCAGACTTAAAGGCAATGAATTTGAACTGAAATAATTAAGCACTCAACCAAGAATACCATGCTCTGGGTGCTTTCGAGCCATACATCGCCTTGTCAAGCTTGCAAACATAGTTCATCTCCAGGTGGTTGTCTCATATAGACCTCCTCTTTTAGAACACCATGAAGAAACACGTTCTTGATATTTAACTGTTGTAAACTCTATCCTCTAGACAAAGAAATAGCCAACACAAGTCAAACAGTTGCAATCTTAACGACAGGAGTAAACGTGTCCTCATAGTCAATGACATAGCGATGCTTGAAACCTTTATCTACTAGACGAGGTTTATATCTGTCAATAGATCCATCGGCCTTGTGTTTTATTTTATATATCCAATGATAGTCAATAATATTTTTCTGTCTCGTGGAGGTACCAACCTCCATGTTTTGTTTTTCATAAATGCATCATACTCCTCATTCATGGCCTCTTTACAATCTGGATCGACCAAGGTAGACGTTGGTTCTTTGGAAGTAGTGGACAAACACCAGCGTACCGTACGTCTTTGTATCGTTTGGGTTGATGAACACCGTGTGATGCACGAGTAACATGGTGAGACACAGGATGGGTCAAACACAGACGACGAGGTAGTAGATCCATCAAAGGCAGATAGAGATTCAACGCGGGATTCGACGGGAGCGGTTCCATCAGTTGCCGCGGCAGATCGGGCAGGCGACGGTGTGGCACCAGGAGTGGGATGGCGTGAGAAGATGCAAACAATCCGGAGAAACGCGGGGACCACGCCTAGGTAGAGACATCGTGTGGTGCGTACGTGCGATGTGCGCGTTAGAACCGGTAGTGGAGTTCGGCGCGGACAGACCGTGATCCGAGGAGGAATTTTTCGATCCCGAGGATGATGCTTTCAGCGAATCTGCCTCGTGTCCGTATTATTGTGCTATTGTGTTGATATTGCATGTGTATCATTTTCACTTGTTTGTCTCAGATTTCACCAGCTTGTGTATCTGGACATGCAAAAAAACTTGTGAGGCAACACAAGAAAAACTAGGCGCAAGATTAGCATCAAACTTTTTCTTGAGCAAATATATCCATGTAAACTTGCTATTATCATCAATAAAGCTTACATAATAGTCATGATGACCCACATATGTAGGTGTAGAATCCCATACATCAGAAAAGATTAACTGAAGAGGGGTCGTAAGTACACTAGTGGAGATGCGGTAGGGAGTTGATGACTCTTAGCTTGTCAACATGGATCACATACTAGATTTATGGAACTATCTCTAATAAATGGAAGCCTATTTTTGCTAAGAATTTGCCTAACAATATTGAAGGACAGATGACCAAGACGATTATACCACTTGAACTGTGATGGCTTGGTGTTGATGGTAAAAGCATGCTTCTGAGGATGGGGGGAAGACACTAATGGCAAAATAAGTGGATAAATCCCGATAACACAACATCCTCTATGAATTAAAGGGTAAAATTCAATGAAAACACGGTTATCATAGGTGAATTGATGAATGGAAAGCAAATTTTTAGATGCACTTGGAACACGAAGGATGTTGGAAAGGCAAAAATCTTGAGCTTGGGTACGAATAATTGAATGACCGACATGGGAAATATTCATACCATGACCGCTGCCATGTTGACCTTGTCGTACCCTTGTAGTTGTCACGAACCGTGAGGTTATTCAACTCGCTAGTGATGTGATTTTTAGGCGGTATCTGGGTACCAGTTAGTATCCACACCATAGGAGGCAACATGAGCTGCCTTATCGTCATTGAAGTCATCATCATCTTCTCCAATCGATACCAGCAATCTTTGGCAGTGTGGCCTTCCCTGTTGCAGATTTGACATGTGATGTCAATCGACGGAGTGGTGTGACGTCGTCCACGGCCGCGTCCACGCGCCCCTCCTAGAGGCACACGATCACCACCACGGCCTTGGCGTGGTTGGCGATCATCTCCGCGGTCATTGTGTCGGTTGTCCCGACCGTCATGGTGGCGTTCTCCACCACGATCTCCGTGGTGTCTTGTTGAAGTATTGTTAACGACGTTGTCGTGACGCCAGATTTGGTGATGTCTCAAAGTCGACGCTGCTAGTGCCGCACAACATCTCTTGATGCTGATCATAAGCATGGAGTTGCGCGTAGATGGATCTGACGGAGATCGGAGTGGTAACCACACCGAAGGCAGCGGCAAGAGCGTCATAGCCCAACCCAAGGCCGACAAGGATGAAGTAGACATGCTCGCGGGATGTGCAGCATGCCCGACGGAGGCGAGCTCATCGACGATGCCCTACATCTTGGTGAGGAACGTCGAGGTGGTCATGTTGAATTTCTTGGTGTTGGCCAGAGCGATACGTAGTCTCAAATCTTTGAACATGAGGTAGAACCTCACATGACAGAGATTAGAGGCGATAGCCAAGTATAATCTGATACCGCGAGATCCATAGATCATAGGCAGGATTTGCTTCAATTTTCGCCGATTTGTCGGTAGCTTTATCCGCTGGTTCGATGACCAGCAGCTCAGGCGGAGCGGCGTCCGTGCCGGTGAGGAGACCGACGAGGCATGCGCCACAGATGGGCCGCATGACTTGGGTGTGCCAGCCAGAATAGTTGGCCCTCGTCAATTTGTCAGACAGAGGGTTGTCGAGGTTGATCACCGGTGGCGAAGACGAAGATGAAGTTGACATTGCGGGCGGTGATAAGCAACGATGGGAGGCGTCGAAGGGGATGGGCTCCGGGATTGGCGATCAGTTTTGTCGGCGGAAGAGCCTGTCTGATACCACGTAAAACTCGTAATTGATCTCGTAGTAAGCGCTACTTGGATACTATCCCGAGTCTGTGATGCAAGTATATATATTAGGGCACACGCGGTGCGGTTCATAGTCGGTTACAAGGAGTACTAAGAGTATACTGATCTAGTCCAATCTAGTCCGTGTTGTCTACAACTCTATCTCTAACAAACGCCTCTTTCTTATTTGGAGGATAGGAAAACTAAAGAAATAGAAAACACATAGAAATAGGAAATGATGATAAGTGTATCCTTTGCCTAGTTCCACGTGTAAAGGAACCAAAGAATAATGTCTGAGCTCATTTTTCTCTTCCTGTATCTTTGAAACTAAGAGAAAAAGGAAAAAATAATCGCAAAAGAAATGGATTTTTTTAAATATTTTCTTCTACCATTCTTGTGAATCAAACGTGTGAATAATACCATCCCAAAACAAATCCTAATCCTCTATATTTCCTCCAAATCAAAGGGGCCCTACCGTAATATTGCTCTGAATCTACATCAGGTGGTGCTGCACGTCGTGCATGCGGTCCACAATCCTTAGGAGCTACCGCTAGACTAGGGTGCTACTGTTACAAACGTGACAAAACAATGTACAAGTACATATTTGTATTCAACATAGTACCTGGTTTTCTCAAAAAAAAAGTACGTGGCTTTTGTGAAGCGACACCGATCGAGTTGATGCAGCTGGCTAGTTGTATTTTTTGTGCGGGTATACTAGTTGTATGTTTTTTTTTTTTGCGAGGAAAGATCAGATGATATTACACCAGAGCCCTTACAGAACAGTCCCTGAAAAAAACAGAAATTACAATCCAGTCCTACAAGACTACGAAGACGCCATTGACGAAGAGGACGTTCCGCTGGCGTGCCGCCGCCGCTCCTCCTCTGCAACCTTGAATCGGAAGGAGTCCCATGGCGGACGGGAAGTCAACGGTCCTCAGCTCCAAGGAACCTCCACCCTGCATCGCCATCGTCGTCGTTGATCTGGCTCGTACCAACTTCACCTTCAGAAACTCCAAGAACCGGAGCCGCCGCTCCACGGTCTCCGGTGCGGGATGCAGGCGCATCACACCTCTAACGAGTTGTGAGCGCCGGGAAGTGAGCAGATCCATGGTCGCGCCCCGCAGAGCACTGCCACCGGAGAGGATCTCCGCCCACGCAAAACGCCGAACCGGCCGCACCACCCTCTCCACGGCGCCGCCAGCAGGCCACCCACTCCACCCTAGGCTATGTACAGACGAGATCCGTGGTTTCCCCACCCTCCCGCCACCGGAGCGGCCGGCGGAGGGAGGGGAAACCGGCGAATCTGCGTCGACAAGCTGGATCGAAAGGGAAGGGGAAAAACGCCTCTCCTTACTATAGCGGGGGAGAGAGGGGTCCAAGGTCCCATGTACATATGCTGTTTATAGTACTAGTTGTATGTTGACGCCTCACAAAATGGATGGGTATGTGGCGGAAAATAGGGTTGGAGCCCGTCCACCATGGTGGACTTTTTAATTTTTTTGAAAAAGCATTAAATATTTTTGGAAAAAATATATTCAGGTAGTTCACAATACAAATACAATTGTGTTAATTTTCAACTGAAAATATTATGTATTGCGGGCACAGAAAAATAGATATGACACATTTTGAAAAAATCGGAGGCCCATTCAAAATTCCATTGTTCACGTTCAGAGCTACATTTTTGCTTTTTTACAGAGACCGGAATACCAAGTTTTTCCACAAGATTTTTATCATGCATTTATTATAAATCGTTATCTACATCCCGGTATTTTTTTATATTTTTTTGAATCTTTAAATTTGAATTTTTGAAAAAAAATATAAAGTCCACCATGGTGGACGAGCACCAAATCGACGCACTCGGGTATGTGGACCATATAGACGCCGGAGCGTGTAGTGTGCCTATGCACGAGACGTCCATGAACTTACGGGAGCATTGACCCGAGGCAGGCTACCCAATACCCATGCAGCGCACGTACCAGTAGCACGTTAATCTGTGATGCGACGCGTAGTCCGGGACAAGATGTCAAGATGAGCCAAAGCAAGCAATGAGCTGAGCTGAGGCTTCAGAGTTTGAGACAGTGTGCAAGACAGCACGCACGGCACATGCATGCATGAGTACGGAACAGTTGTGATGCTGGTGTTGGTATCGAGACAAGACCGGAACCGGCGAGCAGTTACTCCATTCGAGTGGAGGCTCTCATTTAGGACCAACCTGAAGTTCCGAAGCATAGCTGATGTGATGGCCATCTTCGGAAACCCGCTCGCGAACTTCTTCCGTTCACAGTTACCTCGAGTTCTGGTATAATTAAGGCTAATTTTACTAAATTTGATCAATAATATATGGAAAAATGTCAACATCCATAATTCTCAACACATATAATATGAAAATATATTTTATGTCAATTCTAATACAATTGATTTTACAATATTGATCTTAATATATTTTCCTAGATAGATACTCAAAGTTAACAAAGTTTGACTTTGACGGAAACTATATGCAAAAAAAGCCATTTATGAATGGAGGGAGTACCTAATGATGTGCATGGCGTGTGCCTTAAGCATAGGGGCAGGTCGCATTTGCAATGTTCACGTTTGAATCGGTCCGCGGATTGCATGGCCGAAAAATGAGCTCCAAAGGGGACGTAAACGGTTCGCAGGCCTGGAAATGTGCATTCACAACCCAAACCTGGGATGCGTTTGCCCCCGCACGTGTCCGTGAAGACGGCGCGAGCGTCCTCTCTCCGTATGTCCGGGTCCACATGGCAGCGACCCACACCCGCGATGACAATTAATGGTGTGCTGATACGCTGTGCTGGCCGGTTGCTTGCCCCGCTTCATCGTTGACCATGCTGCGAGCTGTCCCCGCTTCTTCCCCAACACTGACTACGCCAGATTGCGGCGTCGTCGATGTCATTTAATGACTATGAGGCCGGCCTTCAAAAGTCGCACGCGACCACCACGAATCCCACCCAACACATCCACCACACCACCGTCCTTCCCACCATGTGGCCCTGGAAGAAAGGTCGCCATGACCATGGTTCCTCGTCAGGTCACCGTCGCCACACGTCGTCACCACCACCACGTGAAACCGCTCACGACCGTCTCCCGCCTCCACCACGCGCCCATGGTTTTATCGCGCCACTGGCGCCGACACAGCCACACGGGATACGTCGGGTTCCTCGCAACGAGCCATAGAACCACCACAGCATCCCGGTGGCGGACAGGCGCTGGCACTGGTGCACGGGGATCCCGGTGGAGCAGCGGGACATGCAGCCTCCCGCACGGGTGGCATCTGAACCGCGACAGGGTTCCGGTGCTGCCCGTCCCACCGGAAGGGCCGCGCTTGGACGCTGAGATCGAGCGCCACTGGCGGATTCCGATGGCGGCCCGCCGCCGAGACCCCGCATACCACATAGATTCCGCCTTCTGGGTGGAATTCCTCTAGTGGAAGCACAACTTTCGTCGGCACAACACCTTCTGCGCCGTCATCCACCCGGAGGTCACACCCGAGGATCTTCCAGACGTTAGCAGTGGAACCACCGACGACGACTCCTCCATCTACGATTGGGTCTAGGGTGATGAGGAGGTGAAGCATGAGCCCCAGGGCGAGCCGTCAATGGTCCCGGAGGAGGTGGTGGCGGCAATCATGTTGCCCGACCTCGACCCAGAGGAGGCCCTTGCCCGCACCTAGCGCGAATCGGAGGAAGAGGCGACACTCGTGGAGGAGAGGCTCTAGGACGGGACATTCCAGGCCCTCCACGCGTCCGCAATGGAGGCCTAGGCCGTTGCCGCCTAGTACACGCCGCTGATCCAGTACGCACATCCGCCGCCTAGTACCCTCCGCCGATCCAGTACACGCCTCCGCCGCATATGGCACCCCCTCCGCCGACACACGTGCAATAGTCGTGGCCACTGCCGGTGTGGATCGACCTCGCGGGCGACGACGACAAGTAGACCACAGTGGCCTATGTAGTTTAATTTGCCCTTTTTAAAAAAAATATCATTTTTTCGGCTATATGTACATTACGTTGATTGTAATGAAATTTGGGGGGAAACAGATGCGCTCCCCTGGACGCGCGGACAGGGTTGAAGTGCTCACTGTATACGGACCAAATCGGGCTGATTTGGTGTCCGATTTGCGGCCCGCTGGGATTGTGTATATACATGCACGGATACGTGTTATTTGCCTTTGAGGCTATCTGTATATATTTTTTTCTGGAGAAACACGCCCCTCCATATATTGATGAAACGTGGATCTCTGAACTCTGAAAAGTCCACCTACAATGGTCAGTTCCGAACAAAAAACTGCCTGGCGTGCGTACATGCATGTCCGTACACGTACTTACGTGGTCACACTGTGCTTGTACATGTTCTCATCTACGTGTACGTATACAGAAATACACATGAGGCAGCCAGTGGCACAGGCATTAAATTGTTGGAGTTGGACATGTAGATGTGGTACTCGCAGCACAGCACAGCAGATGCTGCATGCGTCAGGAGGACCGATGGACTGACACAGCGGATGCATGCATGCATGCAGATCGAGATCAATGTCTTGGCACACATATGTAGGCGTCCATACCTCCTGCGTGTAATAAAATATTGCCCTTGCGTAGCAGACCGTACGTACGTGTATCGGTGTACGTCCGAACTGTCGTTACGGGGGATTGATACAGCACCATCGAGCACGGCCCATACGCACAACTGCATGCGTAGGCGTACTACTACTAACTTACAAGTGAAGTGCGTACGCTCTGCAGGCATGCACTGCACGCATGCTACTGTTGAACTCGAGTTACTCGACGATAGCAGTACGTAGTAGTATTTGCAACGTCTGGCGTGTTGCCGGTTGCGTCACTGCGTGGATTTGTTGCACAGTGTGGCGGCGGCGTGCAGCAGCCGTTAGTCGCTCTGTCGTCGCTGCACGCGCCCAGCAGCACGCATGAATGCACGATGCGTCCATGGATACGGATGGGCCGCAAACTGTTGAACTCAACTTACCCAACGATATGTAACCTCCTCCTGCAGCGGCTGATGGCAGCTAATGAACTCGCAGTCAGAGCAAGTACAACAAAGCCTAGTCAGTCGGCTATAAGCTATTTCACATCAGCAAAAGTCTAGATGAAGAAGAGAGAAAAAAAGAAAGAGAAAGAAACGGGCTCTTAATCTACAGCCAGCTATAGCACAAGAAACAAGAAGCTATAGCACGCATGCAGCCTGCAGCTGAGTGCTAGAGGTGGACTGTTACAATAAAGTGAGTCTTGCCTGCCATGCAAAAATTAAATGCATAACTATTGTATATAACCTATACTGTAGCCAGTTTATTGTACTAATACATATTTATAATGGCTATAGGTGACATGGCACAAGTATATAGCCAGCTGCTACTACATTATTGTTCTTGCTCTCATACACTTCTACATGTAGTGCCTGAATTTCATGGCCATCTCTAGAAATTGGGGGTCCCTGTGGGGAATGCGACACATAGATATAAAATCTAAAATTTTATATTATTAAAGTATAATTTAAATAAAGTTATTTATTATAATAATTCTGAACATATTAAACACTAATAGATAAAAGAGGACATGACCATAAATATCATATTACAAATTTGACTTAAAAATAGAGAAGTATGTGTGGTGTGCAATATTAATGGAGCAGGACATATAACCTTTCATGACTAGTTGATCGGAACTCAAATACTTCCTCCGTCTCAAAATATATATCGCAGATTTATCAAAATTTATGTAATCTAGACACTATTTAGTATATAGGTTCATTCAAATTTTAATAAACTTGCGGTATCTATTTTGAGGCGAAGGGAGTACAACTTGTGGTTCTTGTTCTTGAGCAGCCAAGCGAACAAATTGTGGAACACATTTTTTAATAAAATGGGTGATTCCACGATTTTTATTAAATAGCACCAAACTTAATCTTTCTCCGCTCCAGAGAAAATATACTCCCTCCGTCTCAAAATGATGTTGCAAACTTTTCTAAATTTAGATGTATCTTGGCTATTCTAGATACGTCCAAATTTAGAAAAGTTTGCGATGTCTATTTTAAGACGGAGGGAGTAAGCAATTTTAATCTTAAGAATTGAAAATTTTAGCAAAATATGAAGATCAGTAGCTGAAATCATGAATTTCAAAAATTAGGATTGTGACGAAAGGAATCGGCGAGACATAACAGTGTCCTGCATTGGCCAGGTGAGGCGACCAGCTAGCTTGGACTTAAGTATTCGTGTGCGAAAAGATCGAATCATAAACGAGGAAACTGCTGAGCTCCAAGCAATGCGGTGAGGATGAGAATGAGATGCGATCAATGTTTTCTGGCTAGGCTGTTTCCTTTTTTTACAAAGCGGAAGGACGGGCTTCTTCTCATGCTTCCTTTTCCCTCTAATTAAGCATGCATATCATTAAGCCAATCAAGATTTGCGGGCTCAAACATTTGGGGCCATGTTCGGGATCACCTCGAACATGCTCATCGACGACTGAATTTGTACTGTACCATGAACTGATGCTTGTCATGCTGGTTAACGGATGGAGATCGACACGCCAATTTTATTTTAACAATTGGCTCAGATTATTTATTTATTTTAACTCGCGCCAGACGACTATAAATTTCTTATGCTCTCTTGCTATCCGTCTTTGTATCAGTAGCAGGCGAGAAAAAGCCCATACAGCGCGCGCGTTGCGCTCCCGTACAGCCGTACCGTATAGGCAGAGTCACCACGGGACAGGCCTGCAACGGGATAAGCCCAGAAACAGCACTTGCATTTGCGTGGCCCAATATTTCAGTATCAATGTCTACGTGCAGGCCAGGCCCACCATCAAAAGATAAACATTACAGTATATATACCTGTTCTGTTTTTCTCGCTTCTGGTTTGCAACTCTGTTCCTCGCGCCCGCTGCAGAGCAAGCTCTTTGGTCGTCACATGTTATGTTAATCACGCCGTTAGTTTTCTACACCATTACATTCGTGTGCTAAACTATACGACGTGTCCACCAATCACGTGACAAGTTATGCATTGTTACTACACATGATTCTTATGATAATTTTTATAGTTTATTGCGTTTCATCGGGTACAGAGATGATTCTTATGATAATTTTCCTAGCACTTGCAGGGAATGCAGACATATTCCTCTTTTGAAAATGACCTCATTAATCCCATCCTCTGCTTTGGATGCACAAACCAAAAGTTTCCTCAAGTCTTCGAAAAATACTTTACGGTTCAAAAAATGATTCGTGGATGTTCCAACAAGGTTAATGTCGTGGAAAAAAGTTCATGGCTTGAAAAAAAATGTTTCATAGAAGTCTAAAAAGGGTTCACACTAAAAATATATTTCATGGATGTTAAAAAAAGGTTCATGCCTAGATAAAATGATTTATTGCGTTCGCCTATAATGAGAAAGCCTAGCAAATATGTCGTGCGTTACTACAGGTTAATTTCCTTAAATATTTTTTGGCCTTTGAATATTTCACTACCCGATTTTTTAATGAATACATCATTGTATACATGAATCTAAACTCCATTTGCTCCCCAAATCCCCCTTCAACATATACGTTGAGTTATCAACATCTAAGGTTATGTTTGTCGGCCTCCCCTCGCCTGGCTGCCTTCCCATGTCGGGCATCACCCTGCACCCTATAGTGGTGTAATCTATTTATGCCATATATCACCATGTAGGAATCTATTCTTAGTTTGAACTATTCATATTGGAATCATGCATATTTAAAACATATATTGAACTTTGAAGTTGCGAACCTATTGGTATCTATACTGTTCATTTGGCAAAAATTTTATCACATATAGGCTAGTGCAAATCTTTTTTGAAAAAAAACCCTCTCGCGACTCGCCCCGCGCGGGCGACAGAGTCACCCTCCACCTCCCCGCCCCGAGCCACTCCTCCTCCCCTTCCCCATCATAGCCGACTATCGCCACCTAGCTAGGCCTGCGCGGGGCTGGCGGTGGGAGGTCCCTTGCATTCCCCTTCCCGCGGCAAGGTGCGCGTGGCTCTCCAACGGCGGATGGTGCATCTCGGGCGCAAGGTTCGGCTCCGGCTGAGGGGCGACAACATGGGACGTCGGCGACTCGGCAGAGCAACACTTGAATACGGCTGGACAACCCTCGTTCGCTCAAGATCTGGTCCTTACAAAGTGTAACATCCCAAATCTTTAATCAAGGTTAATCAAGATCAAATCTACCCAATTTAGGGTTAATAAAACCTTTTTCCATTTAAAATCTTTAAGCATTCATATGTGTGTGCATTTCAAATAGGAGTTGTTTAAAATGCCATGATTGTGTGTTCTAATGGTTGTAAAATGGTTCTATGATGAATGTCACATCATCTAGATCATTCCCAAGCAAAAACCAAAGAAAAAGAAATCAAAAATAATTAAATAAAAGAAATGGTCATTTTTGCCATTTTAATCACTTAGCCCACTTTGGGTATTCCTAGCACTCAAATTCCAACAGAAATAATTGTGGATCTTTGCACCCCTTGCTAGTACAAGTAGTGATGTGTCAAGGCCCACTTTGTAATCTCCCAAAAACATTCAAACTCTAATTTTAAATGACATTTGAAAATGGAATCTAGTTCATATGTCTAGATCACACTTTTTCAAAAACCATCCAAATAAATTCCATTTGACAAATCCTAGCAACCACAGATGTTTAAGCATGTGCCAAACCACTCCACCAAATTTCATTTCAAAATTCCAAACTTGTTTTCTTTCGGCCATTTTGTCAAACACTTGGTGGGCACAGATCAAACAAAAACCAAAAACACTAGTGTGAGCAGTATTCTAGTCTAACCTGTCTCCCACATTGCAACCAAACCCTCCCCACTGCATCCCCTACCCCTTTATAGCCCGGCCAAGCACTGTGCCCACGACCAAATGGTCATGGACATCAATGTCGAGCCCACTCGAGCACCTCACCGGCGACAGCGCGCCACAACAGCCGCCAGCCTCGCCCACCTTGCCCAACACGTCGCTCGTGGTCCGCCTCCCCCTCTAGGCCAGCCCCATCTCGAGGACAAAGCGAGGAGAGGCCAGGAACCGCCGCGCCCGGAACGTGTCTGCCATGCCGACGCCGCCCGCAGAGCGCGCACGGTCCCCGCTCAACCAGACCCCGCCTCGCTCTCGCCGCCCAGCTACATGCTCACCATCGCCCCTGGAAGCTGCTAGACATGCCCATGTCCCCGACCGTGCCCCGTACTCGCTGGCCACCGCAAAATTCGTCGTCGACAGAGACATCATGCGTGTCGCGCCGCTCACGTCTCCCGACCGTAATTCACTGCACGCGCACCGCCATGACGACCGCCAGGGAACCGTCTATTGTCCTAACCCACCGCCCAAGCCTCTAGCCCGCTGTGCCGTCGTCACCAGCGAGCTCCACCCATGCCTCTCTATACCCCTCGCCCCGCTATAAATAGAGCACCTCCCAGCACCGTTTGTCGTCAGATTGAGGACAGATACGCCATGAGGGGGTCCTCGAGGCGTGCGGGAGAGAGGGGTGTGAGACGTACGGTGTTCCGGGACGGTGAGCACACAAGTTTACCCAGGTTCGAATCCGCCGGCTTTGGACGGACCCTACTCCTGCTAGCAATCCAACAATACGGCAGAGCCGGAATATGGGTTACAAGGGTTTCGCCTGTGCGACTTGAGATTGTAGACTATTGAGGTTATCTGGTGTTTCCCTAAAGGCTCTCCCTAGGACGGCTTATATAGATATCTGGCCTAGGGTTTACATGAGAGATCAATCTGGCTACGACTAAGAGTTGGTTAGAGAGTACATCTTGAACTACAAGTAACATTATGGGCCTAAGTCGGTAAGTCTTCTAGGCCTTCCCGTAGTCGGATTGGACTTCGTCTTCTGTCTCTAACTGGGCCGCCCGTGAAGCAAAGCTCTAACCTGAAGTGGGCCACCCTGGTCAGTGAGGAACTGTGAGGATACCCGGAAAGTATATCGCCAACAGTAGCCCCCGGAGGCCTCCAAGATCCAAAGTCGGATTTTATCATCGTCTAGCCTGATCTTCGGCTTGAAGAATCTTGAAGGGTTCCTGAAACTTCACAACAAAAAATACGATCCGGGTCTTAAAAATAAGTCGGACCTTGCAATTGGTTACTCGGATTTTCCAGCTCGCTTTTAAACTAAGCCGGAACTTGGTCTCTAACGCAACCTGACACAAGCATGGTCAAGTCATGTCATCTGACAGACGTTCCGTCAGCACGACCGTTGGTGGGTCCGCGGTTCGTGGAACCGAGGCGCCGTTTCAATGCGTGCGTGGAGATCGAAGCGACGCAATCATCGCGCGGGCCCTTCTCAGTTCTTTCCACGACGCGTGGCGGTTACACTGTAGCGTTTGCATGAATCTTGGCGTAGGTAGGTGGATATAAGGGGTTTAGATTTCTTCTTCTCATCCCCACCAGTTCTTTGCCGTTCCTTCCTTCCCAATCCTCCTGCGCGCCTAGAGCCTCTTCGTCCTCCTCCCACAGATCTCCTAGCGCCGCCACTTTAAGGTCACCTTTTCCACCGGAGAAAAAATGGCTTCATCCTCTTCTTCCTCTTCGGCAGCGGTGGCGGTGGCGTCGGCGGAAGCAGCTGCGGAAAAGGAGAGCTTTCGGGGAATCTGGATCCCCTGCGCCCTCGACGTGGACGGCCTCAAAAACATGGAGAAGGAGGGGCTTCTCGCCGCCGGCAACTGGCGGACCGGCTTCAGCAAAACCGTCCCAATCCGCGCGAGGGCGAGCGCGTCCACTTCGGCACCCATCTGGACTGAGGTTTGTCCTTTCCTCCCTCGGAGTTCGTCTCCGAGGTGATTGACCACTATGGAGTTCAACTCCACAATCTTCCTCCCAATTCTCTCCTAGAAATGAGCGCATATGCTGCGCTTTGCGAGGGCTTTCTCGGCATTAGGCCGAGTTTGCTTCTCTTCTGGTACTATTTCCATGTCCAGAGAAATTCTATTACTGCCGGTGTTCCTTACATCACCGGTACCATTAGTTTTTCTGTTAGACGAGACCGGGCATATCCCAAAATTTCTGCCAGTGACTCGGTCAAACAATGGCCAGCCACTTTTTTCTACCATAGGGATATTCTGGCTCCCGACAAAGCTACTGCTTTGCTGGCTTTTGTCGACGGAGCCGCCACAGCCCAGCCTTCCTGGGATGAGGCTGTTCCGGCTCTCACCGACGATCTGATCCTCGCTAAGAGGCGGATCGAATATCTTATCAAGGACAAGGGTCTGAAAGGATCTGACTTAGTCCATTGCTGGGTCTCACGTCGGATCCAGCCACTTCAGTACCACGGGAATAGACTGATGCACTCCATCACGTCTTCCAAAAAAGACTCTCTCCGCATCAGTCCCAAAGGCTACACCGCCCAAGGTTATATAAGCTAGATCAAGTGGCTGATCAAGGAGCGGATCGAGAGGAAAATTCCGGAGGTTTCTCTGGACATGCACACGGCGGAAAACCCCGTGGTAGCGGTAAGCTTCCATTAGTACACCTTTTACGTGTTTCAATCTTTAAGTTATATACTGCAATGCTGATATGTTTTCTTGTTTTCAGCTTGCTGATCTCCCCGAGTCGGAGCTTGCTCCACTCGAAGGATATCCTCCTGAGTTTTCTCAGGAGACTGAAGTGATCCCATTGCCGGATCTTGCGCTCAAGAAGCGTAAAGCTCCGATAGTGGTAGTTGGCACAAAGGAGGTGCCTGTTGTGAAGAGGTAACTTTCATTCACAATTTTCGCCTTTGTACCTTTCTCGAATTTCTTTCTGAGATGTAATGTTTCCGACTTTACTTCATTTGCAGAGCAAAGCCTCTCATCAAGGGTAAGGGGAAAGGGATTCCTGCGAAGCCTCTGCGATAGACGAAGCTTACCATAGCTTCCCCTGCCACGACTCCTCCGACTCCTTCCCCTCAACCTTCTGCAACACCGACGATTACTCCTTCTCCGGTTGTTGCAGAAGATCCGGCTCCTCCAACGGCGCCTGTGATCCTTGGATCGCACACTGACGTAACCGTGGGTGTGTCAGCTCAAGATAAGGGTGAACCCTCTTCGGGTAATGATCCCTCGGCTGAAGTCTTCACCGACAACCTCCTCAGCAACCCCGGACTTGCCAAGTTTGGCTTATCTCGGAAATCTGCAGAGGAGATCCAGCGGCTGGCCAGGCAAGTCCTAGACAAAAGCCATCTATCCCCCGAAGAGGAAGCGCAAGAAGCAGAGGACGTCAAGTTCTCTCACCTTCTCGCTCAAGTCCGCCTTCGCGACGAGAGGATCAGGACTGGCGAGCTTCCAACAGCCCCAGTAATTCCTCTTACTCTCGCCGAGAAGGTGGCAGCTAAGGTGAACGCGGGGCTAGACAAACTCACCCGCGAGCAATATGTAAGTCGGAATTCCAACTCTTGTTTTTACATTATGTTATATCATATCCTCTAGCCCCCAAGCATGAAGTAGGATATAGAAATCCGGGTTTATGCTTTCATTAGGATGCCAAAGAATGAACTAGTGTAGCCCCCAAGGCTCGTGCTGATATTTAGCAAAAAATATTAGCCTGAGTTTTAAGTAGCTTTCTGACTTTGGGTATTCTGACTTACAGAAAGTATGTTCCTATAACCAGGAATTATTAACCAATGTCTGTGATAAGCAGAGAGAGATCAAAGCTCTCCGGCTTAAAAATGCTGAGCTCAAGGTAGCCAAGGATGAAGCCGAAGGTACACATTTCGAGATTCAAACCTTGTCTTTTGCTTTTTCAATGTTGAATTTTTCTGAACTGTTGTTCTTTTTGACTTTCAGCGTTGGTGAAACAATCCATCGCTATGATTGAAGAGGTCGAGAACCTCAAGACCTTGGTGGTGGAGAACAAAGGACTTCGCCAAGAGCTGGAAAAGCTTAAGGCGGATCACGAAACGAGCATAGCTCAAGTCCTAGAATCCTCCTCCATGGCCACTGAAGAGCGCGATCGCAAGATTGCCGCTCAAGATAAAGTTATCTCGGACCTCAAGAATGAGGTTGGCAGAGAGAAGGATATCTCCCAAGCGCTCCGGGCTGAACTCCAGAGTCTCCGGGAGGAGAATGCCAAGATTGACGACGTCATTCTTGGTAAGTTCCATCTATCTGACTTATCATTTCTTCGACTTTCATCAATGTCGGTTTTTTCTTATCTTCATTTTGTGTATAGGTCCTCTGAACTTGACGGACTCCTCCTCGTCCGAGCCCCGCACTCACCGGCTTACCCAAGTCGGTGATCTTCTTCATGACTACCGCCAGTCCCTTGAGGACATTGGCGAGTCTCTCAGGATTCCGGACATGCCAAGCATGTCGGACTTCCAGGTGCGGGAGAAGGCCAAGGAGATGCCGCAGCTTGTTCGGGACTGGAACATGTCCTACGCGCGAACTGCTGCGCAGAACGCTCTCACCATGGTCATGCGCCACCATGGAAACATGGAGATATGGCAAGTGACCAGAGGGTACTGCAAGGTAGACGAAGACGGCCAGGAGCAAGACCTTCAAGCCATCATGCACTCCTGCGCCGGATATGGGTGCCACGTAGCTGACCTAACCAGCTACGAGATTCCCTTCTTCACCCGCGTAGCCACTCCACCACCTCCTCCAGAAGAAGCTGACGAAGTTTCTGACGATGAATGGACCACTTCGGATCCGGACATCTCGGCAAGGTATCAAGGCAGGGTTACCAGCGAGCCGGCAGATCCTTCATCTCCTCCTGCATCATAGACCACAAACTTATGTATTATTCTGTGAAAGAACATGATGCGCTTGTAAATATTAAGTACTATGACTTTTGCTAGTGCTAAGTTTTTTTTATCTATTCAGCACTTTTGTCTTAGGTTTTTTGCGTGCCTGAAATGTTTTCATAAGCACTTAGAATTTTCCGTCTCTACTTATCGTTTGTCTGGCTTTCCGCCTCGTCCCTTTCGTGAGCCGGCTAAACCTTCAGCCGGAAACTTTGCCGAGCAACGGAGCTCAATTGCTAAAGCAGTTTAAACTCGGAAACAAAGCCGGCTTCCAGTACCAACAATTCACTACTCAGAAGATACCCGCATCAAGCAATTAGACAAATAACCCAAGTAAAGACTAGAATTTTTTAGATTTATACCCGAAGGTAACAGTTTTAGAATCGGAAATCTAAACCAGAACGAACATGAGCATAAAGTACTTTCAAGCATTTTGGGATTTTCGACTATGACATGATCATTAGGAAATAAGATGGTAAAAACTTCTCAGGAGAACTTTGAGGTAACCAAAACTTTTACTTCTCATAGAACATGTACATATGTATGATTACAAAGAAGGATAAACTAAGAATAAAAGGGACGTAGCTGAGCAATATTCCACGGTCTATCTAACTCATCCGGATTTGTACTGCCTCCAGCTCTCTTTCTCTTCTTAGTAGCAGGTCTTTCTTTGACTGGCCTCATGTCAGTTAAGTAGTACGACCCATTGTGCAATACTCGACTAACTAAAAAGGGCCCTTCCCATACTGGGGAAAGTTTGTGCTTTCTCTGTTGCACAAGCCAGAGAACCAAATCACCTTTATTGAAAGATCTGGTTCGGACTCTCTGGCTATGATACTTGCGTAACTTCTGCTGATAGGCTGTAGATCTCATTTCAGCAGCGACGCGAACTTCTTCGACTAAGTTGAGATCATTTTGTCGAGAAATCTCGGCATCCTCCTCGATATACGCGGCCACTCTAGGAGAGGTATGAATTAAATCACTAGGAAGAACTGCTTCTGCGCCATAGACCAAGAAGAAAGGTGTATATCCTGTTTACCTGTTTGGAGTTGTTCGTAAACTCCAAATTACAAAGGGTAGTTCCTCTGTCCAAGCCCCTGCAGCACGTCTTAGTGGTGCTTCGAGTCTTGGTTTCAAGCCTTGTAGAATTAAACTATTTGCTCTTTTGACTTGTCCGTTAGCTTGTGGATGTGCGACTGACGCAATGTCAAGCCGGACATTTTGCTCGTCGCAGAATTCAGCCAACTCTCCCATGGAAAAATTACTCCCGTTGTCCGTGATAATGCTATGCGGATAACCATATTGGATTATAACATCCTCGACAAATCTTTTGGCTGTTGCTCCATCACAACTAGTAACAGGTTTAGCCTCGATCCATTTCGTGAATTTATCCACCATCACTAAGAGGTGAGTAAATCCACTTCGAGCTCATTTAAAAGGTCCTACCATATCAAGCCCCCAGACCGCAAAAGGCCATGTTATAGGTATTGTTCACAGCTGATCAGCCAGAACATGAGCTTGCTTGGCGTACTTTTGGTAGCCTTTGCATGTCTTGACTAATCGTTCGGCATCTGCCTGAGCTGTAAGCCAGAAAAATCCATGTCGAAAAGCTTTTGCCACTAAAGATTTGGCTGCAGCGTGGTGACCACACTCGCCTTCGTGGATTTCTCTTAAGATTTCCACTCCTTCTTCCGGAGATACACAGCGCTGAAAACCCCCAGAAATACTCCATTTATGAAGCTCACCTCTAACAATAGTATAGGCTTTTGCTCGTCGGATAATCTGCCGGCTCAGCACCTCGTCTTCGGGTAATTTGCCATCTACCAAGTAATCGAGGTAGGGTTGAGTCCAACTGGGAATTACAGCCAGAACTGCTATTAAAGGTGAGTCGGGTTTGGTCGGATATTCCTCATCTACTCCCTTTATCGAGGGAACTTTGAGGTGCTCTAAAAATGCGCCATCCGAAACCTCTTTCCGCGCAGAGCCTATTCGAGATAGTGCATCTGCTTCCTCGTTTTCTGCTCGAGGGATGTGTTGAACTTCAAACCCTTCGAACGATTTAGATAGATCATCCACGACAGCTTTATATGCTTCCATGTGCTTATTTGCATTACAAATATCCGAGACTTGCTGAGCAACAAGATCCGAATCTCCGTAATACATCAAACGTCGGATGCCAATATCCTTAGCAATCCGGATTCCATGCAGCAGTGCTTCATACCCGGCAATATTATTTGTTGCTGTGAAGTGGATCTGCAACACGTATAAAAGTTTATCTCCTTGGGGTGGTTTGAGCACCACGCCAGCCCCCGAGCCCCCTCGAGCCTTAGGCCCGTCGAAAAAGAGGGTCCAATATTCTGACTCAGGTAGGACCATGTTCTCCTTGGTCTCTGTCCAATCAGCGACAAAGTCAGCAAGGATCTGGGATTTGATTGCTGTCCGGGGTTTGTACTCAATATCGAAAGCTGCAAGCTCTATGCTCCATTTGGCGACACGTCCTGTGGCATCGCTATTGTTGATTATATCTCTCATGGGAGCTGTGCTCACCATGGTAATTGGATGCTCTTGAAAGTAGTGTCGTAACTTACGAGATGCTAGAAAAACACCGTAAGCCAACTTTTGATAGTGTCGATACCGCTGTTTTGATTCTGTCAGGACCTCGCTGACAAAGTAAGTTGGACGCTGCACCAGGTGCTCCTGATTTTCTTCTGGTCTCTCCACCACCATAACTATACTGACAACCTTATTTGTCACAGCAATGTAAAGCAACATCGGTTCCTGAGGTTCCGGTGCTGCAAGGATAGGAGCAGATGAGAGTACTTTCTTCAGGTCTTGTAGTGCAGCTTCAGCTTCGTCAGTCCAGACAAAATCCTTGGTCTTCTTCAGGAGTTTGTATAATGGTGCGGCTCTTTCACCAAGCCGGCTTACAAATCGACTGACTGCAGCAATGCAACCAGTTAATCTTTGTACGTCCTTCAGGCGAGTTGGCCTGGAAATATTGAGAATAGCCTTGATCTTGTCACGGTTCACCTCTATGCCTCTTTGAGACACGATAAAACCTAACAATTTTCCGGCTGGTATTCCAAAGAAGCATTTCTTCGGGTTAAGCATGATGTTGTATTTTCGTAAATTTGCGAACGTCTCCTCCAAGTTGGAAATCAATGTTTCCTTCTTTTTGGACATGACCGCGATATCATCCACGTATGCATGTACATTGCGTCCGTGTTGATCATGGAGGCAACGCTGCATCGTGCGCTGGTACGTAGCTCCTGCTATCTTCAGCCCAAAGGGCATCGTAACATAACAGAAGTTCCGAAAGGGGTTATGAATGAAGTTTTGATTTTGTCGGACTCCTTCATCCAGATTTGGTGATAATCGGAATATGCGTCAAGAAAACAGAGGAGTTCCGAGCCTGCCGTAGAATCGATAACTTGATTAATTCTAGGCAGAGCGAACGGATCTTTTGGACAAGCCTTGTTCAAGGCAGTATAATCAACACACATCCTTAAATCAGTGGTGTCCTTTTTAGGGACCATTACAGGGTTGGCCGACCAATCAGTATGGATGACCTCTTCTATGAATCCGGCTAACTCGAGCCGCGCTAGTTCCTTAGCTATTGCCTTACACTTTTCATCACCAAACCGTCGTGAGGACTGTTTGACGGGTTTAGTGTTTGGGTTTAAATTTAGAGAGTGCTCGGCAAGTTCCCTAGGTACTCCGGTCATGTCAGATGGCTGCCATGCGAAGATATCTTGATTTTGCTTGGAGGAACTTGACGAGTGCGCTTTCCTATGCGCTACTTAGGCCTACGCCTATCTGGGTCACCTTGGAGGGGTCATCATCCTTCAACGGCGTTGTCTTCGTCTCTTCTGATGCCTTGAACTCCGGATTTGGCTTTTCACCTCCTTCTTTGTTGCGGGCATCTCGGACGGATCTATGCTCTTCTTGATCTCCTGATACTCCTGGGCGTGCAGCACGGCTTCGGCAAAGGTGGCATTTCCATCCTCGCACTCTCGCACCTTCTTCGGGTCTCCCCTGATGGTGATCACGCCGTTGGGACCTAGAATTTTCATCATATTGTAAATGTAACAAGGACGAGCCATAAACGCCCAGTAAGCCGGACGTCCGAATATAGCGTGGTATGCGCTCTTGAACGGGGCCACTTCGAAGGAAAGTGCCTCCGTCCGATAATTCTTTGGTGTTCCAAAAGTAACATCCAAAGTGATCTCTCCCAGGGAATTAGCTTGTCTTCCTGGGACAACTGCGTGAAAGATCACAGAGCTATGGTTCAACTGTGTTTCCGAGATCTTCATCCGGCGTAGCATTTCGACATAGAGAATATTGATGCTGCTACCACCGTCCATGAGGGTCTTGGAGAAACCATAACCGTCAATAAGTGGATTGACGATTAAGGCGTATTTTCCTCGCCTATGTAACTTAGGCGGATGATCAGCGCGGTAAAAGGTTATTGCCACTTCCGACCAGTCCAGATACTGAGGGACAGCCGGAACTGTTGCGTTGAGCTCGTGGAGAACTGCTTTCTTGACCTTTGCTGGTTGAGATCCGAGGAAGGTGATGTAAGTGTCCTTCTTGGTGGGAAAAGTTTTCTTGCCTTCCGACTTGGGATTTGAAGCATCGGCTTCCTCCATGTCGGAATCTTCCTTGGTCTCTTTGTCCTTTTGGGGATTTTTCTTTCCCTTCGTTCGCTTAGCTTTGTAGCCCACGGTATCATCTCTCTTGATGTCGTCGTTAAAACGACATTCAGCGTTGGTGTGGGACGAGCCCCCATTGGCGTCCAAGTGATGCACACATGGGTTATTGGCGATGTCGGCCCAAGTGTAGGTTTTGTCTGGTTGTTGCTCTCCTCTACCTTGGACCCTTGATGTCCCACGGCCACGCCCGCGACCTCCGCCACGTCCTCCTCGTCCTCCAGACCCAGAAATAGTAGTGACTACCGCTGTCTCCGCGTTGGGTTTTTCTTCCGAGGTATTTTTGCGCTTCTAAGCCTGTTGCTTTGGTTGTTTTGCCGACTGAGGCATAGCCAGGACATTGAGTAATCCCTCGGCATCGTCGTCAGCATCTGCATACTTGCTCGCTGTTTCTATCATCTCTCCCAGATCAGTAACCTTGTCACACTTCAAGCGATGGCGCCGTAAACCAATTGGGAGACCTACGATGAAAGCTTCAATCGCAGTTTGATCATTTACTCCCTCGCAGGAGTTCTTGGTGTCAATCCATCGTCCGAGATAATCCCAGCCAGTTTCTCCGGCTTTCTGGGTGCAATGCTGTAGGTCTCCAACCATACAGGGCCTCCGATATGTGCCTTCGAAATTCCGAAAGAACGCACTTTGTAAGTCATACCAGTTGTGGATATTATTCGCCGGAAGTTCATTAAGCCATGATCTTGCCGTCTTCCGCAACATAAGTGGGAAATATCGGGTTGCGACCAGGTTGTTTCCACCTTTGGCGATGCAGCAAGCTTGGAAGAAATCCTGTAACCAGGTGTCTGGCTGAGCAATGCCGTCGTAGGCTTGGATATGTCTTGAGATAGCAAATCCTTCTGGGAATTTTGTAGCTCTGATGCATGGTCCAAAGCACTTTGGGCCCACGTACACGTCATCGTTTTCGTAGCGCCGAGCCTCTATGTTGGAGTTGATCCTGTGCCTTGCGTCGTTCGGGGATAGGGATCGTCCCGAATATAGGCTATGACTGTGGTGCCTTGGAGTCGGACTTCGGCTTCTTCCACCACCTCCTCCGCCATGTCGTCGTCCTTGACCTCCTTGGGGGTCGTTGTGATAACTATGCTGTGGAGAGGGTGGTGCAACTGGGTTTTTTCCGGCTTATCGCCAGCCTCCGTCCGGAGCGTCATTATTCCGGTTCCCGGGAGGTTCTTGACTATGACGAGCCCCCTGCCGGTTTGTGCTAGCGTGGTTTCCATCGTTCCTTCGTCCGTCGTTCCCACCATGGTGAGGCTCAGCCGGACGGTTTTCATGTCTAGGAGGTGGCATTTTCTGACGATCCTCCTCCCGACGTTTCTCTTTATCTTCTCCTTTTCGGGGAGGATTCCTCGGAATCAGTGCAGCGATCGCATCTTTCTCGGCTGCTGGAGCGACGTTGCTCCAGTTATGTGTAGTCCTGCGGTGCTGCCCCGATGATCCGGTTCTTGAATAATTGTCCTCCCTGCGTTCGGGGTGACGATGCTGCGCCCGATCGTAGTGGGATCTTACGTCAGCCCATGCCGGATCTGTGCGACATTGGTCAGAATCCGAGACCAGCTTTTGGCTTCCAGACAGGGCGACCTCTTGCTGCTCTAGTCCCTTATTGAGTAGCTTGATACCCAAACGTATCTCCTCTGGTCCTGGATTAGCCGATAGAATTTTGCGAGCCGCCACGGTATTTTGCACTGGTGTTGGGTAAACCCAATCTCCGTTGCTATCCTTCCATGGATTTCCCATCTCATCTCCAAAAAGGATGGCACGGACACGTGGGAATTGATTGTCATCTATGTGACGCTTCCATGTCTTCTGATGTGGACGGGACATGTACTCCTTGTTTGACATGCGCTTCTTCTCCACCTCGATGTTTTTGGCTTCATCAAGGAGTTGTTGACGACGCGCTTCTAGGGCCTGGGCCCTTTCGTCCAACTCATCTGCAGTAAGTTCTGCAGCTATAGGGATATGTGTGGTTAATGCGGCATCGATGAGTTTACGCGCACCTTCAGTGATCACGTATCCATCCACCGATGCTTCTTTTTTCGGCTCGTCTAGGATTAGTGCTCCATCCGAGTCTTCCTCGTATTCCTCGGCAATCACCTCCTCTGCCAGAGGGTCTTTTGCCGGGGTCTTGTTTTTCTTGTTCTTCTTCTTTGCCTTCTTGGCAGCGCCGATAGCAAAGACGGCTTTGGGTCTGTTTCCCGGAGTCAAGCTCTAATCGGTACTTTCGGACATTTGGACTTCGGGATTGTCTCCAACGTCCATGTCATCCTGTGTTTTGGGAGAGTGTTCCCCGGATCCTTCATCCATGGCTTCTCCATCCTCTGCACCTTTGGAGTTGTACTCCTCTTCGTATTCCGCGGAGAACTTTCGAAAATCTGCCGACATCATGGATTCATCCGAGGATGCGGGAACGTCGGCGTTTGTTCCAATTGCCTCCAGCACCGAGTCGGTGTTTTCTCCAGCATCGGCAAAGCCGGATCCGGATCCAACATATCCAACGAAGTGTGATGCGTGCTTCCTGAGGTACCTGCGGCTTTCGCGATCAGCCATATCGAAACTTTTAATGGTTTCGAGGATTGCATCTGCGCTAGCGCCTTGCAGTATCATACATCTTAGTGTGTACCTGAGGAAAGGCCTGTCTGTCTCGACATCGCCAGAGTCGGAATCAGTGTCGTTGATGTGCTCCTCCTGGATTTTGACTTCCACGGGTGGGTCGATCTGGGATCCGGCTTCTCCAGGGAGATCCACTCCAGATTCGACTTGGACCGTGCGGTCTTCTTCAGGCTCGGATTTCTCCACTATCTCCGCAATTGGTGCGGGTTGGGTGGGGTTAGGGTTTTCTGAGATCCGAAACTCTGCCGCCTCCGCGGACAAAGGGGACCCAGAAGATTCTTCTGCCTCTATCATCACCGCTGGGGTGGGTTGGGCAGGTTCGGCAAAACCGATGTAAACATCGATCTCACCAAAAGACATGATAGTATATGCAGTCACGGCCTCCCTAGCCGAAATCCAAGTCTCGTCGAGAACGATGAGAGGGACGTCGCTGGCGTAGAGGATGCGACCGACGGTGATGGTCTCGCCGATTCCGATTCTTGCAGATTCCGCTCGGAACGCAGATCCGAAGCTCACTGGCCCCACGGTAGGCACCAACTGTCGTCGGATTGAGGACAAGTACGCCATGAGGGGGTCCTCGAGGCGTGCGGGAGAGAGGGGTGTGAGACGTATGGTGTTCCGAGACGGTGAGCACACAAGTTTACCCAAGTTCGAATCCGCCGGCTTTGGACGGACCCTACTCCGCTAGCAATCCAGTAATACGCCAGAGCCGGAATATGGGTTACAAGGGTTTCGCCTGTGCGAGTTGAGATTGTAGACTATTGAGGTTATCTGGTGTTGCCCTAAAGGCTCTCCCTAGGACGGCTTATATAGATATCCGGCCTAGGGTTTACAGGAGAGATCAATCTAGCTATGACGAAGAGTTGGTTACAGAGTACATCTTGAACTACAAGTAACATTATGGGCCTAAGTCGGTAAGTCTTTTGGGCCTTCCCGTAGTCGGATTGGACTCTGTCTTGTCTCTCTAACTGGGCCGCCCGTGAAGCAAAGCTCTAACCCGAAGTGGGCCACCCTGGTTAGTGAGGAACTGAGAGGATACCCGGAAAGTATATCCCCAACAACGTTTCCTCACACCACTCTCATCCACTCCCCCTCAGAGCACTCCTAGAGCCCCACCGGAGCAAGCCGCAGCCCGTAGCGCCGGAATTTCGCTGGAGTCTGCCGCGGAAGGAGGAGAAGGGGGTCAGCGATCCAGGCCATCTCCCGGGATGCCGCCGGTACCAGGAGAACCGCCGTCATCGTCTCGTTCGTTTCCCCGCCATGCCGCACTAGATGGAGCCCCGGTACGTCCCCACTGCACCCCCAGCGAGCCGCCAGGGTTCAGTCTCGCTGGCGACGAGTCCGTCGTCGACGACGACCGTGAGTCGTTGATCTAGTTCTAATCCTGCGACCACCATTCGCCCATACCGTTTCAGCAACCCCTGTCCCACTGACAGGTGGGCCGCCCCCCACTTAAAACCAGCCCGGGCGCTGTGTGGAGTAAACTGGGCCGGCCCATTTATTTCCCGCGCGACCCGTTTAATTCAAATAACTCTTTTTCTTTTTAGACTTAAACTTAGTTCTGTCCCTTAGTTTGAAAATCAATTCAGAGAGTTTTACAAATCCAAATTGAGTGATTCCAATTTTGTTGGAAAGCTAATGAAAATATCTACCCAAGAAAGTTGGATTTAAATCAGTTAGAGTTAGATATCTCTCCTAGTAAAAATAATAAGACAGAAGCTTTTGCACATTCAAACATTTTTCTAAAATTAACCATATTAGCTTTTGAGTTGATTCCAACTCTCAAAAATCACATTTAACCATACCTATCTGAATATGTATTGATATTAAGGTTTACATGCAGTTACTTTGGACTAGTACCAAAATAATGCTATATAGGCATTTCTAGTCACTTTAAATCATTAATTATTGAACTTAAACTTATTAAAATGTGATCCAACCCTTAAATCACATTCCCATATGTTAGAATATGTGGTGATGACATGTGTCCACATAATCCCATATTTTAAATGGAGAATATTAACTGAGTAGAAATTACTTTTCTCAAATAAAAAGAATGAAGCTAGTTCATTAAACCTTGTGATGTTTGTGATGATACTAGATCATCAAATGTGTGCCTTAGTGTGCTAAGTAGAATAGTTTATTATGGTTTGGTGGTTGTGTATTCCATATGTATTTATAGACGATAGTACCGACCAAGTCTTCGAGGAGGAGGAGTTCTACCAAGAGGAGGAGGAAGAGAATTTCAACCACTACACTACCCAAGGCAAGCTAACACTTGCAAGTATTATACTTAGCAAGCCATCATTAACAATACAAGCTAGACCTTGCAAGCTAGATAACCTAAGCAAATGCACTAGGCATGCTTTGGTTATATCATTTTGAATTTTACTTACTCCAAGTTTTTACTTACAAGCTTTACTTCCTTTACTTTACTAAAGTCCTTTACTTGTCTAAAGGTAGCATAAATAGTATAAAACTTGACCTATCTAGTTAGACTTAGATGTCATTCTATGGCATGAGATTGGTTTTAGCATCCCACATTAGTGAACACTCTTAGCATAGTAGTATAGAGCTAAACCAAACTTGATTCACTTTAGATGGGAATACTTGGTGAAAATGACTTGTGAAAACCTTGGAATGATGAGTTATTCTATTGAGATGTTTTGACATGTGTTGAGAAACACAAATGGTTTATGACGATGATGAAAATGTTGAGGCATGAGCCTTAGCCCTTTTATAAAAACTGATGGTTGGGTTCGGATGTGATACCATTCCAATTTTACCGTACAACCACAATACCTAAATTGGGTAAGGCTTAGCCGGAAGTTTATATGCATTAGTATTAGTTCCCTCGTGAAAGAGGTTTGAGCTGAGGCTACCTCTCAATGTTCTCCACCTATGCAGTGCCCAGGATGACAGATGGTCATCGCTGGGAGCCATACTGATAGGAGAGGTTCTTATACTAGAGTGTGTAAAGGAAAGGTTATGTTTGATTATCTTCATACTAAGTATGATGATTCAGGGTTATCCTTGATGGATGTATCGAATCTTGTGGTGAAAGTGTACCACCTCTACAGAGTGTCAAACTATTCGAATAGCCGCGTCCACGGTTATGGACAGTTGGAGTGGCCATACTATTCTGTTGTCAGATGCTTTCAAAATGACTTATGAAATGAATTGTGACATGACTTGACCACAACGGAGTTGTGACTATGACAATTAAGTTCCCACTTAGCTGTTTTCAAACTTTATTTTATCTTTCCTTGTTTCTGAACTCAGCTTAGGTTTCAAACTTAACTTTACAAATATACTTTGAATTTAGCATTCCTATTAGAACTATCTTACTTGTTAGTGGTAGTTTGCGAGTACTTAAAGAGTACTTATGGCTTTGTCCCTGGCTATTCGTATGGCCAGACTATGAGGAGGACTACCCTGAAGGAGGACAGCAGGACGACAACGACAACTAGGATCATCTCCCATCATCAACATTGCCTGTGACTCTGAAGATGGACCCCACCGCTATGCTATTTATTCCGCTACTTGATTGTACTAAGACTAGATCATGAGATCATTTATTTGTGTAAGACCTTATTATGGTTTGTAATGGATGATGTACTATGATATCCAATCTGTTATGTCTCGCAAAAATGGTAATCCTAGGATTGCGATATATGGCATAACAGGCACATGGGATTAAAAATCCGGGTGTTGACAAGTTGGTATCAGAGCCATCCTGACCATAGGAGACCCTAGTTAGAATGGACGTCCGAACAAAAACTTAGTTTCAAAAACCAAAGTGAGTATTTATGAAAACTATTTCCTCTCTTATCCTTGGGATTATTTCTCTCAAAAAAAATTCATGTTCCTCGAAATTCTTACATTACTACATAAATTTTTGACACACTTGATCACTTCACTAACTTTCTCATCCTAAATTCTTATAGATGGAAACTCAATACAGCAAGTTCTATCAGTTGGGCAACGGAGGCCAACTGATCTTCGAGAGGGATCTTGATGCACTATCGGAGTACTTGGAGCATCCTCATCTAGAATTTCTTGGAGCTCAACTCCCGGGTCTACCAGGAGGAGATTTACAATGGCTAGTAACTGCTGATCTTTGAGGCAAGATAGAAGCACCAATGTCTGAGAGGATTCTGTTCTCAGTGAGAGAGAACAACTGGCTAGATGGATTAGCCAGGGCAATGCATGAAGCTCTCGCTCGTCTGTGTGCCCAAAGTGTCAACCTAATCCAAGGAACCCGCTTTGTTCACTATGCAAGGCGTGATTCTATGGGAATGCTGCTAGAGATGCCGAGTCACCCAGTGCTGAAGCGTCAAGTGAAGAACCTCGACTTCCTACTGTATGACAGACAGAAGGAGTTGGACAATGCTAGAGAGTTCGCCAACCACAACCTCGCCCTTGCCGCCCAGAAGGCCTAGACTTTCTCACTGCTAGTCAAGGACCGTCAGTCTCTTCACCGTCAACGCACAAAGAAGGATCGCACCATCGACCATCTTTGCAAGAAGGTGGCCGACCTCGAGAAGACCATCAAGGAACAAGAAGCTCAACTTGCAGTAAAAGAAGAACAAGAGGAAGGTGAAGATATGCAAGGGGATATTGACTCATACCTCATCAATGATGATGCCTATTTGGAGGATGATGCCATGGACTTCTACACCGATGATGATGACTCTGACTTCATCGATGATGAGTAGATGCACTAGAGCACTATCGTCGAGTGAGGAGTATCGGTACCATTGTATCATAGCTTGCAGAATGGTTCTTAAAACCATCTGTTTTTCTTTGATGTTGTGGTGTGTGTGAGTTTGTATCGTGTGCTTTGCTTGAATGAATGAAAATAAGTTAGTTGCAAAACCTGAGTCAAACTTAAAGTTTTAGCTTTGAAACCAAAACCATGAACCTTAGAACTTTCCCTCTTACCACTTTATCTATCTCAATCTTTAGATGACTCGTGGAAACCAAGGAGCAGCTCATCGCAAGACCCCAATGTTGCAGATTCTGTAGACTCTCATTGCAGACTGTGAAGCTAGTAGGGCAGAGCGCCAAGCTAATTTAGCAACACTACAGCAGATCGTCCAGATGGCTCACAATAGTCAGAACCATGGAAATCAGTATCGTCATGGATCCAAACTCAAAAACTTCCAGAATACCAATCCCCCAATCTTTAGCACTTCGGAGAACCCACTGGATGCTGATGATTGGTTGCAGACAATGGAGAAAACCTTAGAAGTAGCCGGGGTGGATGCCAACGAGAAAGTTCTTTTTGCCACCCACTATTTGGCAGGAGATGCAAGAGCATGGTGGAACAACACCCGCACAATGAACCATGGTCAAGTGATGACGTGGGAAGCCTTCAAAATCAAGTTCAGCCGCACCCACGTGCTGCAGGGTCTAGTCACCCGAATGCAAGATGAATTCAGAGAATTGAAGCAAGGCAGAATGACTGTAGTGGAGTACCACGGTAGATTCTTGTCCCTAGCCAGGTATGCACCTGATGAGATCAACACGGAGGCCAAGAAGAAGGAGAGATTCCTGAACGGACTGCATGATGAGATGCAGACTGTCCTCGTCAACATCCGTTTCGAGGATCTCGAAGAACCAGTCGACTCTGCCATTCAGATGGAAGGGAAGATTGATAAAGCAAACGACAACCGCAAACGTCGTATGATGCACCAAGCTGGATCCAATAGTCACCAGAAGTACCGTCGAAACCCGTCTGCCGGATATGCACCGCGGAACAATCGACCCCCAATGTCTCGCCCAAGCTACCCCAACCGTAGCGGAGGAAATGTGAAGTCCGGAGGAAACAACAACCACCCCGGCAAATCCAACAACTTAAACCATGCACCTCCCAAGAATAACAACAAAAACAACACTACACCCAGAACTGGAAGCAATGTTGTGCCCGTGGCAGCAAAAGATAAGTCTCAGATTACTTGTTTCGAGTGTGGAGTGAAGGGTCACTATTCCAATGAGTGTCCCAAGAAGATTGCCGCCACTGCCAATGTGAATGCCCCATCTCAACAGCAGCATCGTGTTCAACCAGGAAGAAGATTCGCCCCAGGGAACCCTCACAACCGCAACGGCTGTTTCTTCCACATGAACGCCGAAGAAGCCCAAGAAGCGCCAGATGTAGTGCTGGGTATGTTTTCTGTCAACTCAGTTTTAGCAAGAGTGTTGTTTGATTCTGGAGCATCACACTCATTTGTCAACGAAGAATTTGCATGCACTAGTAAGATTCACCCAACCAACTTGAAGCATGTCATGATAGTTCAAATCCCCGGTTCAACTACAAAAGCTAGAAAAATTTGCAAAGTTGTGCCTATCAGGATACATGGGATAGATTTTTATGCCAATCTAATAGTACTTGGAACCAAAGGTTTGGAAGTAGTACTAGGAATGAATTGGATGTCAAAGCATAAAGGATTGATTGACTGTGCCAAGAAAGCCATCACCATGACCAGTAGCTCTGGAGTCTCAGTAGAGCATATATCTGAAACCTTGCCCCGTCAATTCAAGTGCAACAAGAGGCTAGCCCTACCCACCATAGACCAAGTCAGAGTAGTCTGTGAATACCCCGACGTATTCCTAGATGAATTGCCAGGTATGCCCCCGGATAGGGATATTGAGTTCATTATCGAACTAATCCCCGGAACCGGACCTATAGCTTAGAGACCCTATAGTATGAACCCCTCAAAGTTAGTAGAGTTGAAGAAGCAGCTAGATTCTATGTTGGCAACAGGCTTGATTCAACCAAGCGCATCGCCATGGAGATCGCCAGTGTTATTCGTCGATAAGAAAGATGGAGGCAACCGTTTGTGCACAGATTACAGGAAGCTGAATGATGTCACCATCAAAAACAAGTACCCTTTGCCAAAGATAGAGGATCTATTTGATCAGTTGACTGGAGCAAATGTGTTCTCTAAGGTTGATCTTAGGATTGGTTATCACCAACTTAAGATTCATGCAACGGATATTCCAAAGACCGCCTTTACTACTCGTTATGGATTATACGAGTATATGGTCATGTCTTTTGGATTAACCAATGCTCCTGCTTATTTCATGAATCTCATGAATAAGATCTTTATGAATTTTCTAGACAAGTTTGTCATTGTGTTTATCGACGATATCCTTATCTACTCCAAGTTAGAAGAATAGCATGAGCAACATGTGAGAATTATCCTTGAAACCCTTAGAGAGCATCGATTGTATGCCAAGTTCAACAAATGTGAGTTTTGGCTAAAAGAAGTAGGATTCCTAGGACATATTGTGTCTGCCGAAGGAATCGATGTTGATCCCACCAAGATCAAAGATGTTGAAGCATGGGGAGCCCCAACCACTCAAACCCAAATCCGTGGATTTCTCGGATTAGCGGGATATTACTGCATGTTCGTAGAACGATTTTCGAGCATCGCAAGACCCATGACCCAATTGTTGAAGAAGGACAAGAAGTTTGAATGGACCGACAAATGTGAAGCAAGTTTCCAAGAGCTCAAGAAGAGATTGATTTCAGCCCCAATATTGATCATGCCAGATATCAAGAAGCCGTTTGATGTGTATTGTGATGCATCCAAGATTGGTCTCGGATGTGTATTGATGCAAGAAGGCAAAGTCATCGCATATGTGTCTCGACAACTGAAGTAGCATGAGCAGAACTATCCTACCCATGATCTTGAGTTAGCAGCCGTAGTTTTGGTATTGAAGACATGGCGTCATTATCTTATGGGTAATCGCTATGAGATTTACTCAGATCAAAAAAGATTGAAGTATATTTTCACTCAGAAGGAGTTGAATATGCGGAAAAGGAGATGGATAGAGTTAATCAAGGATTATGACCTTGACACTCACTATCACCTCGGCAAAGACAATGTGGTAGCGGATGCTCTTAGCAGATTGTCGTGTAGGCTAAACACCATGATCAAGGAGAAGCAACCAAGTTTGTATGAGGAGTTGGAGCAGTTTAGAACTGAGCTACTTAGCAAAGGATTTTTTAGCTAGCATTGAACTTCAACCCACTTTGATTAGCCAAATCAAGGAAGCCCATAAGGGAAATGAAAGTATCGACAGAATCAAACGTCGTATTGGTACAGGAAAGGTACCTGGATTCACCGAAGACGAAGAAGGAGTTCTGTGGTACAAAGGACGTATATGTGTGCCAGCAGATTCGGAGCTGAAGCAAGTCATCATGCAAGAAGCTCATGATACTCTTTATTCTATCCACCCCGGAGGAACGAAGATGTATCAAGATTTGAAAGAGCAATTTTGGTGGCACAAGATGAAGAGATAAATCGGAAGCTACATCGCCAAGTATGATATTTGTCAGAGAGTCAAAGCAGAACATCAGTGACCCATAGGACTGTTGCAACCATTGCAGATTCTGGAATAGAAATGGGATTCCGTTGGAATGGACTTTATCACCGGTTTGCCTACTTCTAGTAGGGGAAATGACTCAATCTGGGTCATCGTTGATAGACTATCCAAGATAGCTCATTTTATACCTGTCAGAACAACCTACCAGAGTTCGAAGCTAGCAGAGTTGTACAGCTAGAATCGTCAGTTTGCATGGAACCCCCAAGACCATAGTGTCGGACCGAGGAACCCAATTTACCTCGAGATTTTGGCAGAAATTCCAATAAGGATTAGGAACCAAGTTGAATTTTAGCACAACGCATCACCCACAAACCGATGGAAAGACTGAGAGAGTCAACCAAATCTTAGAAGATATGTTGAGAGCTTGTGTGTTAGAATATGGATCAAAATGGGAAGATTGTCTGCCTTTCGCAGAATTCTCATATAACAACAATTATCAAGCCAGTTTGCAAATGGCACCATTTGAGTTCTTATACGGAAGGAAGTGTCGTACCCCTTTGAATTGGTTGCAAGTAGGAGAGAGTCATATTTTTGGACCCGACATTCTCCGAGAAGCTGAAGAGAAGGTTCACAAAGTCTGTGAGCACCTCAAGACAGCCCAATCCAGACAGAAGAGTTATGCTGACAAGAGAAGGAGAGACCTGATTTTCAATGTCTGAGATTTTGTATATCTCAAGGTTTCGCCATTGAAGGGAACACAATGTTTTAGTCTGAAAGGAAAGTTAGCCCCTAGATATATCGGACCCTTCAAGATTCTGAATCGCCGAGGAGAAGTATCTTATCAACTGGAACTGCCAGAGGAGATGTCAGCCATCCACAATGTGTTCCATATCTCGTTACTTCGCGAATGTCTAGAAGTGCTAGAGAAGACCGAAGTTTTCAAGAACATTGATCACCGAGCTGTTGATATCAACGAGGATCTGACGTATTGTGAAGTGCCCATCCATATCTTGGAGGAAGCCTACAGAACCACCAGGACCCGGAGTATCAAATTTCTCAAGATCCAATGGAGCAACCATACCAAAAAAGAAGCCACCTGGGAGCGAGAAGATTACATTAGGACTGAGTTCCCAGATCTCTTTAGTTCCTAGTTTTCTTTCTTAAATCTTAGGACGAGATTTTTGTTTAAGGGGGGAAGGTTTGTAACATCCCAAATCTTTAATCAAGGTTAATCAAGATCAAATCTACCCAATTTAGGGTTAACAAAAACTTTTCCATTTAAAATCTTTAAGCATTCATATGTGTGTGCATTTAAAATAGGAGTTGTTTGAAATGCCATGATAGTGTGTTCTAATGGTTGTAAAATGGTTCTATGATGAATGTCACATCATCTAGATCATTCCCAAGCAAAAACTAAAGAAAAAGAAATCAAAAAGAATTAAATAAAAGAAATGGTCACTTTTGCCATTTTAATCACTTAGCCCACTTTGGGTATTCCTAGCACTCAAATTCCAACAGAAACAATTGTGGATCTTTGCACCCCTTGCTAGTACAAGTAGTGATGTGCCAAGGCCCACTTTGTGATCTCCCAAAAACATTCAAACTCTAATTTTAAATGACATTTGAAAATGGAATCTAGTTAATATGTCTAGATCACACTTTTTCAAAAACCATCCAAATGAATTCCATTTGACAAATCCTAGCAACCACAGATGTTTAAGCATGTGCCAAACCACTCCACCAAATTTCATTTCAAAATTCCAAACTTTTTTTCTTTCGGCCATTTTGTCAAACACTTGGTGGGCACAGATCAAACAAAAACCAAAAACACTAGTGTGAGCAGTGTTCTAGCCTAACCTGTCTCCCACATTGCAACCAAACCCTCTCCACTGCATCCCCTACCCCTTTCTAGCCCGGCCAAGCACTGTGCCCACGACCAAATGGTCATGGACATCAATGTCGAGCCCACTCGAGCACCTCACCAGCGACAGCGTGCCACAGCAGCCACCAACCTCGCCCACCTTGCCCAACACGTCGCTCGTGGTCCACCTCTGTAGCATCCCATCTGTCTAACATCTATAATGCTACATGGTCTAATAATAAAATGCTACTTCCTACATATAATTGTTGCATCATAATTATATCATGCTCATGTCATCATGCCACCTTGCATTTGAGCATCATATAAAACCCTTTTCTTTTGGATCTTGTCTCATATGCAATTATCATTTGATTTTGGTTCTTAATAAATTGTATTTGGTTCTTGATAAATGCTTGGTGCCCAAGTTGAGTTGGGGGCATATCTTTTGTTTAACTCCACCACCTTTTCTTGTCACCACCCCACAATTCCACCATCCAACTATATGTGAGATTTACATTTTATTTGGTTTTTACCTCTAGCTCATGTGGGTTGGGATGGATCCACTTACAATTCCACATGCTCCCATATATGCATTATGTTGTTCTCACAATATTGATTTGTGGAGAGCCACATGGCCACCTTGCATGCTATGTGAGTAGAATCCTTTTCTTAGGCTTCCATATGGTTTTAGTTAATATATGCTCATGTGTGAAACTATTTTTGGCTACAAGATGATCTAGTGGGAATATACCCCATAATGGCCATTTAGCTTCACATGTATGTATATGCTATCTATATTCATGTGAGCACAAGCTTGTTGTTAGTGGGGCCATAAGTCAACCTTTTTGAATGCATGCAAGGTTAAACATGCCCATTTGGAATTCTAGTGTTTGCACTACTAGTGGTGGCACATATATACCACATGCATGGCCCATGCAAAGTCACTCCTATCCCCTTTTATTTGTTTATCGTTGGTATTTTTGAGAAGAAGCTTGTATGAATTAAATTCATATAATTGGGCATTTTTAGTGCTATCTTTCTACTCACCTCCTTTCTACTTTGGTTTGTGTTCCTTTTTGTTTATTTATTGGAAGCTGATCAAATATTTTGGTTTGAAACAAACTTTTTGAACCTTATGTTTTTCTTCTGTTTTTCCTCTTTTCCATCTGCTAACCTAGCCCTTCCCAGCCTGACGTTTTTCCTTGTCCTGTGTGGAGCCGACAGCAGTAGCAACAGCTTGCCCATCGCTAGCCGCACGCCTGATGCCTCTCTCTCACCCAGAGGTGTCCGGTGCACAGCTGCAGCCAGCCCGACGCCCCCTCACAAAACCTGGTGCAGCCGCACCCTCTCCGCAGCAGCTACGCGCACATCCCCCCTCCTGTTTCTCTTCCTCGGAAGCACGTGCACCACGCCGAGCCCGTGTCCGTCCTTCCTTCTCTCTGGCCACAAAAGCAAACCCTGCCAGCCCAGCTATTCCTATCCTACCCCTCCCCCGGAGAGCACCAGATCGAGATCTGGGGGACGCTCAAGCTACCTCTTCTTCCCTCCTTCAAGCTGTGGCCATAGAGCCCAAAACCCTAGCTAGCTCATACCTCCCTCGAGTTTGTCGAGCTCTGGTGGATGTCAAGGCCGCGCAAAGTGAACCAGACGCCCATCTGCTTCCTCTTCGACGCCCTGTAGACGGAGCAGCGACCGGAGATCGCCGGAGTAATGCCAGCGCCACCGTGCCCGAGGCTAGACCGAGTTGACTGCCACCGAGCTCCGCGGCTGGTCCGGTCCACCTCGAGCCGTCTTTCTGCACCTATCGGTCGCTGGTGAGGTCCTCAACCCTCTTGACATGGCCTCTCCCTCTCTCTCGCTTTGCATTGCTGCTGTCGGTCGTCGAACACCCTGTGCGCCGCCGACATCGCCGTGGAGTCCTCTGCTAATAGTTCGTCGCTGCGGTTTTGGACAAACCTTCGCCGCAAGCATGCCTCGAGTACAGTCAATCCTAGCCCGAGTTTTTGACACCCAGGCGTAGCCCTGTCCATCCTCTTCCAGTGAGCCCACCCACGCCTGTTCCGGTTCACCACCGCTGCCGCCAGCGTTGACACAAGTCTCCGTCGCGGTTCGGATCCGTCAGACAGATCGTCCTCTGTGGACAACCTTTTCTTCGTCAGTTAGTAGCGGCAGAGTTCGCTTCTTGTTGCGCGATCATCCACTTTGGACACCAACCGATGATCGGCCCAGTGGTAGCACCCCGTGCTGTTCTCCTCCCATAGGAAAGGTCACGGATTCGAACCCCAGGTCGCCTCTTTCTTTTTCTCACACGCTAACACCACGGCCCCACCAGTCAGCCTCGTCTCTGCCACATCACCAGTGCTTTCCAGTCAGCTTCTCCCTGTCCCACACGTCAGTGGGTGTATCTAGGTTTTCCTCGGTATAGATGTCTGTGAACTTTTCTGTTAACAAAATATAATTCCAAATTTGTTTAATATGTTTTAATATCTAAAATCTAATAACTTTTTATTGATAAATCCAAATAACACAAATAATATATGTTTTTGAATCAGAAAAATGGGAGGAATTCAAATATGCCATCCAAAACAATGTTTGACTAATTTAATTTTTCGAAATTGTTTAATTGCAATAAAAATGCCTTTTGCTCAATTAATTAATAACTTTAATTCTATAACTCCAAATTTGACAAATAATATGTCTAAATCGATCAGCGCGACGAGCCCGTTCTGTTTATTCATTCCATGATATGAATTGAAGCATGCATCATATAAATATTAAGTGGACAACAAGTGTTATGGGAGCAAAACATGACTAAAAACTTAATAAAATGCTTTATTCTTGTACCCCACACCTCAACCATGCCATGTAATTTGTGCATCATTCATCATGGCATGCTTGTTTGCTTGTCGCATTTTATTTATATGATTGCGCATTATATTTATGTTGGCCTTGTTTGTTTGGTTCTTCTCGGAAAGACGCCGAGCAGGGGAAATATCAGGAATCCCAGGAGTACTACCCAGATCCATCTCTCGCTTCAACTGAGCTGCCAGGAAAGCACTACCACATGCTTGCATACATATAGTACCTATTGATTCTATCTTATTCTTGCATCTTGGAGTCACGAATGCATTAAATTGAATCCCAAGTACTGCATAGCCTTTACTTTTAAACCCCACCGAGCTTGTTCCTCCATCCCATGAGCCATTACTACAGGAGTTGTTTGAGCCATGCGAGTCGTAGAACAACATGTGTAGGGTATGTGAGTGTCTGGTGGATAACGAGGTACCTAAACAACTTAACCTGAGTAGTAATGGGATAACTAATGAAAGAGGCACCGATGGGCAATATCTGTCATTTGGTTTTTATGTCCACTTGTGTCCCGTAGGACCCCGAGTACTTGATTCCTGTTCCTTGACTATTCGCACTATCCACATACGGGAGACTCTATGAATCCCCCTTTGCCTGAGCTTGATTTGCACTTTATTTCTTGGGGCCACAAAGTAGTTTGGGGCTTTATTACTATCTTGCACTTATGCCATGTTTTACCGCTTTGTTTATGATTGTGCATGGAGCACCTGTACTGTTTAGGATTTGCAGAGTGTTTTCGCGGTATCGACAAGCCCAGTCACACTTTCGGGTTCCCAGTCATTTACAGTGATTGGCGCAAACCTTGGGTCCGTCTCGGAGCCGGCCAACTTCGTTGCGGGTAGCTTAATGGGGTGGCCCCCTGAAATAATTTATGAATCCTGTGATTGCTTTGTCGTGAAAGCCTCGTTGAGTTTTGATTTGGTTTTTCCGAGGTCGATCGTGTGTGTGTTGCTATTTGTGCACCCCTGCAGGGTAAATCTTTCTGAAAGCCGTGTCTGCGGTTATGGACGACTTGGAGCACGGTTTCTCGATCATAGACAAGTATAACGAAAGTACTGTCTTTAGTTTGACTAAATATCTGACTAGTAAATAGTGCAATATTCATGGAATGATTAATAAAACTGCCAACGGATGGGTTGTTCGTCCGTTTTCTCGTTGGTAAGCGAGAAGGAGGATGGATCTGTTACCTTATACTGTTATAACTATTGTTTTTAATTAACGGACATCCGTCTATCTTTGGTTAGGCGGATGGTTAGCGAGTATCTATAGGCTTGTTAGTTACTATCTTTTGCTGCAATTGCATCACCCCAGGTATATGTCCCCTTTAGAGGCATAAAGACTTGCTGAGTACCCCTAGGGTCTCACACGATAAATTGTTTGATTCAGATGAACAAGTGTATTCACAAGATGGATACTGGATGGAGGAGACAGATGATGTTGGCAACGATCACTCGGTGTAGAGATTCCGGGGATGGGGATCCGTGAGATCTGTGGGCGGGATGTGCTTATTTATGTGGCATATTATGCCGATTTGCTTCTTGTCCGTACTCGGATCTTGTTTCCCGCTTCCACTTGATACTCTGTTGATTGATGTATGAGGAGCTATCCTACACTATTATCTCTATCTAGGATATTTGGATCTTGTTGTATAGCGTTGCAATATTTCTATTTCTTTTAGATGGTATGGCTCTGAGAACTGTTGTAAGGGAGCTTGCATACATACTCACTTGTGTATGTATTTGATCTCTTTGCCTGTTGCCTACGCCGCTCGCTCCTGTCCCGATGTTCTTGGAAGTGGTTAGGGCGGCCGACGGGCCTACACGTGGGTGGCCCTGGGCCTCCGCTGTAAAATCCTTAACCACTTTTGGTCCATCCAGGCTTGAACTTACAGCATAGGGTCCGAGGTTGTGACAACCTCCCCCTCCAGGCCAGCCCCAGCTCGAGGACAGACCGAGGAGATGCCAAGAACCGTCGCGCCCGGAACGTGTCTGCCATACCGATGCCGCCCGCAGGGCGCGCACGGTCCCCGCTCAACTAGACCCCGCCTCGCTCTTGCCGCCCACCTACATAATCACCACCACCCCAGGAAGCTGCTAGACATGCCCATGTCCCCGACCATGCCCCATAGTCACCGGCCACCGCAAAATTCGCCGTCGACAGAGACATCGTGCGCGCCGCGCCGCTCACGTCTCCCGACCGCAATTCACTGCACGCACACCGCCATGACGACCGCCAGGGAACCGCCCACCGTCCTAACCCACCGCCCAAGCCTCTAGCCCATTGTGCCGTTGTCACCGGCGAGCTGCGCCCATGCCTCTCTGCACCCCTCGCCCCACTATAAATAGAGAACCTCCCAGCACCGTTTCCTCACACCACTCTCATCCACTCCCCCTCAGAGCACTCCCAGAGCCCCACCGGAGCAAGCCGCAGCCCGTAGCGCCAGAATTTCGTTGGAGTCTGCCGCGGAAGGAGGAGAAGGGGGCCAGCGATCCAGGCCATCTCCCGGGACACCGTCGGTACCAAGAGAACCGCCGTCGTCGTCTCATTCGTTTGCCCACCTCGCCGCACTAGCTGGAGCCCCGGTACGTCCCCACTGCACCCCCACCGAGGCGCTAGGGTTCAGTCTCGCCGGATGAGCCGTTGATCTAGTTCTAATCCTGCGGCCACCGTTCACCCATACCGTTTCGGCAACGAGTCCGTCGTCGACGACGACCATGAGTCGTTGATCTAGTTCTAATCCTGCGGCCACCGTTCGCCCATACCGTTTCGGCAACCCCTGTCCCACTGATAGGTGGGGCCCCCACTTAAAACCAGCCTGGGCGTTGTGTTGAGTAAACTGGGCCGGCCCATTTATTTCCCGCGCGACCCGTTTAATTCAAATAACTCCTTTTCTTTTTAGACTTAGACTTAGTTATGTCCCTTAGTTTGAAAATCAATTCAGAGAGTTTTACTATCCCAAATTGAGTGATTCCAATTTTGTTGGAAAGCTAATGAAAATATCTATCCAGGCCCGTTGGATTTAAATCATTTAGAGTTAGAGATCTCATCTAGTAATAATAACAAGAAAGAAGCTTTTACACATTCAAACATTTTTTCTAAAATTAACCATATTAGCTTTTGAGTTGATTCCAACTCTCAAAAATCACATTTAACCATGCCTATCTGAATATGTAATAATATTAAGGTTTACATGCAGTGACTTTGGACTAGTACCAAAATAATGCTATATAGGCATTTCTAGTCACTTTAAATCATTAATTATTAAACTTAAACTTATTAAAATGTGATCCAACCCTTTAATCACATTCCCATATGTTAGAATATGTGGTGATGACATGTGTCCACATGATCCCATATTTTAAATGGAGAATATTAAATCTTAGTTAATTTCAATGAGTAGAAATTACTTTTCTCAAATAAAAAGAATGAAGCTAGTTCATTAAACCTTGTGATGTTTGTGATGATACTAGATCATGAAATGTGTGCCTTAGTGTGCTAAGTAGAATAGTTAAGTATGGTTTGGTGCTTGTGTATTCTGTATGTATTTATAGACAATAGTACCGACCAAGTCTTCGAGGAGGAGGAGTTCTACCAAGAGGAGGAGGAAGAGAATTTCAACCACTACACTACCCAAGGCAAGCTAACACTTGCAAGTATTATACTTAGCAAGCCATCATTAACAATGCAAGCTAGACCTTGCAAGCTAGATAACCTAAGCAAATGCACTAGGCATGCTTTGGTTATATCATTTTGAATTTTACTTACTCCAAGTTTTTACTTACAAGCTTTACTTCCTTTACTTTACTAAAGTCCTTTACTTGTTTAAAGGTAGCATAAAGAGTATAAAACTTGACATATCTAGTTATACTTAGATGTCATTCTATGGCATTTGATTGGTTTTAGCATCCCACATTAGTGAACACTCTTAACTTAGTAGTGTAGAGCTAAAGCAAACCTGATTCACTTTAGATGGGAATACTTGGTGAAAATGACTTGTGAAAACATTGGAATGATGAGTCATTCTATTGAGATGTTTTGACATGTGTTGAGAAATACAAATGATTTATGACGATGCTAAAAATGTTGAGGCATGAGCCTTGGCCCTTTTATAAAAACTGATGGTTGGGTTCGGATGCAATACCATTCCAATTGTACCATACAACCACAATACCTGAATTGGGTAAGGCTTAGCCGGAAGTTTATATGGATTAGTATTAGTTCCCTCGCGGGAGAGGTTTGAGCTGAGGCTACCTCTCAATGTTGTCCACCTATGCAGTGCCCAGGATGACAGATGGTCATGGCTGGGAGGCCATACTCATAGGAGAGGTGCTTATACTAGAGTGTGTAAAGGAAAGGTTATGTTTGATTATCTGCATACTAAGTATGATGATTCAGGGTTATCCCTGACAAATGTATCGAATGTTGTGGTGAAAGTGTACCACCTCTGCAGAGTGTCAAACTATTCGAATAGCCGTGTCCACGGTTATGGACAGTTGGAGTGGCCATACTGTTCTGTTGTGAGGTGTTTGCAAAATGACTTATGAAAAGAATTGTGACATGACTTGACCAGAACGGAGTTGTGCTATGACAATTAAGTTCCCACTTAGGTGTTTTCAAACTTTATTTTATCTTTCTTTGTTTCTGAACTCAGCTTAGATTTCAAACTTAACTTTAAAAATAGACTTAGAATTTAGCATTCCTATTAGAACTATCTTACTTGTTAGTGGTAGTTTGCGAGTACTTGAAGAGTACTCATGGCTTTGTCCCTGGCTATTCCTATGGCCAGACTATGAGGAGGACTACCCTGAAGGAGGACAACAGGGCGGCTACGACAACTAGGATCATCTCCCATCATCAGTATTGCCTATGACTCTGAAGATGGACCCCACCGCTACACTATTTATTATGCTACTTGATTGTACTAAGACTGGATCATGAGATGCTTTATTTGTGTAAGACCTTATTATGGTTTGTAATGGATGATGTACTGTGATATCCAATCTGTTATGTCTCGCAAAAATGGTAATCCTGGGATTGCGATGTATGGCATAACAGGCATCTGGAATTAAAAATCTGGGTGTTGAGACAAAGCCCATTTGGGTTGCGACGGCCTGACCTTTCCACAACAACGAAGTCGTGTCTTGGGATGGAGGCACCAGGGATGGTGGCGACGGTGACCAGACAGTTGCAGCATGGCAGCGGGATTTATGGGGCCGATCTGGGTCCGAGCAAACCGTTGGGACTGGTGTGCCTCTGTTGTGGCTTTACATGCCTGCTGGGCCTGGTTGAACCCAACTAGGATAGGTATGCCGTGCTGCCACGTCCGGTCGACTACCGCCCACGGGTGTGGAGGTTGTTTTTCCCGCGCAATTGCGGTACTGCTGGCCCTAAATAAAGGTACCATTCACTTTTATCTTACATTGCCTCATGACGGTAGCTTCGATGAGATAACCATGGCGGCTTCATGGAGAATATCATTTTGCGGACCGAAAGTTGATGCGCCCAGGCAACACGGTACCCAAGTTTCCTGTAATCAGCCGTGATGACTATAGTTGGCGTGTCAAATACTTAGAGGGTCTTTTTTGGCACGAATTCAACTTTACGTTTCAATACAAAATATCAGGCTAACGGCCGTCAAGTTGGGCTCCCCTTGTTAGTTTTTGCCATTATGTCGCTCCCGTCGCTTAGGCATGGTGGCTGTCACGGGCTTGCAGCGCTGGCACAGTGGATAGGAAAACACGGCCGGCCGACGTGACAAAACAGGGCACAATATAGCGTCGTTATAATTATTTTTTGTTTACTCAGAACCTGGAACGGCCACCGCCACACGTCTCTCCTTTGGACTTCCGTCCCCGTCGTTAACCACTACCTTAGAAACGCATTGACGGTTCCGCCGTTCCCCTGTCTCGCAGAAACCACTCTACTTCTTCCTGTCATCTGTCTTCTTCCCGTCTTCTCCTTGCCGTCATGGAAGGTCGTCACACTCTAGAGACAAGCTTCACTACCCACACAATAAGAAGATAGACGTCGTCTACACCAACGAGGAGGAGACAGTGGTGCGAGTCCTAAGGATGTACGTGGGTTGGCTTGAGAAAGACGAAGATAAGTTTGTGGGATTGGACCTCAAGTACACTCCAGAGGACCCATATGAAGGGAATGAAGTCGACGTTGTTCAACTGGCCATGAGGAAACACGTCCTCGTCTACCACTTCTCCCGGTTTGTAGATCTGCTCTCTGTAGTTAACCACTTTTAGGGTTTTCTCCTCTTGTGCTTTATCCATTTGCTCATCTTGCAACTACTGAATTTTATTTAGGACCAAATAAATTATGACAAGACAATGTTGAGAGTCCTGATCTTGCATTTACTAAACTTTTTAAAATTATATTCAGATGATGATCTTGCATTGACAAAATATTTGGAGTTACAAATTTTGGTGATGAAAAACTACATACTTTTAGGACTGACAGGAATTGTTCGGCGCTGCGCCAGTTCCTTGTAGAAAAAGGAATTGTTTTCTACACTGTCGACAATACAACTGCTTTTTTGAAATTTCATCCAGAGGGAATTACAATTCCTGCGCATAACTGGATCGATATTCAGAGTCTTGTCAAGATCATAGGGGGCTCGAGGAAGGATAGAATGGCATCACTCGCAACTAGAATCCTTGATGAGTCGTACGACAGAATGAAGGCAGATTTCCCTGCGGATAGGCACGATTTCTGGGAGGAGTGGCCGTTGTCTGATATAAACCTAAAGTATGCAGCCATAGATGCTTACGTGACCTACCAGCTGTACAAGAAGATCCATTTCTTCTACGTTACCTCGGGTTTTGCCCTATTTGCAAGAGGGAAGACAAGCTTAGGGGAGCCCTTTGTAGAAAATGCAGAATAGCTGAGTTTGAAGCTACATATGCAAAGAAAATGGCTGCATCTGAAACATCTGACAGAGAGGCTGCAGAAGCAGCTGACAGGGAGCTTGCAGCTGAAGCAGAAGAAGCTGACAGAGAGGCTGCAGCTGAAGCAGCAAACAGAGAGACAGCATCTTCTAGTGGCAACAATCAGGTCTGTGAAGCACCGCTAATTGTGCCAAAGGATGTTGAAGATAGGGAAACCAAGTCAGATCCCAGGTGGGACGAAATTGCATTTCGTGAGCTGTGGAGTGCCAATAATGTAAGATCCATCTGGAATGATCGCAATTGGTCGCCTAGGAATGATGGCAAGCGCCTAAAGTGGTCAGATGAGAAGTGAATTAAATTTCACTCCTTTGTGTTATGTTTCTGTTTTGTGGAACTCAGTTAGCTTGTCAAGATGGCTAGCGCCTCAAGTGAGAGTAGTAAAATAAATTTTACTTCTTTGTGTTATGTTTCTGTATGTGTCTGGTAGCTTGTCAAGATGGTAGCTTGTTAACTAGTAGTTTGAAAGAGTACCTTTTTCCCCTCTCGCTAAACAGATATGTTTCATTTTTCCCAAACTGGTAGGAACTCTAGAGAAGCTTCTCTCTTTGATAATTCGTTCCCTTTTGGACCTCTTTTTGCCTCCGATCTGGTAGCAAATCAAGAGCAGCAAATCACACCAGGCAGTATACATTCATTCAGAAAACAAAACAAATGTAGATATAGCTGTGCGTAGCTAAATATGATATAGCGATAGAAAGTAGGTTGCTTAACAAGGTTCGATACATTCAACCCCTTCCTTGCGTGCAGAAATAGGATACAAGCAAAATATAGAAGATCAAAAGAAGTTGCTTAGCAGCAGCAACAACGGACACATTCAACCCCTCCTTGCATGCGCATGCGCCTGCGCCTCCACCCTCTGGAACTTCCTCCACCTCTTACTTCCCAAACCCTTGATCTTGGGGGCATTGGGATTGATCAGAGGCATGCGACCCTCTCCGATGGCCACCCGCTAGAGGTTTCGGAGGTGAATGTAGAGAGCCTAGTGTTCAACGATGTAGGCGTTTATGTTCATGGTCTGGCCGACTTTGAGGGTTCCGGAGCTCGGGCCCTCTGCAGGCATCACGACACAGTTGAAGTCGGTGCCTGTGAGACTCGTCCTGCAGAAGGGGCAGCTGTAGATGCCGCCAGCAAAAAAGGCGTCGTACTGGCCGGCCTGCAGCCTCCTAATACATTGTAAATGTATCTATAATTTTTGATGTTCCATGCTTGGTTTTATCCACTTTCTTGTGTTTTGTCCACACTTTGGAGTACTTTTCATATGATTTGTTGGACTAACCTATTAACAAGAGCCACAGTGCCACCTGCCTATTTTCTGCTGTTTTTGGTTCCAGGAAAGTCAGAAAATGAATATTCTCGGAATTGGACGGGACAAAAGCCAAAGTGCCTATTTTTCCGGAAGGGATCAAGTGCCAGAATACGAGATGGAGAAGGGCCAGGGGCCGGCCACACCACCTGGCCGCACGGCCAGGCCTGGCCCACGCCAGGGGGTGGTGTGGCCAGCCTAGGCACCCCCTCGGCCTCTCCTTCCGCCTATATATTGCCATCGGGACGAAAACCCTAAGTACCCGATCAAAAATCCACGAAAGAGTATGTAGCCGCCATCATCTCCATCCCTAGATCGGGAGGGATCTGAAGCTCTTCCCGGCACCCTGCCAGAGAGGGGAATTCACCCTGGAGGCCTTCTTCATCACCATGCAAGCCTCCGGTGTGATGCGTGAATAGTTCATCCTTGGACTACGGATCCATGTATTGCTTTCTCGATGTTTGTCAATTGCCCCGCTGTAATTTGTTCACCCAACATGTTATCTATCTTAAGGAGAGCCACCTCTAGTGAACTATGGATCCCGGTCCTTGTCTTTTACATACAATCTACAATCTTTTACTACTTTGTGTTTACTTTCTGCAAACTATTACTTCTTTCCATTCGATACGTTTAATCCTTTGTTTTCCGAAAAACACGGTGAGATTGATAACCTCATCGCAAGTTGGGGACAAAGTTTTGTGGTTGTGTTGTGCAGGTCTCCATGTTGCTACTAGCACCGGTAGTGTGCCCTGCCAAAGCTCAGCTAGTAACACCTTTGGGGTGTTTCCTTGCTCCTACTGGTTCGATTAAACCTTGGTTTCATAACTAAGGGAAACTTGCTGCTGTGCTCATCATACATTCCTCTTGGGGTTCCCAACGAGCTCTACATCAACACCGCTCCAGCATTTTTCTAGCGCCATACACAGAGCCATCAGGCATTTTTCTAGCGCCGTTGCCGGGGAGTCAAGGACATCTTCACAAGGGGAGTCCCTCATAACCAATCTCTTTACTTTGTTATTTTTGTTTTGCTTAGTTTCTTTTTGCTTAGTTTGCTTGTTTTGTTATCAAAACACAAAAAAATTAGTTTTACTAGTTTGCTTTCTTATTTGAAAACACACAAAAATGACTACTCTTGAAAACACTAAGTTGTGTGACTTCACTAGCACCAACAACAATGATTTTATGAGCACTCCTATTGCTCCACCTATGCCTGAAGATACTTTCTTTGAGATAAAACCTGCTTTAGTCAATCTTGTTATGAGAGAACAATTTTCTGGTATTGGTAATGAAGATGCTGCTTCCCATCTAAATAACTTTTTTGAACTTTGTGAGATGCAAAAGCATAGGGATATAGATGGTGATATTATTAAGCTTAAATTGTTTCCTTTCTCTTTGAGAGGAAAAGCTAAAGAATGGTTGAATTCTTTAACTAGGAATAGTATTGATTCTTGGACTAAGTGCAAATATGCTTTTATTGGAAAATACTATCCTCCTGCTAAGATTATATCTATGAGAAGTGAAATAATGAAGTTTAAACAACTTGATAATGAGCATGTTTCTCAAGCTTGGGAAAGAATGAAATCTTTGGTTAAGAATTATCCCACTCATGGACTGACTGCTTGGATGATCATCCAAACTTTTTATGCAGGATTGAACTATTCTTCAAGGAACATATTGGATTCTGCTGCTGGAGGTACCTTTATGACCATCACTTTGGGTGCTGTAACAAAACTTCTGGACAATATGATGGTTAATTATTCTGAATGGCATACTGAGAGAGCTCCACAAGGTAGGAAGGTAAATTCTGTTGAGGAAAACTCCTCCTTGAGTGATAAATTGATATTATTATGTCTATGCTTGTGAATGGGAAAGCCCATATTGATCCAAATAATGTTCCTTTAGCTTCTTTGGTTGCTCAAGAAGAGCAAGTTGATGTGAACTTCATAAGAAATAACAATTTTTTGGCAACAATGCTTATGGTAACAACAATTATAGGCCCTACCCTCCTAATAATACTTATGGCTATAATGGTAAACCTGGATTACCTAGTGAAGGAAGAATTTTAGAAGTTGAAAGAGCCACTAAAAACTTCATGCAAATGCAATATGAGCAAAATAAACTATTTACTAAAACTATGGAGGAACAATCTATCATTTTAAAGAACATTAGCCATCAACTTGAGAGCCTAAATAGGGAAATTCCTAGTTTACAATTGAAACTCTCTAATGCTGAAAGAAATATATCATCTTTGTCTAAAGCTCAATCTTCATTGATTAATAAAATGGCTGCTAAACCTGAAACTAATGATAATCCCTTTGCAGCTACCAATGCTATACAAGTAAGAATTGATGAAAATGTTAGACTATTAGCTAAGTTACATGCTAAGTGGGAGAGAGAAGATGAAATTGCTAGAAACATTAGTGTTTCTACAATTACCACCACTGGTGTTGAGGCTAGTAATAGTTCTACTACTCTAGATGATAAATTTGATTTTGATCTTGATGGTTGCAATATCTTTGAAGTTATTAAGTTCCTACAAAAGCTTGCTAAAAGTCCTATTGCTAGTGCTATGAACATGGCCTTTACCAAACACATTACTGATGCTCTCATAAAGATTAAAGCAGAAAAGATGAAACATAAATCTTCTATTCCTATAAAACAAGAAGATGGTTGAGAACCCATCATTAATATAAAAGTGAATGACTTTGATTTCAAAGCTTTATGTGATCTTGATAGTAGTGTTTCTATTATGCCTAGAAGGATTTATGATATGCTTGATTTGCCTCCTCTTGAAGATTGTTATTTGAATGTCCTACTTGATGATAATGCTAAAAAGAAACTCATGGGGAGTCTTAATGATGTTCTTATTATGGTTAACAATGCCTATGTCCCTGTTGATTTCTATGTTTTGGATGTTGAACGCAATGCTTCTTGTCCTATTACTTTGGAAAGACCTTTTCTTAGAACTGTTGGTGCCATCATTGATATGAAAGAAGGCACCATGAAATATCAACTCCCACTCAAGAAAGGTATAGAACACTTACTTAAAATAGAGAGATTATTTCTTTTGATTCTCCTATGAAAACAAAATTTGGTCTTAATGCTTCTTCATTTGAGAACACTTGATTCTTTCTTTGCTTCTTATGCCTAACTTAAAGGCGTTAAAGAAAAGTACTTATTGGGAGATAACCCAAAAAATTTAGATGAGTCTTGGTTTAGTAATAACCGCTCATATCCTTTTTATTTGCTTTTTGTGCCAAGAGTAACCTCTAATGAGAGAGAAGTAATGATTGGGAAAGTTGCTGTCCCGAAACAGATTTCTATGCTTCACCGTAAAAATTCGTGTAAAATATCTGAACGACTTTTTGAGTCGTGAATTTTTGTGATTCTGACCCAGGTTGTTATCTAACTTTCATTAGTTCAACACTTTTTGATTTGAGCAACAGAAGATCTTCTAAAAAATTCGTCTTTACCTGCTGGTCTGTTTTGACAGATTTCTGCCATTTTCTGCATTTGCTTCTTGTTGGTTCCTTATTGAGTTCTTTTGGGGAATTGAGCTTTTTGAGGGAAGTGCTACAGTAGATAGTGTTCTAATGGAAGTTTATTTGGTGTTACAACTGAACCTTAAGACTTATTTATCTTGAGTGCACTAATGTTGCTAATAAAGATTGTGTGAAGTTTTGTATGAAGGGAAATTTTTCGGTGTATGGAAGGAATGAGTAATGAGATGAAGGATGTACTAAAGCTCAAGCTTGGGGATGCCACACGTGTCACCCCAAGAAATATCCAAGAAGTACAAGCGTCAAAGCTTGGGGATGCCTAAGGAATCCCCTTCTTCATCAATAAAAATCCCAGGTTTCTTCCAAACACTTCATTTTTATTGTTTCATGCATAGTTGTGTTTTTCTTCGAGCCTCTTCTTTTTTGTTTACGTTTTGGTTTTTCGTTTGCTTTGGTTTGCTTTGGTTTGCTTAGTTTTATGAATAAATTGGTTGGACCCCTCTTTCATACATTGGTTTGCAAATAGTTTGGTTTGGTTTGGAAAAGAGTAGGAAAGTTCATACTTATGTGGTAAAAAGAGCTCGTTTTCGACTGTGGCCTATGCTTTGTCATGCCATGCTTGATATTGTTTTAGCTTTATGCTTAGTATTCTTTGCTGTAGCATGACTTGTTATAAACAATTGAGATTGCTTAATGTGCCTTGGATGAATCATGCGTTGTTTTAGCATATTAAGGCATAGTATAGTGGTATTCTCCTTTGATGCTTTATTTGGGTTGACTTGGCACATGCTTACACCATGTTATGACTATCTCAAGTCACCATAGCCTTTATGATCCTTTAGTTTTCAACTTGTAGTATCACTTTATGCTTTGATCAATGATGTTTTGTCGCTCTGCATGATTATGGCCATTATTGCTCTCTTAGTCTGTTGCTCCCAGTCTTTTGCTAGCCTCCACAACAAAGTATGAGTTCCACTTATGCATCCAACTCCCTAAACCAAGTTATTCCAAAGAGTCCATCATACCTACCTACTATCTTATGCTATTCCAAGTATATTCATACTTTTGTTTACCTTCCAAATTAAACTTGTTATGAGAAAACTAGTGATTAAAGCTCTCTCGAACTTGATGGCACACTTTACTTTTTTGCGTCTAATAAACTTGAACCATTGGGTCCTTCTTTGTTGCGTATATGCTTGCGCTTTATAAGTTGAAATTAGCACAACCATGTACCATGGGGAATGCTTTCAACATTGCACTTGTACTTTGTACCCCGTTGATATCATGTTCTTTTGCTTACGGATCCCGACGGTGTAAAATAAAAGTGGAACTTGTAAGATCATGGAGTTTGTATGTGTGTTAGAGAAACGCCTGGGTCGCTAGCCTAAGCCATGCCTAATCATGGTGGAAACTTGCAGCATCACCATAATGAGCACTCTATGAAGCATCCTCAATAAAAACCTATGCAAATAGAAAATAAAAAGATCGCTGAGATGCTCATTGTCTGCTTGCCTTGTCATTTTGATTATGGGAAATCTCCCGTATCATGTACAAGGGGTACCCCGTTGGCGGTTCTTAATGATACACATGTACTTACAATGACAAGAGCTTACTCATGACTAAAGTTGAGTAGCATGAGGATCGGTCTTCGTAAGTAAGGGGCATGAGATTTCGGTTTATAACTTGTCAAGCATATCCTCTTAGTTGTGTCACTTTAATCTTAATCACCTTCAAGATGCTTATGATAGGGGCAATGAGAGCTGAAAGCTATAAGTACCATAATTTTTGGAAGCTCTTTATGAGACTTCAATCCCTACTTCCTTTTATAAAAAGTCCTTTCTTCCACCATTATATTGTGTCTCCACTTTCTATCTTTATGCACCTACTTTGAGAGCATAGTGGCCATTCTTAGTTCTATGTGCATTGTCCCAAGACTAGTTGATTGATGCATACTTTGATATTGCTTGTTTTAAACTATTTGTATCTAGTCACTCTTATGAACTTTGAAGGTGTCCTATGCATTTATATTTGCTACTCTATTGAGGGACAAGATGAATACTATTATGCCATGTTTTCCTTATGTGAAACAAACAAACGTCTTGCAAAGCATTGTTATTCATGAATATTTTGTTTGTGCCTTTTCATGTTGCATCATACTTTCTTTGTCTTATTGCTAGAATTTGTCTTTCATGTTATGATTGAAGTACTATGATCCCAGCTTTGAATTTCTTGCAAATACTTTGATCAAGTCTTTGATGGTGCATGTCACCTCAAAATTTATTCTTTCTTTTTATCACTTACTGATACATTGCAAATGTATCTATAATTTTTGATGTTCCATGCTTGGTTTTATCCACTTTCTTGTGTTGTGTTCCAACTTTGGAGTACTTTTCAGATGATTAATTGGACTAACCTATTAACAAGAGCCACAGTGCCAGCTGCCTGTTTTCTGCTGTTTTTGGTTCCAGGAAAGTCAGAAAATGAATATTCTCGGAATTGGACGGTACAAAAGCCAAAGTGCCTATTTTGGTGTGGCCGGCCCCTGGCCCTTCTCCATCTCGTATTCTGGCACTTGATCCCTTCCGGAAGGCTCCCGGCACCCCCTCGGCATCTCCTTCCGCCTATAAGTTTCCCTCGGGACGAAAACCCTAAGTACCCGATCAAAAATCCACGAAAGAGTCTGTAGCCGCCGTCATCTCCATCCCTAGACCGGGAGGGATCTGAAGCTCTTCCCGGCACCCTGCCGGAGAGGGGAATTCACCCTGGAGGCCTTCTTCATCACCATGCAAGCCTCCGGTGTGATGCGTGAGTAGTTCATCCTTGGACTACGGATCCATGTAGTAGCTAGATGGCTGGTTTCTCCTCCTTTGTGCTTTCATGTTTAGATCTTGTGAGCTTCGTTCATGATCAAGATCATCTATTTGTAATCCATACATGTTGTGTTTGCGGGGATCTGATGGATATTGAGATGCTATTTCAGATTGATTATTGATTCTATCATGTCTTTGATATTTGAGATCTTGCATGCTTTCCGTTGTTAGTAGCTATCTTGGCCAAGTAGATGCTAGCAACTCCAAGAGTTAGTATTTATGCTCGATAGTGGGTTCATGCCTCTGGTAATCTGGGGAAGTGACAGAAATCTCTAAGGTACTAGATGTGCTATTGCTACTAGGGAGAAAACAACAATCCTTTGTTCATAGAACAATCGTATTGTTTACTTTACACGCAGTTCATAAAGCAATAATCTGTTGCTTGCAACTTAATACTGGAGGGGGTTCGGATGATAACCTGAAGGTGGATTATTAGTCATAGATGCAGTTGGATGATGGTCTATGTATTATGTTGTAATGCCCAATCAAGTCTCAGAGGAGTCAAGATGATTAGTATATGCATGTATTGCTTTCTCGGTGTTTGTCAATTGCCCCGCTGTAATTTGTTCACCCAGCATGTTATCTGTCTAAGGAGAGCCACCTCTAGTGAACTATGGATCCCGGTCCTTGTCTATTACATACAATCTACAATCTTTTACTACTTTGTGTTTACTTTCTGCAAACTATTACTTCTTTCCATTCGATACGTTTAATCCTTTGTTTTCTGCAAAACACGGTGAGATTGACAACCTCATCGCAAGTTGGGGACAAAAGTTCTGTGGTTGTGTTGTGCAGGTCTCCACGTTGCTACTAGCACCGGTAGTGCGCCCTGCCAAAGCTCAGCTAGTAACACCTTTGGGGTGTTTCCTTGCTCCTACTGGTTCGATTAAACCTTGGTTTCATAATCGAGGGAAAACTTTCTGCTGTGCTCATCATACCTTCCTCTTGGGGTTCCCAACGAGCTCTACGTCGATCGTCGAGTGCATCAAGATCTTTTCTGGCGCCGTTGCCGGGGAGTCAAGGACATCTTCACAAAGGGAGTCCCTCATAACCAATCTCTTTACTTTGTTGTTTTTGTTTTGCTTAGTTTCTTTTACTTTGTTTGCTTGTTTTGTTCTTCAAAAACCCAAAAAAATTAGTTACAAGTTTGCTTTCTTATTTCAAAAACACAAAAAAAATAGTTCCTTTCTTAAGTTGCCTTTATGACTAGCTCTGCTCAAATCACTATTTCATTATGGATAGCTCACTCAGTTTCCTATTTGGGAACAGTATTATGACTGCTAAGGTAATAGATGAACCACCGCCTGCTAGAACCTCCATGGAAGAAGAAATTGCTGAACCTGAATGCTCATTAGATGAAAAAGAGGAGGAGAGTGATGGACAAAAGGAGGAATAATGGATATACCCATGCCTACCTTCTAATGAGAGTAACTCTTTATCCCTTACATTATTTGATTGTCCCCCATGCTTATCAAAGGAGGGTGAATGTTATGTTCCCGAGGATTCTTTTGAAAATGTTTATAATAAAGCTCTAGTGCTTGTAGATCATGAAAAGCATGCCTTATGTGATAGTTATATTGTTGAGTTTATTCATGAGGCTACTGAAAATTATTATGAGAGCGGAAAATATGGTTGTAGAAGTTTTTATGGTAATGAAACACCTCTCTATGTGCTGAAAGTTTTGAAGTTACTTTTGATTTATCTTCCTATGCCTGTCACTTTGTTCTTTGTGCATTTATTTGCATACAATATTCCTATGCATAGGAAGTGGGTTAGACTTAAATCTGTTTTGAATTTGCTTCTTGATGCTCTCTTTTACTTCAATTCATATTTCCTATGAGAGCATCTTCTCAAATTTTCATGCCTAACTTAAAGGCGTTAAAGAAAAGTACTTGTTGGGATATAACCCAAGAGTTTTAGTTGAGTCTTGGAAGTTATTACCTCTGTAATAACCTCTCCTTATCGTTTTTATTTGCTTTTTGTGCCAAGAGTAACCTCTAATGAGAGTGAAGTAATGATTGCGGAAGTTGCTGTCCCGAAACAGATTTCTGTGCTTCACCGTAAAAATTCCTGAGAGAGCTCTGTATGTCGGATTGAGCTGTAATTTTTTGTGCTTCTGCCCCAGGTAGTTATCTAACTGTCGTTACTTCAACATTTTTTGATTTGAGCAACATAAGGGCTTCGAAACAATTCGTCTTTACCTGCTGGTCTGTTTTGACAGATTTCTGCCATTTTCCACATTTGCTTCTTGTTGGTTAATCTTGGGGATGTTGATACATTGCAAATGTATCTATAATTTTTGATGTTCCATGCTTGGTTTTATCCACTTTCTTGTGTTTTGTTCCAACTTTGGAGTACTTTTCATATGATTTCTTGGACTAACCTATTAACAAGAGCCACAGTGTTGGCTGCCTGTTTTCTGCTATTTTTGGTTCCAGGAAAGTCAGAAAATAAATATTCTCGGAATTGGACGGGACAAAAGCCAAAGTGCCTATTTTTCCAGAAGGGATCAAGTGCCAGAATACGAGACGGAGAAGGGCCAAGGGCCGGCCACACCACCTGGCCACGCGGCTAGGCCTGGCCCGCGCCGGGGGTGGTGTGGTGGCTCTCGGCACCCCCTCGGCCTCTCCTTCCGCCTATAAGTTGCCCTCGTCACGAAAACTCTAAGTACCCGATCAAAAATCCACGAAAGAGTCCGTAGCCGCCGTCATCTCCATCCCTAGATCGGGAGGGATCTGAAGCTCTTCCCAGCACCCTGCCGTAGAGGGGAATTCACCCTAGAGGCCTTCTTCATCACCATGCAAGCCTCCGGTGTGATGCGTGAGTAGTTCATCCTTGGACTACGGATCCATGTAGTAGCTAGATGGCTGGTTTCTCCTCCTTTGTGCTTTCATGTTTAGATCTTGTGAGCTCCGTTCATGATCAAGATCATCTATTTGTAATCCATACATGTTGTGTTTGCGGGGATCTGATGGATATTGAGATGCTATTTTAGATTGATTATTGATTCTATCATGTCTTTGTTATTTGAGATCTTGCATGCTTTCCGTTGTTAGTAGCTATCTTGGCCAAGTAGATGCTAGCAACTCCAAGAGTTAGTATTTATACTCGATAGTGGGTTCATGCCTCTGGTAATCTGGGGAAGTGACAGAAATCTCTAAGGTACTAGATGTGCTGTTGCTACTAGGGATAAAACAATAATCCTTTGTGAACTATGGATCCCGGTCATTTACTTTACATACAATCTATAAACTGTTTACTGCTTTGTGTTTACTTTCTGCAAACTTTTACTTCTTTCCATTCGATACGTTTAATCCTTTGTTTTCCGCAAAATACGGTGAGATTGACAACCTCATCGCAAGTTGGGGACAAAGTTCCGTGGTTGTGTTGTGCAGGTATCCACGTTGCTACTAGCACCGGTAGTGTGGCCTGCCAAAGCTCAGCTAGTAACACCTTTGGGGTGTTTTCTTGCTCCTACTGGTTCGATTAAATCTTGGTTTCATACTGAGGGAAACTTGCTGCTGTACTCATCATACCTTCCTCTTGGGGTTCCCAACAAGCTCTACATCAACACTGCTCCAGCATTTTTCTGGCGCCATACACAGAGCCGTCACCACCTCAGCACCTGACGAGTCTTGGTGTGCCTGGACTCGTCATCACTGCAGAGGTCGCTGCCGTAAACCTATTGGAAGAAAAGGAAAAGAGAGGATTAGATAATGTAAGAAGATCGAGCAATCGAAATGCGAACAAGCAAATCCTAATAAACCAAGATCTAGCATCCAACGATGGGAACGGGAGAAGAACTAGGGAAGGGGAGCAAACCCTAGTTACCTCTGACCATGGGTCGTCGATGCCGGTGTCGTAGGGGTTCATCGAAGCGATGTACTCCTCTGGACCGTAGGTGTCCCAGAAGAGCTGGATCTGCTGGTGACCGGCAGGGGCCTCCTCGTCGGCGGGGGGCTCCTCGCTGGTGGCTACGTCGGTAGCAGGGACGGGGCCTGGACGGGAGCGGCGGCTGCCATTGATGCCTCGACGGGGGCCTGGACGGGATGGTGGCTGATTTCAACGCGTCGAGGGGGACCGGGACGGAGATGGGGGCCTCCTCGCCGGTGGCCTTGGAGGCGACGATGGCCATCGTATCCTCCTCCGCCATTACCGGCACGGATGGGGTTTTGTTGGGAGTTTGCAGAAGCTGGTGGGATAGTGGAGAGGGTTGGGTGAGGAGAGTGAGCGAGAGTGAGAGTAGGTGTGCAGAGAGGGGCTCTATAGTTAAGGTGAATGGAAGCAAGGCACGTTTCGTTGCACCACCGTGCAACGCGCCGTGCAGGCTACTGCACCGTGCACCGCGACACGCTCACATCACGTCACGTTTTTTTCCCGGGCCATGCATGGCAGTTCTGTATTGAGCCGCATGCAAAGGGCGCATACACAATTTCTATGTACGAAGTTTGACACGGCCATAAAATTGGCGATAATTAAAAGGGGAAATGTAGAGGGGAAGGTAGGTGGCTGTATGGCGAGATTTGTGGGGTTCTGCTAGATTGGGTAGAGGGATGTGTTGATGACTGCGAGTGACTCGATGAAGGCGGAGACGTTAGGTCTCGTCGAGCTCAGCTCTTCGGCCTCCGGCTAACGTGTGGAAGTTTCTTATGGTAGGGCCCAGTTGGAAGTAAGATTGAGATCCGCTGCGTAAAAAATGGGATATGTCTTATTAAAATCAAGTGGCAATAAATTACAGCTGCCTATTGACGACCGTGCACTCGATGACGCATGTGTTGTGGCGTAGTAGTAGCAGTAGTAGGCTTTTCAGACTTAATTAAACATGACATGACCAGCCGACGACTTTTTCCATGGATGGCTTCGTGTTCCTTCTTGTAGAAGTCTCGCTGAGGGAAACGTCCGTGTTGTCTCATGTTGTACCATGAAGGGCACGACATGTGCAACGATCCTTGTTGGATCACACATAATCAACGGTTGGTGAGCACGATCCGCGTGACAACTGTGACAACCAATCAGGGCGTAGCAGACAGAGTGAGCACATGTTTGGGCTTCTATGAAAGAGAGAGGGGGGGCAAAACTGAGTAGTATCAAAAAACCAAGGGCAAAATTGAGTAGTATAAAAATGGAAAGTGGTTGTCTTGTACAATGAAATACATCGTGGCATACATCAAATTATGCCAAGATAGATCCACTAGAGTTCATTGGATGTGTGTTCTTCTCACAAACCACATATGGATCTACTAGAGTTCATTACATGTGTGTTCTTTTCACAAACCACAACTAGAGTTATTGCATGTCTGTTATTTTCACAAACCATATATGGATCCACCAGAGTCATTGCATGTGTTCTTTTCACAAACCACATGTGGATCCACCAGAGTCACTGCATGTGTGTTCTTTTCATGAACCACATATGGATCCACTAGTGTCACTGCATGTCTGTTCTTTTCACAAACCACATATGGATCCACCAGAGTTCATTGCATGTCTGTTAGTTTCATAAACCACAACTAGAGTCACTGGATGTGTGTTATTGTCATAAACCACATGGATCCACCAGTGTCATTGCATGTGTGTTCTTTTCACAAACCACATATGGATCCACCAGAGTTTATTGCATGTTTGTTATTTTCACAAACCACATGGATCCACCAATATCATTGTATGTGTGTTCTTTTCACAAACCACATGTGGATCCACCAGAGTCATTGCATGTCTGTTCTTTTCATTAACCATAGCTAGAATCATTGCATGTATGTTCTTTTCATAAACCACATATGGATCCACCAGAGTCATTGCATGTGTGTTCTTTTAATAAACCACAGCTAGAGTCACAGGATGTGTGTTATTGTCACAAACCACATGGATCCACCAATGTCATTGCATGTGTGTTCTTCTCACAAACCACATATGGATCCACTGGAGTTCATTGCATGTTTGTTCTCTTTACAAACCACATATGAATCCACCAATGTCATTGCATGTGTGTTCTTCTCACAAACCACATGTGGATCCACCAGAGTCATTGCATGTGTGTTCTTTTCATGAACCACATATGGATCCACCAGAGTTCGTTGGATGTGTGTTCATTTCACAAACCACATATGGATCCACGAGAGTCATTGCATGTGTGTTCTTTTCACAAACCACATAATGGATCCACCAGAGTCACTGCATGTGTGTTCTTTTCACAAACCACATCTAGATACCCCAGAGTTTATTGCATGTGTGTTCTTTTCACAAACCACAGCTAGAGTCACTAGATGTGTGTTGTTGTCATAAACAACATGGATCCACCAGTGTCACTAGATGTGTGTTATTGTCACAAACCACATGGATCCACCAATGTCATTGCATGTCTGTTCTTCTCACAAACCACACATGGATCCACCAGAGTCATTGCATGTCTGTTCTTTTCACAAACCACATATGGATCCACCAGTGTCATTGCATGTCTGTTCTTTTCATTAACCACAGCTAGAGTCATTGCATGTCTGTTCTTTTCACAAACCACATATGGATCCACCAAAGTCATTGCATGCGTGTTCTTTTCACAAACCACATATGGATCCACCAGTGTCACTGCATGTGTGTTCTTTTCACAAACCACATATGGATCCACCAGTGTCACTGCATGTGTGTTCTCTTCACAAACCACATATGGATCCCCTGGTGCCATTGCATGTGTGTTCTTTTCATTAACCACAACTAGAGTCATTGCATGTGTGTTCTTTTCACAAACCACATATGGATCCACCAGAGTTCATTGCATGTCTGTTCTTTTCATTAACCACATATGGATACACCAATGTTATTGCATGTGTGTTCTTTTCACAAACCACATATGGATCCACCAGTTTCATTGCATGTGTGTTCTTTTCATTAACAATAGCTAGAGTCATTGCATGTGTATTCTTTTCACAAACCACATGTGGATCCACCAGTGTTATTGCATGTGTGTTCTTTTCATGAACCACATATGGATCCACCAGTGTCATTGCATGTCTGTTCTCTTCATGAACCACATATGGATCCACCGGAGTTTATTGCATGTTTGTTCTTTTCATTAACCACATCTAGAGTCATCGCATGTCTGTTCTTCTCACAAACCACATGTGGATCCACCAGAGTCATTGAAATGTGTGTTCTTTTCACAAACCACATATGGACCCACCAGTGTCATTGAATTCACAAACCACAGCTAGAGTCACTGGATCTGTGTTCTTTTCACAAACCACATATGGATCCACCAGTTTCATTGCATGTGTGTTCTTTTCATTAACAACAACTAGAGTCATTGCATGTGTGTTATTTTCACAAACCACATGTGGATCCACCAGTGTCATTGCATGTGCGTTCTTTTCATGAACCGCATATCGATCCACCAGTGTCATTGCATGTTTGTTCTCTTCATAAACCACATATGGATCCACCAGAGTTCATTGCATGTCTATTATTTTCATAAACCTCATATGGACCGAGTCTTCTAGAAGGCACACCCTAACACATTTGTTATGCATGACGATTGTCACATACCGTTCGATCGGGGCGCTTTGATGATTGGGATGGTCTTCGTAAGAGCGATTCGCGAGTAGGCTGTCCTACAACGTGATTGGACACACTTACTCCCCGCTTGCTCTAGACAAACTGGCAACGCCGGGCGCTCCCCTTCTGCGAGTGTCACGACTCACGAGTTCCGTGGGCCATATTCTAGTGTCACGTCCCCTTTACTTCTCTTCCTCCCCGTACTTCCCTTCCTTCCCCTCGAAGCCACTTTCCCCACTTCTCTCCCATCCTTCCATAGCCGGAAGCCGACGGCGCCTCCAACTATCTCTCCCACAGCCACCACCCCCACCCCCTCTCCTCTCGCCATGGGTTCAAGGGGAGACAGCAAGGAAACGCGTCGTGACGACACGGATGGTGATTTCGATGTGAGTAGTCTCATCTCTATCTCTATCATATGTGGTCAATTATCTATTTTGAGCTAGATCTACTATGTTTACTCATGCGCGTATGATGTGTTAGGCCAACCAGACGTTGTACGACTCCGACTAACATGGTTTAGCGGATGGAGACAGTCCTCCACTATGTAAACAAGGATATGTGCCTGCTAAATTTGTAGCGTTTGAAGGACGAAACGCAGGCAAGAGGTTTTTACGGTGTCAAGGACATCGTGCAATGATGTAAGGAAAAATTTGCAGTGTCGTCAAATGGGTAGATCCAGAGTAGCCCAAATCGATGCAGAAAATGCTGGACAAACTATGGGATATGACTGTCGAGTTGAAAGAATCCATAGTCAGCTCACTTCTTGACAGTGCTGAGATGAAGCTATGGGGCCCAGTTGACACAACCAAGCTTAACCGAGATCTCATGAGGATGCAAGACAAGGTTAGCAAAGTCGAGAAGGAGAGGGACGTGGCGTTAGCCCTAAAGGCTAAAGCAGAGCAAGAACTGACTCAAGCAAGGAATGATCTTCACCAGGCCAAAGTCCTGCAGTTCACAACTACGAGTATTGACAAGTGCATGAGGATAAATACAGAGAAACAATTGAAGCTGTGCAAGGAAGATGCTAAAAGGAAGAGCAGGTGATTCGATCCTTGCTCTCGTGGGAAGATGCGCATCGGGCTAAGATTAGGAAGATCAAGAAGATGTGTGACAAGTTGTAATAGTAGTACTTGTACATACTAGCAGTCTGAACTAGTGGTCCCAAACACTACTACAGAATAGCCTACCATTGACAGGCTCAAAAGCCCATTAGTGACAGGCAAGCCGCCTGTCACTAATAACGTATCACTGGTAGGTTACTAGTGACAGGCAGGTACCTGTCACTAGTAATTATTTACTTGTGACAGCCGTTTATTCATGCTTGTCACTACTTAATTTTTCCCGGCGAATCTTTTTTAGGGAATTTTACCTGTGAATGTTAGTAGCAAATCCTTGGGTAGTTTGCCCGTCACGTGTATTTTTTTAGGAATAAAAAATAATACAGCTACACATGACAACACAATATGATCACATACATTGATAACTAGATATGATCGTAAGTACTACAAAGTAGAATTAACATTTATATCACAATATCCCTAACAAGTTTGTTGTCATTTCACAACTACCAACACCTCAAAATCAAATCGTCCAACTCCTGTGAAACGTAAAAGCTTCCATCATCTACTTCCTAGGACTCATCAGCTCCATCGCTACCTAGAGAAAAATGGATCCCAAAGAAATGCTGACATGGAGCATCCACCGATTTAGGCAGCAGACCAGCATGCGTTTAGCGGCAGCTATACATCATATTAGTTCACCTTACAGCACGTGCACGGCACCCCCTAACTTGAGCTTTCCAATATTCATCTGCATGGGATAGAAAATAGAGAACTTATTTAGTAACAGAACACTCAGTTGCTGCCAAGTATGATAATAGAAAGTTTCGGTAATATAAGAGAAAACTTAGATGCTAATTTGGTTACCAAAGCACAACCATCTACCAAAATTAAGACGTAGGAGAATACATCATTTACAAAGCGAGAGACCAAACAGACCTTTAAAAAATGATGCTTGGAGACTTGGTATAGAGTGTCTAGCTTAAATGTTGGGGCTGAAAACAAATCATATGAATTTCACAAGGAATATGTTCTATTTATTGATCTTACATAAGAAGAGCTGCATAAAAAATAAAGGTAATGCTAAGGAAGAACTCGCAAGTCGAATAGTTCACCAAATCTTTATCATCAGTGTAGGCAGGCAAAAAGCATTACCACTCTTCACTAGTGAAGCAAATATATAATCCATAAAAGAACAATATTCAGATAACAAAGAAACAAACTGAAATGTGACACAAGGGTTACTAGAAAAGGGGCAAGACCATTTGTCGAGACGGAAGTGGTGACCACAATTTTGAAAGACCTTTAAGACAACAAATTCTAGTTCCAAGATTCATGGTCTTTTAGATCCAACTTATATTGGAAAGGAAATAGTAGTATTCATGCCTTAAGTTACTGGTAATTCTAGCCTAAGCACAGCCAAAAAGAAATTTGCAATTGAGTTTGACAGAAAGAGACTTCTTAACTCTAGATATTGTGACCAACCTCAGCGCCACCGTTCTGCATTGTGCCTCGCAACCATTGCCAACATGTTCCTCTCATACTGCGTTGCCAGCATGATTGTGATTGTACTAACTTGGACAAGAAGGATATCATGAAGCATTAGAAATCAATATGTTAACATATGATTCTAAGATTTAGATAAGCAATGACCATAAACATACAATCATTTATTTGAATAAGGCATCATGTAAATGTCTCCCTGACCCTACTACCAATATAAGGACTCATTTTATCTCCTCAATAAGGAAAGGCATGAACAGATCATCACCTCAAAATCATTTATTTTCAGGACACATTATAGTAGTATCATCACATATGTTTATATGATAGCATGCTTGTCTCTGTAGATTTGAATAAAATGCTAAACTAAACTAATTAAAAAAACAGAAAGCAGGCCACTGCATGTGCAATTTTCAGTTAAAACAAGAGCTACTCTCAATACAAGAACACACTGTAGGTAATATAATAGACAACATTTTCAGATTCAGTAATAAGTTGGATTCTTGCTCTACTTCTGCAGAATTCTTATAACTAACAGACATCTCAGAATGACACTTGGCAGATAAGAAAAAGTTATCTCTTCCACAATGGATTATCTTGTATTATATGGTCATTTTAGTCTTTATTGACTAGTATATCATCGTTTCTGTTATATTTTCAACTAGTACAAATGGAGGATATATCATGATGGTTGTCTTTACTCATTAGAAAAATAATCGCTTCCACAATGGATTATCTTGTACTAGAAGGTATTAATAAGGATGAGTATACATGTATTGACTCATGAGAAATGCATGGACAACATTGTTTTTCCAAGTCATGAACTTCATTAATTGAGTAAGAGAAGTATGTACCCGCAATACAATATCATAAGCATATTGTATGATACACAACAAATAATGGATTAAATGACAAGAAATTATCCAAGAGATAGTACCTGCTGATGATCTATTCTAGTGTCTGCCTAAACAAATCAAAATATCTGTGGAAAGTCTTGTTTGTTTCTACAACATTCTTGCCTGAAAATGATTTCTCCAATCAATGCTCGAGTACCAACATGAAACAGTCTTACCATATAGGATTCTGAATATAGGGAATTAGCTACTGTACAAAGCTGATACGTACATAGAGCAGGCCCAGAATTTTAAGATCAACTAATTGTCTTATCCAACAACACAAATCAGAGGGTCACTATTTTACACGTCAAGAATTGAGCAATGGGAGAAATGACAACGGTGGTGACAAAACAAAGAACTATAAGTTTTACAATAGGAACCGTTCAAGTGAGTCTAAGAGTAATACGAAGCTTTCTTGAAACACCAGTACATAATACGTTTCTTACTATATCACTACAGAATTTAACCATGTTTCATGTCCTGATATATAAATCATTTAACCTCTGTCCGTTTAGTCATGGGATTCATGAAATAAAAATACATGAGTAGCTCTCTGCAACTAACAAGTGAAGCTCTGATTTCAGAAAGAAAACAAAGAAATAATAATACAGAGTCTATTTTCTTATTCCATTCACTGGTACCTCTTTTTTATCGAACTAAACTTGACCTCAAAGTGAACTAGTCGAAGCAGAGGAAGCATGGGTTCAGACCAGAGCGGCAATGAAGGGACGGCGTCGAGAATGGGCGCGGGGACGCTCGCCTGAGGGCGCGGGGACGCTCGCCTGTCGGCTTCGATTCCACAGGTGAGGCGGGCCGCTTCCATTCCGTAGGTTACGTCGGCAGCAGTGATGTAGCGGGTTGGGGCGGGTGGATCGTAGTCGCAGGTGAGGCCGGCGGCAGCGCAACAGCAGGTTAAGGCGGGGTGGATCGGAGGTAAGGCCGGTGGCTGCCGGGTCATAGCAGGTTGGGTCAGTTGGATCATAGGCCTCCTCCTCAGATCTGATCGATGGTGATAAACGGGGAAGAGGATAAGATCGTGGGGGCTGGAAGTGTTTTCGGTGACCGACGGGCGGGGCCGTGGGAATTATACGGCCAAAAATTTGGAAAAATGAAGGGAAATATACCTTTTTAGTGGGAGGGAAAAAAAAATACGGAGTACTAGTATTATTTTGGAGATAAACACGTGAATATTGATTTTTCAATAATTTGGATTTGTGTCTATGCCCCATACCTCACTCAGTTATTTACATGCTCGCTCGGTTGGGTTGCAGCCGTCTTTAGAAAGTTTAGAAGAATTAACAAGCAGATTACAGTGAAGCTCCTACTAGTGCGGAGTACCGGAGCAGATGAATTAGAGGAGATCATCAAATGTATTCATCTCTCTTGCCATCTCAGCTACCAATTCTTTGTTTAAATAATAAATAAATAAATAAAATAGCAATACCCATTTCTCTAAAACTAATACTTTCTACCAACTCTAGTTCTGCAGAAATTATAGATTTATCTCTTATGTAAATGAATCAGGCTGAAATAAGAGGAGTTTGAATCAAAATTGGTTGAGCAAATTGAACCGTACGAGTACTCGGACCCTCATCAATCTCGACTCAATGTCTATCTCCACTTGGTGTCCATCTCTAGAGCGACCGAGTTGGTGGGCCCAGTGGAGAAGGTGCACGGGGAGTGCCGACCAGGTGGGTCGGCACAAGAGGCACACGGGTGGGCCGGCCCAGAGGAGTGTGGATGGCACCGGTCTGGTCGATTGGGAAAAATCTCTATTACCAATGACATGTCTTTAGAGACGCTCGTCACTAAGAATTTTTTTTCTTTTAGCCAAACTCCACGAAAATATTAGTGACAAACATATTTTAAGACTGTCACAAATCATAGAGTTACTAGTGACAGATATATATAGATACCTGTCACTAAGTAAATTTTTCATTCAACCGGCCTTCACAAAAAAAATACTAGTGACAATCATTTTTATATGCCTGTCACTAGTGTTTTGTACTAGCGACAGGCTCATCCTTGTCTGTCGCTGGTAATACTTACTAATGACAGGCATAATTTTGCCAGTCACTAACCACCTGGCGCCTATAAGCCTTTCTGTAGTAGTGGAAGTCCTGGGAGAAAAAATTGGTCGCCCATTAATCTATCTTAACCCTGCATCACTTCCTTTTGTCTGATGATGGTGGTACTCAGACATTGGTGGTTTGTTTAAACGTAATCTACGTGGATTGTGCCGCATGCAAATGACACAGCCACAATTTACAAAGTAGAAGCACGTGCAGCAGTTGAAACAAGTTGTTGTTTCATGGAGTGTAGCAGCTTAAATAATTTATTTCTATGCGACTTACATTCCATCGAATTTGGAGACCTCCTGCCTCTAGGCAATCGTGGAACCAGTGCTGCGTGTTTTCAGATAGTAGTGGCATAATCACAATTTCGGATTCAACTACTGACTCGGACGTTTCCAAACCCTAAGTCGCGGTACATTTTACTCCGAGAACGTGTGTAGATTGTTTCGCCCGACAAGTTCCACGCATAGAGTTCCAAAATTTAACCGAATTACATATATATAGGTTCAAGTTCAAAACATTATTATGCATCTTCGTTGCCAGCAGCCTTTTCCCCCCCGCCTGGGTGCCAAGCCTTCACGTCCACTGGCTTCTACATTTCCTGCCTTCTTCCTCTTTCTCGGTGCCAATTTTCTTAGCTTCACGTGGTTTGCATCATCGGGAAAGTCAACACCAGAATCGTGTCCAGCATCATCTTTTCACTCGTTTTTATTTTCTTCCGGCAGCAAAATGACTGACCCGGCAGTCATGTTTCTAACCTTGCGGCGCTTCCTATCAAAGAAACAGAAATGTTGCATAACTGCCTAATATCTACAGAATAAATAAAACAAAAATTATAATTCAGCACAAACATGCGAACCCAAGAGACTTTTTCTTACTAGGAGCTAATTGGGTTCGAGCGACCACCCTATCCAAGAAAAGAAGGGCAACTCCCAGTTGCAGCAGCTTCCACATCCAGTACATCACAATTCAGCTCAAATATGCAAGCTGAAGCATACCTTTTCATCAACCCAATTAGCTGATTGTCACACGTTAGAGGAACCATGATGCCTCGTGCTTCCATGAAGCTGAACTTTGCAGTCTGCTTTGGCCATATTTCATCATGATTACGCAGAGCAGCAATTATACCAGGGATAATGCAGATCTGCGCAGGCGCTTCTTCCATCGGATACAATGATGTCCATACCACCTGCCCTTCACCCTTGCTAATTTAGAGTCATACCTGAAGTAGGCTACTGTAACCAGGTAAGGGTGGTCCGCGAAGATCCCACTTGATAGAAAACTGTGGATAAAATATGTTTGTCAGCGTTGGGCTAACAAACAATTTTAGGTTCAGCAAACATAAGGGTAGCTTACCCGCATGTACCCAGAACTTATTTTTCCTTGGTAGTAGGATCTGCCATCCTCTGAGCTGCTCAGCTCGCCGGCGGCGGAGGCGGGCTAGAGCCTCGCAACGACGGTTACGACATGCGCCATTGGAGCTTGGGATCAGCGAATGGGCGCAGCAACTTGGCGCCGGAAGTCAAATATCCGAAGGGATCGTTCTGCCTAGAGGATGGATTTCGACGCCGCCGGTGCTAGGGGAAAGGAGGGAATAGATTTGTGAAATTGGTCAACGCATCCAAGTCAATTAGTTTCTCAATTTGCCTAAGAGGTTACCGCGTTGGTGCTCGCGTCGCGGACAGATGACCAACATGTGGGTCCCGACCGTCTACTTCACAGGGCAGTTTAATGGAATGTTTGAATTTGGCAGGGGTGAGATGAGTTTGCCTCGAAATGGCCCCTCTCAGTAGTTGGCGTCCCAACTTTATAAAACGCGGCAATTACAAGGAACTTGAGGTACCGCGATGCACTAGTCCAGGAACTTTCGGGCCACAAACGAACAATCCCGGCTTCGTGACCATAGTGGTGGGCAACGAGTTTGGTGGTGTTGACTCTTCGACCTTGCGGGGCTCCTGTACATTGGATCATTCGAGGATTGTGGATGGGTTTTTTTTCGCGAGAAATCCTTGTCGGCTTGACCAACAGAGACGCGGTGCTGCCTCCCGGGTGGCACCATTCCTTCCTTGTGGCGTCGTGGCTATCCTATGTACAATTTCCTCCGTGTGCCGGTGAAAACCCTAGGATTAGTTAGTCTAGGCAGCAGCTCACTTTCCTTGTCGAAGGTGGTCCTTGGTACATGAAGCTTCGATGCTAGGAGCGTGATGAAACATATTCGGAGGGTGCTGGGTTGCAGGTCAGCCGTTTAATCGATCCGCCTTAGTCTCCATTTTTTTTCTTTAGGCATGTTTTTGCTGCTGTCCTTTGTTTGGGAACTGTTGCTGGTTGTATAATGTGGTTGCTCTATTATTATAGCGGGACAAAAGCCCGTTTCAAAGAGAAACGCCAAACGTTTATCATGAGAGCAAAGATAGCTTAACAAGATCGTGCGTCTATCTGGTACTTAAGCTGCACATTCCTTGACCATGACAGATAATAAGAGACAGAAATTGCATGACAGGCAATAGAAGACAGAAATTGCATGACCACAGGTCCACAGGACCGAAAATTTCTGACGCCAGACCAGAGTTTACAAATCGATAAGAGATGCAGTAATAATATTTATTCAAGACACAACAACGAATGAAGTATATAAGCTGACGATCATGTCATGGTACAGTACAATAAATGGGAGCAGCGGCCATGGAGCGCACGTACGCGCGCCAATTTCTATCCTCAAACCCAAGCTGAATTTCTATCCTCAAACCCAAGCTGAATCTCAAACGGAATCACTACTGACTGACTGACTGACTGACAAGAAGAAGATCTATAGCGTCGACCGGTGTATCAGATCAGAGGCCGGACACGGCGTAGACCACGGCCACGATGAAGCCTGCGACGATGCCAGCCGGCCCCCGGAGCGACGTGCCGGTGTTCCCGATGTCCGGCGTTGTCTTGGACCCTGCGTCATCGAACAAACCCCAAGTACACGTCGTCGGTCAGTGAGGCTGCACAGCCAGTGTTGGATGGATGAGTCTTGTTGGATTAGTTACCTGCTCCGGACGAGGGCGAGGCTGGCGTCCCGGAGGACGGAGACGTGGTGGGAGCAGATGCGCAGTTGCTGATCGGCGGCGTCTTGACGCCACACTCGGTAGGCAGGCCGAGGGCGCGGGTCTTGTTGACGTTGTCGATGCCGAGCGCGGCGGGGTCGCTGTTGAGCGCGACGCAGAGGCACTCCGGCTTGGAGGTGACGACGGTGCCGAGCGCCGAGCAGCAGGACTTGGACGGCGTGGTCTCGTTCCCCGTGATGTAGTTGAGGCACGGCGACATGCTGATCAGCGTCTGCGTGCACCCACTCGACGACTGCGCCGACGCGCTGCCGACCAGGATCGCCGCGACGAGCGCCACGGCTGCGGCCGCGATGGACACCGCCCTCGGACCCATTTCCTGCTCTGCTCTTCTTTGACAACACCCTCAGGGCTCAGGCTAGCTACCTCTGTCAGTTGCTGCTGCTCTCTCTAGATGCTTGTGGTTTGCGCTGGATTTGTATCTGTCGTTGCGATCTCTAAAGGCTTTATAGGAGATGGTTTTGTGGTGGAGGAGGGAGGTGGCAGCAGAGCAGCCGGCACAGGAGGAAAGACGTACGAGTAGACGAGGGTGGTTTAGGTTTGGTGAGCTGAAATTTTCCTACCCTTGAAAAGGAAAATGGTTTCCGTGGAGTCGTCGCTAACGGTTCAGATTTCAGACCAGCCACTTATTCAGCGACGCGGTCCCTTGTGGTGTCCAAGTTTCAGTTCCTGAGGCCAGTGATGTTTGGCGTGTTTGAAGAGATTAGGAACGGTATATGCGTGTGATGGCAACATGTTTTTTCTATGACTAAGAGGTACAGTAGTTGTAATAACAATCCGTGTGCAACGGGGGAGGAAATTTGAATTTTTATTCTTGAATTGGCAGGAAAAAAAATTGCTTCTAGAAAATTTACACTTCCATGAGCCGTGGGGAGCAAGTGCTTTGAATTTTACATCCTTTTTGAGCTTCCAGGAAGAACGGAGTGTGCGCGTTCTTTCTGATTTTTGAGGCATTCATCAGGAGGAAAAAGTCAAGAATGAAATGCCGTGTGTGTTTCCTTGACTGTCCAAGCTTCTTTCGGTTAGCCTTCTGTCTTTATAAACTTTGCAGACTACTACAGCTAAAGAAAGAAACCAGAGGGCTCCTGCAGACCTAACAATGGTTGGATCTTGTTTATTTACAACAGAGAAAGCATCAGTGGTTCTGGAAGCTACGTGAGAAATGGATTGCAACTCCTTAAAGAAAGCACGCAAACTACCAAGTGTTCCTCATTCGAACTCTGTTTACAGTGGTGACTCCCTTGTTTTCTGCTGCTCGCGTGTCCCTTTCTTCCTCGTCGGTCAAAACTCAAAAGTTGGTGGGTTAGTTGCTCTCGGGTGGGCACTATTAGCTTGTTCTTGTGCATGCGTTGCAATGTGCATTGCAACAACCCCTCTGTCCTTTACTTCTCGCCTTGTTGCTAGTAACTAGTTTCGGACGAGTCACTGCATCTTTTGTTTGCTTTCTAGATTGAAATTCTCAAAAGAAGGCTCGCATGACTTTTATAATTTATCTTTGAACCAGAATTAGTCTAACAGTAATTTTCTTTTTTTGAAACGAACACTAAGTTATGTACGAGGAACCCCTTTCTACACCCGGGTGTACGCACGATCTTGTCCTGGCCACGCATTGGCTTCGTCGGTTTTGGGGTGTGCGGCGCCTTTCGTTTACTCCTGACTGGTGGTCCGTGGGTCGTATTTGTTAATGCCCGTATCTGTTTGGTCGATTTATCTTTCTTGTGTTTTTTCCTAGGCGTGAGGAGTGTTTCCCGTAGCTCTCTCTGTGGTTCTCTTTGTTGCTTTGACTAGTAAGAGTCCTCTTGATCCACGAACTTCATCGCCGCCGTATGTACCTCCTGCGCATTAGTCGTCACCTTCCCTAGATCCTCGCGTCGCTGGCAAATCCCCGCGCCAGCCCGCCACCCACACCAACCATTTGCGCGGCACCGACAAGCCCCGCCTTCCAACTGTTAGATTTGCGACAAGTAAATAACGAAGAACGAAAACAAAATCACAGCAAGGGGACACAGATTTAACGTGGAAAACCCTCTCCAACAAAGAGAGGGGAAAAACCACGGGCGCCAGCCAGCGAAACTTTACTATAACGGAGAGTGTTTACACAACGTTGGGGATTTCACAGATGCAACTTATCCCAGCCGGCGGCTTACAAGAAGTATATATAGCGGTGGTAACCTAGGTCATCAACGATTCGTACCATCAGCCCAAGCCTCCGGCGACGGGCCTCGCTCCGCTCCGTCAGAAGTTGGCCTCTACTTTGTAGAATTTGGATCAACATATAACACCAACCTCCTGAAAATCAGCCACCGCCCCTTCCCCACCTCATGTGCGTGCGTGAAGAACATCCGCTCCCTCCCAACAACCTCCACGTTGGTCGCCACCCTCCTCCAATAGCTTACACCCCGCTGTCGTGTCCCTGCATGGCAACACTGCCTCCCAAGCTCCTTTGGCCCCGGCGGTGGTCGTTCGAGCGCGAGCACGCCGTTTCAGAGGCGACCGCGTGGGATGTGAAGGCGCAGTTCCTTGTTGTGAAGGCTGTGAAGGCGCTCGGGATGCTTGTCGTCGTGCTCCTTGCGGACAGCGAGACCATGCTCCGCGTGGAAGGCATGAGGATACAGACCTCCAGACTACATGCAGGTTGCTCCTGGAATCACCTCGAGATATCCACGGGCACTGCCCGCCGGCGGCACTCATTCGTGGTCTGAGTCATCATCAAGCCTCGGCCTCAAATCCTCCGCGGCCATCCTCCTCACGCGAGGTCACCACCAGGCCCAGAAATTTCGCGTAACCTCCAACACATCCCATGCCACACCAGGTGATTGATCGCTTTCCCTTTGTCTAGCTATTTGTGAGAATATTGACCACACTTGGACCTTTTCCATTGCATGTATATATAGACAAAAATACTATCTGAACCATAAATAGGAGATCACAAATAATACTACCATGATTTAGGGAACCGGTGGTGTTATGTCACATAATGTGACATAATGTGACATAACTGTCTAACACTCCCCCAATCACAACGGGAGGAGGACAGACGTTTAGACTGGACCGAAAATCCAGAAACAACGGTGACAGAAGCCCCTTCGTCAAGATGTCAGCAAGCTATCGAGACAAGGGAACATGCAGTATGCGGACTTGGACCATGGCAACACGATCACGAACAAAGTGAAGGTCGATCTCGATGTGTTTGGTGCGCTAATGCTGGACGGTGTTTGTGGACATGTTTACGGCGCTAACATTGTCAGAGAACACAATCATAGCTGGAGGAGATGGTCAATGAAGCTCATGGAGAAGTTGGCGAATCCAACTTACCTTAGCAACGACATTAGCCACTGCACGGTACTCAGTCTCGGCGCTGGATCGGGAGACCTTGTGTTGCCGCTTTGAAGACCATGAGACGAGGTTGTCACCGAGATGCATGATACGTCGTAAGCGTATCTATAAAAATTTATGTTCCATGCTTGTTTAGTATCTACTTTGCTTTGCTTTGTCAACACTTTGAGGTATTTTTATGTTTTCTAGGACTAACCTATTAACAAGATGCCACAGTGCCAGTTGCCTGTTTTCTTCTGTTTTTGGTTCCAGAAAAGCCAGAAAATGAATATTCTCGGAATTAGACGGGACAAAAGCCAAAGTCAATATTTCACCGAGGGGAACATGGAGCCAGAAGACGAGACGGAGAAGGGCCTCGAGGAGGCCACATCCCTGGCCATGCAGCCTGGCCTGGCCCGCGTCTGGGGGTGCAGCCGCCTCGAGCACCCCCTCGGCCTCCGCTTTCGCCTATAAGAAGCCTCCGATGCAAAAACCCTAAGGCATCCAGGAGAAAGCCACAAAAACCTCTACAGCGCCGCCGCCATCGAAGGGGAGATTCGGGGGACAGAAAGTCTCTGTTCCGGCACCCTGCCGGGACGGGGAAGTGCCCCCGGAGCCATCTCCATCGATCTCCACCACCATCTCCATTACCGTTGTTGATTCCCATGATGATGAGAGAGTAGTTCTTCCTCGAGGCTAAGGGCTCTACCGGTAGCTATGTGTTCATCTCTCTCTATGCATGATCTTATTGAGATCATGAGCTTTATAATCTATAGATCTATTATGCTACTCAAGTGCTTTAATGAATCTCTACTTATCCCCACGTGTGTGAAGTTGACAGTGTGCACACTGTGTGACACTTTGGCTAAGGTTACATAAATACTTGTCATGAGTATAATTTGAGTTGGATGTCTCTATGAGATTGTGGTGTTTGTTGGAACCATCTAGCGCTCAAGGTGATAGTGAGGGGTTATCTAGATGGGGAATGGAAACTTTGAGGTGTGCTATTATAGCCCTACCGTGGATTAGAGTTATCCAACCGGATAGTAGTTCAGAGTAGTATCATAAAGAGAAGATATTTATATAAGAGTGTTCACTAGTGAAAGTATGATCCCTAGGCCTTGTTTCTAAGCATTGAAACACCGTTTGCAACTAGATCAGTTACATGTTTGCTTGCTTCCATCTTTATTTTAGATTGCCTTTAGTCTCTTCCTACCCGTCAAGCTCTTTTCTAGCACCGTTACCACTTATAATTATCCATACCACTTGTATTTTCACTATCTCTTCGCTGAATTAGTGCACCTATACACCTGACAAGTGTATTGGCTGTGTTGGGGACACAAGAGACTTCTTGTATCTTGATTGCAGGGTTGCTTGAGAGGGATACCTTTGACCACTTCCTCCCCGAGTTCGATAAACCTTGGAAAATCCACTTAAGGGAAACTTGTCGTGTTCTACAAACCTCTGCACTTGGAGGCCCAACACTGTCTACAAGAATAGAAGCGTGCGTAGACATCAAGCTATTTTCTAGCGCCGTTGCCGGGGAGGTAAGGTAAAAGGTACTCACATCCTCTGGCTACTAAGCTATCTTCTAGCACTGTTGCTGGTGTGTGAGTGCTCGAAGTTATTTCCTTTAGATTCTGCAATTATATCTTTTTGTTTCTTGTTTTTATTTTCACTAGTTAGGCTTAATGGAAAACAACAAAAAATTAGAGAGCTTTATAGTATTTTTCCTAAGGTAGAACATGAATGGTCTGAAAAGAAAATTAAAAAACCCATGGAACTTTCTTTGGATGCTAATAGTAATGTTATTAGTATAAATTTTGTGAACACCTTTGTTACTAATGCTATGGAAATGTCTAAGTTTGGGGAAGTTAGTTTTTATGAAAATGACCTTCTTAGTTCCCCAGCTTTAAAGAAGAAAATTTGCTCTGATGATACTTTATCTCCCATATGTTGTAATTCTAATGATACTTATGATATTTTAAATCCACATACTGAAAGCATCCCTTTTAAAATACCTGTAAAAATATTTGAATGTGTTATGAATAACTATTATTTTGGAGATGGAACTGTCCATCCTGGTGATCATTTACTCTTTATACACGAATTATGCGATTTGTTCAAGTGTGTAGGTATTTCAATGAACCAAGTTAAGAGGAAGCTATTCCCTTGTTCACTTAAGGGCAAAGCAAGGGAGTGGTATGAGCTACTAGATGATCCTCATCATTTGGAGTGGAAGGAACTTGAATCTCTCTTTTACTCTAAATTTTATCCTCCTCATAAAATTCATAAAGATAGGAATTATATTTATAATTTTCATCCACATGATGGAGAAAGTATTGCCCAAGAATGGGGGATATTGAAGTCACTAATGCTCAAATGTCCCATTCATGAGCTCCCCAGTAATATTGTTATTAATAATTTCTATGCAAGGCTTTCAGGACATTACAAGGACTATCTAGATACTTATTTAGAGGGATCCTTCACAAGAAAGGAGGTCAAAGCTAAGTGGTATCTTCTTGAAACAATTGAAAGCAATACCGAAGATTGGGATAACAACAAAGGTAAAGAACCAGGTATAAACTATGAGTATGATTGCATTAAATCTTTCGCTGAAACTGCTGATTTTCAAGAGCTTAGTGCTAAATATGGCATTGATCCTCAAATACTTATTGATTGTTTTAGAGCCTTTTCTTCTCATATTAATGCTCCTAAAGAAAAATGGGACATGTATCATGAGCCTTTTAAAGACACTTGCATGTAAAATGAAATTGTTATTAATGATAGCAATAAACATGCTCAAACCTCTGAAAGTACTATTTCTTATAAGCATGTTAATTTTTGTGGAATACATAGACCTTGTGAGAATAATCAAATTGAAGAAGAATGTTGTATCACCCACAGGAATGAAAAAACTAGAACGTGGTATAGGGCTCTAAATGATCTTGGTAAAAAAGTTTGTGCCCTCTATCCTTTTATTTGTGAACTTTGCTTTGAAGTGGGTCATTTCAATTTTCAATGCTCAGGCCATAATAATAGCCCTTCTAATCCAGTGACTACTGCAAGTTTGTATTGTGATGACATGATCACTCCTAATCAGCATGATGAACTTATATTATTTTTGGGGTGTGAAGAGTTATCAAGAAAAACCTCTTTGGTAGATATGGGTGCTTTTGATATGAATAGTGTCCTGCATGGTTGTCATCTTTATTGTGTTGATAATTGCCACACAAATACTTACATACAAAATATTATAAAAGATGAGGTTTTACCAAAATATGATAGGACTAATATGTGTTTTGATCTTATTAATGAAAAGGAGGAATCCTCCAAAGTTTCTTCTATTGTCTCTAACAATAAACCAGGGTATATGGATAAGCTTCCTTTCAAGCCTCTCCCTCCTAAAGATAAGAAAACAAATAAGAAAAGGAGGAGTAAAAGGAGAGAGGAAATGGTATTTTATCCTAAGCATGTTGCTCCTATTATAGTTTTTGACGAGTCTAAACTCGATGATGTTTCTATGCCTGTTACCTATAGTAGTGATCATGACTGGGAAAAACAAACTTCTTTTGATATTGAAAATCTCTTTGGTACCAATTCTGAAAATGATGATATTAATAATTGTTGTACTATTAGTGTTATCCATGTTCCTTCCAATGATGATATGTTTACAAATGAACACACTTTGGAAGATAATTATTCTATTGCTTATGATGATACTACACCTCTAATATACGATGATTACAATAATGAATATGATATTTTCAGTCCACCTACTATTGAGGAGAAAATTAATTATGATTACAATATGCCTCCTATATTTGATGATTATGGTGATGAGAATAATAATGATAGCTATTTTGTTGAATTTGCTCCCACTATAATTAATAAGAATGACTATGTTTATGTGGAGAGTATTAATTCTTTTATGCACGTGGCTCATGATAAGAATGTTTTATGTGATAGTTATATTGTTAATTTTATTCATGATGCTACTGAAAGTTATTATGAGAGAGGAAACATGGTTTTATGTGTCTCAACAATATTAAGTTTCCCCTCTTTATGTTGAAAATTTTGAAGTTGCACTTGTTTTGCTTTCCTATGCTTGTTGCTTTGTTCTTTCATGACTTGTTTCTTTATAAGATTATTTTTAATAGGAAGTGCGTTAGACTTAAATTTGTTCTATATTTGGTTCTTGATGCTCTCTTTTACTTCAATTCGCATTTCTTATGTGAGCATCATCGAAATTATCATGCCTATCTTAATGGCTTTAAAGAAAGATATTTTGGGAGATAACCCATTATATTTTTACGTTCAGTTTATTTTTGTTTTTGTTGAGTATTGGAAGTTATTGCCTCTGTAATAACCTCTCTTTATCCTTTTTGTATGGTTTTTATGCCAAGAATAACCTCTAATGAGAGAGAAGTAAGATTTAGGAAAGTTGCTATCCCGAAAAAGATTTTTGTGCTCCATTGTAAAAATTCGTGAAAAATCTTTGTACGTCGGATTGAGCTGTAATGTTTTGTGCTTCTTCCCCAGGTTATTATCTAACTTTTGTTAGTTTATCACGTTTAGATTTGAGCAATAGAAGGTCTTCGAAAAAATCGGTTTTTACCTGCTGGTCTGTTTTGACAAATTTCTGTCATTATTTGCATTTGCCTCTTAATCTCTTTCTCTTTGAGTTCTCTTTGATCACTTGAGCTTTTAGAAGGAATTTCTACAGTAGCTTGTGTTTTAATGGAAGTTTTACTTGTGTTGAAACTAAAATCAAAGACTTATTATCATGAATACACTAATGTTGCTAATGAAGATTGTGTGAAGTTTTGTATGAAGGAAATTTTTAAGTGTAGGGAAGAACAATGTGATGAGATGAAGTATGGACAAAATCTCAAGCTTGGGGATGCCACCCGTGTCACCCCAATAAATATTAAAGAAGTACAAGTGTCAAATCTTCGATATTCTCAAGGCATCCACTTCTTCATCAATAAAAATCTCAGGTTTTCTTCCAAACACTTCATTTTTATTGTTTCATGCATAATTGTGTTGTTCTTGGAGCGACCTTGTTTTGTTTTTAGTTTTCTTTTGCTTGGTTTGCTTAAATAAGTTGGTTGGATCCCAACACACTTCTTTTGGGGAGATACACACCTCATTATTCATTGCCTAGAACACTTTAGTTTTCACTCTTATTGTTCTACGAGTGTTCTCCTTTGCTAGCACTGCGTATAGCTTTAGTTTTTGATTGGTATTGGAAAAGAGTAGGAAGTTTCATTCTTATAGTGGTACAAAAGGAAGCTTGTTTTGACTGTGACCTAAACTTTATCATGTCATGTTTGATATTGCTTTGACTCTATGCTTAGTGATTATTGCTGTAGCATGACTTGTTACAAACAATTGAGATTGCTTAATGTGCCTTGAAAGAATCATGCATTGTTTTAGCATATAAAAGCATAATATTGTGGTATTCTCCTTTAATGCTTTATTTGGGTTGACTTGGCGCATGCTCACACCATGTTAAGACTATACCAAGTCACCATAGCCTCTATGATCATTTAGTTTTCGACTTGTAATATCACTTTATGCTTTAATTAATAATGTTTTGTCGCTTTGCATGATTATGACCATTATTGCTCTCTTAGTTGGTCGCTCCCCATCTTTTGCTAGCCTCCATACCAAGTATGAGTTTCACTCATGCATCCAACTCCAAATAAAACCAAGTTATTCCAAAGAGTCCACCATACCTACCTATTAGCATTTTCTATTCTAAGTATATTCATGTTTTTATCTACCTTCCAAATTAACCTTGTTATGTGAAAATTAGTGACTAAAGCTCTCATGAACTTGATGGCACACTTTAATTTTCTTGCACTTAATAAACTTGAACCATTGTGCCCATCTATGTTGCGTATATGCTTGCGTCTTGTAAGTTGTGGATTAGCAGAACCATGTTGTCATGGGGAACGCTTTCAATATTGCACTTTATTTAGTTGATATCATGCTCTTTTGTTTATGGATGTCATCGGTGTGAAATGAAAGGAGAGCTTGTAAGTCCATGGAGTTATGTATGTGCGTTAGAGAAACGCCTGTGCTGCTAGCCTAAGCCATGCCTAATCATGGTGGAAACTTGCAGCATCACCATAGTGAGCAGTCTATGAAGTATTCTTCTTATAAAAAAAGATATTGAGATTGAGAAAAAGAAAAAAAGATGAGAAAAGAGGAAAGAGAGAAAAAAACACCATTTCCCATGGTAAATAAGAAGATTGCTGAGATGCTCATTGTCTGCTTGCCTTGTCATTTTGATTATGGGATAGCTCCTGTATCATGTGCAAGGGGTACTCCGTTGGCGGTTCTCTATGATACACATATACTTACTTTGACAAGAACTTACCGGTAACTAAACTTGAGTAGCATGAGGAGCGACCCTCGTATTCAAGGGACATGAGATTGCCAACTTATACTTTGTCAAGCATATCCTCATATTTGTTCACTTTAACCTTAATCACCTAAAGATGCTTATGATAAGGGCAATGAGAGCTGAAAGCTAACAAGTACCATAATTTTTGGAAGCTCTTTATGAGACTTGAAATCCCTGCTTCCCTTTATGAAGGGCCTTTCTTCCACTTTTATATTGAGTCTCCACCTTCTAGCCTTAGGCACCAATTAAGAGAGCATAGTTGTCATTCTTAGTTCTATGTGCATTGTCCCAAAACTTGTTGATTGATTCATAACTTTGATATTGCTTGTTCTTAAACTATTTGTATCTAGTCACCCTGATGAACTTTGAAGGTGTCCTATGCATTTATGTTTTGCTACACTATGAGGGACAAGCTGAATACCATTCTCATTATGTTTTCTATATGTGAAACAAACAAACGTCTTTCAATGCATTGTTATTCATGATCTTTGTTTGTATCCTTTCATGTTGCATGTTACTATGTCTTATTGTTAGAACTTCATCTTTCATGCTCATGTTTAGAGTACTTTGATCCCAGCTTTTAATGCTTGCAAATGGTTAGATCTTTACTGTCATGGTGCATGTCACCTCAAAAATTATTCTTTTTATCACTTACCTACTCGAGGACGAGCATGAGTTAAGCTTGGGGATGCTTGATACGTCGTAAACGTATCTATAATGTTTGATGTTCCATGCTTGTTTAGTATCTACTTTGCTTTGCTTTGTCAACACTTTGAGGTATTTTTATGTTCTCTAGGACTAACCTATTAACAAGATGCCACAGTCTGTTTTTGGTTCCAGAAAAGCCAAAAAATGAATATTCTCGGAATTGGACGGGACAAAAGCCAAAGTCAATATTTCACCAAGGGGAACACGGAGCCAGAAGACGAGACAGAGAAGGGCCTCGAGGGGGCCACACCCCCTGGCCGCGCGGCCTGGCTTGGCCCGCGCCTGGGGGGGTGCAGCCACCTCGGGCACCCCCTTGGCCTCCCCTTTTGCCTATAAGAAGCCTCCGATGCAAAAACCCTAAGGCATCCGAGAGAAAGCCACGAAAACCTCCACAGCGCTGCCGCCACCGAAGGGGAGATTTGGGGGACAGAAAGTCTCTGTTCCGGCACCCTGCCGGGACGGGGAAGTGCCCCCAGAGCCATCTCCATCGATCTCTACCAACATCTCCATCGCCATTGCCGATTCCCATGATGATAAGGGAGTAGTTCTTCCTCGAGGCTAAGGGCTCTACCGGTAGCTATGTATTCATCTCTCTCTATGCATGATCTTATTGAGATCATGAGCTTTGTAATCTATAGTTCTATTATGCTACTCAAGTGCTTTAATGAATCTTTGCTTATCCCCACGTGTGTGAAGTTAATAGTGTGCACACCGTGTGGCAGTTTGGCTACGGTTACATAAATACTTGTCATGAGTATAATTTGAGTTGGATGTCTCTATGAGATTGTGGTGTTTGTTGGAACCATCTAGCGCTCAAGGTGATAGTGAGGGGTTATCTAGATGGGGAAAGCGAACTTTGAGGTGTGTTGTTAACCTACCGTGGATTAGAGTTATCCAACCGGAGAGTAGTTCAGAGTAGTATCATAAAGAGAAGATATTTATATGAGAGTGTTCGCTAGTGAAAGTATGATCCCTAGGCCTAGTTTCTAAGCATTGAAACACCGTTTGCAACTAGATCTGTTACATGTTTGCTTGCTTCCATCTTTATTTCAGATTGCCTTTAGTCTCTTCCTACCCGTCAAGCTCTTTTCTAGCACCGTTACCACTTATAATTATCCATACCACTTGTATTTCACTATCTCTTCGCTGAACTAGTGCACCTATACACCTGACAAGTTTATTGGGTGTGTTGGGGACACAAGAGACTTCTTGTATCTTGATTGCAGGGTTGCTTGAGAGGGATACCATTGACCACTTCCTCCTTGAGTTCGATAAACCTTGGGTAATCCACTTAAGGGAAACTTGCTGCTGTTCTACAAACTTCTGCACTTGGAGGTCTAACACTATCTACAAGAATAGAAGCGTGCGTAGACATCAATGCACGCAGAAGCCTGATGTGGAATGTCGAGTGTCGGGGCAGCCGGCGCAGTCAGCGTCGGTGTAGGTGACCACGGAGTCCGGTGAAGATGAGTGAAGCTAGAGTCCATGAGAAATTGTGCCCTTGACGTAGGGAAAGATGCGCTTGGTAGCCGCCAGGTGCTGCTCACGAGTGTCGTGCATGTAAAGGCACACCTGCTGAACAACGTACACAATGTCCGGGCGTGTGAAGGTAAGGTACTAGTGAGCTCCGGCGAGACTCCGGTACTTGGTCGGGTCAACGACGGGGCAGGGGAGAGGGGGCGGTAGTGGCGGCGAGCTTCGGCGCCATTTCTACCGGAGTCGTCATGGACTTGCAGGCAGTCATGTCGGCTTTGTCTAGAATCTCCGTGGTGTACTTGGCTCGCGAGAGGTGCATGCCAGAGGAGTTACCAGTGACCGCGATGCCCAGGAAGTAGTGGAGGCTGCCCATGTCCGTCATGGTGAACTCAGAGCGGAGAGAGGCTGTGATCCGGTCAAGGAGATGCGATGATGAGGTGGTGAGGACGATGTTGTCGACATACAACAAGAGAAAGGTCGTGCCTTACGCACACTGAAGGACGAACATCAATGTGTCAAAGAGCGAACACGTGAAGTTGGTTGAGGTGGTGAAGGACGTGAAGCGTTGGTACCACGCACGCAGAGCCTGCTTGAGACCGTAGAGAGAACGGTTCAGCCGGTAGACGTGCTTGGGGTGACTAGAGTCAATGAAGCTGGTGGGTTGTCGATAGTAGACGACCTCGGCAAGCGTGCCATGAAGGAAGGCGTTCTTGCGTCGAGCTGGAGAGTCTCCCACTTGAGGGACATCGCGAGGGAGAGGATGACAAGGATAGTGGTCGGTTTGACAACCGGGCTGAACGTTTCGTCGAAGTCAACACCTTGCTCCTGAGAGAAGCCGCGAAGTAACCAGCGTGCATTGTAGCGGTCAAGGGAGCCCTCAGGCTTGAGCTTGTCGTGAAAGACCCACTTTCCTGAGACAATGTTGGTGTTTCGAGGAGGAGGCATGATATCCCAAGTGTCGTTGCCGATGAGGCATGGTACTCTGCGGTCATGGCATCGAGCCAGTTGGGGTCCTTGAGAGCAGCTCGTGCGAACGTCAGAACTAGTGAGTACCTATTGACAGAAGCATGCAAGGTAAGCCGCTCACGGGGAGGGACGTGGATGTCGGAGGTGCTGCGTGTGCGATGCGACGGCTGGGGTAGCAGAGAGGGGTCGCGCGGCGGGGAGGGGGCGTGCGGCGGTGAGGGTGCACGCGAAGCGGGCACAACCGGCGGGATGACAGGAGGAGTGGCGTAATCATCGAGGAACTCGTAGGCGCCAGCGGAGGGTGGTTGCGGAAAAGGAAAAGTAGACTCGTCAAAAACTACGCCGCGAGAGATGACGATGCGATGAGTAGCGAGATCCATGCAACGATAACCTCTATGGTGATAAGAATAACCAAGAAATATGCAAGCACTAGACTGTGGTGCAAGTTTGTGAGGCATGGTGGATGCGGTGTTGGGATAGAAAAGGCAACCAAAAACGCGAAGAGCGGAGTAGTCAGGATGAGTGTTATAAAGAGAAAAATATGGAGAAGGGGCACTAATGGTTTTGGTGGGAAGGCGATTAAGGACATGAGTGGCGTGATGAAGCACTTCTATCCAAAAACGAGGCGGTAAGCTAGCCTGTAATAAGAGAGAACGCACAATGTCATTGACTGTGCAGATGGTACACTTCGATTTACCGTTTTGTTGGGAGGTATATAGACACGAAAAACAAATATGGATGCCATGCTTGGCGGCGATGGAGTGGAGTTTGGCGTTGCCGAACTCATGACCGTTGTCACACTGTATGGAAGCAAGACGCAAATTAAACTGTGTATGTGCAAACACGCAAAAAGAAGCGAGCGTGACGTAAGTATCGGACTTTTGGCGTAAAGGAACAATCCATAAAAAATGGGTGAAATCATCAAGAATGACTAAGAAATATTTATTACTAGAAATGCTCAAGATAGGTGATGTCCAAAGATCACAATGTATTAATTCAGGGCAATTAGTACTAGTGGTAGAGGAAGAAAAAGACAAACATACATGACATCCAAGATGACATGCATGACAAAGAGTACTATGATTTATTTGTTTAATACAATATAAAAAAAATATGCTGCGAAAGATGACGATAAGCGTCATGACCGGGGTGACCAAAATGACAATGCCAAACGTCATGGGAAGTGGTGGTCGTGGTGAGAGCACGGGGCGCCGAACGATGGAAGGAGTAAATCTCCTCCGTACTATTGCACCGAAGAATCTCATGCCAGGTGGGAATGTCCTTCATAGAAAAACCAATAGGGTCACTGACACAATTAAATAAAAGGAAGGAAGAGATGCATGCCCGGATGTAGAGACGGGAACGGAGGAACCATCTCCAACAGTGACATGACGATAAATAGGGTGTGGAGAGAGAGAAAAAAAGGATATAAGCGTCATTGGAGAGGTGGGCGGTGGCACCGCTGCCCATGATCCACTCTGGGGCGGGTTGCTGTAGCATCATGGTGTTGAAGTGCTGCACGAGGGCCGAGGGATCCCACGTTTGTGCCGATGCGGGGGCGTGGCGTAGGGAGCCACACCGTACACAGCTGAGCCATGCGGAGCGACACCGTAGGGAGTGGCGCCGAAGGGGCGACGCTGTGCGTGGAGCCGTAGGGGGTGGCACCGTGCGAAGCGCCGTACGTGGTTGCACCGTAGGGGGCAGCATGGAAGGCATGAGGGGACGCCATGTAGGCGTGGAGACGGGCTCGGGCCTCGCCCGAGGATGCTAGGGCCCTGCATCAGCCACGTATGGATGGCGCCGGTCCATCTGAATAGTAAAGTTGTCTCCTGCTACAACAATCTTTATCGAGTACTGTATTCATGAGTAAAATAAATATCCTATGAATTACACCGAGAATAACAGGGTAGGTAAGTAGATATCAATTCAAGAAACGTAGACTGACCTTTTTCCATGGCTTTGTTTGAGCATGCTTTCTGGGAATGCCTGTAAACAACACCTTCATCTCACCTTCTGTTAGCCGATCAACATTATGGGATTTAGCATTATCACTCCAAACATATACCATAGATGTCTTCTTGGGATGAGATAGGTGCAGCTAAAGCAACACTGAACAAACATAGGAGAATTAGAAACGACAGGTTGAGAACAAAATCTGAAGGTACTATTGACCATAGAGAAATATCAATCTAAACCATCAGCGGTGAGTCGAAGGGTCCTTTTCAGCGTTGGATGACCACACACACAAATTGGTGACAACATGCAATATACTTGCAAATACACCAATAGCATTGGCCTAAAACTAAAGAGTGGACATTCAGGTAAATGCACTATGGAGTTTTACCTAGAAGGCTTAAAAATTACGAACGTTCGAGTCATTTTGCTATATTTACTGGGAAGGTAAGTCCATTTGATGACCGTAATTGTTGTCCATTTAAACAACTCAGTGTCTATGCGAGCTTGAAGTTTTGTTACTAAACAAATAACGAAGATGGAAAAGTGCATGCTAAATAAACTTCTAGAATCCACATAATACTGAACTTCCTCTCATCTTTGACATGTTTGCAAATTTGAACGGCAAATAGAATAAGAATCACTGTATGTTTTATTCTTCCTTCTATAAATTTCCTTCATTTGCAAAACTTGACGTGTTTTGCGTGAACATCTTCAGCAGCTTAAGCTGCAGCTGCCTTTTCACGTCAGATTTCACTCTGCGTAACCTACCATTAACTGCTGAATCTAGCCACCACAGAAAACGAAGTCACTTGGACCTTCTAGGTGTCACTGGCTACACAGGTCTGATGCATAAGAAGAGCAAACTGAAGAAGTTGGCGTGGTCTCGTCCACTGGTGTATGCTCATTCTGTCTGCATAGGACCAACGGCCATCCACGGACATGTGCACTAAACTATAGGACACCACATACACATGAATTAGTTTAAGCGGCTTGTGCATTTTAGGGCATCTCCTCCTGTTCGACCCAAACGAGTGACTGAAACTGTTCGTTTCTGTCCGTTTGAGTTGGTCTGCGGTCACTTTGAGATCGTGGTCCGGCCTATCCGGACGACCGCGCCCAGCGGCGCGACCCAAATGTCCGCGCCTGGCGTTTCTTGTGCCATGGCTGGCCAACGTTGTCGAACACTCAAATTCACAGGCAATGACACGCAAAGTTACTAGCAGATGAATTGGCAGACATGTGCCATCGCCCTTTGGGCATCACCAACTAGTGGTCAGTGGTTCTGAAATATACAAAGGGGGACACTATCATACACAATGTCCAAAAGAATGGCGGCCTCTATGTCCAAAAGGTTGCAGCCCCCGTCGCCATTGCCGTTCAAGTGTCGCGAGCACGGATGGCCTGCTGCCTGCGAGCGACCCAGGCCCTGCGATCAGGGTTGGCGATGGTGTCCAGGTCGGTGAGCATGATGGCAGTCTTCTCCACCATGATCTTGGCTTCCTTGGCCTTGGCCTCTGCCTCCAACGCCCTAGACCTGGCCTCGGCCTCCTTGGCCTTGGCATCGGCCTCCCTCGCCCTTGCCTTTGCCTCGATCTCGGCCAGCTTGGCCTTGGCGTGGGCCATGGACACGCCGCCGGTGCCGAAGGCCAGTGTGCCACCGAAGGTGGCGGTCATTGCCTCCTGCTTTATCATATGCACGGTGTGCTTCGTGGCATCCACTGCCAGCTCCTTTTGGTTGGCCCTGTTATGCGCGGCGAGGATGCGCTCGTTCTCCTCCCGGCGCTCCTTCTCGAGCTTGGCTTGGGAGAGTCGACCTCGCGCTGCAAGCCGCCGGCCGACTCGCTTATCCATATCAATTTTCCGCTCCGTCGGCGTCATGTCGGCCGCAGGCTTTTTCGGTCGGCCGCGCTTCTTGGTGGCGGGGACGCTGGAGGGCGTAGCGTCGACCATGGCGACATGATCCATCACCTTTCCCGCAGCTCCCACAAGTGGGAATTTTGGAAGAGGTTTTTTAAAAGAGGAATGGAGTGGCCTATGTTCCATTGGCGGGAGGGACCACCAATGGATATGATCGGACACCCGCGCGGCGGACCGATCTAGTGAGGTCACGCAAATTATATGCACGGATGGGTCGAGGCAGAGGCGTCGAATCTAGGAAGATCAAAAGACCATGCCACATAGTGAGCAACCTTCGCTGCCCCCGCCGGCGCCTCCACCCCGGTTCCCACGAGCAAAGGGAGACGCCGCCCCGCTGCTACCCTTGCGTGGAGGTAGGCGCCTCGCTTGCTCGTCCCAATCGCCGCCGTGACTTGCTCGTCCTAGTCGCCGCCGCCAGCGCGTGAACGGAAGGCACACCCGGTCGCCTCACTTCAGGAATGCGTCGGCATCCAACTCCATTGCTTCTTTCAGGTTGAACTCTAGATCTTGCTTGGAATTTCCCCTTTCAATTTACAGCTCTTCCAAACAACTGATTTCAGGCGGGAAATAAATCCAACGAAATCACATGTTTTTACGGTGATTAGTAAAATACAGCGGTTTGGGTGATTTCGTTTACTTGCTTCCCAAACGAGGCCTTAAACTTTCCAAAACCAAGTAATTGCTCCCCTAATTAAATAACCAGATGGTCTGAACTAGAAATGAACTCTTTTATTTGGCTCAAAGGGTTCACAATCACAACAGCAGCATACTGACATGAATAATCATAGATCCACAGCAAACTAGACACACCAACAGAATCCACGAACTGTATCACTAGGTAAAGACATTTGTTGTATATATGAAACCGAAGACACCACCAAATCACGCTGCAGCTCCCTTCACCCATGGTTCTGCTTACAACTCGATTTTTAGCATCTTCCCCATTTGCGTTTTGATGTTCGAGGGTACCACAGTTTCGCTATTTCTCAGTTTGACCTGAACAAGATTTGGCCGAACCGTGCGAACATCCAGCTGCTTTTTGCGTAACACCTTGTGCCATTTCACAGTACCATCAAGCGTTATCTTCTGAAGGTATTGAAGACTCCGTGCGGTTAGAACGCATGAAGGGATGGTATCACCTTGCAGCTTCAGGCGGGCAAGGAGATGCATTTTTGGCAGAGCAGCCTCGAGTGCAGCCCCGTGTCTTTTTCTCTCGAACCCGTGCAACTTGAGCGACCGGATTTTGGTCATCTTGTGCAGTACGCATCCGTTGGTCTTCCATTCTCCTTCTCCCGCAGGTTTCACGCCATGTAGCGTTTGCAGCTCCTCCAGTTCGTTGTCGATGGTCCCTGGAAGCGTGAGGTTCTTTGCAAGCACATGCCGGAGGACCTTTATCTTCCAGAAGCCTGGATCGATCTCCTCCACTTGCGTGCCCCTTATGTCCAGCGTTTGCAGGTTGAGCAGCCTCCAGATGCTGGAAGGGAGAGCCTCCAGGTCATCGCAATCTACACGTAGATACCGCAAGTGGACCATGACGCCAATCTCATTGGGCAATTTATCAAGGCTTAGACCAACCATGGAGATTACTCGGAGGAACTTGGACCGTCGAAGGAACTTGAGGTTACTGTAATCCTTTGGAGCGACGTCAGTAGTGCTGTGTTCTCCTCCGTCGGTGATGCGGCACATGAAGGAACGCAGCTTACGGAGCTTCTTAGTGAATGTGATAAATCTTCCATCAAAACTGCAGAAAGAGAGGCGGCGGACCGATGGTGGCACAAGCACATGGTTCATGTCGCGGAAGTCAACAAAGCCAGCTTCCCGAGCCTCTAACTGCAGGAACCCGTGGACCCTTGGGTGGACCCTGACTACTTTGATGCCACTGGTTTTCATCCGTATTATCTCAACGAGGCATCTCAAAACCAGCTCCTTGAGGTACATGTGACCCAGCTCCTCCAATGTCTTGCCCTTCTGCGGCTTGATGAAGCCCTCGCCGATCCACATCCGCACCATCTCATCTGCCTTCTGGGCGGTGTTCTTTGAGTTAATGGCAAAGTAGAGAAAGCACGACTTGAGGTCGTTGGTGAGGTCTTCAAAGCTCTCCCAAAACACATTCTCCAGCGTTGTTCTTGTGAACTGGTGCTTGGACGACGAGGATGTAGATCCTCCGGTTTTCTCGTCGCCTGTACCATATCCTGCTTCTTCTTTTACAGCTCCTGCTCCTGCCTCCCTTTCATTTACAGGTACAGGTCTGAGCTTCTCTAGCACAGCTTCCCACTGGCCTGGATTCTCTTTGAATCGGAGGAGTCCGGCCAGAATCACTATTGCCAGAGGATAACCCCCCGTTATATCATACACAATCTTTTCCTGCTTGCTCGCCGCATCATCAGACGCAATCTTCTCCTGCTTGCTCGACGCATCATCAGGCGCAATCTTCCCCTGCTTTCTCGCCATTTCATCTAATTGTTTTTTTGTGAAGGCCCTTGAACAGAATAGTTCTTTGCTTCTTTTTGCATCCAAACGGCTCAAGTGGTGGATACTGTCGGCGGTATCAGTTCTGTTCATGTCATTAGCATGCCAGGCAACATCAGTTCTGTTCATGTCCTTAGCATGCCAGGCAACATCTTCACTCTCGGTGTCCAATGTGAGCAACACGGTGCTGCCATTATTATTGTCATCCGGCAGGCTTGCCTTCAAGCAGTTCAGCGTGGTTTTGGATGTTATGCCACCGAGAACCATCAGGTAAATCTTTCCGCCAAGCCGGTTGCGGATCTTCTCTGCGGTGCTGAATTCCTCGGGCAAATCACTCGGTGCATTTTCTTCCTCATTGCGCTTATATGCTTCTACTATTCTTTTGTCGATTGCTCGGAGGAGAACTTCCGTGGTAGAATCAGGTGGCATATTGAACTTGATTAATGGGTAGAAGACCTTCTCCATCTTAGCGGTGATAACTTTCGCGAGTGTTTCCTTTCCGACACCACTCTCCCCTACTATGGAGATGAACATTAGCTGGTGGTCAGTTTTACGAAGCAGCATTTTCTCAAGTTCCTTCACATCAGCATCAAAGCCCACGGCGTCTTCAAAGTTGTCCTTCCTGTACATTGAGTATTGTCATTAATTTCTGAAGGTTAATTTACTTAGTAAGATTTTTTACAAGCTGCTACTAATAACATTTCCGACAGATTTGCCAAATTCTTACCTGGCTAGTTCATACTTATTCGTATAAAAAGAGCACCAAGGCTGCGGTAGAGAGGGTTGGCTGGGCTCATACCCTAAAAGAGAACCCCGGATAGAGTTCACCCCAAGCTAGAGAGAGGGAGGGAGATAAACCTCCCTGGGGAGTTGAGCTTGTACAGTTTGTGCAAATCTACCGCAATATCAGACAAGCAGAACGTAGTGTGTTGGACTGTTTAGTTGGCTAGTCAAAATTTCTGTACATTCCTGCAAAGGCAAGATAGCGCCTTTACAGTGATGGCGGCTTGGATCGTGAGGCTGCTGGAGCCTGTTTCTTCATAGAAACAATGAAAGTAGCGGATGATAAGCCGGTTAATTAGTTGATCTCTCTGGAAATGCTCTAAAGCTTGTCGCTACTGTTATTTGCTAATTCTCTTTTCCACAAATATTTATATTTGCTGAGGAGATCTTTGGTGAGCGCTATAGATCTACCGTTAAAAAATAGAGGTGAGTGTTGGATCGTGGTCATTGTTTAGCGCAAAGACAAATAAGATCGGAGATGTAGTCGTAGTATTTTTATTTGTTCTTGATAGCTTTGTGGTATGTTTGCAATATGCACACAGAATGTTGAGACGAACACTTGAAATTATTTTTAGAATTTATTTTTAAAATATGTGTTTTTAGTAAAGGAAAAATAGGCATCCGTGACCAAAAGTGAATTTCCAATGGACTCTATCTAATTTTACTACTTAATAACAATACAAGGAATTATGACATCAATGTCATACAATGTTCTATGGCACCGTCCTAACATCCTATGATCTATATAGATCTTAAACATGTGAATCACCTTATGATGTCGTGTACACATTCAAAATTGGCCTCTCTAGGAAAGAGCTTGCCCCTTGGGTCGCCAACCTCTAGGCGACTCAAGGGGCTAACCCTAGTTCCACTGCTTTCTCCCCCTCGCCACCACTAGAGGAGGATGCCAGCAGAGCCCTATGGATGGCGGTGAAGGGGGTGTTGAGGCCCATGTTCAGTCCATGTTAACCCATGCCTGGTACATGTTGCAGAGATGACTTGTTTGCAACATGGGGCTCGAGAGCGGATGGGCCTCAGGCATAGTGGTGGATCCATGATAGATGCGCCGGGATCTTCTCCCTGCCAGCGGCAATGCCAGTGGTGGGGTCAGGTTGGATGGTTTTTGGCTGTAGCCCAGATCTGTCTGGCTCGATGTGACCCTTTCTTCTGTGTTGGTGGACTTATCCGAGGAGCTGCTCTCATATGCCTCCAACTCTCATGATTCGAGGAACTCCCGTTGGGGAAATCATTCGCCTAACTATTGTTGTGGATGATGCAACAACCTTTGTGGGAGCCGTTAACCTCCTTGGAGGGCATTGTCATGATGGCCGTCCTCTCAAGCTTTGAGGGAAACCTTAGGTTTGGCTTGCCGGGACAAACAATGCCGGTGTGTGGCATCATCTATCTCGTTGGAGGCATTGTCTAAAAAAAGCTCATACACCACAGAGGTATGAAGACTTTGTGGCGTGGCAGCGTTGAGCCACTGCGTGGACTTGGCCGGAAAGTTCATTTGCTATGGGGGCAAACCCTAGATCCAGGTCTCCTGGATCGGTCTGGAGGTGGATCGGTGTGGCTTCTACAACATTAAAGATGCCGAGTCTCGGTGGCGTTGCACAATAGAGGGTCGACGGCGGACGTGTGGTGTTGTACACGCACATGGCGGTGGCGTTGTGGTGGCGGCATCGATAATATGCCTAGAGAGGTCTTTGCATGTATCTCTTCCCTGAAGATGGATCTACGGAAGCACGACGTCGATGACTTCTAGAGCACGCGCATGCGATGCACGCCAAGGGTCTGTTGGACCGGAATCTTCTCCCGGTCCACCATAGGGAGGCTTGGTGATGCGTTCAGCTCTAGCTGTTGGGCGTCATTGTGATGTTAGGATACAAGTCCTACAACCCCCTCATTGTCGAGCTTGTAGGTGTGGCGTTGTCGCAAGGAAGGTGACTCCGGGTTGATCATTGTATGCTTTTGCGAGACTTTGTTGAATAATGTAATAAAAATGCTATATGTATTATTTCCATGCAGAGGTCGGGGGTCTCGACCTCCTTTTACAAAAACACGCATTATTACATGCATGTTGTAAAACAAATGACAAGATCGAATGGTTAAATAGAGTTGATAAATATATTTTTTCCCCTTTTTACATGACAACCATGTGGAAATTATTATTTGTTGTGCTATAAGTAAACTCCCTCTGTTCACAAGACCGACGTCGTTTTCAGATACATATAAACAAAAACCAACTACCACTAATGTTTTAAAACTCCAAGTATTACATTAAATTTACTTGTCTCGATTTTTTTTTGTAATGTAACATAGTATGTTTTATTAATTATGACATTCTTAAATACAATTGAGTGGTAAAATTTATATTTCAGAAATCATGGAATTGCCTAACACGTCATTTTTTGCTTTTTATTCCGAGTGGACAGCTAAAGATTATAGGTCTTGAAAAAGAGTCACGTACCATGCTGCCACGGATGTCGTGGAAGATGTTAATGGCACTGATGGTATATGCTCAATCTTGTATTCCTTTTGGTTCTCCGAAATTTGGATGAGTCTGCTCTTGATTTTTGTGATTCGATTAGATAACCCGTGGCGAACAACGATCTGGGTACCGCAGCCCATCAAGTATCTACGCCACATTTTCCAGCCTCGGTAACCCTGGCTTCTTAGGTCAACCTGTTTTCACCGGAAATTTTGTCCGTGAGTATCAAATTTAGATTTTCAACACCACACAAACCATTAATAGAGCTAATAAATCACGCATTCACGACAAAAACCTACTTTTGTATGCCAATGAGCCTGCCAATGGGTCTCATATTTTTGATACGGAAGGAGTGTTATATAATTAAACTAACATAAAATGAATAATTAAATTCTATTTAACAAAGAAATGATCAATATTTAGTCATGCATGATATGATCGATGTAACGAGCCGAACTTTGCAGGTCCTTCACAGCCGCTTCTTAGACGAGATCTCGAAGAACGGCCGCCGTCGGCAGCACCGGGGACTACGCCACTTGGTCCGTCGTTGTCGTGGAGCGCCGCCTTGAGATCGGAGAACCTCCGCACCGGCTTACCTGCCCGGAGAAAGAAGATGCTGTGGTGCCAGCCCCACACCACAACGCGGAGTGGCCTCTGCTGGCCAGAAATCACGTCGGCACACTCTGCCTTCGTGGATGAACTCCGCTGCTGAGCTTCTGTCACCATCCCCAGAACTCGTTCCTCTAGCAGCTCCCTCCGCCTCTCGCCGCAATGGCACCAAGACAGAGAAGCAGCAGAGGAACGAGTCCCAACACTGGACTCCAACCGCCGTCGAAGTGATGATGATGTGGACTGACGCTTTTCCTCCACGGTCGACCGGGAAAAACGAAACGCAGAACCCTATGTCGCGTCGCCACCCTCCCGCTTCCACAAACGGCCATGAGAGGATCAGAAGCGCGGCACCACCGCACAACTCGACGACACACGACTTTATTTGCAGGGACCGTGAGTCCTCCATCGCCATTGTGCTCCGACCAGAGAAGCCACAACAGCAGGCTGAAGAACCCAACTCTCTGAATCTTGCCACTGAGAGTGGCCACGGTTTGGGCCGGATCTTCATTGGGACGCTTCAACTACTATAGCAGGAGGAGGGAGAGATGAGAGAGTCTAAAGCCTTTCTTGAAAGGAACTTATCGCCATATCGAAAAAATTATGATTCTGTTTTTCCAGAATACATCCTAGGAGGTGTACAACACCAATTAAGGCTATAAACACAACGCCACCGTTTACAACGCAACACACAACAAACACATGATAGGGACTCGCCTTGCACCGTCTCCTACCATGAACGGTGAGGAAGCGACACACAGAGCTCCTAGACCATGTCATGACCGAAGAACGAAACTTTAGAAGACCGGCTCTAACTCTAGATTAGCGCAAGTCAACACACCGCCGGCCCTTAAGCGAGTCGGCGAGTGAACAACGGGATTGAACTAAACCAGAGGAGGCGCCAACCAAGAAGTTTCGGCAACGGTGTACATTGCGTAGTGGAAGTCCACGCTTTGAGAAGTGGCCACACCGACTCGAACTAATGTGAAAAGGATACCACGAACAACAAAAACAACGCATCCAAGGAGGAAACGACACCCACTGTGTCGCTGCTACCTGATCCAAAGAAGGATCTAGCGCCCCCAGTGCTCGAGGCAGTAAAGCGGGTTGGGCCATGACTATGCCACCAAGAAGGTGATTGTGCCCACAGGCATCGCTATCGTCAGCGTCAGGGAGGGATTTCTCCTCGGCCTTGCCATAACTCCAAGAACCATTAGCCACGCGCAGAAAGGAGAAGCCTTTGGCCACCGCCAGCGAGAGGCGGGCTAGATCTTGCCGTCAGCGAAGCGGGAGACGCTGGCCGCTGGTCCACCACCACCACTACCGGACATGATTGATTGGTGGAGGTCCAAACCTCCATCATGTCATCAGGAGCCTAGAACGCAGCCGACACCACCAAGGTGCCCAATAGCAGCCGCAGCTAGGTGCCTCCATGCCGCTGCAACCACAACCTCAGCCCCGCAGGCCTACCCTGTGGGTGAGTCTAGGAATGCCGACATACCTACATGACCATTCCGTCAGGATGGTCGCTCCCTTTTTCCACGCCGATGCTCCGAGATCGTCTCCAAGGACTCCGGCAACTCGCCGCCACCGAATCAACGCTAAAAATCACCACCACCGCCATAAGAAAGGGTGTCGTCACCCAGGGATAAATGCCCCGTTGCCACCGTCGCTGCCTGGGCTTCGCCCAACGGGTCCTATGTGATATCCTGGCGCATGGATTAATAGGATTGATAGGATATCCATACTAACAAGTTGCAACTTCTTTTCCAAGGCTCATCTTGAAAGAAACTCCAGGTTAAGTGTGCTTGGCTTAGAGAAATCTAAGGATGGTGACCGATCGGTAAGTTCTTCCTAGGTGCGCATGAGTGAGGACAAAGTGCGCATAAAAGGCTAGTGTTGATATGTGGGGCCAGTCTAGAGATCCTAGAGAGCTGTCAGGGATGGGCCCATGGTGGCTGGAGTGTTATAAGTGGTATCAGAGTCGATCCTTGCGGTTACAAGGGCGTGCGCGGGTGAGGGTGCTGACATGTGGCACATAACGCGTGCGACCCGCCATGGCACACAACATGGCACATGTGCCGACACCGGACGCACATACTTGTGCCAAGATGGGATGTTTCTAGCTTGGTTGATCGACGAGGGTATCGATCTTCTAAGGATGGGTGTACGTGAGATCCTGGTGCGTGGTTTAATATGATTGATAGGATATCCATACCAACAAGTTGCAACTTCTTCCGGGGCTCATCTTCAAAGGAAATCCACATTAAGCGTGCTTGGCCTGAAGAAATTTGAGAATGGGTGACCAATCAGAAAGTTGTTCCTGACTGCACATGAGTGATGACAAAGTGCGCAAAAAACACTAGTGTTGATATCTGGGGCAGTCTAAAGATCTTAGAGAGCTGGTGGGGATGACAGCCGATATGCCCATGGAGGTCGGGGTATTATGTCCTCGGGTGGTGGCGAGGGGGTCAGGTGAGGTGGAGGACGAACGCTAGGTGTGGGATGCATAGTCGTGCCCCGTGTCGCTGACGCTAGGCCCTAGATGCGTGGTCATAACCTGTGTCACCCAACCCTAAGCAGCGCGGGGAAGGTTATTTCAATGATGGATTGTTGCCAAACCACAAAGAGGCTGAAAGGCTAAATGGTATGCTACAAAACTACAGAATCCGAGTAAGAAACGCGTTGTTAGATGATGGAGAGTCTGCCAGGAGAGAGTCTCGGGGTCTGAACCCACACCCACATGGTCGCCATCTCCGTCCACCGGGAGGCCACCGCCGGTGATCCAGTGGTGGAATGCGTTGTTCCAATCACTCACACATGTTGATTTATGAGGGCACAAGCTCAATTCTGTTGCTTGATGAGAAGGGGATATGGGTCAGCGGTTGTTGTCACGATAGATTGGTTCTTGAGATCGGAACCAAATTCGTGTGCGGAGGGTGGCACGTCTAGGTTGTCCCATTTGTACAGGATCGTTCGCTCCGTCGATCGAGTACCGGTGTGCCGCCCTACGTGCGCGCATGCCGTGTGCTGCGCATAGGTGGATCTGCTAGACATGTGGGTTCTAGGGAGACGATTTCCCCGAGCGAGGGCCACTTGACAGTGGTGGCGAGATCGGCGGGGGTTGGTAACCTCGCATCACCACAATCTCAATTTGAAGAGGGGGTTCATTTGGCAACTGCAACGTCAATCCCCGCTAACCCTAAATTTAGAGGAACCTGTATAGTGGTGTTTGTTCGAAATCCTGCAATCGTTCGCCCTACCTCACCTCGAGTCATAGAACCAACAGTTTGGAGTAGGCTTGGATCTGGAGACGGCAGATCATTCGTGCAAGTGGTTTCTACGCAACCTCGAGTGATATATCAAAGATTCCCAGGGCCTAGGAGATCTCCACCGCTCCCCCTGTTCGTCCGGTACCTTACTCGAACAGATCGAGGTTCGATAATGGACATGGGAGGCAGATGGAGGACCATTGTTTTGCGGGCGAGCGCCGCTAGGAAGATGAATGTCTGAGGGAGCAAGAGTGACGAAGAGATGAGGAAATGCGTTGGGATGAGAGGCGACGTTCCGAAGAGATGAAGACATGCGCTCGGATGAGAGGCGACGTTCCGAAGAGTGAAGATGCCTGGAGGTGGAAAGGGTAGAAGGACAACGTCGGGAAGAATTGGCCAGGGAGAGGGCGCTGTCAGAGGCAAGGAGAGAGGAAGATCAAGCGAGAAACATGAACATATGGAGCCACCGTCCTGGATGTGGAGAGATTCAACTTCGGCCGTGACTGCTTCTTCGCTTCAAGGAAGAACATATAACTCACTGGATACTTCTTCTTGCTAGGCACCTGCGGTGAATAGAATTGTTGAACAAGCCACTACTACCAGAACTTCTACTTCTATTAGTGCTGCTGCATCTAATCTAGTCAGTTTAGCCTCGGTGGTGGGGATTCCTCATGCTAGTTCATCAATTCCTTTGATCAGCAAGACAAATTTGGCGGCCACTACACTAGTGGGGTCCTCGGTACCTGCACCAGTGGTCAATGTGCCCATAGACATTAACCTGAATAGGGAAATTGTTAATTTCCATGCTCTAGGGGCAACAAGGCAGGTGTGTGAGAACTGTGGCAAGAATCATAGTATTATTTTGGTCTGTCAAGATAGAAAGCCTTGGGTGTATGTGCCTCCTTTCTTTGGCAGCACCGAATTTGACCAAGGGTTTCACACTATTCCTATGGCTGAATCTAATTTTCAGTCTATGGAACAACTACACTATGCTCATACCAGTGTAGTCAGAGGGGATGTGACTGGCAAAGATATTGAGAAGGAATTTCAACTATGGGTTGATTCCATTGGTTCTGGATGGAGAGTCAATGCAAGAACTACAAATGATGTTGATTATCTTATGAGATTTTCTACTACCAGATCGATTGATGACACCCATTTTGGAAAATTCTTTATGAAAACAATTCTTGATGCTGTGCTAGAACTGTCAAAGTGGAACGGGGATTTAGAACCAGTGGCTTGGGTGGAGGAGGCTTGGTTCAGGATAGTTGTCATTCCTATGAAGTATAGGGAGAAATCTACCGTGTTTTATGCTGCAACTTTGATTGCCAAACCACTATTTATGGATAAAAACAGCTTGACGAACCTTGCTTATTTGATGGTGAAGGTGGCTTGTCAAGATGTTACTCTTGTCCCCAATACAAGAGGGGAGATGAACAAAGGATCTATGAGTTTAAATACACTAGGGAACTTTTTGCACCTGATATTGTGCCTACAACCCCAATGCTTGTTGAAGTGGGTACTCAAGGGACAAATGTGGGGGATACTGCAAATGTTAATAGTATCAGACCAAACACCAATATTGTGGAGGAAGTGAGAGGGAGGAGTGATACTGTAACAGGGCGACCTATTACCATTGCTGGGATTGGACCAGAAACTCACAATGTGCCGGAGAAAAACACCAGAAGGAGGAGGAAGGCCAGGACCAGGTCGGCGGCGGGTCACCCAGGAGGCAGTGGTAGCTCGGCCTGGAGAAGGGAGGCAAGGCCAGCGGTGATCGGAGAGAGATGGTCCGGATGAGCGGGAGGCATGGTGACGGCTAGGGCGGGTCGAGGCCGGTGAAGATCGGAGAGCACGGCCGACGGCAAGCGGGAAGCTGGGTGGACCGCACGGGATAGGCAACATCGAGCAGAGGTAAGGTAAGAGACGACCCATTTATTTCGTTCGGCAGCTTCATCGCACACGTCTCTTGAACAAACCTGTATTTCACTTGTGGGTCGCAGTGGGGCAATACCTATATTAGTTGGAACGTAAAATCATCCAAAAAATTATTGGACGAAAATTTGCTAGGAAAAATCGTACATTAAGCAATGGTAGTTCGTTTCTTCTTTTCTCTTTGATTTTCTCGGTCTGCGGTGCATGGTTCTCATGTTTCCGTTTTTTATTTCTTTTTCCGTTTTTTTCTTTTCTCTCTTCTTTTTTATTTTTCGTTTACAATTTTGTTCCTCTTTTATAAAGATTATTAGAGTTTTATTTTTTTGCTACATATATATTTTTGTTTTTTTGCTTCATTGTACTAAAAAATGTTCATATATTGAGAAAATATCCATGTGTTGAATTTTTTATGCTTTTCTTCAGAAAAAGAGTCCATATTTTGAAAAATATGTTCATGGATTTTAAAATTTGTTCATGGTTCACAAAACTACTTGCACGTGATAATGAAAAAATCCACCTGTTTGAACAAAAATAATGGGGCTTCTTGAAATAATCAAGAGAGTTAGAAAAAAAAACTCATGGTTTAAAAAAATCACGGGCTAAAAAAATTACCTTCTCGGGATTCCGAAAAACATTCACATGTCAAAAATACTTTCAAAGGATTAAAAAGTTTATTCACCTTCTCCGAAAACATTCACTTCTAAAAGTGTTCACCGGTCCTAAAGAATTGTTCACATATTTCCAAAAAAATAAATATTCGTGGGTTCAGAAATATGCTCAAGATGGTTTGAGAAAATGTTCATGATTTTAAAAAAAATATTATTCTCCAAAAAAAATTCAAGGGGTTAAAAAAAATACTTCCACGAGATTCAAAAGAAATGTACGTAGGTTCTAAAAAATGTTCATCTGGTTTGAAAGAAAATTCAGGGATTCGAATAAGGTTCACCTGTCCAACACAAATATTCACGGTGTTTCTATAAATCTTCACCGGGAACAATTTTTTCTATGTTTCTCTATATACAGTTTATTTTCTAGAAAAAATAATTTCAATGTTATCAAAAATTGTTCATCGCTCCGGGGAAAAAATTCACAGGATTTCTACCAATATTCTATGGGATAGAAAATATATTTTTCTGTATGAACATAAACATTACTCTTTCAATGTTTGTTTTGCATTATGATATTTTGTTAGAACTGTAGTATTTGATAAAACAGAACAAAAACATTACAAGAAAGGATTTTTTTTCTATAATACACTTTGGAAGGTGTATCAATCATATAGAATGCCGAGTCAATGACAAGCGACGCTGTCAACAGATATGATAGCTCCTCACTGGAAGGCTAAGCGACTAGTCGCCATCTACCCACTCTATAGGCACCGGCTCGGGGAAATCAAAATCCACGCTACGGAACAACCTAGCTAAACGCCACTGCTAATAGTCCGCTCTAATGTTGTGTTTAATGGCTACCACGGAAGGGGGAGGGGTGGCGTTAAATACCACGTCATTCCAGTGCCGCCAGATGCACCAGAAGACCAAAATGATGGTCATCCAAAGGTCTCGCTGTGTCTCTGGCGGAGCCATCAACGATGTCCACCACGGCAGAAGCTCCGTATCTGGAGTTGGCAAGCACATGGGTTTTGCCCAATGTCGAAGCGTCCAAGCCCAGACCTCCCTCGCCACAACGCAACCCAGCAGCAGGTGCTGGATGGACTCTTGCTGCTGATCACATAGGGGACAGGCTATGGGACGGGGGAGGTCCTAATCTCCAAATCTATTCAGCTCCAAGCGCCCTCGTCGTCCCTGCGAAAAATGCGTTGTATGCCGATTTGGCCGAATTGGCCCCGTCCTTCGTCCACCTCCACGTGAGGACATCCTCCACGTCTGGGGAAATCTGCACGGTGGCCAGGACGTGCCACAAAGTAAAGAATTCCACTAAGGATGCATCCCCCATGTCGGGGCTGCAATCCAGCAACCAGGCCCCCGAGAGACCGTCCTTCACCGTACGGGCTTTGATCCAGCGCGCCGGCACCACCTTAACTAGGTTAGGGGCAATCTCATACACCCAGGCCCCGAATAGCCAACGGTCCGACCAAAAGCGTGCGCGCTCACCATTGCCCAACGTGAAGCAAGCGGCCGCCTCGAAGATCGCCCTAGCTTGCTTCGGAATCTGGAGGTCAAATTCCGACCAAGGCTTTGTAGCGTCTTGCTTTTGGAGCCACGCCCACCGGCATCTCAGCATGAGGTTGAGCGGATGAAGATTTGGGATTCCGAGGCTGCCAATCTCCTTAGGCGAAGCCACCTTATCCCAAGCCACGGGGCAGTGGCCTCCCTGGGCCTCTCGTCTCCCCTTCTAGAGAAAAGACCTGCAAATCTTCCAGAAGGCCACCAAGGTCTCCTCCACCACGTCCAGAGACACGAGCGCATGCACGGGAATGGCGCTCAAGGTAGTGCACACAAGGATCATCCTTCCTCATCGGTTCAGTAGCCTAGCTGACCAAGGTTGCAACATGTTCGCTGCATTATCCACCACGTACTGCAACTGAGCTATGGAGGGCTTTCGCAGCCCCAGGGGCAGACCCAGGTATTTACACAAAGGGAGGCAACCTCCCCCGCAAGGATCTAACGCGCTAGCTCCACTTGTTGAGGAGAACACCTAATTAGGTGAATCGACCACTTGGCCAGGTTCGTGCGCAGCCCTAAAGCTTCCCCAAGTCTGGCACCACTGCTGCGCAGGCCTGAAGGTCCAGCATCGTTGGCCTGAGGTATGTCACCGTGTCATCCGCGTACATCGAAGTACGGTGATGGAGGCCTCAGCTAGCCAGGTCAGAGAGCAAACCTTCCGCCGAGGCCTTCTCAATCAGGAGGTTAAGCACGTCCATCACCGTATCGAAGAGCAACGGGGAGAGGGGGTCTCCCTGCCTGAGCCCACACCTTTTGTAGATCAAGTGGCCGGCGACTCCGTTAACCACCACCCGAGTCGAAGTAGAGCTTAGGATCCCACAAATCATCGAAATCCATCGCCTCTCGAAGCCCAGCCTGGCCAACACCTCCATCAGGAAGCCACAGTCCATTGTGTCGAAGGCCTTCGTAATATCTAGCTTGTACATGACCGCGTCGATCTTAAGGGTGTTGAATTTCCTTGCCGTGCACTGAACCAACTGGAAGTTGTCGTGTATGCACCGTCCCCGGATGAAGGCACTCTGATGTGGTCCAACCAATTGAGGCATCTTGGGGGCAAGTCACACCGAGAGTACCTTCATCACCAATTTGCCCACACTATGGATCAGACTGATGGGACGGAAGTCTTTAATCTCCATGACATCGGCCTGCTTCGGAAGTAGGGAGATCAAAGCTTGATTGGCCACATGGAGCCCCCTACAGTCGACACTCCACAAGGCCTTGAAGGCCTCCATGATATCCACTTTGATAATTTGCCAGCATGAGGCGTAGAACCTCCCTGTGAATCCATCGAGGCCCGGCGCTTTATCCAGTTCTTGTGCGTGGATCACCCCCACACCTCTTCTTCGAAAAAAGGAACCTCAAGCTCTGTGAGGTTGTGAACCTACATCCTAAGAAAGTCAAGGTCGAGAGAATGCCTATGCTCGGGTGCCGAACCCAACAACTTCTCATAGAACGAGTCCACGGCAACAGGTTTTCCTTCCTGGTCAGAAACCAACGCCCCATCCACCTTCAGGAGGGGATATGGTTCTTCTGTCTTCGATGGTTGGCATGCAGGTGGAAAAACTTCGTGCAAGCGTCTCCCTCGTTGAGCCACAGGAGCCTGGACCTCTGCCGGGCTATGGTGTGCTCAAGGGAGGCCAACCCTAGCAACTGACGCTTGAGCCGCCTCCTGAAACCACGCTCCTCTGGGGAGAGAGCTCACGACTCCATGGCCACGTCGAGCCGAAGGATTAGCTCGTTCGCCAAGAGGATCTGCAACTCGTTATTCCCAATGAGTCTATCACTCCAGCTGGACAACGCCTTAGCTGTGGCCGCCAACTTAGCCTCCGGTTGCTTAAAGGGGTTAGCAATAGGGGGCGTTGAGGACCAAGCTAGCTCCACGGTTTCGAAAAAAAACATCCACTTTTGGCCAGAATGACTCAAAGCGAAAGCGCCTATCCGTCTTCCGCTGGGTAGCCAGGCTCAACAACGATGGATAGTGGCCGGACGTGGCCGAACTCATGGCCGAGAGGAAGGAAGAGGGGAACTGAAGTTCCCAGTCCACGGTCGTGAAGACCCTATCGAGCTTCTCCATTGTAGCCTACGCCCGCTTGTTGGACCAGGTATAACGCCAGATAGAACTCATTGAGTCTTTTACTACTTAAGAAAGGAAGAAAAAAAGCGCGACGTCTCCGCTATACTTAAGTCTTTTACTACTAGAAGTGACCCGAGTACCATTTACACATTCATACTCTAGTAAGTATTTTTTTTTGACAATGACTTTCACTCTAGAGTATTGTTCTCAGCTAGGATTGCAAGCGAGTAAACCACATGAACCCGTGAAAATAAAATGTGTAGAATTATACGTGATGTAGCTCACATGGACAAGCCATATAGCTAATAATAAATCCTGAAATCTTAAGAGCCATTTAGTATGACAATCTGGAGTTGTATGAGAGACAAAGTTTGGTCCAACACTAATAGTTGGGAGAGAGTTGGAACAACTTATAAGGTGACCTTCACGGTGATTCTCGGAGTTGATGGCAACATGTGCTGCTCGGTCCACATGCGTTGATTCTTAGATTTTCATTTGCAAATTCAGTATAATCACTCTATATTAGTCTGTCTTTTACTTTCCACATGCGTTGATTCTTGTAACTCGATTTTTGGTTAATGAAATATGTGATTGCTCTTAAAAAACTTATATGGTGACATGTTCCATTTCCACTAAGTGATCGAGAAGAGAATAACTCCATGCACACTCCTCCTACACCGTCCGCCTCACCCGCGAGCCACTTTTCGTGATTTGAGTTCGACCTTCTATGAATATACGGTAGAGACATAACATAAGTAGACGTTACTTGTTACTTGTTCTTTGGTAGTTTAAACAAGACTAATTTGCTAAAATAGCTACGACTGGGGTAACCAAGAACTCAGCGCGACGCAGACGACAACTAACATTCACGCGAGCAAACGGTGAACGAAACAGTGCAGCGACTTGAAACTACTAGTTGCGACCTTTTTTGACAATCTCCACCTTGGTTGAAATATAAGACATTTTAGCTTTATAAAATAAATGTATGTAGACGCTTTTTAAATATATATGTCCATTCCGAATTTCTAAGAACCTATAAACTAAAAAGACATCTAGTTATATTCTCACAAAGCTAAATCATTTTATATTTCTGATCGGAGGGAGTATATGAGTATAGAGAAGGTTTGATTTAACAGAGATTGGTAAATGAACGGTCCAAACCACAGGTATCGATCATAAGTAGGGTATAAGGGAGTATGGGGAGGCACCTCGTAGAAGAATTCGTCGAGCGCGTCCTCAGCTTGGAAGGCGACGTCGCGCGTCTGGCGCACCCACACGCGGGTTAGCCCGTCGGTGCCGGCCCGGCGCTTGCGGTCGGCGTCGCGGATGAAGGCCTGCAGCCACTCCAACCGGTCTCGCAGCAGCATCATGTCGCTGTCCACCTGAATCAGCACCCTGGCCTCATTTGCCGCGAGCTCACCGAACTTGGTGAGCACCGCGGCGATCGCTGTGTCCGCCATGGATGCTTCTCGCTTTCCTAGCTTCTCTCTCTCTTCTTTTTTGTTCCTTGGCTAACTAAGTGCTCGACCTTGTGCCTGTATGGTATCAAAATAATCAACGCTCGGAAGAAAGATAATCGGTTTGGCCATGTATGCGCGCAAGTTTTTTTCTTGTTTTTTTTGACAGAAATATACACGCAAGTTAGTTGCAAGTCTACATCATAAATACTGTAACAATTTTCCATGACTCAATGGAGCTCGCTAGTCAAAATACACCTTGTCCAGCACTTACGCCAGCAGCTGCTCCTACTCCAGCATATTATATGACGTTGATTAGAACATGGGCATGGGCATGTGGATCTGTGTGCCACCCAAGCCGCTGTGATCGAGACCGGTTGTTGGAGTTGGAGATTAGCCATGTCATTGCTGACCCACCCACAACGTGATTAGCTAGCAGTCCGTGAGACCGTGAATCGTGATGCAACTTCAAGTCTAGATAAATACTCTACCAATTTGCACATGCTTCATCAAACAGCAAGAACCCGGACTTCCACTAGCATCTACAGTACTCCTTGCATATTCCTACCAGTAGAACAAGAATCGGAGCATGTGAATCCTTATGCCACTAGCGTTACTGGCCCATGTGGTGGACAGAATGTTACTTACCACGGAAGAACATGCATTCACGTGACTTAATCTCTAAACTGCAGGTCTAGATAAATTATCAATTACTTAAAATCCAACTAGTCCTTTGATTACAGTTGTACTACAATACATAAGGCGAAGCCCTTGACTTCCACCACATCACATCGTGCTCCACCTCCACTGCATGCACGAGCATGAGATCCGTCTGTGCCACTAGCCCACTAGTGGTGCAGATAGACCGTTCCATGTGGCGGACAACATGGAGCACGCAGCGCCAGCACAGATTGAACGAGGTTCTGCCAAGTAAACTAGCATGATCCAAGCGAGTACAAATTAACAGGTCGATGCATGCCACCGATAGCCATCACCGGAGATCAAATCAGACAAAACTACCCTCAAGCCTAGCAATCTCCTCGGCTATTGCAAGCTGCCACTCTACGTGAACAACAACATCTCGACGAGAAGTCGGCACAAGGACAGGGAAAATACCATAGCGGTTAAGAGAATAATAGTCATGTGGGGGCGAGGCCAAACACGAAGGTCATAAATCATCCGCAAGGAGGAAGATGAAATATCAGAAGTAGATGGCCCTATCACTAGAATCATCCACAACATGTAAACTACAATAATAACATAAAGGAAAATAGGAACATGTAGAGATGATGGAGACGGGGAGGATATCGGGGATGAACGTGGAGAAGAACAACGAGGGAGGAGAGGATACCGTAGGGGAGGATGGCGTCAAATCAACCACACTGGGGCTCGGAGGAGTAGGCACACGAGACAAAGAGGGAGGTGTCTCGGGAAATGTGAGAAAAGGTATGTCCTGAACAAAGAAGGTAGAGGAGGATGGACGCGGATAGAATGGATGCAACTCATCAAAGTCACATCTCTGAAATGCACATCCAAGGAGCAACATGATCCCAACACCGGTAACACCTTAACTCATCATTGTATCCGAGAAACACATAGTCAACTAGCTGATCAGTCAGTTTGGTGCGTTCATGAGGGGTTAGAACATAGCAAACACAACCAAACAACTGAAGCGAGACCGACTAGAAGACGCTCCATAGGAATATAATACTGCAAAGCCGTCGAGGGCTGGATGTTGATGAGATAGGTGGAAGTAGAAACAAACTCAGCCCAAAAATAAGGCGGAAGAGAGGTAGTGGTCATCATCACACGAGCCATCTCAATAAGGTGATGTTGCTTGCGCTCAGCCACACCATTCTAGGTATGAGCACCAAGACAAGAGAACTGTGCAAGAATGTATTGCTCGGTACGAAAACCAAGTAGTGACTAGCAAGAGTCAGCACGAAACACGCAAATATGCATGGCAAATTGAGTGTGAACCATGACAGTAAAACACTTATATAAAGATGATCTCACAATAATAAGTTCTAAAGTAAAGCCAAGTGTAGGGAGAGAAGTCATCAATAAAAATAGCATAGTAGCGTTGACCCCCTATTGAAGCGATGGGCGCCAGACCCCATACACAGAATGAATTAATTCAATAGGCCACCGAGAGATTTATTCACTAGTAGGTAGGCTAACTAAGTATGTTTGCCAAGTCTAAAAACCTTGCATGGTAAATATACATCTCCTAGGATAGGTCCAAAAGATCTTGATGAACTAAGTATAACAAACGAGTACCACAGAGATGGCCAAGTCGATGATGCCATTGCCGGAAGGAAGAAGAAGCCTATCTAGATCCCAAATAACCTAGGATCCATCGTGTTGAGAGCTAGCCATAACAAGAGCCTTCGTGCGATGATCCTGAATAGAGAAAGATTCAACATCATGACATGACAGCCAGAATTAGTAAGCTGAGCAACAGAAAACATGTTCGTGATAAGATGTGGAACATGAGAAACACCTTGAACAGAAAAATAAGTAGTGGAGTGCCATCAAAGGTGCCTCTACTAGCAACATAAAGAGGACCGTCATTATCAGTGAGAACATCAACATGAGAATCAAGAGGATGCAGAGAGAACAAAGCATAGAAATCATAAGACATATGAAAAAAAGCTATGGAATCCAGGACCCATGAGAAGGCACGTGCCTGTGTAGATGGTGATCGCGCAATGCTAGAGGCACCAATCACAGAGCCTGCAGTCCCCCTAAAGAAGATAAGGAAACAACTAGCAGACGCCACAACTACATGATGTCCTTCTAAGTGAACGAGGCGGTAGAGGACATCGATGGAGAAGCATGTGACCTAGAAGAAGATGCACACTTTTTTTATTGCGCATGCCACGTTGCTTCCTATAACAATCACACTTAGGTTGGTCATGCTTCAGACAGTATCCGTAGTAACAATGAGAACGAGGGCGGCTGACACCACTAGAAGTAGGGTGACCCTCACCATCGGGAGTGGCAGAAGCGGCTGAGCACAAGAAGATGTTGTGAAACAGTCGGCATAGCAGGTGCTTGAGTAACGAGCACAGAAGGAACCTCAAGCAAACCCACACAATAAAGACGATTTTCTACCGCCGCCTCGGCATGAATTAGGCTTTTTTTTCATGTTTTAGTTTAAATTTCGTTGAATCTTGTATGAACTCGCCTGCATTTCTATGAATTTCGTTTTAATTTATAAATTTTATTTAAATTCGCGTGAATTTGTATCATTTCGCCGTTCTAGACCCGGGACACAGCTAGGGAATTGCGCGCTCAAGACAGATAAGTACCGCCGGCGCTTTCCCAAAAGGCTCATTTTAGCGCCCAAAAACGGCCCGTGAGGCACTATGGCTAGATATGCTCTTAAAGAAGTGTGATTATTACATTTCAATTTTTTCATGACAGAAAAATTATTGCACATTGCTATCAATTTCCGTCTGAATATGAGACGAGGGCTGAAGAAGCCAGCACGAAATCAACGTAGACCGTGCAGAAGTCGAGAAAACTATGACAATCTGGTTATATATTTTTCGAGGACAACGCAGGAGTTCTGGCTGTTGATATATTATTAAGATGGAAAGATACCTGCAAAAAAGAAGATGGAAAGAGGTTTTGTTACATGAGTAATACAACTCTGAAAGAACAGCAGCTCGATCTCATGCCACCACAGACGGGGCAGCAGTGGTAAAAAAAACAAGTCAATACCACGGCTAGCTCGTTATCCAAACAGAAAGTACTATTAGCACAATTTCATTGAAATGATGAATGCGTGCATGATACAAACTCCCCTTATTACTCTAGCAATACTCTAGGCAGTCTGTTACAGGAGGCTCACAGCCAAGACGACCCAGTGGGCCAAATTTTATCATCATACTACTCTAGGTAATCGTCATATTTAGACGGGTATTCTAATTTACGCTTCCGCTCGGAGCGTCGAGGCGTTTTTTGAGCATCTGGCGGGGTGTTCTGTCCTGAGATTGACTCCACCTGTAAGTTGCAGTAATTGGGTCTTCAGAAAATGGTAAGTAGCACCACAAATTTCGATTTTTACCTATGATGAAGCGAACAAATATGTATCTCACCGTTCTTGGGTCAGCAGGGGTCATAGTTAAGGACACAGCACGCACATGGAGCTTCTTGGTCGCCCAAGATCCGGACTCGGTCTTCATTTTCTTGAAGGTGACAACACCTTGTGCGCAGGCAAACTCTCCGGTACCACCTATGATTGCACACTCACCTTCTTCATCTCCAATCTCTCCGAACACCTTGAGACTCGACTTGTTGAACCTAATTCAGGCACATGAACATATCATGTCATGCAAAGGTAAACCTTTACAAGCTAGGGGTAAAAAAATTACTTGATACCCAAATGGATCCTGATTAAAAACCTATTAGTACTAAACAACATTGAGGCTGGAAATGACAAACCTCTTATCTGTGAAGGCCAGGTTGAAACAGTCGAGCTTGGCGCCGGCAGGTGACCCGACACCCAATTGCTGCCCTTGAGCACGCGCAACAACTTGTGCATCCTCCCCACGGCCATCATATACGGCCCTATCAACCACACCCATGTAACCAAATTTTGATTCGGCTAAGATGTTTTTGGCCTTGCCATCTCCCTCGCGCAAGTACAGACTGAGGTCATGCTCCTTTTGCTGGATCTGGGAGGTTACTGAACGACTTTTGCAATAAGAAGGATCAGCCATGACCGTAAGAGAAACAATGGAAACTAAGCTAGCTGTGGAAGAAAGAGCTGGAGACAAGGTGTCTATTTATAGACCAGGAGTGCCAGCCCAACTCACGGCAGGCTTGTGCTAGTCAGATCTAACCGGAAATCATGAATGAGATGCCGGGACTGCCTAAGGCATCTCCACCGGGGTCAATCCAAATGGCCAATTGAAACAGTTCGTTTCTGTAGGTGGGCCGCGGTCGTTCTTGGGACATGATCTGGTCTATCTGGCCAGCCGTACCTAGCGACACGACCCATTGTCCGTCCTGACGTTTCTTGGCGCCATCAATGGCCAAGATTTTGCCAATCAGCTCAAACACTCAAATTGACAAGCAAAATAGCACACACATTGACTATCAAATAATATGGTAGACGTGTGTCATCGTCCTTTGGGCATCGCCAACAAATTGCCAGTGGATCTGCAATGTGTAAAATGGGGCAATATCATACACAAGTCCAGAAAATGACAACTTCTCTGCCCATAAAGTTGCAATCGCCCTCGCCATTACCGTTCAAGCATCGAGAGCTCGAATGGTCTGTTGCCTCCTCGTGACCCAAGCCCTGCGATCGGGATCGGCGATGGTGTCCAGGTCGGTGAGCATGATGGTATTCTCCTCGGCCATGATCTTGGCTTCGGCCTCCTTGGCCTTGGCCTCTGCCTCCGCCACCCTAGACCTGGCCTCGGCCTCCTTGGCCTTGGCTTCGGCCTCCTTCGTCTTTTCCTTGGCCTCGATCTCCATTAGCCTGGCCTTGGTGTTGGTCACCTCCACCTTGAAAGACCTTGTCTGGAGCTCAACAAAGGTCTTGGCGGTGGCCTCTTTCTCCTTGCGTTGCCTCTCTTCCCTCTCGGCGATGGCCTCTTCCTTCTTCTCCAGGATCTTCCTCAAGGTCTCCTGGAATACCAAGGAACTAGCCTGGCGGGCGATGTCGGCCTTCGTAGCCTTGAGTCCTCCAGGACGGCGGGCACGGGAGGCTCTCCCGTCGCCTACAAGGTTGACGATGCCTTTGTCATTGCCGTCGTCTAGGTCGATAACACCGCCCGTAGAAGCATTGCTCTTGTCCTTCTTCTTATTGTAAATTTCTTTCCAAAGGGCATAGCTAGTCTTTCATTTTTTGCAGTCCTTGATCAACGTGCAACAATAGGATAACGTGAAGGTCTTGTTATCATTCACCTTATTAAAGTGCTCCATTGCTTTCATGATCTACACATATGGATGCCAAGAATGGCTCAATGCATATGCAATATATCAACAAAGAGAGGAAGAGGTTTGACCATGTCAACCGGCATCATGCCTCTTATTTTCCTTTTCGTCGTAAGAGCCTTGGAACTTGTTACACTCGGTATGGATGGTTCCCCATCGCTTGGAGAGGGAGAGATCATTTCGATCGCTATAGAAGGCGTCCTTCCCGAAATTTCTATGCTCATGGAAGAACTTGTCCAAAATTTTCCAATAGGCAAAACCCTTTTACTCGGCGCCGCATAGTGGATCTTCTGAAATCTCCATCCATGCCTTGCATATGATCTTGTCCTCGTCGGTGGTGTAGCTCGAGGTTCGTTGGTCAACTTCTTGCTGTCGACAAGTGACGCCACAAGTGAAGCGGCCAACGACGTGTTTGTGACCCTCTCGCCCATGGAAGTGCCGTCGTTTCCAAACAATGACTCGTCCGCAATGTTGTAGGCATCTTGCTGGGTCTTTCCGTCATCGCCATAGCCGTCGCCACCCTCATTGATCATGTTGTGCATGACGTCCTCGGCATCGTTGGCCACAAAATCCTACACCCAATTTGGCCATGATAAAGAGGCGCGAGCAGTATACTGGCAAAGGCAAAGAAATGTCGTGACCATACCGTGCCGTCGTCGGTCGGCGGCTCATCGGACATTCCGCCGAACAGGTTGACTGGCGCTGACATGTCCGCGATGGAGATGGACCGCTGCTTCTTCGACGCCTCCGGGGTTGTGTCCGAGGTCGTTGGAGTGCGGTTGAGATCCTTGGCGGGCTCTCCCGCCTCCGACCACGCCGTGCGGGGATGGATGCACCGGGAGAGCGAGGCCACACTAGAGAAGGTGTGTGCGGGTCTGGCATCCTGGGCTCACCTGGTGGCCAGCCGCGAGGAGTGAAAGTGACGGAGCTAGTAGAGGACGCATCGGCCATGGACATGCCGGGAATAGTGGTACCACCGAAAGCGGCGGTCGGCGCCTCCTGCTTCATCATGTTGACGATGTGCTTGGTGGCATTCACTACCAGTTCGTTGGTGTTGACCATGTTCTGTGCGGTGAGGAAGCGCTAGTTGTCCTCCTAGCGCTCCTTCTCTAGTCTGGCTGCGATGAGTCGAACTTTCGCGGCTCCCCACCGATCAGCGTTCTTATCGGACTCAACCTTCCACTCCTCCGCTGTCATATCCTTGGCCGGCGACGGGACCGGCGGAGGGCGCAAACAAACAAAGTTGCAACGTACTACTACATCACTGGTAATGTCTACAAAATTAGAAGCAATATGGTGTACCCATATCTATGATTGCCAGACAAACAAAGTTGCATTATTGACACCCAGCAGTTGAACTATGATTACTTCAGTTATTCTTGCCTGACGCAAGGCACAATCTTGGCAAGCTCGTTTCACTCTAATTTATTCCTACTCAAACAACCAATACATGTTGACGGGCCTGCCAGCAAATTTAATTGTTGGACCTCGGGACCGAAAGCATTCAAGTTATACTCATTTACGGTGCTCATTGACCATGATACACGCGAGAAAGACAAAACTAACACTGTTAGACAAATTGAACCAATTAATTAGGACGGAGGGAATAGATAGTCTACTGGTTTCACATGCATGGGAGTTGTTTATGTTGGAAGAAAGGAACAGTTTACCTGCAGCTAAATATTTCTCATGTACAGCTGTGGATCACAGTTAGCGTGATTACTCCCTAAGAAAGGAGTAGATCTCAAAACTTCTAAGGAGAGTAGGCACGAATCTCAGTGAAGCTAACCATCAGGTGGCTACATGCATCTCAGGATGCAAGTTTCTGTCTATCTGCTTAGATTATTTGACCAAGAACTTGAGGCACTAAGAACTAAGTAAGAAGGTCTTGGCATGGAGGCTCGGCAGCTCGTATCAAAGCACCTTCTGGTCCAAGAAATCACTCGGTGACTAGTCACCCGAGGAGGAGACAAATTGTACTAGATCCGGCATGCACGACTATAGTGTTAGTATCATAGAGAGTATTGTTCATGCCCGTCTTGGAAAAATCTAACTTGACATAATAATTAGGGATTTCTATTTTCGTGCCCCTGATTCGTTAGTTGTACTCACTTTTCCCCAACCGCTTAGTTTTTTCTTACTTTTGCCCTCCCTCCATTTCGAAACCCTCACATGCGCCCAGACGAGGATGCCGTCAGGTCAAAGGCTTGACCGTTACATGCTGACCTGTGGGACCATGTTGGGGCGGGTCGTGCGTTGAGCGTTACGTTACGTCGCCTCGACCGTTACATGCTGACAGGTGGAGCTATGATACACAGCAGACCAGCCATCCATCTCTCGCTGATTATGCGGGACGTGGTGTGGGACCATGTGGGGCGCGTTTAGTCGTGCGTCCTGTCGCCTAAATTGGAAGGTTTTTTTTGTCATTTTTATGATTGGCCTTTTTAAGAGCGCATTTTTCCCACTCTCTCGCTAACAGTTGTGTTTTTGCCAAAAAGATAGCGAATCTAGAGCAGCTTCTCTCTTTATTTATTGTTCCTTTTGCTCTTATTTTCCCCCAATCTGGTAGCAAATCTAGAGCAGCAAAACTAACCAGCACCATAAATAAATTCAAAAATAGAATAGATATAGATAAAACAATTAATATAGGTTATATTTTACGGTACTTAACGAGGTTCGACAATTAGGCTGCTCAGCAGAAGCAGCGGACAAGTTCAACACAGACAAGACAAAAGAAGCTGCTTTACAGTAGCAGCAGCAGATCAGTGGCCCCTAATGGCCTCTGCTAGGAGGGCCTCTGCCTCCTCCATCTGGCGCCACCTCCACTTCTTGCTGCCCAGTCCATTGACCTTGGACGCCTTGATCGGGGGCATGCGATCCTCCTCGATAGCCACCTTCTGGAGGTTGCGGAGGTGAAGACCGAGCGCCTGGTGTTTGGCTATGAAGTCGTGGACGTTCACGGACCCGCCGCAAGTCCTCACGTCCTTAACATGCTTCACGAGAGAGTTGAAGTCCGTGGTGAGTCTCCTGGTAGGACAGAAGGGGCACCTGTATACGTCGCCAGCGAAGAAGTTGTTGTACTGGCCGGACTTCAGCCTCCTCAGCACATGACGAGTCTTGGTGTCCTTGGACTCATCATAGCTGCGGACGTCGCTGCTATCCTCCTGTTGGAAAAAAAAACAGTAGAGTGCAATAAGGACATGCTTGAGATACTTTGATTATCAGGATTGAGATCTCCTGATTATTCCCCAAAACTCAAACCAAATCGAATACTGATCCCAACTACGAACAGGGGGTTCAAATACGAACAGAAGGATTCATCGAAATACGAGATCTAACACAAGAGGATTAGCTAGTGTAAAAATACGAACAACCGAGCCATAATAACATACGATCTAGCATCCAATGATGGGAACAGGGGAAGAACAAGGGAAGGGGAGAAAACCCTGGTTACCTCCGACCATTGGTCGACGATGTTGGTGTCGTAGGGGTTCTCTGGCCTTATGTAAACAACCTCCTCGTAGGGGTCCCAGCTGAGCGGGATCTGCCCGAGACCGGCAGGGGCCTCCTCGCCGGCGGCTACGGCGGATGCGGGGATGGGGACGGGGGCTTGTATGAGGATGGGGGCCTCCTCGCCGGCGGCCTTGGAGGCGCCGATGGCCACCGCGCCGTTCTTGTCTATCATCGGCGTGGTTGGGGTTTTCTTGGGGGTTTGTAGAAGGTGATGGGACAATGAAGACGGTTGAGTGAGCGAGTGAGTGATGAGTCAGAGTGGGGATGCCTCTATTAAAGGATAAGGGAGGCGACGTTTCGTTGCACTACCGTGCACCGCGTAACCGCGTACGCTACTGCACCGTGCACGATCACATGTGTCCGCTACCGCCACGTGCACCGCACACGCGTACCGTGAGTCACGTTTTTTTCCTCGTGTCTAACCCTGACGATTCAGTTGTACTCAATTTTTCCCTCGAGTGTAACACTGACAGTTTGGTTGTACTTAGTTTTGCCCTCCAGTACTAACATTGCCGTGTGCAATATAATCAGTTTTATCCTCCGATGGCTAGTCAATAGAGAGTCAACGAATAGGTTTTAGCTAGCTAATTGACTCATTTTATATACAAGAAATTCAAAAAGAGCAAAACACAGTGGCATCTACCTAGAGAGTCTTATTATGTGACATGCCACCATAAGAAATGTATATAAACCAAGTTTTAACCTAAATCATCACTTCTCAGATCACCTACTATCTATGAAGGTTCATAGCTTTCTACTCAAGCCTCTTCCCTAAACATCCCTCCCCAAAACATAGTTTGTCTAAATGAGGCAATAATTGTCAAACTATTGTATATTAGAATTGCAAATAGTTTGATGTATGCCAAGATGTATTTTATTATATAAAAAACACATTTTCCATTTTTTAAATCTTTTTCTATTTTCTATTTGAATTGCTTTGTCAGTCTTGCCCTTGGTTTTTAAGTTCTACTCAGTTTTGCCCTTGGGTCTTAAGTGCTACTCAGTTTTCCCCTATCTTTGTCTCCATCTCTCGCACCTGTGCTCATCTTCGTTGCTACGCTCTGATTGGTTGAGACAGTTGTCACACGGATCGTGCTCACCAACCGTTGATCCTCTGTGATCTAGCGAACAAGATAACCCCTATATCTGTCGGGGGCACCCCTCTTACAAAATAACGAGTATGCCACCGGTACTTTAACTCCATAAACAAATGAACTTGAATATAATTTGAAGAGAACGTGTTCGAAGGTGTATAATTTGTGCACTACACTCTATAAAAATGATAATCTCTCAAGATTTTTTAGTACAATATTATCACGTATTAAGTGCGATTTTAAAGAGTTCAAATGTGTATAATTTTCGTATACACAAGTTTATGCATTACATTCCACTCCATGAGAATGATAAAAGATCAGGATTTTATTAGCACAATATTATCATGACCTAAGTGCGATTTCAAAGAGTTCAAAGGTGTATAATTTTCGTATATGTCAGTTTACGCATTACATTCCACTATATGAAAATGTTAATCTCTCAAAGATTTTCTTAGCACAATATTATCACGTATTAAGTGCGATTTCAAAGAGTTCAATGGTGTATAATTTTTATATACGCAAGTTTATGCATTATATTTCACTCCATGGAAATGGTAATCTCTCAAGATTTTCTTAGCACAATATTATCACGTATAAGTGCGATTTCAAAAAGTTTAAAGGTGTATAATTTTTGTATACGCAAGTTTATACATTATATTTCACTCCATAAAAATGATAATATCTCAAGACTTTCTTAGCACAACATTATCACGTATTAAGTATGATTTCAAAGAGTTCAAAGGTGTATCATTTTTGTATACATAAGTTTATGCATTATATTTCACTCCGTGGAAATGATAATCTCTAAAGATTTTCTTAGCACAACATTATCACGTATTAAGTGCAATTTCAAAAAGTTCAAAGGTGTATAAACTTCGTATATGCAAGTTTATGCATTACATTCCACTCTACGAAAATGGAGGAGAAAATAATAATCTCTTAAAATTTTGTTAGCACATCATTATCATGTATTAAGTGCGATTTAAAAGTGTTCAAAGGTTTATAATTTCTGTATATACAAGTTTGTGCATTATATTCCACTCTATGAAAATGATAATCTCTCAAGATTTTCTTAACATGATATTATCATGTATTAAGTGCGATTTCAAAGAGTTCAAAGGTGTATAATTTTTATATACGCAAGTTTATGCATTATATTTCACTCCATGGAACTGATAAATGATCAGGATTTTATTAGCACAACATTATCATGTCCTAAGTATGATTTAAAAGAGTTCAAATGTGTATAATTTTTATATATGCATTACATTTCACTATATGAAAATAAAGCAACGGCACGGGCGCGGGCGCGGGGCTGGCTCGGGGTCCCATCTTGCAACGTCAACCTAGGTAAGCTGTGGGTCCGGAGCTCACGTGGATAAGCTGTGGGTCCGGCGCTCACGTGGATAAGCTGTGGGTCCGGCGCTGATTTAGATAAGTTGAGAGAGGTGTCCACTACGGAAATCGACTGAACGCGGCCCCACTTGTCAGCATGTAACGGCAAGGGTATACTACGGGACCCGACAGAACGCGACCCTACTTGTCAGCACGTAACAGCGAGGGTCCACTATGAGACCCGACTGAACGTGGCCCCACTTGTCAGCACGTAATGGCAAGGCTGACGGACGGCTAGTTTTAGACCATGTGAGAGTTTCTTAGAAGGAGATGGACAAAAGTAAGAAAAAACTAAGTGGCTGAGGAAAACTGAGTACAACTAACGAACCGAGCGCACGAAAATAGAAATCCCTAATAATTAACTAGTAAGGTGCGAGGGCATCATCTTTAATGTTTCAAAAATGACTCTGAAATCAATTCATAGTTTCATGTGTACTCACTTATGTTTTCATAGTCCATGTGAATAGACAGATATATGTGCTATTGGGTATTTTTTAAGTTTATAACTGTCATTTTGCTTGCACCATATTTTTAGACTTTCTTTGATAATTTTAAAATTTACATGTTATATGTTTCGCTATTATTTGTAGCGTTCGAAAAATTTATCTATAGTGTGAGGATAAAGAAAGAACACTACAAATAATGTGGTCCCCGCCGACCTTTCTGGTTACAAGTGCCTGTAGCGTGGAGATTATTGTGCACTCTACAAGTATATCTGCTTCGATATATTCTGTTCAAACACCAACTTAGCGTTAAAAAAATATAACAATATTTTGCAGTTCTAGAAAAAATCAGGGCAACAAATATTCTGTTCAAACACCATGTATCAAGCAGAAAAAAGCGTGAAGTAGAAAAATCTACTTATTTATTATAGTGCATCACACATGAGGATGCATCATCAGTAGAAACATATCACTTGGTGCTTGTTTTCCTCCTCGGTTTCCTCCCCTTCATCGTGGTCTTCGGTTTCCTCTTCAGCTTCCTCGCCGTTATTGCATCTATCCTTGGAGGTCCTCCATCCAACCAAAAGAATAGTATTTGTTGGCTGGTAAGATTATGTTGTGCAACAAAACGGTACCATTCAATGCCACTTAAAGTAGTCTTTGTTCGATCTTTCTGCACTTATATATGTTCGTCCATTTTGAATGAAATGGGATAGTATTTTCGGTAATCTCATTAAAGTAATCTCATTAAAGTGTAATCTTATATTGCATGGTATAGTCTACACAAACAAAATTAAAAATAATATAGTGAATGAACTAAAACTGGATAAATATGTAGTATGAAGAGAAAAACAATTTCTATATGTTATACTAGTAGATTCTCGAAATGACCCTCTACAATAGTGACATAGAACCGTGCGCGTGTCGAAATACGGGCATCGTGATCATGTTTGCAAACTTGGCACAGTGTCATATTATATATTATATGTACAAAAATTAATTATCTCCTATAACATAAAAATTCTATACACGAATTTGTAATACATATCATCACTAAATCATATATCGAAGAAAAATAGCGCACACCGACGTCAGCCGAACAAGATACGGGGCGACAATACTTGTAGGGGGTGGGGATCGATCAGCGAGGCGTGTCGATCATCGTTATGGTGGAGTGTCTCTGCAAATCGAGGGATTGATCGAGAGCAATGGAGAAGAAAAATAGAGGGAGGGAGTAGTATCGGGAGGAGAAGATAAACAGAAGAGAGGATTGCAGTGGGGGTTATCGGCGTGGAAGATCCCTCCTTTTTAACCCCAGTTTTTTTTATTTAAAAAAATATCCCAGCATATCTGTAGCGTGGGGCCCATGCTACTGATAAGTTGTACCTGTAGCGTGGGCCCACACGCTACAGGTATAACTTACATGTAGCGTGTGGGCCCGCGCTATAGGTAACCTAACCCTACATGCATAGGCCCATCCCGACCCACCCTGTGCCGCGTCCGCTCCTTCCCCCACCGCGAAGCCTCCTCCTGCCCGCTGCCGCCGCCTCCTCCTCCCGCCACCCAAAGTCGCCCGCTGCCGCCGCCCGAAGTCGTCTCCTTCCTCCTGCCCGCCGCCGCCTCCTCCCTCCCACCCAAAGCCGCCCGCCGCCGCCTCCTCCTCCTCCCGAAGCCACCCGCCGCATCCTAGTCCTCCCACCCGCCGCCTCCTCCTCCCCCCGCCACCCGACCGTACCAGTGGACGTTAAGAGCACTATTTCCTGTGGCAAAATATCAGAGTTTCTATCTTCCTATGGTTCGAGGTGGTACAGGCGCACAATACGGTCCTTCCGTCCATACCACTGGACGTTAAACGGCCTGTAAGCTGTAGAACTCAATTTTTTTATTAGTAGCTAAGTGCGCCCTTGCACATCCTACCACAAGGCAAAATAACAGCAAACATACTTCATAATTTTTTTAGCAATACTTTTTAGACCATGTGTTAGTAAAATAAAAGATCGAGAATTACCTTATTTCTTCTCCTCTCTCCAAAGGTCTTTTGAACATTCTTTATTAAAACAAAACAAAAACAAAAACTAATAAGACTAACACAAAAGCAAAACTTTATTTAACATGGGTTGCCTCCCATGATGCGCTTCTAGTTATGGTCAATTAGCTTGACCCAGTGGCAATCATTTAGGTTAAGGAGTGGAATACCCACTCCAAAATAGTTGGCTTTTAAAGTAATTATACCATCATCATCATTAGGCTTTGCCTTATTTTTTATAGAAAATTGGACTATAAAAGGATCTCTAGATGGTAGCCATATTCTCACATTCCCCTCATATAAATTAATTAAAGCCTTAATAGTTCTTAGGAATTGCCTACCTAAAATTATAGGTGCTATGGGATCTTCAGGCATGCCCACAATAACAAGATCAATAAGAGCAGGACTATCTTTAATTTCAACAATTATATTTTCTTTTATCCCAACAACTTTTTTATAAGTTGAATATGCTAGACAGAGTCTTAATTCAGTAGTGACAAATGACCCCAAGTTTAATTTGTCAAATAAGCTCTTGGAAAATGTTGAGACGCTTGCACCAAGATCACAAAATGCGGATATCTCATTGACTCCCAACTTAACTTTAATAGTGGTCTCAAATGTATCATCTAGCTTAACAGGAAGCTTATCAGCTAGTCTTTTATACTCCATCTCTAACTCACGAACTTTAGATGCTACTTGTTGTATAAACTGTTGGTACATAGCATCATTACCTTGTTCTATACCGGGGTTCTTCATAGTAATCATCTTTAGTAGATCTTCCATGGTATATTCCGGTGTCGGCCCGTTGCTATAATTCTGCTCTTCAGCTTTTTCTTCATTGGTTACTACCCTCATGATCTTGAGGTCTTCCACCAGATTTGGTTCAGGTTTTCCAGCAAACTTTGCAAGTATGAGAGCTTGGCTCTCAGCTACTTTACCTAGCTGAGCCTCCATGTTCTTTGTCCTTTCCTGTAGAGCCTGCACATTATTTTCTCTTCGAGGTTCTTTTCACATGCCATTGGGAATGATTATCTTGCATATAATCAAGTAATTTCTTTGCAACACTCACTTGCTTTCCCATGATTGTTCTTCCTGCCACAGTATCTAGAATAGACTTAGACACTGGGTTAAGACCATTATAAAACAAATATAATATAAGACATTCTTCCATCCCATGACTAGGACAGTTCATTACGGCTTCTTTCATCCTTTTCCATGCAAGCACTAGTGGCTCATGGTATTCCTGTCTAATACTTGTAATGTTGGAACTTAGCTGCATAGTTTTAGCTGGGGAAAAAAATTTAGTCATAAACAAATTAGTACATTCCTCCCAAGATTTAATAGTGCTCTTTGGTAGAGATAGCAACCAATCCTTAGCCTTTCCTCTAAGAGAGAAAGGAAACAATCTTAATTTAACAGCATTTGGATCTACATCCTTACTACACATCATGTCGCAAATTCTAGTGAAAGTGTTTAAGTGTAAACCTGAATCTTCAGAAGATGAGACCCCAAATTGGTTTTGTTGAACCAATCTTAAAAGGTTAGGCTTTATTTCATATGTTTCCACATCAACAGCGGGCTGAGTGATAGGTGCATGAATAAAATCATCAGTAGGAGTAGCATACTCCCCTAGTCTCTTTTGAGCCATGGCTCTTATATTTTTGGTAATTTTTAAGTAATGAAAACAAATAACAAGTAACTATTTTTTTTGGGTTTTCAAATAGATAACAAGAAAGTAAAATAATAATAAGAAATAAACTACAAACTAATAATGAAACTAAAAAAAGGTCCCTAGTGATCTCACCAGGATAACAAAATTACTTCCCCGGCAACGACACCAGAAAAAGGGTTGATACCTTCGATCCGGATTCACAGATGTAGTATAATAGGTTTTTCCCTAGAAGACCTAGGTTTAATCTAACATTGGAAATCAATGCTAAAAGGAAATAAAAAGGACACGTCTACAAGACTTTGTTTCTTTGGTTTACCTTAGTTTACCAGACCAATTTAGTTTACTTTATAATGGGTTGAATCAATGGATGGAGATAGGCTAGGGTTGAAGATCCACCTGAGCTGCACATCATATGGGATAAAAGATAATAATAAGCATAGTCAAATGTAATGTTGAACGAAGATAATCTCTTGTGGGCAACACATCCTACTATACTAGAGCCCCCGTGATGCAACATGCATAGCAATAGTCTATTAATCCAACCGAGTGCACACCAAAGCAACAGGCTACAAACGATTATTAAGTGTAAAACACATGCAAAGCTTTAAGTGATGATGTTGTTGTGATCCCGAATGGGTCACTAAGTGAAGACCGTACTACCCTTTATGTCACTGGGGTTCCTATGAGATCGCCGCTAGCCAAGTATCTCACCTCAAGCCTTTATCAATCTATGAGATCTTGGGTACCTACAAGTCCACAGATTGAGACAAGAGACAAAGAAACAAAAGATATCAATCTCAATTGCAAACAAAATACAATTCTCCCATGGATTAGATGCACATAATTGATGCGAGGTTTCTCCCCAACCCGCAGCCCGTGAGGATTAATCACTCATAACAAATAGATCGGAGATAGAAAACATCGTGCAAATACTTAGATTTAAATCAATTATTACAATGGTCGCCAAATCACAAGGAGATCTAAAGTACAAAGTAGTCGCTATGGCTAATGGAGGAGATGGATGATGGAAGTGATGAATAATGGATGAACAATGGCGTGGATATCCTTTGTTGGTGTTGTGATGTAATCTGAGAATGGCGGCTCTCTAGCCGGCGACTGGAGCCTCAAAATATATAGGCGTCTTCACGAAATTCGTAGGGTTTGACAAGACGAGGCCAACGCCGCCTGGTACAGGTGGACGGTATAGGCAGGCCCTACCCGTATCGGTGGTCGTTAAGCTCCCTGACGCCTGGGATTGACTCTCCAATTACTTGGCCATGTGGACTTCCTCAAAAACCTTCATTGTGACTCCTGATTTCGCATTAAAAGCCGTGATTTCCCGCACAACACAATTCAAAGCAAGGTTTTGCATATATTTGTAATTATTAGTTATTAGTGGCAAGTATTGAGAGTTTATTTTCAATTGCTTGACTTAAAACAATGTTTAAACGCGGTAGAAGATGGCTAATTTTGGAGCCATTAGGGGGAACTTTACAAACCTCAAAAAAACGCATGCTACAGGTAGCCTATTTCCTAGTAGTGACACACCTTAATAGTTCCACGGTTTTTGGACAACATGTAAAGGTTTACAAAATTCTGAAAAAGACTCATTTTAAACAAATCTTGCTAGAATAAAATGTTTTTTCAAGTCTTCATCAACAACATATCTTACTATACTCTAAATATTTTAATCGAGGATGCTACTACTATTTTCTTGATTTATCCTTTTAATCGAGCATGCTTATGCAAAAGAAAAAGCATATTAAAATTGGGTTGAGTCCATTATCCGCTCTACATTATAGTCAAAATTTGTAAGCCTCATTTACTCCTAAAATGTTATCCTAGCAAAAGATAGAGTTAGAACACATGACTACACCCGGACTTAATAACAACCTTTTGTTGGTGGATTAGTAGCTTATGCACTTCAAGCTAGGATTTTATTCTAGTTATGAATGTACAGAAGAGGGTAGTAAATACCAGATCATAGCAAGCCTAGAGCTCAAAAATGGAAAATATATAGTATTTGCTATTTTTTCAAAAGTGTTTCTAGCGTATAGTCTACATAATCCTTCAATACTTGGAATGTATAGTTGCTCATTTTCTAGGTTAGCTTGCCTCTAGAATCAAATTTAATGTATTATTCTGCAAGTTCTTAACATATAATAATATGGAGTAATGTCCCACAAAAATTATACAAGTTGAAGTTCGGTCAGAATTATTTTATCAATATAAATAACAAATGGGATTGATGCAAACATAATCGAATATTCCTCGAGTGCATTCTTCAAAACTAATCATATTTAATGTAACATTATTACCATCGATGATGTGATGATGATGATGATGTGCTGATAAAAACTAACTCGGCATGATAAAAACTAACTCTACATGATAAATATCTTGGGGTGTTATATATGAGGACTCAATAACTATGCTGGTGCAGGGAACCGTCGGACCCGCATACTACCAAAACACATACTAAATATGCATTCCTTTGTAGTGGAACTACAATTTCCTGGAATTTCTCTAACAAAAGTCTTTTATTGACTTCAATGCAGCACTGAGAAATCATAGAAATGTATGAAGCATCACGAGAGTGTGCATGTCTTGAACGGATCATTTTACACATTTAGACATGTGGGGTGGACACTGTGCAGACCCCTACTGACGATGGATAGTTTTCACGATCTCATAGCAGCTTCAATTCTGAAGATCAGAAGAGTTTATTTGGTCGGCAATTGGATCATGTTAGCAGGTTTGGATTTTAAAAGTGAAGAAGTTTGTAAAACAGAGTACAATGTGGCTACAAGATGATCTCTACGGGTTTACAACATGACCAGACGAGAATAGATGAATCTAGAGTTTATGGCTAAACCTAATGAGTACACCATGGAAAATTATGGCATGCCCTCTTCAGATGTATGTCTGCAAGTATATATAGCCACGATGGTGTAAGAGTTTTCCCTAGGCACGATAGGTCTTCATCTTGCATTACACGTTAAGTTGATCTACAATCTACCTTGGACATGCGTTTGGTCTTCAGGAACCTGATACATCCATTTTGCATCACTATTCTATATCATAATTCATTATTATTCATTGATATATTTCATATTGAGAGGTGATACTTATGTTATTTCATCTATTTTTGCATGGTTGATGACTTTTGGAGCATGGACCGCTGTAGTCAGGATTCTGATGGAAAAGGTGCTGTTTGGAGGCAAAATTCGTGAAGATCAGAAAATCCGAGAAAATATACGGAAAATCCTATTTGTCCAGTAGACTAAGGATGCCAGAAGATGGAGTGGAGATGGGCCACAGGGGGCCCACACCACCCCATGGCGCGGGCAGCCCTAGGCCGCGCCTGGAGGTGGTGTGGCCACCCTGGCCCACTCCAGCCTCTCCCCTCTGGCGTATATTATCCTCCCGAAACCCTAAGACTCGGGGAGTGACCACAGAAAGATTCCGTCGCCTCTGCGGGGCGGAAAACACCGAGAGAGAAAGATCTCTCCGGCAGACAGATTTCTGCCGGGGGAATTCCTTCCCGGAGAGGGGAGATCGTCGCCATCAACACCACCATCAAGCTGGACTTCATTGGGATCATCATCATCATCACCACCACCATCATCACCATCAGCATCCTCATCACCATCTCCATATTGCTGTAATAATTGTGTTGAATCTTGCATAGTTCATAGGGGAAACTTTCCCGGTGTTGATTACTCTTTGTAGTTGATGCTATTGAGTGAACCATTGAATTATTGTTTATGTTCAGATTGTTATACATCATTATTCCATCTCTGATCATGATCCATATGATGTCTTGTGAGTAGTTCGTTTTGTTCTTGAGGACATGGGAGAAGTCTTGTTGTTAGTAGTGGAGTTGCGTTGAGAAAGATTCAATAGATTGTTATTTAAGTTGTGGTGTACTTCTTCTAGTGGTGTCATGTGAACGTCGACTACATGACACTTCACCTATATGGGCCTAGGGGAATGCATTATGTATTTGGCTACTAATCGTAGGGGTTGCCGGAGTGATAGAAACCTGAACCCCCGTTAGGAAACCATTGCACAAGGGACGTAAGGGTCTTAGAGTTTAAAGCTGTGGTTAGGTTTCTACCTTAATTACTTTCTTATACTTACGGATGTTTGCTAGGGTATAATCACAAGTATGTATTAGTCTTGGATGGGGCGGTACATTAGCACAGGTTCACCCACACAACACTTAGCAAGCTAAAGAAGATTAATCGACTATATGAAGCGAAAGCACTTGACAGTCTTCCCATGTGTCCTCGAGAACGTTTGGTCATTTTAAGTAATACAACCGGCTTGTCCTTTGCTGCATAAAGGATTGGGCCACTTGCTGCATTTATTCCTACTGTCTTTTATTTACTCGTACTTTGTTTACTTGCTTTATCGAAAACCCCTAAAAATCCGTTTGCTAAGTATTTGCAGAGAATTCCTGATCCATACCACTAGCCAGCACCTTCTACTCCTCGTTGGGTTCGACACTCTTACTTATCGAAAATACTGCGATACACCCCCTATACTTGTGGGTCATCAAGACTATTTTCTGGCGTTGTTGCTGGGGAGTGAAGCGCGATTGGAGAGTGGAACTGAAACTTCTACTGTGAGTATTGTTTACTTCTGCTGGTTGCTTTATTTTCGTTATGGATAATCCGCTGAGTTTCTTATTTGGTAATGCTACTACCACTGCTAAGGTAGTAGATAAGCCACCACCTACTAAGAATGATGTTTTCAAAATACCCACAAGAATTATTGATCGTGTTATGGATAACTATTATGTTGGGGATGGAACTGTCCATCCCGGTGATCATTTACTCTTTATTCACGAATTATGCGGGTTGTTCAAGTGTGCAGGTATTACTACAGATCAAGTTAAGAAGAAGTTATTCTCATTATCACTAAAAGGAAGAGCTGAGGAATGGTATAAGATGCTGAAGAATGGTCAAACTCTGGAATGGGAGGAAATAGTGCTTCTCTTTTATTCAAAGTTTTATCCTCCTAGTGAGATTCATAAAGATCGGAATCAAATATACAACTTTTGGCCTCTTGATGGAGAGAGTACGGCCCAAGCTTGGGGGAGATTGAAGTTACTAATGCTCAAATGTCCATTCATGACCTCCCAAACAATATTATTACCAATAACTTTTATGCAAGGCTTTCTCTTCATGATAAAGATTTATTGGATGCTTCTTGTGCTGGATCATTCACTCGTATGGAAGAAGAAGCTAAATGGGACCTTCTAGATCATATTCAAGACAATGCTGAAACTTGGGAGAATGACAAAGGTAGAAAGTCAGGTATAAATTATGATTATGAATGCATTGAATCTTTTATGGGAACTGATGACTTTCAAAATATTAAAAATGCTTATGGTCTAGACTCTCAAGCTATTGCTTCTTATTTTAAGGCTTTTGCTTCCTACATTGAAGTGCCTAAAAAGAAGTGGAATACGTATCATGAACCTTATAAAGATGTTGCTAAGAGTGTTCCTGCAAGAAATACTGAAGTTTATACTGCTAATCATGTCTTACCCAAACCTTACATTGAGAAAATGCCTTTCCTAGTTAAGGTAAGGAACATTCTATGATAGCTACTATGGTTAATGAAAGTATGAATAAAGCTGTTGAACCTGATAAACAAATGGTTGATGAACCTATTGTAGCAAATGTGAAAGACTTTGTCACCAAGTATGAGAAAGAGGGACACCCTATCCTTTGTAAGGATACCTCTAATATTGTTTCGCAAAGTAGTGTTATGAGAGCTAGTATTCCCGTGTTTTCAGTTAGAATAAGTGATCATTGCTATGATGGTCCTTGTGATAGCTATATTGTTAAGTTTATGCATGATACTGAAAGTTATTATGAGAGAGGGAAAAGTGCTCTTATGCATCTCAATAATATCAAGTTTCCCCGTTTTATGCTGAAAGTTTTTATATTGCGCTTCTTTTGCCTTCTTATGCAAGTTGCCTCTGGTTTCAACAACTTGTTTGTTTACAAAATTCCCTTGCATAGGAAGTGGGTTAGACTTAAATGTGTGTGTTTTTGCTTCTTAATGCTCTCTTTCACTTCAATTCATATCCCTATGAGAGCTTTTTCAAAATTATCATGCCCATCTTAATGGCTATAAAGAAAGAGCTTTATGGGAGACAACCCAATTTGTTTTTGCTTTTAGTTTGTTTTTGTTTCTTTGAGTCTTGGAAGTTATTACTTCAGTAATAACCGCTCCTTATCCGTTTTGTTTGGTTTTTGTGTCAAGATCAACCTCTAATGAGAGAGAAGTAATATTTGGGGAAGTTGTTGTCCCGAAACAGATTTTTGTGCTTCACCATAAAAATTCGTGAGAGATCTCTGTATGTCGGATTGAGATTTAATTTTTTGTGCTTTTGCCCCAGGTTATTATTTAACTTCCGTTAGTTTTGCACTTTTTGTTTTGAGCAACAGAAGATTTTCTAAAAAATGATCTTTACCTGCTGGTCTGTTTTGACAGATTTTGCCAATCTTGCATTTGCTTCTTTATTCGATTTCCTTTTTGAATTCTTTTTGGGTTTTCGGAAGGAGTTGCTACAGTAGCTTTGTTTTGATGGTTTCCAGTTGAAGTTTGACTCAAAAGGTTTTATCACTTCACTTATACTAATGTTGCTAATGAGAACTGTGTGAATTTTTGTGTGAAAGAAATTTCCAGGAAGTGGAGATAATGGTGCAATAAGGAAGAGAAAGGTTTTATAACTCAAGTAATAAGTGTATGAAGATGAAGATATTGATGTTATTCCAGAGATGACTCTGGAAGAATCTACTACATACCAAATTCAGAGACCTGCAGAGTCTGTTTTCAAATAGGTAACAGTTCTGGTAAGAAAAGTTCCGCGAAAATACAATCCAACTATATTTTTGCAGTTTTCAGTCGATAAGGAAAGCTACGAAGAAAAAAAGGGACGGGAACGAAGCCAGGGTGGCTCACACCACCCTGTGGCGCGGGCCCACCCCTGGCCGCGCCACCAGGTGGTGAGTCCACCCCGGACTCCTCCTCCGACTCGTTTTCTCCCAGTACCTTCCTTTTGATATGAAACTTCGCAATATATAATCCCCCGGACCCCCCGAGGTTCGTATATCGTGTTTTTGTTTCGATCTGTTTCTGCCAGGACATACTCTTTGAAAGTTTAGAAGCACAATGGTGTATGCCAAGGATAAAGGGAAGGAGCCTATGGAGGAGGATCTTCAAGACCCCAAGCAGGGGCTGGTACCTTTAGTCTCTTGCCCTGCATCAGCGGAAGCCCTACGAGTCGCTAAGGAGTTCTGCGATAAGTATCGAGACCTGCAGAGGAAGGTGGACAAGCTTCAATGGGAGAATAATAGGCTTCACAAGATGCTGGAAGATTTCCTCACGACAACTAAGAAAAGATTACCACCACCTCCGAAGGAGTAATTCGTCATCAGGTTTGGCATCCCCTTGGTTTGTTCCAAGCTTGGGGGAGTGCCGCGGTATCATATCACTATCTTCTATCTTTTTACCTTATTAGTAGAATCATATCATGAATAGAGGAGTTATTATATAGTATGGTTTGCATTATGGAAGTGTCCCCTCTCTCGTTAGATATGTATCCCTTGGTGTGAGTTTCCGTTATGGAATATTAATGAGAAGTTCTATCATTCACTCTTTTGCATAGCTTATATTAGTTTTCAATTCGTGGTTATATGATTGATCTTGTTGTTAGTATTGGTATCACTTTGGATCATTGAGTTAATTTAGTTGGTTTTGGCAAACCCGGCTCGGTTAGTAGCACACTATTTTTGAGAGTTGAATGAAAAAGATAGAAGTACTCTAGAGAAAAATAATTTCATCATCTTTCTTTCTTGATTTGCTCATAAGTCTACTATTCTCTAGTTAAGATCTTTTGTGCTTCCAAGGAAGATTTCATGTTTGTCTTTATCACTTGTATGTTTGTTTGTCTCCTTCAACTCTTATACTTGCTACCCAGCCTTGCTAGCCAAAAACCTGTACTGAGAGGGTATTCTTCTCGTGCATCCACCTCCTTTAAACCAAACCCATGCCATTTGTGTCCACCATACCTAACTAGTAGCATTATTGCTATTCTAAGTAAATTCTTGTTTTATCTACCTCCCAAATTAAACTTGTTATGTGAAAATTAGTGATTAAAGCTCTCACAAACTTGATGGCACACTTTACTTTCTTGCATTTAATAGACTTGAACCATTGTGCTCACCTATGTTGCGTATATGCTTGCGCTTTGTAAGTTGTGAATTAGCAGAACCATGCTGTCATGGGGAACGCTTTCAACATTGCACTGGTACTTTGTACCAAGTTGATATCATGTTCTTTTGTCTATGGATGTCGTCGATGTGAAATGAAAGGTGAGCTTGTAAGTCCATGGAGTTATGCATATGTGTTAGAGAAACGTCTGGGCCGCTGGTCTAATCCATGCTGACATGGTGGAAACCTACAGCGTAACCATAACGAGTATCTATGAAGCATTCTTCTTATAAAAAAGAGTTAGAGATTGAGAAAAAGAGAAAAAAAGAGAGATTATGAAAAGATGAAAGAGAGAAAAAAGCACCATATTCCCATGGTAAATAAGAAGATTGCTGAGATGCTTGTTGTCAGCTTGCCTTGTCATTTTGATATGGGGATTCTTCCGTATCATCGGGCAAGGGGTACCCCGTTGGCGGTTCTCTATGATACACATATGCTTACGATGACAAGAACTTACCGATGACTAAACTTAAGTAGCATGAGGAGCGACCCTCGTATTCAAGGGACATGAGATTCTCAACTTACAACTTGTCAATGCATATCCTCATTTTTGATCACTTTAACCTTAATGACCTAAAGATGCCTATGATAGGGGCAATGAGAGCTGAAAGCTAGTAAGTATCATAATTTTAGGGATCTCTTTATGAGACTTGCAATCCCTGCTTCCCTCTGCGAAGGGCCTTTCTTTTACTTTGTAGTTGAGTCAGCAAACCTACTCCCTTCTATCTCAGCAAGTACTTTGAGTTGATGTGTTTCATTCATTCATATGATGATTTATTCAATCATGTTTCTTATGTTCCTTGCTTTGCACGTTGCTCTTATCTTGATGTTTAGTACTTTGAAAGCTATCATTGAAAAGCCAGCTATTTGTGAACTCTAGCAAATTATCAACTATTCTTCGACCAAGGGCTAAGTTTGCCATTACCAGTTATGATTCACTTTATGTATCTTTATTGTGTTTCCTTTACTCATTGCAAGTTGAGTTATATAATAGTGACTTGTCTTCTATTATGATCTGTGTATTTGATGAATGTGAGGCTTCTTGTCCGTATTCTTTTATCGACTCTTCACTCCATAAACCTGAGGCCATGTTTATTGAGCTCAGTTCGCTTGAGGACAAGCGAAGTCTAAGCTTGGGGGGAGTTGATACGTCCATTTTGCATCACTATTCTATGTCATAATTCACTATTATTCATTGATATATTTCGTATTGAGAGGTGATACTTATGTTATTTCATCTATTTTTGCATGGTTGATGACTTTTGGAGCATGGACCGCTACAGTCAGGATTCTGATGGAAAAGGTGCTGTTTGGAGGCGAAATTCACGAAGATCAGAAAATCCGGGAAAATATACAGAAAATCCTATTTTTCTAGAAGACTAAGGATGCCAGAAGATGGAGTGGAGATGGGCCACAGGGGGCCCACACCACCCCATGGCGCGGGCAGCCCTAGGCCGCGCCTGGAGGTGGTGTGGCCATCCTGGCCCACTCCAGCCTCTCCCCTCTAGCGTATATTATCCTCCCAAAACCCTAAGACTCGGGGAGCGACCATAGAAAGATTCCGCCGCCTCTGCGGGGCGGAAAACACCGAGAGAGAAAGATCTCTCCGGCAGACAGATTTCTGCCGGGGGAATTCCTTCTCGGAGAGGGGAGATCATCGCCATCAACACCACCATCAAGCTGGACTTCATCGGGATCATCATCATCATTACCACCACCATCATCACCATCAGCATCCCCATCACCATCTCCATATTGCTGTAATAATTGTGTTGAATCTTGCATAGTTCATAGGGGACACTTTCCCGGTGTTGATTACTCTTTGTAGTCGATGCTATTGAGTGAACCATTGAATTATTGTTCATGTTCAGATTGTTATACATCATTATTCCATATCTGATCATGATCCATATGATGCCTTGTGAGTAGTTCGTTTTGTTCTTGAGGACATGGGAGAAGTCTTGTTGTTAGTAGTGGAGTTGCGTTGAGAAAGATTTAATAGATTGTTATTTAAGTTGTAGTGTACTTCTTCTAGTGGTGTCATGTGAACGTCGACTACATGACACTTCACCTATATGGGCCTAGGGGAATGCATTGTGTATTTGGCTACTAATCATAGGGGTTGCCGGAGTGACAGAAACCTGAACCCCCGTTAGGAAACCATTGCACAAGGGACGTAAGGGTCTTAGAGTTTAAAGCTGTGGTTAGGTTTCTACCTTAATTACTTTCTTGTACTTACAGATGTTTGCAAGGGGTATAATCACAAGTATGTATTAGTCTTGGATGGGGCGGTACATTAGCACAGGTTCACCCACACAACACTTGGCAAGCTAAAGAAGATTAATCGACTATATGAAGCGAAAGCACTTGATAGTCTTTCCATGTGTCCTCGAGAACGTTTGGTCATCTTAAGTAATACAACCGGCTTGTCCTTTGCTGCATAAAGGATTGGGCCACTTGCTGCATTTATTCCTACTGTCTTTTATTTACTCGTACTTTGTTTACTTGCTTTATCGAAAACCCCTAAAAATCCGTTTGCTAAGTATTTGCAGAGGATTCCTGATCCATACCACTAGCCAGCACCTTCTGCTCCTTGTTGGGTTCGACACTCTTACTTATCAAAAATACTACGATACACCACCTATACTTGTGGGTCATCAGAACCTCAAGGGAGCCGTCTTGTAGCCTCACTAGTCAGGTCGATTGAGAGCTTCTGGTCGTAGGACTTTGAGTCTTGTACATGGAGGTTTCCATGGGTAGGATCATGGATCGGGCCGATGTCATATAGGCCTAAATCCACCCATCCCCAATAATCCCTGATCAGTATCTTTAATAAGATAATCTTCCACTTTGACAGAGATACCTTGATCCACGTTTGACCCTCTCCTAGTGACCTCGATGACTTTAGCTTGATCTTGACGCAGCAAGTCCAGCGTACGTTCAGTGTTCTTGGAGGGAAGGTCTCTAACGCGTTCCACTACTATGTAAGCATCGTTCTTCTTGCACAACCGTCTCTAGAGCATGTTTGTTGAACCTTTTCATCTCAAATGTCTCAGGATATTAGGATTACGACGAGGTCCTAAAAAGAAGTTAATAAAAAGAAAGAAGGTAATCTCTTTACAAGGGTGTCTGATACCTTGGTGACCTAAGAAGGTATGAGAGAGAGAGAGGTCTTCTTATGATGGAGAGTACCGAACCGAGAGGTCGGGCGGGTATCCTTAAGCTAGTTTTTATCCCGATGGAATGCTGCATATGGACACATCTCAACACGAAGAGGTCGTAGTGGGGTTAAGGTCTAGTCTAGGATGACATAAACAATGACATGGGTATTCCATTAAGTCTACATCATGACATGAGAAGGTCTAAAAATGCTTTAGGTCTTATTTCTTTGTGAGGACCTAAATTTGAACCGGTCGGGAGCTATTGGTGGCAACTGTTATTTTCAAGATCTCTTTGCTGCGTCGGAATCTATTTCACCTGATAGAACTGTAGGTGGTGATTATAATAAGATTCCTTCCCATGATGTCAACTGATGGACATGTCAAGTGTGAAACCATAGAGTTTGAACAGGCCTCTGAGTGTGTCTGCCCTTCGATACTCGTTATCAGCAAGAACTTATTCGCCTTCCGATCCTTATCCAATGGCGTGATGCTTTCGCTTCTCGAATCTAAAAGATATCCAACTGTACCTCTTTAAATACTGACGGCCAGTTCTAGATCTTCCTTCCTCCATAAATCTGTCTTCTGCTTCCTCGAGAAAAAACCCTTCTCCTCCCCCTTCCATGTTTGGCGACAAGTTCATCTCTTGTAGGGAGCGAACCATGCGAACCACCAGGGCGGAGAATAAGAAGTGGGATCACCACCGTGCCCAGCGCGCCATGGTCACAAAGACCCTAATGGATGAGGTGGTCACCCTTGGTCATCTTCAAGAGCTCCACGCGGATAGGATTATGGCCACAACAGGTTCAACAACGATTCCGAGCACCGTGGCTTCCTCTTTTTCATCCCCTCTAGCAGACGGGTAAGAAACCCTGATTCCCTGCATATTCCTCCGCAATTCTATTCCCCTTATGTTGATTCTCACCATGTTCCCCCAACCGCTCTAGGCACATAAGCTCATTTTACCTTCATGTCTGCTCCATGCCGAGGCCGAGGAGATCTCGACTTAGCAACTTCATTGGATAGTGCCTCACGTGCGGTAGCAAAGACCGAGAGGGCAAGCATATATATTCCTTGCAATTTCCATTTTCCTTGTTGTAGTTCTTGGTGTATGTTCTTCGTCCTTCCATCAGACTTTGACCTTCCTCATCTACACCCTTGCTTCTTTCCGGGACTATCGTAAGATAATTGCCGCAGCTATCAAGGGAGTGATCAATGTTTTTGGCATGTCCAATGCTGACCATAGGTCCCTTGTAAGGAGATCCAGAGGCTTCGAGGCATGTTGATTGTGAGAAGGAGGGCCCTGTTATCACCAAAGACCTCCTCCTAAAGACCATTGATGAGTGCGTTGACATGAGTTACTAGGACAAGACCTAGGAGGAGGTTCACTCCAAGGACTGGGAGTGTCTCCATGTCATCGGTGAGAAGAGGGACAATGCTCGCATAGAGCTTTCTGAGGAAAATCTTGCCACGACTCTCCGGACAAGGAAGAAGAGCGACCTTGAGTAGGAGATATGAAAAGTGAGGCTCCAACTCTAGAGCGAGTGCGGGGTCCATTCCGAGGATGCGGATTTTCTTTAGGGCGCCATGGGGGTCCTAGGACTAACCATGCACTGGGAAAACAGACCTCTCCTAGTCATCAAGAAGGAGCGGAACTGATCTGCCTCCTTTTCTTCATGGTGATACCTATTTTGGGAGATCCTGCTCTTTCTTCATGCATGTGGGCCATCTCAATCTTGCAATCATCATTTAGGATTTCAGTATTGATGACTTCCTCTTAACCTTTCGTGTCTTTGTCTGTACTATCTGTTTCTGCACGATCTATTTCCCCCTCCAGGTGCCCATAGGGATTTTACTCCATAGCCTACCCGTCAGTTGGTCGACTGAGATGGTCCCTCCCTTTTCTGCATGATAGGATGGGTGGTATTGCAGAGCAAGGTTCATCCTTCCGTCTCTCAAAAGAATGGGCACAGAGATCGTTGTGCAAACAGGTCAATTGAGACGCGGACATGTCCCTTGTAAAAATGAACAGGGTTGGTGACCTTGAGACCTAAAATGCGGGTAGTAGCGCAAGTGGCATAGGGCTGAGGCTATGTTAGCTTGAGACAGTGTGGTTGACATTGCTAGTTTTGTCATGACTCCTCTCTCTCTTGACGTGTTATATGGGGTTGCAAGAACGTGATTAGGCCGACTACGGTAGGTGTACCTCCTGAGTAGTTCCTATCTCCACTTATTACCATCTATCTTAGAGGTAACTTAGGATTCACGAGATTATCCAGGTCATCACCAAGTGTGCTCTCCCAGATTCCCATAGACTTCTCCCTATACCTGTACCCTGGCAGTTCATAAAATCTTTGGACTACTCAGTTAGAGTTAGTAAAACTTTAGAGGTGTGTCCACGTAACCGTGTAGGTTTTGGGCATTTTTAGCCTTGATCCCAAGAACGTGAGGTGAGTCGACTACAGGTTATTAGATCGCTAGCGGATTTTACCGCCCCTCTAGTGCAATGAGCATTGTTGCTGGACGAATAGAGTTCCTGCCGTCGGAAAACCACGTTCCAAGTTCCACGCAGGAATTGCTTTGGGTGTTTTTCTATGCCACGATGAGGTCTAAAATTATCTAAAAAGAGGCAAAAAGAGAAACATTGTGGGTAGGAGCATGCTATCATACCCCAGGTGGTTAAAAAGGGTAGAGAGGTCTCCCTTCTTAGGCACCCAAGAAATCAATACCACTGGTTTTTCTCTCTAAAAACAACTTTTTGTTTATAGGGGATAAAGAGACCTAGGTTTTAGCTAGCATGACCTGCGTCATAGGTACACCCAGGATGTTTTCAATACTTATCTATGGTGTTGAGACTTCTCTAGGAAGGACGAGAGCCCCAATGGCGTCACATCCGCCCTCCGATGGTCATCCTGCCAACTAGACCTCCATCATCGATGAGGAGATGACACTTCACTACTATAAAATTGCTTACCAGTGATGATCTAGGAATCAACTACACCGACAATAGAGATGTTCGTTAGCAGTATTAAGTCACTGGTAACACCTTACCGCTAATGTCGACATGACTAATTGCTTGAACTGACAGTGCTGATGAATAAATTTATTTTTGCTCATCGACAGTAGGTACTCTAGCCAACGAGGGGCGCCTAACCATTGAAATTCAAGTTGCGCGCATAACCTATCTATGTCGAAAGTATTGCAGTAAGTAACGACCAGCTGCTACACGTGCATGTCAGCACTAAGCTTTCGGTGACATACTTTCTTAGAAACAAACATTCACTATTGACGAGCTGATTTTACGTTAGATTGTCATTAGTACATAGCACTGACATGGTCTGTTTTACCATAATCGTCAAATGGTGACACACTATATTCTTTACTTCACTCTATTTCTTCAACCACTGACACATATATTTCACGGGATCATTAATGGTTAACATATTGGAAATGAAAATACACATATTTTCCATTTGGGTACAATATAGGATGGGGTATGTACAAAATAAGACATATACAAATTCATATACATATATCCATGAGTTGCCATTTGCAGAATAATTTTTCAACTTCCAAAAGTCAAAACATCATGTCAAGATCAAAAAATCACACTTTAGATATTTGTAGCTTATCAAGTTCATTGGTCCGAAGAATGGTTATCCATAAAATTATCCTCATCTTCTTGTGGGGCCATTAATACACGAAAATAGAACAAGAATTCTTATCTTCACATGGTTGATATCCTAATATTATATGTTTTCCCGTGGCATCACCGGTGAAAGAAAAAGAACAAGAATCCTCATCTTTCCAAGGCCGATATCCTAATATTATGCATTTTCCCATAACATTACTAGTGAAAGCAAAACAAAAAATATTATGGTAGATATAATTAGTTCTCTGCCTAAAAAATATGTATGATAAGACAAGTAGTTTGAATGAGATGAAGACTATGAACACTAGAAGGCCTCTCCATGTCTACCATAGCTAGACTTTGACTACCTAGATCAAATTGTATATCATTACAACCCCGAGTATGCAACCAATGAAGGGTGTTACCAACAAGTGTACTGGGAAGACCAACACTTCTATTAGGATCCAAAGATGGATCAACTATTGTTGATAGATCACTCTAACTGGTCATCTCACTGTAGTACATACTTGCGATGATTACACCCTGATGTTCATGCTTTTAGGTGGCCACCAGGACACCTTTGAAATTTCCCTAGTGGCAGATGACGTGCACGTGCCCTCGATTGTTGTCCATACAGAGAACCACCCAGTAGAGGTAGACAACATTTGGAATGTGGGACTCCAGGGGAACTACCAAGGTGCATTAGCCTTCAGTGATGGGGTTCCACAATATGCACTGATGCTGCCTCCATTTCTCAAAGAGTGTGCAACCATGACGGCAGTCGACTAGGTGCCAGCCCTAGAAGTGGCCATTGTCTTGCAACGAGAAGCACCCATGACGGACCTTGTATGGAAGTTCCAGAATGGTTCTAAAAGATACCTTCTGGGGCTTATTCCTATAACCACAAAGAAGGGTGGGGAGGGGAGGCTCATGGTGGTGGATGTGGAAGCTTTCATGAAACTTCTCATCAGCGGTGATGCTTCACCAGCTCGTGGAGATGAAGGTGGCGTGCAGGAGACATGGCGGCTTTAGGGGTAGGCGGAGAAGGATCTCACGGAGGAGGTCGTCATATCCAAACAGATGCACGAGCACCGACAACAGTGAGGAGTGTCAGCGGCGGCTGCTGCCGTGGCCGGTCATGGCACCCGAATTATGGAGTTGAACCAGTCATCGGAGTGGATCTCTCGAATGGCAACTAGCACAGAAGTGGGGAGTTGAAGTCGAGTTTTGTGTCTTCGATAACTTCTCTAGGCCGGTTGATTTTACTTTGATATCTGCAGTCCTCTTAATTGCTTAACAACATGGCAACGATAAAATTGCGATTGGAAACCAGAAGATAAGTGTAGCTGTTTAGGCACCTACTAACAAAATCTAGCGACACACTAAATTGTTCATCACCGATGTATCACCCAGCCAACGAAGCCAATAATCTAACCGTCATTAGTAACCTTGAGAACCAAATGATGACTCTATGTATCGGATTGTCAGCGTTAACCTGTAACTAGTGAAAAATGCGTACGCAACTAGTTTTAGGGAGGACCCAGCTATGGGCTTACTCTATGTTCTATTCACCGCTATGCTCTACATCCGGGATAGATGTAAATGGTCAAATGTCACGGCTTTTTTGCCCCGTGTCCGCCCATGAAACATGCTGCAAAAATGGGATTTTTCTTGTGCTAGTCAGTGATAAGCCCTACAAGGATCAGGTCACAACCTACACGTGATGATCTTTTGCTTGCTCGTCAAGGGTACATGTTACCACCGGCGTACTTTCTCTTTTTCACTTGAAAGGCTTTTGCGTCACTAAGCCTTTTTCTAGTAGTGATTTCCTTCTTCTGTGAGGGAACTAACAGTGCGCATTGTGTGCCAGTTGGGTATTTATAGGTGTTCCTTGGGGGATCCATGCAATCCCTTTTGTCTTCCACTAAGGACTCCTGTCCTAGATCAGCTACGCTCTTGGTAGCCCAACCGCGATAACTGAGGAGGTTATCTATCATGGGGACCACACGCCTTCTATACTTGCATCTGAAGGGTTCAAAGGTCCTTACTGCAATTCTCTTGATGACGGAGCTGGTACCCCTAAATTCCCTAGCCACTGGGCTAGCCCTGTGCTCCGTGGAAGAGGTCCACTCATCCTCCCCTCTGGGTGTTCTAAGGTTTGGGAAGGTGTGTGTTTTCCCCTATTTGTGGGACTCGAGATGCGTGTCTGTTTTTACCATATCCACGTCTTCCACCCTCCTTGCTGTCTAGTGGCATGAATCCCTGCCAGGGAGGTTCCGTGGGGTTTTCGTCATATCATAGGTGTGTCGGTCGCACTCCACTGTGTTCCAAGAAAGGCCTTGACGATGATTACTCCCTTTAGGCCTGGCATCTTAAACAAGAAGTACTTGTAGTAAGGTATTCCCATGAACTTAGAGATCTGGGGCCTCCTGAGCAAAGTGTTGTAGACCATGGGGAAATCAACAAATTCAAACACACACTACTTGGTGCAGAAATTTTCCCCACTCTTGAACATTACGGGCAGGGTGATTTGGCCTACGGGTTCGTGGGAAACGTCAGGGATCACCATGGAGAACTAATTCGAAATAGACCTGATGTAAGAGCTAGATACTTGCATTTTCCTGAGGGTGTCCATTGTTATTATCCGAAATGAACTTCCCCCGTCAATGAGGATCTTGTGCACCATGGTGTTGGCAATTACCGGAGAGACGACTAGAGGGATCCTGGCTAGGCGGATGAGGTTATCAGGAAAGTCATTGCATCTGAAGGTATTGGGCATGTTGACCCATGCAAGTCTAGAAGAGCTCCCTGGTCCCGCATTGAGTATGGCATTGCAGATCTCCTTAACCTTCATGCCCAAGGAATATCCTTCTGAGCCACCCCACACGTAGTTTACATCTGATCTTTCTACGTACTTGTTGATCCCGTCTAAGAAACCAACGCTGCCCCGACAGGGTACTGATTAACACCGGCATCCCTCGAGTCCGGCTGTTAAGGCTGGTCCGGGCGATGTTGGTCTTCATCTATCGGTGATCTTCACGCTGTTGCCGACCGAGAGGAGCACGCCACGAGGATTTGGGAGGAGATGGATTTCCTTCTTGAGCTTCTTTGGCCACATCTTGTAACCATGATATCAATGCGCGTAACCTATTCCGTCTATGAGACACCGTTGCTTGGAAATTGCACCAGTTCTCCACCATGCACTCATCTAGAGAGATCTAGCGCCACCGAGGCTCCCTACTGCGAATACCGTAGGGTCTCGGGCCTTGTTTCTACGTGTATGTGCATTGGGACCATTGCTACAATCAATGAATGGAGATGTCTCCCGATGTTGTCCGCAGGTTACCTCTGAAGCAGGTGCCGTTTCCACGATAGGTCTCCGTGTAGAATAGACATGCCATGCTTCTTCCTTATTGGGTTTCTAGAGGAGTTCGTCCAAGCAAGAGAGGGAAACCTCGATCCATTTCTAGCTGTATTATCTTCCTGCCAATGTGGATGATGGCCTTCTTCAATACATCTATGAGTTGGTCTAGTTTCCTAGGTTCCACAATGCTGATGAGCACAGTGCAGTTCTGGTTACAGACCCCATTGGTGAAGGCGCAAACAATATCCTGATTTGAGAGGTTGGCAGTCATGTTCACCAGGAACCTAAAGTGCTTCACGAAGTCTTTTAGCTTTTCCATAGGGTACTACTGTCGGAGATTGCCCCGACAGGGTACCTCTTGAAGTAGGATTAGATCAAACATAGGGGGTTGAATGCGATATCCCTGAAACACCTAGTGAGCTTGGCGAGGAAACAATAGAAAACACGGCCAAAGGACACAGAGAGTTTATCCTGGTTCAGACTACTGTGCATGTAAAACCCTACTCCTGCTTGTCTGGATTGCTTCCACTGCTTGGCGAGGTTACAAGGTGTTGATCAGGCGATCAGACAAGCAGGAGTAGGCTAAAACAGTTCTTTCCCATGGACCCGGTTCACGGTAAGACACTGTGGGCCTCTCATCTTCTGGATCCTGCACGTTCCTCCTCCATTGGAGAGGGATGTGGTCCCCCTCGTGTAGGCCCTATTGGCCACTTCTGGCGTCATGAAGGGGAAGATTACTTCCTTGTGGAAGGGGTAGATCAGTAGTCTCCCCAGGCCTTCGGCTCTGAGGCACGGCCGCTCAAGTGCGCCTCCCTCTTGGTGAGTCTTTTATGGTGGCGTTTCCTCGAGGGGATACCTCGCGGAGGGTTCTTGGCGAGGCCCTTAGGGCGGCCATCCTCCTAAAGCGTCTGACCCTCTAAGCTGGGCCTGTCAGTAGGTGGGTCATGGTACCCTAGTATCCACTAGCCCGAGAACTTTCTAAAGTTCTTGAACTCCTCATGCAGCATGTTGGCATCTTCATCCGTGGCGATCGCCTAGATCAGCCCCTGAGTGAAGTTGTCCCAGGTCTTAATCTACCTAATAACTTTGTTCCGAAGCCACTTCAGGGCATTCCCCTTCAAATAGGTTGGAAGAAGGTTTGCTATGTGCTGCGAGTCTCCCCATCATGTTGACGTCATGTGTGAACTTCTCTAGATAGGCGATGGGATCATGCGACCAATCATAGTCTTCACAATTCTTGGTGCGCATGGCCCTGGGGACCTTGATGCTGGCTAGGTCATGATATAGGGCCCTACACCCGCTGATGAGACACACTCCCCAGTCTCCATCATCTTGGTTTGAGTATTCCATTTCAGGGTGGCAACGTGTCGTGGTGGTGTCATGACAGATGCCATGGGTAGGCTAATGATGGGGCCAATGTGCACTAGTGGTATCAGGGGAGGGATAGCATAGTGAATCTACACACGAAAGATAGAACAACACAACACATGATGAACTACTTGTAGATCTTATATTACGATCGATGGGCTAATACAGATGCTCCTTGAGTTGTATCGTAGAGAGGAAGGAGATGAAGTGATCCTGCTCTCTACTCTCTTTAGGGTTCTCCCGTTAGCCAAAATCACCAACCCCTCCCTTGGAGGACTTGGCTCACCTTATAAAAGGGTGGCCAGGTTACATCTAGGGCTTATATGGCCCGGTATATTCTCTAGAGATGCTCTTCTCGAAATAGCAAAGCGGTGCTCCTCTTTCATATGTCACCAGCCTCTATGCGGCAATACCCTAGGGTCCATGTTGTGTGCTTGTTGGTGGCCAGACACCATGACTCTCATGAGCCTCTGCTCTGCTTTTGTCTCTCTGTCATTTGTCTCTAGTGCTTATCTCTGCAGGAAAACCCAATAGAGAGAGAAAAGCGCTGACCTTGGGGATGATTCCTTCCTTCTCGCATAAGCCATCTCCTGACTCGGCCTTGGTATAGTTAACCCAGCCAAGTTGGTACCTACAAAGGGAAAATGGTTCCTTCCTCGTTCCGACATATCTTGTATGTCGGCTGAGTCTTTCCAGTGCATTCTGGCTCAAGGTGACCCGGCCGTAATCCGGCCGGCCCTTCTATGGTTCGGCCAGCTCATGCTTTGACCAGTCTTTGCCTCGGCGGACCTTGTACTTTTACCTCGGCTTTACCCTACCTGGGGTCATACCCCCAACATTAGTCCCTGAAGCTGGTGTGGTCTCATTAGCCTTAGCTGATAAGGCCACATCAGGTTCAATCTTATTTGGAGCATTGTCCATCTTGCCGACATATTCATATGTCGGCCTATATAGATTTTAACTCGGCAGTGCCTCATGGTGATTTGATTCTCACTTTGACTTTCTTTGGCTCTTTCTGAGTTATATCTCATTGGCCAATTCATAGCATCGCATCCGGGATATATCTCTTAGATGCTTATCTTCTCAAGTACCCCTCCTCGTATCCTACGTGGCAACTAATCATTGCCTTCACCAAATTTTATGGGACGTGGCAGCAGTTACTGCCACGCGCCGCCAGAGGTTACTGCACCCCCATCACATCATGGGGTGCCTCTTTGATAACCGCAAAGCCACATCCCATCTCTTGATCTCCTGTGCTGTGTGACCCCTTGTGCGGCTTGCCATTGATTCGTTCATTCATGGAATACACGCCCGCACTGTGCAGCTTGCTTCAGTTAGCGATCCCACTACCCATGATCTGGGTGTGGTTAAATAGGGGAGCGGGGGACGTCCTTTGCCACTTTACCCCATTCGCCTCTCCTTCTTCTTCTTCCTCCTAGCGCCACCGCCATCGCTACTCTGTGCTTAGCGATAGCACCACTGTCGTCATTTTCTACACTTCCACTCTCCACTGCAATGCCGCTGTTGGCTGCCCCTACGTTGCCACGCCAGTCAAAGCCCCTCTCCCATTCAGCAAGTTCTTCCTCTGAGGACTTGGAGCTAAAGATGCCTCGCGACATTGTCATTGTGGAGGAACACGAGGTGGGTGGCGCTGCCCACGAGCGCGGTGCTTGGGCCGGCTCGAGAGTGACGCAGGAAGAGCTCAATTAGCTTACTCGTACGCGTCGCATCCCCTCTCGGGTCAGCTGTTGTATCCCTAGCGAAGAGCTAGTTCCCGCCCCCGAGGATGGTGAGTTTGTTGTCTTCCTCTCCCACTTCGCTTGTGGTTTCTGCCTTCCCATTAGCAATTTCTTCCATGATTTTCTCACAAACTCTGATCTTCAACCCCATAATCTCCCTGTGAATGCCATCGCCTCTCTCTCGGCCTATGCCTGCGGCCTTGGGGGGTATCACGGCCTCTAGCCTAGTGTTCAAATTTGGTCCAATTTTTTTCTGAATTCGGGCCAACGTTGTTCCTAATAAGGAGCTTCGTCCTAGTGATAAAGCTCCGACTCAATGCGGGCAACATCTATTTCTCCTTGGCAAGGTTCCATTTTCCCCGGGTTACGTGTCTGGAGTCTTGCAAAGGGTGGGCGGAGACGTTCTTTTACGTAAAGAACGATACCTCGATTGAAAGGATTCGGCTGCCTCCCTTTTCTATCAGCGTCCCCAATAGGAAGAACTGGGAACAAGACCCCAAGAGGGCCGATGCTCTGGTCAATCTCATGGAGAAACGCGTCGCCGAGCTGATTGTCGACGGGTTAACCGGTGAGGATCTGATGATCACTTTCTTCCAAAGACGAATCTGCCCACTGCAGAAGCGCTCCTACAAACTCTGCTATATGAGCGGTCATCTTGACCCCAACCGAGTTTCATCAGTTGAGCTCTTCGTTGCTCAGATATATCGCCGGGTTAAATCCATTTTCAAGACACCTTTGATTGTGGACTGGGAATGGGGGCTAGAGCCCTACAGCCGAGATAAGCCTGTTCCGTATGTACATATTTTGTGTGACCCTTTTCCGAGTTATACTCTATGTCCCCATGTATCATTTTTCTGACCTTCCTACCATGCTTTGTTCAGAAATTTCTTCAGCAGGGAATCAAGGACACCAAGATCCTGCCCTTACTTGGGCAAGGATCAGGATACCTCGGACCCGGAGGAGCCGGATACCGAGGAATTCATGCCTGTCCCGGACTCTAGCTCCGACCGATCCTCCGGTAGGACTTCTGTCTTAAAGGATTGGATGGATAATGATGACAATGGTGATGATGATGTTGAGGTTCTCGAGGTACTTGACCCCATGCCCATCACTTACGCCTTTCCAGCTGATCCCCCTCCAGCTAACCCGGCTGGTCAGGTACACAATGTGCCCCCTGTTGTGGTGGGTGACGTAGGCACCGTGAAGAAGTGAGCTGTGACCTCGGCTCCTCCGGCCGAGCGAGCCAAACCCGACAATAGGTACAAGAAGGCCGACAAGACGCCTGCAATCCGAAAGGCTCCCATGCCCAAACCTCCTCCGTCTATATCCGGGTAAGGACTTTTCTCCGGGTTACTTTCGTGTTTTACGTTCCTCTTCTTTTTCTTTGTATTTCTTGGTTCTATTTTCCTTGTTTGTCTCGTCCTTTTCCCTATTTGATTCGGCAGAGCCACCGTGGATATTACCCAGAGTGGCTCCAACATCGCCCTTCCTATTCATGAGGCACCACTCTCTCCTCGTGGCAATGCTCCCGTCCTTAGCCCCGTCCAGGAGAACTCTCCCGCTGCGCCCAACAACAATCCACCTTGGTGGGAGGAGGGTAACATTAGCACAAGTGGACGGGGCGCCCCCGAGGACATGGCTATGCCGGATCAGCGGGGTTCTTCCTTCGCCACCCAGCAAGAAGATTGTGGTGCCAGCAACATCAGTGCCGAAAATGTTTCTACTGAGGTGCCGGAAACTCCGACACCAGTTTAACCTCAGCCTCCGCCTCAGCCTTAGCAAACTCCAACTTCAAGTTCTCTCCAGCAAGCACCGCCAGCCTCGTCCTAGTCTCCCTAGACTCGGCGAGATGACCAACCTCAGCAAAGCCCGTAAGCTAAATCTCCTGCGCCATCTTCTGCAGCCAAAGTTCAGCCCACCGCTCCTCAGCAATGGGTCAAACTTACTGCTAGGGTCAAGAAAACTACAGAGGTGACCAAGGAAGAACCCAAGAGATCAGCGGATGGGTCTGAGCAGCGCACCATTGCTTCTATGATGCAATAGGGCAGCACTTCTTCTAGCCCTACTTCGGATAAGAAGATCATGCTACACACGAGTCTAGCCGCTGCCAAGGTTGTCCGACAGGCTGCTCACGAGCAAAGGGTTAGTACTAACTCGAACTCTCAGTGGTGGGAGCCTTGGCTCGCTCGTTGAGTATGCCGAGAACTAAAATAACACCGAATATGTTGATGTCAGCTCTAGGAATCCTATGAAATTCGGCCCTGCGGAGATTGGTGCTTAGATGAACACTGCCAGCAAAGCCATTGCTTATGCCGACAAGATGATGGAGGTAACTTTGACCATGTCTTCTACATTTGCGTAAGTAATTTATACATATCCTCTAGTCCCTGAGCCTCCGGGGGAGTAAGATATTACTCGACCGAATGTTCTTAGCACTGAACTTGCGCAATCTTTCTTCATACTATTTTCGATTTTGGAGTATGTTAAATTAGTTATTAAAACTTAGACTAAAGGTTCCGTTAGGCAACCACCTAGGGCCAGGCTAAGTTCCACTTGACTCGGATCTTGAGTAACTTCAAATATCCAATCACCTATAGTCGGGTTAAGTTCCACTTGACTCGGATCTTGAATAACTTCAAATATCCAATCACCTAGAGTCGGGTTAAGTTCCACTTGACTCGGATCTTAAATAACTTCAAATATCCAATCACCTAGAGCCGGGTTAAGTTCCACTTGACTCGGATCTTGAATAACTTCAAATATCCAATCACCTAGAGCCGGGTTAAGTTCCACTTACTCAGATCTTGAATAACTTCAAACCAATCACCTAGAGCCAGGTTAAGTTCCACTTGACTCGGATCTTGAATAACTTCAAATATCTTTATTACTCATTAACTAACAGTTGTTCTTTTCAGATCACCGCCAACCATCGCACCACCGAGTTCCAGCGGCTTCTAGATGCTCACAAGGAGCTTTCTACAAAGCATAAGGCATTGCTGCCAGAGCTGAAGAAGAAAGGTAAACATTTGCTTCATTGCCTTTAGTTTTATTCATCTCGATCTTTTCCTACCGAGTTAACTTTTGACTCGAATTTCTCCAGCCAATGTGGAGGCCCAAAATGAGGAACTGAAGAAGAAGGTGGCTGAGCTGAAAGGTACTTTCCTTTTGGTCTTTATCCTCTGCATTTCTTTCTTCTGGCTCAGCGGGTAATTATAACTCGGCTCTGCTGGGTCAAATTTTTCTCAACATCTCTTCAGGATTGTGTTCCCATGCCTAAATTGATGCTTCACTTTCTCGAACAAGCATGCCAACATCAAGTCCAGCTAAAGGATAAGGACGAAGAAATCTCTCGGCTTCATGCCGAGGTTGAGAAATTGAAGAACCTCCAAAAGGCTGAACTTGACAAGGTCGAACAGAATTTTTCCGAAGAGAAGGATCAACTCAAGACCTAGCTCGAGAAGGATCGGGATCTAGTCAAGGATGTCGATGTTAAATTTGACCTGGTGAATCTTGAGCTGGAGAGCTTCCGGAAAAAGGCTGTTGCTTAGTGACGAGGGTTTAATTCATTAATGCCCATTGTTATGGACTTGGGTTTTGGAGAAGGAGGGAGCGCTGGAGGCATTAGTCAGCTAGCAAACAAGCACACAGGGACGCAAGGTTTACCCAGGTTCAGGCCTCGTAGAGGTCCCTACTCCTGCTTGTCTGCTCTTGGAATTAAATGGAGGAATCAAAGATTACATGGGTGTGCAGATGCAATCTGGCGAGAGTTTGGGAAACTAGGGTTGCGTGTGTCCTCCTCGCCGCCCCCTCCTAGCCTTTGTATAGATAGGCTAGGTCTCGGGTAGCAGGTCGAGTCGGTTACAGATTAGGGTTTTCCCTTTAAACTTTCTATCTTTAAGCTTTCTTCTTGTCTCGCAAGTAATCGAGAGTACGTGGGCCACTCGAAGTCTTTATCGGGCCGTGGCAGCGCCGTGGGCTTCCACCGTATCTGGACCGTATATACCAAACCCGAGTACCTGCAGGGTATACCCATGTCAGTAGCCCTCGAGTGTCCAGTGGATTCGCAGATTCGACTGGGGACTTTATAAAGCCTTTCGAGTGCATGACTGAGTATTTTTTCGAGTGTTCTATTTATGTCATAGGGATAGTTGATATGCGTGTCTGATTTAGCCGATGTATCGGTATCAGTTAACTGCCTTAGGGCAGAACAACGCAATCTACTCGAAGTCGAGTCCCTAGACTCGAATTCGGAGAAGTGCTGGTGTAATTCGACTCAAGCCGCGGAGGTCTTATAGGAGTCGAATTCTAGTATATGGTTGTGAGCACTCGACGCGTCCGTCAAGGAATGTTCATCGTGCCTATAGGCACGGATATATTTCTGGTAGTGCGTAGCAAATGCGTTGCCAGGCCTTATTCAGGTCTTATCTTCACGCTGTAAGCGCGTCATCCGAATTTTTGGTCATCGCGGAGATGATTCAGGTGGCCCAGGAGACGCAGTCTCTTTGTAGGGAAAATATGAGGCGGTGTCGCCATAGACTTCGAGTGTGGATGTTATCAACACATAGTACGACATGAAAATAATCATAGGGTGCGCGACCAGCGCTCCCTATGGGAGTAGCCCCTGAGTGCCTGGTTGAGTCAAAGACTCAGGCGGGGACTATAAACTTTTTGCAACTACTGTCATCTTTTGTTTGCTTGTTTCACTCGAATTTGCTTCCGGCGCTCCCTATGGGAGTAACCCATGATCCATAGTCGAATCGTGGATTCGAGTGGTTGGTATGCTTTGAATGTCCATATTCCTGCATAAAAAGAAAATCGTAGGGTGTGCGACCAGCGCTCCCTATGGGAGTAGCCCCCGAGTTCTTGGTGGAGTCGAAGACTCGAGCAAGGACTAAAGTAGTCGAAGTCTTGTAGTGCTCATCTTGATGACATCAATGCTGACGATGTGATGACCTCAGCTGCCCGCGTGAGCGGCTTTGATGGGACGTGACAAGTGGTGGGTCGCATTTTCTGACCTTGATTTGACCGGGCATGCGTAATCTTTCGTTTTAACTGCGTCTCCTCGATTTCCGCGTGTAATGGAGATAGTGGGGGACGGTTCGTGTTTTGGCCTCTCCACGTGTCGACCGCGATGTGCGCCACGCGCCCAATAGGGTTTCTGCTGGCCGTTGGATTGCATCCGCAATGGGGTTAAGTAGCAGCGCAGCTGCGGTAATTTTCCCATCTGCTCTTTTCTCTGCTTGTGCTTCCATCGCCATTGCCGCTGCTCTCTGCTTTCTAGAGATCGTCTTCTTCATGGCGCTGGACAAACTCCGCGTATTCCCGAGCTACTTCCTCCGCTCGCACCGCCGCCGCAAGATGGGGAAAAAGAAGGGAGGCGCCGCCACTAAGTACACCGCCACCATTGCTGCTGCCAAGAAGAAAGGCGGCTCTGCCACTGTGGGTACCAGCGCTGTCGGTGCCGAGAAAAAGAAGGGCGCGGGCACCCGCGTCACCAATGGTGTGTGGTGCGCATCCATCATCAAGTCATCCGAGCTCCGTCTTCTCCGTCAAGATGGAGTTCTATCACCTGTGGTGGATGACTCGCGAGTGCCAGGTGGCAAGGTAACTCCTTGTCCTCCTGCTGGTTTCCGGGTGATGTTCCTAGCGTTCATCATCCGCGGTCTTTCCCTACCCCTGCATCCTTTATTGAGGGGCCTCCTTTGTTTCTACGGGCTCCAGCTGCATCAGCTGTCCCCAAACTCTATCCTCCACATCTCTTGCTACATTACCTTCTGCGAGTGCTAGCTCGGAATTGAGCCACACTTTGGCCTCTTTAAGAGGATTTTAAAGCGGAAGCACCAATCAACATCTGGTTCCGTAGTCTATGACGTAGGAGGCTACGGAATCCATGTCAATTCCTCCGCCACCTATTTTGATATCAAGCCCATGGCGTTCGTACAAGGGTGGAGGGACAAGTGGTTCTACATCCGTGACCAGAAGGCCGACATAGAGCACTACGGACTCGCGCCCTTTGACCGTGCGATGCCATGCAAGAGAAGGCGTTCATGGAAGAACGTGGTGATGCCTGGCGAATCCAAGGAGACGGAAGTGTTGTACAAGCGCGTCTATGACGTTGAGAGTCGCATAGGTAAAGAAGAGGGAGGTGCCACCCTCATTCGCACATGGTTGCACCGTCGCATCTAGCCTCTGCAGGCTAGAGTCCACCCCATGTTCCAATGGGCTGGTGCAGACGATGTCACTCGCGTATCTGCCGATGGAATTTCCGTGGGTGAAGTAGACAAGAGGTTGCGACTGGTGACAAAGTATACCGCCCAGGAGGTTCTCCCGGGCGAGCCAGTCGTGCCTCCTTTCGATCCTCTAGCCCTCCTCCTGAGGTAGACTTGTGCTACGAAGTAGCTTTATTTGTCAATTGTTTCTGATTTCTTGACGTGTACTGAATTGTTTTCTGTATGCAGGATTGGAAGGTGTCTCCTAGTTTGCCCCCTCTTCTTGAGGGGGTTATTCCTCGCGAAGTAGAGGAAGAGGACGAGTCGGAATAGACCGTCCCACTTGAAGAGGAGGAGGAAGCCCCCGAGTCCAGCGGGCCAGATACTCGCAAGCATTCTCGCAGCAAGGATTCGGACGCTTTGTCTCCTTCGACTCCAGAAGGTCCATCCCTTGGTGCAGAGGAGCCGATTCCTGTTGTTCCTGTGAGCTCCATGGCGCCCTCTGCTCGCAAGAAGATGCGGCTGCTGAAGGAGTCGTCGGAGTCAGAGGAGCAAACCTTCGATTTTGATAAGTTTGACTGGTAAGTATATAACTCTCATTTTGGTTCCTCTTGGAGTTGCATTTCCTGATGCTGGATTTTGTTTCATAGTCAAGAGGCATCGTCGTCGTCTGGCGACGTCCAATTTTTGAAGGAATTTGGAGTTGCGCGCTCCAAATCCAAGGAAGTGGCTGAGCGATCTTCCTCTCCTCCATTGGCGGCCCACTCCGGGCACAACTCATCGAGTTCTCCACACGCTGGGGAGCACCAGATGTTGCCCGGACGACTGCGTGGCACTCGACTTCGGAGTCTCTGGAGGAGCACGTAAGTGTGATTTTTCTTTTTGCAGTCGAATTTGTGGTCCATGCTATCTGCTGATCCTTTATTTTTTCCTGAGGTAGCTCATTGTGAAGGAAGCTGCTCATTTGGCGGAGCAGGTACTTGCGATGGGTCGTCAGCACGCAATGCTGGACAATCGCCATCGCGTCGTGGAAGGTTAGTATTTTTGCTTCTTCTTCTTTTGCTCTTGTGCGATTTTATATATTCGACTGATGGTCCATCCTTTATTTTTTTGCAGCCGAGCACAACGAACTTCTTCGTGATGCTGCTTCTCTTAAAAAGACGCTTGCCATGGCGGTGAAGAGTCGCGAAGAGGCAATCGCTGCGCTGGATGAATCGCGGAAACGCGAAGAGGATTTGCACACCTCCATCACTGCGAGGGAAAAGTTATTCGAAGAATAGCTCTTCTCGATAGCCAAGTCTCTTTCAGGTATTTTTTCTTCTAGATCTTGATTGTTTCTTTCTTCTATATCTTGCTATTGTGTTGACGCTTTGCTCTGTGTAGATGCTGGCGGTGTGAGCTTCGACGCCTAGGTGCTTCGTCGCGATGATGCTTTGGCAGGTGCCGTCGCAGCAGTCGAAGACCGCAATGCTTCCATTCAGGGGATGCTGAATAAGGCCAAGGTTGTGCTTAGTCGCATCCACGAGGAGCTGACGCCCAAGGCTGAGCTGATTGAGAACTTGGAGGACCTGGTGGAGTCCCTTGCTGGTGGTATCCCCGCGGACTTCAGGAAATCGCAACGTGCGGTTGGCGCTTCCATGGCACTCGCAATGGTGCAAGCCCATGGCGTGGAGGTGGATCTTGCTACGGTCTCCAAGGCGATGCCCGTTGGTGCAGATGGTCATCAGGTAATTTTTGCTCCTTTTGCAACTGTCTGCGGCTAGTACGGGCCACAACTCATCAACACAGTCGCCAAGTATTCCGAGTAGCTTCAGCGAGCCAAGAAAGCAGCGAAGGAAGCGGCGTCAGGGGATAACGGGAAGTCTGTGGCATCTGATACTACCACAGACTCGATGAGGCCCCCGAAGCCGAAGTCTAAGTTGAAGAAGCAGGCTGCTCCTCAGTAGTTATATTGTAATAGTTTAATAGTTCGACTCCTTTTGTTGAAAACATGCCGTTGGCCGAGTGTCTCTGTTAATACTTTTGTCATGTTTGAATGCACTTGAGCTTTTGTCCATGTATTACTTGGTCCCTTATTTGCTCTTGCTTGGCTTCTGATAGGGTACATCGAGTGGTCCTTCGAGTGAGCCACGGGATCCGCCATCCGCTGGTGAGACCTTGGCGCAGTCGCGTTCAAGGGTGGACGAGTTGTCCCTGCTCTCACAACTGCGCGATCGCGTTAAGCAGCTCGAATGTGAGTAACTGTCCTCCGTGGTAACGCGGATGTGTGGAAGTCGAGGGCGGAGAAAGCTACTGCCCGAGAACAGTATTTATTGGAGGAAGTGACGCAGCTGGGCGATCAGTTCAAGTATTAGCCTCCTTCCCTCTTATCTTCTCTAGTAGTCAATCGCAGTAGTTCCTTGTCTTCATACTTTTCTTTTTTTCTTGGTGTAGTTGTCAGTGCTCATCATCCGCAGGATGAGAAGGACATGATTGCCATTCGAATGAACGACCTGACCCAGTGATGTCTACGCACTTCTATTCTTGTAGACAGTTGTTGGGCCTCCAAGTGCAGAGGTTTGTAGAACAGCAGCAAGTTTTCCCTTAAGTGGATCACCCAAGGTTTATCGAACTCAGGGAGGAAGTGGTCAAAGGTATTCCCTCTCAAGTAACCCTGCAATCAAGATACAAGAAGTCTCTTATGTCCCCAACACACCCAATACACTTGTCAGGTGTATAGGTGCACTAGTTCGGCGAAGAGATAGTGAAATACAAGTGGTAACGGTGCCAGAAAATAGCTTGCTGGCGTGTGAAAGACTAAAGTAAAACTGAAATAAAGATAGAAGCAAGCAAACATGTAATAGATCTAATTGCAAACGGTGTATCAATGCTTAGAAACAAGGCCTAGGGATCATACTTTCTCTAGTGAACACTCTCATATCAATATATTCTCTTTATGAAACTACTCTTAACTACTCTCCGGTTGGACACTCTAATCGTTGGTAGGGCTATAACAACACACCTCAAAGTAAGCCTTTCCCATCTAGATAACCCCACACTGTCACCTTGAGTACTAGACGAGTCCAACAAAAACCACAATTTCATAGACATCCAACTCCAAATATAACTTATAACAAGTATTTGTAATCTCTAGCCTAAGTGCCACCATGGTGTGCACGCTGTCACTTTCACACACATGGGGAGATCAGAGATCTATTAAAGCACTTGAGTAGCAAGGTAGATCTATAGATTACAAGCTCATGATCTCAATAAGATCATGCATAGAGAGAGAGAGATGAACACATAGCTACCGGTAGAACCCTTAGCCTCGAGGAAGAACTACTCCCTCCTCATCATGGGAATCAGCAACGATGATGGAGATGGTGGTGGAGATCGATGGAGATGGCTCCGGGGGCACTTCCCCATCCCGACAGGGTGCCGGAACAGAGCCTTTCTGTCCCCCGAATCTCCCCTCCGGTGGCGGCAGTGCTGCGGAACTTTTCCTTCGGATCTATGATAGAAGGTATACCCAATCGTTTCTTTAGGGTATCCTATGAAGACGCATTTCTCCGCTTTGGGTTCTAGCTTATCAGGTTGTAACTTCTTTACGTAAGCTTCGCAACCCCAAACTTTAAGGAACGACAACTTAGGTTTCTTACCAAACCACAATTCGTACGGTGTCGTTTCAACGGATTTAGATGGTGCCCTATTTAAAGTGAATGCGGCTGTCTCTAATGCATAGCCCTAAAATGATAACGGTAAATCTATAAGAGACATCATAGACCGAACCATATCTAAGAGAGTTCGATTACGACGTTCGGACACGCCATTACGCTGCGGTGTTCCCGGCGGTGTCAACTGTGAAAGTATTCCACATTTCTTTAAATGCATGCCAAACTCGTAACTTAGATATTCACCTCCGCGATCAGAACGCAGAAACTTAATCTTCTTGTTACGATGATTCTCCACTTCACTTTGAAATTCCTTAAACTTCTCGAAAGTTTCGGACTTATGTTTCATGAAGTAGACATACCCATATCTACTCAAGTCATCCGTGAAAGTGAGAACATAACGATATCCACCACGCGATGCTACACTCATTGGACCGCACACATCGGTATGTATTATTTCCAATAAGTCTGTAGCTCGCTCCATTGTACCAGAGAATGGAGTCTTGGTCATTTTTCCCATTAGACATGCTTCGCATCTTTCAAGTGATTCAAAATCAAGTGATTCAAGAAGTCCATCTGAATGGAGTTTCTTCATACGCTTCACTCCAGTGTGACCAAGACGACAGTGCCACATGTATGTAGAATTATCATTCAATTTAATTCGTTTAGCATCTATGTTGTGAACATGTGTATCACTACTATCGAGATTCAGTAAGAATAAACCATTCATCTCAGGTGCATTACCATAAAAGATATTACTCATATAAATCGAACAACCTTTATTCTCAGATTTAAAAGAGTAACCGTCTCGCAATAAACAAGATCCAGATATAATGTTCATGCTTAACGCAGGCACCAAATAACAATTATTTAAATTTAAAACTAATCCCGAAGATAGATGTAGAGGGAGCATGCCGACGGCGATCACATCAACCTTGGAGCCATTTCCAACGCGCATCGTCACCTCGTCTCTTGCTAGTCTTCGTTTATTCCGCAGCTCCTATTTCGAGTTACATATATGAGCAACCGAACCAGTATCAAATACCCAGGCACTACTACGATTACTAGTAAGATACACATCTATAACACATATATCAAATATACCTTTCTTCTTGATGTTGCCGTTCTTCAGATCCGCCAGGTACTTGGGGCAGTTACGCTTCCAGTGACCAGCACCCTTGCAGTAGAAGCACTCAGTTTCAGGTTTAGGACCAGCCTTGGGCTTCTTAGCAGGTGCGGCAGCTTTCTTGCCGTCCTTCTTGAAGTTGCCCTTGTTCTTAGGCTTGCCCCGTTTCTTGAAATTGGTGGTCTTATTTACCATCAACACTTGTTGCTTCTTCTTGATCTCCACTTCAGCAGTTTTTAGCATGGACGACAGTTCAGGCAACGTCTTGTTCATGCAGTGCATGTTGTAGTTCATCACAAAGTTCTTGTAACTTGGTGGCAGTGATTGAAGGAGACGGTGAATCCCCAATTCATTAGGAATCGATATTCTCAACTCTTGGAGCTTCTTAGCGTACCCAGATATGGTGAGCACGTGCTCGCTAACGGAGCTTCCTTCTTCCATCTTACAGTTAAAGAATTTCTCGGAGGCCTCATAGCTCTCCATGGCCGCGCGAGTCTCAAAAATTAGCCTGAGCTCCTTAATGATCTCGAACGGGTCGTGGTGCTCAAAACGCTGTTGGAGCTCCGCTTCTAAACCGTACAGGATGGCACACTGAACTGTGGAGTAATGATTCTTCTGAGTGGCGAAAACATTCTTTTCGTCATCGGTGGCATTATCTGCAGGTGGGTCACCTAGCGGTGCATCGAGCACATAGGTCAACTGACCAGCCCTGAGGACGATCTTCAGTCCACGGAACCAGTCCGTGAAATTGCTTCCATTATTTTTAAGCTTTTCTTTCTCTAGGAACGCATTGAAATTGATGGAGGGGGTCGCCATAATCTACAACAATTTGCAAGTAGTTTAGACTAAGTTTATGACAAATTGAGTTCAAATTTAATTATTAAACTAACTAGGTGAACTCCCACTCAAAACAACATCCCTCACATTGTCTTAGTGATTACACGAACCAAGTCCACTACACCAAGTCCGATCTTCACAAGAGAAGATGTAGTTTCATTGGTGAACAATCTTCATGTTCATCATATCAATTATATGACTCATGCTCTACCTTTCGGTATTCCGTGTTCCGAGACCATGTCTGTACATGCTAGGCTCGTCAAGACAACCTTAGTTTCCACATGTGCAAATCTGGCTTGCACCCGTTGTATGCACATGTAGAATCTATCACATCCGATCATCACGAGATGCTTCGAAACGACGAGTCTTAGCAACGGTGCCAACTAAGGGTGAACACTTTATTACTTGATATTTAGTGAGAGGGATCATCTTATACTGCAACCGTCGCGATCCAAGCAATACAAGATGCATAAAGGATTAACATCACAGGCAATTCATAATTAGTGTGATATGATATGGCCTTTTCTTCTTGCGCCTTTGATCTCTATCTCCAAAGCACGAACATGATCTCCATCATCACCAGCATTGCGTCAAGGACAGTGGCGCCGCTTCATGGTTGTCCATCATCACCAGCAACTATTACAACTACTTGGAATAAAGCTATTACAAGATGAATAGACACGCAGGTCTTAACAGAATTAAAGACAACCATTAGGCTCCTGCCGGTTGCCATATTACAACAAGGATCATTGCATACATCAAATACAATCACAATCACATGTTGGCCATATCACATCACAAAACCCCTGCAAAAACAAGTTAGACGCCTCTAATTTTCTTTGCAAGTTTTACGTGGTTTGGGGCTTTCGCATAAGACCGATCTTACCTATGAACAAGAACCACAACGTTGATACAAGTGTTTTCAAGATGCTCATTGTAAATTGAATCTTAACTATGGTGGGAGAGACAGACACCCGCAAAGCCACTTGTGCAAAGCAAGTTGCACGTCAAGCGTGGAGCAAGTCTCATGTGCGATGACATGTAATGTTAGCCCGAGCCGCTTCATCCCACCATGCCGCAAGATGCAAAGTACACGCTAAGACACCGACAACAAAAGCATCAACGCCCACAAAACCATTGTGTTCTACTCGTGCAACAGATCTACGCATAGATACGGCTCTGATACCACTGATGGGTTCGTAGCATGGAAAACAAAAAAATTCTACCGCAAGAACGAACAAAACCTAGATCTAATCTAGATAAAAGCCAACATCTAATCTATTAGACATGAGCAACGAGATAGATGGGAACTAACCCTCGTAGATCCGAAAGTGTTAACGAGATTAGATCTCGTGGTTGATGTAGTCGATCACTTGCCGATCTCAAGATCGTGTGGACGATCCTTCCGGCGTCGCGTTCCAGCAGTGCTTCCGCCCGCGGTCAAGTAGACGATCCTTCCGGCGTTGCGTTCCAGTAGCGCTTCCGCCCTTGTTCAAGTAGACGATCCTTCCGGCGCCACAATTCGGCAGCGCTTCCGCAGTCGGTCACACGTGCGGAGTCGAAGCAGACCTTCCTCTCCCCGTTCCAGCGAGCAGCGGAGGTAGTAGATCTTCTCCACGGAATCCCAGCAGCACGACGGCGTGGTGGTGGTGGTGGAGTAGAGAATTCTGCAGGGCTTCGCCTATGCCTGTGCAGAATATGGTGGAGGAGAGAGGCGGCAGAGATTGGACATTATGAGAGCCAGAGAGGAGGGGGCGCCCCTGCCCCTCTATTTAAAGAGGGGAGGGCGCGCCAGGGAAGGGGAGTCCTTGTAGGACTCCCCTCCTATGGGGCCGGCGGGTTGAGGAGGTGGGGAGGAATCCTCCTCCCCCACGACTCCTTATCTTGACCCAACAGGACTCCTTGATACCTATCTTGATTTTCAAGCAAACTCCAAGATATCTTCTAGAACCTTCCGGAACATTCCGAAACCTTCTAGAATCCTCATACAAACACTCCGGAACATTTCCTATCTCATAAATTGATCTCCTATATATGAATCTTATTCTCCGGACCATTCCGGATCTCCTCGTGATGTCCCGGATCCATTCCGAGACTCCGAACAACATTCGGTCTCCAACGCACATTCCATATCTACTTAAAACAACTTCGAACCTTAAGTGTGTCACCCTACGGTTCGTGAATATGTAGACATGATAGAGACACATCTCATATCAATAACCATCAGCGGGACCTGGAGATCCATAATGGCTCCCACATACTCAACGATGACTTCGCGATCGATTGAACCATTTACATACGAAACTAATTCCCTTTGTCTCGCGATACTATACTTATCCGAGGTTTGATCGTCGGTATCTCCATACCTAGTTCTACCTCGTTACTGATAAGTACTCTTTACTCGTTCCGTGATATGTCATCCCTTGTGACCTAGTCACATGCTTGCAAGCTAACTAGATGACATTCCACCGAGAGGGCCCAGAGCATATCTATCCGTCATATGGATGGACAAATCCCAATCTTGGTTCATGCGCTTCAACACATACTTTTAGAATACCCAATGACACTTTTATAACCACCCAGTTACGAAGCGGCGTTTGATGTCATCAAAGTGTTCATCCGGTGATGGTGATTAACATAACCTCATGGTCGAAGGAATAGGTTACTATGTGATTGAAAGCTTACAGCAATACGAACTTAATGACTTGATCTTATGCTACGCTTACTATGGGTGTGTGTCCATCACATCATTCTCCTAATGATATGACCTTGTTATTAATCACATCCTAATGTCCATGATCAGGAAACCATGATCATCAATTAATCAACAATCTAGTTCAACAAGAGGCTTACTAGGGACTCTTACATGTATCAGTGTTTCCTAATAATACAATTATAGCATGGGATGTAAACATTCATCATAAACACAAAGATATAATAATAATCACTTTTATTATTGCCTCTTGGGCATATCTCCAAAAAGCACCCCCTCGGCCTCTCCTTCCGCCTATAAGATGCCCTCGGGACGCAAACCCTAAGTACCCGATCAAAAATCCACGAAAGAGTCTGTAGCCTCCATCATCTCCATCCCTAGATCAGGAGGGATCTGAAGCTCTTCCCGGCACCCTGCCGGAGAGGGGAATTCACCCTGGAGGCCTTCTTCATCACCATGCAAGCCTCCGGTGTGATGCGTGAGTAGTTCATCCTTGGACTACAGATCCATGTAGTAGCTAGATGGCTGGTTCTCATCCTTTGTGCTTTCATGTCTAGATCTTGTGAGCTCCGTTCATGATCAAGATCATCTATTTGTAAATCTACATGTTGTGTTTGCGGGGATCCGATGGATATTGAGATGCTATTTCAGATTGATTATTGATTATATCATGTCTTTGTTATTTGTGATCTTAGATTCTTTCCGTTGTTAGTACCTATCTTGGCCAAGTAGATGCTAGCAACTCCAAGAGTTAGTATTTATGCTCGATAGTGGGTTCATGCCTCTGGTAATCTGGGGAAGTGACAGAAATCTCTAAGGTACTAGATGTGATGTTGCTACTAGGGAGAAAACAACAATCCTTTGTTCATAGAACAATCATATTGTTTACATTACACGCAATTCGTAAAGCAATAATATGTTGCTTGCAACTTAATACTAGAGGGGGTTCGGATGATAACCTGAAGGTGGATTAATAGTCATAGATGCAGTTGGATGGCGGTCTATGTATAATGTTGTAATGCCCAATCAAGTCTCAAAGGAGTCAAGATGATTAGTATATGCATGTATTGCTTTCTTGATGTTTGTCAATTGCCCCGCTATAATTTGTTCACCCAGCATGTTATTTATCTTAAGGAGAGCCACCTCTAGTGAACTATGGATCCCGATCCTTTCCTTTACATACAATCTACAAACTGTTTACTGCTTTGTGTTTACTTTCTGCACACTTTTACTTCCTTCCATTCGATACCTTTAATCCTTTGTTTTCAGCAAAACACGGTGAGATTGACAACCTTATCGCATGTTGGGGACAAAGTTCCGTGGTTGTGTTGTGCAGGTCTCCACGTTGCTACTAGCACCGCTAGTGCGCCCTGCCAAGGCTCAGCTAGCAACACCTTTGGGGTGTTTCCTTGCTCCTACTGGTTCGATTGAACCTTGGTTTCATAACTGAGGGAAACTTGCTGCTGTGCTCATCATACCTTCATCTTGGGGTTCCCAACGAGCTCTACATCAACACTGAGCTATCAGTGGACCATGATCGTGTGATCGCACTTGCGACCCGGCATCATCGTGCTTTTCGAGTACTCCACTTCCTCAAGAAGGCGCAGTCATGTCTGAGGAATATCTATCAGACAATGTTTCTGCTAGACGCCATCCCTTCGATCATGTTGGCTGTTCTGGCTAAGTTTTAGGATTTGAGTGCAGTTCGCGAGTGCGTGTGGCAATAGTTAGTGGCTAGTGCCATGGTGCTCTATCGCTGGTGCGACTGCATAGGCCTGCTGTAGACGTTGCAGCTGTTTCTGCTGGGCTGCCAACACCGCCAACAGGTTTGACCTGGAATATGATTCCAGATTACCAGGCGGTGGATCGTTCAGCAGAGGAAATTGTCTACTTTTTTGAGGAGCAAACAAACGTTCTTCTACTGCAGCAGTAATTTAACCTGTATCCTGCACAGAAGTATACTAGTGCTGTAAAGTTCGTATGTATATGCTGGGTGTAATTTGATTTATCTTGATATATAAAGAGCTTGCTAGCCATATATATTTGCCGAGTGTGTTGCACTATGCGATTCCTTTTTGTTAGTCTGGCATGCGTTTATCTTAGCACCTTGCCAACCTGTCAGGTGCGTTGCAGCTGGGCTGGTGTTTATCAAGGGTTCGATTAGTGCGTCAGCTACTCAGCATATCGCGATTAGTTCGGAGAACAGGTGCGTAAAGGCTGGCGCAGCCCCCGAGTGATAAGATTGCGAGGAAATAATAGAAAGCACAGAGTTTTGGGGCACTTAGCTTTATTTATTCATAGAACAGTATGGGGTACAATGTATGGCTAAGTAGCCTGGCTGAATAGCCTTATTGGCAATGTAAAAAGAAAAACGACTAGGGGTAGAAGCGTCGCAGCTGCGCGACGTTCCAGGGGTTGGAGTATGCGACTCCTGTCTCGAAATCTTTAAGGCGATAGGCGCCACCTGGGATTACTTCTGTAATCACGTATGGTCCTTCCCAAGGGGACTCGAGCTTGAGGTGCCCTTGCTGCTTCAGTCGCAGGACAAAGTCTCCTTCGACGAAGGATCTGGGGCGTAGCCTTCTGCTGTGGTAGTTGCGCAGGTTCTGCTGGTAGATCGTCGATCTTTCTGCGGCGATGTCCCGTGCTTCGTCGAGGAGATCGACAGAGTCTTTGAGTGCGTGCGTGGACTCCTGCTCACTATACGTGACCACCCGTGGGGCTTTGAAGCGTGCTTCTGCAGGTAGTACTGCTTCAGCACCGTGCACCATGAAGAACGGGGTATATCTTGTTGCGCTGTTTGGGGTTGTGCGCAGGCTCCAAAGTACGGACTGCAACTCGTCTGGCCAACATCCGGCGGCTTGCTCGAGTGGCCGGAGGAGTCGTTTATTGATTCCACCGTAGACGATGCCGTTGGCCTTTTCGACTTGACCGTTGGTCTATGGATGAGCTACGGAGGCGTAGCTTATATTGATTCCCAGGTTTTCGCAGAAGCCCTAGAACTCCTTGGAGGTGAAGTTCGTCCCATTGTCCGTGATGATGCTATGCGGCACGCCGAAGCGGTAGACAATGGATTCGAAGAACTTGACGGTGCTGGCTCCTGACTGGTTTGTCACCGGCATGGCCTCTATCCACTTGGTGAATTTGTCGACTGCGACCAGGAGGTAGACGTATCCTCATCGCGAGGACTTTGGGAGCTTGCCGACCATGTCGAGTCCCCATTGCGCAAAGGTCCAAGCCAATGGTATTGGCCAGATTTCTGCGCCAGGTGCGTGCGATTTGTCCGCGAATCGCTGGCAAGCGTTGCATCGCTGGACGATGTCCTTGGCGTCGCGCATGGCCATGGGCCAGTAGAATCCAGCTCGTAGAGCTTTGGCGACGAGGGTGGTACCCGCAGGTCCCTTCATGGATGTCGAGGAGGACGGCCCTTCCGTCCACGTTGGAGACGCACCGTTGGAGTACTCATGTGATGCTGCGCTTGTATAGTTTGCCATTGATGACGGTGAATGCCTTGGATCGCTGTGCGATATGTCACGTGTCAGTCGGGTCGTCCGACAGCCTCTTGCTGAGAAGATATGTGATGTAGGGTTGAGTCCAAGACGGGTGGATCATCATGACACCCATTGGTCCCTCGAGTCCTGTGTCAAGTTCTAGGTCATCGAGTGCCATTAGCTCATTGGGTGGCGGAGCCCCCGAGTCTGTTATTGCTTTTTTTTCTTCTCTGTGGCCTTTGGCTTGATGGAGCGTTCACAGATACGCTCGAGAAATACCCCAGGTGGTTTGGGGGCGCAGGTGGAGCCAATGTTGGCGAGTGCATCCGCCTCTTCATTGCTTTCGTGGCCTACGTGTCGCTGTTCGCAGCCGTCGAAGTCCCCTTCGAGTGTGTCGTAGAGGTCGTGGTAGGTGATCATGTTATCGTTTAGCGCGTCACACTCGTGCATTGTTTGGTTCACCACCAGTTTGGAGTCGCCGTAGATGATGAGCCTCTTAGCGCCGCAGGCTTTTGCCATCCGCATCCCGTGCAGCAGGGCCTCGTACTCAGCTTCATTATTGGAGGCAGTGAATTGCATTCACAGAATATATTTCAACTTGTCTCCCAGGGGCGATGTTAGTATGACACCGGCGCCAGCTCCGTCTTTTCGTTTGGACCCATCGAAGTGCATTGTCTAGAGATAGGACATATCTGGCTTTTCAGGGAGCTAGTGCTCCATCCAGTGTACGAGGAAATCAGGAAGGACTTGCGACTTGATAGCGTCGCGTTTCTCGTGTGTAATGTCTCGTGGAGACATCTCGATTCCCCAAAGCGCGACTCATCCGGTGGCATCGGGGTTGTTGAAAATATGCCCAAGCGGGGCGTCATTGACCACCATGATTGGGTGCTCCTGGAAGTAGTGGCGTAGTTGCCTGGCTGTCATGAAGATGCCGTATGCCAGCATCTTGTAGTGCGGGTACCGCTGCTTTGTTGGCATGAGCACCTCGATGAGGTAGTATACTGGGCGTTGTACCCCGTGGACTTTGTTTTCTTCGGCATGTTCCACCACGAGCACCGTGCTGACCACCTGGTTGGTGGCGGAGATGTAGAGAAACAATGGTTCTTTTTCGCGTGGAGTCACCAGTACTGGCGAGGTGGATAGTAGACGCTTGAGGTCTTCGAATGCTTGTTGCGCCTCGTCTGTCCATTCAAACTTGTCAATTTTGCGGAGAAGTTGGTAGAAAGGCAGTGCCTTTTCGCCCATTCGACTGATGAATTGACTGAGCGCCGCGATTCACCCAGCCAATTGTTGGACGCCTCGTACGTTCTTTGTCTTCTCCATGGCCAGTATGGCTTTTATTTTCTTCGGGTTTGCCTCAATTCCTCTTGCCGAGATGAGATACCCGAGTAGCTGCCTAGATGGTACACCGAAGGTGTCCAGATTGAGCTTGATCTAGTAACGGTTGAGGTTGGCAAAGGTCTCACGTAAATCGTCGATTAGCGAGACTTCTTCCTTGGTTTTGATGACGATGTCATCAACGTAGACTTGGATATTAGGACCAAGTTTGCTCTTGAGGTAGGCCTGCATGCACCATTGATAGGTGGCTCCTGTGTTTTTAGCCCGAAGGGCATGGTGTTGTAGCAGAATACGCCAAAGGGCATTGTAAACACCAACTTCTCTTGATCTTCCTCCTTCATTCGGATCTGATTATAGCCTGAGTAGGTGTCGAGGAAGCAGAGACATTCACATCCCGCAGTGGAGTCGATGATTTGGTCGATTCATGGCAGCGGGAAGTGATCCTTTGGGTAGTGCTTATTCAAGGAGGTGAAGTCCATGCACATCCGCAGGATATCCATGTCTTTTTTGGGCACCAACACTGTATTAGCGAGCCAAGTGCTTTCCTTGATCTCGCGTATAAAATTGGCGTCGAGGAGTCTGTTGATCTCCATCCCTACCACTTTTGTTCGTGGTTTAGACAGTCATCGTATTGTCTGCTTGACTGGTCTGGCGTCTGGATTCACATTGAGTGCATGCTCGGCGAATTCCCTGGGAAACCCTGGAATGTCCACAGGACACCCGGCGAAGATTTCCTAGTGCTCACGGAGGAATTCGAAGAGCGCGAGTTCCTATGCGGAACTCAAGTTGTTTGCGATGAGGGCTGTCTTAGTCGAGTCCGTTGGGTGGACCTAGACTTTCTTTGTGTGTACCGACGAGTTGAACGACATGTCGGGTGAGCTTGGCCTGCTTAGGGGAGGCAGACTATTGTCTGTCGACTCCTTTAATCTTTCGAGCTCCTCCTGCATGCCCAAGGACTAGGAGATTCTATTGAATTCCCAGTCGCAGCTGTCGGACCTCTCGAAGCTCCCGTTGGTTGTGATGACGCCATTTGGACCTGCCATTTTCATCTGCAGGTAGGCATAGTGCGGTACTGCCATGAACCTAGCGAACGCGACGCGTCCGAGGATGCAGTGGTACTGTGAAGGTCAGTCAACGACTTCAAAGTCGATGCATTCGCGCCGAAAGTTTTTCGGCGTGCCGAAGAATACGTCGAGGTTGATTTTGTCCATTGGATATATGCCCTTGCCTAGGACGATGCCGTGGAATGTCGTGTCTGATACCTCCAGGCATGTCAGAGGGATCCTCATTGCACGCAAGGTACTGGCGAACATGAGGTTGATGCTGCTTCCTTCGTGCATGAATACGCGACTCATGTCGAAGCCTCCTATATGCGCCTCAAGTACGACGGGACAGTGTCCTAGACGAGGGACGTGGCACGGATGGTCGTGCTTGTCGAAGGTGATGCAGGAGTCACTTCCACTGAGGCACTCAGTAGTAGAGGGCAGAGAGTTTGTTGCCAAGTTGACTTGGCGAGTGATGGCCTTCTGCACCCGGTTTGAGGGGCATCCCTTTTGGATCATCATATTGCCGACGGCCCGTGGGTACTGCTTGCCTCTGTGATGCTGGTCTGGTGCAGCCGCGGGTGGTGGTGGTCCAGGCGGTGGTGGAGGAGCTCCATGTGCCATGGTGCCTGGGGCGGTTCCATAGCCCCTGTTGACCGCGTCACGATTCATCCGAGCCAGGCCCTCATGGAGTTTGAGGAACTCGCGGCAATCCTTGAGGAGATGGCTAGATTTCTTTTTGCCGTCATGCTTGTCGATGTAGAAGTGCACGTTGCACGGCCCGGACAGTTTGTCTTCAATGGATGTTGTGGGTGCTTCTTCGCGAGTGCGGCGTTGCCATACTTGTGTCGTTTTCTCGGAGTCGCGGTATCCACCGTTGCGATAGCTGTTATTGTGGCCGTCGTCGCATTTGTCAGCGTAGCTGGCTGCGACCATGTTGATGTCGTCACGGTCATCGTAGGCGCGCATTCGCCGCTTTCGTCGACGATTGCGTCTGCGCCCGAGGTCTTCGTCATCGTCAGAGTAGGTGCGGTTTCTCACCGAATCTTCTCCATCGGCCCACTGATTCACGATTTCCATCAAGTTGTCAATTTTTTTGGGCTTTGAGTGGCCCAGCGCCTCTCTGAGCTCTATGCGGCGGACGCCGCCGTTGAATGCGTCGATTGCGCGATCCTCCGAGATGTTTTCTGGGGAGTTCTTGATGATGGACCACCTCTGGATGTACGAACGTAGTGATTCGCCCGTCCTTTGCTGGCAGTTCCTCAGTTCTTCGATTGATGTGGGCCTTTTGTAAGTTCCCTTGAAGTTGCGCACAAAGATGTAGACCAACTCTTCCCAGCTGCGAATGGATCCGCGCGGGAGATTGTTGAGCCATCCTCGGGCGGCGCCCTGCAGCTGTAGCTACAGGCATTGCATGGCCGTGCTTCGACTCCTGCCGTGGATCTTGACAGAGGAGATGTGGTCTTCCAACCAGATTTTCGGGTCCTGCAGACCGTCAAATTTTGGGTTCTCTTATGGGAGCTTGAACCCCTTGGGCATTTGCTTCTGCCTGATAGCTCTGCTGAAGCATCTGGCGCCATAGAGCTCCACGTCTTCGTCCTCTGAATCAGTTGAACAGGCACGTCGTGCCCTTGACTTGTCGATTTTGCATTGCGTGAGGTCATCGCGCGCATCGTAGTCGTGGTCGTGTCGCCGTGCGCGTCGACGTTGAGACAGATCATGACTGTCATCGCTGGACGAGGGTGAGGAATAGCGTTTTTCCAGAGCCTTGCCTTTCTTCGGCTCCGGCATCGACTCTTTGTCAAGAGCAGCCTCGATTAACCCCAAGCCCGCGATCGTAGATCGGTGCATGGCGGCTCGGGGATCCCCAGCCGACGGTTGGTTGTTGAGGAGGTACATGGTAGCCGCTGTCACCACATCTTGTGGCGTTTTTGGGACCACGTTGCCCCGCGTGTCGACTGTCATAGAGCTAAAGTCGAGGACTTCTGCAACATCTATGCGTTCCTGCTCGGTGAGATGAGCCATTCGAGATCGCCTCTTGTTGGCGATGTACTCGTTGCCTTTGGAGGAGGATCCTTCGTGGGAGGAGAGCCCGGCCCGTCGGAGACTTGATTCATCCGTCGCCTTTTTACACGCCTCGAGTTGCACGATTGTATGCAGCTCGCGTCTATACTCCTCCTTTAGTAGCCAATGGTAGCCCATCAGCAGGTCCTGCGGCGTGCCGGGGGGCAGAGGGTTGCCACGCAGAGCTTCTCGGCAACGGGCCCATTCATTGTCGTTGAGTCTGATCACGACACGTTCACCAGTGTGTTCGTTCACCATGGTTGGTGGTTCGACTGCCCCTTCATTGTTGATGGGCGCGCCATTGCCACCGTTAGTGGGGCCACCATTAGGCGGTCCGCCATTAGGTGTACTGCAGTTGGGCGGATCAGGCCCGTTGCCGCCGTTTTCACGATTGGCGCTGGTTTCTCCGGCATTGATGACGGCGCACATGAAGTGGTTGGGGAAGTTGTTGCTTCTGCAACTTTCGGATCCGGAGCCATAGACTTCATCTTCCATTGCTAGGTCGCCCAGATCAGATCCGCGACTGCTGTCGCTGTCCGTGCTCTCAACTGCTGCTGAGGTGTTGAGCTCGCTGAGGGTGCCGATTGGTGGCGGGTACCACGATGCTGGAGCAATCGCGGGTTCTGTTGGCTGGTCAGGCACGCGGAGCGTGCCCACCTGACCAACTTAGAAGCGGAAGCTCCTGATCGCCATGCTGATTCCATCGCCTACGGACTCGAAAGCCGGGCGAGTGGCCGGCGTGTGGACGGTGAAGTTGAACGCACCGAAGAGATGGCTAATCTCCGCCGTTGCAGAGTTGTAGACCGTGGTTGATGGGGCCGAAGAAGCCACAACATCAGCACTCCCAATTCCCACAGACGGCGCCAATTGACGAGGGTTTAACTCATCAATGCCCATTGTTATGGACTTGGGTTTTGGAGAAGGAGGGAGCACTTGAGGCATCAGTCGGCTAGCAAACAAGCACACAGGGACGCAAGGTTTACCCAGGTTCAGGCCTCATAGAGGTCCCTACTCCTGCTTGTCTGCTCTTGGAATTAATGGAGGAATCGAAGATTATAGGGGTGCGCAGATGCAATCTGGCGAGAGTTGTGGAAAATAGGGTTGCGTGTGTCCTCCTCGCCACCCCCTCCTAGCCTTTATATAGATAGGCTAGGTCTCGGTTAGCAGGTCGAGTCGGTGACAGATTAGGGTTTTCTCTTTAAACTTTCTATCTTTAAGCTTTCTTCTTCTCTCGCAAGTAATCGAGAGTTCGTGGGCCACTCGAAGTCTTTATCGGGCCGTGGCAACGCCGTGGGCTTCCACCGTATCTGGACCGTATATACCAAACTCGACCTGCAGGGTATACCCATGTCACTTGGTTAATGGAGGTCACCCGAATCAATAGTGTCATTACTCATGAGTTTTCCCAGATTTTTTCTTATTTGTCGACATTCCCGTTATATCCTCTGTTTCTTGTACTAACTTGCTCTTTTTGCTTGCTTTTCAGACAACTTCCCTCAATCCGAGGATCATGCTGGCACTGCTATTTAGAAGGCCCGATCCCAGAAAGGTGTTCCCGCTAATTCCACTGAGGCGTTTGACATGGATGACTCATAGGTCAACCTCTGGGCCCCGTTTAAAGTGATGAATTCATTTGGGGTGGACCTTCTGGATCCAGCCATCCGGGTTTTCCACGTCCTTTGGCCAAATGAAATTGCACCCAAGGGTCGCTCTCAGATGGCCGATAAACTCATGGAGAGCGAGACCGTGCTGAATCTGTGGCGGGAATCTGCCGCGCGGGTTGGTGCCGAGATAACCTTGGCCTTCGTGCTATCATGGTATGACAGACTCAATTTGAACACACTCCAGAACATGCGCGATGGCTCTAGGTGGATCACTGACCCGACCCTCATCCAACAACACCAAGAGCGAGCCTATTAGTTAATCCAATATGGCAATATTCATGCCTGGACTAATGGGCTGAGTTTCCTCGACGAGGTGGATGATGGGTATGTTGAGGGGGGCGATGATGAGTACCAAGAGGATCTGGACAACGACGATTATGCAGAGGATGCTGAGACAAACCTGGACGAGGAAGAGGAGGCCAAGGTTGCCGACCCTGAGGCTGCTGTTCCACCTCCTGCTGCGGATGATCCAGCCGCCGCCGCTCCTTGAGCGATAAAAAACTTGAAACTTTGTTAAATCCCCTGTATGCCGGGCGCAGGATGTATGATACAATCTAAGTCATTTTTCTACTATTTATGTTTTTATGTTGGATCAATTTGGGCGAAGTCCCCGAGTTTCTTTTTCTTGTTCTCTTAATCCGATGACTCGACTCGCGCCTACCATTATTTTGTGTTCGACTTACGAGTCTGAGGTAAAAAAAAGTAATTTAACAATACTTGAAATTTTGAGGATTGGCTCAAAATAATTCGGCATAATAAAAATAAAGTAGAGGGGTTAGTCGAAAACACGAACATCGGCTCGATTATGTCCTTTTTCTTAGCTGTTTTTCATGTGCATAGCATTTCCAAACTTGATCTCTTGCTTGCCATGAAGCCAATTCTTTTTGGTTAGCAGCAAGTCGAAGAGTTAGCTTTTGGTGTCGACACATTACGAACTCGGCTAAGGGGTAAGAAATTTAAGCCAACTGACATATAAAAAGTAAATACAGAAAAAGACAATTACTACTAAGGCAGTCCCCAAATTTCTGCTCGAGGTGCCAACATTTTATTGATAAGCTCATTGCCGACATATAGGGCGATATATGAGAGTTCAAGATACATACACTTTTAGCTAAGTGTAAAATGGACGAAGTAGCACTATATTCCATGGCCTTTTTTATTCTTCTCCCGCTCTGTTCACCTTGTTCTTCTCCCGCGGTTGAGTATCTATAAGATAGTACACATCATTGTGCAAAGATTTGCTCACGATGAACGGTCCTTCCCATGGAGGTGAAAGCTTATGCATGCCGACAGTGTGTTGCACCAGCCAAAGTACCAAATCACCTTCCCGGAAAACTCAGGGGTTCACTTTCCGGCTAAGATAGCGTCAGAGGTTTTGCTGATATATGGCGGATCTGGACAATCCCAACTCTATTGCCTCTTCTAGCAGATCAACATCATTTTGCAGGGCTTTCTGCACTTCAGTTTCTGTGTATTGGGTGACTCTAGGCGAGTCATGCTCTATGTCGGCTGGTAATACAGCTTCGCCCCCATATACCATAAAAAATGGCGTATAGCTTGTTGATCGATTTGGAGTTGTTCTTAGGCTCTATAGTAATAATGGGAGTTCATTAATCCAGCACCCTGCTGATCTTTGTAGCGGCTCAATTAGCTTGGGTTTTATCCTGGACAGTACTAGTCCGTTGGATCTTTCCACTTGCCCGTTTGATGCGGGGTGTGCCACTAATGAAACATCTAGCCTTATTCTTTTGTCTTGGCAGAATTGAGAAAATGCCCCTTCAGCAAAATGTGTGCCATTGTCTGTTATTAGACTCTGTGGGTATCCGTATCTCAAGATGATGTCCTTGAGGAATGATACGGTAGTAGCCCCATTACATTTTATGATTGGCTTTACTTCGATCCACTTTGTAAACTTGTCCACCGTGACTAGGATATGGGTCATGTTTCGTCGGGGCCGGCCTAAATGGTCCAACCATATCCAAGCACCACACATCAAATGGCCAAGTGATTAGTCTAGTTTTGAGCTTAGAGGATGGCATATGTATCTTGCTAGCATACCTCTGACACCCGTTGCATTTCTTCACAAGGTCCTAAGCCTATTGCGAAGCACTGGGCCAGTAAAATCCATGCTGAAAAGCTTTGGCTACTAAGCCCCTGTACGAGGCATGATGTCCACATTCGCCCTGATATATATCTCAGAGGATTTCCTACCCTTCTACCGGATCAACACACTGCTGCAGGACACTTGTGACACTTCTCTTGTATATTTCAGCATTGATTATGGTATATGCCTTTGCTCTTCCCTACACTTGCCTAGAAAGTACCTCATCACTTGGCAAAACTCCATCTTTCAAGAATTCAAATATTGGCTGCGCCCATGCTGGTACAGCACGGGCCGGGAAAAGCACTTCGTCAGCCTCCATTGAATCAATCGACATAACCTCTGCCAGATTAAGCTTAATAGTCCCTAGGTCTGCAAGGCAGTCATTTACCGAGGTGTTCCCCCAGTCAATGTCCATTGGGGCAGCTTCTGATCCTAGATTGGTCATGATATAGATTGATTCGGACTCTGGCGAGGGGTTAATCGATGGTTTTCTAAGATGCTCCAAAGCAACACTTGGTGGGATGGCCTACCGAGATGAACCCAATTTAGACAACACATCGGCTGCATCATTTTCAGCCCGTGCTACGTGATGGAATTCACATCCTTCAAAGTACCCACAAATATTTTGGACGTGGAATCTATAAAGGGCCATATTTGCATCAACTCATCCCAATGATGAGAAACTTGCTGCATCACCAAATCTGAATCACCAAAACATTGTATCCGACGTATCCCAATTTCTTTTGCTACTTTTAACCCGTGCCCGAGCGCCTCATACTCGGCCACATTATTTGATGCTCGGAAGTGGATCTAAAGCACATATCTCAATTGATCTTTCTTGGGCGATGTAAGTTCTACCCTGGCCCCTAATCCGTCCTTCAACTTTGATCCATGAAAGTGCATTCTCTAGTAGTTTGAATCCAACAAGGGTGGCTCATATTGCATTTCATCCCAATCCACAAAAAGTCGGCCACTGCCTGAGACTTGATTGCGTTTGTTCTATCGTTTGGTGGAGCATATGGAGCTAATTCAATTGCCTATTTGGCAATTCAGACACTTGCATCTTTGTTACTCATTATCTCGGATATAGGTGCTTCACATATCACCTTTATAGGGTGTTCTTCAAGATAGTTCTTAAGCTTCTTGGCCACCATATAGATGCCATATACCATTTTATGATAATGAGGATAGTTTTTCTTGGAGGTGGATAGTACTTCACTTAGGTAATATACTGGCCTCCGCACCGACTTACCCTCCTCGTTATGCTCCACCACTATCGCAACACTTACGACTTGGTTGGTTGCTGCTATGTAGAGAAACATCGGCTCTTTGGATAATGGCGAAGCTAACATAGGTGCAAAAGCTAGCAACTTTTTTAGTTCATGGAAGGCACTATCTGCTTGCGGTGTCCATATGAACTTATCCAATTTTTTCATTAGCTGATAGAGAGGCAGTGCCTTTTCTCCCAGTCGACATACAAAATGACTCAATGACACCAGTCAACCAGTGAACTTCTAGACATCATTGAGACACTTCGACAATTCACATTCGCTCGATAGCTAGGATTTTAGTTGGGTTTTCTTAGATACCTTGGCTAGACACGAGGAAACCGAGTAATTTTCTGGCCAGGACACCGAAGGTGCACTTTTCCGGGTTAAGCTTCATTCAGAACCTTCTTACATTCGCGAATGCTTGATGGATATCATCTAAGAGAGTGTGACTCTCCTTGGGTTTTATCACCACATCATCAACATATACTTAAACATTTTTTCCAATTTGAGCGTGCAAGCATTTTTGCATGCACCTTTGATACGTCGCCCGTGCATTACGTAGGCCACATGGCATAGTGCAATAGCAATAAGCCCCATACGAGGTAATAAAAGCAGTCTTTATTTGATCATCCGGGTTTAGTGGTATCTGGTGGAAACCAGAATATGCATCTACGAATGACAAAAGCTCGCACCCAGTGGTTGAGACAATGATCTGATCTATCCTCAGTAGTGGGAATGGATCTTTTAGACACGCCTTATTCAGGTTCGTGTAATTGATACACATACGCCACACCACTGCTACGTTCGGGTCATCTTTCTTCTTTTCTACCAGCATCGGATTAGATAGCCAATCCGGGTAAAGCACTTCCATGATAAACCCGGCTGCAAGGAGCCAAGCTATCTCGTCACCAATGACTTTCTCCTATCTTCAACAAAGCGACGGAGAGGTTGTTTCACCGGCTTTGCGCGGGGTCTGACGTGCAAAGAGTGCTCAACTAGCTCCCTCGGCACACCTTGCAGATCCTGTGTGGAGCAATCAACGATATCATGATTCTCACGGAGGAAGCTGATGAGCTTGCTTTCCTATTTGTCGTTAAGGCCTGCACCAATAGTCACGGTACGCTCTAGGAACTAATCATAAATTGGCACCTTCTTGGTATCCTTTGTTGGCTTAAATGACACACTTCCATGCGGGTTACTCAGAGCCGGCATATTCAGTTGTGCGGACTGAGCCAATGCCACAACCTCTTGGATTCTTCTCTTTTCTTGTGCGATCACCAATGACTCGTCCAGGTTTAACCCGGCCGAGGCACACTCCATGGAGCGCCTGAAGTAACTGATGACCCCGTTTGTTCCTAGCATCTTCATCTTCAAGTAACTGATGTGATCACTTGCCATAAACTTTGAAATAGCTGGCCTGCCAAGTAATGCATGGTAACTGCTGTCCAAATTTACAACCTCAAATTCCAAGTTATCTGTCCGACAATTCTCCCTTGTCTCGAATAAGACATTAATTCGGACTTTGACAATTGGCTCACACGACAAACCTAGCACAATGCCATGGGAAGTGGTCTTTGTCATCTAGAGCATGTTTTCTGAGATTCCCAACTTGTGAATGGTATCCTTATACAGTATCTTAATACTACTGCCATTGTCGATCAACACCTTAGAAAACTTCACGTTGATGTTTAGCCTGATGAAGATTGGGTCAAGCACCAAAGCGTATGACCGAGGACTGGCATGAGCCTGGGATGATCCTTGATACTCCATGTGATTTCCTGATCAGACCAATGCATGTACCTTGGCACGACCGACATAACTGCATTGACCTCCATATGTTGTTGCCGCACACTCTCCCTATTAGTTTCTTCCATGGTAAACACACAATAACTTTGGTGGTGCTCCTTGTATTCATTTCTTCCGTCATTGTCGGAGTTTCCTTGGTTCCCCTGATTTTGATCATTCACCTGATGCATTGCATCCCTTCTGTCTTGGTTCTCATATCTCGGCAGGGGTTGAGGCAACATCATTTGTTGAGCATTTGCTCCCGTAAGCTGCTGCTGCCGAGGTTGCTGAGGGGGTCCCATGTTACCTTGCTCTGGGTTACCTTGTCCTGCACACTAAAACCATTTGCACTGCCGAGTTGTATGATTTGCTGGCTTACTCTGATTTGGTGTGCGGAACTTGCATGGTTGATCTAGCATAGCCTCATACGTATACCTCAGCCTATCTTTCCTTTCTTGCCATTGCTTTTTCTTTTCATTGGTCCAAGGCTACTTGCCATCATTTTTCTATGCCCATTACTGGCGACCACTCTTTTGTCGCTGGCTACTCCTAGCTCCAGGCTGGTCTTTGTCCATAGCAGCGACATGGTGCGAGCCATATCTGTAATCCGGTCTTTCATCTCTCCTCTTACCCCAGAAAACATTTCGCCGAGATGACCCAGCTCCGTCATGGGGGTAATACTCCTCGTTTGACTCGTTTGACACCAACCGAGGTTGAGTCGGATCAGCCAGTGCATACGAGTCAGCAATTCTAATTGTCTCAGCCAACGTAGTTGGCTATCTCTTTGCAATCTTTGCCATAATACACTTCCATACCTGCACCCTTGTGCAAACTAGGCAATTTCTTGTGACTCGATTACCCCTTCACATGAGTTGCCAATGTTGTACCACCGAATTACAAACTCGTGGCCTATCTCATTCGGCTTCTGTCTGCACATTGCTAGTTTCTGTGGCCTATTTGGCCTCTTGTACATGCTTGTGAAATTGCTGATAAACATCTCTTTGAAATCCAGCCAACAGTTGATACTTCATGCTGGTAGATTATTAAGCTAGACTCTTGCTAGTCCTTTCTAATATCTAAGGAACATACCTCACCGCCCATCTCAAATTGCCTGTGGCAATATTCACAGTTGTGGCATAGTCAATAAACCAATCTTCTGGCTAGGTACTTCCATCATACGTCGTTGTCCCATTGTCCAACTGGAAGTTTGGCACGAGAGGTTCTCTCATAATCCGAGGTCCAAAGCACGCTGGACCCGGAGGACCCTGTCCTTCCATCATTTCCGACCTATAAATCGGGTCCAACTTCAGTCTTGCATCATCTGGCTATAGGTTCCTGTTCCCCAGCCTCGACCCTATCACATGATGATCTGGCTTGGGTAACTTGGCATGGGCCATCGCCGAATAACCATCATCATATCTATTTTGACCCGGATGAACATATTGGTGTTGCATAGCCGGGCTGGCACTTTGCTCTTGTCGAGGTATGTATTGTTGTTGGTGCTGCCGAGTTGGATTATGCATAGCTACTACTGAGTTATGCTATCCAGCATTACCATACCCAGCGTTTCCCTAACATGTATGGCCTTGGCCGTGGTTTCCTCGTCCACCTTCACCTCGGCTGGCACTGTGGCGATCCTCATCACATGGTATTGCTTTTCCTTTCCTGCCCTTGCCGGGTCGTATGGGACCATCAGCTTGTTTTTTCTCCTCGAGGTTACTACCTCTTCTCTTCGCGGGCCTACACAGGGGATGATGCTGCCCTGGCGGATTTTGCTAGAGCACCCCCGACCGAATGAACGACCCAGGAACCTCCTGCCCTTGCTGGGTTCGCCTTGAGCAATTCCTCATTTTGCTTGTTTGCAATTTTCACTAACTCAATAACTCTTTCTTGTTGCCTTTTCCAGGCTTCACCGGTTAGACCCTCTAACTCGGACACCACCGCATCTGCGGCCCTGAGGTTCTTTGCCGGGGTGCTATACCTCGGCAGACCTGTTGACATGGGGTTACCTGACTCCCCTGGCCTAGGAACATATTCCTTATCTATATCACTAATGAGGTTTCTACCCCTAATATTCACTACATCCAAATGGGTGGGACAAGTACTAATTTTGTTCTCCTTAGTGTACTCACGCAGCGTGATGTTCAATGACTGCTGAGCCGCGGCTACCTTTTTTGCACCCTCTAGTATTTTCTGCCGAGTCTCCTCCAACTCGGCATGTGCCTAAGCCAGATCAACTATGGGAGCTATATGAGTAGTTAGGCTCTCTATTGCTTGCTACAGTATGTTTTGTGGCCTTTCTAGCGGAGGACCTCTAGCCCTAGGCGCCTTGGGTGTTACCTCCGGATCTTCTGCTGGATCCTTGCTTGCTCCCTCATCTTGTGCGGTCATCATCACCTCAGCACAGCTAGAGGGGCGAGTGATACACGGACCACGAGCCGTGCTGAGAGGATGTTATCCTCCCTCGACGACATGTTGTGGTTGTACATAGGACTCGTCGACGCCGATGTAGATCTCGTGGGCGCCAAAGTTGTCGAAGAGCTCGTTGTGCGGAGGTGGGAAATTACCGATGCTGCAGGCATTGTCGCTGACGAAGGCCAGCGTGCCGAACCGCTGCGCCAGCCTGGAGACAATGCGCTCCCCGGTGACGATGAAGTTTCCTGTCCGGATCTTGACTCCAGCTAGCACCGTTGCTGGCCCCACGGTGGGCGCCAACTGTCGTGGTGTTGTCACGGAAGATGCCATGGGTAGGCTAAAGATGGGGCCAATGTCACCAGTGGTATCCGGGGAGGGATAGCATAGTGAATCTACACACGAAAGATAGAACAACACAACACACGATGAACTACTTGTAGATCTTATATTACGATCGATGGGCTAATACAGATGCTCCTTGAGCTGCATCGTAGAGTGGAAGGAGATGAAGTGCTCCTGCTCTCTACTCTCTATAGGGTTCTTCCCTTAGCCAAAATCATCGACCCCTCCCTTGGAGGCCCTAGCTCACCTTATAAAGGGGTGGCCAGCTTACATCTAGGGCTTATGTGGCCCGGTATATTCTCTATAGATGCTCTTCCTGCAATAGCAAAGCGGTGCTCCTCTTTCGTATGTCGCCAGCCTCTGTGCGACATTACCCCAGAGTCCATGTTGTCTGCCCGTTGGCGGTCAGACACCGTCACGCTCGTGAGCCTCTGCTCTTCTTCTATCTCTCTGTCATTTGTCTATAGCACTTGTCTCTACAGGAAAACCCAGTAGAGAGAGAAAAGCGCTGACCTTGGGGATGATTCCTTCCTTCTCGCATAAGCCATCTCCTGACTCGGCCTTGGTATAGTTAACCCAGCCAAGTTGGTACCTGCAAAGGGAAAATGGTACCTTCCTCGTGCCGACATATCTTCTATGTCAGCTGAGTCTTGCCAGTGCATTCTGGCTCAAGGTGACCCGGCCGACCCTTCTATGATTCGACCAGCTCATGCTTTGACCTATCTTTGCCTCGGCGGACCTTGTACTTTAACTCGGCTTTACCCTATCTAGGGTCATCCCCCAAACACAAAGGTAGCGATGCCTCTCTAGGTGTTCACATCTTCGGTCTCAGTGTTGGGCCTCGCCGGCACCACCACGACATGGTGCCTGGTCTCACTTGCTGTGACCTTCTAGATCCCATTCTTCATCATTTTGAAGGTCGTCATTGGTGCTAGGCTGAGCCCTCGGGTCAACTACACGTGGCAGTGAAGCCTATCAATGGCTAGGAGACCTCCCCTAGCACTAGGGGTGTTGGAAGGACATTCCGTTGTGGAGACTGCTATAACGCCCCAGTTTTAGTTAATCTTATATTTAGGGTTGATTGTGCATTCATGAGCATCATCTTTTAAATTGCATGCACAATAAATAATGCCAAACCCTAAAACCCTAGTTTCCTTCTTCCTCTCAAATCAGTTCAAAAGGGTTTTGAATTTTGAAAACCTACAAAATGTGTGGAGCCCAAATTGACTAAAAGGGGCCCCTGCAATATTTTATATATTTTGTAAGCTTCTGGTATTTGAAAAGTACTCAAAACAGTTTCAAATGAAAACACAAAATAGAAAAAAAGAAAATTTTCTGGAAATAAAAAATGAGACAGCTAACCCTAACATGCCGGCCTAACTCTTCCTCTTCTCCCTATCTGTCGCCTCCAGCAGCCCAGGCGTGGCCCAGATCGGCCCACCCCAGCCTAGTACCCCTTCACCCTTTCTTTCCGTGTCGTCTTCCTCGCGACCGGCGAAGCAGCTGCGTGGCACGCCGGATGCCGTCGCCTTGCCACCGCGCTGCGATGCGCGCTACCGCCCTAGAGACGTGGATAAGACCTCCACGACGCCTCTGCCCCGTCCCTATCTTCTCTCCCTCTCAGACGACCCCTCTCTCGTGCTCCTCTCCTGGCCGACGAACCCTAGCCCCGGCCTCCGCGTCGCGCCACCGTACCTCGCCTTCCCTCGCCGTTCCGAGGCCACCCTGGTGACCGCCATGATCTACTCCGTCGTTTGCCCCGAAGCGCGCCAGCAGGCAAGGACTCCATCGCCGCAATCGACCCCACCGTCCCCACCTCTGTCCGCCGCTCTCCGACGCCGATTCCAATGCCCTCCGGCCTTCCTGCGCCTTGCTGACCCCTTCCCTGCATCCACGGTGAGGTCACCGTCCTCCCGAGCTACTCCACCGTCTCCCTCCCTCTCTGTACCGCGCTATCGCCGTTGCTCCGCCGTCTACCTCTGCCGCTCACCGTCGGAGCCGCATCTCCGGTCACAAATAGGTAGAAGCACCGCCACCGTTTGGTTCCTCGTGCCATCCCGGTTCGAACACGGTATGTCGCGCTTGTTGGCATGCCCTGGCTCGTCGCCGGCGATCACCGGCCGACATGGACGCCTGTGGTGACATCACAATGACGCATCGCTGGCGTGGCCCGTGGGCCTGTTTGACCTTTGACCGCCAGCGAGGCTAGCTGACGTGTCCCCTGGCCCACATGTCAGTTACTGTGGCTAACCCCAGCCGCGGTGTAAAAAGTTGTAATAGCCACGCTGACGTCATCCCTATGCCACGCTGACACAGTAACCTTTTTATAATTGTTTTAAATATTTTCAGAAATTGATATAATCTTATAAATTCAATAACTAATTATTTATAACTCAGAAAAATATGTATAATATATCAAAATGTTCAGAAAAACAAGATCTAAACTTTAGCATCAATATCATGCGTTGTTAAGCAACTTAAATGACAAGTTTAATCAGAGAACTAAATCAACCCTCATAGGTGTTCCGGGGTTCCCGTGTCCTAGGGTTTGTACCCTTCAGACCCTGTTTAAAATGATCAAGCATGCCTAGGGTTTCATTTAAGATCTATTTAACTTGTCATATCATCATCCTTGCTTGAGCATTGCATCGATGCCATGTGTTGATTGTTTCCCTTTCTTTCCGGTGTTTGCTTCTTCCCGGTAGAATACGATATCGACATCGAGACCAAAGACCGAGATCAACACCATCGAAGATCGACGAACAATACTTGACCAATTGTAATCAAGTCAAGTACAAGATATCTGAAGATCTATATATGGGTATCAACAAACAAGGCAAGCAAAGACCCATCATTATATTATCCCATGGTTTCGAAAGTATTTCATTCTTGCCATGATGCATACGATTCTACTGTGGTCTTTTATCGATAGATAGAATATCCTATATGTTGCATTACTCCCTTGAGCTTATATTCCCTGATCCGCTTCTCCTAGCATAACTAGGTTTGGCTTGTGTGCACTGCTAGAGCTTATATCTGTGTCTTGCTTAGCCATGCTTAGCTGTTAGTGCTGGTTCATCCATATGAGGTACCAAATGCAGAGAATCTAGTATGACAGGAGAACGAGGTATACTGATGAGGTAAGGTCAGTGGTAAAGGTTAAACATGCTAAGGCTTGTATGGGAGGCCACAGTGGGATGTGGTTTTTGTAGTCCCATGCTTGCCACCACTAGGAACTGAGCTCTTGCCTTTGGACCAAGACGAGCGTACAACCACACGGGGCTTGGGAACCCCTCCGCTGATTAACTTGCCTAGTAGATTCCATGAGTCACATAGTTCAGGCTTTCCATTTGGCATACGCATTGAAAACATTTTCGAAAGCGGGGGAGAAGGAGGTGCATCATAACAGGTAGGTAAGCTTGGCCGGGGTTGCTTGGGGTAGATGGCGCCCCTGATAAACCAACCTCGCCCACATCTCTAAGGACCGACTTCGGGATTTGACCCGTTACGGCAGAACCATCCTTAGGGCGTGACTCATGGTCTCGGCGAAAGCAAGGTAAATGTCATGGCCAACCACCCTCTGCCAGCCTTCCAAGGAAGAGGCCTAATAGCTTGGCATTAAGAGTCGGTTGGTACGTGTGGGTAAAGTTGTACACCCCTGCAGGGTTAAATCTTTTCGAAAAGTCGTGTTCACGGTTATGAACGCTTGGTGACCGAATTCTAAGATCATAGATAACATTAATCTAATCGTAAAACTTGGTAGATCAACGTGTGCTTAAGGATGCTTCCTCTTGGGTGCGAGGGGGTGATCCTAGTTGTGAGATGATGATTACTTTTGTGGATATCAAGATGATGATCAATTCTTCGGAGATGTTGCTCTCTTATCCCCTTTTAAAATATTCTGATTAGACGAGCTTCTTCTCCCTCTTGTTTTATAAACAAAGATGGCTTTATGCAAAATAACCCACTAGCCATAAGTCTTGCGGAGTACCCCCTGTACTCACCCTTGCTTTGTTGATACTTTTGTAGCAGATTAAGTGTTCCCTAAAGACGAGTTCTGTACGACATCGACACCGACGAGTAGCTTGGGGTTCCCGGCCGGTAGGCTGGAATATATGGGCTGGGATGTCATCGTTATGCTTCATGCCTCTTAGGCCATTTGTTAAGTTTGCTATACTTAATAGCATAATTTGCCTTCCGTTGTTTGATGTTTGTGGTCAGTGACCTCTGCTTGTAATATTTTGGTTCTTCGCTCAGTTATGAGCTTGCTGTAATAATTTTTGTGTCGCAAGGTTACTGTTGTGTTACCGATTTCTCACTGGATATCCTCGAGCTCTAGGTTAAGCTTATGTCAGGCCAAGGTATGGCTTTGTTTAACCCAGATCCCGGGGGTATTACAGTTCTTGGTATCAGAGCAGTACCGACCATAGGAAAACCTTGCTATTGGTCGATGTTGAGTCTAGTGCTTGTGAAAAACTATTTTAAAGCTGAAAAGTATTTATGAAAACTCTAGTATGCTTCTTTTGCTCCTCATCTGGTATCGCTCTAATTCTGGGTCATCTTATCTTGTGTTGACTTTGAAAAGTTTTGATATCTCTTCTTGGCTTTCAAAACTTAGGTGCCTTCTGGGCATGTCGTTTCTCAGCAAGTTGACCTAGTGTAGAGTTCTCTAGAGTTGTGTGTGTTGTGTTCTTTGTTCCCCTTTGCTCTGTTTCAGTTGAGAGATTCCTTTCTATCATGATCTCTCTACCTTATGGGCCCACAATATTATATTGTATGGCTCTATAGTGTTCTATCCTAGGCTTCGAGGTTTCTTCTCGCCCCATATGCCTCCTTTTTATTTGTTTGGGCACTTCAGAAGTTCTTTCTTCTCTTGGAAGCTACCTTGTGATTACTATCTCGCAGTATACACTATGTCACTCAAGTAGTAGTTACTTCTTTCTCGGGTTTTAACCCTCGGACTTGAACCTAAGATCCCGGATTGCACTAGATTCTAGTGTTATGAATCTTGTACATGAAGCTGATCTTTAACCCAAGGTCCATTCCTTTGACCCCTGATGCTAATGTTTACACATTACCTCAGGATGGCTACTTTTAAAATATAGCCTTCAAGCTTGTGGGTTTTTTCGCGATTGAATTTCGACAATTAAGGACTTCCCCTACCACTAGCTATGGTAGATGTTCTTAATGGAACCAAATATATCACGACAAGAGTACTCCTTGTGAGTTTCGTATCAATATTCGTGACTCTGCCACACCTCTCCCTTCTTTACATTGGTTTTTGGAAGAATGATAATCTATGCATCCACATCTCGGGATTCTATCATGAGCATGTTCCTTTTCCCCTTGTTATTTCTGACCTTTGTCTACCAGTTGGTAGCCAAGTAGTAATGCATTGGTGTTATCTGATGCAAGATTCTCTTGTGGTTCGTCATGACAAACCATATCAGGATGTCAGGAGAAACAAACTCTAGTACCTTGTCATATCTAGGACCAGGTCAAAGGGTTATAGTCCACAGATTAAGAGGCATTGATTAGCTTCTATTTTTCTACCTTAGAGTATCACACCCTTTTATACTAAGAGGTTGTGTTGAGTTTCATAACCTTCTTAATGAAGTGGTGCTCTTACATATTACTACCCACCCTTCCTTTGAGTTTTCGTGCTCGTGAATGATGCGTGTGTGTAATAATGTGGCCATCTGAGATTCTTAGCAATCATTATTGCTTTGAACTCCAAGGACATTTGTGTCATCCTTAGCGTGATGGTTAACCCTATCACTAAATGATGGATGATTGTGCTACCAAGTCCGCTATTCTGGTACACTCTCCACGGTCAAAGAGTTAGGCTTGTGCCGAAGCTCTGAGACTATGTCTTCTTGCCTTACAAAGCAAGTTTCCTCTCGAACTAAGTGACATGTCGATGGATCGTGATATTCTAGACGTCCTCTAGAAGTATCACCATGTTGCCACATGACTACGTTGTCAAGTTCTTTAGCAAGCAAGTTCTCTGAACTGCTTCTTTCTCCAAGGATCCATGTTGGATACCCTTGAACTAGTTGGTTGAGCTTAAACAACAACTTGGAGAGTTGTAAGACAAAAGTTCTATCTGACTTAGTTTACATTAAAGGGATGTCTAGTTCTTTTCGTGCTGAAGAAAGATAGTATTTCCTTCATGGATATGTTATCTTCCCCCGCCGTTGATTTGATTTGGGTTATCGTCAAATCAAACTCAGTTCCAAGGACTATCTTGATGATGTTGCTACCCGTGATGTTTCACTTGAGTACATCCTCATGTCTGTTGGTCTAACCAATACTTTTGCCTTGTTCCTCCAACATATAAGTCCATCCTCCTGGAATATCTTGATAAGTTTGTTGTTGAGCCCATCGACAATATCCTTATCTTATCCATGCTAGAATAAACTCATATGAAACATTTGGCATTAATGTTGGAAATCTTTTGAGAACCTTCTTCGAGTTGTCTCAAAGTATGTGTTCTGGATGTTAGAAGTAACCTTCTCCGATTCACGCGCAATTGTTGAAAGATGTCGCCATGGATTCGAGTAGAGTCATCTATGTTTCCTTATGGACACTTGTGTTTCATTGCAAGTACTTGATGTATAAGAAGTTTTGTTCTAACAAGTTGTTAATACATGGGTTTAGCAATTCAGCTCAGTCTATTGGAGACTAACACTGTACTCCATGTCTTGAGAATCTACTAACTTTACCTTTGCGGTAAATATTGCACACTTTCTATTCAGACATGCTGAGTCTGAAGTATCATCTCACCTAACCAGAGCTGAATCTCAAGCAGCTACGATGGTTGGTGTTCCTCAGGGAATTGACATAGGTTTCTTTGAAATCTGGCAAGATTGATGTAATGGTTGACACAACTAGTCGGAAAGCCTATTGTCAAATTCTCTTGAATCAGCAAATAACAACCACTCTTCATGAGGCTTCTTCTATGATTTATTATAGGGGTTGTGCTTATTGTTTCCTTTATCTCCAAAGTTTGACCTTTACTAGATGTTTCATAACTCGAACATCAAGGAGAACATTTAAAGTAGTGTTGCTAAATGTCTCTCGGTCGATCCTCCAGACCCTTTATGTTGGCAAGCTTCTTGTTGTGCCAAGTAATTGAAGTCTGAGAATGAAGTTTCTTTTTCCTCGTGTCATCAAGAATCTTCTTACCTCTTCATCCTAGTGGTGTAAAGTGATATCATGATCTTCGACAAAGATTTTGATAATCCTGGATGAATAAGAAGTTTCCTTCGTATCTCGATCATGTTCACATAGTAACTGTGATTTTGGTAATCCAAAGTTCTCTTGCTACATGTTCCTTGTGATTCTTAAGAGTCCTCGCCACAAAACACCTTTCTGTCTTGGCCATCTATTGAACCAAAGAGTGATCCTTCTATATCAAAAGTAATTCAACAGCTTGGTTATCCGTATCTTTGTATCGCTGGAAGCTCTACTTAAGCCGTCTAGTAGAGTTTCATTTCTTGAATTCTGTGGTTTTGCTCTTTCTGTTGTAAGCTTTCGCTTTTAGAAGCTTAAAACTCTTCTGAAGCTCCATGGTCTCAATCCTTATGATGACCATCTATCTAACAACTTGAAACCTATCTCATTTTGTTTCCTTCGTTACATTGATGTGTTTCATGTTCGTCACCTTAGAGTTGTTCTGAAAACTCATTCATGAGTTGACCATGAGATACTCGGTGTGTTGTTTAGTGTGTTTCCCTCTGATCCTTAGAGTGACCCTGCTTCTCTTCCTTCTTCCTACCTTTGGAATCTCGGGTTGAAATTCTCGTAAGGGGGATAGAGCTGTAACGCCCCAGTTTTAGTTAATCTTATATTTAGGGTTGATTGTGCATTCATGAGCATCACCTTTTAAATTGCATGCAAAATAAATAATGCCAAACTCTAAAACCCTAGTTTCCTTCTTCCTCTCAAATAAATTCAAAAGGGTTTTGAATTTTGAAAACTACAAAATGTGTGGAGCCCAAATTGACTAAAAGGGGCCCCTGCAATATTTTATATATTTTGTAAGCTTAGGGTATTTGAAAAGTATTCAAAACAGTTTCAAATGAAAACAAAAAGAGAAAAACACAAAACAGAAAAGAGAAGTTTCTGGAAATAAAAAAGAGCCAGCTAACCCTAACAGGCCGGCCCAACTCTTCCTCTTCTCCCTATCTGTCGCTGCCTACAGCCCAGGCGTGGCCCAGATCGGCCCACCCTAGCCTAGTACCCCTTCGGCCTTTCTTTCCGTGTCATCTTCCTCGCGACCGGCGAAGTAGCTGCGTGGCACGCCGGATGCCGTCGCCTCGATGCCGCGCTGCAATGCGTGCAACCGCCCCGGAGACGTGGATAAGACCTCCACGACGCCTCTGCCCCGTCCCTATCTTCTCTCCCTCTCAGACGCCCCTCTCTCGTGCTCCTCTCCTGGCTGACGAACCCTAGCCCCGACCTCCATGTCGCGCCGCCATACCTCGCCTTCCCTCGCTGTTCTGAGGCCACCCCGGTGACCGACATGATCTACTCCGTCGTTTGCCCCGAAGCACGTGAGCAGGCAAGGACTCCATCGCTGCAATCGACCCCACCGTCCCCAACTCCGGCCGCCGCTCTCCAACGTCAATTGCGGTGCCCTCCGGCCTCCCTCGCCTCGCCGACCCCTTCCCTGCAACCACCGTGAGGTCACCGTCCTCCCGAGCCACTCCACCGTCCCCCTCCCTCTCTGTACCACGCCATCGTTGTTGCTCCGCCGTCTGCCTCCGCTACTCACCGTCGGAGCCCCATCTCTGGCGACCAATTGGTAGAAGCGCCACCACCGTTTGGTTCCTCGTGCCATCCTGGTTCGAACGCGGTATGCTGCTCTTGCTGGAAGGCCCTGTCTCGTCGCCGGCGATCATCGGCCGACGTGGATGCCTATGGTGACATCACAATGACGCATCGCTGGCGTGGCTCGTGGGCCCGTTTGACCTTTGACCGCCAGCGAGGCTAGCTGACGTGTCCCCTGGCCCACATGTTAGTCACTATGGTTAACCCCAGCCGCGGTGTAAAAAGTTGTAATAGCCACGCTGACGTCATCCCTATGCCATGCTGACGCGGTAACCTTTTTATAATTGTTTTACACAATTTCAGAAATTGATATAATCTTATAAATTCAATAACTAATTATTTATAACTCAGAAAAATATGTATAATATATCAAAATGTTCATAAAAACAAGATCTACACTTTAGAATCAATATCATGCATTGTTAAGAAACTTAAATGACAAGTTTAATCAGAGAACTAAATCAACCCTCACAGGTGTTCCGGGGTTCCCCTGTCCTAGGGTTTGTACCCTTCGGACCCTATTTAAAATGATCAAGCATGACCTAGGGTTTCATTTAAGATATATTTAACTTGTCATATTATCATCCTTTCTTGAGCATTGCATCAATGCCATGTGTTGATTGTTTCCCTTTCTTTCTGGTGTTTGCTTCTTCCCGGTAGAATACAATATTGAGATCGAGATCGAAGACCGAGTTCAACACCATCGAAGATCGACGAACAATACTTGACCAACTGTAATCAAGTCATGTACAAGATATCCGAAGATCTATATCCGGGTATCAACAAACAAGGCAAGCAAAGCCCCACCATTATATTATCCCATGGTTTCGAAAGTATTTCATTCTAGCCATGATGCATACGATTCTACTGTGGTATTTTATCGATAGATAGAATATCCTATCTGCTGCATTACTCCCTTGAGCTTATATTCCCTGATCCACTTCTCCTAGCATAACTAGGTTTGGCTTGCGTGCACTGCTAGAGCTTATATCTGTGTCTTGCTTAGCCATGCTTAGCTGTCAGTGCTGGTTCATCCAGATGAGGTACCAAATGCAGAGAATCTAGTATGACAGGAGAACGAGGTATAGTGATGAGGTAAGGTCAGTGGTAAAGGTTAAACATGCTAAGGCTTGTATGGGAGGCCACGGTGGGATGTGGTTTTTGTAGTCCCATGCTCGCCACCACTAGGAACCGAGTTCTTGCCTTTGGTCCAGGACGAGCGTACAGCCACACGGGGCTTGGGAACCCCTCCGCTGATTAACTTGCCTAGTAGATTCCATGAGTCACATAGTTCGGGCTTTCCATTTGGCATACGCATTGAAAACGTTTTCGAAAGCGGAGGAGAAGGAGATGCATCATAACAGGTAGGTAAGCGTGGCCGGGGTTGCTTGGGGTAGATGGCGCCCCTGATAAACCAACCTCGCCCACATCTCTAAGGGCCGACTTTGGGATTTGACCCGTTATGGCGGAACCATCCTTAAGGCGTGACTCATGGTCTCGGCGAAAGCAAGGTAAAGGTCGTGGCCAACCACCCTCTGCCAGCCTTCCAAGGAAGAGGGCTAATAGCTTGGCATTAAGAGTCGGTTGGTACGTGTGGGTAAAGTTGTACACCCCTGGAGGGTTAAATCTTGTTGAAAATCCGTGTTCACGGTTATGAACGCTTGGTGACCGAATTCTAGGATCATAGATAACATTAATCTAATCGTAAAACTTGGTAGATCAACGTGTGCTTAAGGATGCTTCCTCTTGGGTACGAGGGGTGATCCTAGTTGTGAGATGAGGATTACTTTGGTGGATATCAAGATGATGATCAATTCTTTGGATATGTCGCTCTCTTATCCCCTTTTAAAATATTCGGATTAGACGAGCTTCTTCTCCCTCTTGTTTTATAAACAAAGATGGCATTATGCAAAATAACCCACCAACCATAAGTCTTGCGGAGTACATCCTGTACTCACCCTTGCTTTGTTGATGCTTTTGTAGCAAAATAAGTGTTCCTTGAAGACGAGTTCTGTACGACATCGACACCGACGAGTAGCTTGGGGTTCCCGGCCGGCAGCCCGGAATATATGGGCTGGGACGTCATTGTTATGCTTCAGGCCTCTTAGGCCATTTGTTAAGTTTGCTATACTGAATAGCATAATTTGCCTTCCGTTGTTTGATGTTTGTGGTCAGTGACCTATGCTTGTAATATTTTGGTTCTTCGCTCAGTTATGAGCTTGCTGTAATAATTTTTGTGTCGTAGGGTTACTGTTGTGTTACCGATTTCTCACTAGATATCCTCGAGCTCTAGGTTAAGCTTATGCCAGGCCAAGGTCTGGATTTTTTAAACCCTGATCCCAGGGGTGTTACAACTGCGCCGCTCAACGTTCAGGTTATACTGAAGCTAGCTCCCTCCACGCCCCGATCTAGAGGTACTGCTGGAAGTCGATTGATCTTGTCGATGGTTATGTTTATTTGAACCCAATGGTAGTGTGCATGCCATGTACTCCTCGGCTTGCCTCCTTGGTGGCCAGCTCATAGGTGATCTTGAGTTTCGCCTCCAGGTTGGCCTTCTCAGCTTTGTGGGTCTCTACCAGGCGTCTCTGGAGGTCCTGGATCTACCTAAGGCGTCAAACCGACTTGCCCATGGCTTGCATGGTAGTACGAATCCTGCTATCGGTGAAGCATTTGTAAGTTCGAGTGCCCCCACGCGGCCTACGGGTTGTAGGACACGGCATTTTCGCACGAGGATCCCAAGCTCATTGACGTCCTGGTGGAGGCAGAGCAATTCATGTCTTCCTTGTAACTTGTTCCATAGTTGGGAGAGGGACAGGTTACATAATAACCTGAAGGCATGAGACTGGGATAACCTGTGTAGATGCCCGACATCAGGACACTAAGGTAGCCTACCATCGGGATATACACATATGCCACCCCACCGTATCCGTAGAAGGGTATTACTTACCCGAGGTATGCTAGGTCCACCTATGGTGCGGAGGGGTTGAAGTAGTTAGCCTCCGGCACTACGACACGGAGCTCGGGCACTGGAGTGCTCGCACTGGTGCCGCAAAAGAAGCCGCCAGGGATAACTGTGTCAAGGATTGTGAAACGGTGGCGGATTTTTTTAGGGAGGCACAATGTGAGCTTCCAAGCTAGCGCTTGGGTGGCATCAAAGCATTTACGCTGCAACCCACGTAGGGAGGCACTACCTAGGTGTCGTGGTAGCTATGAGACTATGGTATAACAACAATGCCTTGTAATGTCTCTGTCAGCGCATTATATATGGCAATTTTGCAATTCAGCCCCCATTAAATATGTAATATCTATATTACATCTCAACCCAACAAACAACATAATAAAGAACTCGGCACACGCAGAATGCAACTTCAGCTGAATTAACATGAGCATTCATTATATACATACATTACATCTCAATCCAAGAAGTCCACATCTCACAAAAGATGAACCTAATTCCAACAAGTTCAAACCATTCCAAAGGATGCACCATCACGATCAGAGAACCCGCTTTGACTACAAACTAGAAGGCACAAACATCACCTTCCTAGATATTGTGTTGGCTAAAGTATTCTCCCTAGTTTGATGTGAAACTGACAATAGTTGCATTATCACACGACTTCGCTTGAACGATTTCTCCATATATGTAAGGCATAATGTACTTCCTAGAAAAACTGGATGAGAAGCACTACGCAGGGAAGACAGGAATAGTTTATATTATTACAGTTCTAGGCATGGTTAGAATTCAAGAGAATTACACTACTACACAAGGAAGAGAATTACCATATATTTTTTGTAGTCTAAGGTTTTCTTGAGGGTGCAAATATAGTAAGGAATATTTGTCCTATAGCTTCCAACAATTCAGTTCAGATTCTTCCTTCTTGAGCTGGTCATGTCCACTTCATTTCCAAACCTATATCGAACGGAGTACTTCTCTAGTGCTAGAATATTGGGACCTGAAACACCAAGTGAAAGAATATTGGTCATGTTAACTTCATTGCCAAACCTATATTGAATAGTGTAAAATTTTAGTTATATGTGTCTTGTATTGATAGAGTTGTATACTGAGATCAAGTTTACCTCGCATGGTAGAAGCCACAAGCTGTTGAGACCTTAAAACTTTGTTACTGTTGTTGTTCAACATTATTGTTTTTAACCATGGAAATTAAGACAGTTTGATAGCACTGCTTAGAACCTAGCAATGCTAGTTCTTAGATCCCAAGGCACAACGAACCATAAAACAATGATATACTAACAAATTGTTGGGGGATACCCCCGGGTAGGGTCACGCTAGGGTATAAAGGCCGAGTTAGCCGAGGAACGACACAATCAAAGCAAGTGCTAGCCGGGTCACCTCAAGGCAGGCCGACTTATGGAGTAACCCGACCTATGGGGCAACTCTTTAGCATTAACCCGGCTGGGATAAAATATATGCCGGCCATGTTTGTCTATCTATTACGTAGGTACCCTCCTAGACGGGTTAGCCATGTGCTAACCGGACTACCACTTGGCTTCCAAGAGAAGGAAGGAATCTCTCGCTGGTCAAAAGGTGGCTTTGGCTAGCCGTAGCGTGAGTGAAGCAAAGCAGAGGGAAGGACTAGCAGGGCAGGGCGACCAAGATGACACGGGCTGTGTCGGCTATCGTAGCCCATGTCTGGTGACGCTTAAAGGCAAGGATTACGCACTGGGTTATGCTCAAAGTCCGGACGAGCCATTAAAGAGAATAAAGAAGCATCTAGCTTTAGTCGAGGGGCATATTCTGAGAATATGCTACCACGTGTGCCCTAACATTGTAACCCGAGCTCCCCTATATAAGGAGCACCGGGGCTTCCATAGAGAGGGATCGGTCATTTTCTCTGTCTAAGGTAGAACTCTAGTGCTAGGTTGTGGGGAGTAAGAGACATAGTCTCCTTCTCGCGAATAGCTCAAGGAGCACTTGTAAACACCATTGATAGAGGAAATACAAGAACATCTGTGCATGGAATCACCATGTTTTCCCTCCCTGGATTCCCCTAGCACTCATTGGCCCCATCTTTATCCTATCCATGGCATCTGCCGTGTCACCACCATGACAGTTGGCGCCCACCGTGGGAGTAGTGGTGTTAGCAGGGGTGAAAATCCGGATGGGAAGCATCTCCAGCACCGGCGAGCGCGTCGTCTCCGGCCTAGTTCAGCACTTTGGAGCGCTGGACTACGTCAGTGACAACGCGGGGAGCTTCGGCATGCGTCCCCCTCCGCGCAGCAGCGTCTTCATCAAGCTTGGCACGCACAAGATCTACGTTAGCATGGACGAGTCCTGCGTTTACCCGAAGCACGTCGTCGAGGGAGGCGAACCAACTCTCAGCGCAGCTTGTGGTGTGTGTATCACTTGCCCCGCTAGCAGCGTCGAGGTCATGATGGCCGCACCAGACACGGGAGCGAGCAAGGACCCGGCGCCAGAGCCGGAAGTCACCCCAAAATAAGCTAGATCTAGGTTTCCTCCACTAGAGAGGCCAGAGAATGTACTCCAGCAAGCAATAGATAGCCTAGCGATGCCAGTAGCTCCTGTGGTAGATCCGGCTCAGGCACAAGCTGAGTTCGAGGAAAGTAGGCAGAAAATGTTAGCTGGCGCGAAGAAAGTAGCAGAGTTACAACAGTCCTTGAACATTACTTTGAGAGAATATGCAAAGGCAAACCGCTTAGATGGAGCGAGAATCCGAGGTAGAAACCTGATTAGTGAAATTGACAAGGAGTACGAGCCTAGGTCGGGTCAGACAACCACAATAGTAACAGGAGGGCTGGAGAGGTACAGTACCTCGGCAAAGAACCTCAGGGAAGCAAACGCAGCTGCATCTGAGTTATAGGGTCTAACCGAAGAGGCCCGGGAAAGGCAATAGGAGAGGGTGAACCACTTGCTGAGGGTCGCTTGCTAGCAAAATAAGGAAATGAACAAGGCAAACCCGGCACCACCAGGAGCATCGCACGTGGTTCATTCGGCTAGAAATAACCCGGCGAAGTCCGGCGCAGCCGCATCATCTACGGGTCATAACCCCAAGAGAGAAGAGGTAAACTCCAGGAGAAGAGACAAGCAGATGGTCCCCTACGACCCGATAAGAGCCGGAAAAGGCAAAGTAGTGCAAGTTTATGAAGATCGCCACAGTACCAGCCGAGGTGAAGCTGGCCAAGGTAACCGCAACCAAGGCAATGCCGGTCAAAGGAACACTGCCAACAACAATGCCGGATAGCGTGATCCGACGGGAACAGGGCAAAATGTACCTCGGCAGCAACAGCAACACGTACCTCGGTGGGAGAGAAGTGCAGGTCAAGAAGCACAACAGCAAAATGCTTGTTCAGATCAAGAGAGGTATAATGACGGTTATTCGGCGATGGTTAACGACGGATACCCCAAACCGGAGCACCATGTAATTGGATCAAGGCTGGGAGGCAGAAACTTACAGCCAGATGATCCAAGGCTGAAGCTAGACAGGATTTATAGGTCGGAGTTGATCGAGGTACAGGGTCCACCTGGTGCAGCATGCTTTGGGCCCCGGATCATGAGAGAGGCACCAGTGCCGAACTTTCAGTTGGCTAGGGGAACAAGGACATACGATGGTAGCACAAGACCGGAAGATTGGCTTATTGATTACGCAACGGCAGTCAAGATTGCAACTGGAAATTTGAGATGGGAAGTGAGGGATGTGCCTGAAATGTTAGAGGGGCCAGCAAGAGTTTGGTTGAACTACTTGCCACCAGGTACACGCTCACGGTACGTGAAAAGCAAGGCACGTTTCGTTGCACCACCGTGCAACGCGCCACGCAGTCTACTGCACCGTGCACGCACGGTACGTCACGTTTTTTTCCCCGGGCCATGCATGGCAGTTCTGTATTGAGCCGCATGCAAAGGGCGCACACACAATTTCTATGTACGAAATTTGACACAGCCCTAAAATTGGTGATAGTTAAAAGTGGAAATGTAGAGGGGAAGGTAGGTGGCTGTACGGCGAGATTTGTGGGGTTGTGATAGATCGGGTAAAGGGATGTGTTGATGGCTACGAGTGACTCAATGAAGCTAGAGACATTAGGTCTCGTCGAGCTCAGCTGTTCGGCCTCTGTCTAGCATGTGCAAGCTGCATACGGTGGGCCCTAGTTGGAAGTGATATTTTTTGAACAGAAAAGGGTCCGAAGACCCGAGAAGCTGCTTCATTATACTAGGCGGTGGGTACATTTTACAAGAAAGCCCCTAACAGAGGGGTAGATCGAAAGCAGTACAACAACATTTGCATAAAAGACCCTAGGACTAAAAGAAGAAAAGCAATCAGGTCCCTGGGTCTCTTCTCCACCGCATCCAACACCGAGCGCCATTCGCCGGCCACCAGAGCGTCGCCGGGGATGAACCACTTGGCGGCGCTTAAGGGGGAAGTCCGACGAGGAGCTCCAACTAGGGCCTCCATACTAGAGGTTTGAGAGAGCGCAACCATGGCGTATCTTGGCCGCCCTTCAACCAGAACAGGCAGCAGCCCTACGGCGATCGTCGCTATCCAGAGGCCGATGCGGATGAACATCAGAGTGAAACGCAGCTTCAGCAGGAGCTAGCGCAAGACAATGAAGAAGACCCCACTCCGCGCGAGCACCATCACCGAGATGGCGTTGACGAAGAAGCCAGGCTTCCGTCCTCGATTGCTCCGGCTCTAGGATAAAGTCCGCCAGCACCGAAGTCTAGGGGACCGACCAGATCGAAGTAGGAGCTACCGCATCGCACCTACGCCCTCCGTCGCCACCACGGCAGGCCAAGGGGAAGACGGCGACACCGGCCAACAATCGGCAAAGCTGCTCCTCCTCGCCACCACGGCCGGCCAGGAGCTTCTCCACCGCATCACCACCGCAGATCTGGCGGTGGTCAACGACCACCACGGCTTTACTGACGAAGAAGGGATCCGCCCTAGCCTCCACTGTCACCGTGCGAGGCCTAAGGAGGAGCACGCTCAAGATCCAGCCGGAAGGATCTGGAGCCTTCTTCCCGGCAAGACGCCAAACTATGGCACCAGGCCAAACACTACAAAAGAAAAACCTAGGAAACCCTAAAACTACTCCGGCGGCTCCACACCGCCACCCCCCGCCGGCTACTTCGGCGAGATTGGCTCGGGGGCGACCCGGTTCTTCTTGCACGACTCTCAAAGCACCTGAGGGGGGGGGAGGGGGGAAATGAGGGTCGTTGCAAGCACAGGAAGTGATATTGAGAGCCGCTGCATAAAAAATGGGGCGTGTCTTATTAAAATCAAGTGGCAATAAATTGCAGTTGTCCATCGACGACCGTGCACTCGATGACGCAAGTGTTGTGGTGTAGTAGTAGCAGTTGTAGGCTTTTCAAACTTGATTAAACGTGACATGATCGCTCGACGACTTTTTCCATGGACGGCATCGTGTTCCTTCTTGTAGAAGTCTCGCTAAGGGAGACGTTTGTGCTGTCTAACGCTGTACTGTGAATGGCACGACGTGTGCAACGATCATTGTTGGATCACAAAGAATCAACGGTTGGTGCGCACGATCCGCGTGACAACTTTGACAACCAATCAGGGAGTAGCAGACAAAGTGAGCATAGGTTTGGGCTTGTACGAAAGATAGAGAGAGGGGGGCAAAACTGAGTAGTATCAAAAAACTAAGGGCAAAACTGAGTAGTATAAAAATGGAAAGTGAGTGTCTTGTACAATGAAATACATGGATCAACCAATGGCATTGCTTGTCTGTTCTTTCCACAAACCACATATGGATCCACTCGTGTCATTGCATGTCTGTTCTTTTCACAAACCACACATGGATCCACCAGTGTCATTGCATGTGTGTTCTTCTCATGAACCACAACCAGAGTCATTGCATGTCTGTTCTTTCCACAAATTGTTCAAGGATCCACCTAGTGTAATTGCATGCCTGTTCTTTTGACAAACCACACATGGATCCACCAGTGTCATTGCATGTCTGTTCTTTTCATGAACCACAACCAGTGTCATTGCATGTCTGTTCTTTTCATGAACCACACCCAGTGTCATTGCATCTTTGTTCCTCTAAACAAACCACACATGGATCCACCTAGTGTGATTACATGTCTCTTCTTTTCACAAACCACACATGGATCCACCAGTGTCATTGCATGTGTGTTCTTTTCATTAACCATAGCTAGAGTCATTGCATGCCAGTTCTTCTCACAAACCACATAAGGATCCACCAGTGTTAATGCATGTCTGTTCTTTTCACAAACCACACATGGATCCACCAAGTGTCATTGCATGTCTGTTCTTCTAAACAAACCACACATGGATCCACCCAGTGTCATTGCATGTCTGTTCCTTTCATGAACCACAGCCAGAGTCATTGCATGTTTGTGCTTTCCAAAAAACAACATATGGATCCACCAGTGTCATTGCATGTATGTTCTTTTCATGAACCACACCTAGTGTCATTGCATGCCTGTTCTTCTCATGAACCACACCCAGTGTCATTGCATGTGTGTTCTTCTCACAAACCACATAAGGATCCACCAGTGTCATTGCATGTGTGTTCTTCTAAACAAACCACACATGGATCCACCCAGTGGCATTGCATGTCTATTCTTTTCATGAACCACACCCAGAGTCATTGCATGTCTATGCTTTCCACAAACCACATATGGATCCACCAGTGTCATTGCATGTCTGTTCTTCTCATGAACCACATAACGATCCACCTAGTGTCATTGCATGTGTGTTCTTTTCGCAAACCACATAAGGATCCACCAGTGTCATTGGATGTGTGTTCTTCTCATGAACCACACATGGATCCACCCAGTGTCATTGCATGTCTCTTCTTTTCATGAACCACAACTAGAGTCATTGCATGTCTTTTCTTCTAAACAAACCACACATGGATCCACCAGTGTCATTGCATGTGTGTTCTGCTCATAAACAACACCCAGTGTCATTGCATGTATGTTCTTCTCATGAACCACACCCAGTGTCATTGCATGTGTGTTCTTCTCACAAACCACACATGGATCCACTAGTGTCATTGCATGTATGTTCTTTTCACAAACCACATATGGATCCACTAGTGTCATTGCATGTGTGTTCTTTTCATGAACCACAACTAGAGTCATTGCATGTGTGTTATTCTCACAAACCACACATGGATCCACTAGTGTCATTGCATGTGTGTTCTTCTCATGAACCACAGCCAGAGTCATTGCATGTGTGTTCTTTCCACAAACCACACATGGATTCGCCTAGTGTCATTGCATGTCTCTTCTTTTCATGAACCACAACTAGAGTCATTGCATGTCTTTTCTTCTAACAAACCACACATGGATCCACCAGTGTCATTGCATGTGTGTTCTGCTCATAAACAACACCCAGTGTCATTGCATGTATGTTCTTCTCATGAACCACACCCAGTGTCATTGCATGTGTGTTCTTCTCACAAACCACACATGGATCCACTAGTGTCATTGCATGTCTGTTCTTTTCACAAACCACATATGGATCCACTAGTGTCATTGCATGTGTGTTCTTTTCATGAACCACAGCTAGAGTCATTGCATGTGTGTTATTCTCACAAACCACACATGGATCCACTAGTGTCATTGCATGTGTGTTCTTCTCATGAACCACAGCCAGAGTCATTGCATGTCTGTTCTTTCCACAAACCACACATGGATCCACCAGTGTCATTGCATGTGTGTTCTTTTCATGAACCACAGCTAGAGTCATTGCATGTGTGTTATTCTCAGAAACCACAAATGGATCCACTAGTGTCATTGCATGTGTGTTCTTCTCATGAACCACAGCCAGATTCATTGCATGTCTGTTCTTTCCACAAACCACACATGGATCCACCAGTGTCATTGGATGTGTGTTCTTCTCATGAACCACACATGGACCCACCCAGTGTCATTGCATGTCTGTTCTTTTTATGAACCACAGCTAGAGTCATTTCATGTGTGTTCTTTTCACAAACCACATAAGGATCCACCAGTGTCATTGGATGTGTGTTCTTCTCAAGAACCACACATTGATCCACCCAGTGTCATTACATGTCTCTTCTTTTCATGAACCACAGCTAGAGTCATTGCATGTCTGTTCTTCTAAACAAACCACACATGGATCCACTAGTGTCATTTCATGTGTGTTCTTCTCATGAACCACACCCAGTGTCATTGCATGTATGTTCTTCTCATGAACCACACCCAGTGTCATTGCATGTATGTTCTTCTCATGAACCACACACAGTGTCATTGCATGTGTGTTCTTCTCATAAACCACACACGGATCCACCTAGTGTGATTGCATGTCTGTTCTTTTCACAAACCACACATGGATCCATAAGTGTCATTGCATGTGTGTTCTTCTCATGAACCACAGCCAGCGTCATTGCATGTCTGTTCTTTCCACAAACCACACATGGATCCACCAGTGTCATTGCATGTGTGTTATTCTCATGAACTAGAGCCAGAGTCATTGCATGTCTGTTCTTTCCACAAATTGTTCAAGGATCCACCTAGTGTAATTGCATGCCTGTTCTTTTGACAAACCACACATGGATCCACCAGTGTCATTGCATGTCTGTTCTTTTCATGAACCACAACCAGTGTCATTGCATGTCTGTTCTTTTCATGAACCACACCCAGTGTCATTGCATCTTTGTTCCTCTAAACAAACCACACATGGATCCACCTAGTGTGATTACATGTCTCTTCTTTTCACAAACCACACATGGATCCACCAGTGTCATTGCATGTGTGTTCTTTTCATTAACCATAGCTAGAGTCATTGCATGCCAGTTCTTCTCACAAACCACATAAGGATCCACCAGTGTTAATGCATGTCTGTTCTTTTCACAAACCACACATGGATCCACCAAGTGTCATTGCATGTCTGTTCTTCTAAACAAACCACACATGGATCCACCCAGTGTCATTGCATGTCTGTTCCTTTCATGAACCACAGCCAGAGTCATTGCATGTTTGTGCTTTCCAAAAAACAACATATGGATCCACCAGTGTCATTGCATGTATGTTCTTTTCATGAACCACACCTAGTGTCATTGCATGCCTGTTCTTCTCATGAACCACATCCAGTGTCATTGCATGTGTGTTCTTCTCACAAACCACATAAGGATCCACCAGTGTCATTGCATGTGTGTTCTTCTAAACAAACCACACATGGATCCACCCAGTGGCATTGCATGTCTATTCTTTTCATGAACCACACCCAGAGTCATTGCATGTCTATGCTTTCCACAAACCACATATGGATCCACCAGTGTCATTGCATGTCTGTTCTTCTCATGAACCACATAACGATCCACCTAGTGTCATTGCATGTGTGTTCTTTTCGCAAACCACATAAGGATCCACCAGTGTCATTGGATGTGTGTTCTTCTCATGAACCACACATGGATCCACCCAGTGTCATTGCATGTCTCTTCTTTTCATGAACCACAACTAGAGTCATTGCATGTCTTTTCTTCTAAACAAACCACACATGGATCCACCAGTGTCATTGCATGTGTGTTCTGCTCATAAACAACACCCAGTGTCATTGCATGTATGTTCTTCTCATGAACCACACCCAGTGTCATTGCATGTGTGTTCTTCTCACAAACCACACATGGATCCACTAGTGTCATTGCATGTATGTTCTTTTCACAAACCACATATGGATCCACTAGTGTCATTGCATGTGTGTTCTTTTCATGAACCACAACTAGAGTCATTGCATGTGTGTTATTCTCACAAACCACACATGGATCCACTAGTGTCATTGCATGTGTGTTCTTCTCATGAACCACAGCCAGAGTCATTGCATGTGTGTTCTTTCCACAAACCACACATGGATTCGCCTAGTGTCATTGCATGTCTCTTCTTTTCATGAACCACAACTAGAGTCATTGCATGTCTTTTCTTCTAACAAACCACACATGGATCCACCAGTGTCATTGCATGTGTGTTCTGCTCATAAACAACACCCAGTGTCATTGCATGTATGTTCTTCTCATGAACCACACCCAGTGTCATTGCATGTGTGTTCTTCTCACAAACCACACATGGATCCACTAGTGTCATTGCATGTCTGTTCTTTTCACAAACCACATATGGATCCACTAGTGTCATTGCATGTGTGTTCTTTTCATGAACCACAGCTAGAGTCATTGCATGTGTGTTATTCTCACAAACCACACATGGATCCACTAGTGTCATTGCATGTGTGTTCTTCTCATGAACCACAGCCAGAGTCATTGCATGTCTGTTCTTTCCACAAACCACACATGGATCCACCAGTGTCATTGCATGTGTGTTCTTTTCATGAACCACAGCTAGAGTCATTGCATGTGTGTTATTCTCAGAAACCACAAATGGATCCACTAGTGTCATTGCATGTGTGTTCTTCTCATGAACCACAGCCAGATTCATTGCATGTCTGTTCTTTCCACAAACCACACATGGATCCACCAGTGTCATTGGATGTGTGTTCTTCTCATGAACCACACATGGACCCACCCAGTGTCATTGCATGTCTGTTCTTTTTATGAACCACAGCTAGAGTCATTTCATGTGTGTTCTTTTCACAAACCACATAAGGATCCACCAGTGTCATTGGATGTGTGTTCTTCTCAAGAACCACACATTGATCCACCCAGTGTCATTACATGTCTCTTCTTTTCATGAACCACAGCTAGAGTCATTGCATGTCTGTTCTTCTAAACAAACCACACATGGATCCACTAGTGTCATTTCATGTGTGTTCTTCTCATGAACCACACCCAGTGTCATTGCATGTATGTTCTTCTCATGAACCACACCCAGTGTCATTGCATGTATGTTCTTCTCATGAACCACACACAGTGTCATTGCATGTGTGTTCTTCTCATAAACCACACACGGATCCACCTAGTGTGATTGCATGTCTGTTCTTTTCACAAACCACACATGGATCCATAAGTGTCATTGCATGTGTGTTCTTCTCATGAACCACAGCCAGCGTCATTGCATGTCTGTTCTTTCCACAAACCACACATGGATCCACCAGTGTCATTGCATGTGTGTTATTCTCATGAACTAGAGCCAGAGTCATTGCATGTCTGTTCTTTCCACAAATTGTTCAAGGATCCACCTAGTGTGATTGGATGTCTGTTCTTTTCACAAACCACACATGGATCCACCAGTGACATTGCATGTCTGTTCTTTTCATGAACCACACCCAGTGTCATTGCATGTCTGTGCTTCTCAGAAAACCACATAACGATCCACCAGTGTCATTGGATGTGTGTTCTTCAAAACAAACCACACATGGATCCACCCAGTGTCATTGCATGTCTGTTCTTTTCATGAACCACACCCAGAGTCATTGCATGTTTATTCCTCTAAACAAATCACAGCTCGAATCATTGCATGTGTGTTCTTCTAAAACAACCACACATGGATCCACCTAATGTGATTGCATGTCCGTTCTTTTCACAAACCACACATGGATCCACCAGTGTTATTGCATGTTGCATGTCTTTGCTTCTCAAAAACCACATAAGGATCCACCAGTGTCATTGGATGTGTGTTCTTCTCATGAACCACACATGGATCTACCAAGTGTCATTGCATGTCTCTTCTTTTCATGAACCAAAGCCAGAGTCATTGCATGTCTGTTCTTCTAAAGAAACCACACATGGATCCACCAGTGTCATTGCATGTGTGTTCTTCTCATGAACCACACCTAGTGTCATTGCATGTATGTTCTTCTCATGAACCACACCCAGTGTCATTGCATGCGTGTTCTCCTCACAAACCACACAAGGATCCACCTATTATGATTTCATGTCTGTTCTTTTCTCAAACCACACATGGATCCACCAGTGTCATTGCATGTGTGTTCTTCTCATGAACCACAACCAGTGTCATTGCATGTATGTTCTTCTCATGAAACACACCCAGTGTCATTGCATGTGTGTTCTTCTCACAAACCGCACATGGATCCACTAGTGTCATTGCATGTCTGTTCTTTTCACAAACCACATATGGATCCACTAGTGTCATTGCATGTGTGTTCTTTTCATGAACCACAGCTAGAGTCATTGCATGTGTGTTATTCTCAAAAACCACACATGGATCCACTAGTGTCATTGCATGTGTGTTCTTCTCATGAACCACAGCCAGATTCATTGCATGTCTGTTCTTTCCACAAACCACACATGGATCCACCAGTGTCATTGCATGTGTGTTCTTTTCATGAACCACAGCTAGAGTCATTGCATGTGTGTTATTCTCAGAAACCACAAATGGATCCACTAGTGTCATTGCATGTGTGTTCTTCTCATGAACCACAGCCAGATTCATTACATGTCTGTTCTTTCCACAAACCACACATGGATCCACCAGTGTCATTGGATGTGTGTTCTTCTCATGAACCACACATGGACCCACCCAGTGTCATTGCATGTCTGTTCTTTTTATGAACCACAGCTAGAGTCATTTCATGTGTGTTCTTTTCACAAACCACATAAGGATCCACCAGTGTCATTGGATGTGTGTTCTTCTCATGAACCACACATTGATCCACCCAGTGTCATTACATGTCTCTTCTTTTCATGAACCACAGCTAGAGTCATTGCATGTCTGTTCTTCTAAACAAACCACACATGGATCCACTAGTGTCATTTCATGTGTGTTCTTCTCATGAACCACACCCAGTGTCATTGCATGTATGTTCTTCTCATGAACCACACCCAGTGTCATTGCATGTATGTTCTTCTCATGAACCACACACAGTGTCATTGCATGTGTGTTCTTCTCACAAACCACACACGGATCCACCTAGTGTGATTGCATGTCTGTTCTTTTCACAAACCACACATGGATCCATAAGTGTCATTGCATGTGTGTTCTTCTCATGAACCACAGCCAGCATCATTGCATGTCTGTTCTTTCCACAAACCACACATGGATCCACCAGTGTCATTGCATGTGTGTTATTCTCATGAACTAGAGCCAGAGTCATTGCATGTCTATTCTTTCCACAAATTGTTCAAGGATCCACCTAGTGTGATTGCATGTCTGTTCTTTTCACAAACCACACATGGATCCACCAGTGTCATTGCATGTCTGTTCTTTTCATGAACCACACCTAGTGTCATTGCATGTCTGTGCTTCTCAGAAAACCACATAACGATCCACCAGTGTCATTGGATGTGTGTTCTTCAAAACAAACCACACATGGATCCACCCAGTGTCATTGCATGTCTGTTCTTTTCATGAACCACACCCAGAGTCATTGCATGTTTATTCCTCTAAACAAATCACAGCTCGAATCATTGCATGTGTGTTCTTCTAAAACAACCACACATGGATCCACCTAGTGTGATTGCATGTCTGTTCTTTTCACAAACCACACATGGATCCACCAGTGTTATTGCATGTTGCATGTCTTTGCTTCTCAAAAACCACATAAGGATCCACCAGTGTCATTGGATGTGTGTTCTTCTCATGAACCACACATGGATCTACCAAGTGTCATTGCATGTCTCTTCTTTTCATGAACCAAAGCCAGAGTCATTGCATGTCTGTTCTTCTAAAGAAACCACACATGGATCCACCAGTGTCATTGCATGTGTGTTCTTCTCATGAACCACACCTAGTGTCATTGCATGTATGTTCTTCTCATGAACCACACCCAGTGTCATTGCATGCGTGTTCTCCTCACAAACCACACAAGGATCCACCTATTATGATTTCATGTCTGTTCTTTTCTCAAACCACACATGGATCCACCAGTGTCATTGCATGTGTGTTCTTCTCATGAACCATAACCAGAGTCATTGCATGTATGTTCTTTCCACAATCCACACATGGATCCAACAGTGTCATTGCATGTGTGTTCCTTTCATGAACCACAGCTAGAGTCATTGCATGTGTGTTATTCTCACAAATTGTTCAAAGTTCCACTAGTGTCATTGCATGTGTGTTCTTTTCACAAACCACAACCAGAGTCATTGCCTGTCTGTTCTTTTCACAAACCACACATGGATCCACCAGTGTCATTGGATGTCTGTTCTTCTAATGAACCACACATGGATCCACCCAGTGTCATTGCATGTCTGTTCTTTTCATGAACCACAGCTAGAGTCATTGCATGTATGTGCTTTTCACAAACCACATAAGGATCCACCAGTGTCATTGGATGTGTGTTCTTCTCATGAACCACACATGGATCCACCAGTGTCATTCCATGTCTATTCTTTTCACAAACCACAGCTAGAGTCATTGCATGTGTGTTCTTCTCACAAACCACACATGGATCCACCCAGTGTCATTGCATGTCTATTCTTTTCACAAACCACACATGGATCCACCAGTGTCATTGCATGTTTGTTCTTTTCATGAACCACACCCAGTGTCATTGCATGTCTGTGCTTTCCACAAACCACATATGGATCCACCAGTGTCATTGCATGTTTGTTCTTCTCATGAACCACACCCTGTGTTATTGCATGTCTGTTCCTCTACACAAACCACAACTAGAGTCATTGCATGTCTGTTCTTCTAAGAAAACCACACGTGGATCTACCTTGTGTGATTGCATGTGTGTTCTTCTCATGAACAACACCTAGTGTCATTTCATGTGTGTTCTTCTCATGAACCACACCAGTGTCATTGCATGTGTGTTCTTCTCACAAACCACACATGGATCCACCTAGTGTGATTGCATGTCTGTTCTTTTCAAAAACCACACATGGGTCCACAAGTGTCATTGCATGTGTCTTCTTCTCATGAACCACAGCCAGAGTCATTGCATGTCTATTCTTTCCACAAACCACACATGGATCCACCAGTGTCATTGCATGGTGTTCTTTTCATGAACTATAGCTAGAGTCATTGCATGTGTGTTATTCTCACAAACCACACATGGATTCACTAGTGTCATTGCATGTGTTTTATTCTCATGAACCACAGCCAGAGTCATTGCATGTCTGTTCTTTCCACAAACCACACATGGATCCACTAGTGTCATTGGATGTGTGTTCTTCTCATGAACCACACATGGATCCACCCAGTGTCAGTGCATGTCTGTTCTTTTCATGAACCATAGCTAGAGTCATTGCATGTCTGTTCTTTTCACAAACCACACATGGGTCCACTAGTGTCATTGCATGTGTTTTATTTTCACAAACCACAGCCAGAGTCATTGCATGTCTGTTCTTTCCAAAAACCACACATGGATGCACCAGTTTCATTGCATGGTGTTCTTTTCATGAACTACAGCTAGAGTCATTGCATGTGTGTTATTCTCACAAACCACACATGGATTCACTAGTGTCATTGCATGTGTGTTATTCTCATGAACCACAGCCAGAGTCATTGCATGTCTGTTCTTTCCACAAACCACACATGGATCCCCTAGTGTCATTGGATGTATGTTCTTCTCATGAACCACACATGGATCCACGCAGTGTCATCCCAGTGTCATTGCATGTCTGTTCTTTTCATGAACCACAGCTAGAGTCATTGCATGTCTGTGCTTCTCACAAACCACATAAAGATCCACCAGTGTCACTGGATGTGTGTTCTTCTCATGAACCACACATGGATCCACCTAGTGTCATTGCATGTCTTTTTTTCATGAACCACAGCTAGAATCATTGCATGTCTGTTCTTCTAAACAAACCACACATGGATCCACCAGTGTCATTGCATGTGTGTTCTTCTCATGAACCACACCCAGTGTCATTGCATGTATGTTCTTCTCATGAACCACAACCAGTGTCATTGCATGTGTGTTCTTCTCACAAACTACACATGGATCCACCTAGTGTGATTGCATGTTTTTTCTTTTCACAAACTACACATGGATCCACCAGTGTCATTGCATGTGTGTTCTTCTCATGAACCATAGCCAGAGTCATTGCATGTATGTTCTTTCCACAAACCACACATGGATCCACCAGTGTCATTGCATGTGTGTTCTTTTCATTAACCACAGATGGATCCACCAGTGTCATTGCATGTCTGTTATTTTCATGAACCACACCCTGTGTCATGGCATGTTTGTTCCTCTAAACAAACCACACATGGATCCACCTAGTGTGATTACATGTCTGTTCTTTTTACAAACCACACATGGATTCACCAGTGTCATTGCATGTGTGTTCTTTTCATGAACCATAGCTAGAGTCATTGCATGTCTATTCCTCTAAACAAACCACACATGGATCCACCTAGTATGATTACATGTCTGTTCTTTTCACAAACCACACATGGATCCACCAGTGTCATTGCATGTGTGTTCTTTTCATGAACCATAGCTAGAGTCATTGCATGCCAGTTCTTCTCACAAACCACATAAGGATCCACCAGTGTCATTGCATGTCTGTTCTTTCCACAAACCACACATGGATCCACCTAGTGTGATTGCATGTCTTTTCTTTTCACAAACCACACATGGATCCACCAGTGTCATTGCATGTCTGTTCTTCTCTTGAACCACACCCAGTGTCATTGCACGTGTGTTCTTTTCACAAACCACATAAGGATCTACCAGTGTCATTGCATGTGTGTTCTTTTCATGAACCACACCTAGTGTCATTGGATGTGTGTTCTTCTCACAAACCACACATGGATCCACCGGTGTCATTGCATGTGTGTTCATTTGATGAACCACATATGGATCCACCCAGTGTGATTGCATATATGTTCTTTTCACAAACCACATATGGATCCACTAGTCTCATTGCATGTCTATTCTTTTCATGAACCACACTCAGTGTCATTGCATGTATGTTCCTCTCATAAACCACATATGGATCCTAACCTTAAGAGAGCCCTAACCTTAGCCCCCCAATGGGTGGCCGTTACACCGAGTCTTCTAGAAGGCACTCCCTAACACAGTTGTTCTTCTTGACGATTGTTACATACTGTTCAATCGGTGTGCTTGGACGATTGGGATGGTCTTCGTGAGAGCGATCCGTGAGTAGGCTGTACTGCAACATGATTGGCCATGCTTGCTCTGGAAAAACTGGCAACACCGGGCGCTCCCGGGCCATATCCCAGTGTCATGTCCCCATTACTTCTCTTCCTCCCTGTACTTCTCTTCCTTCCCCTCGAAGCCACTTTCCCCACTTCACTCCCATCCTGCCGTAGCCGCAAGACGATGGCGCCTCCATCCCAATCCCCTCTCTGGTAGCCACCCCCCTCCCCTCTCTCCTTGGGTTCAAGGGGAGACGGCGAGGAAACGCGTCGTGACGACAGGGACGGTGATTTCGATGTGAGTCGTCTCATCTCTATCTCTATCATATGTGTCCAGTTATCTATTTTTTGAGCTAGATCTACTCTGTTTACTCATGCGCGTATGATGTGTTAGGCCAACCAGACGATATATGACTCTGACTATCACGGTTTAGTGGATGAAGACAGTCCTCTGCTATGTAAACATGGACATGTTCCCGGTAAATGTGTAGCGTTCAAAGGACGAAACACAGACATGAGGTTTCTATGGTGTCAAGGACATCATGCAATAATGCAAGGCGTAAGTTACGGTGTTGTCAAATGGGTAGACCTAGAGTGGCCCAAATCGATGTAGAAAACACTGGACAAACTATGGGATATGACTATTGAGTTGAAAGAATCCGTAGTCAGCTCACTTCTTGACAGTGTTGAGATGAAGCTATGGGACCCAGTTGACATGACCAAGCTTAACCAAGATCTCAGGAGGGCGCAAGACAAGGTTAGCAAAGTCGAGAAGGAGAGGGACGTGACGTTGGCCCTGAAGGCTAAAGCAGAGCAAGAACTGACTCAAGCAAGGAATGATCTTCACCAGGCCAAAGTCCTGCAGTTCACAACTACGAGTATTGACAAGTGCATGAGGAAAAATACACAGAAACAATTGAAGTTGTGCAAGGAAGATGCTAAAAGGAACGAGCAGACTAATCAATCCTTGCTCTCGCAGGAAGATGCGCATCGGGCTAAGATTAGGAAGATCAAGGAGATGTGTGATAACTAGTTCTATTTAGCTTGAGCTCCGTGCCTTTTTAAGTTGTAATAGTAATACTTGTTGACCTAGCGGTCTGAACTAGTGGTCCCGGAGTCCTGGGAGGAAAAAATTGCTCTCCTGTTAGTCTGTCTTAACCCTGCATCACTTCCTTTTGTCTGATCATGGTGGTATTCTGACATTGGTGGTTTGTTTAAAAGTAATCTACGTGGATTGTGCCGCATGCAAATAGCATAGCCACAATTTATAAAGTGGAAGCACGTACACCCGGTTAATGGAGATCCGAGAGCTTCGCTAGACGCGGGGGATGCAGGAGCAGGCAGGCGGTGAGATAGACGGGCTCAAGCATCTGGGCATTATCGGTTGCCATTGCTGTTTATGTTGCCATGTTGTTGTGTGCAGCAGCTGAAATAAGTTGCTGCTTCGTGGAGTGTAGCAGCTTAAATAAATTATTTGTGTGCCACTTACATTTCGTTGTATTTGGAGACCTCCTTCCCCTCAGAAATCCTGGAACCGGTGTTGCGTGTTTTCAGATAGCAGTGACACAATCACAATTTCGGATTCAACTACTGACTCGGGCATTTCCAAACCCTAAGTCGTGGAACATTTTACCTAGAGAATGTGGGTAGATTGTTTCGCCCAGCAAAATACCACACACAGAGCTCCAGAATTTAACCGAATTACATATATAGGTTCAAGTTCAACACATTACTATGCATCTTCATTGCCAGTAGCCTTCTTCTGCAGCCTGGGTGCCAAGCCTTCACGTCCACTGGCTTCTTCATTTCCTGCCTTCTTCCTCTTCCTCGGTGCCAATTTTCTTAGCTTCACGTACTCTGCATCGACGGGACAATGGGCACCAAAATCGTGTCCAGCATCATCTTTCCACTCGTTTTTAATTTCATCGGGCAACAAAATGACTGACCCGGTAGTCATGTTTCTAACCTTGTGGCGCTTCCTGTCAAAGAAACAGGACTGTTGCATAACTGCCCAATATCTATAGAGTAAATAAAACAAAAATTACAATTCAGCACAAACATGCGAACCCCAAGATACTTTTGCTTACCAGGAGCTAATTGGGTTCGAGTAATCACCTTGTCCAAGAATAGAAGGGCGACTCCAAGTTGCAGCAGCTTCCACATCGAGTACATCACATTTCAGCTCAAACATGCAAGACGAAGCATACTTTTTCATCAACCCAATTAGCTGACTATCACACGTTAGAGGTACCATGATGCCACGTTCATCCATGAATCTGAACTTTGCAGTCTGCTTCGGCCATAATTCATCATGATTACGCAGAGAAGCAACCATACTAGATATAGTGCAGATCTGCGCAGTCGCTTCTTCCATCGTGATACAATGGTCTCCATACCACTTGCCCTTAGAGTCGTACCTGAAGAGGCTTACCGTAACCAGGTAATGGTGGTCCGTGGAGATCCCACTTGATAGAAAACTGTGGACAAAATATGTTTGTCAGTGTTGGGCTAACAAATGATTTGAGGTTCAGTAGCCAGCTAGCAGTTATAATTAGTGCGAATAGCAAAGAGAAGGATAGCTCACCCTCTTGTAGCCACAACTTCTTCTTCCTTGGTAGTAGGATCTGCCACCCTCCGAGCTGCTCAGCTCGTCGGCGGCGGAGGCGGGCTAGAGCCTCGCAACGGCGGCTATGGCATGCGCCATTGGAGCTCGGGATCAGCGACTGCGCAGCAACTAGGCACAACAACTTGGCGCCGGAAGTCAAATGTCCGAAGGGACCGTCCTGCCTGGAGGGTGGATTTTGACACTGCCGGTGCCAAGGGAAAGGTGGGAATGGATTTTTGAAATTGGTCAACGCATCCAATCCACTTAGTTCCTCGATTTACCTAAGAGGTTTCCTCGTTGGCGCTCGCGTCACGGACAGATGACCGACATGAGGGTCCCGACCGTCTACTTCACGGGGCAGTTTAACGGAATGTTTGAATTTGGCAGGGGTGAGATGATTTTGCCTTGAAATGGCCCCTCTCACTAGTTGGCGGCCCAACTTTTCGAAACGCGGTAATTTCAGGCAACTTAGGTACCGCCATGCGCTGGCCTGCGAACTTTGGTACCGCAGACGAACAGGCCCTTAAAGAAGAGGCCTTACCAGAGGTGCGTTTGACGGGGTCCGGAGTGGGCAAAAAACTCTCCGGATCAGGCTCCACCTCATCCGGCTCGGCATGATCCGGCACCCACTTTCTCGCCAGCTCTTGGCCATCCTCAAGGGGCTGCAGGAGGAATCACTGAGAACAAAGCAACAGCGGCTAAGTTAAAAAAGTTATCCAACATACCAACAAGACCCAGAAAAATGGCAGGAGGATAAGTTTACCTTTGGAGGAGGGTTGTCTCGGGTATAAGGTGTAAGCCCCCACTCCCAAGCCTCGGAGAATTTCTTCTCCATGTTGAAGATGGCCTTAACCCGGCGATACACCGCCGAGTTATCGAGCTCGAAGGAGGAAGTCCGGTGGGGGTCGAGGGGGGCGCTCAAGTAGCAGATCTTATGGGCACATTTCTACAGGGGGAGACCCAGCTACGAATGAAGGTGATCATAATATCCTCCCCCCGCAGCTTCTCCTTGAGCAGATCCTTGATCCGGCAGTCAACCTGGTTCGCTAGAGCCGTGTGTCGCTTCAGAATGCTCTCCCACAGCGAGGTGTCCGGGACTCTGGGCTTGAAGGGGAGGAGCCGGATCAAGTCTTTGTCCGTCGTGTTCCAGACATAGAAGAAAGTCCGGGCCCAGCCCTTGAAGACTCGAGCCCGGTGACTCGGGGGAACACAGAGCCCTTATGGGGAGATATGGAGGCAGCCCCGCAGTGGGTCAGATGCTTTTCCGCCAGAGTAAGCTCTGGATTAGGTACGACGTTCTTTGGGAGAACAAAAAACTTGATCCATATCTCCTTGGATGGCCAGAGGCCGATATGCCGGAAGCAAAAGAAGAGAGAGGTGATGGCGTTGGCAGGGGGATGGTGCGGTTGCAATTGGTAAGTGGAAATAAAGTCATGGAAGATATCGGAAATAGGAAGGCGAAAGCCACGCTGGAAGTGGGAGAGAAAGACCACATACTCCCCTGGATTTGGAGAGAGGGAAATCTCATCGGAGGCGAGGCGGCATGCGATGCCCGCGGGGATGCGGCGCGTGGCATATAGCCACTCCAAATCATCTTCGTAGACGAACGCGCCATCCTAGTTGCCGCGCTCACGGGCCTTATATTCCTCCTCCTACTGCGCGACCACGGCGGCCTCTTCCTCAGTCATGGTGAGGTCGAGGTCTTCGAGGGCGAAGTCGGAGTAGAGGTAGCCGGCCACGGGGAACCTAGAAGCACAAGGCCCCGTGGTGAAGATCTTGAACGGTGGCGGCGACGCGGTTGCTAGGAGCGTCTCGACTCAGCTGCGGTGGCACGGCGATGGCGAAAGAACGGTAGCGGCGGAAACGACATAGCGGAGAAGGAAGAGAAGCAGAGGGGCGCTAAGTGTGTGGGAACCTCTCCAAGATTGCCCCAGCCCCTATTTAACCGCGCGTGCGGGCGTGTAGTGGGATCGTTTGCGGTGCCCAAACCGCCCGGTGTGGTCGTGTACACGGCGGAACAGCCAATCAAATGTGATCTGCAGCAAGGGGCACATGGAGCAAAGGATCAAGTGATGTGACACGATCATGCGGTTAACGAGGCGCTGCAATGAAGGGACATGCATAACAGTTATTTCTAACATCACAACAGTAACCGGCGCAGTAAATGGGCGTGGCCCTTAAAATGAGGCAAGATGATGATTACCCCCCACGTAGGACGTGGGGAAGCATATGAAAGAAGGAAAGGTAACCCGGATATGTGAGAAAAGACCCGGCTAGCGAGAAATAACTCGGAATGAGCCAAGGGAACATAGAAGAAGAAGGTCCGGGTTACGGATTAACTCGGCCAAAGAAGTTAAGATCCGGATGAAGGAACCTGCTGTGGCCTTAACAACTAAGGTTGCTAAGACCACACCAGCTTCGGGGACTAATGTTGGGGGATACCCCTGGGTAGGGTCACGCTGGGGTATAAAGGCATGTTAGCCGAGGTACGGCACGGTCAAAGCAAGTGCTGGCCGGGTGACCTCAAGGCAGGCTGACTTACGGAGTAACCCGACCCGTGGGGTAGCTCTTTAGCATTAACCTGGTCGGGATAAAATATATGCCATCCATGTTTGTCTATATATTACGCAGGTACCCTCGTAGCCGGGTTAGCCATGTGCTAACCGGACTACCACTTGCTTTCCAAGAGAAGGAAGGAATCTCCCGCTAGTCAAAAGGTGGCTTTGCCTAGTGATGGCTATGCACTTCTATTCTGGTAGACAGTTCTTGGGCCTCCAAGTGCAGAGGTTTGTAGAACAGCAGCAAGTTTCCCTTAAGTGGATCACCCAAGGTTTATCGAACTCAGGGAGGAAGTGGTGAAAGGTATTACCTCTCAAGCAATCCTACAATCAAGATACAAGAAGTCTCTTGTGTCCCCAACACACCCAATACACTTGTCAAGTGTATAGGTGCACTAGTTTGGCGAAGAGATAGTGAAATACAAGTGGTATGGATAATTATAAGTGGTAACGGTGACAGAAAATAGCTGCTGGTGCATGGTTGACGTAGGAAGAGACTAAAGACAATCTGAAATAAAGATGGAAGCAAGCAAACATGTAACAGATCTAGTTGCAAACGGTGTTTCAATGTTTATAAACAAGGCCTAGGGATCATACTTTCACTAGTGAACACTCTCATATAAATATAATATTTTCATGATAGTACTCTGAACTACTCTCTGGTTGGACACTCTAATCCATGGTAGGGCTATAACAACACACCTCAAAGTAAGCCTTTCCCATCTAGATAACCCCACACTGTCACCTTGAGCACTAGATGGTTCCAACAAACACCAAAATTTCATAGAGACATCCAACTCCAAATATAACTCATAACAAGTATTTGTAATCTCTAGCCTAAGTGCCACCGTGGTGTGCACGCTGTCACTTTCACACACATGGGGAGAGCAGAGATCTATTAAAACACTTGAGTAGCAAGGTAGATCTACTTTATTACAAAGCTCATGATCACAATATGATCATGCATAGAGAGAGAGATGAACACATAGCTACCGGTAGAACGCTTAGCCTCGAGGAAGAACTACTCCCTCATCATCATGGGAATCAGCAACGGCGATGGAGATGGTGGTGGAGATTGCTCCAGGGGCACTTCCCCATCCCGGCAGGGTCCGGAACAGAGATTTCTGTCCCCCAAATCTCTGCTTCGGTGGCGGCGGTGCTGCCGAACTTTTTGTGGGTAGAGGTTGGAGAATTTAGGGTTTTTGCATCGGGAGGCTTCTTATAGGTGAAGAGGCAAGGTCGGTGGGTGGACCAGGGGCCCACACCACCTGGTGGCGCGGCCAGGGCTATCTCGCGCCACCACCTGGTGTGGCCAGCTCCTGGCCCCTCTCCGTCTTGTCTTATGGCTCCGTGAATATTCCGGTAAAATATCAAATTTGGCTTTTGTCCGGTCCAATTCCAAGAATATTCATTTTCTGGCTTTTCTAGAACCAAAAACAGAAGAAAACAGGCAACTGCCATGTGGCATCTTGTTAATAGGTTAGTTCCAGAAAATGTGTAAAAGTACTCCAAAGTATGGACAAAACATAATAAAGTAGATATAAAATAAGCATGGAACATAAAAAATTATAGATATGTTAGCAACGTATCAACATCCCCAAGCTTAACTCCTGCTCATCCTCGAGTAGGTAAGTGATAAAAAGAAAGAATAATTTTTGAGGTGACATGCACCATCATAAACTTGATCAAAGTATTTGTAAAACATTGATAGCTAGGATCAAAGTACTTCAACATAGCATGAAAGATATAGTTCTAACAATAAGACATAGCAACTATGTTGTAACATGAAAAGGCACAAACAAAAGATTCATGAATAACAATGCTTTGCAAGATGTTTGTTTGTTTCACATAAAGAAAACATAGCATAGTGGCATTCAGCTTGTCCCTCATAGTGTAGCAAAACATAAATGCATATGACACCTTCAAATTTCATAAGGGTGACTACATACAAGTAGTTCAAGAACAAGCAATATCAAAGTTATGAATCAATCAACAAGTTTTGGGACAATGCACATTAAACTAAGAATGGCCACTATGCTCTCTCAATAGGTGCATAAAGATAGAAGATGGAGACTCAACATAAAAGTAAAAGAAAGGCCTTCATAGAAGGAAGCAGGGATTCAAGTCTCATCAAGAGCTTCCAAAAATTATGGTACTTATTAGCTTTCAGCTCTCATTTCCCCTATCATAAGCATCTTGAAGTGATTAAGGTTAAAGTGAACAAACTATGGAGTATATGCTTGACAAAGTATAAGTTGGAAATCTCATGTCCCTTGAATACAAGGGCCGCTCCTCATGCTACTCAAGTTTAGTTACCGGTAAGTTCTTGTCATAGTAAGTACATGTGTATCATAGAGAACCGCCAACGGGGTACCCCTTGCCCGATGATACGGAAGAATCCCCATATCAAAATGACAAGGCAAGCACACAACCATCATCTCAGCAATCTTCTTATTTACCATGGGAAAAGGGTGCTTTTTTCTCTCTTTCCTCTTTTCTCATATCTCTTTTTTTCTTTTTCTCTTTTTTTCTCAATATCTGACTCTTTTTTTATAAGAAGAATGCTTTATAGACAGCTCATTATGGTTACGCTGCAGGCTTTCACCATGACAACATGGATTAGACCGGCGGCCCAGGCGTTTCTCTAACACACATACATAACTCCATGGACTTACAAGCTCCCCTTTCATTTCACACCGACGACATCCATAGACAAAAGAGCATGATATCAACTAGGTACAAAGTACAAGTGCAATGTTGAAAGCGTTCCCCATGACAACATGGTTCTGCTAATCCCCAACATATAAGTGCAAGCATATACAACATAGACGACACAATGGTTCAGGTTTATTAAGGGCAATAAAAGTAAAGTGTGCCATCAAGTTTGTGAGAGCTTTAATCACTAGTTTTCTCATAACAAGTTTAATTCAAAAGGTAGATAAAAACATTAATATACTTGGAGTAGCATATGCTAATAGGTAGGTATGGTGGACTCTTTGGAAAAACTTGGTTTTAGGAGTTGGATGCATAAGTGGAACTCATACTTGGTTATGGAGGCTAGCAAAAGACTGGGAGCGACCAACTAAGAGAGCAATAATGGCCATAACCATGCAGAGCGACAAAACATCGTTAATCAAAGCATAAATGATATTACAAGTTGAAAACTAAAGGATCATAAAGGCTATGGTGACTTGGGATAGTCATAACATGGTGTGAGCATGCACCAAGTCAACCCAAATAAAGCATCAAAGGAGAATACCACAATACTATGCTTTAATATGCTAAAACAACACATGATTCTTCAAAGGCGCATTAAGAAATCTCAATTGTTTATAACATGTCATGCTATAGAAAAAATCACTAAGCATAAAGTCAAAACAATATCAAACATGACATGATAAAGGATAGGCCACAGTCAAAAACAAGCTCTCTTTACCACTTAAGCATGAACTTTCGTACTCTTTTCCAACACCAATCAACTTATTTGAAACAACTCACAAAGATAATAATCAATAAAGATCAGTGAGATTGTCTCACAAATCCACAAAGAAGAACTAAAAAGTTCTAAGCTGAAAGCACAAGAAAACTAAGGCTAAACACAGTGCTAGCAAAAGAGAACACTCACAAAACAATAAGAATGAAAACTAGAGTGTTCTAGGCAATGAATAACGGGGTGTGTCTCTCTTCAAAAGAAGTGTGTTGCGATCCAACCAACTTATTCAAGCAAACTAAGCAAACCAAGTAAATGAAAACCAAAAAAAAAACAAAGACGCTCCAAAAACAACACAACTGTGCATGAAACAATAAAAATGAAGTGTTTGGAAGAAACCTGGGATTTTTATTGATAAAGAAGGGAATGCCCAAGGCATCCCCAAGATTTGACGCTTGTAATTCTTGGATATTTCTTGGGGTGCCATGCCTGGCATCCCCAAGCTTGAGCTTTAGTCCATTCTCCATCTCATTACATCATTCTCTCCATACACCTGAAAATTTTCCTTCATACAAAACTTCACACAATCTTTATTAGCAACATTAGTGCACTCAAGATAATAAGTCTTTGGGTTCAGCTTCAACACCAATAAAACTTCCATTAAAACACAAGCTACTGCAGCACTTCCATAAAAAAGATCAATTCCCCAAAGAGAACCCAAAAAGGAATCAACAAGAAGCAAATGAAAATAATGGCAGAAATCTGTTAAAACAGGCCAGCAGGTAAAAACCAATTTTTTCGAACACCTTCTGTTGCTCAAATCGAAAAGTGTTGAACTAACGAAAGTTAGATAACAACCTGGGGCAGAAGCGCAAAAAACTACAGCTCAAACCGACGTACATAGATTTTATACGAATTTTTACAGTGAAGAACAAAAATCTGTTTCGGGACAGCAACTTTCCCAAGCATTGCTTCTCTCTCCTTAGAGGTTACTCTTGGCACAAAAACCACACAAAAATGATAAGGAGAGTTTATTACAGAGGTAATAACTACCAATACTCAAATAAAACTTTTGGGTTATCTCCCAATAAGTACTTTTCTTTAACGCCTTTAAGTTAGGCATGATAGTTTGAGAAGATGCTGACATAGGAAATATGAATTGAAGTAAAAGAGAGCATCAAGAAGAAAATTCAAAGCACATATAAGTCTAATCCACTTCCTATGCATAGGAATCTTGTAAAAAAAAATTCATGAAAGCACAAAGCAACAAGCGTAGGAAAGCAAAACAAGTGCAATTTCAAGACTTTCAACATAAAGAGGGGAAACTTAATATTGTTGAGATACATAAAACCATGTTTTCCTCTCTCATAATAACTTTCAATAGCATCATGAATAAAATTAACAATATAACTATCACATAAACATTCTTATCATGAGCCACATGCATAAAAGAATTAACACTCTCCACATAAACATAGTCATTCTTATTAATTGTAGTAGGAGCAAATTATTATTATTCTCATCACCACAATCATCAAATATAGGAGGCATATTGTAATCATTAATTTTCTCCTCAATAGTAGGTGGACTGAAAATATCATATTCATCATTGTCATCATCATATATTGGAGGTTTTGTATCATCATAAGCAATAGATTAGCTATCTTCCAAAGCCGGGGAACTAAAATGATCATTTTCATAAAAACTAGCTTCCCCAAGCTTAGACTTTTCCATAGCATTAGCAATATCCCAAGCTTAGACTTTTCCATAGCATTAGCAATAATGGTGTCCAAAGAATTCATACTAACAACATTGCTATTAGCATGCAAATAAAGTTCCATAGGTTTTTTAATTTTCTCTTCAAACACTTCATGTCCTAACTCAAGATAAATACTATAAAGCTCTCTAATTTTTTTGTTGTTTTCCATTAAGCCTAACTAGTGAAAACAAGAAACAAAAAGACAAAATTGCAGAATCTATAGGAAATAACTTCGAGCACTCACACCAGAGGATGTGAGTACCTTTTACCTTACCTCCCCGACAATGGCGCCAGAAAATAGCTTGATGTCTACGCACTTCTATTCTTGTAGACAGTTGTTGGGCCTCCAAGTGTAGAGGTTTGTAGAATAGCAGCAAGTTTTTATTAAGTGGATCGCCCAAGGTTTATCGAACTCAGGGAGAAGTGGTCAAAGGTATTCCCTCTCAAGAAAACCTGCAATCAAGATACAAGAAGTCTCTTGTGTCCCCAACACACCCAATACACTTGTCAAGTGTATAGGTGCACTAGTTCAGCAAAGAGATAGTGAAATACAAGTGGTATGGATAATTATAAGTGGTAACGGTGCCAGAAAATAGCTTGATGGTGTGGAAGAGACCAAAGGCAATCTGAAATAAAGATGGAAGCAAGCAAACATGTAACATATCTAGTTGCAAACAGTGTTTCAATGTTTAGAAACAAGGCCTAGGGATCATACTTTCACTAGTGAACACTCTCATATAAATATATTATCTTCATGATACTACTCTGAACTACTCTCCGGTTGGACACTCTAATCCATGGTAGGGCTATAACAGCACACCTCAAAGTAAGCCTTTCCCATCTAGATAACCCCACACTGTCACCTTGAGCACTAGATGGTTCCAACAAACACCACAATTTCATAGAGACATCCAACTCCAAATATAACTCATAACAAAATTTTGTAATCTCTAGCCTAAGTGCCACCATGGTGTGCACACTGTCACTTTCACACACATGGGGAGAGCAGAGATCTATTAAAGCACTTGAGGAGCAAGGTAGATCTACTTGATTACAAAGCTCATGATCACAATATGATCATGGATAGAGAGACATGAACACATAGATACCGGTAGAACCCTTAGCCTCGAGGAAGAACTACCGCCTCATCATCATGGGAATCAGCAACGGCGATGGAGATGGTGGTGGAGATCGATGGAGATGGCTCCGGGGGCACTTCCCTGTCCCAGCAGGGTGCTGGAACAGAGATTTTCTGTCCCCCGAATCTCCCCTTTGGTGGCGGCGGTGCTGCCGAACTTTTCGTGCCTAGAGGCTGGATGATTTATGGTTTTTGCATCGTGAGGCTTCTTATAGGCAAAGAGGCAAGGTCGGTGGGTGGACCAGGGGCCCACACCACCTGGTGGCGCGGCCAGGGCTAGCCCGTGACACCACATGGTATGGCCAGCCCCTGGCCCCTCTCTGTCTCGTCTTCTGGCTTCGTGAGTCTTTCGGTAAAATATCGACTTTGTCTTTTGTCTGGTCCAATTCCGAGCAGATTTATTTTATGGCTTTTCTGGAACCAAAAACAGAAGAAAACATGCAACTGGCACTATGGCATCTTGTTAATAGGTTAGTTCCATAAAATGTGTAAAATTACTCCAATGTATGGACAAAACATAAGAAAGTATATATAAAATAAGCATGGAACATCAAAAATTATAGATACGTTAGCAACGTATCAGCTAGCCATAGCATGAGCGAACCAAGCAGAGGGAAGGACTAGCAGGGCAGGGGCGACCAAGATTACGCGGGTTGTGGCGACTGACGTATCCCATGTCTGGTGATCCTTAAAGGCAAGGATTACGCAATGGGTTATGCTCAAAGTCTGGAGGAGCCATTAAAGAGAATAAAGAAGAATCCAGCTTTAGCCGAGGGACATATTCTAGGAATATGCTGCCACGTGTGCCCTAACATTGTAACCTGGGCTCCCCTATATTAGGAGCACCGGGGCCTCCATAGAGAGGGATCGATCGTTTTCTCTGTCTATGGTAGAACTCTAGTACTAGGTTGTGGGGAGTAAGAGACATAGTGTCCTTCTCAGGAATAACTCAAGGAGCACTTGTAAACACCATTGATAGAGGAAATACAAGAACATCTGTGTGTGGAATCACCATGTTTTCCCTCCCTGGATTCCCCTAGCACTCATTCGCCCCATGTTTAGCCTATCCATGGTATCTGCCATGCCACCACCACGACACAAATCCCAATGCCTGAATTTAAACAATGATAGTTCGAGGGATGGGGGACATACGAATATGTGGCTAGGGACATCTCTTCCATGGAGGATGGTGCGGTCCGGTGTGGCGCAGAGGTGAGCACGACCAGGGTCAGTGCCGCTGCGGAGGACGGTGTGGTCCAGCATGGCACCAGAGGTGACCGCAGCCGAGGTCAGCGCCACCACGGAGGACGGTGCGGTCTAGCGTGGCACAGAGGTTAGCGCGGCCGGGGTCAGTGCTGCCGCGGAGGACGGTGCGGTCTGGCATGGCACAGAGGTCAGCACGGCTAGGGTCAGCACCGCCGCGAAGGACGGTGTGTTTCGGCGTGCTGCAGAGGTCAACATGGCTGGGGTCAGCGCTGCCTTGGAGGACGGTGTAGTATGGCATGGCGCAGAGGTCAGCACGGCCAGGGTCAGCGCTGCTGAGCAGGACCGTGTGGTCTGATGTGCCGCATAGGTTAGCATGGCCGGGGTCAGCACCGCTGCGGCGCTGGGGCTAGGGTTCGGGTTGGTGGGGTGGGGGATTTTTTCGGATAAAGATGAAAGTGACCTATGTGGGCCGAATGGGAAAGAACTAGTATGATTCTTAATTATGACAACCTTTGCCTTATCGATTTTTTGTCAAGTCAAATGTGTCGCATATTCCCCAACATTCTGTTTGATTAACATTTGTATTGATTAGCAAATCAACAAAATAACAAACAAAGAAGGGAAAAATAGTAAATTGCATATATGGGGAGATATCAGCACACATGTACTTGTGCACGAGTTGTGGTATTGCACTGTCCAAAATGAAAAACCACCTAAACAACACTACAGATTACTCGATCTACTACAAGATTAATTAGTACTAAGAACTAATATTAGCAACATAATTAACTCTGACTCTAACTACATCTATCAGCAAGCTTGTCCAACCTATTTATAATGGATTACACCCTTCTATCCAATCTAGTGCACCACTCCCTCAGTGCTGTACTGTGATCATTCGCCTGATTCTGCAATTCCCTAATTGTAGGTTCCATGTGTTTGTCATACGTGGCCTACCGTCTTCATTCGTTGTCCTCCATCTCGCCCTACCAGAGCTCGTGTAACGATTGTTCGGGGTGGATTGGGTGCTCTGGATCAACCCATCACACCCAACGGCATGAAGCTGCACCACGATGATGGCATGATAGGAATTTGTGGCCGGTGTCCTCTACGAAATTCTTGTTGTAGGCCATGTATCGCTAGGAGATTACATGGTCAGGGAATTGATAAAACATATTCACATCGTGTTCCTCGTCCCATTGCAGATCATGGATGTGCTCCGGTACTCCAACGACGTTGAACTTGAAAGAAAAATAGCAATGCCCATTGGTGAGGTCGAGAAATCAAGAAATTTTGGGGATGAACAAAGGAACTAAAAACCCCAAATGCAAAATTCAATGGCAATAAAATCTAAAAATAACAATTGCACGTACCGGCATCACGCTTGTCTAATGGAATGGTAGTGGTACGTCTGACGCCGCTGCCAATTCTTGCCGCCGACTCTCACCACCACTTATTCTCGCTGTCGCCACTCGAAGCTTCGTGCAGAGAGAAAGACAGAGGTTGAAGTAATGACGAAGTGCGCAACGTTGGAGAGAAATTATGGTCATGGGGAGGAAGGTTATTTCCTTATAATATTCAGATGGCAATGGCTTGACTTCGGTGGGGGCCCATCAGTGAGACAAACATGAGCAATCACACATGCGGGACCCACAGTCCATGCCACGTCTTTTCTGCGGTGGAATCATTACTTCCCCGGTTCGCATTACTGAGGCATCTCGGAACACCAGTATCGATGGACAGCTAGCGCAGTGCAATTTCATGCCATACATAAATATTCCACAGTAAAAAATCGACTATCATGCTGCTTGTCGCTGCGAATAACACATCCACAGTGTATCCAACTTCTGCCGGTTCTTTCTGCTTATGCCATCCCAAAAAATGCTGGGTATGGGGGTATTTTTATATTGTGGCGCCACGTAGTAGGCCTCCAGATGGCAGTGATACGCAGGCCTAGTGATTGCTTCAACATTGTAGAAGTAGTTTTTGCATGAGTTCGACTGAGTGCTTGGGGTATACTCTTCCCCTGGTGCAGGTATCCCAGAGGTTTCCATGCCCTGAGTCTCGGTTGCATCCCTCGGGTCTTCGGTGATGGGGAGGTCAACCATGAACTCACTCTGAAGTAGGCTCTATCCAATCTGCATGACACGGGAATCCCCTTCCTGGCGCATCCAACTGACGAAGGATAGTTTACACAATCACATGACAGGCTCACTTCCAAAGGTCGAAAGAGAGTTTATGTGTTCTACAATCATCTTAGTCAGCAGGTTTGGATCTCAAAGACAAAGATGTGTGTAAAACGGAGAAGATTCCCTCAGTCTTTATTCATAAGATGATTAAGAGATCATACAATGTAGCTACAAGATGATCTCGATGGGTTTATAACAGGACCTAGTGAGAGTAGATGAATCTAGGGTTTATGGCTAAATCTAATGGGTACAACTTGGGTGATTGTGGCATGTCCTCTTTAGGTGAATATCTCCAAATATATATATAGCCGCCGGTGGTGTAAGAGTTTCCCCTAGTCACTACAGGTCTTCATCTTTCCTTGCACATTAAGTTGATCTTCAATCGACCTTGTACATGTGTATGGTCTTTGGGAACCTCCAGATAGCTGTCTTGTCGCCCCGCAAATTAGATCGGTTGAGAGCTTCTAGTCGTAGTCCTTTGAGTCTTATACGTGGATCTTCTAGTCATACTAATTCCTGTGAAAATCTCGCTGATTTATTCACTAAATCATTACTGACATCAACTTTTGAGAGGTGCGTTTATGAATCGATATTATGAGACTTAGTGAGTTGCCATACTCAAGGGGATATTCTTCACACTCTCATTTCTGAACCTAGAGCTAGATGATCGAGTACTCAACTTGATGTTGAGTAGATAATACTCTTTTTATCTTTATGCGAGTATTATATATGTTTCTCGCATTAAGGTTTCTGATGAGGCAATTCTTGCGACACAAGAAGACATATATTATGTGTTATTTATCCATTTTTTTACTAGATGTTCCAAATTTTTTGAGACATAGGCACCATGGGATGCTTGACCAACGGGGAGTTTCAGTAAACTATGGCCCTCGTTGGCTGGTCCAGTTCCACCTTTTAGGGCCCCTTTGGATTAAGCTTGGATTAAAGGATTTTCAAAGTAGTTTTAGGCGAATCCAATCCATTAGATTTTTCCTTAGGAAGTTCTTTGGATCATCAAAGGAATGACACCTCTAAATTCATGTGGATTTCATTCCTACATCTTAATCCCATAGGAAATTCAACATCCATTATAACTGACGTGGGGTCTCCATGGCAATTCCCGTACTTGATGGACTTGGGTTTTTCGGGAAGGAGGTATGCGCTAAAGACTTCATCAGCTAATTGACAAACAATGGGGATGCGATTTTACCCAGGTTCAGGTCCTAAGAGGGAAAACCCTACTCCTGATTGTCTATTTTTGATTGAATTAGTGAAGATTACAATTTGATGAGATGGCTATGGGTGCACAAATTAGATCTGGCATGTTTGCGATGAGAGTTTCGATGTCCTCCCAGCTGGACCCTCCTAGCCTTTATATGGGGAGGCTAGGTTTCGGGTACCGTCTGAGTCAATTAAAAATTGGATTCTATCTCTAAGCTTTCCTAGTTTATAAGGTCTTCTTGCTTTTCACGCTAGGAGATGATGTCCTTATGGGCTTTGTGTCACCCGAATCTTCATGGGGTTCAGAGATCTCAGCAGATAATCACATGGGCCTCCAACTGGGTCGGACCGGATATGGCAAGGATGGGTGCCCATTGGGCATACCTGTGTGAAGGAGATATGCCCTAGAGGAAAATAATAAAGTTGTTTATTATCATATATCATTAGTTCATAATAGTTTTATATCATGCTATAGCTTTATCAATCGGAAATAATGATACATGTGTGGTATATAAACAAACCAAAAGTCCCTAGTAGCCTCTACACAACTAGTTCATTGGGAAACTGATGATCAAGGTTTCCTAATAATGGAGAATTTACGACAATTGACAACGAAGTCATATCATTGGTAAAATGATCTGATGGACATTACCCATATAAGTATTGCAACGATATCAAGTCACAAATTTAATAGTTGCAATAGTTAGAAACGATGTATCCTAATCCTTAGACTGTGAGATCATATCTAATCACTATCACCCATGACTACTTTGATGGCATCACCTGTCATAGTGTAATAGGATGATCATAAAGGTGCATATTGGGTATCTCCGGGAGGCATGTTGAGGCGTATGCATCAAGATCGGGATTTCACTACAAAAATACACCCATACCCAGCGGATTTTGGGTGGCATAAGTGAAAACAACCGGCAAAAGTTGGTTACGGGGCGGATGGCATTTCATGGCTCCATTTCGTCATGGAGGCCACTTAGACGCAATGGAAGACATGATACTGGCGGATTTGGGTGCCATGGTTGGTGGCACGCAAGAGAGGTGTTATTCCATGCCACGCTTGTGGAACGGTGTCATTACCGCTTGTGCCGTGCAATTAAAGCGCCGAGTTAATTTTTCACAATGCTGGAGAGTGGTCAAAGACATCCAGATAGCGTGTTAAGGTTGTCTCGCTGACTAGCGTGGCCCACCATGAAGCTTGGAATTTATATATCGTGCTCCCCTCCCAAATCCCTCTATATGGATCTGCATCTTGGTGTTGCGGCGGAGACTGTAGCGGCAACCGGCGGCGACACCACAATGGAGCCTGTGACGGTTGGTGGTTATGTAAGTTAATTATGTATTGATTGTAGTCTTGATCCAATTTGCCAATTTCCTTTTTGGATATCATCTTAGATCTCATGAACACATTTTGGGTCTTTCCCCTAGGATGATGTGGTGTCACGTTAGATTTTTGATCCATCCCAGAACGGTGTCCCTATGAGATATCGCTACAAGAAAAGATGTTTGTGTGATAGATTCCCGTGCAGACTCGTCGCTTTTCATGGGAAGCACCTTTCGTCGCAGGTTCCTCGGTTTCCACTTTAAAATGCTGAAGTGTGTGTACTTGTTATGGAAGGATCGACCGCACTCGAAGCAACTACAATGTACGTTGGTCAAAATGTGGAAGGAGACCAGGGATGGAAATCTAAGTGATATCTCTGAGGTGGAGGTGTTTGAGAAGGAAGCGAGAGAGCTAGCCAAAGAAGAAATTGGGCCTTCAGTAAGGAAGATGTAGGATATGTGTCTTAATCTTGCTAGATCTCTAGAGCCTACTAGGATTGTACAAGATGGCCTATCTTTGGGTATTATTGATGATTAAGGATGTTATTATGTTGTCAAAAACCATGTTTATTTGTTCTACTGAAAGGAAAATTAGGTGCACCGTTATGGGATTATTGTGCACATGTGGCCCACTTGTTGAAGAGCCCATAAATCAAACCCTAACCAACTAAGCCTCATCGCTCCTCCTTATATAATAAGCAACCCTTACTCCTCCTTCCCACTACCACGACGCCACAAAGCACTCCCCCATTCCCCACATCAGGACTAAAACCCTAGGTCTCACTAGCTGCACGCCCACTGATCCTACCAATATCGATCACTACTTTTGCACATTCCCCTTAAGATCCGGTGCGGCTGCTCCATCAACAAACACCTCTTTAGATTCATGTGTGGACCAAGCTCATATGTGCGTGGTTGTCGAGGCGGGCAAAGCGGATCGTCGTGCTAGTGGTAGGAGAAGCAGATCATCACGTGGTCATCGTGCCAACAGTGGGCGAAGCAGGTCCACATGTGGTCGTCGCGCCAGCGGTAGGAAAATCAGATCAGTGCTTGGTCATTAGCGTTAGGATTTTGTTTATGAATTCATAGAATAGAAAAATAGAGAGGCTCTCAAAAATTAGATTTAGTGTTTAGAAAATCTTCTATTTTATTTTTCATTTTTGAAGCAATTTGTGTAATATGTGAAAAAAAATATTGTGTCAAATGGGCTCATGTAAATATTGCTTATATATAAGTAAACTGAAATTATCGAATTATATTGGGTTAGCAATGTAAATAAGTTATTGTTAATGTAATTAACTTTTAGTGATGTTGGAAGGTGTAACATGGAAAATAATGGGCGGTGACATGGCACTAAAGTTCCCTTATCTTTAGTACTATAATTAGGCGCATCCTCTGTCGCGTCGCAGAAGCGCTAGGTTGGAGGATCACATTGTGCTGAGCCAAAAAATCTGCTGCCTTTGCAGAATCCCCGACGCAGTTATCCCTTGTGGTTTTTTGCCGTGGTAGCACAAGTGTGGCGCGTAAGGCTGTGCCTCGTCGTCTATAAGCGCCAGGGGCCGAGATCCCAAGTTGTAGTGTTTGTTGTCCTACGTTATGGGAAGATACACTGGGCCCACTTGGTGAGATTACATCCATAAGCTGCGTAGCATGTGACTAGGTCACAAGGATGGAATATCATAGGAACGAGTAAAGAAACACTTTCCAGTAATGAGATTGAACAAGGTATCATGATCCCGATGATCAGATCTTAGACAAGTCAGGTTTCGAAGTAACAAAGGGAATTGGACTCAATGTTTATGGTTCAAACAATGTTGAAATCATGGAATGCATAGGGTCATTATAGGCATCCCGGTCTCGCTATTAATCATTGATCCGAGAGTCATCTCGGTCAATTCTATGATGTTCCCGAACTATAGGGTAACACACTTAAGGGTTTTATGATGCTTAGAGATCTTTTGGGAATCTATGGAATCATAGGAAGAAAGAGAAGGGAACACCGTAAGTGTTTTGTGAGAGAACCGGAATCATTTCGAGAAGATCCGAAGGAAATTAAAGTGAACTGAAAAGTGTTTCGGATCAAAGAAGATGTAATAATATGTATTTTATATTAATTATTATAGTTACTAATAAAATAATATTTAAATTTAATTTAATTGGGTCAACTTCCCTAATGTGCTAAGCTCTTGGAGGAAACAAGACCAAGTGGAAGGCCACAAGGGAGAAGCCATCGCCTCCTAGGAGGGCACACGGGTGGGGCCCACCTAGCTGCCAGCCCCCATGGGTCGTGCGTGGGGCCCACATGCCCTTGGCCGGCCAGACCTCCTCCTCCCTTGCATGCGCGCCTCCACCCCTCCTCCCTGTAGTCCCACCTGGGACTTTGGTAATTGAGGTGCCCTCTTTTCCCCTATATAAGAAGGTCTATATGGGAGGGAAAACACACACAATAATCTCTAAGGAAATTTACTTAGGGATTCTCTCTCTCTTCTCTTATGACTGTGGCCCTAAGTAAGGGCTGCACGAGCGGGAGGCTGCTTCACTACGGCATGTCGTTGTGCTGCGGTGATTCTGTCTAGAAGATCTACTTGTGCATTCCGGCTAGATCAAGGAGAACGAGAGTCATCGTCGAGCATTGAACGTGTGCGAGACCTCGGGGGTGCTGCCACTTGTGGCACCAGGATGGTCGTGCAAGGACCAGAGGTGACTTGCGAGGAGCTGCGTGACCTTGAGGGTTGTACGCGTACAACTACATCATCCATGTTCCACATCAATCTTAAACACATTCGGTCGACAAGGGTATGTTACAAAAGCCTCTCTCTCTATTACAGCATTACTCCTAGATAGATCTTGGCCAGTTTGGTGTTACTCTAGTCAGGAATTTTTTGTTTTTTGCCACCAACTCCTTAATTATGTCAGTAACCCCAAGTGTCCAGTCGAATCATAGATTCTAGTGGAGACTTGAAAGTTCCAAGTCTTGTTCTGTTTTAGTCAGAGTCGACAATTTTGTAAGGTCAAAGAAGTTGTATGTTTTGTAGATGTTTAGTAGTTCATAGGGATGTTAGTAAACATGTCTAGTGCTCTCAACGGATCGGTACCACTTAATTTCTCTTGGAAAAAAAACGCTACCTACTCAAACTCGAGCCCCCGGACTCGATTCCAGTATAAACTGGGGTAATTTGACTCATGTCGTGGAGGCCTTATTGAGTCGAATCCTAGTCAACAAGTGTATACCCAACGCGCCCGTCAGGATTTTCATCACACCATAGGCACGGTATTTATCTGGTAGAGCGCATCGGATGTGGTTGGCAGGCCATGAGATAGGATATGTAGGTCTTATCTTTGCATCATAGAAATAACATCTGAATGCTTATCGTAGCGGATGCGATTCATGTGGTCAAGGAGATGTTATCTCTGAACTTATTGTTGGTATAAGGTGCATAGCGGGCGAAGTCACCAAGTTGTTGGCTGTTGTAAGTAAGGAGTTGACATCGTGAACGCAATCGACACAATGGGAAAAATGATGCAGATTCTTGTTTTTCTATAGGGTGTGTGACCAACACTCCCTATGAGCGTAGTCCCCAAGTGTCTCTTTGAGTCGTAGACTCGAGCAGAGACTTAAAGTCATAAGTTGTGTAATCATCAGTCGACACTGTGAACTCGGTCGACAAATGTAAAAATTGTTTTTATAGGGTGCACAACTAGTGCTCCCTATGGGAGTAGCCCTCGAGTCTCCAGTCAAATCATAGATTCGGGTGGAGACTAAAATTGTTTATTGATGCAGTGTATAGTTGAAGTCGACAATTTTCCATAATGACAATACTGACCTAGAAGTACATCAGCTCAATGTCTCTCTATAGCTTTTAGTGACCATTAGTCAACACCATGGGTGCAATCAATGCAGGTGTTTCTTTTTACATTCGGGTGCACGACTAGCGATCCCTACGGGAGTATCCCTCGATTATTTAGTTGACTCATAGATTTGGATGAATTCTCGTAGCTTCTAATCCCTCTATGTTTCAGTCAAAGTCAACTTCTTGGTAAGACGAGCATACTGACCCAAAAGTGCATCAGGCCAGTTCTTCCGTCGGGTGCACGTCTAGCACTCCAGATTGGAGTAGCCCCTGAGGCTATGATGGATAACTTGTTACTAAGCGTAGGTTCATCTTTTTGTGGAACCCGAGGAGATGCTCGACTCAGTTGGCACTCTTGTGGCCACAGCCAAATGTTTCATCGACTCCTGATGGAGGAGTTGATGAACTTTGATGGGTTGATGACATCAGGTATGATGCTCTAGGCACCCAAGTGTCAACCTGAGAAGCTGATGGGACGCTACGGTGTGGGTGCTAGTGTAAAAGCTGACCAGATTTAACGCACGACACGCAAAAATAGGGGTTTGACAATGGTTTCCTCATTCTCGCGCAAGGTGGAGTTACTACGACAACAGTTCATTCCTTGTGCCTCCACGTGTCTCTGTGGATGTGCGCCGCATATCTTTGAAGTCCATCCTTTGGCCAGGGCCTATCCCGCTAGTAGTATAAGAAAAAGGGGGAGGATACAGTCAAAATCACCCCTTCTCCTCATTTCCTTTGCCATCTTATTCTTCCTCTTAATCTCCATCATAGCCAGTGTCATCGCCACACTAGACATGCTGAAATTTTTCCTAAGCAACTTCCTGTGCGCCGCAATGGGAACCCCAAGAATATTGTGGGCTCTATCTTTGGTACCTCCGCTGCCATGAAGAAGGGCACCACTGGATCCAGGAGTACTAATAGGTACTGGCGGCAGTCCACTTGCAAGGCTAGCGAACTCCAGCAATTGAAGCAAGCTGGGAAGCTTCCCTCCTAGGAGAACTATATCCTCCTAGTTGACAAGATAATCCCTAACCTCCCTCCTAGGTTTAGGGTCATGTTCACCACATTTGTTCTGCGGGGCTTGTCCCTTCCGGCCCATGAATGTCTTCATGGGCTGCTCTTTTTCTACTGTGTTCAGCTTCAACAGCTGACGCCCAACTCCATCCTGCACATCGCGTGCTTTATCACCTTGTGCAAGTGATTGCTAGGCATTCAACCACACCGGGGGTTCTAGAAGAAACATACTCTGTGAAAAGATAGTCGAGTACACAGGGACCCTATGTTGTTGGCGGGTGCGGCATCTCCACTTGAGGAGGTATGCATCGCTCTCAAGATCATGGATTCTGCCCAAGGATGGAGGAACAAATGGTTCCACATCTAGGACCAGAAGGTTGGCAACCAAAAGTTTGGGTTGCCTGCATTTAATGCGAGTGCGAAGGTGGAAAAGAAGCATTCTTGGAAGAACATGGTGATACCAGCTGCGGAGGCATATGCCAAAGCCCTATATGCACGAGTGAAGGACCTTTAGACAATCCCTGGCAAGGAGGCGTCTAGGATACAGGTCATATGAACCTTCATCTAGCATCGCATCCATCCGCTTCAAACCAGGGCCCACCCCATGTGGGAGTACACCGATCAATCGGACCTAACACCACTACAAGAAAAGTTGGCTTTTACAACAGACAATTTTCATGGTTGAAGGCCCGTTTTTCGTGGTTAAAAAGTCTTCTACGATGGATAAAAGTAGCCTTCATGGTAAAATCCCCATCACAAAAGAATCTACCATAGTTAAAAATTTCTTCCACGACCATGGCGGATTAAACCCTTCAGCCACGAAAACTTGGTCCGTCGTAGATCTGGTTCGCCAGCCGTGTTGACTTCTGACGTCATGCAAACCTCCACGTGGCAGCCACCAGCCGTTAACGGTCACAAAAACCATGGCAGAAGCGAGGCACAACCAAGGACTGCTAAATATTAAGTGGGCTGGCCCATGAGAAGAGCCCAATAAGAAGACGACCTGTTATAGTTTTGTCCTGCACTGCATGAAATGGGCCCAATAATGGAGCCAGCAGCGACCCACGAACTTTCAGGCCCAGTACTATTTCAGCCTACAGAAGGCCCACATTGGTCAAATACTATACGACATGTTAACACCCTGCGTCAAGTCGGTCCGATACTATTAAGGCCTACGGTTGGCCCGTCACTCTTCTCACAGCTCGTCCTGGGCCACCTACTAACGACCCATCTTTGAGAAGGTCTGATATTGTTCTAGCATTTTATTGTACCGTCCCTCAACTGTTCAGGCCCACAGGTGGCTTGCTACTGATCTAGTCTGGTACTGTTCTGGCCTAGAAATATTGTCGGCCTATTACTGTTCTTGTCTGGTAAAACATTTCGGCCTGCTACTGTTCTAGCTTGTTACTGTTTTGGACTTTTACTATCCTGGTACATTACTGTGGTCCTTTACTGTTGTGGTCTACTACTGTTCTGGCCTATCATTGTTGTGGTCTGTTACTATTCTGGCTTGTTACTGCTTTGGCACATTACTGTTATAGCCCGTTACTATGTTGGCCTGCCGCTATTCTGGCCTGCTGGTGTTATGGCATGTTACTGTTATGGTATGTTACTGTTATGGCATGTTACTATTACTACTTTCCACCTGTGGGTAGGCCCATTATGTTCATGGACATCTACAGTTTTGTCCTTTCTTAAGCGCATGCAAATATCATAAAAAGTGTATAATTAGAGAGCATCTTTTATTGTTCATGGTAGGCCCAATACAAGACAGTCCAATAACAAATCCCTATATTGTTCCCTGATCGACTTGGTTGGTGCAGTTATGGTACCGCCAACCTCCATGCGTGGACGACATCAACTAAATGCCTACATGTACTGTGCGAGTTATCTGGATATTACATCAGCTCCAAACTTCTTAAAAGTATTACGTATTATCAACACAAGGGAAAGAAAATTCAGCATTTCAATTGGCAATCAAGTTGATAGAAGAGTTCTCAATTTGCTTTCTCAATCTATTAACTACATCTCCCTTTAAGTGTGATAGCTTCATTGTAAAAACCCCTTGAGACATTACCTTGTAGACCCTCTTTGGTGGGATAGCAATAATTGTAGTCTGAAACTAAGTAATAACAAGTTAATACAGCAAACAAGACAAACTACTCAAATCTAAGAGTGAACCAGATAAAAATTATAACTGCAGCATACGAACTTGTAGAGCAGGAATGCAAACCATGAATGAACTATATAGTAGAGGATACTTATGTCGTTGCTTAGGATGAACCAGAACCAGATACGAGATATAATGGTGTGGCTTGTGAACCTGTAGAATAGGACAAACAAGCATTAGACAAGTGCCTACAATGAAATGAGCAATCAAAAAAGTGTTTCTTAGAATTTTAGCAAATATAAACTAGCCAGGTCATTTCAGCAAATATATATGGAAGGAGTGGTATCTCTTGGAATGCAAGAGACATTGGGTGACTCGGAATTTGCGGTGAGCTACACAATGGCATGCAGTTACTATCGTAGCTACGGATGAACCACATAGAAATTATAACCGCATCATACCAGAACTTGCCGAGTAGGAATGGAAACCATGAATGAACTATACAGTAGAGAATAGTTATGCCATTGATTAGATGAACCAGCACCAGATACGATATATATAATGGAATCGCTGGTGAACCTGTAGGCTGTACAAACTAACATGTTCAGTGTCCCCTTTTTGAGAACTATGCAAAGAAAAATAAAATAGTCAGTGTTGTAGCTTTTGAAGAACTAGATGGCAATAACAAAATTATAATCGAACTAGTACGAAGAGTTTGAACGGGTACTATAGGATAGCAGAATGATGCTAGGGAGGAAATAATAGCAGGAACTTAGCTCAGGAATAACCAGATAGATTTAGTAACTGTGGAGCAGGGAATCCACACTAATATTTTCCACTAACATTACACTTTGCAAGAACTACACAATAGCAGGCAATTACTGGTGTATAGAGTAGCTAAGAACATGTGTATGATAAAATAATAGACATGTGAATGACTTGAAATTTATAGAGCAACGAATCCAAACCAACATGTCTAATGACCTTGTATGTACTAGCACGAAGAGCAGGCGTGTCCAGTGACTTGTATGTACTAGCACGATTACCAAAATGCAGCTCACTACGACAGGCTTGAACCTACTATACTACTGACAAAACAAAAACGGGTTGGAGATTTGGTTACCTTGGTCGGAGACGCTTCTAAGCATCGTCGGTACCATGCGAGTGACGTCCATGTCACCGAGGGTGTTGTGGTTGCGGTGGCTGTTGGCGTCGGGGAAGCAAATCTTAGGTCGTCGATGCCGGTGTAGTCAATGGCGACGCCCGTGCAGCTGGTCTGGAGTGGTGGACAACGGTGAAGCGACTCCGATACGGTTGGGTAGCTTTCGGCGGCAGGGAAGCAGAACATGGGCAGTCGATGATGCCATAGGTGCGGTCAGCGAGACCACAACTTTGGTGGATTGGCAGAGAGACCCGGTGAACTAGATCTGATGGGGTGGGCATTGGTGAAGAGGCTCCAGGGCGGTGCACCAGACCGCAGCTCAAGTGGCTCCGGCCACCATGGAATTGCAGTCGGCCGGTGCGGGGGGTGGTTGTGGAAGTGAGGGAGTGGGAGACAAGCCTGGGATTTTGGGAGCGCTAGTAGGAAAAACTGCACGAATCGGGACTATAGAGGTGAACAGAAAAGTAATTACGATCGTGCCCCCCAAGCTACCTACTTTAGCATGCCCATAGGGCGTCTGAACAATGGATAGAATGGGAATTTTAAAGTCATAAGTTTTTGAAACGGAGGGGCATGAAATGCTTCAAAGTCGGTATGTGATTTTGCCGCTCGATTGAGATTTTGAATTTGGCTACCAGCTAAATAATAATAATAGAAAATTGTACTCCCCGATGGGAGATTTGGCCTCAAAGTTTTTGAAACGGTGGGACGGGAAATGATTCAATGTCAGTATGTGATTTTGCCACTCGACATAGATTTTGAATTTGGCTATCAGCCAAATAATAATAATGGAAAAATGGTACTCACGGGTGGGAGATTTTGCCTCAAGGTTTTTGAAACAGTGGGGTAGGAAATGTTTCAAGGTCGATGTGTGATTTTGCCGCTCGGTAGAGATTTTGAATTTGGCTACCGACCAAATAATAATAATAGAAAATTGGTACTCCCCGGTGCGAGATTTGGCCTCAAAGTTTTTGAAATGGTGGGGCAGGAAATGCTTCAAGGTCGGTGTTTGATTTTGCCGCTCAACATACGTTTTGAATTTGGCTACTGGCCAAATAATAATAATAGAAAAATGGTACACCCCGGTTGGATATTTGGCCTCAAAGTTTTTGAAACGGTGGGGCGAGAAATGCTTCAAGGTTGATTTTTGATTTTTCTGCTCGACAGAGATTTTGAATTTGGCTACCGGCTAAATAATAATAATAGAAATATGGTACTTCTCGGTGGGGGATTTGGCCTCAAAGTTTTTGAAATGGTGGGACGGGAAATGCTTCAAGGTCGGTGTGTGATTTTTCCGCTCGACAGAGATATTGAGTTTGGCTACCAGGCAAATAATAATAATATAAAAATCGTACTCCCCGATGGGAGATTTGGCCTCAAAGTTTTTGAAACAGTGGGGCAGGAAATGCTTCAAGGTCGGTGTTTGATTTTGCCACTCGATAGAGATTTTGAATTTTGCTACCGGCCAAATAATAATAATAGAAAAATGGTACTCCCCGGTGGGAGATTTGGCCTCAAAGTTTTTGAAACGGCGGGGCAGGAAATGCTTCTAGGTCGGAGTTTGATTTTGCCGCTCGACAGAGATTTTGAATTTGGCTACGGCCAAATAATAATAATAGAAAAATGGCACTCCCTAGTGGGAGATTTTGCCACAAAGTTTTTGAAACGGTGAGGTGGGAAATGGTTCAAGGTCGGTGTGTGATTTTGCTGCTTGATTGAGATTTTGAATTTGTCTACCGGCCAAATAATAATAGAAAAAGCTAATAGACTGTATGCTATCTATCCAGGAATTCAAGTTCGAGAGTCACATCAACTAATCATCTGTGAGCATAATAATTGCGTAGAATGATATTTTGAATTTGTCTAGCGTCCAAGCAATATTTGGATAAAAGGTGTACTCTCTATTCCAGAATTGAAGGCGAAGAGTGACATTAACTTATCATCCATAATGAAAATTGGATAACTCCGATTCAAACAGGGTTGGCTGCAAGTTTTGCCGCTTGACTAAGGTTTTTTAATTTTGTTAATGGTACTCTTTCTATACGAATTTAAGGTTGAGAGTCACATCAACTGACCATCAAAATAGTGACCATATTGGCAAAAAAATTGGATACATAATCTACGATTCAAATGGGGTGGGCAGTAAGATTTGTCGATGGACTAAAAGTTTGAATTTGGCGGTTGTCCAAAGAAGAGAAACCTTTGTGAGGTTCATGAATCCAAGGCTGAGAGACTGAGGTTTGGGAACACGATTTTTGTGCATGGAGCACACCGTAAACAGATAAAAGCATGATGCGAGACAAATACTCCCTCCATTTTTGTTACATGGCCCCAAACACAACCCAAGCTCAATAGCAGGAACCATTTCACAGGACCACTTTACTGACCTGTCATTGTCAGGGTTCATCTTCAATTTAGAAGAGTCTCTTCATTTGTGGGCTCTCAAGAATTCTGCTGATCTCGTAAGATCTTCAATTCCGCATCACTTGCTAATGCTTTTTGTCTCATATCATCCATTGCTCGTCTATGCAGTTCCTGTTCAGCCAGTAGTGCTACAATTTCTTCCTGACTAGACAAATACGTCGACTTGGACTTGGACTTGCACTGTGACAACCCAGCATTACGCAGGAACATGCTTTTACGATGAGCTTCGCCTTTTAGTACCATTTTAAATGTTTCTAGACATTCTTCTTGGGTTTGTTCCAGACCATCTTTCCCAGGTTTTGCCATCTCCTTATTAATTTAATATGTATGGTTATCAGTTGGTAGACATGGGTGAAAGTAGAAAAGCTAATACAGAGAAACATGCAAACAACACATTTAACCAGTCTGTGAACAAATCTTACAAGTTGACATGGCTGATTACGCATCATATATATTGTAGTAAAAGCATAGCTATCTGATCATACTAATAAGAACTTTATCACTAGCACGCAATAACAGGACTATGCCAACATGGCATTTGTTTATTTCTTCACAGTCGGGTGCATCTTATACACAAGACAATTCTTTGTATAGTTGAAAACTGAAACTCACACTAGTTGGAAATCATCTACTTAAATTAAAAATAAAACTAGGCAGCAGTTCAGGCAGTGTTGCACATCTAACTATACATTAAATCACTAAGGGTGTGTCATCACAAAATATCAATCGAACAAAAGACTTACAATAACACTCTTAGCGGAGGGATTGAACCCTTCTTTTTTGCTCATCTGGCACACCTAGAATTTTTGCTACAAACTTATCACGCCTTTATGCAACATGGGCGGAACACATGATCAAAATATAAGAAGCACAGAGTCTCTACAAGATTACAAACTAATTATCCTTACTATTGCGCTCAGGTGCCCAACCAATGCACGAGATCTAATTCAGTTTGTTAAGCACTGTGTGGCACAATTTCTCTTGTTTTTCTCAGCGTTCATCTATAAAAGGAGACTAGTGATACATATGTGAAAATAGGAATTTCTAATGTGATATGGTATCAGACTTCACAAACCATACCGTAATCTTTGGATCAAACTAGTGGTCGAGAAGATCTATCCACTATTGGTCAATCATAGTATTTTCCACAGGAGTCGTTCTTTGAATATCCTTGCTTGCCTTACAATCTAAGTATTTATTCTTTAGCCTAGGGCGCTATTGGCGCAAAGAACAGGAGAACATATCCATGAAAACATACTTTACGTCCTAATTGTCCTAATCAAAGTTGAATTTTGTCTATCAGCAAGAATGGAACATTTGATGTGTTATGTGACTTAGAATAGAACCAACAACAAGCTTGAATGCATGGTATAGAGCACCATGACCTACATGTAACTTCTGTAGTAATGAATTGTAATGGTCAGGGGTCTGTTGGTGGAGCTTGAACGATAGATGCGAAGATGGGAATATCATTCTAGAGAAAAAGCCTATTTCGGATGCTAGAAAAGCATATTCTTATAGATCTTCTGGCCTTCGCATGCCAGGCATAATAGAATTGATGCAATATCTAGGTTGTGTTCTGGAAATTTTAGCTTCAAGATTTTTTCCTACTGTTGGCTTCCTTTTCTTAAATCTTCATGTAGCTACCAATTCAACCGTTACATCAAGCTTGCATGGTATATATAAGGAAGCATGCATCGATAATCCTTGGAACACATACCTTGTTTGGCGCCGGGCTGATCAATAGGTTGGTGATCATCGCTAGCTTGTTGGTGTTGTGCCAGTAGTGTTAGGCAAGTAGAGGTCAAAACTGGTTCGGCTGTCAATTGTTGCTCGGTATATGGATTGGAAATTGGTGATTATGGAATGTGTGGGATGATATTTGCTGCGTCCACTTCTATTGGAACCTGTGGTGTGCCGCCAAGACGACACTTTTTAGCCGTATGTGAGTTTCCTGATTTTTGTTTATTGTATTTCCCGCCATGTGTTTGTGTTCCACCGGTAGCATTAGCAGGACTGCTTGTCAATGCTTCGTGTTTGGTATCTGAACGTGTCTTACATGAACTAGGTGATTCCTGACACACATAAACGATACTTCAATTTGTAATAGTTCATATGTAATGAGACGCAGATGGAATAGAAGAATAGTAAGGCAAAATGTGCTGAATATATATGATGCATGAACTAGACAGAGGGCATTGCAAAATATTTGGTGGGATTGAGATACAAAACATGGAAGATGCAACAGATATCACAATTAAAAAATAGAGCAAGCACCTTGGGGGTGGACAAGCGGGCAGACTAGCGGGAAGGTCCTCGATGAGTCCAACTTCCTGAGTCAGGTCTCCCTCGAAGTATTGTTCATCAACAAGAACCAATGCTGAATCAGACACTTGCCGAACATAGTTGTTCTCCCTACTGGTACCTAGAAGGGTGTTAGGTGAACCAGCTGATTCCTGACACACATAAATGATATTAATCTATCAAAGTCCTAGGTAAAATGAGACGTAGATAGAACATAAGAACAGTAAGGCAAGATATGATGAACATATATGATGCATGAACTAAGCAGATGGCATTGCACAGCATTTGGTGGGAATTGAGGTACGAAACATGTAAGATGCAACAAATATCTCAATGACAAGACAGAGCAAGCACCTTGGGCGGTGGACAAGCAGGCGCATTAGGGAGGGGGTTCTCGACCGGTCCATCTTCCCGAGTCAGGTCTCCCTCAGGGTTTTGTTGACCTTGAGGATCAAATTCTACATCAGAAACCTAGACTTCATGATTGGTTGTGGTAGCTACGAAATATCTAACTCTTTGCATGCCGAGTGACCTTGCATATTTGGAATTCTTTAATAATCTATCTTTTCTAATTTTTCCTAATCTTTCCTTCTCCCTCATCTGTCGACCGCAAATCAACTTACATGCATCAGCAAAAAATATATCTTATGAGATTTAAGAGCAGGATGTGTGTAGAAGAGCAAGTTAGTATAGTGCTAGCAAGCAGTTGAAATCTCTAAAGGAACAATGACATACATATGCATACACAATGGATCGACAAGAAATGTCGGTGTAGAAGATAAAAAAAACTCAGTGCGAGAATGAAGTAAAACAAGCGATGAACTACTTTCAAATATCAAATATGTAAAGAGCGTATGAAGAGTACGGCGGCAACCTTTGTGATCGCGATTTCCTTCACATGCCTTTGCCGGACTTATGCCAAGCTATGACCTTGCTTTTTGCGGCTAAACGGGTTTGCCTCCCCATCTCTCCGGCACCGTGGATAAGGTCGAGTAAGAAGATCCGGTGCCATGGAGTCGGGGAAGTGGATCCAACAAAGCTGCGACAACATTGCTGATCCGGCTCTGGTGCCGTGGACCTCGGGTATGGAGGAGCTGATCTGGTGCAGGCCATCATCGAGAGCTGGTAAAATGTCTTCAGTCGCTACGTTGGCATTGTTGGACCACGTAGAGATAAACAAAACTTTTTCCCTACGCGGTGATCCCAAGATCCAGCTCAGGTAGAAGGCCACGAGGATTACCACTAGACGCATAGTTGTGGAATTGATGAAGCACGTCGCTTGATGCAGTGCAGTCCTCGCGATCCGTTCCGGTTCCACGATCCACGATCTGTACTTTCTTCACGATCGTCGAAGTGCTGAACGTACAACACCTCCGCCGGTATCCACACGTACGAGGAGGAGCGCCGGCGATAGACTGCTAGGTCCGGTACGGCGGCGACAAGACGGACTGGGTCTAGGGTTTCCAACACATGGAGTGACCTAACCTTGTGCTCTAAGCACCTGTGCCCCAGCTTATATAGGGAGTGAAAGTGGGCTCCACTCACTTGTGGCCCATTCACTAAAAAGGCCTATATTAGCCACTACAAGTCTCACTTGCTGACTAAGTCTATGTCTCTATTTGGGACCAACCCAAATAGGTTTCCTGTTTGGGTCTAACCTAAACTTGCTCCCGCTCTTAAGTGTGTGACCCGACAGGCTCATGGTAACCCGGACACGATTCCGAGTCTCACTCGTGATCGATCAGTTGGTAGCGGCTCCTAGCAGAACGTGCCAACTCCCAAGTACCAATAAGTCATGACGACATACCTTCTAATGCGACTTTCGTCTGAGTCCCTTTTGCCTCACGATATACTTTGTCGGACTATAGGCGAATGATCGTCATCCCTTAAATAGTCCGACTCTCTTTCTCGATCCGAGATAAGTGATTCATCCGACTAACTCTTAGTCGGTTGTCTCGGTTAACACTTAATCTGAGACGCGCATGGCCATGCTTTCTGAATCATATCTTCTGAGAGGGCCCAGAGAATATCTCTCTGGATGAAGGGGCAAAATCCCGTCTTGGCTATTCACATCACGCAGCTTGATTCTCAGACGACCCGAATTCCGCCTTTATAACTGCCCAGTGATGGAATAGCGTTTGATAGAACCTAAGTCGGAGATCCTCAACTCGGATTGTGCAATAACCTCAGGTCTAAGGATTACATTGATTGAGACATGCAAATGACGACTTGTTCGTTGCATCTCAATGTGGGTCAGTCCGACTCGCTAAACTCTTTAGTCGAATCCGTGTAAGTCGGAATAGCATCTCCATGCCCATGACAAGTGGAACCTAGTCATCTGCCGACTTTCACATTGGTCTAAGTTGTGTGTCCGGCACAACCTCAATGACCAAGGACAATTAGTATGAACAACATGAATATGTAGTTCCACAATCAAATCACATATTTGATGATACATATCAGTAGTTCATACATGGACCATAACCTTATGAATACACAGGAATATCATCATACATGATTGTCTCTAGGGCATATTCCTAACAGGCATGCTGGTGGAGAGGATGTGAACGGGAGATGGGACGAAAGGAGCACGACCATGGTCGTGCAAGGTGATCTTGAGAGATTCGGCCTTTGAAACTTTACAAGACAAACCATTTTGATTAATGGCCTTTGGCGCATTGTTTCTAGACCGAAGGGCGAGATTGAAATTTTGTACCGCTTGAATTTTGGACGCAGGAGACATTTCGGTGGGTGTTTCTGGCGCAGAGTTAAAATTATTATTGACTGCTTGGTGGAAGAGGTGATTTCGACTTGTATTTTGCTGCTCAGTTGATTTTTTTGTACTCGATCTACTACTGCAGTCTAAAAGTTTGACTTTAGGGACACACAAGTAGTTTCACGAATTTATTCACGATAATGGGCACAAGGACATGGTCATTCTCGAACTACCATTCATGGTCATGTGTTAATTTTCGGCAAAACATGAGTCTACAGATCTAAACGAAAGTGCAAAGTAAGTTTCAACTTTCTCGCGGGGAAATGTTGTTTATCCATTGCCGAATGGCTAAAATGAGACCGAGATAAATTGTCCAGATGCAGCAAGTAGGTACGGTACAGTTTCGTACAGCGTGCCAAATACGTAGTTACTGTAAAGTACTATCAGCACATCAGAAAATAAAATATCAGGCTGACAACACAAGGAAAGTCATCCTCATTATTCGAAATAATAATCTATTCACATGGCGACTCTTGCATCACCCTTTGAAAATCATCTGCCTGCAAAGATGCCCAGAGAATCTCTGCTCGTTCTTGCACCTGTTCCAAAACCGTCACGTTAATCTTATTGACATCTACATCAGCCGAATTGGGAACACGATTTTCAGCCAATAACTTCTAAAGATCAGCGACATCATTAAGGCCATCTTCAATAGTAGAAATCCATCTTTTGTTCAATTCTCTGATCCGCTTAGTGGCTGTGTCTAAATCCTTTTGGAGAATCCTAACCTTAGTTTTGGCCATGCACCATACTTCGGTTTGGTTCCTAGAAATGGCTGTATCACTGGCACGCTGAATATCTGTGTTGCGAACCTCCTTGGAAAGGACATGACCATGCACTTGCTTTTGCAAATTTTAATGCAGCAAATCAATCAGTAAATAACACAAGCAAGATACAACAAATAGTCATGTTTAGGGTACTCGACTAGGCCATGTTTCTGTACCAGTTGTGATGTGCCGAGCGGGGCTAGATCTGCATGTCCAAAACTCTTCAGGATTCGTTGGCATAGATTCTCGGTGTACTCATTCAACGGTACATGATCTTCCATGCCTTACAAAAATATATACTAGTATGACAAGGTAGGGCAATCAAAGGATGAACTACTCTCAAAAATAAAATGCATAATAACAGAGTGCATATATGCAAAATGGAGGCAAACCTTTGTCTAGGGAGGATTGTTGGGGGTTATCATTGGGCTGGCGAGGCTTTGTACTAGTGCGAGATAACCAATTTGGCTTGACGACTAGTAGTTGCCTTCTTTTCTCTTTGAACCGACCCCACAGTACTACTAATAGCATGCATTAGAAATAATTGGTAACGAGAAGGCACAGCAAGGAAGCGATGAACTACATTTAGAAGTAAAATGCAAGGAAAGGGGGCATAGGAAGTGTGCATCAATCTTCGTCTCGTTTGTACGGAGTTTTAACCATCGCCCTGGTGAGGGGTCTGCGTGGCGTACGCATCTCTCGGTTGCGGTGGTGGGGAAGCTGACACTCTACCGTGGAGTGGGGGAAGCAGATGCGATGAAGCAATGATGGTAGCGTGGATGATGGCATCACTGAGCAAACTCCGGCGAGCTGGAAGTCGGCTAAGGAGTGATGGGATAGACGATGATTTGAGGCGTCAGTAAAAGATGTATTGTGGAGTCGGCGGGTGAGCGACCGAGAGGCCCCGTCACTCGTCAGTATGGAGGTATCTAGTGTTTGTGGAGAAGTGAAGGAAGGGTTAAATTTTAGGAAAGGTAGAAGAGAAGATCCCACCAATATTCCTATAAAATTTTGAGCTAGAATATCCCGCCAATATCACACCCAAATTTAGTGCTAAATCGCGCTTGGCTCACCTCCCGAGTAGTATTAAAAGGAAGGCTCGAAAAGCAGCAGGCATCAAATACGATGGGCGGTGGCCTGTGTAGCTTCTGAAGAAAGGTGGCTGAGTCTAGTACGATGGCGGATAGATGAAAAAAATTGGGGGTGGTGCTGGCTGCCAGTCGTGGCCCTCATAAAAAATTAAATATTTCAAATTCATGTAAATACATCAAATAATTAAAGTAACTACAGCCCAAGGCGGTGGGAGGCGATGTCCTCGCCTGGACAACGCGACGTCCTGCGGTGGCGGGAGGTGCTTCTATCACCAGGAGGGTGAAGGGTGGCGTCCCACGCATAGAGAGGTGTTGCTCTCACCAGGAGGGTGCGACGGTGGTCCTCTAGCGACATCCTAGAACTCGAATAGGGAGTTGTAGATCGCTAGTTGCGCGTCGAACTCCTCCTTAGCTTGATCATGTCTGGCGCACATGGAGGCAACGCCGTGGTATCTGCGTACCGCAAGTACGCGAAGTGAGTAGAGGTCGTTGAGTTCTTGTAACCAGACTTACTCTGGCTAGAAAACATGGGCAAAGACATCCCACCTGTAAGGCTCGCCGTTGGATCGGTACCCTGGCCCTCGCGGCATTGGCGGCCGTGGCTCCAACGGCTCCTCAGAGCCGTCGGAGATGATCACGACAGACTCCTTTCTATCGGTGTTGCCGTGTGGTTTGGTCCATTTTAGTCGGGTGGTGGTGGAAGACGGCACCCAGGCACGACGACGCTCCTCCTGGCGAAAACAGCACCTCCGGCTGCCGTGGATATACCTAGGAAGGGCTTGGAAGTGAACTGTGGTGGGGGCAGTGTGGATATGTGGATGGCAATGGCAACTGCCCTAGATATCCCTTTATCCCCCCTCCCTCCGAGTGGAGGTGTACACATGTCTAGTGCTAGTTCTTGATGAGGAAGTATGAATAGGACCCATATATAGTACTGAGCTAAACAGCTGAGTGAACTAGGCTTTCTTAGCTAAACGGTGCACATGATATATGCATATGCCAACACATTTGACCTAATTTTGGCAAAAAGTACTATAATTTAAGTGGGTTATTTATCTACAAACCTTAAAAACTCATAGAACCTAGGAATCATAAGGAAAACATGCATGGTCCTCTATGTCCGAAAACAAAACAAGGCACGCTTGTCGCATTTCGAACCAAATTCTTCTGATTTTCTTTACTAGTTCAAATCATCCCCGTAATCACTTAGAGAAGTGAAAAACGTTTTTTCCTAATTGTTCGAAACTCCCACGGTCAACATTGTTTAGTACGCCAAGACGCACTCATCTACCCGATATGAGAACCGTTTCATAAAGCAGCTAGGGTATCGATATATATGGCCATGACCTTATTGGTCATTCGGACTAAAACCCAAGAATGTTTATACATGGTAGGATATAATGTGAATATGTTTTTTCTACAGTTGTCAAAACTCATGTTTATCATTTTTTTTGGCAATTAATAATGCTAGTGAAAGTACCCCAAGCGTAATGAAGTCTCACGTTTTTGTTTTATGCTTAATTTTGTTAGAATGTTTTCCATACACTATCAAATTTTTCGGTATGCAAATACTAATCAGTGATGACATTTTTCAAAACTATTGTTGGTCCATGATATATTGGCTGCATGGTTACCTTCATAAGAATTCTGGAAATATTTCAAGAGTAATAGTCTATCATGTTCAAATGTATTCAAGTTTGACCTAATTTTATTTTATCAACATAGAGTCATGCATTTAAGTGTGTGGAGCTTTAGCTTGTAAGTTTGAAAAATCCTTAATTAAACTTGGGAACTGTAAAAAAAATTGTCCACGTTGTACGCAAATTTGGTAGGGGCATTCTTTCTTCTTTATTCTACCAGTAAAAAATACTTGAAAAACTTACTTCATGGTATGGCCTACTATACCATGTACGTTGTATGAACTTTCTTGGGTTTCAAGCCAAATAATCAAGGTCATGGACATAATTTGTCTTCATCAAGATAATGATTGTGTGCCTATATTTTGGTACAGGTCGGTGCATGTTAGCATGGTAAAGAAGTAAAAGTATCTTTTGAACGAAGTACGATTAATATGTCTTGGAGTTCATGGCATGTCCATATTTTTACTAGTACATAAAATAGTTGGATAAATTACATGTTGTATTTTTCAAGCTTAATTTTGTAGCTAATTTCACCCACTCAGACAACTTTCTGTCAATTTTTCGAATTAGGTCCAAATTAATAATATACAAGTGCGTGAGAGCAAGTTCAATAGTATAACCGAGTCTTAAGTATAACAAAGTGACACGTCATCTATTGTCGGTCTTATACCAGCATATACGATACCTAGCAATTTAACTATACAACATCTAGCATTTTGATGCAGCAACCTCATCAAAAAGCAAAAATATTATACAAGAATACAATGAAAAACATTTCTATGCCTGTTTAAAAAAATCCTAAAACTAGGAAATTATAAAAAACCATGGTACACTTTATCTGAAAATTGGGGTGGTTACATTCTTTATTTAATTTTTGGAACTAGGGTACAGTAGGTCTTAAAGGAGAGAGGCACTTCAATTATCGCGCTAGGGTTTGTAGTCATCGCAAGGTGATTTAAGGACCTTTTTGTAATTATTATTGTTACTTCTGAGCCCTTTTGTTTACTGGTGTTGATGATTATTAATAGATCGGTTGAATTTTGGAAAAATTGTTGCTGGATTTAGATTGGTGTGTCGTACCAAAGCACACCTGCACAGCGCTAAGCCGTGGACGAGTAAGAGACAAGCCGAACTGTGCGCTCGCGGCTGTAGAAAAGCGATCGATGGAGGATGGCTAGTGGAGTATACCATGTACCTCGTGTCAGCAGCCCATCATAACTTTGCTCTGACATCGCACCGCCTTCGACTTCTCTTTTTTCTGCTCTCGTCCTGCCTCCCTTTTGGAGTAGTAGTACAGAGTAAAACTATGCTCATTTCGAGCACTATTTTTCCGATGAAGTAGTGGAGTACTTCTTTTACATGGAAAACATTTTCGTCGCATATATAATTGGAGTTGTTTCGTTTCCTAGTATTTGGAAACTTCCATTGGCAACACTATTTACTAATGCCAAGATGTGCATATCTACTTTCTTGTAGTACTACCAAATATGGGAAAATTACCATAAACTACGATGTGGATATATGTCCATGATCTTGCTTGGTCGCTCGTCCTAAAACCTTGTTCATACTTACATGGTAGGCCAATTTTATGAAGCGCGTTTTTTCGTAAGTTGTGGAAACTCATATTTATCATTTTTCATGGAAAGTAATACACGCAAAAGGACGCCATGCATGAGACCTTTTATTTTTCCTATTTCTCTTTTTTTCTTCAAACCAGGGTCAACTTTAATTTGTTGGCATGCAAATTCTAGAAATAAGTTGAATCTTCAAAACTCTCGGTTGTTCTCGTTATATTGACTATCTGCTGGGCAACTTCAATAGATTTTTGTAAAATTTTAAGAGCAATCAGCAGCTCACATGTGGTTCAAATTAATTTGACCTAATTTCGACAGACTCCCTCTTATATTAATGTTGTTAGATTCGTCTAGATTCAAATGTATCTAGTCATATTTCTATGCTAGATACATATACTTGAATCTAGACAAATCTGAGATTTTTAATTTGAATCGGAGAAAGTAGTGTAATTTAAGTGAGTTAATTTAGCTACGAACCTTGGAAACTCATAGAACCTAGGAATTGCAAGTAAAACATACATGGTCCGCTATGTCTGGAAACATGGCGTGCTTGTCACATTTCGAGCCACATTATTCTTTTAATTTTCTTTGCTGGTAGTACAAAACATCCCCGTAATCACTTGGAAAAGTGAAAAATATTTTCCCTAATTGTTTGAAACTCCTAAAGGCAATATTGTTTACTAGGCCAAAACGCACCCATCTACCCGATGTGAGAACAGTATCTAAAAGTGTAGCTAGGGTATATATCGATATACTCCCTTCGTTTCATAATATAAGATGTTTTAGCTTTGTGAAATAATGCATCTAGACGCCTTTTAGTGTATGGTTCAGAGAGATTCACAACAAACCTATACACTAAAAGATGTCCAGATACATTACCTTCACAAACCTAAAACATCTTATATTTTGAAACAGAGGGAGTATATGGCCATGACGTTATTGGTCGTTCGGGATGAAATCCAAGAATAATGTTCATACATGATAGGCTATAATGTGAATCTATTTTTCTTAAAGTTGTTGAAACTCATGTTTATCATTTTTCTTGGCAATTAATAATACTAGCAAAAGTACCACAATAGTAATGAAATTTCATGTTTCTGTTTTACGCTTTATTTTGTTTGAATGTTTTCCATATGTGGTCCAATTTGTCGGTATGCAAATACTAATCAGTAATGAAATTTTCCAAAACTATTGGTGGACCATGATATATTGGATGCCTGGGTACCTTTAAAAGAATTTTGGAAATTTTAAAGAGTAATAGTCTATCGCGCTCACATATATTCAAGTTTGATCTAATTTCATTTTATCAACGTAGAGTCATGCATTTAAGTGTGTGTAGATTTAGCTTCAAAGTTCAAAAAATACTTAAACTTGGGATCTGTAAAAAAAATATTCAGTTTGTATAAAAATTTGGTGGGGACATTCTTTGTTATTTTTTTACCAGTAAAAATACTTGAAAAACTCACTTCACAGTATGGCCTACTATATCATGTAATCCTATGTATGAACTTTCTTGGGTTTCAAGCCAAATGACCAAGGTCATGGACATACTCTGTCTTCATCAAGATAATGATGCTGTACCCATATTTTGGTATAGGTAGGTGCATGTTAGCATGGTAAAGAAGTAAAAGTATTTTTGGAAGGAAGTATGATTAATATGGCTTGGAGTTTATAGCACGTGCCATTTATTTACTATAGTACATAAATTAGTTGGATAAATTACATGTTATATTTTTCGAGCTTAATTTTGTACCTAATTTCACCCACTCAGACAGCTTTACGTCAGTTTATCGAATTAGGTCTAAATTAATATTCTACAAGTGCGTGTGAGCAAGTTCAATAGTATAACCGAGTCTTAGGTATAACAAGTGACATGTCATCTATTGCCGACCTCATACTAGGATGTACAATATCTAGCAATTGAACTATACAACAGCTACCATTACGATGCAACAACCTCATAAAAAAGCAAGAAGATTAAACATGAATAAAATGAAAAACATTTCTTTGCATGCTTGAAAAAATCCTAAAAGTTGGGAATTGTAAAAAAGGATGGTACACTTTGTCTGAAAATTGGGGCGGTAGTATTGTTTATTTATTTTTTGGAACCAGGGTACCATAGATCCTGAAGGGGTGAGACACTCCAATTATCGCCCTAGGGTTTGAAGTTGTCGCAAGGTGGTCTGAGGACCATTTGTAATTATTATTATTACTTGTGAGCCTTTTGTACTAGTGCTGATGATTATTAATCCATTACTAGATTGTTTGAATTTTGGTGAAAAAAACAATTGCTATAAGTACTCTAGATCGGTGTGTCGTACCAAGGTACACGTGCGCAGCGCCACGCTGTGGACGAGGAAGAGAGAAGCCAGACTATACATCCGCGGCTGTAGAGAAGAGATCGATGGAGGATGGCTAGCAGAGTGTACCTTGTACCTCGTGTCAGCAGCCCATCATAGTTTTGCTCTGACATCACACCGCCTTCGACTCCTCCTCTACTTTGCTCTCGCCCTGCCTCCCTTTTGGAGTAGTAGTACTAGGCAATTTTGTGAAACGGGTTTTTTTATAAGTTGTGAAAACTCATGTTTATCATTTTTCATGGCATGTAATACATGCAAAAGGACGCCAAGCATGAGTCCTTTTTTTGCCTATTTCTCTTTTTTTCTTCAAAGTTGGGTCAACTTTAATTTTTCGGCATGCAATTTCTAACAAGAAGTTGAATCTTTCAAAACTCATGGTCGTTCTTGTTATATTGACTGTTTGTTGGGCAACTTCAATAGATTTTTGTAATTTTTTAAGAGCAATCAGCAGCTCACATGTGTTTCGAATTAATTTGCCCTAATTTCGACAGACTCCCTCTGATCTATATTAATGTCTTAGATTCATCTAGATTCAAATGTATCTAATCATGTTTCTATGCTAGATAAATATATCTGAATCTAGACAAATCTGAAATTATGAATTTGAATCGGAGACAACAGTGTAATTTAAGTGGGTTAATTTATCTACGAATCTTGAAAACTCATAGAACCTAGGAATCGCAAGTAAAACATGCATGGTCCGCTATGTCTGGAAACATGGCGCTTGTCACATTTAGAGCCACATTCTTTTGATTTCCTTCACTGCTAGTACAAAACATCCCCATAATCACTTGGAAAAGTGAAAAATAATTTTCCTAATTGTTTGAAACTCCCACGGGCAACATTATTTACTAGGCCAAGACGCACCCATGTACCTGATGTGAGAACTGTATCTAAAAGTGTAGCTAGGATATATATCGATATATATGACCATTACCTTATTGGTCTCAGGCTGAAACCCAATAATAATGTTCATACATGATAGGCTATTATGTGAATCCGTTTTTTCTAAAGTTGTCGAATCTCATGTTTATCATTTTTCTTGGCAATTAATAATACTAGCAAAAGTATAAACCAATCATAATGAAATCTCATATTTTTGTTTTACGCTTTATTTTGTTTGAATGTTTTCCATACACGGTTAAACTTGTCGGTATGCAAATACTAATCAGTAATGGTATTTTCAAAACTATTATTGGCCCATGATATATTGGCTGCCTAGGTATCTTTAAATCAATTTTGGAAATTTTCAAGGGTAATAATCTATCGCGCACATATGTATTCATGTTTGACCTAATTTCATTTTATCGACATAGAGTCATGCATTTAAGTGCGTGGAGCTTTAGCTTAGAAGTTTAAAAATACTTAAACTTGGAACTGTAAGAAAGAATTGTCCACTTTGTACAAAAATTTGGTGGGAGCATTATTTGTTTTTTATTCTACAAGTAAAAATACTTGAAAAACCCACTTAACAGTATGTGGCCTACTATATCATGTACTATGTATAAAATTTCTTGATTTGCAAGCCAAATGACCAAGGTCATGAACATACTCTGTCTTCATCAAGATAATGACAGTGTGCCCATATTTTGGTATAGGTTGGTGCATGTTAGCATTGTTAAAGAACTAAAAGTATTTTTAGAAGGAAGTATGATTAATATGGCTTAGAGTTCATAGCATGTGCCATTTATTTACTATAATACATAAAGTGGTTGGAAAAAATAGGTTATATTTTTCAAGCTTAATTTTCTAGCTAATTTCACTCACTCAGACGACTTTCCGTCAATTTGTAAAATAAGGTCTAACTTAATATTCTACAAGTGCGTGAGAGCAAGTTCAATAGTATAACCGAGTCTTAGGTATAACAAAGTGACACGTCATCTTTTACCGGCCTTATACCAGCACTATACAATAGCTAGCATTATGATGTAGCAACCTCATCAAAAAGCAAGAAGATTAAACAGGAATAAAATGAAAAACATTTCTATGCCCGCTTGAAAACTCCTAGAACTTGGGAATTGTAGGAAAGCATGATACACTTTGTCTGAAAATTGGGGCGGTGACATTCTTTATTTATTTTTTGGAACCCGGGTACCGTAGGACCTGAAGGAGCGAGACTCTTCAATTATCGCGCTAGGGTTTATAGTCATCGCAAGGTTGTCTGAGGACCTTTTTGTAATTATTATTTTTACTTTTGAAACTTTTTTGAACTGGTGTTGATAATTATTAATCCAGTACTAGATCGCTTGAATTTCGGGGAAAAAACGGTTACTGGAAGTAGATTGGTATGTTGTACCAAGGCACACATGCGTAGCACCACGCTGTGGACGAGGAAAAGACAAGTCGGACTATGCGCCCGCAGCTGCAGAGAAGCAGAAATCGATGGAGGATGGCTAGTGGAGTGTACCATATACCTCATGTCAGCAGCCCATCATAGCTTTGTCCTGACATCGCACCGTCTTCGACTTCTCTTCTTCGCTGCTCTCGCCCTGCCTCCTTTTTGGAGTAGTATTATGGAGTAAAACTATGCTCATTTCGAGCACTATTATTTCTACAAAGTAGTGGAGTACTTGCTTTACAGGAAAAACATTTCCGACGCTTATAAAATTGGAGTTGTTTCTTTTCCTAGTATTTGGAAACTCCCATTGGCAACACTGTTTACCAATGCCAAGATGTGCACATCTACTTTCTTGTAGTACTACCAAATATGGGAAATTTACCATAAACTATGATGTTGATATGTCCATGACCTTGCTTGGTCGCTCGACCTGAAACTTGTTCATACTCACATGGTAGGCCAATATTTTGAAGTGGGTTTTGTCATAAGTTGTGAAAACTCATGTTTATCATTTTTATGGCAAGTAATACACGCAAAAAAACACCTTGCATGAGTTTTTTTCCTATTTCTCTTTTATCCTTCAAAGAAGGGTCAACTTTAATTTGTCGGCATGCAAATTCTAGCAAAAGTTAAAATTTTCAAAAATCTTAGATGTTCTCGTTATATTGACTGTCTGCTGGACAACTTCAAAAGATTTTTGTAAAACTTTAAGAGCAATCAAGAGCTCACATATGGTTTGAATTAATTTGACCTAATTTTGACAGACTCCCTCCGATCCATATTAATATTCTTAGATTCGTCTAGATTCAAATGTATCTAGTCATGTTTCTATGCTAGATACATATGCCCAAATCTAGATAAATCTGAGATTATTAATTTGGATCAAAGATAGTAGTGTAATTTAAGTGGGTTAATTTAGCTACAAACCTTGAAAACTCATAGAACCTAGGAATCGCAAGTAAAACATGCATGATCCGCTATGTCTGGAAACATGGCACGCTTGTCGCATTCAGAGCCACATTCTTTTGATTTCCTTTACTACTAGTATAAAACATCCCCATAATCACTTGGAAAAGTGAAAAATATTTTTTCCTAATTGTTCGAAACTCCCACGGGCAACATTGTTTACTAGGCCAAGACGCACTCATCTACCTGATGTGAGAACCATATCTAAAAGTGTAGCTAGGGTATAGATCGATATATATGACCATGACCTTATTGATCGTTCGGGCTAAAACCCAAGAATAATGTTCATAGATGATAGGCTATAATGTTAATCCATTTTTTCTAAAATTATCAAATCTCATGTTTATCATTTTTCTGGGCAATTAATAGTACTAGAAAAAGTATCCCAATCGTAATGAAGTCTCATGTTTTTTTACGCTTTATTTTGTTTGAATGATTTCCATATGCGGTCAAATTTGTAGGTATGTAAATCCTAATCCGTAAAGACATTTTTCAAAACTATTGTTGGCCTATGATATATTGTCTGCATGTGTACCTTCAAAAGAATTTTCGAAATTTTCAAGAATAATACTTTATCATGCTCGCATGTATTCAAGTTTGACCTAATTTCATTTTATCGATATAGTCATGCATTTAAGTGCATGGATCTTTAGCTTGGAAGTTTGGAAAATACTTAAACTTAGGAATTGTAAGAAAGAATTGTTTACTTTGTACGAAAATTTGGTGGGGCATTCTTTATTCTTTACTAGGACATTTGCCCGTGCGTTGCTATAGGTAGATTATCAATTATAATCTAGGCCACGTAGAATTTCACAGTTGTAAATCTAATTTTTTAATGACAGGGCAAGTGCTCTTGAAGCGGATCCTGCTACCTAAGGTAGGGTTTGCTTTCTTGCCGAGTCTGTTATTATCAAGAACCCATGTGTAAACCTGGAGATACAAACATTTTTATGCACTACATATATGAAATATGTAAATTTTAGATCCACACTTGGATCATCCGGTAATTCAAATTTCTGTAGAAGTCCAAAGACAGCGACAATAGATGAAGTAAGTGATGGATTAAGAGTCCAGTGGTATGAAAGAAATTTAGCATGATAAGCAAATAATATAATATAATCACCTGATGTAAAAGCCATGCTGTCAACCACATAATCAAAGAACTAGATCCAAAAAAAACTGAGCTGGAGATCACTTAAAACTCCTGTATTTGAATGTTGAATGCGAGCTTTTCCAGATTTTTTTAGGCAAAATAGTGGGTTTTCCCACTGCATATTTTTCTTTCAAGCTTTTTCAGATCGAGGGAGCACATGGATATATGATGATTTGATTATCACCACCAGCACGGAGAAGGTCAGGAGCAACAACCCGCCAAAAAAAAGTCAGGAGCAATGGACGGTCACCAAGGTTGTGTTGACGTGAGGCTTCATATGACTTTCACCGAGTCTCATGCCGGCCGGAGCCGAGACGCACGTACTTGAACACAGTGGTGATCAATCTTGTTTCCTGCTAGCTAGTTGATGGAGTTATCAGTAGGCTCATGGACTGAGTATTTTATTGAGAGGACGTGCTGATGTATAGATGCAGAGCTAGCTACGAACGAAACATTGTCTTCGCTGTAGATGCAGAATTATATGTGCGTGCGTCCCAGCGTCGTAGGGAGACGACCTCTACGCTAGGGTTTTCTTTTCGTAATCAGGAGGCGGACGGATTTGTTTGATAGGATTTTCGAACTTGTAGAGAAGGCGTCTGGTCCTAGCCTGGTTCGTTCCATCGCTGTATGGCGCCAGCTGCGATCCGTTTTATTTCCTCGTGTGGCGCTGATGTTTCTGAGTAAAGCCCGAATCGATTGATCGGAAGTTAGAACGTATGCGCGACATAAGATAAGAAGGCGTCTAGACGGATGGACCAAAGCGTAAAGAGACGGATGCAGAGAGAAACATTCCTGCTTTTATTATTAGGTATAGATTCTACCAGTAATAATACTTGAAAAACTCACACTTCACAATATGGCCTACTATATCATGTACTATGTATGAAATTTCTTGGGTTTCAAGCCAAATGACCAAGTTCATGGACATACTCTGTCTTCATCAAGATAATGACGGTGTGCCCATATTTTGGTATAGGTCAATGCATGTTAGCATGGTAAAGAAGTAAAATTATTTTTTAAAAGGAAGTATAATTAATATGGGTTAGAGTTCATAGCATGTACCATTTATTTACTAGAGTAATAAAGTTCTTGGATAAAACATGTTATATTTTTCAAGCTTAATTTTCTAGCCAATTTCACCCACTAAGACGACTTTCCATCAATTTTTCGAATTGGGTCTAAATTAATATTCTCCAAGTGCGTGAGAACTAGTTCAATAGTATAACCGAGTCATGGGTATAGCAAAGTAACACATCATCTATTGCCAGCCTTATACCAACATATACAATATCTAACAATTGAACTATAGAACAACTAGCATTACGATGCAGCAACCTTATCAATAAGAAAGAAGATTAAACATGAATAAAATAAAAAATATTTCAATGTCCGCTTGAAAATCCCTAAAACTTGGGAATTGTAAGAAAGCATGGTACACTTTGTCTAGAAATTGGGGCGGTGCCATTCTTTATTTATTTTTTAGAACTGGGGTACCATAGGTCCTGAAGGAGCGAGAAACTTCAATTAGCGCCCTAGGGTTTTTCATCGTCGCAAGGTGATCTGAGTACCTTTTTATAATTATTATTATTACTTTTGAGACTTTTTGTATTGGTGTAGATGATTATTAATCCAGTAGATTGCTTAATTTCGGAAAAAACGGTTATTGGAAGTAGATCGGTATGCCGTACCAAGGCACACGTCTAAAGTGCCACACTGTGGACGAGGAAGAGACAAGCCGGACTGTGCACTCGCGGCTGCAGAGAAGAGATCGATGGAGGATGCATGGTGAGAGGCGGCAAAGGAGAGAGAAAACACAACTTGTTTTGCATGCATATACTAGTAGTAGGTACATACATTTACTACTAGTGTAGTGTACTTTGTACCTCGTATCAGCAACCCACCATAACTTTGCTCTGACATCGCACCGCCTTCGACTCCTCCTCTCGCTTATCTCCCGCTGCCTCCCTTTTGGAGTAGTACTAGTATGGAGTAAGACGTACTACTAGTGGAGTACTTTGCTTTACATAAAAAATATTTCCCTCGCTTAGAAAATTGGAGTTGTTACTTTTCCTAGTATTTGTAAACTTCCATTGGCAAAGTTGTTTACCAATGCCAAGATGTGTACATCTATTTTCTTGTAGCACAACAAAATATGGGAAAATTACCATAAACTATGATGTGGATATGTCCGAGACCTTGCTTGGTCGCTCGGCCTGAAACCTATTCATACTTACATGGTAGGAATTTTTTGTGAAGTGGGTTTTTTCAATAGCTGTGAAAACTCATGTTTATCACTTTTCATGGCAGGTAATACAAGCATAAGGACGCCATGCATGAGTCCCCCTATTTTTATTGCCTATTTCTCTCTCTTTTTCAAAGAAGGGTCAACTTTGTCGGTATGCAAATTCTACAAAGAAGTTAAATCTTTCAAAACTCTCAGCCGTGTTCTCAATATATTAGCTATCTGGTAGGCAACTTCAAACGATTTTTGTAAAAAATTAAGAGCAATCCGCATCTCACATGTGGTTTAAATTAATTTGACCTAATTTCGATAGACTCTCTCCGATCCATATTAATGTTCATAGATTCATCTAGATTCAAATGTATCTAGTCATGTTTCTGTGCTAGATACCTATACCCGAATCTGAGAATATTAATTTGAATCGGAGATAGTAGTGTAATTTAAATGGGTTAATTTATCTACGAACCTTGAAAACACAAAGAACCTAGGAATCGCAAGTAAAACACGCATGGTCCGCTATGTCCGGAAACATGGCGTGCTTGTCGCATTCCGAGCCACATTCTTCTGATTTTCTTTACTGCTAGTACAAAACATCTCCGTAATCACTTGGAAAAGATAAATATATTTTCCCTAATTGTTCAATAATTTCATAGGCAACATTGTTTACTAAGACAAGGCGCACCCATCTACCTGATGTGAGAACTGTATCTAAAAGTGTAGCTAGGTTATATATCGATATAGAAGGACATGACCTTTTTGGTCATTCGTGCTAAAAACCAAGAATAATGTTACATCATGGTGGGTTATAATGTGAATTCATTTTTACTAAAGTTGTTGAATCTCATGTTTATTATTTTTCATGGCATTTAATAATATTAGCAAAAGTACCCCAAGCGTAATGAAGTCTCATGTTTTTGCTTTACGCTTTATTTTGTTTGAATATTTTCCATACGCTGTCAAATTTGTCAGTATGCAAATACTAGTAAGTAATGACATTTTTCAAAACTATTGTTGTCCCTTGATATATTTCCTGCCTAGGTACATTCAAAAGAATTTTAGAAATTTTCAAGAGTAATAGTCTATCGTGCTCACAAGTATTCAAGTTTGACCTAATTTCGTTTTATCGACATAAAGTCATGCATTTAAGTGCGTGGAGCTTAAGCTTGGAAGTATGAACTTTCATGGGTTTCAAGCCAAATGACCAAGGTCATGGACATACTCTGTCATCATCAAGATAATGATGGTGTGCCCATATTTTGGTATAGGTCGGTACATGTTAGCATGGTAAAAAAGTAAAATTATTTTCAGAAGGAAGAACGATTAATATGGCTTAGAGTTCATAGCATGTGTAATTTATTTACTATAGTACATAAAGTGGTTGGATAAATTACATGTTATATTTTTCAAGCTTTATTTTATAGCTAATCTCATCCGAAAGTGCATCATGCTTCAATCAACACGGCTGGTAGAATTAAAGGTTACATCAAAGACTAAAAAAGAAAATTACATCCAAGTCCATACAATTGGAACAAAGGCCCCTAAAATTTAGCTTGGAAAGTAGTTGAGTCATACTCTTTCTACTACTACTTGCTTCACATACAAAACACAGCGCGCTCCTACACGTTGTTCATGGTCAAATGGACAAGATTGCTCAGAAGGAGTAGAGGAGCACACCCAAGGATCTAGTAAATCCAATTCGAGGACAGTCACTACTGTACGTGGTTAATGTCAGGCGAAGGTCCGAAGAGGTCGACCTTCCCCCCTACCGAGTTGATTCCCCCAGCCGCACCTTCGTCGGCCGCATGTTCCTTGCGCTCGAGCTCTTACTCAAGCGTGTCCTGATGGTAAGCAAGGACCAACATAGGGTCGATAGGCTTGAGGGGACCCAGGATGGTGTCGTCTGCCACGCCATGTCGACCTGGCGCCCACTTGAGTTATCTGCCCTAGTCGCATGCTCTTTGGCCACAGGTTCCTCGCGCTCGAGCTCGAACTTGAGCATGTCCTGATCGTAAGCAAGGGCCAACATAGGATAGATAGGCTCGAGGGGACCCGGGATGGCATCAGCCATGGCCACGGCGACCTGGCGCCCACCCGAGTTGTCTTCCCCGGTCGAATGCTCGCTGGCCGCAGTTTCCTGGTGGAAGGATTGGTCGTTGTCTCGCACGGGCTTAACTTGGCCACGGTTGATGTCCAGCCAGAGCGCCCTCCCAGACGTAGCTCCGTCACAGTCAAAAAGGGAGGCACACTAGGACTGGCGCTTTGTTGTAGAGGTCCACTTTTCTTCGCTTGACGTGTTGACGCCTCTGTGATGTGGCTAGTGCAGGATCGGTAGCCTTGAGGGGGGCCCAAAATCATGTCGCCAGCCGGTAGGGCCAACACACGTTTACCGCAGGGGACCAAGCGCTCTATAGAGGCATCTCCAACGGCGACATGTTCCCACCGGATGAACTATTCCTGGGCCTGGCCTCAAACCGAAGCAGACCTCCGAGGATGACGCAGCCAATCCACTAGGATTCCTTCAAGTATTTGTGAGGGTACATGCCTTTCATGGAAGAAATAAATTTCACCGGAGAGTGGAATGAAGGAGAAGTTGAACTTCTTTTTGCAAGGAATAGTATACTAGTACTATTAGATGTGCTACTCAGTTACTCCCACCGCTACAATGAATAAATAAGGGGACCTCATTTTTGGTGTTTTTTCTTTGACCAAGCATTTCTCCAATAAATAAACAACGACAACATGCAGAGCGACCGCTCGACAGCGCGTGAGTTTTTTCACAGTCGGTGGTGGTCCGGGGCATTAACACTCAGAAGAGAAATGTTATATCGATACTTGCAGAAGCCGTACTTTTAGTTGGCCATAGTCTATCGGATAGTAGGAGTACTATACACTCTTGAAACAAGGTGGCGAACAGCTGGCAGCTCACGCAACGAGTCAGGTAAATTCTTGGAGTATATACTCTAGTATACAGTAGTATAGTACTTACTAGTAGTTGTAATAAGTTACACATGCATTGCACACGATTCTCAGATAATAGAACTATCGAAGTATGTCATATTATCACTATATAAAAAAATTGCCCAAAAATAATTATAATTTTGTGCCCAAAAAGTAGAGATTTGCTATTGTTTGACGTCCGGCTTGTATCCTTAAACTATCGGGTGTATATTTGATTCTTGTACTTTATATCATGTACAAAACAACCTTTACTAGATACCTAATACTCGATTTTTTTGTAACATGCTCTAGAGAAATGACTAAAGGTTCTAGAATGGTGGATAAGTATGTTTTGAGGTTTGTGCATGGCACTCATTGTGCTAAAGACTATCAATACAATCTTCCAGATGTTGAAATGAAAAAGAATATCCAACGGTTAACAATGTTGGAATTTGCCGTCCTTGATCCAATGGTGAATGTTCAACGTTATTCGCACACTATATAGTGGTACGATAAGATATGAGATAACACTATCCGATCTTGATAATTGTTAAGTGGTCTGAACAGTGGATCACAATGAATCACTAGGCCACTTGCACTATGTTCCAGAACCATCCTATCTTCCATATTGAAAAAATAACATGCCAACATTATGTATATTTTTAGCTAAAGCAAATTGTAGATGGCCTTCAAATATTAATACATGCATTACACATATATATACATACTATTCTTACCACTGTAGTCTGTGATAACCTTTGAATGTTGACCGCTAGCAGATCAAGACTGGCAAATCCCAACATTGCTAACCGTTTGCCATTATAGTATGTAGAAGATTCTATTGGTAGTATTAGCACAATGAACGCCATGCACAAACCTGAAAACACACTTCTCCATAATTTCTCTAGAGCATGTTACCAAAAAAACAAAGTATTAGGTAGCTAGTAAGGTTGATTTCTACATGATATAAAGTACAAGAATAATATATACACCCGATACTTTATGGATATGTTGTGGCTCAAAATTATAATTATTTTTCGAGCTTTACCTATTACATGTTTATGATATGTCATACTCCTATTATCTTAGTCTCACAAGCAAGGCAGATGCAACTTACACAGTACTGGCATTTAACGCAGATGAAAAACACGAAAACTCGTCTCTTGTATCCCCTTCTAGAAATATTCAAGAGAAACCACATGCTTAAAAGTATGGCATACCAATTCAAATTCTTACTAGGAATATCCACGCCTAAAAATTTTTCACCTTTGAAAAAAATTAACAAAAATGTTAAACGTTAATTTGGAAAACATTTGAAAAAACTAGTTTAATAGTTTGCCTTAGCATGCTCAAACATTCTTGTGTTTCAAGCCAAATGACTAAGGGTATGCCCATATATCCACATCATCATAGTTTGTGGATCTATAAGTAATCCCACCAAACCAGGACCAATATCTCGTTATATGTGGTGACTAGGCTAAATGCTAGAGTAGATAACTCATTTCTAGTGGAGTACTCCCTCTGTTTCAAAATATAAGATGTTTTAGGTTTATAAAAGAAGTGTATCTAGTCCTCTTTTAGTGTGTAGGTTTATGTAGGTTTGGAATGTATACTAAAAGGGGTCATACACTCCTTTCACAAAGCTAAAATATCTTATATTTTGAAACGGAGGGAGTAACATATAGGTAAAATTTTTATTCACGATAGGTGTACACCCGCTGATGTCGTTCCCATATCTAGCTAGTAGACGATAGCGCATCTTGGTATGTTAACTAAACGATGTTGGTTCTGGTAGTTTCCAACTTTTATGAACACTAGTTGAATGCCCGTGCGTTGCAACGGATGTATAAATGGATCAATCACTGTCTTATTTCACGAATCCATTTCGCTTTCACCTAATGATTTCCCCACCACACGCATACACAACAAACATTGCAAGAATAAAATTTGTCGTGTTCCTCCTTTGTATTGCTTTGTTGTCACATGTCCCTCTCAAAACATAACATCCAAAAAAATATACATATGCATGATTTATGCTCTAAAATCTTCTATTTAAGAGTCTAAATAAAGTCATGTGATGCAATCTATTTCATTTAATTAATGTATTCCTCCTTCACCCCCTCCCTTGTTTTTTTCTTCCTCGTACTCACAATCTCTCTCTCTCCATCCCTTTCTTTATCACGTGGCATCAAATTCAGGGTGCCTCTATGTCACAATAATGTATCCATCCTTGCCGGTATGCTCATCTCCAACTCCGAACGTGAGGGAAGAAAGAAATGTGTAGTGTGTATCCAAGTAACCGAATCAATCGTGCAAGTTAAGTTAAGGTGATTCTCATGTAAGTTAAGCTGTGTATGTTTTACAACAGACTACAGTATGTAATATTCTATAGCAAATACGAGGCATATACAAAATTTTGAATACGAATACACGCGAGAAATTGTGCAAGAGTGGAACTGGAAGTGGACATATTAAATACTTAGGAAACTCCTAATAGCCTAGGATTATGTTAAATTAAAATATTTGTGTGGATCAATATTATTAATATGATTCATTAGCACATTTGTGTGGGATGATCACACCAATAAAATTGTCCATTTGAGTACCTGAAGGTTTAGACTGTAGATATAATCAACCAACCCATAAAGTGTTGCAAAAATCTAGCTGAAGATGAACAGCCCTTCCCAGCCAGCGTAAATTTTGAAAAATAGATTAAAGAAAGCTCGCCCCCTAAATTACTACAATTGGGTCGCTATTGTAAAGATGGACTGATCTAGCATCCACGAATTTCACAAGACGGGCCATGAGAACATTGTAGTGAACTAATTTTTTTATTTCAGGGGTATACCTAAATTGTTATGAAGTTTAGAGAAGACTAATCGAATATTAGCTTGCAACATCAAGCTAAAATTTTGTGAGAACGTCAGGCTCGAAATTTAGGGAAATACTTAGGAACTACAACCAACCAGTATTTTAATTCTGCTGAAGTAAATAACACATCTGGAAGCATGCTGTCGTATTTCATCCTAACTACATTCTGTAGCATTTCTTCACACTTCTTGCATGTTGTTAGTGTCTTCTAACTTGTGTAGGTCTAGGAGATGGTGGCACACTCTTGGCGGCGTGGACACAGCATGACAACAATGTGCATGCATGTCTCGATTAATTAATGAAAAATAATACATTTGAAAGACAAGTTAAGGTCTGGGCGATTGAAACAATCTACTGAATTAGTATACAAAGATCTCAGTCATGCAGGAACTAATAGTAATATTACTCCAAGATGGCACACATGGTTCATGATAAAAAATTGTGGGACAGAAACATGTGAGATGTGACATATTAATTAGTATTTCACCCTAAAAAACATAATCAGGGAAGGGTATGAAAAATGTATGATGCATACAACTATAAATACTTATAACAGTACAAAAGTAAAAAACCAAATCTGAAGTACGCTGACATTTCATTGCCTGGATGTGGCAGTGAAAGACAATTCAATCTTTACAAGATGTGGTATAGAATTTATAGCTGAGAATGCATGAACACGGAACCATTGCAGCCCTTGTTGAACCATCAGATCTGTTTTTCTATAGGTCTTCAAATAAAAAAATGTTGAAAAAAAATCCAGACACTACAAACCTGAAATGTAAGAGTTGGATAGACACATAAAATCACCAGTACCAATTTCAAGGCCTGAATCTTAAGTGTTGGTGCTAACATGTCAGGTGAATCCCAATCTCAGAACAAATAGCCTTGAAAAATATGTCAAAGAAAAATTGAAGATGAGAAACATAGCCGGCAGCCTAAACCAACACTTAAGATGTGGTCTCTCCCCTGCCCCGATGCGGTCCTTGCATAGTAAATGTTGTGTGCCTGTGAGGACCTCGTCAGCCCTCACTATCATGACCGTTGGGAGGCCATCAATAGCTCATTCGCAGTGCTGCCCATCGGGCCTTGTGGGGATACTAGTGTTCCACTGCGGAGAGCTTCCCGAAGCCTCGATCAGCATGTCATCGGCATCTCTACTGTCGAAGAAGTACCTCTCGAAGGCGGGAATCTGTCGTTGCCAGTGACGTTCTCGATCATGAGGTTGCCTAGCTGGCTGTTTGCGGTGAGGATCACCTCCTACTCGAGCCTCCGCACCATGGTGGCCTTGTTGTCCTCCTACCTATGTCCATGACATGTCACTGGCCTGCCTTTTCTCCTTCGTGTTGTATTGCAGTGAGGATATTAGATAGTGAGAGAAAAATCGTTAAATAGATAGAGAGACCATAAGAGAGCACAACAAGTACGATCCTTTGCAGTCGTGGACAACCCCATGATGCAGAACTGCCGCCGTCATGGGGTGGCATCTGAGGGATTTACTGGGGAGGCGTGTAGGCATGGAAGATTTTTGGGCTGAAGGGGATGTCGTGTGGATCTACCGATTTGCGCTAATCCCCTTTGATGTATAAAGGGTGGGTTTAGGCTTCATTCTTTTTTCTGTTTGTTCACCCACAAAATTATTGACGTGGTTGTTATTTATTGTTAGAGAGAATCAAGCGACGATTGTTTATCTTCTCCGATTTTCATGTAAGGGTCGTCCGGGATAATAGAGGAAAAGACATCACAGGTGGCAGTTTCTATTAATTATGTCGAAGTGTGACACCGTGTGACACCACCGTTTTGCTTTTTATAGTAAAGATAACATTTTTTTAATTTCATCCTCTTAAACGACTTAATGTTAATTTAACAAAATCTTGATCTACAAGTGTGTGATAGCTTTCTTCTAACTTTTTTGAAAATCATTTTTATTTACCCAAGCAGTCACTCTATCTAGAACCTCTGAAGTTTTATAGATTTCAACTTCTTGGAGTTTTCATGCTTGCAAATTTATCCTTGTTTTGGAAAAATAAATAAAACTAACTGAACAAAACATTTTTTAGGAAAACTAGCACATGGCTTTATCTTACATGTACCGGTTCCATGAAAAATTCTAAACACGAATTTTGCATTGTTTTTGAAAAAACATGCTTCAAAGTATGGCCCCATTCAACTTCTTTCTAGGAATATACATGTCAAGAAATTTAACACCCTTTTAAAAAATTCAAGCAAAATCTTATCTTACCACTATATGGTGTACGAATAACTTTGAATACTGACTGTTGGATCAAGACTTACGAATTTCAACATCACGACCTATTCGATCTTCTATTTTGTTCTAACATCTAGAAGATACTATTGATATTCTTTAGCACAATATACGCTATGCACAAACCTCAAATTAACTTATCCATCATTATAGAATCTCTTCTCTATCGTTTTGCTAGACCATGTTACCCAAAAATCAAGAATTAGGTATAGCTAATAAACGTGACTTATGCATGATACAAAGTAGAACAACCAAACATACACCCATGTATTATAGATTTTGATCATATTTATAATTTTTTGAGCTTTACCTATTATATAATCTTACCACACCATATAGTGTACGCGTACTTTGAACTTTGACAATTCGATCAATAATGGAAAATCCCAATATTGCAAACCGCTGGATCTTCTATCTATGCTAGCATATAGAATATTCTATTGATAGTCTTTAGCACAGTGAATGCTATGCACAAACCTCAAAACACACTTCTCAATAATTTTAGAATCTTCTTCGTCATTTCTATAGAGAATATCGAGTAATAGGTAGCTAATAGTAGTAGGTTGATTACTAAATGACACAAGGTATAAGAACCAATTATACATCCAATACTTTATGGACATGGCTCGAAATTATAATTATTTTTCAGCGTCACCTATTATAGTTTTATATAAATTAAAGATGATATGTCACACGACACTTCTATTACTATATAATTCTCAGGTGCAAGGCACGTGCAACTTACTATAGTCCTAGTACTTCGTGCAAGGTACGTACTACTCCATCCTAGAGTACTCCCTTTGTTTTTGATTATAAGGCCAGAGACCTTTTTAAAATTCATCGAGATTATAAGCCATATCTTATTAATTGTTCTCTCTTCACCAATGCATTTCTTCTTTTTTCTCTCTTTTCTATGATGCAAGTGAAACTATTTGTGTATGAGGAATTAATGAGATAGAGTAATTAACTTTCTTGGTTTTATTAACTTGGCTCTATGGCCTATAATCAGAGGCGGGAGTAACTTAGAGTGGTAACATGCATATGTTACTACTCTAAGTTATTACCTTCATACTAGTGGGTAGTGTGATAAGTGTGTAACATAAGTAGCAAACCTTATTTATTATTTTATAGACACATTTTGTATTGGAAAGTGTGATGTGATGGTAACATATTACTTATGTTACTATGTTTGCTTCTCTTTTCATTAATTACTTACCATATCATCTTTTCATATAGGTGACATCTATGTTACCACTAATGTTACTCCCACTATGACTAGTCTAAGATTAGTCACAATGGAGAGTCTCCGTCTAGAAATAATTCAATTACATTTGTCTAGATTCAAATGTATCAAGACATGTTTTAGTGTGTAGATACATTCAAATCTAGATAAATTCAAGTCAGTTATTTCTGGACGGAGGGAGTATATGATACTAGTATGTAATACCATCTCCACAGTGTATAATATTACTATCATATATTGTATAGTACTTAGTACTAGTAGTATCATAGTCTTAGTATATTTATTGTTTTATAATCTTAAGGTAAAATTGTGTCCAAGATTTATTTAAGATTATTTTTTCTATGATACCGTATCTACCTGTGATACCAACACAATCTTTTTCATCATTAATTGCCATGACATATAAGTATTTTTCATTCATGTAATGCATGATATGTACCACCTGATACCCTCATTGAGGCTAGTCTCATCCAAACGAGAAAATTGCACACAACACCAATGTTTGGTGATAAAGTCGTACAGAACACAGAAACAAAACTACTTTTGCGGATGGGCCCAACTTTTGGTGTAATACGTTGCACCTAGCCCAAATAGTTGTTTTAGAGCCTATAACAGTATATCGGACACATGAACCCAGATTTTTATGCAGTATTCTATAATTATATGATTTAGAAAAATGATATACCACAATACTCCCTCACAAATCCGAGGGGACCCAGAAATAATCTATTGTTTTGCATATATTGAAGTTAAGAAATAAAATAAATCTAAAACAAACACAACGGTTTCCAAGATTTGGTGCCACCCAATTATGCGATTTATTAGTTAAAGGGATTTCTATTCTCGTGCCCCTGGTTCGTTAGTTGTACTCAGTTTTCTCCAGTCGCTTAGTTTTTCCTCACTTTTGCCCTCCCTCCATTACGAAACCTCACATGCGCTCAGACGGGGGGATGCCGTCAGGTCAAAGGCTTGACTGTTACATGCTGACCGGTGGGACCGTGTTGGGGCGGGTCGTGCGTTGAGCATTACGTTATGTTACGTTACGTCGCCTCGACCATTACATGCTGACAGGTGAGGCCAGGACACATAGCAAACCAGCCATCCATCTCGCTGATTGTAGGGGACGTGGTGTGGGACCATGTGGGGCGCGTTTGGTGGTTACGTGCGCCTTGTCGCCTAAATTGAAAGTTTTTGTTTTTGTTTTTTATGATTGGCCTTTTTAAGAGCGCCTTTCTCCCCCCCCCCCCCCCCCTCTCTCTCGCTAGCAGTTGTTTTTTTTGCCCAAAAAGATAACGAATCTAGAGCAGCTTCTCTCTTCATTCATTGTTTCTTTTGCCCTTGTTTTTCCCCAATCTGGTAGCAAATCTAGAGCAGCAAAACTAACCAGCACCATTAATAAATTCAGTAAATAGAGCAGATGTAGATCAAGTACCTAATATAGGTTATATAGTACGGTACTTAATGAGGTTCGAAGAGCAGGCTGCTCAGCAGCAACGGCGGACAAGTTCAACACAAACAAGACAAAAGAAGCTGCTTTACAGCAGCAGCAGATCAGTGGCCCCTCATGGCCTCTGCTAGGAGGGCCTCCGCTTTCTCCCTCTAGCGTCTCCTCCACTTCTTGATGCCCAGTCTCTTGACCTTGGGCGCCTTGGGCTTGATAGGGGCATGCGACCCTCCTCGATAGCCATCTTCTAGAGGTTGTAGAGGTGAAGACCGAGCGCCTGGTGCTTTGCTATGAATTCATGGATGTTCACGGACTTACCGTAGGTCCTCACATCCTCGGCATGCTTCATGAGGGAGTTCAAGTCAGTGGCACGGAGCCTCCTAGTGCGCAAAAGGGCCACCTGTACACGTCACTGGCGAAGAAGTTGTTGTACTGGCCGGACTTCAGCCTCCTCAGCACATGACAATCTTAGTTTCCTAGGACTCACCGTCGCTACGGACGTCACTGCTATCCTCCTGTTGGAAGAAAACAGTAGAGTGCAATAAGGACATGATTGAGATACTTTGATTATCGGTATTGATTATTTGCATAAATTAACTGATTGAGATCTCCTGATTATTTCCCAAATCTCAAACCAAATCGAATACTAATTCCAACTACGAACAGGGGGATTTAAATACGAACAGGGGGATTCATCAAAATACAAGATCTAACACAAGAGGATTAGCTACTCTCAAAATACGAACAGCCGAGCCCTAATAACATACGATCTAGCATCCAACGATGGGAACAGGGGAAGATCAAAGAAGGGGGAGAAAACCCTGGTTACCTTCGACCATGGGTCGGCAATGCTGGTGTCGTAGGGGTTCTCCGGCCTTACATAAACAACCTCCTCGTAGGGGTCCCAATCGAGCGGGATCTGCCCGAGACAGGCGGGGCCTCCTCGCCGGCGGCTACGACGGATGCGGGGACAGGGACAGGGGCCTGTAGGAGGACGGGGGCTCCTCGCCGGTGGCCTTGGAGGCTTCGATAGCCACCACGCCATTCTTCTCCATCGCCGACACGGTTGGGGTTTTCTTGGGGGTTTGCAGAAGGTGATGGGATAGCGGAGACGGTTGAGTGAGAGAGTGAGTGATGAGTGAGAGTGGGGAGGCCTCTATTAAAGGAGAAGGGAAGCGACATTTCATTGCACTACCGTGCACCGTGTAACCGCGTACGCTACTGCACCGTGAATGGCAACACGTGTCTTCTACCGCCCCGTGCACCACACATGCATACCATGAGTCACGTTTTTCCCTCGTGTCTAACCCTAGCGATTCAGTTGTACTCAGTTTTGCCCTCGAGTGTAACACTGGCAGTTTGGTTGTACTCAGTTTTGCCCTCTAGTACTAACAATGCCGTGTGCAATTAACTTAGTTTTACCCTTCCGTGGCTGGTCAATAGAGAGTCAACGAATAGGTTTTAGCTAGCTAATTGAGTCATTTTATGCATAACAAATTTAAAAAGAGCAAAACATAGTGGCATCTACCCAGGAAGTCTTATTATGTGACCTGCCACCATAAGAAATGTATATAAACCAAGTTTTAACATAAATCACCACTTCTCAAATCACCTACTATCTATGAAGGTTCATGGCTTTCTAATCAAGCCTCATCCCCAAACATCCCTCCCCAAAACATAGTTTGTCTGAATGAGGCAATACTTGTCAAACTGGTGTATATTTAAATTGCAAATAGTTTGATGTATGCCAAGATGTATTTTATTGTATAAAAGACACATTTTCCATTTTTTAAATCCTTTTCTATTTTCTATTTGAATCCCTTTGTTGGTATTACCCTTGGTTTTTAATATCTACTCATTTTGACCTTGGTTCTTAAGTGCTACTTAGTTTTCCCCTCTCTTTGTATCCATCTCTCGCGCATGTGCTCATCTTTGCTGCTACGCTCTATTTGGTCGAGATATTTGTCACACGGATCGTGCCCACCAACCGTTGATCCTTTGTGATCTAGCAGACAGGATAACCCTATATTTGTCGGAAGGCACCCCTCTATCCATCCAAAATAACAAGTATGCCACCGGTACTTTAACTCCATAAAAAATGAACTTGAATATAATTTGAAAGGAACGTGTTTGAAGGTGTATAATTTGTGCATTACATTTCACTCTATGAAAATGATAATCTCTCAAGATTTTCTTAGCACAATATTATCATGTATTAAGTGCGATTTCAAAGAGTTCAAATGTGTAAAATTTTCGTATACGCAAGTTTATGCATTACATTCCACTCCATGGAAATGATAAATGATCAGGGTTTTATTAGCACAACATTATCATGACCTAAGTGCGATTTCAAAGAGGCCAAAGGTGTATAATTTTCGTATATGCCAGTTTATGCATTACATTCCACTATATGAAAATGATAATCTCTCAAGATTTTCTTAGCACAACATTATCACGTATTAAGTGCGATTTCAAAGAGTTCAAAGGTGTATAATTTTTGTATACACCAGTTTGTGTATTATATTTCACTCCATGGAAATAATAATCTCTCAAGATTTTCTTAGCACAACATTATCACGTATTAAGTGCGATTTCAAAGAGTTCAAAGGTGTATAATTTTTGTATACGGAAGGTTATGCATTAAATTTCACTCCATGAAAATTATAATCTTTCAAGATTATCTTAGCACAACATTCTCACGTATTAAGTGCGATTTCAAAGGGTTCAAAGGTGTATAATTTTTGTATACGTAAGTTTATGCATTATATTTCACTCTATGGAAATGACAATCTCTCAAGATTTTCTTAGCACAACATTATCACGTATTAAGTGCGATTTCAAAGAGTTCAAAGGTGTATAAACTTCGTATATGCAAGTTTATGCATTACATTTCACTCTACGAAAATGGGGGAGAAAATAATAATCTCTCAAAATTTTGTTAGCACATCATTATCATGTATTAAGTGCGATTTAAAAGTGCTCAAAGGTTTATACTTTTTGTATATGCAAGTTTATGCATTACATTCCACTCTATGAAAATGATAATCTCTCAAGATTTTCTTAGCACGACATTACCACGTATTAACTGCGATTTCAAAGAGCTCAAAGGTGTATAATTTTTGTATACGCAAGTTTATGCATTATATTTCACTCCATGGAAATGATAAATGATCAGTATTTCATTAGCACAACATTATCATGTCCTAAGTGCAATTTAAAAAAGTTCAAAGGTGTATAATTTTCGTATATGCATTACATTTCACTATATGAAAATAAAGCAACGGCACGGGCGCGGGCGTGGTGCTGGCTCGGAGTCTCATCTTGCAACGCTAACCTGGGTAAGTTGTGGGTCCGACGCTCACGTGAATAAGTTGTGGGTCCGATGCTGATCTAGGTAAGTTGAGAGAGGTGTCCACTATGGGAATCGACTGAACACGGCCCCACTTATCAGCATGTAACAACAAGGTTACACTACGGGACCCGACATAACGCGACCCTACTCGTCAGCACGTATCGGCGAGAGTCCACTATGGGACCCGACTGAACGCAGCCCCACTTATCATCACGTAACAGCAAGGCTGACGGACGGTGAGTTTCAGACCATGTGATAGTTTCATAAAAGGAGATGGGCAAAAGTAAGGAAAAACTAAGCGGATGGGGAAAACTGAGTATAACTAACGAACCAAAGGCACGAAAATAGAAATTCCTTAAATAAATTATGCATGTATATTTTCATTCAACTGTGTAACGTGGTTTCTCGAAAAAACACTTCCATATTATGTTTAGTATATACTAGATAGACTTTAAAAATAGACAAGAGAACAGCATAACGGTAGAAAAATTGTGTACCACATATTTTAATATGCATAATGTCTATCTTTTCTATAGTTATGTTGTTCATTTTTTATATGTGATGTGTAATTATGGTATACGATATAAACATCTAGGTCCACATATCAGATACACTGTTAAGGATCCTAAAACTTGTATTTGGGCTAGCTACAAGGCATTACACCAAAACTTGGGATCAGCCGCAAAAGTAGTTTTGATTATGTGTTCTATGCAACTTTGTCACCAAACATTGATGTTGTGTGCAATTTTCTCCATCCTAAACATAGGTAGAGTAGTACTAGTACCTCCATCTCGGCGTAGTATTGGAGTACAGTATTTAGTCTTCCACGTAGTCCTAGGTCATCAAAGTGACGTATACACCGGGTCGGAAGGAGATAATTAAAACCTACTACTCTGCACCTACAGTAGTCCTTACTCGGGGAACACAGTGCTTCCCTAGTTTTCTCCGTGTCAATATCTTTCCAAAGAGATAAGGTATCGGCTCATGACCGTTGAATTTGGATGGCCGAACGATATTGCCTAGAATGAGATGAGGAGTCTAGTACTCCTAGTATTTAACTAGTAGTACAAGTCTCTCTCACTCGTATCAACCCTCTCAGCTTTGCGCTCCTCTCTCTGCTCTCTTGCTCGGTCTCAAAATCCCTCTACAATCTACCGCAGTTGAAGAAGTCGGCTCTATGGAGGAGGAGCGGTTTGAAGCTACGATTGACATGAGTGCAATGAGGCAGGTCTTCAGCTACAGGCTATGTTCTCAAATTGTTCGTCATCCCGCGAACATGGTTATTACTTCTCTCTTCAGGAATTTTTCCACATTGGTTCGATACAACTCTTATTTTTGGGATAAATTTCGTTTCCTTGCACGAGCAATGCTTTGTCAAAGCCGTGACACACATTGCATGCGCATAATGTGTTGGAAAATTGTCCGATGGCCAGTGCCTAGGATGTGACTATGGAGGCGTCTTCAAACCTACCAGTACAATGGATCGTATGTCCTCGGGAATGAGGCTCAAGTGCAGAAACAAAGGGTGCGACATAGCTGGCATCTTCTTCGAGTTCATCGAACACAAGGTAGCGTTCCCGCACGGGCAGAGGGCACCATCGGTTCTTGACAAAAAAGAACCGTATGATATTCAGGTGTCTATATGTGTGTTGATTCTGTCTAGAGTATGGTTTAGTTTCTTCCGTGGTTGTGGAGTACCTATACTAGTTATGTTAGTACTATAAATAAATTGAATCATCACCGCATCCACATAGTTTCTCTCTTCACCGATAAAAAGGGGAAGTACCACCAGCTTGTGCATCCACATAGTTCCTCTCTTTTAGCTAAAAAGCTTCAAAACATGTAGAACTTGGGTGGCCCTCCACAACGTATGCAAATATTGGTGCCCAAACCACTTCTCATCCATCCGACACCGGTGCCTACGTTGAACATCCGATTTCACACTGACATGGGTATGATTACCCGGGTGCTTATGTTTGGTTACCCTAGCTGTATAAAGGCTCACGGCCCATGAAGACCCAAGATGAAGGCCCAAGAAGCATCCGACAGAAGTCTTAGTTTAGTTAAATAAGGAAATAGAAACCGACACTATGTTGGTGTTGTAATCACTAATATGTAACATATCCGTATACAGCCCCGAGACCCAGCCTATTATATATTGGCTGGGAGGAGCCTACGGAGAGGTACCGAAAAACTCCCAAGCAATATGTAATAGCATTATCCATCGATAATTAGATGACTTCGACTCCCTTGTTTGTCTGACATCCGACAAAATTCCCAGTGTTCTCTTTTCCAAAAAAACCTAAGTCCATAACCATAGACATTGACGAGGTTACCCCTCGTCAATTGGCGCCGTTTGTAGGAACCTGAACGCTAGATTCATGGATTCGACAGACCCCTTTTCATCAAGCAACAATCCGACAAAAGTGGCACTGATTTCAACGGTGGATCCGATCTCATCATCGAAAGTTTCCACTTTCAAGTGGAGGAACCCGAAGAACTGCGCCTCTCGGCTCCGATTTCCTCGGGACCGTCGGTTAAAAAAGCTGCACCTACAGCGATACCTGCATCTTCTATCGGATCATCCGCAGAAGCCATACTCTAGTCAGAGAAAGATGAAGAAAACTCTAAAAACACAGCACATCTTAGGGACCTTGATGGTCTTTATGATGATCTCTACCTCGGATTAGGCTCTCAGTTAACTCCACCACTTAGATCGAGCCCAGCAAATGTGGAACCCAAAGAAAGCGGCCAAAGTATCAACTTCAGAATCAGGATGACCAAAATCTACCCAGAATAGAAACTACTGGATTTCGCTGATCCCCGAGACAATATCTCCCTCAGATCCGACAACGACGTCACTAGTTCATACATAACTCATCACCAAGTGTACATCATCATCAGGGATGCTTCAACTCAGCGTGACTCTAATGGTAACCATATTCTTGATCTTGATAATATCTTGTCAGATGACAATGCAGGAGATCATGAAAACAAAGGAGACCCGATAAACAACCGCATAATCCCGGGAGGAGGAGAACCACGTAGAGGCGAGCGGAAAACTCTCCGGCTACCAGCTGAAGCATGGACAAAATAAAGGGATGCAATTTCGGGTGCGGTCCCAATGACAGCCGAGGCTACGCACGAAGATCTACTGGCCTACCAATATTTGCTTCATCACAAGAAGAGGGATCTACTAAGGATGCAGAGGAAACTCGATGAAAGAAAAAGGCTCGAAGATGAATATAGCGTTCGGTGGGCAAAGCTAAGCTCCACCTGAGGATCAGGAAGTGTATCTGGAGGAGCACCACCAAGGAGAGGAACCTCACAGTTGCAGAACATCCCGGAAGCCGAGAGAAACGAACTAACCAGAGACCTTGATTTATCGTTTATGTTAGTAGATCAAATAGGACACATCAAAGCAAAAAACAGCTTAAGCCGCAATAGTAACTACGCAAATATACCTGATAACAACTCAAACCACACCCGACGATCCCCGTGCACCTCTCCGTCTCTCTGCTCTCATGAACCTCGGAATGGTAGGCGTATCTCTTGCACAAGTGGAATAGGGAATCACACGACAACCTGATAGGTCCCCGTGCCATCGCATCAGCCCTCGGCAGGTGGGGCACACCCGACGATCACGATCACCACATCCGGTGCACTTTCGGGCGCCAAGCCACGACACGACACAAGACACAATCTCACATAGCACAAGAACAACGGATCTAGGGATGAGCGCCGCTACCGAAGATACTACAACGGTGACATCAAGGATGACTATGAGTTATGCGGAGCCACTTCCTTTACCCAACGGGTTCGGAAGACTCCAGTACCCAAGGATTTCAAACTCCCTCATGACCTCCAGAAGTACGACAGCCTCCAGGAACCTGAAGCTTGGTTGGCAGATTATCTAGCCACCGTCAAATTACAGGGTGGCTCCACGACCATCGCAATGTAGAGCCTATAGCTGCACCTAACTGGTATCGCACGATCATGGCTAAGATAGTTACCCGAAGATTCTATCGGCAGCTAGAACGACCTTGATTACAAGTTCATCCGACATTTTTATTCCATGTTCAAGCGAACCGCATCTCTGGAGCAATTGCGAGCGTGCAAGCATAAACCTGGAGAATCAATACGAGCCTTCATCTAGCATTGGAATATCATCAAAAACTCTGTTGAGGCCATATCCGACGAAAGGGCAATTGATACCTTTAATGATGGCCTTCACCGTTGAGAATTCATAGAAGAACTAGGACGGGTCAAGCCCAAAAAAATTTCACAGCTGATGGATATGGCAAATCGCTGGGCTGTTGGAGAGGATGCAGTACACAACAAGCGAACACATTCACCCAAGAAGATAGGGACAAGCGCAACAATGACACAAGATGAAGGAGCAACGACGGACTCAGGGGACCAAGCTATGTTGCAGCTAGTTACTCGGGAGAGGACAACCAAAGAAACGACGATTACAACGGCGGGCACCGCAACAATAGGGACGACATTGGAGGAAGCCAACCAACATAGCGATATCAGCAAAGATCTCGAGAACTACCAATGTTAATAATGCAAATGGTGGAAGGACACTGCAATATGCGATTTGACATTGACTCAATGGGCAAAAGGCAATCCAACCATCTCATGAAGGATTGTTGAACGGTTTTAAAGATGCAAGAGCTATGCAACGCAAAGGCAACCGAAGCAGCAAGCCAAAGGTACACTACTACACCTGGTATGTTAGCCATTAGCGCACCACCACCATCGCCAGTACACCCGTCAGCAGGGCAGCCGCAAAACACAACAAATCAAGAAAATGAATACCCCAGTTCTAAAGGGGCAATGTCAATGATTCAGAAAGGGTGCCCATCCAATAGGATCCATAAGTTGATTACAAGACGAGTCAACATGGTAGACATGGTGCCACCAGCCACACCCGAATATCTCCATTGGTCAGGACAAGAAATCACATTCAGCAGAGCTGATCATCCACTTCGAGTACCACGACTAGGCCACTCAGCCTTAATAGTAGAAGCACAAGCGGGTGGATTTGATATGAGTAAAGTCTTCATGGATGCGGAAAGAAGCATCAACCTGATCTACGCCAAGACACTGAAGGAGATGCATTGTTCTTTAACAAATCTAGCACCAACAGAAACATCCTTACACAACATAGTACTAGGTAAAGCTAAAATTCCGTTAGGTAAAATATCTCTTAATGTTGTTTTTGGATCCAAGGAAAATTTCAGCTGTGAAAAGCTCGAGTTCGAAGTCATGGACTGGCCATCACAATATCATGTGATCCTGGGTCGCCCAACTTTTGCACGATTCATGGCAGTACCACATTATGCGTACCTAGTTATGAAAATGCAAGCCCCTAAGGGGGTCATAACAATGAAGGGAAGCTTCACATGTTCCGGTAATTGCGATCGAGAGTTCAATAAAATCTCTGAATCATTCGGGATGGCTACTAAGTTTGAGCAACTAAAAATGTCGACAACCGCAGAACCTCTGGCAGTAGCACGTCTCAATCCCGATCAGGCTTTTGACACCATGAAAGATACAAGGAAGTCCAGATCCACCCTACGGACCCAAAAAAGACGACCTTTATGGCTTCCAATCTTGGTCCCTCATAGGAAAGTGCGCTCATTGAGTTTCTCCATGAGAACTGGGAGATTTTCGCATGATTACCTTCTGACATGATGGGAATTCCCAGGGAACTCGCTGAGCATGCATTAAACTTGGATCTGAAGGAAAAACTAGTAAAACAGTCACTTTGTCGCTTCATAGATCTAAAACAAAAGGCCATTGGAAAGGAGCTCCAACGCCTAACCAATGCCAAATTTATCAAGGAATTTAAGAACGTAGAGTGGGTCGCAAACCCAGTATATGTCCCAAATAAAAACACAAAATAAGTATGTATGTTCATTAACTTCACTGCATTGAACAAGCACTGTCCAAAGGATCACTTCCCACTACCACGAATCGATCAAATAATCAATGCAACCGTGGGGTGCGAATGTCTTTCCATTTTGGAAGCATATTCAGGATACCATCAAATTCATATGAAGAAGGAAGATCAGGATAAAAAAGCATTTATCATGCCCTATGGTGTATTCTGCTATACAACGATTCCCTTTGGCCTAAAAAATGCTGGTGCAACATATCAGTGGATGATGCAGAATTGTTTAGAAAGTCAAAGGCACAAACGCACAAGTTTACATCGATGATGTCATAGTTACAACAAAACAAGGGTCAACTCTTATCAATGACCTCCGATAAACGTTAGAGAACCTCGACAAATTTTGCATCAAGCTCAACCCGACGAAGTGTTCCTTTGGAGTCCCCGCAAGGAAACTCCTCAGATATCTCGTATCAGCAAGAGGGATAGAAGCCAATCCCTAAAAAATACAGGCAATCATAACAATGAAAAAACTAATGAATCTTTGAGGCGTACAACAGTTGGCTAGGTGAGTCGCAACACTCAGTCGTTTTATCGCCTGTCTAGGAGAAAAAGCACTACCATTCTACGCCCTTATGAGGAAATCAGATAAATTTGAGTGGATAGAGGAAGCTCAGCGTGCTGTTGAAGATCTCAAGAAAACACTTTTGACATCTCCAGTCGTCGTGTCTCCATGAGAAAAAGAGCCCCTACTTCTCTACATTGCCGCTACTAAACAGGTGGTTAGTACAGTTTTGGTCGTAAAGCGACCTAAAGAAGGGGAAACCCTTGGTGTTCAGAGACCAGTTTATTTTCTAAGTGAGATCCTCTCTCCATCCAAGCAAAGATACCCGCACTATCAAAAACTAGCGTATGGCGTATTCATGAAAGCACGGAAATTGCGCCACTATTTTTCGGAACACCTGATCATAGTTGTCAATGAATCACCTCTTTCCAATATCCTAAATAGTCCAGAAGCAACTGGACGCGTCTGTCTATGAGGCATAGAGCTATACCCTAGAGATATCACGTACGATAAATGCAAAGAAATTAAATCACATGTTCTCCCTGACTTCATTACTGAATGGACAGAACAACAGTGTGCGGACCCACCGGACCTTTCTAGCGCATGGACAATGTATTTCGATGGATCAAAAAGAACAGAAGGAGTAGGGGAAGGAGTCATATTAGTGTCTCCACAAGGTGATGAAATGCGATACATACTTCAGATGAGGTTTGCAAACGCGTTCAATAACGAAGCTGAGTGTGAGGCCCTATTGCACGGTATGCATATGGCTAAAGCTTGCGGTGCAACTCGCCTCAAAATATTCGGTGATTCTAACCTCGTGGCACAACAAGCAATGAACAAGTGTGACGCTATCAGCGACAACATGATCGCCTACCATGAGTAAAGCATTATGGAAGCCCAATTTGACAGGTGCAAACTCTCGCAAATAGGAAGATCAAGCAACGAAGAGGCCGACAATTTGGCAAACATCGGATCCTTATGCCTACCAGTACCACCCGAGTTTTTTGGGAGGAAATAACAGAGAGCTCTATCAAGGCCAAGAGGGTTTCTGGAGTTATAGTGCCCAAGACATGGAAAAAGATGAAGCTACAGAAAGACTCGAGGGCTATACCAGCACACAAAGGTATAGAAGAAGTCCTTGAAGAAGAGCTAGAAGTTGATGAAGTCATGATAAAAGAACCTACATGGATGCAGCCGTACATAGCATATATGACTCGGGGAGAACTCCCCGAGGACGTGATAGAAGCTCGACGAATCACTCGACGATCAAATGCCTTCAGGATCATCAAGGGAGAATTATAGAAAAGAAGTACCGGGTGTGCTACAGCAATGTGTTACACCCGACGAAGGAAAGATTATACTCAAGGACATACATGAAGGAGTATGTGGTCATCATGCTAGCAGCCGGGCAATTGCTGCCAAAGCTTTCAGGGTAGGATTCTATTGGTTCATAATAGTACAAGATGCAAAAGTTATTGTCAGAACATGTGAAGCATGTCAGCTATTCGCAACAAAACCCTGTGCACATGCCGCCTAATTAAATCGAATACCTCTCGCTTGGACTTTTGCTCAATGGGGACTTGATATGGTGGGTAAACTTCACAAATCATCCCAAGCAGGACACGTCTTTCTGCTAGTAGCAGTCGACAAATTCACCAAATGGATTGAAGCAATGCCTGTTACCAGCTAGGATGAACTTCGGCTGTGAATTTCATCAAATCTATAGTGTTCCAATTTGGCATACCAAACAGCATCATCACCGACAATGGAACTAATTTCACCTCCAATGAGTTCAAATAATACTGCGCGGATATGGGCATAAAAGTAAGCTATGCCTCAGTTGCTCACCCGTAAACTAATGGGTAGGTGGAAAAAGCCAATGGCCTCGTAACTACTAATCCCAAGAAGAGATTTCTAGCACCACTCGATAGAGCAAAAGTAGCATGGGTTGATGAGTTACCCTCTATTTTATGGAGCTTGGGTACTACTCCAAATAGCTCGACGCAAGAAACATCTTTCTTTCTAGTCCACGGTGTTGAAGTTGTCCTTCCAGTCGAAGTAATTCAGGAGTCTCCACGGATCGCTGAATACGACAAGGAAGCATCCAGGGAAGCACTTGAAGACGATGTTGACGCACTAGATGAAGCCCGCGATGTTGCCTTACAAAGGGCCACTGTATATCAGCAGAATTTGCGCAACTACCACAGCCGACGATTGCGTCCTAGGTTCTTCGTCGTAGGGTCCTAGTTCTTTGCCTCAAGCAAGATGGTCACCGTAACTTGGATTTACCTTGGGAAGGGCCTTACATAGTTACAAAATTTATCCCCGGAGGAGCATATCGGCTTCAAGACAAGAAGACATGAGTTAAATACTCCAATCCGTGGAACGTCGCACAACTACGGTGTTTTTACGCTTAGAATTTATGTTTTCTCGCAATTTAAATTACAATAAGGCCTACGACCCGGCTTCTTAGCCACAATATTATTCAATAATGCGAACGGGTAGGCAAACACGCCAAATGATGTATCTTCGTCTTCAGGTTTTAAATGAAAGATAAGTTCTCCATACTCTGATTTCCTTCTTAATACATTGTTTTCGTTACCCACAAATTGAGAGTTTTTATTATTATTATTTTTTACAAATAAAGACATTCAGAAAGTTTGCAAACATCTCTCTCATAAAACTAACAAAAAATTTAAGCATATGTCTCGATGCAGGCATCCGAACATAGCCTCGGGGGCTACTCCCATCGAGCGCTGGCGCCCACCCAATAGAAAACTATATTATGCATATAAGGACAACAATTATTTCAACCCAAAGAAATATCAGCCTAGCCTATGAGTATTACTTAAGTGTATCGTCAAAAGGTTACTCCAATCGGGATATTCTAGAAAACCATCCGAGGAAACAAAGAGATGATAAACTTCAGCAGTTCCAGCAGCCAAACAAGGTAGTTGATAAGAATTATACAAAAATCCCGGATCGCGCCCGTCGCGATAAAACTCTGAATGTCGTGTCCACGACATGAAGATAAGACCCCGGGATTCATCCTGTGTGGTCGCACAAGAATGAGCTCTGCTAGTAAAATATCGATATCGACGATACAATGAAAAATCCTGACGGATGCGTTGGTTACCCAAAATAATAGAACTGGAATTCAGTATACGATAAGACCTCAATGGCTCGAACTAAATTACGCCAGTAAAATTCCAAGATCAAGCCTGGGGACTTGAATTTGATGTAGGTCTGCAGTGTTTTTCTTCCAGGAACAATTAAATGATTCCTGGTCCGTCGGATGCATCAGGCATGTTGTACTGAATCCCTACAATGCTAGAAAAAATAAAAAAATAAAAACATCTCATAAAACCTCAAATCATAAATACTGAAAACATCTTTGAGACTCAACCCGAATCTACGATTCGGGTGGAGTCTCGGGGGCTACTCACATGGTTATGATTACCCGGGTGCTTATGTTTGGTTACCCTAGATGTATAAAGGCTCACGGCCCATGAAGACCCAAGATGAAGGCCCAAGAAGAATCTGACGGAAGTCTTAGTTTAATTAAGTAAGGAAATAGAAACCGACATTGTGTTGGTGTTGTAATCATGAATATGTAGCCTATCCGTATACAGCCCCGAGACCTAGCCTATTATATATAGGCTAGGAGGAGACTCCAGAGAGGTACCAAAAAACTCCCAAGCAATCTTTAATAGCATTGTCCATCGATAATTATACCACTTCGACTCCCATGTTTATCTGACATCTCACGAAATCCCCAACATTCTCTTTTCACAAAATCCTAAGTCCATAATCATGTGCATTGCCGAGGTTACACCTCGGCACACACAAAAAAAATCAAGGAACTGGAGCATCTACTTGCTCTGGTGCCCAAACTCAGCATATGTTAAAATATTGGTCTTCCCTGTCCAGCTCAACCATCCTTCCTCTATTTAGCACAAAGACAACAGTCATCCCTCTAGTCAGGTTAAGCTAAATCATTTTTTATCAATGTGGGGTTGCTTTCTTTTCTACAAAGTGGTGCCCTCCATTGTGGTGACATTGCCACCAAAACATTACTATTTGGCATTGGTTCAAATAGACCAGGATTGATAAGTTTGGAGAGCCAATTTCAAGGATTTGGTGTTGGAGTTTGATTTACATTTTCCCTACAAATTCAAGGTTTATTTTGGACTTCCCCTAAATGGAACCATGAAGAGAGGATGAGCTAGAGCTGATATTGGGGAGTGAAGAGCTAGCGCGTCCTCGCCTTCGAGAATTCCACTCTCACCCATTTCCCCTGGCCTCTTCCCCCTCATCTAGGCCAGCACCATCGACTAGCCCCCCTCCCCTCCCCCCCACCCCCAAAAAATTCCCAAATGGCGGCACCACTGGAAATGGAGTGCTCCTCACAGGAGCGCATCACCGAGTCTGGCCCCCATGTCTTCCGTGCCTATCGCGTTTCTACAGACACAACCGACTTCTCCATCGTCGAGCCGTAGTTAGTTGACGAGGCGATGGAGTACACAATGACACTAAAGATCTTCTTCTTGAGGACGTACGAGCTCAGGAGGATGCCTGGCTCCATCCCAGCCCCTCTGGAGGAGGAGGATGTCGTGACCAGAACCTACGAAGAGGAGGTGTTGAATCTCAGCCTGCCTCCTAGCAAGCTACGAAGAGCGAGTAAGGTCATGGGAACTATGTGCAAGGTTCTTGGCCGTGTATGGATCTTGAAGAACCTGGAACTCACGGCAGAGGAGTGGGCCATCATCATGTCGTACGACATTCTGCACCGGCTCTAGCATGAGGTGTCTATGTGAGTTGACGGGTTCCACTACAACCTAACCCTCAGCATGGATCTCTGGCTCATCATCAACCTGTCGGCGCTTCAAGACAGTTGGTACCTGGTTGAGCAGGAGGATGTCCACTGCAGCATATGCATGCAGGCGTTGTCGAAGCGCACAACGGTGTGTCTCTGGGGATGCAACCATCCATACCACCACAAGTGCATCTTCACTTGGTTTGCGACCAACGCCATCTTCCCTATCTGCCGAGACAATGTGCTCGCCCATCTCTACTGACACGAGGTGTATATGCCCCCTTCTGTATGAAATCTGGTCATGTGGTTGCTAATTAATTAATATACTGAACCAATGTATCTGTTGCATGCCAAGTTAACATGTTCTACATATGTTTGCACTTGTCGAATTAAGCTTAATCCAATTTAGACGGGGAAAACAATTAGTCTAGGGTTACAATCCAATAGCAAATTGTCATCATGTCTCATAGATTTTACAAAGAGACAACCAATACGAATCGTTGTTCATCATCTCACTGCATAATATGAAACAACAGTCTAATCAATGTCACCATCATCGCTTTTAGCACTGCCGCATTCTAGATCCATATATTTTGACTAGGTTGGATCTTCTTCCCCTTACCATTCATCATACATGTCCTGAGATTCATCACATAGAACCAGTTTATTCCTGTCTTTGTCGACTACACTAACCTCGATAGTGAAATCTACTTGTCCATCATGCATAGAGTCGCCTCTGGCAATCAAGTTTTCATCACTGTCAGCTAGTTCAGTTACCATACAACCAGTGGGATCATCTTGGTGGGCAACATCTATGGTGACTGGCTCGTCATACTCATTCACATCATAGGTGCTCCTTGCTGACTTGTGATTGATAACGAGCTCATTGGGGAACCCCAAGAGGAAGGTATGATGAGCACAACAGTAAGTTTCCCTCAGTTATGAAACCAAGGTAATCAAACCAGTAGGAGTAAGGAAACACCTCCAAGGTGTTGTTTCCAACTTGGAATCCTGCACAACACAACCACAGAACTTTTCCCCCAACTTACAGTGAGGTTGTCAATCTCACCGGTTTTGCTAAAAACAAAGGATTAAACGTATTGTGTGGAAGAAAGTAATAGCTTGCAGAAAGTAAACAGAAAGAAGTAAATTGTTGTATATTGATGGTAAAAGAAAGGACCGGGGTCCATAGTTCACTAGTGGTGGTTGTCCTTAAGATAGATGACATGTTGGGTGAACAAATCACAGCGGGGCAATTGACAAACATTGAGAAAGCATACATGCATATACTAATCATCTTGACTCCTATGAGATTTGATTGGGCATTACAACATTATACATAGACCGTAATCCAACTGCATCTATGACTAATAATCCACCTTTAGGTTATCAATCCGAACCCCCTCCGGTATTAAGTTGCAAGCAACAGATAATTGCATTACGCATTGCGTGTAAAGTAAACAATACGAATGTTCTATGAACACAAGATTGATGTTTTCACCCTAGTAGCAACAACACATCTAGTACCTTAGAGATTTCTGTCACTTCCCCAGATTACTAGAGGCATGAACCCACTATCGAGCATAAATACTCCCTCTAGGTGTTGCTAGCATCTACTCGGCCAAGATATCTACTAACAACGGAGAGCATGCAAGATCACAAATAACAAAGACATGATAGAATCAATAATGAATCTAAAATAGCATCTCAATATCCATCGGATCCCCGCAAACACAACATGTAGGATTACAAATAGATGATCTTGATCATGAACGGCGCTCACAAGATATAAACATGATAGCACAAAGGAGAAGAACCAACCATCTAGCTACTACATGGACCCGTAGTCTAGGGATGAACTACTCACGCATTGTGGCATCCCGCCAAAACCACTACTAGAAAATCGCGGTGTTTTTGTGCATTGCATCATCATGACCGCATGCTCATGTCATCATGCCACCTTGCTTTTGAGCATCGTCATCATCATGCATGGTTTGTCTAAAACTATATTTTGAAAAGTCTGGTTTTGTTTTCTAAACGCCCCGTCTTTTAGTCAAACTGTAAAAGCCGGGTCTCCGGAATATTTTGTTTCGTCTACAAACAGATTTCAAATGCTCCGTTTTAAACAAATAAAATATTTAAATTATTTTTGGGAGGCAGCCCGCTAGGCCTGAAAGCTCGGCCGGCCACCTCCAAAACCCTAGTCTAAAAATATCTGGTTCTATTCCTAATTCTACCCAGCCTCCCTCCACCTCACCCTGACCAATCCCCTCCCTCCACCTCACACCTCCACCTCACTCCAGCCAACCACCAGCTGCCACCTCCCCTCACACCTGCCACCTCACCACTGGACACACCCAGCACCCGCACCCACCCATCTCCACGCGCTGGGCCCCACCTCCTCATATTTTTCCCGCCCACTCCCACAGCCACCAACCGCGCGCGCGCCAGCCGCCTCCTGCATGCAAACCCCCACCCCCTGGTCTCCACCTCCCACCAGTCACCACGCTCCATCCACCTACCCCCGCGTGGCCCACGCATACGCCACCTGCCTCTCCCGCATGCCCCGACAACCACTTGGACCCCCGCTGGCCCCACCTCGGTCCACCCCGCCCGCTGTCTCCATCTCTCTCTCTCCCTCAGCGCCTCGCCTTCCCCTACCTACCCCGCCCGCCTTGATCCCCGCCTCCCCGCATAAGGCCGCCGCCGCCTGCGACGACCTCCAGCCTCCGTCTCGCCTCGGCCGCCGTCTCTCCTCCCCGCGTCCGATCCGCCACCGGTTCCCCACCACCGTTATCTTCTTTCCCCGTCGTTTCTCGCCGACGCACGCCCCGCCACGGCGTCCGCCTCGTCTCCACCACCCATGGCCCTTCGTCGGCCGCCACCCCGTCGCTAGCGAGCCGCTGACCTCGCTACCCGCGCGCCCTCGGCCCTCCTCGCTTCCCTCCTCGCAACCGTGCCCTGTGAGCAGCAGCTCCGCCTGCGGGCACCTCCGCCGCCTCCCTGCGCCCCCCTTCTCGAGTTCCCCATGCCGGCCTCGCCACCTCGCCGTCTCCTCCCTCCTCTGCTTCGACCCCTTCCCCCAACCTTCCTCTGCCCCGCCCCGCTGCCGCCGGCAGGGCCTTCTCCTCGACACCCGGCCGCCGCCTCTACCTCACTTGAACTGCTTAATTAATTGTCGGGACCCCGGTTCCGCTTAATATTGCCTAGTTGCACCGCATCTATGCCATGCCATGCATCATATCATAAGCATGCCGGATCTTCTGCCTTAGTATTAAATATTGCATCTGCTGTTTCTGCTAGTGTTTGCTTCTTCGCGGATTAGGCCGATGAGTTGATGCGAGTATCGACAAGTTCTTCGGATATGAATCTCTGGCAGTGTTTCCCAGGCGAGCATCTCTCCCCCTTCTACCTATTTTGCATTTATAGTCTTTATTTCCTCCTGTTGATCTATTGCTATCCGTGTCGCGATGCTTTAGTGTTCCGTACCAGATATATTCCTTGCAGCCGTTATATTGCCTTGGACACCTCCTATTGCCTGTTGCTTGATAGACAGTTGGCCCTGCGCGTCGTAGTTGCTTGCTCAGGTGTTGCCTCGTGTCGTCGCGTTCCACAGTTGTTGGGAGGTTGGTAAATGTCTAATGGTGGTGTTGATCATGATTCTAATTACAGTTTATTAATTAATGTTGATGGTAGATTAATGTAGAGTCACCGGTGGGTAATAGTAATTATTTGGTTTTTAACCGCCCACTTGTGTCCACCTAGGACCCGAGTTCTTGACACCTGTTCCGAGATCGAGCGCGCTAACCACAGGTGGGGTGTGTGGGCAGCCCCATCGGCTTACTACCTGATTTCAAAGTATTGTACCGGGGGCCACAAGTAGTTTGGGGCTTTGTTACTATTATGTACTTATGCCATGCTTTTCTGTTTTATTTAAGATTGTGCGTGGAGCACTTGTACTATTTACGATGTGGAATGTTTTCGCGGTATCGACAAGCCCAGTCACACTTTCGGGTTCCCAGTCGTTTACAGCCATTGGCACAAACCCTGGGTCCGTTCCGGAGCCGGCCGACTTCGTTGCGGGTAGCTTAGTGGGGTGGCCCCCATGTACTTGCTTTGGGTCTGGGAAACGTCATGACTTAGGCCCCGCCGACATACCGATGGGTGTAAGTTAATTGATCTGGCAAAAAGGGTCGAAGTGCGTGTGGATACTTTGGTGCACCCCTGCAGGGTTAAATCTTTTCGAAAAGCCGTGTCCACGGTTATGGACGACTTGGAGCACAGTTTCTCGATCATAGACAACTATAACTAAAGTTTATTGCTATAATTTGACTTGTATCTGAGATGACTAGTAAATTGGATAACTGCCATGGAAAGAACAAATAAATCTGCCAACTGTGTGAGTTTCCTCGGCTTGACTTCCTCGTTTGGTCTCGAGGGGGAAATACCAGGATGGGTATGTTTGGTGTTAGTATCAGGTTGGATTCGAATAGGTCTTTCTTATCCCTCTCTAATAGCCACTAGTTTACTGAGTCTCTATAGGTTGATTAGTGCTGCTGCGCTGCCGCTTCAGTCCACCATACCTATGTAGGCGAGAGCCGAATTCTAGTCTCGCCGTGTACTGGCCTCAGTACTGACGCTCCTCTTTTTCCTTTGCCCTTTGTCGGCACCCCTTTTGTTTTAGCAGGTTTGAGATCGATGTCGTTAGCAGGGTTACCCTTCCGGCTTGGCCTAGGCAGGGTTATGGACGCCATTGGTTATTCTTCAGGGCTCTTAGCCCCATTTGCATCTTGTCTGTACTCGGATGTTGTATCGCTTTCAAGGTGATTTGGATCTTTGTATTGTATTTCTGTGTTCTTGACTCTTGGAGTCGTGTTATATATATATATATATATATGTTCTGTGGCTCCCATCGAGGACTGTTGTGTAATGGTATTACTTCGTTTTCCACCCGCACAAAAGTGCCTGGTGGGCGTCCTTGAATCGTTTCTATGCGGGTTTGGAGGGAAGCGCTAAAATTTGCATAGGGCTGATTTGAGGGTGTTACAGAGTGGTATCAGAGCTCAGCAGTTACGATACCCCACAAGTCCAGCCTATAGGATAACCTAGCTAACGGCCGAAGTAGAGTGTCAAAACTATTTTGCAAAAATCGGTTGGATAGATCTACTTAGGTCTTCTTTTACTCCTTACCCCTCTGATGTTCTCCTCTTACCTCTGCATGTTTTGAATCTGCTCTCTTCTCTTTCTTCGAGTCTAGGATTTCTCGTGGTTGGGTTTCCGTCGTACCTTCAGGGTTTCGCTTCTTCCTTTGGTAACGGTGCTTCTACATCCGGACTTCATGCTATCTGAGTGATCCTTTATCTGTGGTACCATTCTTTGTTCCTTGTTTGTGCCTTCCGGTGTTTTCTGACATGACGACATCCTCTACGCCAGATCCGATGCAGAGTCTGCATCACTCCTTTTTCCGAACCTCGATTGTCGAGATCTTCAGTCTAATTCTGAGAGTCGGTTGCATAATTCTCCTATTCATGTGCAAAGTAATGCTTTGAGTGCGGGATGGAGTAGCTACCATACCACTACTCTTATCATTCGCTTTGTACATCGAATCAGTGGATCCAACAATTTTACTCCGAACACGGAAGCTAGAGGTGGCTTTATTTGTTGATACCTCTACCTTCGCCCTTTGTTCCCGGAGTGTTCTCTCGACGATCACAGACAACGACCTCTTGTTAGTGGTGTCGCGAGGATCTACATGAAGCGAGAAGAATCAGATCGCCAACCTTCTTCCCGGTACCATGAGGCGGATCTCGAGGGCGAGATCCATTGTTAGTGGTGTCGAATTGTGGCATCCTGCCAAAACCACTACTAGAAAATCGTGGTGTTTTTGTGCATTGCATCATCATGACCGCATGCTCATGTCATCATGCCACCTTGCTTTTGAGCATCGTCATCATTATGCATGGTTTGTCTAAAACTATATTTCAAAAAGTCTGGTTTTGTTTTCTAAACGCCCCGTCTTTTAGTCAAACTGTAAAAGCCGGGTCTCCGGAATATTTTGTTTCGTCTACAAACAGATTTCAAACGCCCCATTTTAAACAAATAAAATATTTAAATTATTTTTGGGAGGCAGCCCGCTAGGCCCGAAAGCCCGGCCGGCCACCTCCAAAACCCTAGTCTAAAAATATCTGGTTCTATTCCAAATTCTACCCAATCCTATTCTACCCAGCCTCCCTCCACCTCACCCTGACCAATCCCCTCCCTCCACCTCACACCTCCACCTCACTCCAGCCAACCACCAGCCGCCACCTCCCCTCACACCCGCCACCTCACCGGTGGACACACCCAGCACCCGCACCCACCCATCTCCACGCGCTGGGCCCCACCTCCTCTTCTTTTTCCCGCCCACTCCCACAGCCACCAACCGCGTGCGCGCCAGCCGCCTCCTGCACGCAAACCCCCACCCCTGGTCTCCACCTCCCACCAGTCACCCCGCTCCATCCACCTACCCCCGCGTGGCCCACGCGTACGCCACCTGCCTCTCCCGCTCCCCCCGACAACCACCTGGCCCCCCGATGGCCCCACCTCGGTCAACCCTGCCCGCCGTCTGCATCTCTCTCTCCCTCAACGCCTCTCCTTCCCCTACCTACCCCGCCCGCCTCGATCCCCGCCTCCCCGCATAAGGCCGCCGCCGCCTGCGACGACCTCCGGCCTCCGTCTCGACTCGGCCGCCGTCTCTCCTCCCTGCGTCCGATCCGCCGCCGATTCCCCACCACCATCATCTTCTTTCCCCGCCGTTTCTTGCCGGCGCACGCCCCGCCCCGGCGTCCGCCTTGTCTCCACCACCCAAGGCCCTTCGTCAGCCGCCACCCTGTCGCCAGCGAGCCGCCGACCTCGCTACCCGCACGCCCTCGGCCCTCCTCGCTTCCCTCCTCGCGACCGCGCCCTGTGAGCAGCAGCTCCGCCTGCAGGCACCTCCGGCGCCTCCCTGCGCCCCCCTTCTCGAGTTCCCCATGCCGGCCTCGCCACCTCGCCGTCTCCTCCCTCCTCTGCTTCGACCCCTTCCCCCAACCTTCCTCTTCCCCGCCCCGCTGCCGCCGGCAGGGCCTTCTCCTCGACACCCGGCCGCCGCCTCTATGTCGCCCTGCTTGTTCCGCCGCGACCCTCCCGCCTCTGAGACCACCTCACCGGGCCCCATCGCCGAGCTCACCCGCCACTGCTAGCCGCTCCCCCGCCGTCCGCCATCGTCGCCTGGGCCCCGTCCTCCCTCGCACTCCCGAGCTCGCGCTCGAGTCCGCCCCTGCCGGCCTCCTCCCCTGTTCCAGCGACCTCGCTGCCACCAGGGGGTCCCTCCTCTCCCCTGCGCCCTCCGCCAGTGCCCGGCCCCGCGCTCGCCGATCCGAACGTCCCCATCGACCCGCTCTTCTTCATCTCTAGCAGTCGCCGTGTCGCCACTCCCTGCATCCTATCCGTAGGTGGGACAGAAGTGATGTGTCCAGGAGAGGGATTGGTCTGCAGATGTTTTCATGATAAGTGGTGGTGCTCCTGTGTACATGCGTCTTCAGGTGAGCCTGTGTGTTTGTGTTGCTGTCTGAAAGATGCCAACAATTGTACCCGAGGACTCACCAAGCTCGACCCCGACACCCGACATGGCCATCGAACCATCTTGGTGGACAAGATCGACAAGCTCGACAAGACTGTCTTATGTCGTGGGTCACATCAAGACCGGAACCTCCAACGTCAAGTTCTTCTCGGATGCGATGACCAAGACCCCGGATTTCGAAGACCGATCCCACAGAACCGCACCCGGTGCCACTCCAAGACCACGGCATGATCTTCGACACAGGACCCAAAGATCTTCTACACGGGCGTCAAGTTCTCCATCCCAGAAGACCTCAAGGCCTTTGAGGTGGAACCGACAAGATCGACCTCATGAACCCGAAGACGCCGAGTACGCCGACATGGGACCGACAAGTTTGCCTACACGAACACCGAGCGTCAAGATCTCCTTCTCGGAAACCGCAAGACCTCCTTCCGGATCCGATGACCCGACCCAAGATCCGAAGCGCCAAGCCCTTCATCACGGAACACCGAGCTCTTCCCCCGGAACCCGAAGACCGTTCCCCCAAACCGCCATGATCTCCTTCTCGGATCCGAAGACCCTGAACCCCGGAGACCGAACCCGATCCCCGTCGAACCCCGTCGACCCCCCCCCCCCCCCAAGATCTTCGGAACCCTAATGTGATTCCCTACCCGAGACCCCTATTTTTATAATATATAATATCTCCTGGTTGCATTAATTGTTCATGTCGCATACATATTTTAAGGTTTGTGGGTACTTTGTCGATTCACCTCATATTTAAATATGGAGTGTTCTTGCGGGATATCTTTGTCTTATTCCGGACTCCATTTAAATTGGTGTAGCGAACCGATGCCATGTTTCGCCCTATTAATACAACATTTAAATTACTGGGGTTCTAAATCACTTCAACCGCTTAATTAATTGTCGGGACCCCGGTTCCGCTTAATATTGCCTAGTTGCACCACATCTGTGCCATGCCATGCATCATATCATAAGCATGCCGGATCTTCTGCCGTAGTATTAAATATTGCATCTGGTGTTTCTGCTAGTGTTTGCTTCTTCGCGGATTAGGCCGATGAGTTGATGCGAGTATCGACAAGTTCTTCGGATATGAATCTCCGGTAGTGTTTCCCAGGCGAGCATCTCTCCTCCTTCTACCTATATTGCATTTATAGTATTTATTTCCTCCTGTTGATCTATTGCTATCCGTGTCGCGATGCTTTAGTGTTCCGTAACAGATATATTCCTTGCAGCCGTTATATTGCCTTGGACACCTCCTATTGCTTGTTGCTTGATAGACAGTTGGCCCTGCGCGTCGTAGTTGCTTGCTCGGGTGTTGCCTCGCGTCGTCGCGTTCCACAGTTGTTGGGAGGTTGGCAAATGTCTAATCGATCATAGACAACTATAACTAAAGTTTAGTGCTATAATTTGACTTGTATCTGAGATGACTAGTAAATTGGATAACTGCCATGGAAAGAACAAATAAATCTGCCAACCGTGTGAGTTTCCTCGGATTGACTTCCTCGTTTGGTCTCGAGGGGGAAATACCAGGATGGGTATGTTTGGTGTTAGTATCAGGTTGGATTCGAATAGGTCTTTCTTATCCCTCTCTAATAGCCTCCAGTTTACTGAGTCTCTATAGGTTGATTAGTGCTGCTGCGCTGCCACTTCAGTCCACCATACCTATGTAAGCGAGAGCCGCCGAATTCTAGCCTCGCCGTGTACTGGCCTCAGTACTGACGCTCCTCTTTTTCCTTTGCCCTTTGTCGGCACCCCTTTTGTTTTAGCAGGTTTGAGATCGACGTCGTTAGCAGGGTTACCCTTCCGGCTTGGCCTGGGTAGGGTTATGGACGCCATTGGTTATTCTTCAGGGCTCTTAGCCCCATTTGCATCTTGTCCGTACTCGGACGCTGTATCGTTTTCAAGGTGATTTGGATCTTTGTATTGTATATCTGTGTTCTTGACTCTTGGAGTCGTGTTATATATATATATATCTGTTCTGTGGGTCCCATCGAGGACTGCTGTGTAATGGTATTACTTCGTTTTCCACCCGCACGAAAGTGCCTGGTGGACGTCCTTGAATCGTTTCTATGCGGGTTTAGCGGGAAGCGCTAAAATTTGCATAGGGCCGATTTGAGGGTGTTACACGCATCACACCAGAGGCTTGCATGGTGATAACGAAGGCCTCCAGGGTGAATTCCCCTCTCCGGTAGGGTGCCAGGAAGAGCTTCAGATCCTCTCAATCTAGGGATGGAGATGACGGAAGCTACAGACTCTTTCGTGGAATTTTGGTCGGGTCCTTATGGTTTCTATATCGGAGGCATCTTATAGGCGAAAGGGGAGGTCGAGGGGGTTCCCTAGGCAGCCACACCACCCCCTGGCACGGGCCAGGCCTGGCCGCGCGGCCAGGTGGTGTGGCGGCCCTCTGGCCCCTCCCCATCTTGTATTCTGGCTCCGTGTCTCCCTCGGTGAAATATTGACTTTGGATTTTGTCCTGTCCAATTCCGAGAATATTCATTTACTGACTTTCCTGGAACCAAAAACAGCAGAAAACAGGCAGCTGGCACTATGGCATCTTGTTAATAGGTTAGTCCAAGAAAGTGTATAAAAAGTACTCCAAAGTTGGAACAAAACATAAGAAAGTAGATAAAAACCAAGCATGGAACATCAAAAATTATAGATACGTTAGCAACGTATCACTCCTTTCCTCAAACATTTGAATATATTGCTAGTCGTTATTATCTCTGTCATCCAAGAATATTACCTTGGAACCTTGATTTACCAAAATATAAGGTTCCTCCTTGTACCACTCAACAGTAGTATTGATCGATATGAAATTCCCATCATTTATGGGGCCTCTTTTCTTGTTTGGATCTTGCTCATACCAATAACTCTTGAATAGAACCACAGATCGACCACCAGTCTTGTCATTATAGTTCAACTCAATAACCTCTTTGATGCGACCATAATGATCATAGTCATCTGACTTCTTCATTTTGGCTATCAAGTGATCTCCACTGGTCGTGATGCCATTGTTTTGTGTCTACAGATGTTTCTCACGGTCATAAGTGTTGTAGTGGATACAATCGTCATTGCAAGATGAAGCTGTCTGCACCCTCTTTGCGGACCACGTGATTGGGCATAGAGACCATCACCTGGATTCTCTTCACGTAGCTTCGTGATCTTTGGTTATACAAAATAATCAAGAGGTCATCTCATGTGCACAATTCATATGCAATTCAAAGTTCAATTGAACATCTTACATGATTCCTAAACCATTCCTAAAACCCACCTCCAGATACTGGTGCAACATAATATTTTCCTTTGGTTGCTTTAAATAACCTACAAAAAAGATATTCAAGTAAGACATCTAAACAAATCTTGCTACAAGTTTCATTTCATGTATGTGAGGATATGTATGAATAGTACTCACGCAACAAAGTTTTCAGCCTCATCAGCGTTATTTAGCACATACCAAGTAAGTTGGTCATATTCGTGCTTCATTAATGTTCTATGTTCCTTCTTTCCTACTAGGCGAACACCATGGTTAAAAACAGATTTTTCAACTGATTCAATTCTGCCACCCAGATTGGATCTCGTTTTACGATCAAGAATGTATCTTGAGCAAAATGCAAATGCTTCAGCAGTAACATATGTTTGCTCTAGCCTTGTTCCTAACAGTACCATTGAAAGTGCAAAGTCGACATTCTATAGGGTACATCCATCTGCATTGTACAAGACCTCTATAAAGTGCATCTTCAGTCAAATGAACAGCCAAATGCACCATCATATCAAAGAAGGCTGGTGGACATATCAGCTCAAGCTTGCACAGGATTTCTTCTATGTCCGTCTGAAGACACGCTACAACTCTCCTGTCTAGAGTTTTGCTACAGATTTCCCTAAAGAACTTTCCCAACTCTACAAGCACGTTGTACAAATCCTTGTTCACGAATCCTATAATGCTAAGAGCTAAAGCAATTGTAGTAGGATGTGGCAATCATGAGTTTTCAACCCTTGGAGCTTAATCCCCTCTGCATTGAACAATTTTCAATGTAGGAAGCAAATCCGTATGGGAACTTCACACCTCGGAGGAAGTCATAAAATAGTACCCTTTTATTCTTCGGCAAGGTAAATTCTACACCTCGAAATTTGTAATGTTTTTCACCGCCCTTATCACCCGTATCTTCAGAATGCAGCTTCAAGTTGTTTTTAAGTTGAGTTTTTCACAGTCAATCCTAGCATTATAGCTACCTTTTGTATTGGATGGAATTTTGAGTAATGTGCCAATAATGTTGTCACATATTTTTCTCCATGTGCATGACATATATATTATGTCGAAGCGTCTTACCATCCCAATACGGCAAGTCCCATAGAGTGGATCTACGCTTATAAAATATTCTCGGTTCCTTTTCCTTCCCTTGGGCATCTGCTGCTACTTCTTCCACTCTCTTCATTTTGGATGCTTCTCCTATTGTCGGTTCATCTTCTTCTTTTTTCTCGTTTGGCAGATGGTTGTTTTCCTGGTTTGACATTTCTGACCTTTTGTAGATGCGCCTACAACTCAGCTGTAGTGAAATTTTATTGTCCAGTGCCATATTTAGTCCTCTTTTCATAGAATTACAATTTTTTTAAGTTTTTTCAGAATTTGTGGCCTTTAGGAAGAAAAACCTGGAGGCCAAGGAAACCGGTCTTATTTTGTACCCTCACCATGACCTGTTTTGTCTCACAACAAACACATGCGTTATAACTTGTTGTCACTCTACTTGCCATAGTGCCAAGACCTAGAAAATCATGGGTGCAAAATAACACAGCAGCATGCATAGGGAACTTGGCATCTACAGGTTTGCTGGCAAGGATACCAAGAGTCATGACACCCTTCCATAGTGCATGTAAGTCTCGTATAAGAGGCTGCATGAACAGATCAAAATCCTTCCCAGGTGATTTGGGACCTAGGATGAGTAAAGCCGGCAAGCAGTTCAACTGATTAGTGCATGCCTAGGGAGGCAGGTTGTGAATTGTAACAAGTACTGGCCACATGCTGTACGAGTTAATCATGTTGCCAAATGGGTTAAATCCTCCTGTAGAAAGGCCAAGTCTCAGGTTCCTTGGATCTGCAGCAAATCCTGGATGAGCCTTCTCAAAGTTCTTCCATTCATCGCCATCAGCTGGATGTCTTAGGAAGTAATCGTCTGGCTTGAGAATCTCTTTGTGACATCTTGTTTCCTTAGATGTTTCTTCTGACTGAAACAACCTCTTGATTCGTTGCATCGTACAAGGATCTTTCTTCTCACCATTTTTCCATCTTGAATCGTTACATACTGGGCATTCATCGAGGTTTTCATAATCCTTCTAGAATAGTACACAATTATTTGGACAAAAATGGATCTTCTCGTATGATAGTCCAAGTACCTTGATGTACTGTTTCATCTCGAAAAAGGATTTTGGCAGTCCTTCCCTAGAGATTGACTCGATGCACAATCATTGAATTGAAAGATTTATTGATAATCTTGTTGGACGACTTCTCCTTTAGTAATTTCATTACCAGTTCGAATCTTGAGATACCAGAATCAGGGTCCACTAGACACTTGGCATCTTCTATCATGTCAGAGAAAAGTGATATTTTAAGAGAAGGAGTGCCTTTTTTTCTTGTAGTGGGGTACAGGTCCCTTAACAAACCAGAAAGGTCCTCATCCTCGATTTGATGAGCTTCAGGCAGATCAGCATCAGCTAGAGGATCAAGAACATACTGATCATATGGTTCACCATGTTTAGTCCACCTAATATATGCACATTGCATCCCATTAAGAAATATACGGTTTGTGAATGTGCTCTGCCTTAGCTTTTTATAATTAAGGCATTGTTGGCATGGGCAAAACACATCTGGGTCGATGTTATGCTATCTAACAAACTTCATGAAGTCATTAACACCTTCCTAATATGAAGATGTTGCTTTTTTCCATTCAGTATCCAATATATGTCCATCTGTTGAGGATAGAGATTGTCAGAAGCTTTCAAGATATTTCACCAAATAGGTTGATTATAGATCTAATTAAGCCAAGATTTCTGAGCAACCTAATTGAATATAGAACTATAAATTCCATGTAATTTTAGCCTATTTCAGAAATTGAGTGCGGAACTATGTTACATATTTGAGAGAACAGATCGATCGAGCACAAAATGCCAACCAATTCGAACAAACAGTTCAAGTGCAGAACAATGTAAAACGAACAAATCGAGTACAAAACGACATATAGGGAATGATTTGAGTGAACTAAGAAAATTGTAAGCGTATCATGGGGATCGACCAGCTGACCAACGGCATGTGTGTATCTCGAAAAGAACAGCACCACCAGCAATGGTGGCAGGCCGCTCCGATTGATAGACAAAGTGTGAATGTTTTGCTGCGCAGCCTGTGGTTATGACTGCATGTGTGCGCCTCGAGAAGAATAGAACAAAGAGACAGTAGCTGGCTACTAGAGTGAAGGCGGGAATGAGTAGGAAGGCGCAAATAGGAAAGTTTTGACACGTGCGGGGTATGTGTCCTGGTTGTCAATAATTTTCACGCGAAATATCTGCCAAATTTTTTCCCTCGTTTTTTCTTCCTTATTGAGGCCTGGAATTTTTATTACTAAGCCCATGAAATTATCCTATCAGGCCCAAGCATAGCCCAAAATCTTCCAATTCGTTATTTTCATTGTCTTGTGGACGTCGACCATGGCGCATTCAATTTTGGAGTGAGTCCATGGAATATAGCCCATGAAGAATAGGCATCCTCCCCTATTTAGCCCAAAATCTTTTAAATTCGGCCTTTATGGGCATTACTCCCTTCCCCAAGCCCCCCCAGAAAAGCTCCACCTACCTATGTTTTTGTGTAGAAATTGCTACATTACTAGTAAGTTCCATGTAACCTACACGTGAGACCCATATAATAGACATATGAGATATCATCACTATATAAAATTATAATAGATAACGCTCCAAAATTATAAATTTGATCGACGTCTATAAAGTATGGGTGTATATTTGGTTCTTTTACTTTGTACCATGTATAAGTCAACGTTTATTAGCTACATAACACTTGAAAATTTTGTTAACATGGTCTAGAGAAACGACGGTGAAGATTCTAGAATGATGGAGAAGTGTGATTTAAGGTTTATGCATAGTGTTGATTGTGCTAAAGACTATCAAAAGAATTTTCTATCTTCTATATGCTAGAATGGAAAAGAAGATCCAACGGCTAGAAATGTTGGAATTCGCGAGTCTTGATCCAACGGTCAATATTCAAAGTTATACGTACACTATATAGTGGTAAGATGTAGTAGTTTTTAATTGAGCTGCTAGGAGCGCCGCCTCATTATTTGAAGGGATATAAACATGGACAAAGAAAGTCTTTTTAAGGAGATAAATTTGTAAGTTATAGTAATAATGTTTAACATCTTTAGGGCATGAAGTGTTTCTTGCATAGTAGCAAGGCATGGAGTTGACCGCTTCTGAGGTCTCGACTTTGAATCCTTGGCAAGCTCTTTGTGTTATTATCGATTAACATTGTTGTACTCCGAGACTGACATCTGAGACCTAGATAAATGCCTGCTAGATCCAGTAATGTTGCCAAGTCAAAACGGCTGACTCGACCCAAAAAAACAGTCCAACATACACACCCCTCTTTCAAATAGAGGCTGACATCTCTGACCCAACATAGACATGTTTCCTGCATAGAGGAGGCTGACATCTGGGACCTAGCAACGGACCAATGTCAAAATTGTGGATGCGGCTGAAAAAAAGTCCATCATGTGCATGTTTCATTTATAGAGAGGTTGACACATGGGACCTAGCAGCGCGACCTTATAGAGATGCTGCATTGAGCAACGTTCCCAAGTTCAAAATAGGGAGGCGCGAGCATGAAAAAAGTCTAGCATGCACACGTTTCTTCTGATGAGAGCCTATCATGGAGGACCCAACAGCCTGAATAAATGGTTGATGTAGCATCTCTATAAGTTTATCAAGTTCGACCCGAAAAAACAGTCCTACATACACATGCCTTTTCGGGGTCAGGGAACTCCTTTTAAGAAACTAGTCCATTATGTGGACACACAAAATCTTTTTAAAAATATAAATGTGGACACACAAAATCTTTTTAAAAAGATTAATACATAACTTGAAAGTACTAAGGAATGTTAAATAATATATTTTCTATAAATATCTTTGGCGTAGTGGTGAGCACACAGTTTAAATCTATTGGAAGTCTTGAGTTACCTTTTTTCGTCTACTTTAGTAATATTGCATTACGGAGAGGCTGGCATCGCGGACCCACTAGCCTGCAGTATCCCTCGAGTTTATTGGTTGGGTTTGAAAAAAAGTTAAATACTTATACAGAGAGGTTGACATCAGGGACCCACCTGCCAGAACATACAAGGCAGCATTAGGGACCCACAAGCTAGAACATATCAGAGAGGCTGACATGGGGGGCCTAGTAGCAAGACCATAAAGGGTTGCCATATCGAGCAACATTGCAAAGCTCGGACGCGGCCGAAAAAAAGGTCCATCATACACACATTTCGTTTAAAGATAGACCGATATGTGGGTCCCACCAGCGTGACCTTATACAGGTAATGTATCGAGTAACATTGCCAAGTTCAAAACAAGGACGCGAGAGAGAGAAAAAAGTCCATCATGCACACGTTTCTTCTAATGAGAGGCTGACATGCGGTGACCCAGTAGCCTGAAAAAACAGTTGATGTAGTGAGCAACGTTATCAAGTTCGAAACATGGAGGCGCGATCGAAGAAAAAAGTCAATCATACAATCGATCCTTCTAATGAGAGGCCGCCATGTGAGACCCAGCTGTGTGACCAAACGGCAGATTCATCGAGCAACACTATCTAGTTCGGAACAAGATAGTGCTAGAGAAGAAAAATCCATCATACCCACGATTCTTTTGATGTGAGGCGGACATAAGGAACCCACTAGCACAACTGATGCAGCGAGCAACCCTATCAAGTTTGGAACATGGAGGCATGACTGGGGGAAAATTCCATCATACATATGTTTCTTGTAATGAGAGGATGACATGTGCGGCCCAGCAGCGTGATTAAACGGTAGATGCATCGAGCGGTGCTATCAAGTTCGGAACAGGGAAGGAAAAAATTCCATTATACACATGATTCTTCTAATAGGAGGCAGATATGTGGGAACCAGCAGCCTGGGTAAATGGAAGAGGCATCAAACAATGTTATCAAGTTCAAATTAGGGAGGCGCGACCAAAAGGTATATTCTGCTAGAGACACTGACGTACGGGACCCACACGCCTAAAAAGACTTCGGTGAGTCAATATCATGTGAGGAACCAAAAATCTTGCTTCTGCCACATGTCGGTCGAGCTTCGTCCATGTTTTTAGCGGCTTTGTCGTAGTAGAGGGGCGCGAAACCGAATAAAAGTTTCCCATGGGCCACGGTTGAGCCGAGAATTTCGTTGCAAAAGACGCGCCTTCTACGACGACCGTCGAGCCAAGTCGTTGTGGAAGGAAACATTTCTTGTAGTGCACGGACCCTGGTGGAAAACTGGTCATCCGCTAAGCTCGAGAACAAGGTCAAGGCTCTCACCACCCTTAATGCCAATGAAGAGCTCCAGAAAGACTTGTTGGTGGCTCCATATGATATCATCAAGAAATTTCCCAAGGTAGGAGTCAACACCTTTGCTTGGTTCTGTTGCTTCACCTTTACGGTGTTGTAGTGTGAAGTGTTCTATTTCATCTTTGGTTGCACAATCATAAGAACCTTGTGTCTTGTCCATCTCAACCCGAAGAATTTGAGGTACCAAAAGGTGCCAAAGTGGACGAGTCGAACTCCACCATCCCAACTGCCCATTCAGAGGAGGAGCTGAGTAATGATGCCACTCGCAAGCGGGGCCAGAGCAAGATTTTAGATGTATCAACAATGTCCGGGTATAAAGGACTCCTTGAGGTGACAACTAAAACAACTCCGAGTCAATCAGCACCCTTCATAGTGGTGCTGCTTCGGACAGCACCTCTAGCTCCTACGGCAAAGAAATCTAGGGTGGATCTACTTGACTTCAATTGTATCAGCTTGTAAGTCCTTCTTCTTGTCATTGTAGCTATGAGCTTGTTAGCTTTTATGTGTGCAGCATATTAACTATGTATCTATATAATCAGGGACTCGATGACCATAGATGTTGTCATGGAGAAGGTACACGAGGGAGTCATGGACTTAAAGACTATGGATTCGGATGCTGTCATGGAAATCACAAAGGCATCCAGTCCCTGAGTTAGAGATGGCTCCTCCCAACTTTGCAAGCGTAAGAGGGTAATCACCCGATCGTCACCCAAGGAGCCGTCGACATCCGTTGATGAGCGTGTAAGTAGTCCTGGTCTTTGCCCATTGTATTGATTGCACGACACCATACGAGGAGCCCTCGAGCCCATGTATAGTCCTAGTTGTTGTCTTAAATTAACTGACTCGAATATTGTGCAGCTGGTCTTGCGCTCCATAGTGGACATAGGCCACCGGTTCGTCCAAGTGGAAATCGAACGCAACCAGCTACAGCGTGAGTTTCCCTGATATTTCCTTTAATTATACCAGGATGTGTTTCATCTTTTTGTCGATGTGTTCATGTTTTAAGAACAATGAGGCCTAGTGCCGATTTGAAGAGCTAGAGAAAACTCTTGGTGCTGATGAGAATAAGGCCAACGGAGCCAAGGATGCACTCGACGAAGTCAAGGATGAGACGAAAAATCATGAGGAGGAACTCCTTACTCAAGAAACCAAGCGCGAAGATGTTTTTAGTGCTCAGTTGGTAACATAATCCCAAGACTTGTCGGGTGAGTATGTGCTGATAAGTTCCCTTTCTGATTCCCAACTTTTTCACTGCTAAGTTTCTGTTACTTATTTTCTAGATGCTATCGGAATTCCTCTAGATTGCGATGCCTAGATGCGCCTCAACCCCTTGACTAATGTTGTTACAGCAGTCGAGGATTGCATCACCGACTCGAAGGACCTACTAACAAAGGCTAAATCAAGGCTAGGGCACTTCCACAAGGATATTTTACCGAAGGCTATCACCATCAAGGACATCAGGGGACTTGTGGATGCCTTCCACATAGCCAAGGACACAGTGAAATCCTACAAGGAGCTCCAAGCAGCATCTCATGCCTGCTTAGCCTTCACGGTGTCCACTGCACATGAAATAAAGATTGATCTCAAGAAGTCCACAGATTCCATGTCGATGACATCCAATAGCTAGGAAGTAGAGCTTCACCCTTTTTCCAAAAAAGTGAAGAAGTATGTCCCGCGACTACTAGCCCTTGTCGAGAAGTACAATGAGGAGCATCGTCTAGCCATAGTTGGTATGCAGGCTGACTCTGCCAAACCATCTGAAACTGTGGCATATGATAGCTTAGTGGCATAGCCTCTTACTAGTCCCTTTTTATTTTGTAATGAACCTTTCATTTTGTTGTTGCCATGAAACGATGATGTAGCCAAAATATTATTAGCTACCTTAAGCTTCCAATGCCTTTGCTCCTTCGTGTAGCCCCCGAGTGTATGACACAACTCAAAGAGGGTATCATGTTCTCAGATAGCTTCTTGTTGCATTATGTGTTTAAGTAGTGTCTCTTTGTGTTATGCAGGGTGCAACTGATAGTTCACCGAATGCATAGCCCTGGTCGGTTGCACTTTTTTGCAACTAGGCATAAGCGTCTGGGAGCTTCTAGAACTGGTGGTAGCCCTTAAGGAGGTGGCTGGATTTATTCTTTCCATCTTTGTCATTGATGTTGAAGTGAATGTTGCAGGGACCCTGAAAGAGTATGAGTTTGGCGGAATATGATGGATATATTATTGAGCCTCATGGGTGAGTATATATAGGCGTACATGGGATTATCTTGGAGTAAAAGTCAAGTTAGGATTATATGAAAACAAATCCTAACTCTATCTAAACTACCATAACAACCGTATATGCCTAATACTCTAACACTCCCCCGCAGTCGTAGCGGTAGCATCGTGAACAACTGGAACATTGCAGATGGTCAGACTAGAGATAAATCAAAGTAGCATCCAGTAGGCTGACATCCCCCCGCTGTCTGAGCAGGAACGTCGTGGATGGTGTCACGTCGCGGTAGCTTGGACGTAGAGGAAGCTGGTGAGATGCTCAAGCGAGGTGATAGCCCTTGTGCTGATGTCGAGGGAGCCGAGAGCTTGAGGCGGTGCTGAGGTCGGGTAGCTGTTGCGATGGGTCGTTGTGGTCGATATCGTGGTGAGGGATGCCGGTGTCGAGGTAGCCGCATGTGAAGCCGCATGCGCATAGTGCATGAGGAGGATGACGAAGACGCTTCGAGGCAGTCGTCGTGGGGCCACGGCAGCTTGTCGATGATCCGTGAAGGCTTGTCGTGTGGCCAAGATAGCTTGCCATGGGGTGTCGATGCCGAAGTGGATGCAGTCCGAGCGATCGAGGATGAGGTGTGGCCATAGTTTTGCCAGAATTAGGCGCACAACGGGGAAGAACGCATACTCCAGTTTTGCCAGAACCGAGTACACAAAGATAATCTTGTCAGTGACGAGGTCGAGGCAGTCATAGAGGAAGGTGTCGATGCCAAAGAAGACTTTGTCGAGACCGACGAAAACGAGGCGTCGATCCGAGATTTCCAGGCTCGGGGACGCGTGGGGTACGAAGGCACGCACCGGTGTTACCAATACCGGGCACGCAAGGGCAGGGACGAAGACGTAGAAGCCGGCAAAACCAACGGCGACCTGGATTGGTCATGTTGGACACTAATGACTGAAAGTGCACGGATCGTTTGTAGCTAGTTTTGAAATAAAGATATCGATCCCACAGGGAGCAGGAGTCTGAAGTCTAATAACTCTTGAATTAAATATTATGCTAGAAATGCTAGATAAAGTTCTAAGTGACAAGATAAAATGCGAGTATTGTGTAAAAAGATGTTTTTGGTTTTAGGTATAATAGAAATAATAAAGTAAAGTAAAATAACTGAATATAGAAAGTAAGTATCGCGTATGTAAGAGAGATTGGAACTGCAATAGGGGAAAAGCGTTCTCAGGGAGTAGCGGATACACCACAAGCATTATAAGGATCTAAGATAAAGATTATCATCATGAACATTCTCAACTAGGTATGTGTGGGAGGAACTCCGTATTTGGACAAATAGGCAGTAACCGCTGCTCACATCATCCTCATAACCACAGCAGTTAGCAATCGACATTAATCAAATTACTGCGCTATTAAGGGACGTAATCCCGTAGGACGTATCCCATGGCATGGATAGTGTTATGTGAGTTTCCTTGTTTTCCCAAGTTGATATGTAAAGGGTGCCAACAGCTTTATAGTCCCTGTAAGTGCGAGCTTGCCTCTGTCTACCAACTAGTAGTTCCCTCCATCAAGTCCCCATGAGAGGCAAATATTGTGAGGTCGACTTCTCTCAATATCAAGATGTAGAAAATCTAACACATGGTCACAACGATGAATATCATAATAGACTTTATCTTATTTCAATCTCATACTAGGGTTTCTCCATATCCCCAAGAACTAGAGATCTACTCAGCCATGGAGGCAATCAGCATCACGGCAATAGTAATGGAAACAATCATAGATGAATAGTACTTGTATAAATCCACAACGAGTATGGGAATTACAACAAGATCTAGACAAGATATAGATGGGATGGATGGAGATGGTGGTGATGCAGTGGTGAATGATGAAGATTGATGCCTTAGCCTCCTGGATCTGGGCAGGGCGAAGATGGATCCTTGGTGGATGAGTTCCCCCTCTAGATGCCTTCCAGTGGTGAGGTTTCTGCAATTTCTAGGTGTTTTGTATGTCGTCTCTCTGAACCACTTGCACGGGGTGAAACTATTTGAGGAGGCGGAGGCAATGCCAACTATACGGCCAAAAAATTTGCTCCCGCCGTATAGTTGGCTGTTGAACCTTCTGCCTCCCTTGTTCGCTTCTGGTTTTCTTCTAGTATTATTAATATTTCCAAAATAAGCGATTTATGTTGTTTTTTGACTCCTTTTCTCCACAGTAAAACTACTCCAAGAATTGTATCCATTGGATCCATCATCTGTCCCGATCCTGGTGAAAACAGACATAAAATATGTGCGCGAGCGCCGTAAAATACCAAGATCCTACATCTACAATGCAAAATAATAATGTAAAACATGATGCAAATATGCACTCATCAACTTCCCCAAGCTTAGACTCTTGCTCGTCCCGAGTAAGTTTTAGCTTAATGGATGTGATCCTCATATTCATGAAGCTGAGTCGATTAAAATAAATGAGGCAGTTGCAGCATGTGTTTATCATATACGATACATAGGAATAAGTTCGTGAATAGTACCTTACTTGAACCATCTGAATAGTATTAGCAGGCTTCCACACCTTAGTGATCAACGGTTCATAAAAGATGAATCTTAACATAATGTAAAAGTATCCGGTTCAACCGAATGAGTTAGCGAGGTAGTCCCAAGTGTTTTAAGATCACATGTATTCACTTGGGATTCAGAATCTCAAAAGTGTCTCTTTGTCATACTACAATACAATGGTATATGCCTATTTTCTCTTTGCACTCTCGCTATTTTTCTTCTTTCTTTTCTTTTCTTTTGCATATATGCTCACACTTTTGTTTAAGTGATGTGCAAAGGACCTAGCCATCTATTTCACCTTATGTAGGAATTCAAAGTTTAACGATCTCAATTATCAAATTCCAACTGTATATGAAGCATTATTATGACTTGGAGATTCTACCTTGACTTGTTCTCACTCTATTTTGTTAGAACTTTCATTTTCCTTTGTTAAAGGTTTCTTTTTAAACTTAACTTGTATAGATATTCTTTCTTTGTTAATCAAACCGTAGACTTTCATCATATTGAACAAATTATCTTTATGTGTTCCATTAATACCAATGGTGTAGAAGACTCCTATTGCTATCATCAAGTGCAAGTAAAGTTATACTCAAGCCATTCATATATCATTAAAGTAAACACAAACTCAATATTGCTCCATATATAATAATAAACTTGGAATTTCATTAAAGAGATCGACTATTCCTGAAGGGAATTCTTATGATGCAACTTATTTCTAATGCAAAAATAAAAATTTATAGGATAGATTACAAGGTCTTAAAGATATCCCCAAGCTTGGAATCAAGCTAGGCGGGATCAAATAATCCCTTGTGATTATTTGATACCGTGATTGTTGTAGATCATTGTGGCGCCATGGCACGTGGTATCTTCTCCTCATGGGCCAGCCTGAGGCGGAGGGATTGATTGACAGCTTCTAATTCTTTAACACACAGCTTGTAGAAAAGATTGTTCCTCTCCAGCACTTTCACATGTTCTGTAATGAACTCATTATTATCCTGAAGTGTTTGTAGCGCCTTAAGACTCATAGAAAAACCTAGTTCGGTTGTCCGCTTGATATCTTCATCAAGTTTATCAAGATAAAGTCGCAACAATCGAAGGTGTTTGGGTGTCCCTGGCTTCTCCTTGTCCAACTCTTCAATGTTCAGCTCCAGGGCCTTCAAATCCCTCTTCCGACACCCATGGCCAGTGTCGAGGAACTCCATAGGGCTGGTATTGATCACCTTGCCTTGATCGCTGTTGCTCCCGATCTCCATAGGAGCTTTTCTTCTTGACTTCTGTCCCTTGGTTGAGAGCCCTCACGTGTGAATAAGAGGTAGATTGGTTTCTGGAGATTATGATTAGAGAGAGAGAGACAATGGAAGTATATAAGGGGGGTTAGAGGTCGGTAAAACTCGCGAGAAACACTAAATTGTCGTCCAAGAAAAGAATCTTAACGAAATAAGTAAAGAAATCACAGATTTGGAAGAGTTCTGCCGCATAACGACCAACTATACGGGCATGAACCGTATAGCTCCGGCCGTATAGTTGGTTCCGGGCAGATATTTCCAAATATCTCTAGTACAGGTCGATTAAATTATGACTCGGAACCAACAATAACATGTTTTTTAGATGAATAAATGAAAAGACAAATGAAAAGTGTATGAGAGTTTAACGACCAACTATAGAGCCGGAATTTTGGCTCCGGTCGTATAGTTGCGACCGTATAGATACAAACACCGAAAATCAAAAGTGTCCGAGAGTTTAACGACCAACTATATGGCCGGAATTTTGGCTTCGGTCGTATAGTTACGAACGTATAGATACATACACCAACAAGAAAAACTATCTGAGAGTTTAACGACCAACTATACGGCCGGAATTTGGGCTCCAATCGTATAGTTGCGACCGTATAGGCTCAGATATCGAAAACAATTTCACAAAGATGATACAGAGAGTTTAACGACCAACTATATGGCGGGATCTCCCTCTCCGGTCGTATAGTTCCGCCTGTATAGTTGGTAAACACCCTCTAAAACTTCAGAAAAACACAAGGAATTCAAAGGCAAAAAAATTAGAAGTAAAATTTGTGAAAACAAATCACTTATTTGGGTAAGAACACTTACCTTGCACTTACCATTTGCTTATTCGGGGATGAAAAGTTCCTCCAACAACAAAGACTTCTTCTCTCTTGAAGGAATTGACCTTGATTCATTGAATAATTCTTGTAAACGAAAATCACCAGAACTAAAGTTCCTCTCAATAAGATTGCTGTCTTGCTGGGCAAATATGGCACTACATGTAACATCTTTATTTCATGCCTCTGCATAATTTGCAACTCAATTTCTTGAAGGGAAAGAATCCAATGGATCAGTCTTGGCTTATGTTCTTTCCTCTCAAGGAGTTCTTTTAAACTATCACGATCCGTATGAACTCTTGCCTTTGCATCAACTATGTAAGAACGAAATTTATCACAAGCGAAAAATATAGCAAAAAGTTCCTTTTCTTCCTTAGGGTAATTCTTTTGAGCACCATTTAGAGTTCTACTAGCATGATGTATAATATTAAATCTGTGACCAATATGTTATCCCAGAGTTACTCCTACAACATCATCACTAGCTTCACATATTAAGTCAAAGGTTGTATCCCAGATAGGTGGTGTAATGAGGGGAGCATGAGATAAAGCATTTTTGAGTTTATCAAAGGCTTCAAGACATTTGTAATCAAAATTAAATCTTTCTCCTTTTTGCAAGAGGTTAGTCAAAGGTTTAGATATTCTAGTGAAATTTCTAATGAACCTTCTATAAAAACCCACATGACCAAGAAAACTTCTTATACCTTTAATATCCCTATATTGTGGCATTCTCTCTATTGCCTCAACCTTAGCTCTATCAACTTCAATTCCCTTACCAGATACCTTGTGTCCAAGGACTATACCTTCTTTGACCATAAAATGGCACTTCTCCCAATTTAGAACAAGATTGGTTTCTTTGCAACACTGCAAAACTCTTTTGAGATTATCCAAGCAACTAGTAAACGAAGTTCCATAGACAGAAAAGTCATCCATAAATACTTCCATTATAAGTTCTATGAAATCCACAAAAATAGCAGTCATGCATCTTTGAAAAGTAGCTAGAGCATTACATAAACCAAAAGGCATACGTCGGTAAGCATGTAAACCATAAGTACTAATGAAAGTTGTTTTAAGTTGGTCATTAGGATGAACAGCTATTTGAGAAAAACCAGAGTATCCGTCCAAGTAACAAAAATGAAAATGGTATGCTAACCTCTCTAAAGTTTGATCTATGAACGGTAAAGGATAGTGATCTTTACTAGTTTATTTATTTAATTTTCTTAAGTCTATGCACATCCTATGCCCAAAAATAGTTCTAGTAGGTATCAATTCATTATTTTCATTAGGAACAACAGTGAAACCTCCCTTCTTAGGGACACAATAAACATGACTTACTGATAGCTATGAGATTCGACACATTTTTGATGGATTTTATTGATGGTTTTCTCCCGGATTTGATTGTTTTCTAGCTTTACCTAATGCTAACACTTCGGTAGCGAAGAAAACTAGGATTTTAACGTGTGTTTCAGGTTCTGAACATCAACACAAGGATTTAATTAGAGAAATACAATATTCTGGAGAAAACAAGCTAGTCCCACTTTGGAAGCACGCGAGGGGAGCTCACAGACGGTTTAACGACCAACTATACCGCAGGAATGGCCGTATAGTTCCTACCATATAGTTGCCGCCGCCTCTGTCTTGTTAAAAGGGGCAACTTCCGTGAAGGGACGAGGGACGAAAACACAACACAGCAGCCGCCACACCATCTAGAAGGGAGAAAGAAGGGATCTGGAGAAGAAGGAGAAGACGTTCTTCATCTCGCTCCACGATCTTCGACCTCCTAGCCAATACACCCCCATAGCCATTACTTGTACTTGAGAGAGAGAGAGAGAGAGAGAGAGAGAGAGAGAGAGAGAGAGAGAGAGAGAGAGGGATCTCCACCTTGTAAGACTACGGTTTGAGATTGTTTCTTCCCATGTTGAATTGTGTTGGATATTTTTCTATTCTTATTGTGGATCTCCATGGTAATACCAAGACGAATTCCCTTTATTTGATTATATTGATGATCCGTTCTTCTCTCATGTGTGAGTAATTCCCTTGGTCGTGGGAGATGTAGGGGATTGGTGAGATGTGATGTGCCTTCATATATTTTCCATTAGTTTGTGATTGATTATAAATACTATTTTATGTGTGCTTGACTATCTGTGGGATGCTTAATGCTTGTCGTCCAATTAAGGTCCCAGACAACATGATACCTTGTTCTACGTAGATAATACCTTGTTCGCTAGTGGACCGGCGACCCTTGGGTGACACGAGGATATCAATGGAAAGCTAGTTGACTCGAGGATAACGAGTAACCACTGTGCTTATTGCATTAGTCCGATCCAAGGAGCTTAATCGCTAAGCGACCTGAAGGGTCTTAATCGTCTAGTGTCTGACCATGGTTTTGGTAGCAGGCTAGTATGATTATTGTAGTTGGGATGAAATCTACCAAGAGGAGTTCCGGCTAATTATGGGTTGCTCGCCTACACATATATCTATAAGATTATAATTGTTACATTTACCACTCATCCACCTGGCACATTCACTATCACCATGAACAGATAAACCATTAACTTCCGCCGAGACCACATAAACCATAATGCAAGGTTTCTTTAAATATGCAGGGAAGAATAGGCTTACCAACATCTTTTACCTTTTTTTTACCTTCAACCAATACGGAAGACTCTTCATCAAGTTCAACTATGTTACAATGTGCCTACATAGCCATAATTGCTTCCTTGGTTACCTCTTCATCTTTGGTTTCTTCCAGATGTTCCACGACTTGTGGCATACTTTCTTCTTCCTTCTTATCATGTACTGCTTTGACCTATTCATATTCAAGGATATGCTTTTGTGCAGTGTTAGGAAAAGGAATCTCATTTATTGGTTCTAAGGAGGCCGGTGTTGCTTTATCTTCTCTTTTCTTCTCAGGTTCAGATGGTGGATCATACTTAATCGGACCTTGTTTTGGAGCTTTGATATATTCTGTAAAAGCTTTAACAACTTGGAACACAAGATCTGAATCCAAATAAACTTCTTTAGATAATTCTTCAACATGGTCTTTTTTATTATAGTCATGAATACAATCATGTTCTATTTCTACGCCTCTATGGTCATGAATTATATTAAGTAAAGGCCAAGCTTTAGGTATAGGAAAATTCATAAAGGCTCCTTCAGCGAAAGAGTCTAGTTCAATTTTATTAGGTTCAATTAAACCGCCATAAAAGATATGCAATAAATACCATTCAGGTAAATCATGATGCGGACATAGTTGTAGTAAATCTTTAAATCTGATATAAGCTCTTACTAGTCCTTCATTAGAACGATTTTTCCAAGTCATTATAAGACGCCTGATTCCAAAATATTTTGACAATGGATAATTTTTTTCTAGAAATTCACAGGCTAGATTATCCCAAGTAGTTGTGGCTTCAGGTGGTAGAGATCTATACCATGAGAGAGTTGTACTAGTCAAAGTTTGACTAAAAATTTTAACCCTTACCTCATCGGCGGTATATCCCATCAATAGAAAAGTGCCACATATATCTTTGAAACATGCAATATGCTCACATGGATCAGGATCTTCTTCGTCTCCGGTAAATTGCTTCTTGTGTAAAATACCAAGTAGTAGAGGATTTATTTCAAACCCCCTTGTCTTCTCATTGGAGTTTTATCTTTTGTAAAAATCATAGGGCTTCCCAAAGTAGTTGAGTGGGTTAGCACTAGTCATATGCTCAAACTCCATCATGTTGGTGGAAACCTGTAACTCAAAACAAAATTTAGCAAGACAAAAATAAATAAGCAAAAACTAAAAGACCTACAGCGCTTAGCTCCGCGGCAACGGCGCCAGAAAATATCTTGATGACTGCAAGTGTACAGATCGTTTGTAGCTAGTTTCGAAATAAAGTTATCGATCCCATAGGGAGCAGGAGTCTAAAGTCTAATAACTCTTGAAATAAATATTACGATAGAAATGCTAGATAAAGTTCTAAGTGACAAGATAAAATGCGAGATTGTGTAAAAAGGTGTTTTTGGGTTTTAGGTATAAGAGCAATAATAAAGTAAAGTAAATAACTGAATACAGAAAGTAAGTATCGTGTATGTAAGAGAGATTGGAACTACAATAGGGAAAAGCGTTCTTGGGGAGTAGCGGATACACCACTAGCATTATAAGGATCTAAGATAAAGGTTATCGTCATAAACATTCTCAACTATGTATGTGTGGGAGGAACTGCATATTTGGACAAATAGGCAGCAACCGCTCCTCACATCATCCTCATAACCACAACATTCAGCAATCGACATCAATCAAATTATTGTGCTATTAAGGTACATAATCCCGTAGGACATATCCCATGGCATGGATAGTGTTCTATGAGTTTCCTCGGTTTCCCAAGTTGATACGTAAGGAGTGCCAACAGCTTTATAGTCCCTGTAAGTGCTAGCTCACCTCCATCTACCAACTAGTAGTTCCCTCCATCAAGTCCCCATGAGAGGCAAATATTGAGAGGTCGACTTCTCTCAACATCAAGATGTAGAAAATCTAACACATGGTCACAACGATGAATATCATAATAGACTTTATCTTATTTCAATCTCATACAAGGGTTTCTCCATGTCCCCAAAAACTAGAGATCTACTCAGACATGGAGGCAATCAACATCATGGCAATAGTAATAGAAACAATCATAGATGAAGTACTTGTATAAATACACAACAAGTACGGGAATTAAAACAAGAACTAGACAAGATGTAGATGGGATGGATGGAGATGGTGGTGATGCAGCGGTGAATGATGAAGATCGATGCCTTAGCCTCCCGGATCTGCGTAGGGCCAAGATGGATCCCTGGTGGATGAGTTCCCCCTTCAGATGCCTTCCGAAGGTGAGGTTTCTATGATTTATGGGTGTTATGTATGTCGTCTCTCCAAACCAGTTGCACGGGGTGAAACTATTTGAGGAGGCGGAGGCGTCGCCAACTATACGACCGAAAAATTTGCTCCCGCTATATAGTTGGTCGTTGAACCTTCTGCCTCCCTTGTTAGCTTCTGGTTTTCTTCTGGTATTATTAATATTTCCCAAATAAACAATTTACATTGTTTTTGACTCCTTTTCTCCATAGTACAACTGCTCCAAGAATTGGATCCATCATCTATCCTGATCCTGGTGAAGACAAACATAAAATGTGCGCGCGAGCGCCGTAAAATACTAAGATCCTACATCTACAATGCAAAATAATAATGTAAAACATGATGCAAATATGTACTCATCAGACGCCTAGATTGGCGTGGTGGCAGTACTCGATGTAGGCGAAGAAGAATCCGACATGACGAAGACCATGCACGGACGTAGACGACCTGCACCGTGGAGGTGGTGCGGAGATAACCTAGGGTGTTGGTGCGTAGGGACGGCGATGTAAACTGCGTGCAAAAATGCTATGACCCGTTGGGGTGGAATTGTTGCAGGGTGTGAAGGGAATATGCCCGAGAGGCAATAATAAAGTGGTTATTATCTTATTCCTTATTTATGATATATGTTTATTTTGCATGCTATAATTGTATTAATTTGGAAACGTTAATACATGTGTGTTTAATAAACAAAAAGGAAAGTTCCTAGTTATGCCTCTCTTATAAACTAGCTCGTTGATTCACAAGATGATCAATGTTTCCTGATCATGGACATTGGATGTTGTTAATAATGAGGTCACAATATTAGTTGAATGATGTGATGAACATTCATCCAAAGTATAGCATTACGATCAAAGTCATTGTGTTTATATTTCTATAACATCATACGAAGTAATCCTAGTCCTTAGACCATGAGATCATGTCAATCACTAACATTGGAAGAGTATCTTGATAACATCAAACGTCACACCGTGAAAGGGTGATTATAAAGGTGGGTGCAGTGCTACGAAAGTGTTATGTAGAGGCTCATGGATCAAGAGTGGGATTTATCCATCCCGATGACGGACATATATACTCTAGGCCCTCTCGGTGATATCACATTGGTTAGCTTGCAAGCAAGTGATGTGATCACTAGAATGTTATATCACGGGAATGAGAAAAGAGTACATGTCGGTAACAAGATCAAACTAGGTATGGAGATACCGATGATCGAATCTCGGACATGTAATATATCACAAGACGAAGGGATTTAGTTTCTAGCGTTAAAGGTTCTCACGATCACAGAAGTCATCGTTGAATGTGCAGGAGTTAGTATGGATCTCTAGGTCCCGCTTCTGATTATTGATCTGAGAGGGGTCTCAATCATGTCTGCATTATTCGCGAACCATAGGGTGACACACTTAAGGGATACTGACACCATTTGGAGCAAATATGTTTCAGATAAAGATTTAAGAAAGTGCTGGAATTATTTTAATAGACACCGAAACTGTTTTGGGTGAAATTGCAGAAATTGGTTCTGCATGTAATATTGAAATGTTGCAAGGGGTTTTACGTGAATGTTTGTTAATTAAGTAATTAACAAAATTCTGAATAAAAATAATAAAAGAGTTTTATTAAATGAGAGAGCATTAAATTTGGAGAAATTTAATGCATTCAAAGTGGAGACTTTAAAAGAGAATGTGAAGGGGCATTTTAATGTGGAGGGGGTTACCACCACATGAATGGAGGAGGTGAGGGGTCACCTCCATGAGGCGCCGGCCATGGGGAGGGCCCCCCCCTCCTCTAAAAGGCCCCCTTACACCCCTTCTTCCACACACCTCCTCGTGAAGGATCTCTCCCCCTCTAGTATTTTTCCCCATGGTTTCGGATTAGCGAGATACATTTTGCCAGTGGCTTTATCTGGAAAGGAGTTGATGCTTTCGCTGCTTTGCTGGAGCGAGGGACGGAGGTTGTCGGGGTACTGGACATGTGTGCGATCACGGATGCACCGCTGCTTTGCGGTGCTGGACTTGGTGGTGTTGGACTTGCTGGAGCTGGATCTGATGGATGTGTTGGAGCCGGACCTGCTAGACTTCATCATGATCTTGAGATCGGCAAGTGTACGACTACATCATCCACGAGTTCCATCTCGTTAACAAAGCTTTGTTGTCTTCGAGGGTAAGTTCTCTATGGATGTATATCCACCCGTTGCTTGTATCTAGTAGATAGATCTTAGCATATAGTTCACATCGCAGGAAATTTTTGTTTTCTATGCTGCGAACCCAACAGTGGTATCAGAGCCTGATCTATGCGTAGGTGCTTTGCATGGGTAGAACACATAAGAGTATGTGGGCGGTGATGATAATGTTATTGCTTCTTATATGTACTTTGGATATTGGTGGCATAGTGGGATGGCGGCCCGGACCAACCTTACATGTCATCGAACATGAGACCGGTTCCACGACTGACATGCAACTAGTTTTGCATAAGTGGCTGGTGGGTGTCTGTCGCTCCTACCATAGTCAATATCTGATTTACAATGAGTTGTTAATAATTTGGTTATCATCGTTGTGGTTCCATGTTCGTAGGTAAGAACAGTTCTATCTTCGAAAGCTATAAGCCACGTAAAACTTGCAATTGATAAATTAGAGGCGTCTAGTTTAGATCGTTGCTGGGCTTGTGTCATGATTTGGTAATGTTGTAAGTTGATGTATAGTTGATACTCTTACAACACACTTAACGTGTAAGTTCCATCGACCTTGGCCTTACACACAAAGGAATGATAGAGATCATACCACGATGCATATGATGGTGATCAAATGCATGGACCATATCATCCCACTTTACACATATGATGTTCGCATCTTATATTGCTAGTTTGGCGTTTTAGTAGCATTATAAGATGATACCTCATTTAAATATCAAGATAAAAATGTGGTCTTCCTTAAGTATGCACTGTTTATGTTTCGCCGCTTCAAGAGATCACGTGATGATCGGGTGTACTTGAATCCACAATCATATTTCAGGTGTAAGACAGTTTTACACATGCGAGTACTAAGGTTCTTACTTGGCAAGCCTAGCATGTATAGACATGGCCTCGGAACACGGACCGAAAGGTCAAGCATGAGTCATATAGTTGATATGATGCCCATATAGATGCTCGCCTTTGAAGCTACACTTACTCACGTGATGATCAGACTTGGTGTAGTGGATTTGGTTCATGTAATCACCAAAAAGGCACGAGAGATGTTGTTTTTGAGTGGGAGTTCATTTCTAATTTGGATTAGTCGAACCAAATTCGTCATAAACTAAATAAAAGTGAATTTGCATAATTTGTTGTAGTCATTGGCATATGTTTACACCTTATGCTTAGTTTTTAATTGAGATAATAGAACTATAGAATTCTGGATATTTACTTTACGAACTGGTATCGTATTGTTTTGAATGTCAATTTAAAGTTTAGAAGTCCTATTGCAAACTTTCAGCAAACTCTATTTACTCCATGAAGTTTAATAAGTAGTATTAAATCAAGAGTAAGAATTCCAATGTTAGTATCTAAAGTATCATGTTTGCCTCCATGATTCTTGATATTCAAAAGTTGTTTTAATATCGAGGTTATCTAGGAGCTGAAATAATTGTTTCAGAAACCATCATGTGCGGAAGATATTATGATATCTGAAACAATGTTTTTGGTTGCATTTGTAGGGGTTCCGCGCATGAAAACAATAAATTTTACCCTACGCCCCTGAACCCCTAAAGCTGCCAGGATCTATCTATTAGTAATATAGTAACAGGAGGGGCTTTTTGTGAACTTACCCTTGAAGACCGAAAAGCGTTGTCAACGCTCAGGAGAGCGTGGTTTATGTAGACGAGCCGAAGCCAACCTCAAGGTCATGATGAAGTCCTTGCGCTCCTTATGGCTCCAACGACTTGAGTGCCTCAAGTGCGACACCTCGCGGGGAGTTACACACGTCCGGTACCTCACGATGACTCCCGCTTCCCCGATCCAGCAGCAGTTGCGGAAGTAGAGCTCCCGGATCCGAATCCCGCAGCGCGACGGCGCTTTGCGGTGAAGATGTCTCTCGCTCGCGTAGTCCAGACTTGGGACCACGGTCGAGAGAGAGAGAGAGGGGGAGAGAGAAAATATCAATTGGAGGTCCTCCCAAAAGTGGGGAGACCTTTATTGATTATTGGTGTCTTTTTTCTAGGCAAAATACCCCACTATGTATAGGAGGAGGGGAGGTACTACCTCCCTCAAATTCCCGGGGTGGGACTAAAGGAGACGAGGGGGGAGGAGGTGGCCGCCGGCCACCTAGTGGGCTCCACGTGGGGGGGGGGGGCTAGGCCCAGCCGGCCTCCCCCTTGCCCCTTCTACCTCTCTCCTTTCCCCTAATGGGCCATCTCCCTATGGAAATTGGCCAATTAAGCCTTTTTGACCTTTAATTGATTTTCTCTTTATTAAATAATTATGAATAAATGATTAAATCAATATTTAACATTCATTCACATATTATTCAATATCCGTGGCTATGGAACATCTTCCACCTCCACTCCAGACATCCTCCGGACTTACCGAAACTCTTTCGGTTTTCTCCCTACTCTTCTTCGGTGATTCCACCGATCCTATAAACACTCTCTAAGCATCATCAAGCCCTTAAGTGTGATACCCCACGGTTTGAGAACACTCCAGACATGGTCGGGACACTTCCACACCAATGATCGACAGAGGAACCTGGATGGCCATGTGACCCCTGTGCGTTCCACGAAGATCTTTCGTCGTTTGAACCGGGACAGTCGTGTCTTATTTCCTTTGTCACTCAATACTTGCATTGCCCGAGATCTGATCAATGACATTACCATGTCATGTTTAATCTCGTTACTGAACAATGCTACTTGACTCGTTCCAACAAGTGATATCCTCGTGATCTAATCACACGCTGCGCAGCTATTGGATATAACTTCTCCAAGTTGGCCCTTGAGTATCTTCCCATCACATGGATGGACAAATCCTGCTCTTGACATAAATTGCCTCTACAGTTTCCTCCGAGTACCTGAACACACCTTTATAACCACCATTTTACCAGATGGCGTTTGATGCTATCTAAGCACTCTCGGGAGACAGTGATTGATATAGCCTCATGGTCTAAGGAATAATCTACGAGGATCCATTTCTAATCATCATAACTTGAACTTCGTGACATCATCGGGTCACGATGTTTAGGTTGGGTATTAGTTCATCATCTCATTCTCAGAATGAGATGACCTCATTTCCAACTAGCATAAATGCCACATGATCAGGAAACATGATCAGCTGTTGACCAATGAACCAGTGACTAGAGTTTCACTGGGAACCTCTGGTTGTTTGTATATCACACGTGTATTGATGTTTCCACTCAATACAGTTATAGCATGATATAAAACTTAATCATAAACTATATGAAATATGATAATAGTCCTTACTACTATTTGTCTCTAGGGCATATTTCCAACAGTCTCCCACTTGCACTAGAGTATAAATACACTAGCTACATTTGTTCTCAATCATTGGCACCATATATCCGGTACCCTGAACATGCTTGCTCATGGAAGAGGTTGAGTCTTGGGTCTGTACTTTACAGTCCCAAATCCTTTGCAACTTACTAATGTCTCCTGGATTGACATTAATACTCTATCATCACATGATAACATCTATGTGTATGCATCGTCGTTATGGCAGCAGAACAAGGCCTGATTCCAGGAGCCTACAGTGACGTTAGATCAACCTCAAGGGCTTTCTCATGGGAACTGTGCCCTAGGACACATCATTCTATGTTAAAAGCGAACTAGCCCTGCCATAACATTATACAACACTTTAGATGGTACCCTTATCTATTATTATAAATGTATTCATCGAAACACTAGTGCACTCTGTGCAACTTTCGATGTTTTGTTCACCTCGCTTCCTACTTGACTTTAATTGGTATCTACAGGAGTTTCTGACATATTTCCTTATAACATAACTCTTTATGCTTTAAGATATGTCATCCTTTATGGATTTGGAAAATTGTGTCCATAGTTCTCTACCAAACACTGCGGACAAACTTAGCTCAACGTTCTGTGACTCGAACTTGATCACTTTCAAACGTTCCTTATTTGGATCACATATTAAGCTAAGCTATCATCATGGTTTACTAAGACAAAACCTATGTCTCAACAAAGTGGATGATGATCATCCTTTTCTCTCTTTCAACCATTGATGTTTAAACTTAATACTATTCCTAATTTGAGTCATTAAGGACCAGTTCCTTAATTAACTTCTATTCTGAAACCCCTTTCAGAATCCTTTAAGGAATACTACATAATATCATAATACACCTATTATCAACTTCTACATCTTATAAATCATTATTTATAAGTATTTGCACTTTCATCCTTAACATACTTAAGAATCACTCCTATATGCTCCCTCTCAAGATATGTTCCTACATATTTGAATTTGAGTCTTATGTTGCTCCCACTTAAAAAATATATCAATCACATATTCTTTCAGGAAGACTTTCATAGCTCCCACTCAATTTTATGCAAATTTCATATCTCCTGACTATTTTGAATAACTTCAAAATCCTTTGATCAAATATCAAACTTGGAGATTTACTATGAGATACTAGTATTTTACTAGCTTTAAATCCACTAGACATTCAGCACACTTGAATCAAATTCATTTGATTTCATCCAATACTTTGACAAATTGTGCTTTTGTCATTCACCCCTTTTCCACTATGGCTTTGCAGTCATTTGGGAAAATTCCAAATAAAACCTTTTACTTGTGAGATTCAGCAACGAATTGCTTTCTAATCTCAAGGGAAGTCTGCTTGTAGGATTTCTCATAATCTTAGTTTACCATTATTTCCTTTGTAGTTCGTAGGTATGTCAAATTACAAGAATCATGACAAATGATTCACAAATGTCTCCATACTAGATATGGATTACATTTGAATCCTACTTTATGTAGTGAAAACACCAGTGGGGAAAACACAATGATCAAAATCATTGATTCTTTCCTTCTGTGAAGAGAATCGTTCAGGAACGTTGTCCGTTGCGCTTCTCAACACTCTGATGCAGGGTTTTGAATCCTCATCGTGTTTTTCACTAATTTCCATTTGCTTCATAATTGAGAAACATCACTAAAAGTGAGCTTTCTCAAGAATGCACCAAAATCTAAGCAATACAAGTTTTGCTTTCCTTTTGGTTTCAGTTATGGATTTCATATTCCAAGTTTCCAATGAATACGCTACAAGGACTTATTCGCTATTGTTTTGGTTATATCGAATAACCCCAAAACTTTCACGAATTCAAATGGTTCACTACATTCTAATTGAGTGCTAACTATTTCTAACTAATGGTCTCTACATCTACACTACAACGATTTATTTGGTGCCTTCTATTCAACCCCTTTGATATCTAATATCACATTATGATGCTTCGCATTTTGACGTTTCAAAACCCTTTGCATTACACAATTTCTTTCATGCCATACTTATAAATTTGAATTTCATTACTATTGATCAAATCGTAGTAATTAGATTCTCTTTTATACTTATACCCTTTGTTGGTGAAACATTTTGATCAAATCAAATAGTTTCATATTCACGTTTCCTTTGGTAAACTTATTTACACATTTAAACAATCAATTAATGATAATTACCATTTTTCGTTAAAACACAATACATCGAATATGTTTTTACTTTTAACAATTCTTTAAACACTTTGTATTCAAGTAATACACGGTGTTCAAGTTATTTTTCCGAACTTAGGCACGATATGTATGTGATAAGAAATCGAATGAATTTCACATATTATCACATAACTTTGAATATAAACAATGGTTTTTCATTCATTAGTGAACATATCATTAAGTTGGGTATTTTAAACAAGGCATTTTAATGTTTTACAAATGTTCATGCATTATTAATTAGTTTCAAACAATAAGGATAATTCACACATAATCAAACAAGATATGAACACGAATAGAAATCATTCATAAAAGTGGAACAACTGTTTGTTACAAACTCATATGAATAACCGTCTCACGAAGTGTGAGAAAAACTAAAGAAGTTCACAATCTCTTGATTACAATAATCATCCTAAACATAAACTAAATGATAAATGTCGAGGGAGGGTGTCGTCGGCCATCATCATCATGCTCGCCATCAACACGCAACGTCACCTCCTCTCCAGCAAGCACCTCTCATGCAGAAGGACCTGTTTTCATCAAAACAGAACAAGTATCAGATATACTTAACACTGCAATGTGTTTGCAAGATTATAACATTTATAAAACTGTATATCAAATATATACCTTTGTCGTTGACGACCTGAGCAACGTTTGGTTCAACCAACACATACCTAAGATGTGTCATGAACCGGTGGAACTCCATGGTTTCCGTGTCGCCCCTCACTACGCAAGTCCTGACTTGTGCTTGGTAGCTTGGTGGCAGCGACCGTAGCACAACGGCATCTGCATAAGATCACGTAATCCAGACGTCCAGGAAGTATGCTGGCCTCATGTACACATCATGCATGTGCTACAAGTGGTTGTCCTGTGATGAGTTCTCCTCCATCTTAATGGAGAGGAAGTCTCCCATCAACTCATGCTCCCAGATGCGTGTCTGCTCCACGAAATGTGTCCTAAGCTGTAGCATCACCGAACAAGGGTTTACATCACTAACGAAAGGCCACAGCTCGTCCACTATTGCGAAACGCATCACAACTGAAATATAGGAGGCCATCTCACGACGAAGATAGCGGTCTTTCCGCTGCTCTAGGGTCTCAAGGTCCGTGGGCTGATCCAAATCCATCTGGTCGAGTATGTAGTCGACCACGTCGTTCTCGCTAAGGACAACATGGATACTAGCAACCCAAATGGAGAAGTTTGATCCATCTAATCTGAGCTTCTCTCCTTCTAACCATTCAATTGTCAACACGAAAGGTCCCATCTACATTTAAAATTGCAAAAGGAATTTAGACTAAGTTTATAATTAAATGAGTTAATAATAACTCCACTCAGAAACACCTAGCCCCAAAAGGTTTCCTAGTGATAACACGACCCCTATCAGCCACATCTCCCCCGATCATCACGGCCATCAATGTGGGTTCAAGGGTGGACGCTAAACGTCGGTCACATCATTCATGCGACTCGTGCTCGATCTTTTGACCATCCGCATTCCGAGGCCATGTCTGTACATGCTAGGCTCGCCAACTCAACCTTAGTGTTTTCGCTGTGCAACATGGCTTACACCCACTGTATGTGAACGTAGATATGTCTGACACCTGATCATCACGGTCTGCCTCATACCGAAGAACTTTCTTGGCGGTGCACACTAAGGGGGAACACAATCGTTGGTAATTTTAACAGGGATCGTCTTATTAGGCTACCGTCGAGTATCTAATACTAGCACACAATAATATATACAAACAATAACATTGAATGTAAATCCTATGTGATATGGTCCTTCACGTCGTGATCTCCATCCGCCGTCACCGGGTTCCGACGCCGTAGACACCAGGGTACCGGTGTCATTCCGGCGTGGTAGTCCGTCACCTCTGTGATTATCTACTACTACGTAACAAAAGGTAATCACTTTACCTTTGCCACAACCATATCACAAAGCAACGCCCCCCTACAAAACAAAGTTAGACGCCTCTACTTTATCTTTGCATGTTTTACGTGGCTGAATGGGCTTTCACACAAGAACCGTTCTTACCTACGAACTTTCAACACAACATTGATCAAGTAGGTGTCTCTACTACACCCCTTTCGGGGCCCTCCGTTGCAAATGGTATACCAACTAATGCGTGAGAGACAGACACCCCCCTAAGTCACTTTATACGGTACAAGCCGTATGTCAAGCGTGGACCAGTCTCGCGAATGAATGCGTAAAGTCGGTTGGGGGCCGCTTCATCAAGCATTACTGCGGTATACACAAGTACACGTGGGAGGGTAACAACTAAAAGATCAATGCCCACATGCTACATCTCATGTGTTCTACCAGTACTAGCATCACTACGCATAGATCTAGCTCCGATACCACTGTAGGGGTTCCGCGCCCGAAAACAATAAATTTTACCCTACACCCTTGAACCCCTGAAGCTGCCAGGATCTATCTATTAGTAATACAGTAACGGGAGGGGCTTTTCATGCACTTACCCTTGAAGATGGAAAATCGTTGTCAACGCTCAAGAGAGCGTGGTTGATGTAGACGAGCCGAAGCCGACCTCAAGGTCGTGATGAAGTCCTTGCGCTTCTTCTGGCTCCAACGACTTGAGTGCCTCAAGTGCGACACCTCGCTGGGAGTTACACACGTCCGGTGCCTGACGATGACTCCCGTTTCCCCGATCCAGCAGTAGTTGCGGAAGTAGAGCTCCTGGATCCAAATCCCGCAGCGCGACGGCACTCCGCGGTGAAGATGTCTCTCGCTCGCGCAGTCCAGACTTAGGACCACGGTCACGAGAGAGAGAGGGGAGAGAGAAAATATCAATTGGAGGTCCTCCCAAAAGTGCGGAGACCTTTATTGATTATTGGTGTCTTTTTTCTAGGCCAAATACCACACTATATATAGGGGAGGGGAGGTACTACCTCCCTCAAAGTCCAGGGGTGGGACTAAAGGAGAGGAGGGGGGAGCAGGTGGCCGCCAGCCACCTAGTGGGCCCCGCGCGCGGGGGGGGGGGGGGTACGCCCAGCCGGCCTCCCCCTTGCCCCTTATCCCTCTCTCCTTTCCCCTAATGGGCCCTCTCCCTCCAGAAATTGGCCCATTAAGCCTTTTTGACCTTTAATTGATTTTCTCTTTATTAAATAATTATGAATAAATGATTAAATCAATATTTAACATTCATTCACATATTATTCAATCTCTATGGCTATGGAACATCTTCCACCTCCACTCCGGACATCCTCTGGACTTACCGAAACCCTTCTGGTTTTCTCCCTACTCTTCTTCGGTGATTCCACCGATCCTATAAACACTCTCTAAGCATCATCAAGCCCTTAAGCGTGATACCCCACGGTTCAGGAACACTCCAGACATGGTCAGGACACTTCCGCACCAATGATCGACAAAGGGACCTGGATGGCCATGTGACCCATGTGCGTTCCACGAAGATCTTTCGTCGTTTGAACTGGGACAGTCGTGTCTTATTCTCTTTGTCACTCGATACTTGCATTGCCCGAGATCTGATCAATGACATTACCATGTCGTGTTCAATCTCGTTACTGAACAATGCTACTTGACTCGTTCCGACAAGTGATATCCCCGTGATCTAATCACACGTTGCGCAACTATTGGATATAACTTCTCCGGGTGGGCCCTTGAGTATATTCCCGTCACATGGACGGACAAATCCTGCTCTTGACATATATTGCCTCTACGGTTTCCTCCGAGTACCTGAACACACATTTATAACCACCATTTTACCAGATGGCGTTTGATGCTATCTAAGCACTCTCGGGAGACAGTGATTGATATAGCCTCATGGTCTAAGGAATAGTCTACGAGGATCCATTCTAATCATCGTAACTTGAACTTTGTGACATGATCGGGTCATGATGTTTAGGTTGGGTATTAGTTCATCATCTCATTCTCAGAATGAGATGACCTCATTTCCAACTGGCATAAATGCCACATGATCAGGAAACATGATCATCTGTTGACCAATGAACCAGTGACTAGAGTTTCACTGGGAACCCCTGGTTGTTTGTATATCACACGTGTATTGATGTTTCCACTCAATACAGTTATAGCATGGTATAAAACTTAATCATAAACTATATGAAATATGATAATAGTCCTTACTACTATTTGTCTCTAGGGCATATCTCCAACAACATTATGATAGAATATAATTTAGCAAAATACATGTTCTCATATTGTATGAGAATTTGTAAAGGATGGAGATGCTAAGCATCCGGATCTCCCAAAAAGGTTTTGGGAACTAACATTATACTCGCGATTCTTCCTTATAGGCTGTAGTAGCTTGATCATGAAAGTTGTCATGATAAGGATGAATAGAAGATGTAAGTAAAATGTTTACTACACTAAAAGATTACTAAATAATGGATTCTTGAAAGAATGCCAAACATTTGATGATGGTGATCCACTTCAAAGTGCAAGTCCAAAGGTATTAGTATTTGACTATACACGCTTTGTACTATGTGTCATGTGAATGACACCACTATTGATGTTGATAGATTCTTTTAAAAGGAAAAGGAATTGCTGAAAGAGAATCTATAAAATATTTGGCAGAAAAGAAAAGTTGGAGATGTCCAGCTTAGGTATATAGAATATATACATGTTATGGCTGTATTCTTTGCTTGTTAAACAATGTGGTTCTTAGGTATTGGATACCGGTATTGGATACCGAATTGGTTGGTGTGAAGTGTCACACAGAACAACACAATTCATGAACTGTAACGGCCTGAGTAACTAGCAAGAGAATAAGTGATGATGCTCATCGAAAACAAATAAAGTGTTATTATGTTTTTCGTTGTCGTCAAACCTAGCCTCCAAGATTTGTTTTAATAATTGTTATTTTGTTCTTACGAGAACAATGGTTGTTCAAATAATTACCGTATTCCATAAAGAATGGATGAACTTTTACAAGTCTAGTTGGAGAAATCACATCCATAAACATTATTGCTAAAATGTCGCCAGACAAATGATTGAAATATCACTTATGAAGTGACATCGCTATTTAAATTATATTGGAAAGAAAACATGAAGAAACTGCATCTTGATGGATTTTTGGAGTCTTTGATTTTGATCAACTGACGCTTGTGAGACTTTCCTTGAGATAATTGAAACTCCGTCCATAGGCCAGAGAGGAACGGATGACTAACTTATTGGATATCATACATATTGATGTATATAGTCCATTATATGTAGCCATATGCAATGGATCTTTTTGCTTCATATGCTTTCTCCAGAAATTTTAGTGAATATATCTATATATTTACTTAATAAGGAAGAAGTATGAAACATTTGAAAGTTGCTCAAAGACTTTCAAGATGAAGTGAAAAATCATTGTAACAAGAAAATAAAAGAGTTTATGATTTGATCATAAAGGAAGATATTTGAGTTACAGGTTTAGAAAAACACCTAAGATTTGAGGAATTGTTCCATGATTTGTGTTTCCCGATAAACCATAGGAGTATGACATATTCGAGAGATGAAATCAAACCATGTTTGACATGGTAAGATCAAAGGTGTCATTTATAAAACTGCCACTATGTTTTAAGGATTAAAGCTTTAGAGACTACCGCTTTTACACTAAAAAGAGCGCCATCGTGATCCGTTGGAATGACACCATATGAGTTATGGTTTGGGATAAAAACCCGAATTGTCTTTTCTTAAATTTTGGTATGCTATGCATAAGTAAAATGTTTACAACCAAAGTCAGATAAGCACGTCTTTGTAGGTTATCCCAAAGAATTTGTTGGGCATTCCTCCATAACACCAAGGATAAAAGAGTTTGTCGCTTGAAACGTCAAGTTTCTTAAGAAGGAATTTTTCACGAAAAGTTAAGTGGGAGGACAATAGAACTTTGATAAGGTTGTTGAACCTTACCTATATGTGCTAAGTAGCGCAGCGCCGGAAAGTGTCCCGGTGGCAGCCACAATGCTCATGGCTCCCATGATTACAAAGGTTGTGATCTCAGAGATTAGAGTTCCTATTGAACCGTGTGGGTCGGTAAGAATCAAATAGTGAGATCTCATAAACAAGTCATTATTGTTTTGACAATGATGAACCCACTACATGCAAAGAAGCGATGATGGGCCCTGACTCCATAAAATGACTAGAAGTAATAGAATCCATGATAGTATCCATACACGAGAAATCAAGTTTCTGAACTTGGAAGACCCTCCGAAAAGGCGTGAAGCCTATCGATCGTGTTTGGATCTATAAAGAAATAGACATGGATGTTTTAACATCTATGAAATAGTCGACATGTCAGAAAGAAGTTTACGGCAATGTTCAAGGAGTTGACTATGACAAGATTTGATCTTTCATAGCGATATTTAGTCTTCACGGATTAATGTAGCAACCACTACATATAATTTGGTGTATGGTAGTTGAACAAACAAAACAATGTTCTTATAATAGAATGGTTACCTAGGACGTGCACAAGATACGGTCTGAAGGGTTTTGTTAATTCAAATGGTGCTAAAAGTGCATGCAAACTTCAATAGTTGAAGTGAGCATAGCGGAGTTGGAATCTTCACCATGATGAAAACGTTAAAGGAGTTTAATTTCATCGGAGACGATGAAGATGCTTGCATTTGCAAGAAATTAAGTGGGAGCGCTGAGACAAATTTCCAATACAATATGTAGAGTACATACTGTTGATTGGAAATGATGTATCTTTTATTGACACAAGTTAAGAATTTCATTAAAATAGGATTTCGATGAAAGACTTGGGCAAAACCAGAATATTTGGCATCAATGTCTATATGGATAGATTGAGGCACTAATATGGTTGTGTCAGACGTACATATATGAGATATTGAAAGGGTTCAATATGGAAACAACAAGAAAGGTTCTTGCTGCATGGAAAGGATTGTATCAAGATTCAAGTGTTTCAACACTTAGTGAGTAAAATCACAAGAAGATTTTGATTGATTATACCGTGATATGTATATATCCAGATATGTCCTATGCTCTAAATGTTATGAGAACATATCAGAATGATTGATAAGATGATAATTGGACGATAGTAAAGATATTATTATGAGCTTTGGAAGAACTAAGAATATATCATGTATAAGTGACAAATAGTTGCAGATAGTTCATTGTAAAGAGTTGCATTGATACTAATTTGTCACAAGATACAAATTAAAATTTATCTCAATTTATACTATGGGTGGCACAATGTAATGGAAAGGATGTTCCATGATGGATTTGGATGAGTTCCAAAGTTAAGACATTGTGACGAATACTACAACAAAAGGCTAAGCATATGACTGCTATAGTAGCAACATAGGAGGGCATTTGTGTTAAGTAGTTTGTTATCAAACTAGGTGTGGTTCAAAGTGGGCTAATACTATGAAGAATATCAACATATTTTAACCCGAACGAACTAAAGGTCTCACCAAAGGACAAAATTTATACAATGCCATCTCATTTGAGAATGAGTGATGTGTAGAGACGCAAAGACATGCAAATACACACGAACCTGAAACTGTCAGATCTGGAGATTATGTTAACCACTAGCAATTGCGTATATGCAACACCAGAAAGCCATAGGTGTTCAATACACAAAGTTTTTTCAAACTAGATTATTGACTCTAGTGCAAGTGGGAGACTGAAGGGAATATGCCCGAGAGGCAATAATAAAGTGGTTATTATCTTATTCCTTATTTATGATAAATGTTTATTTTGCATACTATAATTGTATTAATTTGTAAACGTTAATACATGTGTGTTTAATAAACAAAAAGGAAAGTTCCTAGTTATGCCTCTCTTATAAACTAGCTCGTTGATTAACAAGATGGTCAAGGTATCCTGATCATGGACATTGGATGTTGTTAATAATAAGGTCATAACATTAGTTGAATGATGTGATGAACATTCATCCAAAGTATAGCATTACGATCAAAGTCATTGTGTTTATATTGCTATAACATCATACAAAGTAATCCTAGTCCTTAGACCATGAGATCATGTCAATCACTAACACTGGAAGAGTATCTTGATAATATCAAATGTCACACCGTGAAAGGGTGATTATAAAGGTGGGTTCAGTGCTACGAAAGTGTTATGTAGAGGCTCATGGATCAAGAGTGGGATTTGTCCATCCCGATGACGGATAGATATACTCTGGGCCCTCTCGGTGATATCACATTGGTTAGCTTGCAAGCAAGTGATGTGATCACTAGAATGTTATATCATGAGAATGAGAAAAGAGTACATGTCGGTAACAAGATCAAACTAGGTATGGAGATACCGATGATCGAATCTCGAACATGTAATATATCGCGAGATGAAGGGATTTAGTTACTAGCATTAAAGGTTCTCACGATCACAGAAGTCATCGTTGAATGTGTAGGAGTTAGTATGGATCTCCAGGTCCCGCTTCTGATTATTGATCTGAGAGGGGTCTCGATCATGTCTGCATTATTCACGAACCAGACACACTTAAGGGATACCGACACCATTTGGAGCAAATATGTAACAACCTCGGACCCTACGCTCTAAGTTCAAGCCTGGATGAACCAAAAGTGGTTAAAGTAGTATAGCGGGGGCTCAGGGCCACCCACGTGTAGACCCGTCGGCCGCCCTAACCACTTCCAAGATCATCGGGACAAGAGCGAGCGGCGTAGGCAACAGGCGAAGAGATAAAATACATACACAAGTGAGTATGTATGCAAGCTACCTTGAAACAGTTCTCAGAGCCACACCATCTAAAAGAAATAAAAATATTGCAACGCCATACGGCAAGATCCAAATATCCTAGATAGTTATAATAGTGTAGGATAGCTCCTAATACATCAATCAATAGAGTATCAAGCGGAAGCGGGGAACAAGATCCGAGTACGGATAAGAAGCAAATCGGCATAATATGCCACCTAAATAAGCACATCCCGCCCACAGATCTCACGGATCCCCATCCCCGGAATCTCTACACCGAGTGATCATTGTCAACATCATCTGTCTCCTCCACCCAGTATCCATCTTGCGAATACACCTGTTCATCTGAATCAAACAATTTATCGTGTGAGACCCTAGGGGTACTCAGCAAGTCTTTATGCCTCTAAAGGGGACATATACCTGGGGTGACACAATTGCAGCAAAAGATAATAACTAACAAGTCTATAGATTCTCGCTAACCATCCGCCTAACCAATGATAGACGGATGTCCGTTAATTAGAAACAACAGTTATAACAGTATAAAGTAACAGATCCATCCTCCTTCTCGCTTACCAACGAGAAAGCGGACGAACAACCCATCCGTTGGCAGTTTTATTAACCATTCCATGAGTATTGCCCTATTTACTAGTCAGGTATTTAGTCAAATTAAAAGCGGTACTTTAGTTATACTTGTCTATGATCGATAAACTGTGCTCCAAATCGTCCATAACCGCGGACACGGCTTTCAGAAAGATTTACCCTGCAGGGGTGCACAAATAGCAACACACACTCGATCAACCTCGAAAAACTAACTCAAAACCCAACGAGGCATTCACGACAAAGCAGCCACATGATTCATAAATATTTCAGGGGGCCACCTCATTAAGCTACCCGCAACAAAGTTGGCCGGCTCCGAGACGGACCCAAGGTTTGTGTGGACGGCTGTAAACGACTGGGAACCCGAAAGTGTGACTAGGATTGTCGATACAGCGAAAACTTGACACGATCCTAAACAGTACAGATGCTCCACGCACAATCTTAAATAAAGCAGTAAAGCATGGCATAAGTACAGTATAGTAATAAAACCCCAAACTAGTTTGTGGCCCCAAGAAATAGAAATGAATCAAGCTCTGGCTCAAGGGGGTCCATAAGGCCTCCCGGATGTGGATAATGCGAATAGTCAAGGAACAGGAATCAAGTACTCGGGGTCCTACGGGCCACAAGTGGGCAGGAAAACCAAATAACAGATATTGCCCACCGGTGCCTCTTTCATTAGTTATCCCATTACTACTCAGGTTAAGTTGTTTAGGTACCTCGTTATCCATCAGACACTCACATACCCTACACATGTTGTTCTACGACTCACATGGCTCAAACAACTCCTGTAGTAATGGCTCATGGGATTGAGGAACATGCTCGGTGGGGTTTAAAAGTAAAGGCTATGCAGTACTTGGGATTCAATTTAATGCAATCGCGACTCAATGATGCAAGAATAAGATAGAGGCAATAGGTACTATATGTATGCAAGCATGTGGCAGTGCTTGCCTAGCAGCTCAGTTGAAGCGAGAGACGGATCTCGGTAGTACTCCTGGGGTTCCTGATATTTCCCTTGCTCGGCGTCTATTCGAAAGAAGAACCAAACAAACAAGGGCCAACATAAATAAAGTGCACAAGCATATGAATAAAATGCGACAAGCAACCAAGCATGCCATGATGGATGATGCACAATTTACATGGCGATAAAGTAGCATGGCAAGGGTGAGGTGTGGGGGCAAGAATAAATCATTTTATTAATTATTTGGTCAAGTTTTATTGCCATAAACAGTTCTGGTTTTTAATAATGACATGATGCATGCTTCAATTCAGAACATGGAATGCATAGTTAGAACAGGCTCGTCGCGCTGGTCAATTTAGACATATTATTTTTCAAATTTGGAGTTATAGAATTAAAAGTTATTAATTAATTAAGAAAAAGGCATTTTTATTGCAATTAAACAATTTCGAAAATTTAAATTAGTCAAACTTTATTTTGAATGGCATATTTGCAATCCTCATATTTTTCTGATTCAAAAACATATATCATTTGTATTATTTGGAATTACCAATTAAAAGATATTAAATTCTAGATATTAAAATATATTAAACAATTTCTAGAGTAATTTTTATTAACAGAAAAAGATCACAGAACCTTTTTTTACACTCAACGGAACCTAGCCACGGACACCGACATGTGGGTCCAGTGCTGACTCAGCAGCAGCCGGCGTGGCGGGGACTGAACCGGACTTTCTTACCGCGCGTTTGTCTAGCCACCGTGACCGACAGGTGGGGCCGGCAGATCCGCGGGGCCACTCACAGGCACGCCAGCGGGGGCCTGCCACGTGTGGGATCCGGGGGAGCGCGGGTTGAGGCTCCTCCAACCACGGGGGTCTTTTTGCCAAAAACGGGGGAGGCTGACTGGTGGGTCTCAGAGGACCGCGGGTGGAGGCGGGAAAAACCACAGGGGCTTTTACGCAAAAACTCCCACGGGGCTGACGAAACTGAAAACGGCGACATCGTGCGAGCGGCAACTCCGGCCATCTTCCGGTGACGAAAGCGGGCGAACAGGGGCACGAAACGCGACGGCGCAAAAACCAAAGATGTAGAGGAAAGCACCCTCTACAAGATTCGTACAGACAACTCTGCCTAAGGAGGGCTGTAACGGCGGGAAACTAAGCGGGAACATAGGGGGACCAAGCGCTGCTGCTGCTGTCTGCCAGAGCGCGGCCCGAGGCGGCGAGCGGCAAGGCGCGGCGCAGCGAGTCGGTGGCAGGGGAGGGCGATATTGGAAGGGGGACCGTGTCTGGCAGGAGAGGAACTCACCGGCGGCCTAGTGGCGCAGATAGCATGCTCGAGGAGGACTGGATCAGCGGCGGGGATCATGCACAGCGAGCTCCTGGCACATGCGGCCACCGGCGTCCTGCAGCTTCTCCGTCGAGCTCCTGGCGGGGGCCATGTACAGGACGAAGAGGAGGAAGCCGGGGAGTGTCCTGGTGCTCCCGGATCGGCTCGACGTCCACCTGAACGAAGAAGGACAGAGGGGGGTCGTTGCTAGGGTTTTGGTGCCATGGAAGTGGTCTTGGGGAGGAAGAAGAGGGAGAGGGGAGATGGGGCTGCAGATCTCGATCCAGGTATCTGCAGGATGTGGAAGAGGGTGGATGGCAGGTGGGAGAAGGTCACATGGGGTGGGGTGGTAGCTTTTCCAAAACGGTGATAGGGAGGCTCGGGTATGGCATGAGAGAGGGTGATCGGCTGCTGTCTACTCTCTTATCTCTCTTTGTTTCCTTAAACAGGCAAGAGAGGGACCAGGGGAGAGGCCCAAGTCGATGGTGGGGTGCTGATCAAAGGAGAGAGGGGCGGGTCGATGTGGAGTTTTTGCCAATAGAAGAAAGGATGGGAGAGAGAGAGACTCACGTGGTGGTGGTGGTGGCTTTGCCTCAAAAAGGTGAAAAGGGGGGAGAGAGGGATCGGTAGACTAGGTACTCTTCCCTCTCTCTTTGCTTGTTATCGACATGACAGAAGCAGGGAACCAGGGAGGGGTCAGGTTTGATCAGATGGCAGGTCTGGTTGGCAACATAGAGAAAGGTCCGGGGTGGTGGCTCAGCCCGGTTCCAAACAACAAGAGAAAGAAGGGGTTTGGTGGGGAAGGTTAAAAGAAGAAGAAAAAGGTATGGGTGTAACATGTGTGCACAAGAGAGGTTTTGAACAAAGATGAGAGACTAGGTTTAGAACACATTGTAAAACTAAGCAAGAATTCAAAGGTATTTAAAACAAGAGAGAAAGCCACATAGGCTGTGGTTATTTTATGTGACTAGGAGTAGAGAGTTATATTGCATGCAACAAAGAAGTACATGCATGTGGCATTTTTGTGAAAACATAAATGTATGTGCAGGTATGTGAGATGAGGGTTTGTGTAAGAGCAAAGGAATAGAGCTAAAGAGAAAGGAATGCTCCACTCAAGAATCCAAGAAAAACCCAAAGAAAATAAGATGGTAGAGATCTTGCATGGCCCATGCATGAATAGTAAATGCCCCCTCTAGTAGTGAAAACCACTAGAATATCTCATGGCAATTATATAAGCAAGATTCCCAAATTTTGAAATAAGGATCAACAAAAGAAAAGAGAGCTAGTTTACCACATGGACTAAATAAAAGATCATGCATGAAGAAATGGTGGCCAAGCTTGTGTGTGTGATCCACTAGGCAAAATATAGCCACAATTAAATTCTCACATGAGCATTTATTCAAATTCAAACCATATGGAAGCTTATGGAGGAGTTCTACTCACATAGCATGCAAAGGGGACAAGGTAGCTCCCACATTAATATTGTGAAAACAATATTAGATCAAGTATGTAAGTATGAGGAATAGAATGGAATCATACCAACTATACATGAGCTTGAGATAAATATCAAAGGGAGAAATGCATTTGCCCATATATAAAAGGAATGGTGGAAAAGTGTGTGGAGATAAGGGGAGGTGGCAAGGGTGATGTAATAATTAAAAGATATGCCCCCAACTCAACTTGGGCATCAAGCATTTATCAAGAACCAAATACAATGTATCAAGAGGCAACTACAATTAATAATGCATATGAGATAAGAACCAAAAGGAAAGGTTTTATATGATGCTCAAAAGCAAGGTGGCATGATGACATGAGAATGATATAATGATGATGCAACAATTATATGTAGGAAGGTAGCATTATCTAGACTAGGCTAGTAGCATTGCAATTGTTAGACAATTGGGATGCTACAAAATATGTTTCAGATAAAGATTTAAGAAAGCGCTGGAATTATTTCAATAGACACCGAAACTGTTTCAGGTGAAATTGCAGAAATTGGTTCTGCATGTAATATTGAAATGTTGCAAGGGGTTTTATGTGAATGTTTTTTAAATTAAAGTAATTAAAAAATTCTGAATAAAATTAATAAAAGAGTTTTATTAAATGAGAGAGCATTAAATTTGGAGAAATTTAATGCATTTAAAGTGGAGACTTTAAAAGAGAATGTCAAGGGGCATTTTAATGTGGAGGGGGTTACCACCACATGAATGGAGGAGGTGAGGGGTCACCTCCATGAGGCGCCGGCCATGGGGAGGGGCACCCCCTCCTCCTATAAAAGGCCCCCGTTACACCCCTTCTTCCACACACCTCCTCGTGAAGGATCTCTCCCCCTCTAGTATTTTTCCCCATGGTTTCGGATTAGCGAGATACATTTTGCCAGTGGCTTTATCTGGAAAGGAGTTGCTGCTTTCGCTGCTTTGCTGGAGCGAGGGACGGAGGTTGTCGGGGTACCGGACGTGTGTGCGATCACGGATGCACCGCTGCTTTGCGGTGCTGGACTTGGTGGTGTTGGACTTGCTGGAGCTGGATCTGATGGATGTGTTGGAGCCGGACCTGCTAGACTTCATCACGATCTTGAGATCGGCAAGTGTACGACTACATCATCCACGAGTTCCATCTCTTTAACAAAGCTTTGTTGTCTTCGAGGGTAAGTTCTCTATGGATGTATATCCACCCGTTGCTTGTATCTATTAGATAGATCTTGGCGTATAGTTCACATCGTAGAAATTTTTGTTTTCTATGTTGCGAATCCAACAGGGCGCAAGTCAGTGCAGTGGCTGGGAGACCACCAGTGACATACACGCCATGAAAGGCATGTTTGGATGCCAGTAGCATGGACCAAAGGCTGTGGCGTTGCGGCCCGAAGGGGTGACACAGCGCCAGCCCGTAGCATGATCGGTGGTAGGCGCGTGCTCGGGGATGTGCTTGGCATAGACGGGCGCGAGATCGATTGATCAGACCGATGATGTGTCGTATGCGCCAGGGCATTGAAAACACATAGAGCGGAGTCGATGGCGGCATTTTCGGTGAAGTCCCGGGGGATGACGGCGAAGACGATCCAAGGGGACGGCCACAACAGCCTACCGAGGAAGGCGTAGCAGCCGACCGAGGTATGAGGCAGCCTACCGAGGCATGCAGCGAAGGAGGCATGCGCACAGGCGCGGTGTAGATCGTCGACTCCAATCGTCACAGTAGAGGCGCGGTGATGACAACGGTAGTGGGTGAATCAATCCGATCTATGATCGGTGAACCAAAAAAAAGACCGGCCAAGTGACCAACGAAGAGAAAAACTGATCTAGTAGATCGGAAAAGAGTCACCAGGGAAGCTGATCACAGATCGGCGGACGAACCCTGCGACATATTGCGCGGCCCCCGGCGGAGATCATGGATATCGATTCCCCAGGGGGCGGCACGGAGGAAGTGTGCGGCTAGGGTTTGGACATGTTAGGATGATACCATGAAAGAGTATGAGTTTGGTGGAATATGATGGATATATTATTGAGCCTCATGGGCAAGTATATATATAGGCGTATAGCGGATTATCTTGGAGTACAAGTCAAGTTAGGATTGTACGTATACAGATCCTAACTCTATCTAAACTACCATAACAACCGTATATTCCTAACACTCTAACAGACCCGACAGAAGTTGCAGAGGTGAGGGTCCATCTTCATGAAGGAGACACTGCCAATCACGAGTTGACTTTCTAGTGTTCCTTCCATCACGGTAAACACCGTTGTGGTAGCCATCACCATGGTTGTGATCGTCACGCTTGTCAGCGTAACCAGTCGCGACCATGTCGACTCCCTCGTTTTCCTCATAGCCACGCATCTTGCACTTACCCCGGTGACCGTGTGTGCGCCCCTAATCGCTTGGGTATCTTCCATCCGTGTCATTATCATCCACCGAGCGTGCGTGACTATTATGGATGGCATCTTCTCCATCCGCCCACCGATTGGCGCTGTCATCAAGTGGTCGATGGTCTTCGGCTTGATGCATCCCAGTTCTTCCTTGAGGTCCCGCCTGCGTAGGCCGGTGTTGAAGGCATTGATTCCCCACTCCTCGGAGATGTCCTCCGCGGAGTTCTTGATGGTAGACCATCACCAGATGTAGGAGACAATGGACTCGCAAGCCTATTGGGTGCATGCTCGGAGCTCCTTCATGGATGCGGGTCGTTTGTACATCTCTTTGAAGTTGCGGACGAAGGGAGGCTCTGAAGCCAAGCTCGCGTGGATCACTTCAGCTATAGCTGCAGGCATAGCTTGGTAGTGTTTGTTGACCCAACATAGCAGTTGACTGATTGTAGGTGATCATCTAGCCAGGTTTTCGGTTCTTGGAGCCCCTCATATCTCAGGTTGTCGAGTGCAATTTGAAACCCTTTGGCAGACTTGTTTGCCTGATGGGGCGGCTGGAAACTCTGGCACTCCATATATCATTATCTTCATCGTCTCACTTGGTGGAGTCACGATTTGTGCATTCTAAGCGATATTTTTTGACCATGCGTTGCGTGATCTCTTCACCAGCGTTGTAGCCTCTTCACCGTGGGCTACATTTGCCGTTGTGAATCGTTGTCCCGCGGTAGTGGTGGTTGCTCCTTCGTGTTACTACTGCCTTTTGTGTTCTTGGTCCGGTTCCACTGTGAGCGCTGTCCCCACCAGACCAAAGGCAAACAACGGCAGACCTATGAATGGTGGCTCGCGGATCTCCCACCGGAGCTTGGTTGGATAGTAGGTACATCGTAGCCACGATGTCGGTGGCTTGTGGTGTCTTGGGTATCATGTTACCATGAGAATCCACCAACATGAAGGATAAGTTGAGACTTCAAGTGAACTCACGCCTTTCATCTTTGTCCATGTATTTTTTTCCTGAGCATCGCTTGTATGCCTTGGTGTTGTTGTTTTGTCTTGAAGAGGAGCCACCAATAGAAGCCAACTCTTCCTGATGTCCGGTCGAATCGTCGGCAAGTCGCTTGCGTTTGTCGAGCCAGTTCTATTACTCTCAGTGTTGATTGCTTTGTTCTTGTAGGAGATAGCGGTAGCCCATCATCTCCTTACGCATTACATGGAATCCCAGGAGTACTCCCCTTAGGGCTCGCCTTATCTTCTCCCACTATTCAATTGAGATGTTGATGGTTTCTCGATCACCGGTGTTGTCCTGATTGCTGTTGTTGTCGTCCTCAAGTGCGTTGGGGTTGACAACAGTGCATAGGTAGTGAGTCGGGTAGATGCTGCTTCCACAACTCTCAAGATCAGAGTCGACGTGACCGCCTCCTGCGAGTGAGTTGCTCATCTTGGAGTCACATCAAACGTTGATGCTGGTGTTGTAGGTTGATGATGAGGTGGTGTTTAGCACACTAAGGGTGCCGAGGGGAGGTGGGATCCACGATGCAGGTGCAATCTACAGTGTTGTCGAATGCTCCGAGACTGAACGAATCTGGTCTGGGGGACAGAGAGTGGCCATCTTGCCAACGTGGAAGTGTAGATCACTGATCATCAGGTTTGCTCCAACGTTGATGGAGTATAAGGCCGAGCGCATGGCCGGTGAGTGGATGGTGAAGTTGAGGGAGATGAAGTAGATCGACTCCCTAGGAACTAACGAATCATAGATTGTGGATGATGGAACCACCGAAGTTACAACATCCGCACATGGGCTTCCCACAGACAGCGCCAATTGACATGGGGTCTCCACGGAAATGCTCATACTTGATGGACTTGAGTTTTTCAGGAAGGAGGTATGCGTTGGAGACTTCATCGGCTAACAGAAAAACAATGGGGACACGAGTTTACCAAGGTTCAGGCCCTTGGAGGGAAAAGCCTACTCCTGCTTGTCTGTTCTTGATTGAATTGATGAAGCTTATAAGTCGCGGAGATGGCTATGGTTGTGCATATTAGATCTTGCATGTTCGCGATGAGAGTTTCGATGTCCTCCCCGGCGGCCTTTCCTATCCCTTATATGGGGAGGCTAGGTCTTGGGTACCATCCGAGTCGGTTCCAAATTGGAGTCTATATCTAAGCTTTCCTAATTTAGAAGCTTCATTCTTGCTTGTCACGCCATGAGATGGTGTCCTTATGGGCTTCGTATCACCCGAATCTTCATGGCTTCCGAGATCTCATCAAACTGGATAGGCCAAGGGTGAGTGCATGTTGGGCATACCTATGTCAGTAATCTCTTTTTAACTCTCATTCGCATATGACCGAGGCACTTTGCCTCTATTTTTCCTTGTGTTTCATCCAAATGTCTTTTATGTTTTACAATGCTCTGCTCTACACTTGAAGTGCTACCAAATTTCTAAGTTTTTCCTATTCCTCGGTTATATAATCCTACAGAATAATATCATGCATTTTTTCCTTTCTTTTGGTCCTATCCGGCTACTCCTCTCCCATATTTTATGGCGAGAGACACACCAATAATAAAAAAGATCCGTCCACTGATATCTCTATGTCATTACTTTCTGCATGATCTTTGTGTATGTGACTCTTTCAACTAGGATGTCGCTCCACACCCTTGGACAGGACTCGCCCGTAAAGGTCACTAAACACAACTTTGTCTTCCAAAAATAATGACCTATGTGGTAGTGATTTTGCTATTGTGCCCTTTAAATTGAATGGAGAAAAGTACCAACTTTGGTGACTAAGAGCATCTCTAGCAGACCCCTTAAAAGGCTCGGATGCTTCAAATAACCTCCACTATAAGGTCTCGGTCGGAAAAAGTGGCTAGACTAGACACCGTATATGAGGTCTCCCCATAATTTTTTTAAGGATGCTGGCAAAAACACCCTAGACCCATAGATACCAGGGTTTCTCCTCTGACCCGAGGCTGACCCAATGCTGCCCTATATCCACTGAAACCTTGGCATGAGGGACATTGCAGCTCTGCCGCCACCATCGCCGATCTCCCTCCCCCCGATGTGCACGGCCTCCCCTCACCGCTCTTCCAACACCATGGACCTTCTGCAGTCATCGGTAAGCCCTAGAGAGGTTGCGTCGGTATAGGCGACCCCTCAATCTCCTCTGCCAGATCTAGCTACTCCCGCTAGTGCCGCTCCTCGTGCTCCTACTCCGCAGTCAGGCTTCATCGGGAAGAAACGGAAGCGGCAGGGCAACGTCATCATCCCGGGAAGTGACAGGCCCGTTGCTACTCCCATCACTGGCATGGGAGATCCACCGACATTCGCTTCCACTCCCATCCAAAGGAGAAGTCCCCGAAGGAGAAGAAGGTGAGGAAGGCGGTGCCAAAACCCAGGTAGACCCCTGTGCCGGTGCCCGCCATGCAGGCTCCATCCTAGACCACCGCCATCGCACTCCCAACGACGGAAGACATGGCCTCGAGTTATGAACATTTCGCCCCCTTCAGAAATGGTTCCAATTTGACCATTGCAAGTGATTGTTTGAATATTCCGCACTGTAGCTCCGATTTGCATGATGTTCCTACTTCATTTGTGAATTTGTTGAATGATAATGTAGTGAACATCGATGGAGCCATCATCTACGACTATGGAGATGAGTCAGGACCATCGCAAGTGTCAGTTCATGCCTTCTCTTTCGAGGACGGTTCCACGCACCTATAGATCAATCCAAGGTCATTGGGATGTGATTGAAAACACTTGTAGCCATTGGGCCGGATGCTTGGAGCAAGTACGTGCTTCAACACCAAGTGGTACATATGAGGGTGAGTATGTGAGTGTTTGCAACTCTCCTATTGCTATGTGTGCATTTTACAATTATTTTTTGTGCATTTCACATGGGTGTTTGAATCTTGTAGGAAAGAATTGCAAAAGAACGGTACATTGAGGTGGATTCTTCCAAGGGAAAGTCATTTGGCCTTGAGCATTGTTGGATTTTTCTCCAAAGAAGTGACAAATGGAAGCAAGTACATCGTGCGTTGGTCAAAATGGGGAAGGCAATCAGGGACGGAGATCTGAGCGATATCTCCGAGGTAGAGGAGTCCGAGAAGGAAGCGAGGGAGCTAGCCAAAGGAGAAATTGGACCTTCACTAAGGAAGATGCATGATATTTGTCTGAATCTTCCTAGATCAGTAGAGCCTCCTAGAATTGCACTAGATGCCCTATATTTGGGTAGTATTGATGATTACGGATGTTATTATGTTGTGAAAACCATGTTTATTTGTTCTGCTGAAAGGCAAACTGAGCGCACCATTATGGTCTTATTGTGCACATGTGACCCACTTGTTGAACAACCCATAAATCAAACCCTAACCAACTAAGCCTCACTGGTCCCTCCTTATATAATAAGCAACCCTTTCTCCTCCTTCCGACTACCACGATGCCGCCGCACTCCCCCATTCTCCACATCGGGACTCAAACCCTAGATCTCACTAGCGGCACCCCCACTGATCCTACCAATCCTGACCCCTACTTCCACAATTTCCACTTATGATCTGACGCAGTTGCTCCATCGGTAAACACCTCTTCAGATTCGCGCGTGGACCAAGCTCATCCGCGCGTGGTTGTCAACGTGGGCAAAGCAGATCATCGCGTGGTTGTCGCGCCAGTGGTGGGCGAAGCGGACCGTTGCATGGCCGTCGTGTCAGTGGTGGACGAAGCAGATCCGCATGTGGTCGTCGTACTAGTGGTTGGCAAAGCAGATCCGCATGTGGTCTTCACGCCAACGGTGGGCAAAGTAGATCCTCGCGTGGTCATTGCGCCAGGGGTGGGCAAAGCAGATCGGCACGTGGTAATTAGCATTAGGATTTTGTTTAGGAATTCGTAGAATAGCAGTAGAGAGGCTCTCAAGAATTAGATTTAGTGTTTAGGAAATCTTCAGTTTTTATTTTGTATTTTTGAAGCAAGTAGTGTAATATGCGAAAAATATAAATATAAAAATAAATATTTTATTAAAATGGGCTCACAAGAAATATTTCTAATATATATAAATAAACTAAAATTATCGAATCATATTGGGCTTAGCAACATAAATCTGTTATTGTTAATGTAATTAACTTTCAGTGATGCTGAAAGGTGTAACACAACAAATAATGCACGGTTACACGGTACTAAAGTTCCGCCGTCTTTAGCAATGTAACGAGATGCATCCTCTAGCGCACCACGAAAGCGCTAGGTCAGTGAATCACGTTGTGCTAAGCCAAAAAAATACGCCGTCGTTGTAGGATCCCCAACGTAGTTATCTCTAGTGGCTATTTTTTGTCGCACCAGCACGAGAACGGCGACTAAGGTTGTTCCTCGGCATATATAAGCGCCAAGGCCCGAGCTTTGTGTTGTAGTAGATGATAAAGGAACGCTGAGAGGAAGAAACAAGGGCAAACCCGATGGCAACAAGATGACCAAGGATAAACTCAAGAAGCAAGCTGATAATTCTAGTATGAGAGAAAAGATTGATCACATGGTGAACTCCCATGAATTAATGGTGGCCAAGACATTGGAAACAAAAATAATCATGGCCGAGAAAAAACTCTAGAGAGGCAAGCTAGGTGGCAAGCACTCCGAGAAGATGGGTTGCACAAGGTTGTCGTTGAGGAGATGAAAGAAAAGTCCAATGAAAACAATCCCATAGCCAAGATCCTTGCTGAGGAAAATAGGATCATGTCCATAGATAAAAGCGTCATGGACGCCATCACTCTAGAGCGGTATAATGATACAACGAGGGACATCATGGAGAGATGGAGGGTAGCAGTAAAGGGAAAAGGCCATGCTCGGCCTAGGGTTATTGCTCCTTCTAGTGATGATGCTCCACAAGTGGTGGTGGCGATGTTGATGACTCTGGATTGCGGCGCGCTGATGCTTGATGATCGCCGTTATTTGATGGCGTTCTGTCGTATTTTGGTTGGTCCTGAAAAACTATGTTAATCTTTTTTAATTGTCGCCTTTGTATGTCTAAACTGCTAGATATGCGACTAAAACTGTCGAAACTATCATCTTTCTGTCAGTCTTAATTTCAATTTTAGTGTTTGGGCCATGCAATGGCAGAACAGACACCGTAAATGCAAACGGCAAAAAAGAATATTCTCTTTTGAGATTCACATATAAGAGGTCTGTTAAGCCCCTGCCTCTACTCTTTCGACGAGGAAAAAGCAGAATTCTCGGTCAATACGCGTTTTAAGGAACAACCTTGTAAGAGCATCTCTAGCGAGACCCATAAACCACCAGAAACTGTGAAATTCCAGCGAGTTTACAGGCCCGCAACACTTTGGACGCTCTAGCGAGGCCCGTATACGCAGTCTGGCCCATACTCACTTTACCGTGGCCCATTTAACTCTCCACGCGGCCAGTATATATATGGCAGTAAAGTGAGAGTAAGGGTTGAAACCCTCAATTCTCCGCTGCACCCACCCTAGCTCTGTCGCCACCAGCTGCAACTCCATCAGCCGAAACCGATCGCATCTGCCACCAGATCCACATGATGTCGAGACGTAGCGGCAGCTACTGACTGTGGGGACGTTGTTTCGGAGGAGTGGGGGCGTCAATGACGACGAGTTCCACCACGCCTTCGTACGCTCGGTGGGTGCCAAGAAGCGCGCCACCCTCAAATGGACCAACCGCAATATGTCGCCGCCACCGTCGCTCCGTGTGTACGTGCCGGCAGGCTTCATCTCCGCGAGGGTTGTAGCACCCTAGGTAAAACCACTACTAGAAAATCGCTTGGTGTTTCTGTTTTGTGCGTCATCATGACCACATGCTCATGTTATCATGCCACATTGCATTGGAGCATCGTCATGTCATCATGCATCTTTTTGTCAAAAAATATTTCTCAAAGCCCACCTTTATTTTCTAAATAACCCTCTCTTTATTTCAAATACAAAACCCCGATCCTTTTGAATATTTTAGTTGTCTAAAAATTATTTGTAAAAGTATTTTATAAAATTAAAATAAATGAACATATTATTTTTAGACCGGGGCAGGCAGTCCAGCCGTTAGGTCAGGCCACCTACAACCCTGGCCCATCTAACTAAAACTAAACCTTGCCAAACCTAGACTAGACCCAAACCCTAGCCTAACCGGTCCACCCACCTAAGGGCAAGTATAATAAGGTACAATCAGCAGGCTATAAGGCTTTAAATACTATATTTATGCTGAGTTGGATGAGAGAGAAGAGGAGAGAGAAGATTTGCTGGTTGTAGGATAAGAGCCAGCTGTAGCACGTGCTCCTAGACACTTTGTGAGAGTGTCAAATGGGCCATATATTGAAAAAGTAGTACTCTTTTATAGCTAACTATTGTACATATTGACTATAAGCTAGCTATAGATGACATGGCAATGGCTTATAGTCAACAGTTGATTCTACTATTGTTCTTTCTCTAACCACACCCCAGCTGCCACCGACACACGCACTCATGCCAGCGCAGCCGCGGACCACGCCCACACTCACCGACCCGACCGACACGCTCCCAGTCGAACCGCCCATGCTCGCAATCCACTACCCTTTATGTCCCGCACGTCCCGCGCGAGATGGCCCCAGTCTGCGGAAAATAATTCTATGGGACTTGGTCCACAGGTGGACCAACTTGGCTGATTCACATGTACAATTTAGATCTAGAAAATATTTTTTAATTCTATTTTTTCACGGTTTTAGACACGTGACATCTGTGGACGCATAGAATTATTCTCCCCAGCCCGCGGGTCACGCTCCCTCTCTCTCCCCTTGACCCTTCCCCATCGCGAGACCCAGCCCGCGGGTCACTATCTCCCCAACCCGAGCAAGCTCTGCCTCCCATCGATCTCCCTGCAGTGCCGCCAGGAGCTCCCTCTACTCACTTCCTCCCTGCTCTGGCCGGCGCCGCCGCCTCCAGGATCGCACGCTCCCTTCCTCGCTGCGCGACGTCTCCCGCGATGTCCCCAGTCCCTCTAGGGCACCGCCGCGGCTCCTCTCGAGCTCGCCCGCGCCGGCCCTGTCTAGCCACGCTGCCCCGAGCGCCTGTCCGCCTCGCCGCGGCTCTGCCCCACCTCGCTTGCGCCACTGGTTTCCACCTCCTCCAGCACCCGCCTCGAACCCCGTCTGCCACCGTGATGCTGCCCTGGCCTCTGCCTTGCGAGCGCAGCCCTCTGTTCCAGCGCCCACTCGACCTGCACGCATCCGGGCAAGGCCCCATCACTCGGGTCCCACGTCGTCGGCCACCTCATCCTCCCTGTAGCGCAGCGCCATGGTCTTCCACGAGATCCCGTCTACCTAAAGCCTGGCATCATCCTCATGGAGCAACCCCGCGCCATCTCTACCTCGCAGTAGGGTGCTCGCTGTCGTCAACGTGCTGAAGCCCCGTTTTGATTTTTGTCTGTGCGTGCCCAGATGCAGCAGTATTACATCTGTTCGATAAAATGTCCACATATGTTTCGCTCATGTTTATTCTATCCAGTGTGGCCAATGCGTTTGACAGGCTTCTACTTCATTATGTTTGGCTCCTTCGCCACACTTATCTCCGAACATCAGTCCGGTGCGACCGCTACTTCAACAATTTCGTCTTCGTGAGCGTCAAGATGGTTGTGATAAGACTACTTCCGTAGCAACGATCACTTCTACTACTCCGACAACAATTCGAAGTCGTGGTCCGAAGCTCTCTTTCATCGAATCCGAAGACCCTTCCTGGACCCTACCTCGAAGACCGAACCTCGGGCGCCAAGTTCTCCATCTTGGATCCGAGGACCCGTTTCTGGATGCGAAGACCGATCCCATCAACCCTAAGGTCTTCAATACCCGATGTGTAACATGTCGTTTTAGGGCATTATGCCGATTCACCTCATAATTAAATATGGAGATCAAATGCGTGCTTTTTTAGTCTTATATTGCCTCCATTTAAACTTGTGTACCAAACTCATGCTATGTTTTGCCTTGTTAAGTCAACATTTAAATTACGAGATATCTAAACAACATGAACTTATTAATTAATTTCCGGGACCCGGTTCCGCTTAATATTGCCTATACGCATCACATCTTTGTCATGTCATACATCATACATGCATCATGCCCGATCTTCTGCCGAGTATTAAATAGTGCATCCGGTGTTTCTTTTATTGCTTTGCTTCTTCTCGGATAGGACGATGATATGTGGTGAGTTTGACAAGTTCTTCGGATATGAACCTTCGGCATTGCTGCCCAAGCAAGCATTATTACCCTTTTTACCTATTTTACATTTATAGTCTTTACTTCCCCCTATTGATCTATTGTTATCCGTGTTGTGATTCTTTAGTTTCCGTGCACCATTTATATTCTTTGCAGCCTCTATACTACCTTCGACACATCCTATTTCCTGTTGTTTGATAGACAGTCGGACTTCCGAGTTTTAGTTGATTGCTCGGGTGCTGCTTTGTGTCATTGTTGTTGGAAGGTTGGCACATGCTTAATGGTGAAGATGATCCTGATTTTAATTACAACTTGTTGATTAAATGTTGAAAGTAAATATAATTAATGAAGAGGCACCGGAAGGTAATAGTTGAGATTTGGTTGTTAACCGCCCACTGATGTCCATCTAGGACCCGAGTTCTTGACACATGTTCCGAGACTGAGCGCGCTAACGATATGTGGAGTGTCTGGGCACCCCTATCGACTTATTACCTGATTTCAAAGTACTGTGTTGGGGGGCACAAACTAGTTCAGGATTCATACGTTACGTACTGTACCTATGCTATGTATACCATGTTTATTACCTATTGCTCGATGAGCGTTTATTACTGTTGCGTAGGTGCGGCACTCTATCACGGGAATATATTGTCTATGGTCTCTGCTCGCGTGACAAGTTCAAGCAACCTCAGGGTCCGTACGAGGAGGATTAGCTATACCTCGTACGGCTAGCTCTTTCGGGTGGCCCCATGTACTTTCTTTGGGTATGGGAAAGCGTTGTGTCCGAAGCCCCGCCGACATACCGATGGATGTATGTTAATTGATCTAGCAAAAAGGGTTAAAATGCGTGTGAAAATTTTGGTGCACCCCTGCAGGGTTAAATCTTTTCGAAAGTCCGTGTCCGCGGTTATGGACGACTTGGAGTATAGTATCTCGATCATAGACAACTATTACTAAAGTTTACTATTATAATTTGACTTGTATCTGATATGGCTAGTAAGTTGGATAACCACCATGGAAATAATAAATAAAACTGCCAACTGTGTGAATTTCTTCGGAATGACTTCCTCGTTTGGTCTCGAGGGGGAAATATCAGGATGGGTATGATTGGTGTTAGTATCATGTTGGTTCCGAATAGGTCTTTGTTACCTCTCTCTTATAGCCGATAGTTGTATCAAGTATCTAAAGGTTGTTTAGTGCATTCTGTGCTACCGCTTCAGTCCACCATTCCTACATAGGCGAGAGCCGCCGAATTCTAAGACTCGTCGTGTACTGGCCTCAGTACTGACCGCTCTCTTTTTGTTTTGCCCTTTGCCGACACCCCTTTTTATTTAGCAGGTTTGAGATCTCCGTCGTTAGTAGGGTTACCCTTCCGGCTTGGCCTGGACAGGGTTATAGACGTCTTTGGTTATTTTTCAGGGCTCTTAGCCTATTTGCATATTATCTGTACTCGAATGTTGTATTTTCAAGATGGTTTGGATCTTGGTACTATATATCTGTATTCTTGACTCGTTGAGTCGTTGTTGTATATATATATATATTCTATGGATTCTATTGTGAACTATTGTGTAATGATATTACTTCGTTTTCCACTTGGACGCAACTGTCTGGTGGACATCTTTAAATCGTTTCTATGCGTTTTTGACGGGAAGCGCTGAAATCTACATAGGTCTGATTTGAGGGTGTTACAAGGGCGCAGGCCGCCGGTGAGGGCTCTTCGCACGGTGACTGCTCCTCGCGCATCCCCGTGCCTCCACCCTCCGATAGCGAGGACGAGTGGAGCTCGCCGACCCCTCCGCGTGGGCGCGTGGTCGTCACGGCCGACTACGCCCACGACTCGGCCGAAGAGCGCCTGGCGACGGAGATGCTGCTCCACCAGTCGGAGCTAGAACGCGAGGCGGCGATCCTCGTCGAGCAGGCCGACACGCACCGAGCAATCGCGCTCGTCGAGCTGCGGCTGGCGATGGAGTGGGAGCCTTCTGTCGGGCCCATCGTCAAGCTCGAGGCGACGGACATGGACATCTCTGACAACTAGAGTCGGAGCCGCCCTAACGTCGCCGCAACCTACAGTTCTGGCCATCGCCCGAGCTCATTTTTGTTCTAGGTTGTGGCGGCGTCCCCGTATATAGGTTAATTTAGACGTAGTTTAGTGACGCGGCTTTTGGATCGTTGGTAGCATGTGTAATTAAATGAATCGTGCAAAATCCCCTCCGCCGTTTTTTGATAAATTTTGCCGCGAGTGCAAATATTCGAATGTGCAGTTCGTGTTTATCACTTTCATCCTGCGTCGTGTCGATCTTATAATGTATTCGTGTTTTCGGGAGACTATACTCGGTTTTACATATTTGCGCTTTTAGGGCTGGTTAGAGATGCTGTAACAGCTGTCTACGCCTCGATGCCCCGGGAACGGGAGATCACCACTGTACGTCACATCCGTATATTATCTCAGTTCCATTCACACCCGACGAATACATAACCAACTCAAACGACTTGCAGATAACTACTACTCGTACATGCATATCTACGTGTAACTCTCCAACTAATAACAAGTATAGTACAGAAAACACATACTACTACTAATCAACACGTACTGCAGCAACAGTGCATTGTGGGCTCAACTCAAATCCAATCAACCCAGCATGGCTCCAGCCACGGCAATCACCACGGACACACCAGCGCTGGCCCTCCAGGCAGAACTGGGCACAACCTGCGGTCTCGTCTGCCCCTGGCTCTGGATGCTCGGCGGCGTGGTGACGGTGGGCTCCGCCGTCGTCGGAGCTGGCGACTCCGGCGTCATTGGTGCTGCAAGTTTGACACAGATTCCATAACGTTTCATCGGTGAGAACTAATGCCGACAGTGACGAGCATATGTAGAAGGCTAATTAAGCCAGAGGAGGCTCTAGTAATTCTTACGCAGCGGGGGCATCGCAGGAGAGACTGCGACGGGGCCTGGAGCTGGGAGTTGAGCCGACGTATCTGCAGACCCAAGCTCACGATAGTAAGGTTACACAAAACGCCTAGAAATTAACAGTCGTGTTCTGGACTGGAACGGAGTTGGACTGAAGAAGGTACCTTTGCACTGAAGCGGGACGGACATGGAGTTGCAGGCCTTGGGCAGTGTGATGGCGAGGGTCCGGTTGATCGGCAGGCCGAGCGGCACGTTTCCGGTGAGGATGAGACACGCGCAGCTCGTGCTCGCGTTCACAACCGCCGCCAGGGACCGGCAGCAGTCCGCCGTCGGCGACGATCCTCCGCCGTTGGTGCTGTTGGTGATGTAGCCCAGACACGGCGTGAAGCTGGTCACAAGCGACGCCGCGCACGACGTCGCTACCACCTGCCCAGACACCGGCGCCGGCACCGACGCGGCCAGGGCCAACAGCAAGGTCGCGGCCACGGCCAACATCCTGAGGTGCATGGTGATCTCTGTAGCTACCTGTCTGGCACGGCACGTCTCGCGAGCACGCACGCACGATATTTTGGAGGGAAACAGAGGGTGGATGGATTGGTAAGTCTGGAATGCATCGTTGTGGCATGCGTTTATATAGTGTTGAGTTCGGTGCCATGTTTTTCTGACGGTAGGAATTCGTGTCATGTTGGTAGATCACAGGTTGGTTTGTGGCAGTGTAACTACCATAACTAATCTTTCTTGTAGTTTCTTCTTTCCGGAGTGTGTTGACGTCTTGGGAGTTGGGAACTTGGGAAGGTACTAATAGGATCTGGGGTTTTTGTGCATCCATTGTACTAGTCCCAAGAATTTGTCAAACTAAAATTGCCAAAACACGTCTAATGCAGGTTCAAACTTCAGGAGTACCCGAGTTCGAAGTTCACGACTCGAATAATCGTTAAATTCAATTGTGTTTATGTACCCTCTTTAGTCGTAAATCCCAAATAATCTACCCCCATTCATTTCATTACTATTTCGTTATCACCTAATATTGTTAAGAATATAATACACGCCTAACCTATTTCATCAGTTCGGACTTTTGGAATAATTAGCTAGTGCATCAATTCAATATGATATCAGAGCCAAGAGGTCTCAAGTTCAAGACCCTGCTCACGCAGTATTAAAAAAAGATTCTGCGACCTGCACCGAACCCACACTAAGGACTAAAATAGCCTAGACATGAGGGGGAGTGTTAAGAATATAATACACGTGTAACCCTTTCCAGCAGTTCGGATTTTTGGAATAGTTGGCTAGTGCATCCATTCAATAAATATAACAGGTGAGTAGTTGTATTTTCCTCAACAAAAGCATGCATGATCTAGGCAACCCATGTAGGCATGTCACAATCCACACATGGATGGATGGTCAAGGGACCAAAGCATTTGGTGACGAACCCTTCCTACCGGATGATTCAACACTCAACACCTCATCACTTTGAACAAAATAATTTTTAGTAAGGATGATTGATAATTATGGCAGCTACGCTGGTACACCTACCCTCTGATCTACCAGCATGGCACACATCCGTATATAAACCACACGCAATTGACAAACGATGCATTCCAACCTCACCGATCTTCCCTCCAAAAACACGAGTACCGACACGTCACAGGTAGAGATCGATGGACCCCAAGCTGCTCGCCCTGGCTACGGCGGCGCTAGTGCTACTGGCCCTGTTCACGCCGGCACCGGTGTCCGGGCAAGCCGTGGCGACGTCCTGCACGGCGTCGCTCATCACCAGCTTCACGCCGTGCCTCGGCTACATCACCAACAGCACCAACGGCGGGGGCTCGTCGCCGACGACGGACTGCTGCCGGTCCCTAGCTGGGGTGGTGAACGCGAGCACAAGCTGCGCCTGTCTCATCCTCACCGGCAACGTGCCGCTCGGTCTTCCCATCAATCGGACCCTCGCCGTCACGCTGCCCAAGGCCTGCAATTCCATGTCCGTCCCGCTTCAGTGCAAAGGTGCCTTCTTCTTCTCTTGTTCCACCCTGTCCCAGAATCCGGGAATTTCTTTCTGTTTCGAATAGAATCTAAGTTCTAAGATTGTAGCGACATTAATTTGAAATTTGATCTGCAGATACGTCGGCTCAGCTCCCAGCTCCTGGCCCTGTCGCAGTTTCTCCCGCCATGCCACCGCTGCGTAAGAACCCCCTCGCTTAATTGGCTTTCTATATATTCTGGTCTCTGTCGCCATTATGCAATTATCACTGACGAACCATGTGGATTCTGCCATATTTGCAGCGCCAATGGCACCGGAGTTACCATCGCCGACTGCGGAACCCATGGTGCCGCCGCCGCCGAGCAGCCAGAGCCAGGGGCAGACGAAGCCGCAGGTGGTGCCCAGCTCTGCCTGGAGGGTCGGCGCTGGTGTGTCCGTGTTGCTTGGTGTTGTTGGAGCCATGCTGGGTTGAGCTTAGGGCGCACTAGCTCTGCTTGCTGCAATACCTGATGATTCTGTATTATTTGCATTTGTTTAGTAGGAAGAGTTGTAAACATATCGATATTGTGTTTGTTTTGTATATGTAATTCTGTATAGACTGTATGCATATGTTTTTTTGTCCGTGAATTGAGCTACACATGGAATGGGTGGAGGAGTCAGTGTGCTTGAACTTGTACGTACTTTTAGACCTTGATGACTTGACATAGATTTAAGGAAACCCAAATTCTATTTCTTGCGTGGGCACGCTCTGGTCTTTCACTCCTTGTGCGCGTTCGATCGTGATCCAACGGCTCGGACGAAACGACGCAACGTCCAAAACAAAGCCAGCACATCCCCGTCCCGACTGATCAACCTGGTGTGATGAGCTCATCCCCTTTCCCCTCTTGTTTCTCCCCGTGTCCTCCATCAGTCAAATCTCCCTCGTCGACGACGAGCAACCTGCCAGGAAACGCATCTAGGCGGTGAGGTTGGTGTACTGGGTCGTGGGAGAAGCGGTGGAGGAGTTTCCACGGGAGGGGCGTACGGATTGACGCGTCTAAAGGCGGCAGCCATGGTGAGATGGGTGGGCGGACGAGCAGGGGTTGCTCGGACCCCGCATCGACGCGTCCAAGGTTTGAGGGAGTGGCCGTGGTGAGAGGAGACGAGGGAGGACCATCTTCAGCGGGCTTCTCGTCGATCTCAGCGCAGATTTTGATCTGGTGAGTGTTGTACGATCCATCACAATTTTGATTGCTCCCTGTCGATTTTGCTCGGCGCTGAAGTTTTGCTTGGCTTATTTGCCACATATTTTTGGCTATAGTAGAGCTGCTAGGTTCAAGGATTTTATACAATACTGTTTTTTCTGCTTTGATTTTGTATTTCATAGTTTCCTGACTCCCATGTTAGGTGGTAACTGTAGTGCTGCTAGGATAGAAGGATACCCTATGAAAGGGCATTTATGCCCTTCCTATTATTTTGATGTTTGTTGACAACACTTGGATAGGTTAATCTGTTGTTAAATGTTGTAGGAGATATTAGATAGTTGAGAGTTGTTGCCTTAAGGAAAAGAGCTCCCCTGGATCCTGTCTGTGCTAAGAAACCTGTCCCAACCGGACTGTCCGGCTGATCTTCACCGGAGTGTCCGCTCCTGGCCGGACTGTCCGGTTGGATCCGTCCGGACTTTCCGCCCCGGGGATGTGGGCGTCTTTCCTGGACATTCAGAACACCGTATCGGACTCCTCACGGACATGGTCCGGAATCTGGCCGGAATCTTCTCTAGCCGGAGTGTCCGGTGAGTTTGCCCCGGAGTGTCCGGCCCAGGGGGCTTATCGATCTTCCTGGACATTCAGAATGCCTCATCGGACTCCTCCCGGACTCAATGCGGACACAGGCCGGAAACTTTGCCAGGCCAGAGTATCCGGCGGGTGTCAACCGGAGTGTCCGGGTGGGCCGGACTGTCCGGCTTGTATTTGCCGGACTGTCCGGTGTAAGTGGCTCCCAACGGCTCTAATTCCAGGGGCCCTATAAATAGGCCCCTTCTTCTACCTCGGAAGCTACTCGTCCAGTTCAAGAAAAGCATCACCATTTGAGCCACCAAATCCACAAGAACTCTTCGCTCAACCATCCAAAGTCGTTGATCTTTGGAGAATCGAAGGAGGAGGCCTTGATCTACTACTTCACCAAGAGAGATTTCCATTTCCCCCTCATTCACTTGAGGGCCCCTTGTTCTAGGGTTTCCTTGGAAACCCTAGCTTGTGATTTGGTCCTACAAGCTTGTCTTTGATTGTTTGACAGCTTGCTTGTATTCGGGAGCCTCCAATTAGGTTGTGGATGTGTGCCTCGAACTTGTTGTAAAGGTGCCGGCTTCCACCTCGAAGGTTGCCGTTATAGTGGAAGGTGAATCGAACCCTTTGGGGTGAGGTTCATCGGAGAACAAGGGAGGCCTCTCGTGGCGTTGGTGGTTTGATACCACCCCCTCTCCAAACGTAGACGTACTTCCCCTCAAAAGGAAGGAACTACGGGAAACAAATCCTTGTGTCTCCGAGCACTCCACTTTGGTTACCTCTATCCTTTACCGCACTTTACATCTCTAGTTCTTGCATAGTTCTGTGCTAGTTGACATATAGGTAAATTCGCCTTAGTTGCATAATCTAGAGAATTTACCTTTTGTGTCGAACCCTAATTTGATTAAGAGTAAAATTTGGAGTAGCACCTATTCACCCCCCCCCCCTCTAGGTGCCCATACGATCCTTTCAATTGGTATCAGAGCCTCGGCTCTTCATTCGGGCTTAACCGCCTAAGAGATTATGGCCACCACCGGGGAAGGAGAAAGTGAGGATAGCCATTCGGTGACCATGGTAGATCTCAAGAAGTTGGAAACAAGCTTGAGCTCTACCTTGGGCAACGAGATCCAACAATTGCGTCAACTCGTTGAGCAACTTGTTAAGGACAAGCAAACCTCACCTCCTCCCTCTCCAGAGGAAACACCACCTAACCCAAAGGCTAAGCCCTTGGAGGAGGTGGCGGGGGATGAACATAATTCCACTAACTCCACCACCAAAAGGGGGGATGGGAAAGAAGAGTTCCATGCGATCCCCGGATGGTACTCTCCCGACCCTCCTATCCCACATTCACATATAAATAATAGAGGAGACCCACCTAAGTTATCTGCACATTCCTTTTCTCAATGGCAAGTTTTAATGAAATCTCATGTGCGCAGCTCTTGCATTGATTTGTGGAACATTATTGAAGAAGGACTCAAAATTGAGGATCCAACCAACTTGACTAGAAGAGAAGTGGTCAATAGCCAACTCAATGCGACTGCCTTGCACATGATTCAACTTGGTGTAGGGCCAAAGGATTTTCCCCACATTGAGCATTACAACACCGCCAAGGAAGCTTGGGATGCTCTCATTGACTTGTTTGTTGGCAACGAGAGTATGAGAAGAAATAGATATGATGCCCTAAGAAATGAGGCCGAAGGGTTCTTCATGAAGGATGGTGAGGATCATGAAGACATGTACCGAAGACTCAAATCCACAGCCATCGCCTTTAGGAATGTTGGTGCCTCTCACATTGATGATGCTTGGATCAAGAGGAAGTATGTGAGTGCACTCATGCCTTTTGAGCCTACTGACTTGAAGAGTCTCCAAGGAAGACATAATTACCATCTCATGACCTCCAATGAAGTGATGCAAGAGATGGCCGCCTTCAAGGTCGCTGCCAAGAATGCTAAAGACGCCCGCGCTCGTGCCATTGGAATGAATAGCGGTGTCAATCTTGCCTTGAAGGCCAAGGTTGTGGAATATGATGAAGATGAAGGAAGTGGTGAGGGACTTTCAATGAGCCACCCTGAAGATGTCAAGGTAGCTCATGGTGAATACATGGCCTTCTATGCAAGAAACTTTTGGAAAGATCCCGCCAAAGCCAAGATGGAAATGCAACGAAGAAACAACATCAATGGAAGAAGAGATAGTGGTTCCAAGTTGAGAACGTGCTTCAACTGTGGTGACCGCTATCACTTCGTTGCAGCTTGTCCCTATGAGAAAAGAGAAGATCATGGTGGTAAACTTGTGTTGAAGAAGACCTCCAAAGCTCCCTACAAGAAACCTTTCGTCAAGAGGAACTCAACCAACAAGAAGCCGGGAGAAATTTCTTTGATCACACATGAAGAGTTCTCCTCCAATGATGATGAAGAAGAGGAAGATGAGGATACACCAAATGGTGTGGCGGCTCTTGCCACCACCTCTACTCCTTCATTCTCACTCTTCGACTCTCCAAATGAGAACCTCTCCAACAAGAACGTCACTTGTCTTATGGCAAGAGGAACGGAGGTATTATCATCATCACACTCCACTTCTTTAATCAATGATAATTTTTATGATGAGTTATCTCTTGAGGTCAAAAGGGAACTAGTTGCTTTTGATGTGTTCATGAATAACTTGCAAGGGGAACACAATAAACATGTTGTGGACCTCTTAAATCAACTCTCACACACACAAGAACTTCTAGATGAGAGATGTCAATTAGGAAGAGAGCACATGATTGAGATAGAAGCTCTTAATAATGCTCTAGAAGAAGAACAAGAAACTAGAATATCTCTTGAAACCAAACTAGAGGGCCTTGATGGTGCTAATGATCTCATTATTAATAAACTCATCAAGGAACGTGATCATGCTAGTGTTAAATACAAAAAGGCTAAAAAGGATAAGATTGAGTTTGGTGTTGTTCATGGAAAACTTCCCGAGGATTTTAGGACACTTGACAAGGCTCACAAGGCCTTGGAAACTGAACTATTGTCACTCACAAAGTCTCATGAAAAGCTTCAAACTCAATTGATCAATACCCCCTCACCTAGTACATTCATTCCTTCTAGTTGTACAAATACTCTTGAAGAACATGCTAGGTTGAGGAAAAAGCTAGCTAAGACCTCCTTTCCCAAAGGAAACAAGTCTATTGATGATCTCTTAACCAAGCAAAGGTCAAATGGTGAAAAGGGGGGCATTGGCTTTGTCTCTATCGCCAAGAAGAATAAGAACAACAAGAAGAAGAAGGCCAAGCCCGCCCAAGAAAAGAACAAGTTCATTGTGGGAAGTAAGACCACAAGTGGAAAAACTATGTCTCATGATGACTGTGTGGGAAGTGCTAACCCTCACTATGTCTTAATGCGTGATTATTATGGTGATGTGTATGCAAAATATGTTGTCCCTTTTGATGGTTATATTGCATGGTCTATTTGGGTTCCCAAGACCCTTGTTGCTAACAAAAGAGGACCCATTGAAAAATGGGTACCTAAGAACTAGCTTGATCTTTTGTAGACCTATGCTTCCGGAGGGTCAAAATGGGTGCTTGATAGTGGATGCACAAGTCATATGACCGGAAGCGCGTCTAGTGTCAAGGAATTGAGACCAAATGTTGATCAAATATCCGTTACATATGCCGACAAGTCAAAATCTAAGGTAATGGGTTTCGGCAAAGTTGTGGTTGCACACGATATCACTCTCGTGGACGTCATGCTTGTTGAGACCCTTGGGTATAATTTACTTTCAGTCCGTGCTCTAGGAAAGATGGGTTTTGCCGTCTTTATTGATGTTGATATTGTGATCCTCTTGTGGAGCAAGTCTCTAAATGTTGCTTTCGTTGGGTACGTCAAAGATGACTTGTATGTGGTGGACTTCTTGGGGAAAACCACAACAAGTCCGATGTGCCTATTCGGAAAAGCCGATGTGGGTTGGCTATGGCATCGCCGCCTAGCCCATGTCAACATGAGAACTTTGCAAAGCCTTCACAAGGATGGTCATATTGTTGGACTAAAAGAAAATGTTTGCTTTGCCAAAGATCGTGTTTGCAGGGCATGTGTAGAAGGAAAAATGCATGACTCTCCCCACAAGCCAAAGAACTACATCAAGTCAAAGAGGATCTTGGAGCTCCTTCATGTGGATCTCTTTGGTCCTCCCTCTCATGCAAGCCTTGGTGGGAAGAAATATTGTCTGGTAATTGTTGATGACTACTCAAGATACACTTGGGTATATTTCTTCAAGCTAAAAAGTGAGACCCAAGAGAACTTCATTGACTTCATCAACATGGCTCAACGCCAACACAATGTCCCGGTATTGACAATAAGAAGTGACAACGGTACCGAATTCAAGAACTACACAGTGAATGGATTTCTTAGTGATGAGGGAATAAAACATCAATATTCTGCTGCATATACCCCTCAACAAAATGGTGTAGCTGAGAGGAAGAACCGAACTCTTATTGATATCGCAAGGACCATGTTGGCGGAGTTTAAGTCTCCATACAATTTTTGGGCTGAAGCCATCTCCACCGCATGCCATGCTTCAAACCGTCTCTATCTCCGCAAAGAATTGGTCAAGACCCCTTATGAGATACTTACCGGTAACAAGCCCAACGTCTCATACTTTCGGGTGTTCGGTTGTAAGTGCTTCTATCGTATTAAGGGTTTTCGTTTGTCCAAGTTTGATTCCAAAGCATTAGAGGGTATTTTTGTTGGTTATGGTCTCGAATCCCACACTTATAGAGTCTATGACATGCTCTCTGGAGTTGTCATAGAATCTTGTAGTGTGGTGTTTGAAGAATATGATGGTCCCCAAGCGGGACGTGTTGATGTTTGTGATGTAGATGATGAAATGCCTCAGGAAGCCATAGGAAGAATGGGTGCGGGCTTCATCCGTCCTATTGAGGAACCCCTTATGGCGGATCGAGAAGAACTATGCTCTACTCAAGTGGAGCCCTCATCTTCACAACATCCACAAGCTCCGATCGAAGGGGACAATGACCCACACTAAGAACAAGTTGTGGACCCTCAACCCACTGATCAAGAAGATGCCTCCAACCAAGAAGTGATTGAGTCTCCGTTTGCCAGAATGTCCAGTGGTGCTAAGGCCATTACACAAGGAAGATCTGTACAAACTGCCATAAGAACAGCCGAATACCTAGCCAGTCGAGGGCTTGATCAAGACCAAGGTCAATCTCTGCCTCCTGTAGAAGAGGATATCTCCAATGATGATCAAGGTCAAGGTGATGGTCATGACGAGGACCAATATGATGAAGTGATTCCTGCAAGAAACAACAAGGAAATCGAAACTCGTCGCCAAGCTAGAATGGATAGAATTTTGGAATTAAGAAACCACACTCTGGAGAATGTGGTAGGAGATGTAAGAAGAGGGATATCTACTCGAGCACAATTGAAGAACTTTGGTGAGTACCAAGCACACATTTCCATGGTGGAACCAAAGAAAGTATGGGAAGCTCTTGAAGATTCGGATTGGTTGGATGCAATGCACAAAGAGCTCAACAACTTTGAGAGAAACAAAGTATGGAACTTAGTGGAGAAGCCAAAAGATTGCCGCAATGTCATAGGCACCAAGTGGATTTTCAAGAACAAGCAAGATGAGCATGGAATTGTGATAAGGAACAAGGCAAGATTGGTTGCACAAGGGTTCTCCCAAATTGAGGGCATTGATTATGGAGAGACTTATGCACCTGTGGCTCGTCTTGAGTCCATCCGTATCCTTCTTGCTTATGCGGCTCATCATAAATTTAAACTACAACAAATGGATGTAGAAAGTGCATTTCTTAATGGTCCATTGCATGAGTTGGTATATGTGAAACAACCCCCGGGGTTTGAGGATCCCAACTTCCCAAATCACGTCTACAAACTCGATAAGCCACTCTATGGGCTCAAACAAGCCCCACGCACGTGGTATGAGCACCGAGTTGTTGTTAGATTGTGGGTTTGAGGTTGGGAAAATCGATCCCACTCTTTTTACTAAGAAGGTCAATGGGGAACTTTTTGTATGCCAAATCTATGTAGATGATATTTGTAACTACCTCGGTGAATTACGCTCTTAGTTGCATGCCTGGATGAGCGAAAGTGGTTAAAATAGTACGGTGGGGCCCGGAGCCACTCACGGTAGACCTTTCGGCCATCCTAACCATTTTCAGAACATCGGGACAAGAACGAGCGGCGTAATCGGCAGGCGAAGGGATCAACTACATACACAAGTGAGTATGTATGCAAGCCACATACAACAGTCCTCAGAGCCATTCCATCTAAAAGAAATAGAAATATTGCAATGCCATACGGCAAGATTCAAATATCCTAGATAGAGATAATATTTTAGAATAGCTCCTCATACATCAAACATCAGAGTATCAAGCGAAAGCGGAAAACAAGATCCGAGTACGGATAAGAAGCAAATCGGCATAAGATGCCACATAAATAAACACATCCCGCCCACAGATCTCACAGATCCCCGTTCCCGGAATCTCTACACCGAGTGATCGTTGCCAACATCATCCCTCTCCTCCACCCAGTATCCTTCTTGCGAGTACACCTGTTCATTTGAATCAAACAATTTATCGTGTGAGACCCTAGGGGTACTCAGCAAGTCTTTATGCCTCTAAAGGGGACACAACCTGGGATGACGCAATTGCAGCAAAAGATAATAACTAACAAATCTATAGATACTCGCTAACCATCCGCCTAACCAATGATAGACAGATGTCAGTGAATTAAGAACAACAGTTATAATAGTATAATTAAGAGATCCATCCTCCTCCTCGCTTACCAACGAGGAAGCAGACGAACAACCCCCATCCGTTGGCAGTTTTATTAACCATTCCATGAGTATTGTACTATTTACTAATCAGGTACTTACTCAGATTAAAGCGGCACTTTAGTTATACTTGTCTATGATCGAGAAACTGTGCTCCAAGTCGTCCATAACCGCGGACACGGCTTTCAGAAAGATTTACCCTGCAGGGGTGCACGAATAGCAACACACACTCGATCAACCTCGGAAAAACCAACTCAAAACCCAACGAGGCATTCACGACAAAGCGATCACAGGATTCAGAAATATTTCAGGGGCCCACCCCATTAAGCTACCCGCAACGAAGTTGGCCGGCTCCGAGACGAACCCAAGGTTTGTGTCAATGGCTGTAAACGACTGGGAACCCTAAAGTGTGACTGGGCTTGTAGATACCGCGAAAACATTCCACGGTCCAAAACAGTACAGGTGCTCCTCGCACAATCTTAATAAAGCAGTAACATGGCATAGGTACAGGATAGTAATAAAGCCCCAAACTACTTTGTGGCCCCAAGAAATAAGAATGAATCAAGCTCTGTCTCAGGGGGGTCCATAAGGCCTCCCGGATGTGGATAGTGCGAATAGTCAAGGAACAGGAATCAAGTACTCGGGGTCCTACGGGACACAAGTGAGCATGAAAAACCAAATAGCAGATATTGCTCACCGGTGCCTCTTTCATTAGTTATCCCATTACTACTCAGGTTAAGTTGTTTAGGTACCTCGTTGTCCATCAGACACTCACATACCCTACACATGCTTTTCTACGACTCGCATGGCTCAAACAACTCCTGTAGTAATGGCTCATGGGATGGAGGAACAAGCTTCGGTGGGGTTTAAAAGTAAAGGCTATGCAGTACTTGGGATTCAATTTAATGCAATCGCGACTCAATGCTGCAAGGATAAGATAGAGGCAATAGGTACTATATGTATGCAAGCATGTGGTAGTGCTTGCCTGGCAGCTCAGTTGAAGCGAGAGATGGATCTGGGTAGAACTCCTGTGATTCCTGATAATTCTCCTGCTGGGCGTCTATTCAAAGAAGAACCAAACAAACAAGGGCCAACATAAATAAAGTGCACAAGCATATGAATTAAAATGCGAAAAGCAAACAAGCATGCCATGATGAATGATGCACAATTTACATGGCTTTAAAGTAGCATGGCATGGTGAGGTGTGGGGTACAAGAATAAAGCATTTTATTATTTGTTTAGTCAAGTTTTATTGCCATAAACAGTTCTGATTTTTACATATGGCATGATGCATGCTTCAATTCAGAACAAGGAGTGTATAGATAGAACGGGCTCGTCGCGCTGATCGATTTAGACATATTATTTGTCAAATTTGGAGTTATAGGTTTAAAGTTATTAATTTATTAAGAAAAAGGGCATTTTATTGTAATTTAAATCATCTCGAAAATTTAAAGTGTTCAAACATTATTTTTAATAGCATATTTGAATTCCTCACATTTTTCTGATTCAAAAACATATATCATTTGTATTATTTGGATTTATAATTTAAAAGTTATTAAAAACAGAAGTTAAATCATATTAAAACATTTCTAGAAATTGTTTTTATTAAACAGATAAATGAAAACCTTTTTGCACTCAGCCACACCTAGCCACAGTCACGGACAGGTGGGCCAGGTGCTGACTGGACGAGCTGGCGCGGCGAAAACTTTTTACACTGCGGGGGAGGCTAGCTGCAGTGTCTAACGGGTGGGGCCGATTAATCCGCGGGGCCACACACGGGCGCGCCAGCAGGGGCCTGCCACATGTGGGATCCGGGGAAGCGCGGGTTGGGAAACTCCAAAACATGGGGGCTTTCTTGCAAAACCACACCGGGGCTGACTCGTGGGGTCGCTGGGGCTGCGAAGGTCCTAGGCGTGATCGACAAAAGTTGCGGGGTTTTTTTTTCGCGAAACGACGACCATGCTCTGACTGAACCTGTCGTCTGTCTTCTGAAACACGGTGACAACCGGACGTCGGCGGCGGCTTCGGACGAGGACGACGACGCAACCACGGCGAGATAGTCTTCACCGTAAAAACGAAAAAGACAGAAGGGATCTCCAGCTACGAATCTTGTTCAGGAAGGATCATCGGCGGCGGGCTGTACTGGACGGAGGGCCTCGAGGAAAAGGGGGGAACGCACAGCCTTAGGTCTGCTCGTTGGCGGGGCACCTCACCGGCGGGGGTCAAATACGGGCGGTGCTCGGCACACGGAGGGGAGGAAACGGGAGAGGAATGAGGGGGCGCTCACCTCGTCTGATTCCCACGGAAATCAGAGGACGGGATGGCCGGAGCGGAGGGGGACGGCGAGGTCGCGGCGGTGGTGCACGGCTCACTGGCGAGGGGGAAGCTCCGAGCAGGGCCGGCACCTCCTAGCAGGCGGAAACGACGCCACGGTCCGCGGCGATGCTCCCAGGTGAGTCCTCGGTCGACAACTAGGCCGGAATCGGCGTGGTGGGGCTCTGACTGGCGGCGGGCATGGTACGGCGGAGAAGAGGGAGAGGGGAAACGGAGAAGGGAGCTAGGGTTCGGCAGTGTGGCGCGAGAGGATAAGGGCGGGAAGGAACGTGCGTGCGGGAGGCGTGAGCTGACGCGGATGACGGCGGGGATGGCCACCTGCCGCTGCCGTCTGTCTCTGAGCAGAGAGGGGGGGCGACGGAGAAGAGGAACAGAGGATGAAGGTGGTAACGGCGAAGCGGTACGGGCCAGGGAAAGAGAAGGAGCGGCCCAGGAGGGAAAGAGACGGGCCGGAGCTGGGCTGCGTCGCGTCCAGGTAGGGAGGGCTGCTGCTGGGCTCTCTCTTTTTATTCCCTTTTATTTTATTAACTTTTTTGTTTTTGTTTTGTGGCAGATTCAAACAAGCCCAAAAATAACCCTTTTTGGAAGTTTTTGCAAATTTGATTAAAAGGGAAAAGAGATGGCTAAGGAGTGAGGTCAGGCTTAGGGGATGAGCACAAGGTGATGGTGAGGAGAAAAATACAAGAGAGAGAGAGAGGGAGGGAGGGAGAGGGTTTTAAAAAAATCAAAGAGAAAATCCCACATGATCTTGCATGATGGGTAAAAGGTTTTGTTAGGAACATGAGAGTGGTGGAGAGAGATGGAGAGATTCTCACAAAAGAAAGATCCACTAAAACAAAGAGAAAAACAAAAGAGCTAAAGATGGTGATGCTAATGCATGGCCCATGCATAATAATTAATGGCCATGTTTTATTCTTGTGAAAACAATAATAAATAACATGGCATTATTCTCATGCATTCCAAAATATGGATCTAGGTCAAGCCAAAAGAATAGAATTGGATCCCTCCCAACTCACATGAGCTAGATGAAAAGCAAAAATAAAAACTCATGGTTAATTAAGGATGGTGGAATTATAAGGTGGTGACAAAGAAGGTGGTGGAGTGGAATAAAAGATATGCCCCCAACTCAACCTGGGCATCAAGCATTTATCAAGAACCAAGTACGATTAATAATGCATATGAGAGAAGAACCAAATCAAAAGGGTTTTATATGATGCTCAAATGCAAGGTGGCATGATGACATGAGCATGATATAATTATGATGCAACAATTATATATCGGAAGTAGCCATTATATTACTAGACCAAGTAGCATTACAATTGTTAGACAATTGGGATGCTACAATATTATCTTTGGCTCATCTAACAAATCTTTTAATGATGAATTCTCAAAGCTTATGACTGTCAGGTTCTAGATGTCTATGATGGGAGAATTGAGAGTTTTTCTTGGCTTTGAGATCAAGAAAGTAAGAGGAGGAACATTCTTCAACCAAGCCAAGTATACTCAAGATATGCTCAAAAGATTCAACATGAAAGACCTAAATGGAGCTCCCACTCCCATGGCAACAAAGACTCATCTCGAACTAAATCCAAATGGTAAAGATGTGGATCAAAAGGTATATCGATCCATGATTGGCTCTTTGCTTTACCTTTGTGCATCTATACCCGATATTGTGTTGAGTGTAGGAGTGTGTGCAAGATATCAAGCGGCTCCTAAAGAAAGCCATTTGATGGCGGTCAAGAGAATCTTTCGATATTTGGTTCATACCCCAAACTATGGTATTTGGTATCCTAGGGGCTCAACTTTCTCTCTTTGTGGGTACACGGATTCGGATTGGGATGGTGACAAGGATGATAGAAAATCAACCTCCGGGGCTTGCCAATTCCTTGGGAGGTCCTTGGTGTGTTGGTCTTCTAAGAAGCAAAATTGTATATCCCTTTCCACCGCCGAAGCCGAGTATGTGGCAGCTGCTAGTGCTTGTACACAATTGCTATGGATGAGGCAAACTTTAAAGGAATACGGTGTCCATTGTGACAAAGTGCCTCTTCTATGTGACAATGAAAGTGCTATCAAGATTGCATATAACCCAGTGGATCATACAAGGACAAAGCATATTGAGATTCGTCATCACTTCATTAGAGATCATGTTGCCCGAGGTGATATTGAGCTATCATATGTGTCAACCAAAGACCAACTTGCCGACATTTTCATGAAGCCACTTGATGAAGCAAGATTTTGTTATTTGAGGAATGAACTAAATATCGTGGATTCTAGGAGCTTGACTTGATTACCTTGCATATTCACCTATGTCTTGACCCATATTTGGTGTAGGTGCAAGCATGGAGATAGGGGGAGTGCGGTCCTAATACATTGGACTATCCCTCCCCCATAATGCCAACATTAATAAATTCAATACTATTAATATCATTTTGTGATATGTGAGTTTCATTGATGAGTAGTGGCTATGAGCCCAAGGATAATTCTTCGTGGTGTCATGCCACAAACTCTTACATGATGGCCTTGGACATCGCCCTCTTCTTATTGAAGAGTTGATTCTTGGTCCGTTTGATTGGAACTTAATTTGACTTTTTCTTGAAAATCAATGTTTTCTTGGTTCTTCACAGTACATCATCTGAATCCCAGGCCTTTCCTCATCTCTAAACATGCTCCTCTAGCCACACATTTGTCCACTACTTGAAACTGGGGTTTTTGGTCGCGGGGAGGCCGGACTGTCCGCCCTGAACCAACCGGAGTATCCGGCCAGACCGGACTCTCCGCTTGATTCACTCCGGACATTCCGGCCGGGCCGGACGCTCCGGTGAATATCACCCGGACACTCCAGCCCCGGCAGTTTCCAAATCGTAATAGGGGGCCGGGGAGAAGTGGACGGTTCAGTCCTCCTTCTTCCTCCTGACTCCCTCTTGCTCTCTGCCTGCTGCCCCCGACCAAGGACTCCACCGGGAGGGCTCCTCCACCCCGGATCCAGCCGTTGCCGTCGGCCATTCTCTTCCCTTTGCCGCTGGGATCCATTCCCCTCCGGTGAAGGACACCATGGATGCTGGTATAGTGCCCCTCCCCTTCCCATACCTAGGGTTTGATCTAGATGAACTTTTGGGGGCTATGTATCACGTAGATCCATGGATACATCATATAGCGTGCAATACTAGTCCTGGTAGTGGTCCTGGCAATCCCGATCTGCAATGGTTGAACACACTCGAACTGCCCCTAAAATCATCAAGACTCTAGCTGAAATGTCCGGCGTGTACGGGCCGGACACTCCGGTCCGACCGGAATGCCCGGTTATTATGCACCAGAATGTCCGGTCGTGGCGGAGTCTCCGGGATGATTTTGCCGGACAGTCCGGGTGTTTTCCGCTAGTTCAGCTCCTGCATTACTTTGACTACTACTACATGTTTGTATCTTCTGGACAAGTGTGCTTACCCCATATGCTATCCTTCTACTCTGATCTCACAGGTGGTTCTCGTCCTCGCCGGCCTCGGGCTGCTAAGCAGGCACATCCTCGCAGGTTCTGTGATGAAGAGTTTGACGTTCATGTAGATCCTTCTATGGTGAGACAGGCTGCTCGTGACCGTGCTGCAGCATAACAGGAAAAGGTCAGAAAACTAAAAAGGGGTGAAGCCAAGCGCATGAGGTTTGAAGCATTGACCACTCTGGCAGATTTGGGTACCGAGGAGTTTGTGGAGATGAGAGTCCAGCAGTTCTACTCTCTGCCTCGCACCTCGCATGATGATCGCTTCTAGAGAAATGAACAAGCCCTACTTTTCTCTGAGGTATTTTGTGGGTTCAAGACTGCTGTGTGCCCCATGCATTGGTTGGATCTCGAGAAGCTCCATGCACATAGGTACTTTGAGGACGCTCTGTGGGTGTCAGAGAAGATGGGGCTGCACACCATCTTTCAAGTAAAAGAAGACTATAATGTTGAGTTGGTCCAGCAGTTCTATGCTACAGTGGTCTTTGGGGATACTACAGATATTCCCCTTGAGTGGATCTCTGGCACTACTAGGTGCCGCTCCAGCATGGCTCAGTTTGCACAGATTCTTGGATTGCCTTTCAATCCCAATGCTCCCAGTGGTCTCAGAATGCATGTTCATGGTCAGGCATATTACAAGCAGAGGTTGGCCCCAATCTACTCTCAGAATGGTGTGGCTGGCCAAACCATCAACATCAAGCTCATCTACAACATTCTGCTTCGCATGTTTCGCCATACACTCACTCCCAAGGCGGGCAACAAGGATGAGATGAGAGGTGTAGAAATCAATCTTATGGCACATGCTCACTCTGTCTATACTCATGGTCCTGACCACCAAGGTGGTGCTATTGATGTCATGGATTTCATCTATCAGGACTTGTACAAGTGCATCACTGACAAGAAGTGCCCTTTGTTTGCTCCCTATGTGATGAAGCTCATTGCTGCTCAGGCTCCAGCAACTCCATTGCTCTACACTGATCTTGTTCCACACCTTCCTGCCAAGCTACAGAGGAAGGCTGCCCCCACCACCAAGGCTCCTCGTGGCTACCCCCTGCTCAGGACATATTTGAGGATGATGTGATGGATGCAGATGATTCTGACAGTGATGATGAGGAGGTACCGGAGGCTGTGACCCGTGGCCCTCGCATGAAGCATGCCAGCAATGCATATCGCTTCACCACCTCTAAGGAGGAAGTACACAAGAAGGTGAAGAAGGCCTCCTGGTGGAAGAAGCTTCTCCTATGCCAGAACATTGACATTCGCCATGGACAGTATGAGACATACAAGGCTAACAGGAATATCATGAAGGAACTCAAGCGGATCAACCAGCCCATGGATGTTGATCCCTCTCAGCAGCAGGCATCTGGTGGCACTCTTTCCTACGGTCACTGGAGTCAGGGTCGTGTGGACTGGTCCATGTTTGAGGACGTGACTTCTTCTTCTCACCCTCACGGCCAGAGCTCGACTCAGGGTGATCATCAGGGTGAGGATGACGACGAGGATGAGGATGAGGAGGAGGATGCCGACTACGACTTCAGTGGCTAGAGTTGGCTTTGGGGACGTTTTAGTTGTGCTCTTTTCCCTTTTTGGCGTCTCGATGCCAAAGGGGGAGAAGCAGCCCCTTTATTAGGTTGCTACCGGAATTTGCATGGGTACACGAGTGCTTCACGTTATTTCGATTTGCCTCTTTGAAGCCTCGTGTTCGCTATCTTACTTTACTTGTTTGAGTACTATGTTGTGTTGAACTCAGTTGTGTGTTGTGACATGCTTACCCGGTTTTGTTAACGACTTTGTTATGCCTAGCTTATCATTCTAGTGGTTATTATCATGTCATACCTTGTTACCTACAAAACCTAGTGAGGATGTGATCCTAGGGTGTGTGATTGTCTTAAAACGCAAAGCTAAAATGGTCACACATCTAGGGGGAGCCTCACTATTTTTTGTATATCTCCTATTGTGAATTTTATTACCTATCCTGTTTGCAAATCCTTGGGTTGTCATCAAACACTAAAAAGGGGGAGATTGAAAGGGCATTTATGCCCTTCCTATTATTTTGATGTTTGTTGACAACACTTGGATAGGTTAATCTGTTGTTAAATGTTGCAGGAGATATTAGATAGTTGAGAGTTGTTGCCTTAAGGAAAAGAGCTCCCCTGGATCCTGTCGGTGCTAAGAAACCTGTCCCAACCGGACTGTCCGGCTGATCTTCACCGGAGTGTCCGCCCCTGGCCGGACTGTCCGGTTGGATCCGTTCGGACTTTCCGCCCCGGGGATGTGGGCGTCTTTCCTGGACATTCAGAACACCGTATCGGACTCCTCACGGACACGGTCTAGAATCTGGCCGGAATCTTCTCTGGCCAGAGTATCCGGTGAGTTTGCCCCGGAGTGTCCGGCCCAGGGGGCTTATCGATCTTCCTGGACATTCAGCATGCCTCATCGGACTCCTCCCGGACTGAATGCAGACATAGGCCGGAAACTTTGCCAGGCAGGAGTATTCGGCGGGTGTCAACCGGAGCGTCCGGCTGGGTCGGACTGTCCGGCTTGTATTTGCCGGACTGTTCGGTGTAAGTGGCTCCCAACGGCTCTAATTCCAGGGGCCCTATAAATAGGCCCCTTCTTCTACCTTGGAAGCTGCTCGTCCAGTTCAAGAAAAGCATCACCATTTGAGCCACCAAATCCACAAGAACTCTTCGCTCAACCATCCAAAGTCGTTGATCTTTGGAGAATCGAAGGAGGAGGCCTTGATCTACTACTTCACCAAGAGAAATTTCCATTTCCCCCTCATTCACTTGAGGGCCCCTTGTTCTAGGGTTTCCACCCTAGCTTGTGATTTGGTCTTATAAGCTTGTCTTTGATTGTTTGACAGCTTGCTTGTATTCGGGAGCCTCCAATTAGGTTGTGGATGTGTGCCTCGAACTTGTTATAAAGGTGCCGGCTTCCACCTCGAAGGTTGCCGTTATAGTGGAAGGTGAATCGAACCCTTTGGGGTGAGGTTCATCGGAGAACTATACCACCCCCTCTCCAAACGTAGACGTACTTCCCCTCAAAAGGAAGAAACTACGGGAAACAATTCCTTGTGTCTCCGAGCGCTCTACTTTGGTTACCTCTATCCTTTACCGCACTTTACATCTCTAGTTCTTGCATAGTTCTGTGCTAGTTGACATATAGGTAAATTCGCCTTAGTTACATAATCTAGAGAATTTACCTTTTGTGTCGAACCCTAATTTGATTAAGAGTAAAATTTGGAGTAGCACCTATTCACCCCCCCTCTAGGTGCCCATACGATCCTTTCACCCTAATACCGTTGTTATTTAGCAATGATTTTCACAACTTATAGGTTGTACACTTAAAATGCATGTCATTCAACTGCATGTCATATTTGAAGAATAATCTGTGTTTTGTTACATACAAGGGGTAATTATAATGTAATGTTAGCTATGCTTTTTACATAAATGTGTGCCAGACCATAGTATGCATGTTTGTTCTGTGCATTTTTTGGTTCAACAGTTCATGTATCTTATATTCATTTTTTGCAAGGAATGATGCATATGAATATATTTGTATATATCTAGAGGATGAAGTATTCGACTTGTGCTGGTAATTGCAGCAAATGGGGCGTACTTGTTTGGGCTTTTTTTTGCTGGAATTCAACCTACACAAAATAAGCTATAATATTTTTTTTACATGCTAGCATGGTAGTTTCTTTATCTTCTCTAATATAGGATGTAAATTTTTTAATTCATTGCTGAATTTCTTACATGCCAGTATGCTACATCTCCTTAGTTTTTTATCTTCAATTTGACTTGTGCTAGTGATTTCAGCATTGGGATGTACTTTTTTGGGCTTTTTGCTAGATTTCGACCTACAAAATAGTAGGATGTAACATTTGTTACTTTTTTCATGCTAGCATGGTAGTATGTTTTATATCCTCTAATATAGGATGTAAATTTCTTAATTCATTGCTGAATTTCTTACATGCCAATATGTTAGCATGTCCTTGGTGTTTTTCATTGTTTTTTCCATAAGAAAATACATATAGGATGTAAGAAAACCATAAAATCATTAGAATTACATGTATTATTCTATAAGTATTGTATTTTTTACACATAGAAATTTCTAATCAAATTTTATGCAGACGGCGGTTACTGAATAATCATAAGATTTAAAATCTAGACGATAAATACATCATATATACTCAAAACTGTGACATTGTCATTCTACTCGTTTGGACAATAGTATTTTTCTTATTACAAGGTACGAGTGTGGTTACGTCGTGCTAAAGTTTATCGAATCATGGAACAAGAGGAGATGCTGACTTTCAAGCCCTCGGATATGCCGATACTAAGGAAGCTATAATTGAAGAAATGAATGGACCGTGAGGAGAACCAGATCAAGTGGCAGAAACTTCTATTCAACATGATCTATTTTTCATGTTATGAAAAAAACACAATGCTTTGCATACATATAACATTTTTCTTCTAGACCACGTTCAAGTTTGGGAAGTAGCAAGTTTGATACATTTTCCTATAAAACAATCTTTTGGGATGGAATTAATACTTATGTTTGTGTTTCCCTATTGCATGTAGTAGCCATTTAAAGTAACAACGTTTTATGTTGCGTTACCCCATAAATATTGAACACTCTCAACATGCTTAGCATATCTGTTGTAGTGCATCTTGGCATCTCCCTCTTTTCAAAGATCATTCCTGGGTAAGGTTTCTAGATGTTAGTCTTGTTGCTAATTGTAGATTGAACTTCATCTGCACCCCCTAAATCAGCACTTGATAATGTTCGTCCTGTTTTAAATCCTGGTTCAGCGGAGGCCCTGCGTCACCCACAGAAACGTGCTCGCCATGCATAGTTGCATCCTCTAGGACTGGAGAATTTAGGTCAAGACCACCAAGAGGGTAGTTTTTGTCCATATCTGCAAGTAAATGCAATAATTTATTCTCATTCTTCCATACAACCTACAAATGATATGCAAATGTAACTACATAATGCAGAAGAAAGTACAGTCTCTACCTAGGAAAAAATTTAATCAACAGTTAGTTGTTTGGGTGCCTCCAAACTTAGAGCAAGTATGACCCTCACTATGTTTTCCAGTAAGACAAGCAACATCTAACCGTTCCTTTTGTTATTTTTGTTATAGGTCACACGATACCATGTAATTAAAGCATGTATTTTAGTGTCAGAAAAAGAACAGTTTGTCGGTCTACAATTCTAGTGATCATAAAACTAAAGTGGAGAACATGAAAAACTTACATGTTATCATGTATGGACTGGAAGGGAAGTATATGGATCTAGGGATAAGAACACTAGCTGAATCTAGCTAGTGAGTGTGGGAGTTTAGTGGTGGAGTAATGGTCTTTATATAGATGCCATGAGGCTGAGAGCTAGAGGGGTTATCTCGCGGCTAACAACTTGTTAAATCATATAAATTACATGCTCTGTGCTGCTTATGCCTTTCCTAAAATCTTATATTTTTACATTTGAAGAAACATGTGATATGTCTGTCTGTTGAGAAGGGGTGATCTTGATGGTTAACTCACCATATTATGAACAAATTATACATCTGACAAATACTTTGCATGGGTTGTAATTTTAAAAAATCTACTAGATCTGGATGTTTCATATGAGAAAAAATATACCTCTTGTTGCTCTGTCCTGCCTTGTTCTGTTCTTGTGACAGAGGGATTGGAAGCATGCATATATATTCTGTGTCTCCAGATTTAGTTCCATGTAGTTTTTGGTGCTAGACAGAGAGCACACATGGAGTTTTCTACAGCCGGCGGCTGGAGAAGAGAAACAATAACGGGTAGAGTTCTGTTTGGGACGGGAAATGGGTCATTTTTCTGTCCGCACCTAGATTCGTGGGTTTGGGTTGGTCGCACTAAACACAAACACCGAGCGTGAAAGGACACACCTTCTATTTTAGGAAAGTTTTGATTCAGACAAGGTGAGCACTCCGTAAGATAATCTGGTAGCCGGGCACTGTGCATCCACGTCCTTAAGGAAAATGGTACGGATCTTCTGGGGATCGAAGGAAACGATCCCCAGGTGCTCCGCATGGGAGGGCCCACCTCATCTCCTCCCCCAACCTCTCGTTCTTTTTCTCCACATCGTGACCATGCCGTTGCCGCTCCTCCCGCCTCAGAGCGAGCCTGGAGCTCCCCTGCCGCCCTTCCGCCGCTGAACTCGCCCCACCACCGGCCACTTACGCCTGCTGCCTGAGCTCGCCCGCCGCCGGCCACTTCCGTCGGTCGCATCAGCCTCCACCACTGCGAGCTCTCCCCTTGGGCTCATCTCTGTGGCCGGTGGTGCTATGGCAGGGAGGCATCAGTGCCTCTACTGATGGCGCTCCTCTCGTGCAGGTCCTGCAACGTACCGACCTAGCCGGCCTTGCCACGTCCTTGCTGATGCAGCTTCTCCATGGACGCCGCCTCTCCTGGAAGCACCCATCGACCGCCATGCTTAGATCCTTCAACTTGACGTCCTATGACACCTCGTCAGGGATTTGCTATTGTACATATATCTTTTGATACGATTGTTACATGTTTTCGCTAATATATTGTAAAAAATTGCTACAAGATGTCCAATAATAATCTCCGGTGAAATAGATTTTGCTATGGTTGCAAGTTTTTTCTTGCTACACGGTCTCCGGTGAAGTCGCTATTTTGCTAAGTTTGCTTTTCTTAGCTACACATGTTTTATGATTTTGCTATAGTAGCGCAAATTTTTTGCTATGGTGTCTCCGACGAAATCGGATTTTGCTATATTAGTTTAATTATTTTGTTACAACTATTTTCTCACTTTGTTACAATAGCGTAAACTTGTTGCTACGAGGTATCTAACGAGGTCTCCGGCGAAAGTCTCCGGCAAAGTCGATTTTGCTACATTAGTTTATTTTTTTTCTACTTGGTCTCCGACAAGGTCTATGATGAACGAGATCTAGTATGTGTGTTCTTTTTCTGGACTGAACCGTTTTCTGCTACATGTAGCAAAAGCAGGCTATTTATAGCAAAAGCGGGACTGTTTGTAGTAAAAGCAAAATTTTGAAACTTTTTAGGAGACACGTGTTAGTAGGGGAGGCGGCCATCCGGGTGAAATATCCCCCGGGGATGGGTAGCATGCCCCTAGATTTAACAGTAAAAGTCTAATTTTTTTTGTTTTTTGACGTGAACATGGATCTTCCATTACTCATAGTGCTCAGCAGATTCGCTAGCAACAAGAACAGATACAAAATTTGGGGCATCACCATCCCAACCTACACACTTCTCTTCCCCTTGGGAACCAAATCTAGCCAGAGTACGAGCTATATTACAGACCTGACGACAGTGCGTGAATTTGGAAGACTCAAAAGATTCATAGCACAGGCTTCTGATCTCATGGAGCAAAGCCCCAATGTCTGACAGACCATGACTGTTAGAGTTAAGAGCCTCCACCAGAATTTGTGAATCTAATTCGAACACCACCCTGTGCAAACCGAGCGCCGCTGCACCTTCCACTACAGCAGCACATGCCTCGGTTTTAGCTTGTAGAGCAGAACACTGGTGTCTCAGCTTACCTGCTGCTGCGGCGACAAACTCGCCATGATCATCTCTAGCTATAAAACCCCATGCCCCCGTACCAAGCGGCTCTCAGAAGGCAGCGTCCGTATTTACCTTCACATGGTTCTGGTCGGGCCTCCTCGAACGTTCTTGAACTTGCCGATGTACTTGCAGTTCAGCAGTTTCTTCACTCCCAGCCAAAGCCTGTACTTGATTAAATTCGATGGCATGCTTCTGCACCATCTTACAGACAATAGAAGTTGGTCATTCAGCCTCTCCAGCATTGATCTTGTTTCTAGCATTCCACCAATCCCATAACAAAATACAGGTAGGATTTTCTTCTCGTTCGCTAAAGCCAGGACAGATTCCATCATCAACAATGGATTAGGAGCTTCCAACAAATTCACATCCTCCAGTAAAAGCTCCCTCCACACTTGTCGGACCTTCTTACACTTTAGGAAAAGGTGGCCACCATCCTCATCTTCCCTGGCAGTAAAAGGCCGAGACTTGATGAAACACGGAAAAGGACTATACAAAATTAGAGTTTGACCCCATCAAAGCCGGGCTGAACCAGGCATTGTCTTAATGGGCTTGGCAAACACCGATAGGAAAACTTCATGTGTCCATCCTTGCCGCAAAGGGATCGGTGGATCGCTCGATCGCTCCAGGTCTCAGGTATGTAACCCTCTAGTCCGCCCCACGCCACGAGGCCACGGCGGCACGAGCGACCGCCAAAACCACAAAATCAATCTAGAGTCCTTCCGCAGGGTCACGACTATCAGAGAACTACGGCAACAATGGCAACGTAGGCACCATATTGAAACAACGGTTTAGGTAATTGGATTTTCTGAAGTCTAGCTCACGTTTCATTCTATATTCTCCCTCTGGTAGTCAAGCAATTGGTGAACACCGGCTAATTTGTATTGTCTCTTCTTGATTTTTCTAGATTATGGATCGATTTGTGATTAAAAGAAAAATAACAAATGTTGATGTAGGTTTCTCTGGATAACCTGCGCAATCAATGGAGCAAGATCATGGATCAAGTTCTGTTAGTCTCCCTAGATAAATTAACTTGGATGAGCTCCCTATAATCTGGCTGATCAGAAAAAGTACTCAATACACCAAGAATCCTAGAAAACGAGATGAGATTAGGCCGATATATTTAACGAGAGGACCTTATAGGCCATAACCTGGATTTAAATATCCACAAAATCTCATCGTAGATGCACCACGGAGATTTAATCCAAAATGGTTTAAAGTATGGTGGTTGGTTAGAATACAGTAAGAAGGTCAATAAAGCTTTTTGTTTGTGTTGCTACTTGTTTAGAGATTGCATTGTTGGCCAAGATAGGAATGAGGCAGGCCTTTGTAGTTATGTTACCATTGGAACCAAAAAAGTAGACTTGACACTCATGTGGATCTTATTAATAGTTTTCACAATCTGGCAGTTAAGAGATGTGATGCTCTAATGAATCAAGATCAATCAGTTTAGGTGCTCTCAATAGGCAAAGTGATCTTACAAAAAAGGAAAATCGAGTTCGATTGACTACGCCCATTGACTCAGTAAGTTACTTGCTAGAACAAGGCTTAACATTCTGTGGTCATGATGAATCAAAAAAATCAAAAAACAGGGAAAACTTTTGAGAGTTGATAGATATTTTAGCGGATTAGAACGATGTTATAAAGAAGGCAATCAAGAATGATCCAGAAAATTATCAATGGGTCTGTCCAGACATTCAAAAAGAACTTGTTAACATCTATGTAAAGGTAAGAAAAGGTGTAATTCTTCTCGTTTTATTTTCTTGTAACTAATCTCTTGCTATTTTGAAAATAATGTTTCATGTTGTTTTGCATAGATAATGTTAAATTTTATTCTTGAAGATATTGGTGGTGATGTGTTCAGTTTGTTGATTGATGAGTCTTCTGATGTGTCTAACAATGAACAAATGGAAGTTTTCCTAAGGTATGTTGGCGAGCTTGGGCTAATACTATAAATATTAGTTGGAAGTTGTGCATGTAAAGGAAACATCGGCAATATGCCTAAAGAATGCTCTTCGGAATTTTTTTGTTGATACCGGGTTGAGCCTAAAGTAGGTTAGAGGCCAGCGCTATGATGGGTCAAACAATATGAGGGGTGAGTTTAATGGTTTGAAAGCTAAAATTATGTAAGAGAATAGCTTAGCTTATTATGTGAATTGTTTTGCTCACCAACTACAAGTAGTTTTTGTGGCAGTGGCAAAGAAGAATGATGATATATCTGTTTTTTACATGATATAAACATTGACTAATGTGGTTGGAGGATTTTGTAAATGAAAAGACATGATTAGGGAGAAACATAGAGAGATTATACAAGCAGCCATAGGCAGCGGGAAAATTGGTATAGGTACTGGGTTCCATCAAGATCAATCTCTTTAGAGAGCAGGAGACACTCGTTGGGATAATCTCATTTCAGAACACTCTTGAGCCTAGTTAATTTATTCCCAACTCTTGTCGATGTTCTTAAATGTGTTGCAAAAGAAGACAAAAATGATGGGAAGAAAAGTCAAGCACATGGACTCTTATCATATTTTGGCACCTTTGATTTTGTGTTTTATTTGCACATGATGTTGCATATATTAGGAAGTACAGATACTTTGTCATGTTGCTTGCAGCAGAAAAACCTAGACATCCTCAATGCCATGTCGAATGTCAATTCAATAACGAATGAACTCCAATGACTAAGCGATGATGGGTGGGAATCACTTCTTAAAAGTAAATTTATTTTGTGAAGAACATAATATTCCTAGCCTTAACATGATAGATGAATATGTCGATCAACATAGACCACGTTATAAAAGCAACATCACAAACCTTCAGCATTATCAGATATATTGCCTTAACTCTGTTATTTATTGGCAACTTCAAGAGTTTGACGAACCATTTCAATGAGGTAAATTCTACATTGCTTATTCACATGGCCTATTTTGACCTAGAGAGGCCAGTGCTATCATGGATCAAGCAATATGAGGGGTGAGTTTAATGGTTTGAAAGCTAAAATTCTGTAAGAGAATAGCTCAGCCTATTATGTGAATTGTTTTGCTCACCAACTACAAGTAGTTTTTGTGGCAGTGGAAAAGAAGAATAATGATATCTCTGTTTTTTACATGATACAAACATTGACTAATGTGGTTGGAGGATCTTGTAAATGAAAAGACATGATTAGGGAGAAACATAGAGAGATTATACAAGAAGCCATAGGTAGCTGGAAAATTGGTACAGGTACTAGGTTCCATCAAGATCAATCTCTTCAGAGAGCAGGAGACACTCGTTGGGATAATCTCATTTCAGAACACTCTTGAGCCTAGTTAATTTATTCCTAACTCTTGTCGATGTTCTTAAATATGTTACAAAAGAAGACAAAAATGATGGGAAGAAAAGTCAAGCACATGGACTCTTATCATATTTTGGCACCTTTGATTTTGTGTTTTATTTGCACATGATGTTGCATATATTAGGAAGTACAGATACTTTGTCATGTTGCTTGCAGCATAAGAACCTAGACATCCTCAATGCCATGTTGAATGTCAATTCAATAACGAATGAACTCCAACAACTAAGCGATGATGGGTGGGAATCACTTCTTAAAAAATAAATGTATTTTGTGAACAACATAATATTCCTAGCCTCAACATGATAGATGCATATGTCGATCAACATAGACCATGTTATAAAAGCAACATCACAAACCTTCAACATTATCGGACATATTATCTTAACTTGTTATTGATTGGCAACTTCAAGAGTTTGCCGAACCATTTCAATAACGTAAATTCTACATTGCTTATTAACATGGCCTCTTTGACCCAAAAGAATCGTTTGCTTCTTTTAACTTGGAGAGCTTACTGAAGCTAGATGAGTTCAATCCTGATGATTTTGATCCAATGCAATTGGTGCTCTTCGTCACCAGTTTAGCATATACATTGACAATGTGAGGGTGGACGAAAGATTTAATGATATGAAGGATATTGGTGATCTTGCTAAGTCGCTGGTCAACACAAATAAGCATGCATCTTTTCCTTTACTCTATCAACTACTGAAGCGAGTGATAATTCTGTCGGTTGCCACCGTATCAGTGGAGAGATGTTTCTAAGCAATGAATATTGTCAAGGTGTGTTACGCAATAAAATGGGCGAGCAATTCATGAGTGACTGTCTCATCTGCTTTGTGGAGAACGATATGTTTTTCGCTATTACTAGAGATGTAGTGATTGATCTCTTTAAAAAGGTGAAAAATCGAGAAGCAAAATTGTAAAATGTAAGTGACCAAGTCACATGTTTCTACCACAATACTTATCTCGCCTTTAATTACTTACATGTAATTTTTTTATAAGTATAACATATTTTTTTACTATCTATGTACTACAAGTTGCTACAAATTAGGCTTCAAATATTCCCAAGTTGCAATTTAGTTTTATATTAATATTTACAAAGAACAAATAAGTGGATTGTGTTCGTTTGAATGATACGTCTTGCCTTTATTAATGTAATATCATTCTATCCGTGGACACTTTTGACGTTTGTGTTGTTTCTTGGTGCTATGGTATAATATTGCATTATATTAGTTTGACTAGTTTGACCTCCATGACTTCATAGTAGCCGACCCCATGGCCAAATTTTTCTAGATTCGCCCCTGAAGATGACCGGTTCTAGTTTAACTTTTCCTTTTGAAATGATGAGCTAGAGGATTCTCATTTCACTGAATGAAACATTCATAAGTACAACCAGCTGGTCGACAGGAGGAACACGATGGGCTTTGCGGATGCCCAAAGTTCTGGAAATTCAAGAATAGTAGAAAACTAAATAAACACAGTAATAATAAGACAAAGAGTAAATATTGCACTTTATACCAGGTTGTTCAATGCCTTCTATGCTTTGGACCATATTTGGTGTGGTTCAGAGATAAATATGACAATGATATGATTCTGTTTATGGCACATGATCTCGAAAAAGAAAAAAATCTGGAACTGATTCTTTCTTTTTTGAGCAACTTTTGGGTGGAAATTAACTTTCATAAAAGTGAGGTGTTATGTTTCGGTGAGGATTAGGACGCGACTAGCCTGTATGCTAAGTTATTTGGCTGCAGTCAGGGCCAATTCTTATTAAGTATTTGGGCATCCCGGTCCACTATCAGAGACTGAAAAATGTTGAATGGAAGATTATTGAGGGAAGACCGCAATTAAGATTAAATAGTTAGAAAGGTAAAATGTTATTTCTGAGTGGGAAGATTGGTCCTTATTAATTCAGTACTAAGTAAGTATGGTACTATATATGATATCATTTTCCAACTTCTAAAACAAGTCTTAAAACGATTGAATTATATTTGACCAAGATTCTTTTGGTAAGAAGACAATGAGAAAAAGTATAGACTGACTAAATGAAGTATGTTATGCCGATCTAAAGAACAAGGTGGGTTGGGTATTCATGATCTTGAGATAAAAAATACATCCCTACTAGTTAAATGGCTTATCAAGTTATTAACTGAATATGGGGTATGTCAAACTATCGCCAAAAGAAAATATGTTGTCTCGAAAGTGTTGTCCTATATGGTTTGGAAACCTGGTAAATCTTAATTTTTGGTCTGGTCTAACGGTGACGAAGAAAATTTTCTTCCGCTTTCAAATATTTTCAATTAAGGATGGATCTGAGATATGGTTGTGGTAGGATAAATGGCTTGGTAATGCAACTCTTGGGGAACAATGTCCTGCATTGTATACTATTGTTTGTCACAAGAATGTTTCGATTGCCACTCTGATGGAATCTTGTCCTCAAAATGTGAATTCCAAGAGATATCTAATCAGAACCAGGCTAGACTCCTGGATTGCACTGCTACATAGATTAGCAGCGGTCCAACTAACGCGTGGAGTCGATGATTTTCGTTGGAACTTAAATAAGAATGGTAAATTATTAGTTACTAAATTGTACAATGCGCTAGTCCAGCTAAAGATACCAGTTCTTGATAATAGGATGATCTAGAAGGAAGATAACTCTAAAAAACAAAATATTTGCTCGGTATCTTTGCCGGGTGTTATTCTTACTAAAGGTAATTTACTTAAGCATAATTGGCACGGGAATACTACATGTGTCTTTTGTCATGACGATGAGATAATTAAACACTTGTTTTTCTAATGTAATTTCACTAGAGCTATATGGTTAGTTACCCAACAGCTTCAGGCTTATATCCTCCGTGTAGCATTGCCAATATATTTGGGAATTGGTTATATTAAATTGATCACAAGTGCAGAATATTTCTTAGGACATGAGCGATTGTCATTATATGGTTGTTATGCTATATAGAAATGATAAAGTGTTACGATAAAAATTGTTCTCTCTTGCAGGTTATCTACCGGTGTACCAACACCCTACGTTCATGGTTATCGCTACATCGTGCGGAGTTTCATGACCTTTTTGGTGGAGGTGTGTACATGTCTAGACGATACGGCGTGGGATTAATTTACCCGGCATGCATGACTGCATAATCTCCGGATTGGTCCTCCACCATCACTTTAGGCGGTTCTGCAATTTCTCAGCATGATATGTAATTCGTATGTTTATCCTTGTTTGTACCTTTCGACTTATATCGGCTGTGTGCATGAAAGGGTAATTGCCCCTATGTGTGGTTTTGGTGATTAATGACAATCCCTATGGAATAATGTTTTCATTGAGTTTTATATGAAGGAATATTCCATAGGTCATGCTTATAGTTCATGTGTTGGATTCAAGTATGGATGCCATAAAGATCATCAAATTGAAGAGAAGAATATGATATGTTCAAGATCTTGAGAGTGTGATCTCAATAGAAGAATTCAAGATATGGCTCTAAGCCGGTGTCATGATAGCCTCACTAGTTGAGCTATGGTTGACTAAGATTTAGAGCATGTAATCAAATGAAGAATTCCTTATGTACCTCAAGATATTGAGATGGAGCATGAGAAGACTCTTGGTTGACCAATGCAAAGAGTGAAGAGTGATTTCAAGTTGGTCAACGCATGAAGCATAAATAATGTACCACATGGATCTTGTGGTGTGGTAAGCCTTGTCATTTATGCATCATGAACTAACCCATTATATATGTGCCTTTGCGTTTTCTATATGGGGTAGGTATCTTTCCATGGGAATGCTTCAAAAGTGAAGATCTCATATAGACCATGAGAGGATGACATCAAGTGGTGATCGTCATCAAAGTTTGAGAAGGGCAAGTTCAAGATAAGCAACTCAAGAAGATCATTTGCTTGAAGCTTGCCATCCATACTGGTGATAATGGGCATGTGAAGATGTGTCTTAATGAAGCTATCCCATAGTGGTGTATGGGGGAGCATATTACGAGTCTTCACGAAGCAACAATGATCAAGTGATGCATTCCGGCTTGGATGGAGCTTGAAACGTTGTCATCAAGATCAAGCGGGATGCGCAAGTCAAAGGTATGGTCTTGCTAGGTTTTCCTTTTACCGGTCTCAAGGTGGTTGTTGGGAGACCGGGTTATAGGATAGATAGCCGGACTATCAAGAGGGGCTTTCGGTTGGGTAACTTGATCACATCGTCATAGGGAGCTCAATCCCTTGCATACTTTTCATATTACTATTTTGTTGCTTCTTGGTATTTTATCTATGTGAGGTTCTTGAGCTTGTTGCTAGCTCTTCAACAAGCCCAAGTTCATCGAAAACGGAATTCGTATGCATCTTATATGGCGTTTTCGAGTTTGAAGGTTTTACCGGTTCTTCTTATAGGGAGGCTCCATGCCTTTCCTCTTTTGGTTCTATCTTACTTTGTTTTACTATGATGTTTTCATGCACCATATTGTAGATCTTGTTGTCCTCGTCAAAACAAGCCCAAGCTCATCGAAATCGGAGTCTGGATGCAAAAGTTATTGCGTTTTTCGTGAAGTCAGTTTCATCCCGGTTGTGGATCCGGTTCAACCGAGCCCCACACCGGACGGTCCGGTTCCAGCTCCGTTTGACCGGATCTCAGACCGGGTTTTCCGGTTTTCACGACCGAGTCTATTCCGAGTTGGCATACTGAAGTATTTCGGTTTGTGGTCCGGTCCACCGGCCTGGGGACCGAGTTGTCCGGTTCTGGGGCCGGTCCAACCGGACTTCAAACCGGGTTCGCGTTGTTTCCTCCCAACGGCCATATTTGCTTTCCCCTATAAAAGGGGGTTCTTTCTCCAACGTTTTTGGGTGTTCTTGACCACGAAATTGACCTCCATTGTTGAACCTCTTGAGCTTGCTTCCTCTCCCTTCCCTCCTATGATTCTTGCATCTTTTTGAGGGCTTTGGAACAGGAGATCTAGATCTACAATCCCCACCAATCAATTCCTCCTCTAAGTGAGGGGAACCCATTGGATCTAGATCTTGGAGTCATTGGTTGACTTCCACCATTTTTCTTACTCTCTAATTCCTCCCTAGCACTTGTTGTTTTGGTGGGATTTGAGAGTGAGGGATTTGAATGCCCTTGGTGTTCTTGCTTTGCATTCTTGCATAAGTGTTGAGCTCTCCACTACGATTTGTTCGAGTGAGAGACCATGAACTTGTTGCTCTTGGAGGGTGATCTCCTAGTTGGCTTGGCGGTTGGTGTCGCGGTGTCCTCTTCGTGGAAGATTGTGAAGATACCCGGGCTTCTCCTTCGTGGAGCTTGTGAAGTAGTTGTGGAGCTTGTCATCTCCGGAGTGGAGGAAAAGCTAGCCATAAGGAAAGGGCCTATTCCTTCATGGGATAGACTCGGAGAAGAAGGTGAGCCTTCGTGGTGTTGGGAAATCCTTCGTGGAATCCCACACCTCTCCAACGTGATGTACCTTACTTGTAAGGGAACACGGGAATACATCTTCGTCTCCACGTGCCTCGGTTATCTCTATACCCAAGCTTACTTTCCTTGTGATAGCCATCGAGCTTGAAATACTTATATCTTGCTTATCACTTGTGGTTTATTTATCTTGTGCTATCTTGCTTAGCTTATCTTGTTGGTGGTGCACTTAGTTGAGCCTAGTGTATTTAGGTTTTGTGCTTGTAAAATAAACGTTAGTTTAATTCCGCATTCTATCAAGCCAAAACCGTAATAGTTTTAAAATTGCCTATTCACCCCCCTCTAGGCGACATCTCTATCCTTTCAGTGCATCTTAACTATACAGAGGCCGAGTGTAATACTTAAACTTTCAAATAATAAAGCGCTCTTATCGAGAAAAAAGGTCCCTTCCAGGTCATCCCATGCTCTATCGACCATTTGCCTTTTTGTCCGACGATTTCATGCTTCGTGACGCAATACAAGCAATTAGGCCATCTCAAACTCCTTGACCTCACCCTAATCCCCGCCTCGATTAGGAGCGTAAACAACTAATGTAAAAATTTACGAATTTATGCCACCGCCTCGGTTAGGAGCGTAAACAACCAACGTAATTTACTCTAAAGGGAATTCTTAAGTATGATACTAGTATGACAGTAAAGCATTGTCTGGTTCTATGCATGTGCAAATTTGGATAAGTGGATTGTGAAGAGAGTTTTGCTCACCCTTCTCCTAAATTTAGAAAACTAAAAACATAGCGACATACAGGATTGGGTGATACCCCTTAATACCATCCGAACCGAATAAGTATTGGTCAATCCTGGTCCTCCTTATGTTTTGAATTTGCTTAGATCCCATGATTTTAGAAAATCCACCTCCTATACCCCGCGCTCCCTTCTAATCTGATTGTTTGATCAAAACGTTTGACATTGCTATGCTTTTTTCTTTTACCTCATATAAATTAAAGATGCCTTAAAGGACTTGTGAGTCTAAGATGCCTGATATTTACACAAGGTTGAAGCAACTTAGAATCATGAAAACTACTACTGATAAGTATGCCTTTTTAAATATCATCTCACCCTACCAAATTTTGGCAAAATTTCCCATCCGAACATGGCTGGTGGCTCGTTAGGCCCGTCAAACTCAACACTGAGATTGTACTGGGCCTCCTTTTGCCCGGAATCAGGCAGGAAGATCAATTCTGCAGTTCATTTTTCGAAGATCTGCTGCCATTGGTTTCTCCGCGCGCTGGCAGTGTCAGGCGTCCAGTGATCGGAGACGAGGAGTAGGTGGTCGCCGTCCCTGACGAGCCTCACGTCGTCGACCTCGGCCCCGTCGACCGTCACCACCCTCGTCGGCGCGAACCCGAACCTGTTCCCCCCGAGCTCGAGCAGTTGCCGCATCGTCTCGGGCACGAACATGAGCAGCCTTCTCTCTCCCCCTCTGTGCTCGGGACACGATATGGTCACCCTGATGTGCGACCTCTCGTCCCTCTCGCTGTGGTGGGGGTGGTGGAAATTCCGCCCGCCGCCTCCATCGTGCCTGTTCCCGTGGAAGGACGAGGAGATGACGCCGAAGAGCGAGTTCCGGAAGCTCGTCATCCTTTGCGGCGTGCTGCGCGCCGACGAGGTGCTGGAAGTGCGGCTGCCTGGCCGGTTCGGCGACGGCGAAGAAGCGACGCTTCCGCTGGGCGGCAGGCCCTTCGCCATCGAGGCGCTCCTGTACTTGGTGACCAGCGGAATCGCCGCCGCGGAGTGCTTCGGGTCCCCGCGCGCTCCCTGGTCCTGGTGCTGGTGCTGGTGCGACGCGAACAGTTGCTGTATGTCGGCGTGGCCGTGCCGGTCGGCCAAGGCCCTCGGCGTGACCCCGCGTCCGTCCTCCCTGTCCGCGTCTGCCCCGTGCTCCAGCAGGACCTTGACCATCCGGACGTTGCCGTCCTGGACGGCGCGGTGCAGCGCGGTGGTGCCGTCGCTGCCGCACGCGGCGGTCACGTCCACGCCGCACCGGACGATCTCCTCGAGCAGCACGGCGTCGTCCTCCTCGACGGCGATGCGCGCGAACATGGCAGCGTCGCCCGCCGACAGGTCCGCACCGGCCTCCGCCAGCAGCAGCGCCGCGGGCTTGTGCCTCCTGCTCATGGCTTCCCACAAAGGAACTCTGCCTTGCGGGTCTGCACGTACAAATTTCCTTAGTTCATCAACTTTAAAAAACCCAGCTGCATGCTCTACAGATGGTGATTTTACCTAGGAATGAAATTATCATAATCATGTGACTAATATGCATTGTGGATTCAAAACTGCAAAGCATACCTCTGGGATTTGGATCAGCGCCATTCTCTAGCAGGAGCCTAACACACTGCTCACTCCCATTGGAAGCTGCTATATGCTGTACCCCAAAATTCAGGTTCAGACACAAATTAATTTGAACATTACATATTAGTATTACGGTAACCAAAATCAACTACTCCTTGGGGTAGTAAGAGCGATTGTGTCCTACTACTAGAATATACCAGTGCAGTACGGCCGTTGTTATCCGTTTCATTGGGGTCCATGCCGCGCTTGAGGAGCTGATGCAGCATGAAGTCGTCTCCTCTAGTTGCTGCAAAGCTGAGCGTGATTGGCAGATCAAGCTGGCCTCTGGCTAGCATGTACTCGATCTCCTTGGCGACACCAGAGATCACGCCGTCGTCCTTCTTCTCCTTGAGGTACTGCATGCATCACCAAAACGAAATGAGCACAAAATGTCTCCCCACTTTGTTGATTGTGAAAAAAATAAAAAAATTGGTTGACCTGAATAAGGTTGTTCATGATTATGGTGCCATCCTCGACATTGGACTGTACAATCCTGAGCAGGACGGTGCGGTCCAGGCGCAGGAGCTGGCACAGGGATTTCGTCCTGGCCGTGAAGAGCTGAGGCCTGTAGCAGAGGACCCCGATCTCGCCCACGACGTCGCCGGACTTTGCGTTGCCGGCCAGCTGCACATACATATACATTGCAGCGAATGCGCTTATTACTCATTGTTCTGACTGACAAACTGCTATGGAAAGAAAGGAGCAGAACAAAGGACTTGCCTGCTCTGTACCATTCTGGATGTCTACCAACTCCTGAAAATGAACCACTTACTTGGATCAGCAACAGCCACTCTTAATTTCTGGAAAATTTGGGACCAAAGGTAAGTGAAAATAGATTGATATCTTTTTTGTTTACCACAATACCAGTGACAATAATGTAGAAATCCGAGGGGGCTTCGTTCTGCAGTATGATGTCCTCTCTCGGCGCAAAGTACTCGGCGGTCATCTCGGACACCTACACGAGAACAATGGTATCGTCTTGTTAGTAAGTAATAGTAACACAGAAAAAATAATCAATCCCCAGGGAAAGAAACGGAAAGAATCATCATCAGATTATTGTAAATGTATTACCAGCTGAAAGATGAGGTCATTGGAGACCCCCTGGAAGAGGTAGACGTTCTGGACGATGCCGAAGAAGAGGTGGTGCGCGATGCTGGACCTGATGGCTTTGGGCAGCGCCTCAAGGGTCTCCTGCTGCTGCAGCCCCTCCGAGTCCGTCCTGAATTTCAGGCTGAGGTGAGACACCATCTGCTCCTGCAGCCGCTCCGGCAGCTGGTGCCGCAGGGCGAAGCTCGTCGCAGCCTGGATCGTGTCCCTCTACAATTCAACCATATATCAGTACAGTACTAGGTTCGTGGTAGCATCGATGATACACGTCTTATTGTAGCTTACGTATTTTCTTGTGCGGCTGTTGCCGTGCACTACGAGGTTGGTCATGTTTCCGATGAGGTAGGCGGTGAGGCCGAGGTTGAAGAGCATGTACACGGTGGTGAAGACCATCTCCCCGGAGTTGACGGCGTGCATGTCGCCGTAGCCCACGGTAGTGAGGGTGGTGATGGACCAGTACATGGACGCCACGTAACGTTTCCAGATGCTCTGGTTGTGGAAGTCGGGCATGGAGGTGCTGATCCAGGTGTCCGCCGGGTCCGGGTACCGGTCGGCGAGGAGGTAGTAGAAGCACCCCGCGCAGTGCACGGCGAACAGCGTCACGGCCACCAGCTTTAAGCAGCGGACCCAGAAGTAGCTGAACTTCTTGTCCTTCTCCATGCTGGAGAAGAGGGTGCCCACGCGCCGGAGCCGCCACAGCCGGAGCATGCCTAAGAAGCCGTACGACTGGAGGTCGGGAGGGAGGATCCGGCGGGAGACCTCGGTGGGCACGGTGGAGGCCACGTCCAGGACGAACCCGGTGGTCACGTAGCGCCAGGCGATCTTGCCGGGGTCGTCCACCAGCAGGAAGGTCCTCCTGTCGGCGTAAGCGACGAAGAAGGTCAGGACGATATCCACGGCGAAGAAGGCGTTCACGACGTTGTCGGCGATGGCCAGCAGACCGTGCGTGCTCCGGAGGAACCCGAACTCGAAGGGGGACACCCAGGCGGAGTAGAGGACGAGGACCACCAGGGAGTGCTCCCACAAGAGGTAGCGTCGGTCATAGGGGGACACCACGCAGCCACGAACGCGGTGGCGACGGCTGCTGTGGGCGCCCAGCGACGGGAGGAACCCCGTCATGATGCTGAACCGACCGCCGCCGTGGCCGTGGCCGGCGCTCGACAGCGCCCCGCCGCCCCGGCCCCAGGGCGCGCACCCCGTCGCCATCGATCGCTTCTGTCCGGTCACCAATCCGTCGACCTCGCTGCTGCGGTCACGTACGCCGACGGCGCCGGTACGTCATGAATCTTTGCATGCGACGGCGAAGGGACGCCTTTTTTCCGTCACGGCGGCGGATCGCGCGGGCGCTCGATCGTTTGCGCGTGTGGATGCGATGTGCTACCCGCGGGCAGGATTGCTTTATTTAGGCACGCAGATCAGTGGACAGTGGACACTGTCACTCGCTCGCGTGCGAACGCCGGAGCGGCGGGGTGGCGGCTCGGTCTCATCTCTCGTCGGACAAATCGAGCGCGCCCATGGAAGAACGCTTTGGCAACTTCTCCCGGTTTTGGCAGCGGCGCCATCTCTCTCCAAGTATCAACAAAGCGACTAGCCTCCAAAATTATTAGGACTTTGGATTAAATAAAAATGTGCAATATAAAAACGATTTTGCTATTTACGGTGAAGATCGGGAATTAAGTTAGAACTCACAATCAGGTCCTTATCACTAGATTTGCATCACGATCCGTGCGTCATGTGAATAGAAAATCTAGTTGGAGATCTCGCTGATGCAATAATCCTCGATGCCTCTCGCTGGAGATCGGAGGAGACGGTGTCTCATTGTTCCGCTGCTGTAAAAAGATTTTATCACTTCGTCTTTCTCACTTCTTTAGATGTGGCTTTTTGATCTTATACAAAGGATCAACTGCGAATTGTTGTTCAGGCTGTCATGGCTATCTTTATTTTGAGTGTGTGCGTCGGAGGTTCCGACAAGTGAGATTGTCTCCGATATCGCTCCCCAGATTTACCGGTGAAGATCTTCTTGTATTGAGCTCGGTGACGCAATCTCAACATCTACAACTCAATATTCTACCTCGTGTCCATGTGCCATCTCGAGTGATGATTGAGCCGTTGGCTCTACGGGTTGCCAGACTTTTTGTGAGGCCCTTAATGCAGGATTGACGCGGCGTCCATGTTCTCGATGGACTTCCTGGCAGACTCAAAGTGTTCTTCTGCTTAGACAGTTTGTGCTTTCAATAATACTTTTATCTTGTGTACATCTAGGCAGTAGGCTCGCCTCTGATCTTTAGGGTAACAATTGTATGAGCTATATTGTACTCTCGTTCACATTTTAATATATCAGCTCATTTGCTCAAGAAAAAATGAGATTTTTCCAGTTACAACTTGTATGTGAGTTGTATTGTTTTGGCGAAGCCCAGAACGAGCTCACTTGTATGCTGATCTCTTTGGCTGCGGACAGGGTCAGTTTCCAATCAACTATTTGGGTATCCCGATTTACTATCGGGAACTTACAAATGCCGAGTGAAAACTCGTCGAGTAAAGACTACAAAAAGGCTTAGTAGTTGGAAAGAAAATTGCTATCTTTAGATGGAAGACTTGTACTTATAAACTTAGTACTCACGAATATGGTATGTATATGATCTCGTTTTCCCACCTACCAAAGGAAGTTTTGAAAAGATTGGATTATTTTTGTTCAAGATTATTTTGGCAGGCAGATAGTGAGAAAAAGAAATATTGATTGGTTGGAGTGTGGTTTGCTATCTCAAAGATCAAGGTGGTGTTGGTATTTATGACTACATGTTAAGAACACCGCTCTTCTGGTAAATGGTTTTTAAGGTACTCACAGAGGACGGTGCGTAGTAAACCATTCGTCGGAGAAAATATGTTGGCTCAAAAGCCATGTCTCAAGTGCTATAGAAGCCTAGAGATTCGCATTTTTGGCTGGCCTCATGGCTTCTAAAAAGTATTTCTTTCAATTTGGAACCTTAATATTAAAGATGGATCGCACGTGCGTTTTTGGGAGGATAAATGGCTTGGTCAGGATAAACTTCGAGAATAACATCCTGCTTTATATAATATTGTGCGACACAAAGGAGTTACAACTTTCACTGTGATGGAATCGAACCCTCCGAATTTAATGTTCAGACGTGATCTCATTGGTCCTAGACTAGCATTGTGGAAAGATCTTTTATTTAGATTAACCACGGTACAATTGTCTGAGAGTTCTCAAGTGTTCAGATGAAATTTTTTCTCGAGAGTGGTAAATTCTCGGTAGTGATGGCTTCGTAGCATGGAAAACAAAAAAATTCTACTGCAAGAACGAACAAAACCCAGATCTAATCTAGATAAAAGCCAACATCTAATATATTAGACATGTGCAACAAGATAGATCTGTACTAACCCTCGTAAACCCGAAAGCGTTACGAGATTAGATCTCGTGGTTGATGTAGTCGATCACTTGCCGATCTCAATATCGAGTAGACGATCCTTCCGGCGCCGTGTTCCGGCAGCGCTTCCGCAGTCGGTCACACGTGCGGAGTCGAAGCAGACCTTCCTCTCCCCGTTCCAGCGAGCAGCGGAGGTAGTAGATCTTCTCCACGGAATCCCAACAGCACGACGGCGTGGTGGTGGTGGTGGAGTAGAGAATTCTGCAGGGCTTCGCCTAAGCCTGAACAGAAAAAAGGAGGAGGAGAGAGGCGGCTAGGGCAAGAGTGGAGAGGGGCCAGGGGGTGGCGCCTCCACCCCTCTATTTAAAGGAGGGAGGCGCCATGGGGAGGTGGAGTCCTTGTAGGACTCCCCTCTCCCTTGGCCGGCGGATCAAGGAGGTGGGGGGAGAGTCCTACTCCCCCACGAATCCTTGTCTTACCCCACAAGGATTCCTTGATCCTTTCTTGGTTTTCAAGTAAACTCCAAGAAATCTTTCAGAACCTTCCGGAACATTCCGAAACCTTCTAGAATCCCCATACAAATACTCCAGAACATTTCCTACCTCAGAAAAAGATCCCCATTATATGAATCTTACTCCCCGGACAATTTCGGAGCTCCTCGTGATGTCCTGAATCCAATCCGAGACTCCGAACAACATTCGGTCTCCAACGCATATTCCATATCTACTTAAAACAACTTCGAACCTTAAGTGTGTCACCCTACGGTTCGTGAATATGTAGACATGATGGAGACACATCTTCGATCAATAACCATCAGCGGGACCTGGAGATCCGTAACGGCTCCCACATACTCAACGATGACTTCGTGATCGATAGAACCATTAACATACGAAACCAATTCCCTTTGTCACGCGATATTCTACTTATCTGAGGTTTGATCGTCGGTATCTCCATACCTAGTTCTACCTCGTTACTGATAAGTACTCTTTACTCGTTCCATGATATGTCATCCCTTGTGACCTAGTCACATGCTTGCAAGCTAACTAGATGACATTCCACCGAGAGGGCCCAGAGCATATCTATCCGTCATATGGACGGACAAATCTCAATCTTGGTCCATGCGCTTCAACACATACTTTCAGAATACCCAATGACACATTTATAACCACCCAGTTACGAAGCGGTGTTTGATGTCATCAAAGTACCCATCCGGTGATGGTGATTAACATAACCTCATGGTCGAAGGATTAGGTTACTATGTATTTTAAAGCTTATAGCAAATGAACTTTAATGACTTGATCTTATGCTATGCTTACTACGGGTGTGTGTCCATCACATCATTCTCCTAATGATATGATCTTGTTATTAACGACATCCAATGTCCATGATCAGGAAACCATGATCATCCATTAATCAACAAGCTAGTTTAACAAGAGGCTTACTAGGGACTCTTTTATGTTTACAAAACACACAAGTATTAATGTTTCCGGTTAATACAATTATAGCATGGGATGTAAAGATTTATCATAAACATAAAGACATAATAATAACCACTTTATTATTCCCTCTTGGCATATCTCCAACAGTCTCCCACTTGCACTAGAGTCAATAATCTAGTTAAAAACTTGTGCATTCAACACCTATGGCTTTCTGGTGTTGTATAGACACTATTGCTAGTGGTAAACATAATCTTCGGATCTGACACTTCTAGGTCCGTGTGTATTGGCATGTCCTTGCGTCTCTACGCATTACTCCAATGAGATGGCATTGTATAAATTTGGTCCTTTGGTGAGACCTTTAGTTCCTTCGGCTCAAAATATGTTGATATTATTGTCACACAATATATCTTCATAGTATTAGCCCACTTTGAACCACACCTAGTTTGATAACAAACTACTTAACACAAATGCCCTCCTTTGCTGCTACTACAGCAGTTATATACTTAGCCTTTTGTTGTAGTATCTGTCACAATGTTTTAACTTTGGTACTCAACCAAATCCGTTATGGAACTTCCTTTCCATTACATTGTGCCACCCATAGTTTAAATTGAGATAAATTTAATTTGTATCTTGTGATTTCACCAAGTGTCAAAACACTTGAATCTCGTGTCAACACACTTGAATCTTGATTCAGTCCTTTCCGTGCGTCAAGAACATTTCTTGTTGTTTCCATATTGAACTCATTCAACATCTTATCTATGTACATTTGGCAAAACCATATTAGCGCCTCAATCTATTCATATAGACATTGATGCCTAATTCTTGGGTTATGCCTAAGTCTTTCATCGAAATGAAATTCTTAACCTGTGTCAATAAAAGATACATCATTTCTAATCAACAATATGTCTTTCACATAATGTATTAGAAATATGTCTTAGCGCTCCCACTTAATTTCTTGCAAATGCAAGCATCTTCATCATCTCCGATGAATTTAAACTCTTTTAACAGTTTCATCATGGTGAAGATTCCAACTCCGCTATGCTTGCTTCAACTATTGAAGTTTACATGCCCTTTTAGCACCCTTTGAATTAACAAAAACCCTTCAGACCATGTCATGTACATGTCCTAGGTTACCGTTCTATTAGAAGAACCTTGTTTTGTTTATTCAACTACCATATACCAAATTATATGTAGTGGTTGCTACATTAATCCGTCAAGACTATATATCGCTATGAAAGATCAAATCTTGTCATAGTCAACTCCTTGAACATTGTCGTAAACTTCTTTCTGACATGTCGACTATTTCATAGATGTTAAACATTCATGTCTTATTTCTTTATAAATCCAAACACGACCGATAGGCTTCACGCCTTTTCGGAGGGTCTTCCAAGTTCAGAAACTTGATTTCTCGTGTATGGATACTATCACGGATTCTATGACTTCCAGTCATTTTATGGAGTCAGGGCCCATCATCGCTTCTTTGTATGTGGTCGGTTCATCATTGTCAAAACAATAACGACTTGCTTATCAAATCTTACTATTTGATTCTTACCGACCCACACGGTTCTATAGGAACTCTAATCTCCGAGATCACACATTTTGTAATCACGAGAGCCATGAGCATTGTGGCCGTCACCGGGACACTTTCCGGCGCTGCGCTACTTAGCACATATAGCTAAGGTTCAACAACCTTATCAAAGTTCTATTGTCCTCCCACTTAACTTTTCACGAAAAATTCTTTCTCAAGAAACTTGACGTTCCAAGCGACAAACTCTTTTGTCCTCGGCGTTATCGAGAAATTCCCAACAAATTCTTTGGGATAACCTACAAAGACGTGCTTATCCGACTTTGGTTGTAAACATTTTACTTATGCCTAGCATACCAAAATTTAAGAAAAGACAATTCGGGTTTTATCCGAAACCATAACTCATATGGTGTCATTTTAATGGATCACGATGGTGCTCTTTTCAGTGTAAAAGCGGTAGTCTCTAAAGCTTCAATCCTTAAAACATAATGGCAGTTTTATAAATGACACCCTTGATCTTACCATCTCAAACATGGTTTGATTTCATCTCTCGAATATGCCATACTCCTATGGTTCTATCGGGAAACACAAATCATGGAACAATTCCTCAAGTCTTAGGTGTTTTTGCTAAACATGTAACTCAAATATCTTCCTTTATGATCGAATCATAAACTCTTTATTTTCTTATTACAATGATTTTCAACTTCATCTTGAAAGTCTTTGAACAACTTTCAAATGTTTCATACTTCCTCCTTATTAAGTAAATATACAGATATATTCACTCAAATTTTCGGAGAAAGCATATGAAGCAAAAAGATCCATCGCATATGGCTACACATAATGGACTATGCACATCAGCATGCACAATTTCCAATAAGCTAGTCATCCGTTCCTCTCTGGCCTATGGACGGAGTTTCAATTATCTCGAGGAAAGTATCACAAGCGTCATTTGATCCAAATCAAAGACTCCAAAAATCCATCAACATGGAGTTTCTTCATATATCCTTTCAATATAATTTAAATACCGATGTCACTTCATAAGTGATCTTTCAATCATTTGTCTTGCGACATTTTAGCATTAGTTTTATGGCATTATTTCTCCTACCAGACTTGTATATTATCCATCTATTATGGAATACGGTAATTATTTGAACAACCTTTTGTCGTCATAATACCTGATCAAAATAACAATTATTGAAACAAATCTCGAAGGCAAGGTTTGATGACAACGAAAAACACAATATTTGTTTTCGATGAACATCATCACTCATTCTCTTGCTAGTTACTTAGGCCATTGTAGTTCATGAATTGCGTTGTCCTGTATGACACTTCATACCAACCGATTCGGTATCCAATACGTAAGAGCCACATTGTTTAACAAGCAAGGAATACAACCATAACATGTATATCTTCTATATACCCAAGTTGGACATCTCCAACCTTATAATTTCTGCCAAATATTTTATAGATTCTCTTTCAGCAATTCCTTTTTATTTTTAAAAAAATCTATCAACATCAATAGTGGTGTCATTCACATGACACATAGTACAAAGCGTATATAGTCAAATACTAATACCTTTGGACTTGCACTTTGAAGTGGATCACCATCATCAAATATTTGGCATTCTTTCAAAAATCCATTCTTTAGCAATCTATTAGTGTAGTAAACATTTTACTTACATCTTCTATTCATCCTTATCATGACAACTTTCATGATCAAGCTGCTATAGCTTATAAAGGTGAATTGCGAGTATAATGTTTCTTTTTCAAAACCTTTTGGAGGATTAGGACGACTAGCGTCTCCAACCTTCACAAATTCTCATCAAATATGAGGACGTATACTCTATCATGTTGTAACCAACACATTGTTTTAGATATCGCAATACCTTTCACATATGATGGTTTCTGAAACATTGCTTTTAGCTCTTAGATAAACTTGATATTAAAAACAATCTTTTGAGTATCAAGAATCATGGAGGCAAACATGATACTTTAGATACTAACACTGGAATTGTTACTCTTGATTTAATACTATTTATTAAACTTCACAGAGTAAACGGAGTTTGCTGAAAGTTTGCAATAGGACTTATAATCTTTAAATTGACATTCAAAACAATACGATACCAGTTCGTAAAGTAAATATCCAGAATTTCTATAGTTCCACTATCTTAACTATAACTAAGCATAAGGTGGTGAACGGATGCCAATGACTACAACAAACTATGCAAATTCACTTTGATTGTGTTTATGATAAATTGAGTTCGACTAATCCAAATTACAAATGAACTCCCACTAAAAACAACATCCCTCGAGTTGTTTTAGTGATTACATGAACCAAATCCACTACACCAAGTCCGATCATCACGTGAGATGATGTAGCTTTAAAGGCAAACAATCAACATGTTCATCATATCATCCATATGACTCATGCTTTACCTTTCGGTATTCCGTGTTCCGAGACCATGTCTGTACATGCTAGGCTCGTCAAGGTTAACCTTAGTTTCCGCATGTGCAAATCTGGCTTGCACCCGTTGTATGCACACGTAGAATCTATCACATCCGATCATCACGAGATGCTTCGAAACGACGACTCTTAGCAATGGTGCCAACTAAGGACGAACACTTTATTACTTGATATTTAGTGAGAGGGATCATCTTATAATGCTACCGTCGCGATCTAAGCAATACAAGATGCATAAAGGATTAACATCACAGGCAATTCATAATATGTGATATGATATGGCCTTTCTTCTTGTGCCTTTGATCTTCATCTCCAAAGCATGGACGTGATCTCCATCATCACCAGCGTGGCATCAAGGTCTGTGGCGCCGCTTCATGGTTGTCCATCACCAACAGCAACTATTACAACTACTTGGAATAAAGCTATTACATGATGAATAGACACGCAGGTCTTAAACAAAATTTAAAGACAACCATTAGGCTCCTGCCGATTGCCATATTACAATAAGGATCATTGCATACATCAAATATAATCACAATCACATAATGGTCATATCACATCACAAAACCCCTGCAAAAACGAGTTAGACGCCTCTAATCTTCTTTGCATGTTTTACGTGGCTTGGGGCTTTTGAATAAGAACGGATCTTACCTACGAACATGAACCACAACGTTGATACAAGTGCTATCAAGTGCAAAGTGTAGATTGGATCTATACTATGGTGGGAGAGACAGACACCCGCAAATCCACTTGTGCAAAGCAAGTTACACGTCAAGCATGGAGCAAGTCTCATGTGCGATGACATGTAAGGTTAGCCCGAGTCGCTTCATCCCACCATACCGCAAGATGCAAAGTACACAAAGAAAAAGACGGCACGAGCACCAACGCCCACAAAACCATTGTGTTCTACTCGTGCAACAGATCTACGCATAGATACGGCTCTGATACCACTGATGGGTTCGTAGCATGGAAAACAAAAAAATTCTACCGCAAGAACGAACAAAAGCCAGATCTAATCTAGATAAAAGCCAAGATCTAATCTATTAGACATGTGCAACGAGATAGATCTGTACTAACCCTCGTAGACCCGAAAGCGTTACGAGATTAGATCTCGTGGTTGATGTAGTCGATCACTTGCCGATCTCAAGATCGAGTAGACGATCCTTCCGGCGCCGCGTTCCGGCAGCGCTTCCGCAGTCGGTCACACGTGCGGAGTCGAAGCAGACCTTCCTCTCCCCGTTCCAGCGAGCAGCGGAGGTAGTAGATCTTCTCCACGGAATCCCAGCAGCACGACGGCGTGGTGGTGGTGGTGAAGTAGAGAATTCTGCAAGGCTTCGCCTAAGCCTGAACAGAAGAAAGGAGGAGGAGAGAGGCAGCTAGGGCAAGAGTGGAGAGGGTCCAGGGGGTGGCGCCTCCACCCCTCTATTTAAAGGAGGGAGGCGCCATGGGGAGGTGGAGTCCTTGTAGGACTCCCCTCTCCCTTGGCCGGCGGATCAAGGAGGTGGGGGGAGAGTCCTACTCCCCCACGAATCCTTGTCTTACCCCACAAGGATTCCGTGATCCTTTCTTGGTTTTCAAGTAAACTCCAAGAAATCTTCCAGAACCTTCCGGAACATTCCGAAACCTTCTAGAATCCCCATACAAATACTTCGGAACATTTTCTACCTCAGAAAAAGATCCCCATTATATGAATCTTACTCCCCGGACAATTCCGGAGCTCCTCGTGATGTCCCGAATCCAATCCGAGACTCCGAACAACATTCGGTCTCCAACGCATATTCCATATCTACTTAAAACAACTTCGAACCTTAAGTGTGTCACCCTACGGTTCGTGAATATGTAGACATGATGGAGACACATCTCCGATCAATAACCATCAGCGGGACCTGGAGATCCCTAACGGCTCCCACATACTCAACGATGACTTCGTGATCGATAGAACCATTAACATACGAAACCAATTCCCTTTGTCACGCGATATTCTACTTATCCGAGGTTTGATTGTCGGTATCTCCATACCTAGTTCTACCTCATTACTGATAAGTACTCTTTACTCGTTCCATGATATGTCATCCCTTGTGACCTAGTCACATGCTTGCAAGCTAACTAGATGACATTCCACCGAGAGGGCCCAGAGCATATCTATCCGTCATATGGATGGACAAATCTCAATCTTGGTCCATGCGCTTCAACACATACTTTCAGAATACCCAATGACACCTTTATAACCATCCAGTTACGAAGCGGTGTTTGATGTCATCAAAGTACCCAGCCGGTGATGGTGATTAACATAACCTCATGGTCGAAGGATTACGTTACTATGTATTTTAAAGCTTATAGCAAACGAACTTTAATGACTTGATCTTATGCTATGCTTACTACGGGTGTGTGTCCATCACATCACTCTCCTAATGATATGATCTTGTTATTAACGACATCCAATGTCCGTGATCAGGAAACCATGATCATCCATTAATCAACAAGCTAGTTTAACAAGAGGCTTACTAGGGACTCTTTTACGTTTACAAAACACACAAGTATTAATGTTTCCGGTTAATACAATTATAGCATGGGATGTAAACATTTATCATAAACATAAAGACATAATAATAACCACTTTATTATTGCCTCTTGGCATATCTCCAACAGGTAGATAATAAGAAAATCTGGAAGATATTTTAAAAAAACGAAAGTATTCGCATGGTACTTACGTAGAGGAATTTCTCACAAAAGACAATCTTGTAAAACGAAATTGGCAAAAAAATAAGCAACATGTTTTTTAATCAAGATGAGGCAATTAAACATTTATGCTTTTAATGTAATTTCGTTCATTCTATACGGTCAATCATCCAAACATCCTCTGGATTATCTCCTCCCTCTTCTGGTGCCAATTTATTTGGTAATAGGTTACACTGTATTGTTGATAAATACATAATTATGTATAGGGCGGGAGTGCATGACATTATTTCATCGCTATGACTATGTAGAAATGACAAGATTTTTAATGATAAAATGTCTTCTAATTTACAGCTATTCTACCGGAGCATGGCTACTCTCCGTTTGTGGTCTTCCCTACAATGTGTGAAGTTTCGAGGCCTATTTACGGAGGGTAGTACACGCTTGGAGGATATGATGAGGGATTTTTTCCCGACATGGATAGCAACGTAATAGGAGGATTGAAATCCCATCTTCCTAGCCGTTTTGTTTAATCAAACGACTATGTACTTCTCACCTAGTTGGTTTTTGTTTGTAATATTATGGTTGTCGGCTGTGTGCATCTTATCATTCAGAGGCTGGATGCAACGTTACTATACTAATAGAGCAGCGGCCATTTCCAAAAAGAAAATGTGCAAGTGGACTTGCAAGCGAAACTGTATGACACTAAAAATTATAGCTAATTCTCAATCAAACTAAAAATTTGACACACTCATGAAAAAAAATGTTGCCCGCATGAAAGTACGCGGCAAGTAATATTGCTTCTTCTTTTAGGGAAAATACTACTCTCCCTCTCCTGAAAAGGATGTCACGGATTTTATCTATTTAAACATATCTAGACACTATTTAATATATAAATTCATCTAAATCTAGAAAATTTTGTGACATCTTTTTAGTACATAGAGAGTAGTACTGGATGTTTTCTTGCAACTCCAAAGTACTTCATATATTACTAGTTAAATGCTCCTGCGATCACCCTTCTCACCCTCTTTGAGTAGCTCGATGAGCAGCATGTTCTTCTCGACCTCCCAAGCATATTTTAATAAGTCGTACCCAATGCAGTATTAAGTCATCTTACTAATTTATGTTTCCTAGATATCGCAGCTTGCTTGGAGATGAAAATTCCTCTCAATATCAGATGCATGTATGTCTTGTGGTACCATAACAAAGAAGTTTACATAAGCGTGTATACTACGCTGTGCATAAACCTATCTAAATACAACGATATTTATATTTACTTGACAAACCAAACTGATTGGATGCCTACTTCATTCAAGAATAGTCATCTGATGATGTCTAGGGCCTTACTAATCTGATCATTTTTCATCAGAACTGAAATAACTGAATCCCAACATGCTACAATTGAAGATATGCGCTCAAAGTTGTATCCGGTATATTAGCTTCAGAGACTCAGAACTCATGCCACGATCTGCATATTTCATAAGTCCGTATGAATCAAACAAACTAAACTTGAGAACACTAATAATTTGGGCGAAACCACCATAGCATCTCCGAGAAATTGAAAGATAGAAACAATTAACCCTGTCAAATAGAACATGGAAACGATTCATGATTAGTATGCGAAAAAAGATTGAAACAATTCATGTCGAGTAAAAAATTCCAGGGACTTTTCAAAAAAATAAATCAGGGAGCAAAAGGTCAAACAACACTAAATTTAGCAACAAAAAAATCAATGCCCACATTTGGAACATTTTACAATGGCCTAGTTGCAAATCTTCTCTAGTCCTCTCCTTACAGGCAACCATGATTCACAATATAACTTGCCCTTCCAAAATTTCAAACACCTCTTTAAAGATAAACTGATGTTTCCTTAGTGTTTCTTATGATTAACCTCAACATATAGTGTAGCATCGTTCCACCGAAAATCAAATAAGTCAACCAAATGTCTTTAGAGAAACTTCAACAGTTTCCTTTCTAGTGAGTGTTTCCACATAAAGAGGCTCCGATGCCTCCCATCTCACTCCTTTATCCACCTGCAATTCTCACTAACTACATAATAATAAAGCATTGTGGTACAATACAAATTTGTTTTAATGGCAAGATAAGTGTACTTACTAGCGGTAGAAGAAGATGCATGTGCCCCTGACCTTTGATGACTCTGGAGTTAACCTGCTCCTGGTTAAGATCCTCGAGAGGCCTCCGTCACCATCCGCTCTATTTCCTTATCGGTCAACTCTAGAACATAGTAGGATCATCCTTCAGCCAAAGGTGCCTAAAATTATCATCAACACAAGTATCAAGGATGTGCGTAAAATAATAGATCAGCTTATCTCACTGAAGTTTAGTTTAGTTTACATGATCATTAATGCAAAAATATTCATGAATACACGATGCAAGCCTTGTAGTACAAAAATTAGAAAAAATCATCATAACTATATTCAGATATGATCATGTAGCATGGATATCATCATAGGAAGGTGAAAAGAAACATGATAAATCACAACATATATCTAGCTCAGATCAGGATGTTCTCTATCGATTCTCGACTTGAGACATACAAAATAATATACAAATAAATCTATGGTGAGATGGAACTCCTCTGAACTAATATATCAGTTGTCTCATCAAAGTTCTATGATATGTGATGGATAGGCAACACAAGATGGGGGGAAAGTGTTATTGACATATTTCTGGAAGTGCTATGTACAACTGTACCAAAATAAAAAGCAACCATGCAAATTATAATTCAGCATCATACACACCGATTCTGTAATGTTAAACGGGGCACACATGCTGTCATGCATGCCAACCTCACTGACGATCTTAATTCGATGTGCCGGGTCGCTCACAGTCTAGGTTGCCGTCGATGATGACGACTTTGCCTTCCGCACTCCGCACCGACTTAGTACAATTCAGAAACAAATGTGATAAACAATATATTGAAAGTGAAATGTAATGTTTGAGAGGATACAACATCCATATATCTTTTAAGAAAGTTTACTATTAAGTTGGCTTCAAACATGCTTAAAGTAACCTATTTCATTTAGAAGGATATATGATAGCATGATCTTACCAATTCTGCAAAATACAGTCCTGAAGTGGTGAAATGGTATATTTGTTGTAGGAAAATTATGATCGATAACCTACATAGAACTCTATATCTCTATCAACATTCAAAATAGGGTATTGTGGATAAAGTTAACATGAGCTTGATACTTCTGAATTTATTACATAGATCATAAAGATAACCCAAGTAACAACCATGGTAATCAGAAATGACCTTTTTAGGATTGGAGGTCCTCAACGAGGATTGCAAATATGGTTATCATAAAGAGTTGAGATGTTACAAAAGTATATGTGTCCAATATCCATTTTACAGGAGTGTAATAAAATCTTAGTTGACGATCCTTAACACATTCAGTGACTCTCGCAGTCAAACAAAGAAGTGTTTGTAAAAACCACAAGAGATGAAACATCATGAATTTTCACCATCTAATACATGAATAAGGGGAAGCCTATGTAGACCTCTAAACCTGCCCAAAGGCATCAATACTCTTAATAGAGAACTTATTCTCGCACTTGAGAACTAAAGCCCAAAATATCTTCAATTGCATAACAGACCAACAGTTTATCGGATAAACATTCATATGGTGCTACTCGGCTAGTCACGTAGACAAATCATTTGTACATCATATGTAAAATGACAGACCTTAATGTGCAACGATAATAGATAGATGAACTATTCACATTACTGAAAATAATAGCAACGTGTTTCCTGATTAAACAGATGAACGATTCAAAAGAGACCAACATGAAGTGGTAAGATATTCGGCATTAAGTCGAGAAAAGGAGAAGAATAGATGATGCACCTTGCTAATTTTGGTAAGAAGATTATTATGTCTCACCGATAGAGTCAAAGTTAGATTCTAAAAAATTACAAAAGAGTTTCCTGGGCTTGTTATTGTCATATATGTATAAATTTGGTCATAACGACATGAAATTTAAGAAAAAGAATGCCCAACAACTAATCAATACTCGTACTACTCTTATCAAGAGATAATACACAATTTTATCTTCAAACTTCAAACACACGATTGGGCTTTTTGTTCGTGTTAATTCATATTTGATGTATATTAATAGTATATATGCTAATTAGGGGGAAAGAAAAAGTGACACTAAAAGATAAAAAATTTCATCCACTATGTACAATAACATTGCCATCTATTGTCTACCACAATTTCAACCGGAGAAGAAAAACAGGGCAAAAAAGGAAATGTAACTATTCGTAACTGAATGGCTGACCGTCCATCTCGGCTGATGCTACGAAACAAAAACCTGATAAGCAATTATAAGTGGTAGTTCATTTAATTTACTTCCTTCCCCAAGATGCAGTGCAACATGTTAGCACATGACAGGAATCAACTTCATTAGGTTCTATGGCTCCACAGAGTGGAACTCAGCTACGACAGAAAGTAACTCACGAATAACAAGGGTGACATACTTATTTGGGACAGGAAATTTTGATCAGAAATATCTGGATCAGAAAGCAAATTACACGAGTGACTACGCAGACATGTCCACATCCACAGTCCAGAAGTTCGTGTTCCAGCCTTGCTAGCTCACCTTACCCGTGGCTGCAGAAAACACAACAAGAATATCATCTCTTTTATGAGGTTAATTACTAATGTGATGGGAGGTAAAATTTGGAGAGCAGTGGTTTACTATACTAGACTAAAGCTAGTTGCTGGGTTCAATGGCGTAGTTATCATGTCTATCTGGTCATTACACCTGCCGCGCCCATCGGTTGCCGCCAGTGCCACGCCTTCCTCGCAGACTCGCCGTCCGCCACCGCGAGCGCCTCTTCATCGAAGTCCAAAGCGTCGACACCGGATAGGTTCTTGTCGAGCCATTGGTGCCGTGAGAAATCGGGATTTTGTTCCAATGCACCATTATGAGGACGTTCTAGCACCGCGAAAGCAAGCATTGACAAAAGAACCATCAGAAAATTTAAACAAATGCGATCAGTCCTCGTGGAACATTCCAAATATGATGTGGCACTGAATGAATAACAGTTACAACACCAAATAAATGTTCTAGGATATATAGAAGTTCAGTTTCAGTCAATTAACAAAGTTCAGAGAGTGTAACTTATAATGATTTCTACGTCTTGATTGTTTACGCCAATCGATACAGATACTTCATGCTCTTAAAACTAATCTAAATTATGCTGAATAATCTCTCCTTGAGAAGATTACAAATTTATAAGAACGGATAATTGGTAGGATTGGTATACAATTGTGTTGTGATAATAAATCGTTGATCATGGCGTTGCATACCTGAGGCAGAACCCATTTTAGAGGCAAACTTGCAAAGGGCCTATCAGAGCACTGGGCAGCCGCGTGGGCTGGATACGTCCAGTGGCGGAGAGCTGGGGCGTCAAAGGATGCGTCGGAAGGGGTTGAGCAGCGCCAGCCTACGGTGGCCACCGGTTGCCGCCAGCGCCACGGCTTCCTCGCTGACTCGCCATCCACCGCCCGAGCGCCTCTTCGTCAAATTCTAAAGCGTCGGCGCCTGCTAGGTCGTTGTCGAGCCATTGGTGTCGCGAGAGATCAGGAGAACAGATGGAAACTGCGGTGGCACGAGGGCCCGTAGCGGTAGTGGCAGAGGGTTGTGAGGAGGAGGCCCGTACCGGCGGTGCTGCTCCTGGATCTCGACGGATGCACGGGCTGTCTGGGTCGGCGGTGGAGAATTTGGCCAGGATACATGGTGGCGGAGAGCTAGGATCCATGGAGGTGGAGATCTGGGGTCCATGGTAGTTGCTAGCGTCGGATCCATGGAGGTGAGGATCAGTGGAGGTTGCATCGGGGATTCCTGCCGGCGGCTGCTGCGTCTCCCGTTGGTCGCCATCGCTCAGAAAAGAGAGGATCGGGTCAATAATGATGTGGACTGTTTGTTGATTTCTAAATTTCTGAGGGACCAAAGTGCAAAAACGACGACGTCGGCGGATGCCCAAGAGCAAAACCTGGCCATCGGGCTGGGCTTTGGCGGGCCGACCCGTGCCCTGCGAAAAAAGCACGGCACGGGGCCAGCCCGGCCCGTGGTGTGCCGTGCCTGTACATGCCCATGAAATGACGGGGCGTGCCGGGGCCTCGGTCTCAAGCACGTGGCCCGGCCCGTTTAGCATCTGCATACCAGAATTTTACTAATATTGGGCAAAACAAGTCACGTGGAGGAGTCGAACTCACAACCTCCTCAACGTCGGCGGATGCCCAAGCGCCAAACCTGGCCATCGGGCTCAGCTTTGGCGGGCCGACGGCACGGGGCCAGCCCGGCCCGTGGTGTGCCGTGCCGGGGGCCTCAGTCTCAACCACGTGGGCCGGCCCGGCACGGGCCGTTTAGCATCTGCATACCGGAATACTAATATTGGGCAAAACAAGTCAAGTGGAGGAGTCAAACTCACAACCTCCTCGACCCTCAACGTCCCCTAGACCAACTGACCACATGATTGCTTGTGATATACTATAGATTCGGCACCTAATTAAGAATTATTTAACGGGCCAGCGGAAATGACTAACAGACCGACGTACTTGACGTGCCATGGGCCGGCCCATCTAGCGCCGGTGCCGTGCTCGGGTCTGGGAGGCAGGCCCCCGTGCCGTCACGGCCCGGCACGTGAGCTAGACGGGCTGAAGTGTGACGGGCCGGGCTAGGCACGTGAAGGCCGTGCCAGGCCTCTGTGTCATGCCATGCCGGCCTGTTGACCAGGTTTGCCAAGCGCGAGTGCGCGACGAAGGTTTGACGAAGCGAAACGACGTATTGACAGAACACGGAATATGATTTTCTTTTTAGGTAGTAGAGATAGAGATTCGAAAAGAAAAAAAGTACTTCATATATGACCGAGAAAATTAACACGGCCGAGAATTATTGCCGCGTACTAACTTGGAAGTACCCCATATATGACCCAGAAAGCTAACGCGATCCGGAATGATTACCGTGTAATTCATAATCGAGAATACATGTTTATGTTTTGTCGAAGGGGCTGCAATAATCGCAAGACCATTTTACCAACAAGGTCTACCTAATAAAAAACAAAATCCCAAACATCTTAACTTAAACTCGGACTCTTACTCTGTACGTGTCGCAGCTTTGAAGAAATGAATAGTACATTTTTTATCTTGTATAGTGGTTTCAGAGCAAGAACTTTCTTCATGCCGAAAATCTAAGATATATGATCGAACAATGACGATGTTTGTGCACTGTTTTCTTTTTAACGACATTGTTTTTGGAGAAGCTAGATTTCTGGTACTGTCTTGGTAGTGTTAGTACCGTTGTTTTAAAAAATAGATCACTGTAGTGGGACTTTTTTTGTAATTTTTTTTGATGTATGAATATGTAGTGTTGATAGACCAATGTATTGTTGCATAGGCATACTCTTTGCCGAAAAATATGGATTGACATGGAAATGGGGATGATTGAAGGTCGATCCAAAATAGGGCGGCAGCTTCTAACAACTAACCCTGTTTGTCGCGTGTCCAACTAACAAAATCATATCAGCGCGAAAAGTAACAGAAAGTATTTTCTCTCCTGATCTCCGATGCTCCCTGCTTATTAAAAAATTTAAAACTATATTTATAGGTTCCAAGAATTGTGAAATAAAATCTTGAGGGTAGCAAATGATGTATCCCACAAAGTGTAAAATCTCACTTTGAAACGTTTTGTATTCTCGGCTACAGAAAAAATGATGAAGTTTGAATTTTTGTGAGATTTGTAATCACTATACTCAGATCTACAGTTTTATCTTTTTGTATAGCTTAAAATACCCATTATTTCCAATTGATATTTTGCACTTTTTTGTACACATCACTAGCTACATTCCGATTTGTTTTCAGAATATTTTGAAACTTAGATATATATTTTTAATTTTTTTAACCGGGATCACTGGTGCCCATATGCATCGAATCTGCGAGTTGTTAGCATAAAACTATCACAATCCGAGCAAAGATTTGCAAATCTACCACTTAACGTTTTTCGCTGCAAAAATCTACTGGATTTCTAGTCGGTTCTCTCAAAAAAATACTAAACACGTCTTCAACGCGAATTGACACAGTTTCTGACATGGCTGGCCCACCTGTAAGGATCAAACTGATGAGCTGGACTAGGCCCCACTTATCAACAAAATTTAGAAAATCTAGATATTCTAAAAAAACACCTCCCGGCCCACCCGCCTGACCCGTCCCGCCCCCTCACCGGAGCTCGCCGCCGCTTCCATCGCCTGGTCGCTGGTGGCCCAGAATCCGCTCCCATCATCGACCACCCCGCATCTGCCTCTGGAGCAGCCCCGCGCCTGCCTAACCTTGCCTGGAATCCGCGTAGCCACCGCACCACTGAACCCCACAGACTCCCGTGCGACCCTGACGCACCTCCCACCACACAGGAGAATTGTCCCGGCTTCCACCAGCGACGGGCGGTGCAGAGGCACGTTGACGCGGGGTCACAAGACCGGTGTCAGGCGGCGCAGGAGGGCTCGACGGAGGTGCTCTAGCGAGAGGGCGAGCTCCGGCGGCGAGGGGACGAGCTCCGGTGGCTGGTAGGGTGCGAGTGCATGGGGTTGATGGTGCAGGGGTCAGGGCGTGAGTAGGGGATCGGGGGCCTGGGGGCAGGCATGTGGGCCGGCGGCCGGCGCAGTGGCCACAGGGATTAAGTTGACTTTTTTAATTTTTTACATGATTTTTGTTTTTCTTTAGATTTTAGATATTTCTAGATTAAGAATTGCTCAGATTTTGCCACGTCAGCCTCACAGGTGGGCTAGCAATGTCAGGAACTGTATCAATTCGTGTTCAAGAGGTGTTTAGTGTTTTTTGAGAGAACTGACTCAAAATCTGGTAGATTTTTCAGCAAAAACGTAAAGTGATAGATTTCTAGAATTTTTATCGGATTGTGGTAGTTTTATGCTAACAACTCCCAAATCTGCACTCAAAAAGTAACACTACTCATCCACAAACAAAGGTAGAAAAAAGTGACAACTCTATGAACTTGTTACAATAGTCTGTGATGTCTTGCAATATGCTCCAAGACCTTGTCATCAAATATGTTGGTGTTGGATATCCAAGATCAGCTAATCCTAATTCGAACTAGGTCCAACCACTTCTTAGTGCACCCACGCACCGCCGCAACTTCAACTAGTTTGATTATTTTAGGTTTTATTTCGCTTTTATTTTAGAGTTAGACTTATGTGTGACAATATCCCATATAATTAAGTTATATTATACTGAGATATTTTTGTATAAATATGGTCAAAACTACTTTGAAACGTTTGACATAGGATAACCATAAAACATCGGTTATTTCGGAGCGGAGGAAGTATGCTGTATAGAATGGGTTAGCTAAGTCTGGTTATTCGAATCTATAATAACATGATTTTTATGGAACATAAATAATTGAGTAGATGATGAAGATAGGATGCCAAATCTGGGGTTCTTTAACTCTTACGGGCCTGATATATGATTATTGTTGGATGAGAAAAAGAAGACCGCCGGAAGAGAAAACTTAGTACAATTGTCGTGACAGGGTAGATACTATGTGTGGAGTCTCGAACCGTTTTTAGGGTTTGAGTGATAAGGCGGAGCTCGGGCAATTGTGATCTCCGAGGCGCATGGTGTTTCGTCCGGCCAAACCTCTCTGACGTCCCTCTAGCAGACATGCTCCTCCTCCTTGCCTGCACTCGGGGTGACCATAGGGGAGCCTCTGCGCTCCTGCCCACCCTTGGTGCCCAAGGGGAGGCAGTGTGTCTGTCTAGGGTTTAGTGAGCAGGTTTGGCAATGGCGGCTAGGGGAAGTGGAGAGCCAGGGGTGATCGTGTGGAGGATTTGCTGAGGAAATTGAAGTTGACAGATAAGCAGAAGAAGTTAGTGGTATTTGAGGAACTAGATGAGAAGGAAGAAAGGCCGAATTGGGATCTGGTTGGGAAGGTGCTGAATCGCAAGATCTTTCATGTGAACACCATCCGAGATGCTTTGCGCCCTACCTGGGGCAACCCGAGGGGGCTGCAGTTCTACTCGGTGGGGGATAATGTTTTGTGGCAACTTTGGAGACAACAAGAGATCGTGATCGCATCTGGGAGGGTGCCCCATGGATGGTAGGAAAGCATGCAGTGGTGCTGGAGTTTTTCAACATTGAATTAAAGTATGCATAATTGAGGTTTGAGCGTATTCCAATGTGGGTGCGTGTGCTGAATTTATCCTTTTAAGTACCTCCGACCACCATGGGTTGGGAGGATTGCCGATTTGACTGGAGAAGTGCTCAAGGTGGATACTGATGTCAATGGGTGTGCATGGGGTGAGTTTCTCCATGTCAGAGTGTGGGTTCAGGTGGATGAGCCCCTGATGAGGTGTGTTAAGATTGAATCTATCAAAAAGGTGGATGGAGAGAAGCAGAAGTTTGAGGAATTTTATGAGCTTCAATATGAAAATCTTCTATATTTCTATTTTTCATGTGGCCTTCTAGGGCATTCTGATATCTTTTACTCCTCGCTGGTAAGCCGTGATGAAAACGGGCAGCTGCCCTACAATGAAAGGCTCAGAGCACCATTAAGGAACAAAAGCTGGGGAGCTACGTTCGGGCAGCCTTGGGGGCCTCCTCAGTCTAGAGGTGGACGTCAGGTGCCTGTGGAGGAAGTGGAGACAGGAGAGGAGGTGATGTCGCCGGAAAAGAACCGGTCCAATGGCCGGGTTAATCACATAGTGGGCCAGTTTAATGCTGGCCATGGAGAAGGGCATGGAACTGGTTGTGATGGTGGTAGAGAAAGGGGCTGCAACAGGTGTATCGTAGGTTGCCTACTTTTGATAATACCACGTTGATGTTAATGGATCAGGACACGTTAAATAAGAGACGCATCAACGAGCTAGCTAAAGCTTCAGCTGAATCAGATGGAGATAGTAGGGACTCAAATAAGAAGAAGAAAGGCTCAGTTGACAATGCAAGCTCAAACTTAGCGGAGGCTGCATCACAGCCCTGCTCGTCACAATGAGTTGCCTGATTTGGAACAGTCGGGGGGCTTGGGAACCCTGAGACCATTCTAGAACTTCACAATATTATGAGGTTGGAAGGGCCCGCCTTGGTCTTTGTTAGTGAGACAAAGGTTGATGGAGATAGAGTTTGTAACCTAACATCTCGGTTAGGATTTACTGGATGTTTTCCCATGGCTAGTGGAGGGCCCTGTTCGTTCATGTACGAGGATGCCTGGTAGCGGGAGGAAGGTTTTTCAGATATAGTTGGTGCGGGATGGCAGGCAGGTGCTGGCATGGGTGGTCTTGCAGGTCTGAACGATGCCCTCATGCACATGCAAACTCACCTCTGTGATTGGAGTACAAAGAAATTTGGGGACATCAGGAAGAGGATTTAAAAAGTACATAAGCAATTTGAGAGAGAAAGAAGTGATTCATTTTACCGTTGTACATCTACCAGGGAAAAGGAATTAGCAAGACAACTAGCTGATCTTCTGCGCAAGGAAGAGACTATGGCTAGACAATGATCCAGGATTCAATGGCTCAAGGAAGGGGACCGTAATATGGCCTTTTTTCATGCAAGGGTGTTAGTTAGGAGAAGTCGAACCAGATCAAAATTCTAACCACTAAGTGGTGGTGTGGTTTTAGAGGAGGAGGAGTAGATACATGAGCATATAAATGAATTTTATCATGATCTTTATGAGGCACAAGAGCACATTAATGTGCAGGTGGTTCTTGACTCAGTTCCTGTTAAAGTGTCTGAGCAAATTAACATGAGACTGCATAGGCCTTTTGAAGCAAGTGAAGTTCAGAAGGCATTGTTTGATATGAAGCCGTCCAAGGCCCCGGGGGTAGATAGTTTCACTACAGGTTTCTTTCAGAAACGTTGGCACGTGGTTCGGGATGATGTTACGGCAATAGTTGTGGCTTTCTTCAAAGGTGATCATATGTCGGTGGTAAATTGTACCATTATTGTCCTGATTCCCAAGGTAAAGAATCCGCAGAATATTTCACAATATAGGCCAATTTTGCTATGCAATGTTATTTACAAGTTGTGTTCCAAAGTATTGGCTAACTGATTGATTTTAGCAGAACAGAGTGCTTTTGTTCGAGGAAGGCTCATAACTGATAACGTGTTGACGGTCTACGAGTGCATTCATTCGTGAGAAAGAAGAAGTGCCGCTAGGGATGGTGTGCTATTAAGCTGGACATGATCAAAGCGTATGATGGAGTGGAGTGGGTATATTTACACAGCATTATGCAAAAACTTGGCTTTGATGAACAGTCGGTCTCACTAATAATGAGGTGTGTTAGCTCGATGAGTTTCCAGGTAAAGGTTAATGGAGAATGCTTGGAGAGCTTTAAACCTTCGCGTGGCATCAGACAAGGTAACATGGGTATTCCCTATAGGTACTCGAGTTTGGTATATATCTAGATACGACAGAAGCCCACGGCGTTGCCAAGGCCCAGTGGAGAATTCGAGTGGCCCACAGACTCTCGATTGCTTGCGAGACAAGAAGAAGCTTAAGATAGCAAGTTCAAAGGGAAAACCCTCATCTATAACCGACTCGACCTGCTACCCGAGACCTAGCCTATCTATATAAAGGCTAAGAGGGGGCAGCGAGGAGGACACGCGCAACCCTAGTTTCCACAACTCTCGCTAGATTGCATCTGCGCGCCCTTGTAATCTTTGATTCCTTCGTGAATTCCAAGAGCACACAAGCAGGAGTAGGGACCTCTACGAGGCCTGAACCTAGGTAAAACTTGCGTCCCTGTGTGCTTGTTTGCTAGCCGATTGATGCCTCCAGCGCTCCCTCCTTCTCCAAAACCCAAGTCCATAACAATGGGCATTGACGAGTTAAACCCTCGTCAATTGGCACCGTCTGTGGGAACTGGGAGTGCTGATGTCGCGGCTTCTTCGGCCCCATCAACCGTGATCTACAACTCTGCAACAGCGGAGATTCGCCAGCTCTTCGGCGCATTCGACTTCACCGTCCACACGCCGGCCACTCGCCCGGCTTTCGAGTCCGTGGGCGATGGAATCAGTCTGGCGATTGGGAGCTTCCACTTCCAGGTTGGTCAGATGGGCACGCTTCGCATGCCTGACCAGCCGACGGCATCCGCGATTGCTCCAGCATCGTGGTTCCCGCCACCAATCGGCACCCTCAGCGAGCATAACGCCTCGGCAACAGCTGGGAGCACGGACAACGACAACAGTCGCGGATCTGATCTGGGTGACCTGGCCACTGAAAACGGAGCCTACGGTTCAGGATCTAAAAGTTGCGGGAGCAACAGCTTCCCCAACCACTTCATGTGTGCAGTCATCAACGCAGGCGACACTACCGCCAATCGCGAAAAATCGGCACCGGATCTAGCACCGGACCGCCCAACGGTAGCGCGCCCAACTGCACCGGACCACCCAACAGCTGTACGCCCAACAGCGGCCCCACCAACGGTGGCAACGGCACGCCCGTCAACAATGGAGCGGGAGGAGAACTGTCGACCATAGTGAATGGACACACTGGAGAGCGCGTAGTGATCAAGCTCAACGACAACGAGTGGGCCCGCTGTCGAGAAGCTCTGCGAGGCAATCCTCTGCCCCTCAACTCCCCACAAGACATGTTGATGGGATACCATTGGCTACTGAAGGAGGAATACAGACACCAGCTACATGCAATCGCGCAACTCGAGGCGTGTAAAAAGGCGGCAGACGAGTCAAGCCTTCGGCGAGCCGGGCTCTCCTCCCATAGGGGATGCTCCTCCAAAGGCAACGAGTACCTGGCCAACAAAAGAAGATCTCGAATGGCCCACCTCATCGAGGAGGAACGTGTGGAAGCCGCGAAAGTCCTCGACTTCGGCTCCATGACGGTGGACACACGGGGCAATGTGCTCCCGAATACGCCGCAAACCGCGGTAACGGCGGCCACCATGTACCTCCTCAATAACCAGCCGCCAGCTGGAGATCCACGAGCTGTCATGCACCGATCTACAATCGTAGGCTTGGGGCTAGTCGAGGCCGCCCTTGACAAAGAGCATGCACCAGAGCCAAAGAAAAGCAAGGCTCTGGCAAAACACTACTCCTCGCCCTCGTCTAGCGACGATAGCCACGATCTGTCTCAACGTCGCTGCTCACGGTAGCACGATCGCGACTACGATGCGCGTGATGACCTCACGCAGCGCAAAATCGACAAATTGAGGGCAAGACACGCTCGTTCGACTGACTCAGAAGAGGACGAGACTGAGCTCTGCGGCGCCAGATGCTTCAGCAGGGCCATCAGGCAGAAGCGAATGCCTAAAGGGTTCAAACTACCATGAGAGAACCCAAAATTTGACGGTCTACAGGACCCTAAAATCTAGTTGGCGGACCACATCTCCTCCATCAGACTACATGGCGGGAGACGAAGCATGGCCATGCAATGCGTGCAGCTACAGGTGCCGCTCGCGCATGGCTCAACAATCTCCCGCGCGGATCCATTCGCAGCTGGGAAGAGCTGGTCTACAACTTCGTGCGCAATTTCAAGGGAACTTACAAAAGGCCCGCATCAATCGAAGAGCTGAGAAGCTGCCAGCAAAGATCGAGCGAATCGTTGCGCTCGTACATCCAGAGGTGGTTCATCATCAAGAACTCCACAGAAAACCTCTCGGAGGACCACGCAATCGACGCATTTAACGGCGGCGTTCGCCGTATAGAGCTCAGGGAGGAGTTGGGCCGCTCGAAGCCCAAAACGATCGATCACCTAATGGAAATTGCGAATCGGTGGGCTGACGGAGAAGACTTGGTGAAGAACCGTACCTACTCCAACGATGACGATGACCTTGTGCGCATACGCGACCGCCGAGGCAAACGTCGGATGCGCGTCTACGACGATCGCGATGAGGTAAACATGGTCGTAGCCGGCTACACCGACAAACGCGACGACAACCGCAACAACGGATACCACAGTGGTGGATACCGCGATAGCGGAAAAACCACGCAGGTGTGGCAACGCCGCACTCGCGAAGAGGCACCCGCAACATATATCGAGGACAAACTGTCCGGGCCATGCAACTTGCACTTCTACATCGACAAGTACGATGGCAAGAAGAAATCTAGCCACCTTCTCAAGGACTGTCGTGAATTCCTCAAACTCCACGAGGGCCTGGCCCGGATGAATCGCAACGCAATCAATAGGGGCTATGGAGCTGCCCCAGGCGATGTGGCACATGGAGCTCCTCCACCACCGCCCAGACCACCACCAGTGGCCGCTCCGGTCCGGCATCACAGAGGCGAGCCATACCCACGAGCTGTGGGCAACATGGGGATGATCCAAAAAGGGCGTCCCTCAAATCGAGTGCAGAAGGCCATCACGTGTGAAGTCAACTTGGCGATAAACTCTCCACCTTCCACCACTGAGTACCTCAGTGGAAGTGACTCCTGCATCACTTTCGACAGGCGTGACCACCCGTGCCAAGTTCCTCGTCCAGGCCAGTGTCCCCTCGTACTCGAGGCGCAGATTGGGGGTTTTGACATGAGTTGTGTCTTCATGGATTGTGGCAGCGGCATTAACCTCATGTTCGCGAGTACCTTGTGTGCGATGAGGATCCCTCTGACCTGCTTGGAAGTCTCGGACACGACGTTCCACGACATAGTCCCAGGAAAGGGCATATATCCCCTGGGCAAAATCAACCTCGATGTCATCTTAGGCACGCCGCAAAACTTTCGGCGAGAGCACATCGAATTTGAAGTCGTCGACTGGCCTTCACAATACCACTGCATCCTCGGACGTGTTGTGTTCGCAAGGTTCATGGCAGTACCCTACCTGCAGATGAAGATGCCAGGTCCAAACAGCGTAATCACAATCAACGGCAACTTCGAGAGGTCCAACAACTGCGACAGGGAATTCAACAGAATCTCCCAGTCCTTCGTCATGCAGGAGGAACTCGTAAGATTAATAGAGTCGACAAACAACAATCTGCCTCCCTTGAGCAGGCCAAGTTCACCTGACCTATCCTTCGACTCGTTGGTGCACACGAAGAAAGTCCAGGTCCACCCAACGAATCCGACCAAGACGGCCCTCACCGCTAATAACTATAGTTCCGCATAGGAACTCGCGCTCATCAAATTCCTCCGTGAGCACTGGGAGATCTTCGCCTAGTGTCCAGCAGACATGCCAGGAGTTCCCAGGGAATTCGGTGAGCACTCACTCAACATAAATCCAGACGCAAGGCCAGTCAAACAGACAATTTGGCAACTGTCTGAACCAAGGGTAAAAGCAGTCGGAATGGAGATCAACGGACTCCTTGACGCGAAATTTGTACACGAGATCAAGGAAAGCACTTGGCTCGCTAACACAGTGTTGGTGCCCAAAAAAGACACAGATATCCTGCGGATGTGCATAGACTTCACCTCCTTGAATAAGCACTGCCCAAAAGATCACTTCCCGCTGCCGCGAGTCGACCAAATCATCGACTCCACCACAGGATGTGAGCGTCTCTGCTTCCTCGATGCCTACTCAGGCTACAATCAGATTCAAATGAAGGAGGAAGACCAAGAGAAAACAGCGTTTACAACGCCCTTTGGTGTGTTTTGCTACAACACGATGCCCTTCGGGCTAAAAATGTAGGAGCCACCTATCAGCGGTGCATGCAGGCCTGCCTCAAAGATCAACTTGGCCGCAACATCCAAGTCTACGTTCATGACATCGTCATCAAAACAAAAGAGGAAGCCACGCTAATCGACGATCTACGCGAGACCTTCGCCAACCTCGACCGCTACCGGATCAAGCTCAATCCGGACAAATGCGCCTTCGGCGTACCATCTGGGCAATTACTCGAGTATCTCATATCCGCGAGAGGGATCGAAGCAAACCCGAAGAAAATAAAGGCCATACTAGCCATGGAGAAGCCAAAGAACGTAAGAGGCGTCCAAGAGCTGGCTGGGCGAATCACGGCGCTCAGTCGATTCATCAGTCGAATGGGCGAAAAGGCACTGCCCTTCTACCAACTTCTCCACAAAACTAACAAGTTCGAGTGGATAGGCGAGGCGCAAGAAGCATTCGAAGACCTGAAACGTCTACTATCCACCTCGCCAGTACTGGTGACTTCATGCGAAAAAAGCCGCTATTGATCTACATCTCCGCCACCAACCAGGTGGTCAGCATGGTGCTTGTGGTGGAACGAGCCGAAGAAAACAAGGTCCACGGGGTCCAGCGCCCAGTCTACTACCTCAGCGAGGTGCTCATGCCAACAAAACAGCGGTACCCGCACTACCAGAAGCTGGCATACGGCGTCTTCATGACAGCCAGGCGACTGCGCCACTACTTCCAGGAGCACCCAATCGTGGTGGTCAATGACACCCCGCTCGGTCATATCCTCAATAACTCTGATGCCACCGGGCGAGTCGCGCTTTGGGGAATCGAACTGTCTCCACGAGACATCACATACGAAAAGCGCGATGCGATTAAGTTGCAAGTCCTCCCTAATTTCCTCGTGCACTGGATGGAGAACCAGCTCCCCGAAAAGCTAGATATGTCCTATCTCTGGACAATGCACTTCGATGGGTCCAAACGAAAGGACGGAGCTGGCGCAGGTCTCATATTAACATCACCCCAGGGAGACAAGTTGAAATACATTCTGCGAATGTAGTTCACTGCCTCCAACAATGAAGCTGAGTACGAGGCTCTAATCCATGGGATGCGGATGGCGAAAGCCTGCGGCGCCAAGAGGCTCATCATCTACGGGGACTCCAAACTGGTGGTCAACCAAACGCTGCACGAGTGCGACGCGCTAAATGACAACATGATTGCCTATCGCGACCTCTACGACACACTCGAAGGAGACTTTGATGGCTGTGAGCTGTGGCACATAGGCTGCGAAAGCAATGAAGAGGCGGACACACTCGCCAACATTGGCTCCACCTGCGCCCCTATACCACCTGGGGTATTTCTCGAGCACATCTGCGAATGCTCCATCAAGCCAAAGGCTCCATAAAATAAAGCGAGCGTGTCAACGGACTCAGGGGCTACGCCACCCAATGAGCCAATGGCACTCGACGACCTGGAGCTTGATACAGGACTCGAAGGACCAATGGGCATCATGATGATCAAGACATCTTAGACACAACCCTACATCACATATCTACTCAGCAAGAGGCTGCCAGATGATCCGACTGACGCGAGACACATTGCGCGATGATCCAAGGCGTTTGCCGTCATCAACGGTGAACTGTACAAGCGCGGCATCATAGGAGTTATCCAATGGTGTGTCTCCAACGGGGACGGAAGGGCCGTCCTCCTCGACATCCACGAAGGGACATGCGGGCACCATGCTGGCAGTCGCGCCCTTGTCGCCAAATCTCTACGAGCTGGATTCTACTAGCCCACGGCCATGCGCGACGCGAAGGACATCGTCCAGTGCTGCAACGCTTGCCAGCGATTCACGGACAAACCGCACGCACCCGGTATGGAACTCTGGCCAATACCATTGGCTTGGCCCTTCGCACAATGGGGACTCGACATGGTCGGCAAGCTCCCGAAATCCTCACGAGGAGGTTACGTCTACCTTCTGGTCGCAGTCAACAAATTCACCAAGTGGATCGAGGCTATGCCGGTGACAAATCAATCAGGAGCCAGCACTGTCAATTTCTTCTAGTCCATTGTCTACCGCTTTGGAGTGCCACATAGCATCATCACGGACAATGGGATGAACTTCACCTCCAAGGAGTTCTAGGAATTCTGCGAAAACCTGGGAATCAACATAAGCTACGCTATGGTAGAATCAAGAAGCGACTCCTCCGGCCACTCGAACAAGTTGCCGGATGCTAGCCAGACAAGCTGTAATCCGTACTCTGGAGCTTACGCACAACTCCAAACAGTGCCACGGGATACACCCCGTTCTTCATGGTGCACGGTGCTGAAGCGGTGCTACCCGCAGAAGTACGCTACAAAGCCCCGTGGGTGGTCGCTTACAGCGAGCATGAGTCAACTCTTGCACTTGACGACTCCGTCGACCTTCTTGACGAGGCGCGGGAAATCGCAGCGGAGAGATCAACGATCTACCAGCAAAGCCTCCACAATTACCACAACAGAAGGCTACACCCCAGATCCTTCATCGAAGGAGACCTGGTCCTGCGACTGAAGCAGCAAGGGCACCTCAAGCTCGAGTCCCCTTGGGAGGGACCTTACGTGATTACAGAAGTAATCCTAGGCGGCGCATATCGCCTTAAAGATCTCGAGACCGGAGTCGCATACTCTAATCCCTAGAACGTCGCGCAATTGTGCCGCTTCTACCCCTAGTCGTTTTTACATTTACAATAAGGCTATTCAGGTAGGCTACTTAGCCACACATTGTACCTCGTACTATTCTGCGAATAAATAAAGCTAAGTGCCCCAAAACTCTATGTTTTCCTTATTTTCCTGCAAATCGATCACTCGGGGGCGGCGCCACCCTTTACACTTCCGTTCTACGAACAAATCGCAGTATCCCGAGTAGCTGACACAACATCAATCGAACCCTTGATAAACATCAACCCAGTTGCAACGCACCTGACATGTTGGCAAGGTGCTGGGATAACACAAGTCAGGCGAACGAAAAGGAACTGCAGAGTACAAATACACTCGCAAAATATAAAAGCTAGCAAGCTCTTCACATATCAATGAGTATTAATTACATCCAACATATTCATATGAACTTTACAACACTTGTACAATTATGTGCAGGATACAAGTCATGCTACTACTGCAACAGGAGAACGCTCGTTTGTTCCTCAAAGAAGTCGACAATTTCTTCCGCCAGGCAATCAACTGCTTGGTAGTGCGGAACCATGTCCCAGGTCATATCCTCTAGCGAAGGTGGTGGCCCAGCGGCAATAGCCGCAACATCTACACCCAGCCTATGTAGTCGCACCAGCGAAAACACAGCCTTAGCACTAGCTACTAACTGCTATTGCACACACTCGCGAACCGCACTCAAATCCTGGAACTTCGCCAGAAGAGCCAACAGGCTTGAAGGGGCAGCGTCCAAAGGAAACATTGTTTGATAGATATGCCTAAGGCACGACTACGCCTTCTTCAAAAAGTTAAGTACTCGAGAAGCACGATCCTGCAGGGTCGCAAGCGCGATCGCATGATCGTGGTCCACCCAAAAGTACCCACTCGCTTGTAGTTGCTCCTGGGTTAGATTGTTCATTCGAATGGCAATCCGGTCTTTTTCATCTTGCGGATGACGAGCACTGACAACTACACCAAACAAAAGGGCAAAGTATGAAGACGAGGCATCGCCGCGACTGACTAAAAGAAAAGATAAGAGGGCAGAAAGCTAACATTTGAACTGCTCACTCAGCTACGCCACCTCCTCCAAGAGATACTTCTCGCAGGCGGTGGCCTTCTCGGCCTTCGACTTCCATACATCTGCACTACCACGGAGGATAGGCAACTCACGCTCCAGTTGCTTAATGCGATCGCGCAGTCGTGAAAGCAAGGACAACTCCTCCACCTTTGAGCGCGGCTGCGCCAAGGTTTCATCGGTGAGTGAAGGATCGCGAGGATCACTCGATGTACCCTATCATAAATCAAGAAAGAGCAAAATAAGGGACCAAGAGTACATTGATAAAAGGCTCGAATGCATTCAGAAATGTCAAAGTCTCGACAGGGATACTCCCACAAAAGCATGGTTTCAACACAAATAAACTACAACTCTTATAGAATAGCTACTAAGGAGCAATTTGCTTTTTCGACTTCGACTTGGACTTTGGGGGCCTCATCAAATCCGTGGCGGTCTCTGACGCCATACTTTCCGGTGCCAGCCCCTGACGCTGTAGCCTTCGTCGCATTCTTCGCGTGCTGCAGCTCTTCGGAATATTTCGCGACTATATTGATGAGTTGCATCCCATATTTACTACAACCAGTAGCAAAGGGAGCAAACACTACCTGGTGGCCATCTGCTCCGACGGGCATCGCCTTGGAGATCACGGCGGGGTCCACCTCCACGCCATGGGCTTACACCATCGCGAGTGCCATGGTGGCGCCGACAGACCGCTAGGAGTTCCTAAAGTCCACGGGAATACCCCCAACATGGGATTCCACCAGGTCCTCAAGGTTGTCAATCAACTCAGCCTTGGGGGTTAGATCCTTGGGGATGCGACTGGGTAGACCCTTGGCCTTTGTCAGCGTCCCCTGAAGGGAAGCGCTGCGGTCTTCGACTGCAGTGACAGCACCAGCCAACGCATCATCGCGACGAAGGGCCTGGGCGTCAAAGCTCAGGCCACTAACATCTACATACAGCAAAATGTTAGCACAATAACATGTGGTCGTAGCAAGAAAGAATGAAAATTCAGCTGCAAAAATACCCAAGAGAGACTTAGCAATCGAGAAAAGTTGCTCCTCGAGCAACTTCTCCCTCTCGGCATTGGAGGCGCGCAAGTCCTCTTCGCGTTTTCGCAAGTCCTCTTCACGTTTTTGCGACTCCTCCAGGGCCGTGATTGCTTCGTCGCACTCTTCGCTTCCACGCCAAGCGCCTTTTCGAGTGAAGCAGCATGACGTAGAAGTTCGTTATGCTCAACTGCAAAGGAACAGAATGTATCATCATTTGAATCTAGAAACTTCACAAAGACAAAGGCAAAGCTAAAACTAACCTTCAACAACGCGATGGCGATTGTCCAGCCATGCATGCTGTCGACCCATGTCTAGGACTTGCTCCGCCAGGCGAGCAACTTCCTTCATGATGAGCTACATCAGAAGAAAACAAAGTTCAGCAACAGCACCAAGTATATATTCGACTGCCAAAACAACAAAGGGATGCTTACATGGTCCTCTAGAGACTCCGAAGATGACCGTTGCGCAGTCATCCGGGCAACCACCTAGTGTCTCCCGGCATGCGGGGAACTCGACGAGTTGTGCCCGGAGTGGGCCGCCAATGGAGGAGAGGAAGATCGTTCGGCCACTTCCTTGGCCTTGGAGTCTGCGACTCTGGATTCCTTCACAAATTGGACATCGTCAGAAGATGACGACGCAGCTTGACTAGAAAACACATCCAGCAAAAACTTTAGGGAAAGCAGCTCCAAAAAGAAACCAGTACAAAGTGGCGAATGCAGAACTCACCAGTCAAATCTATCAAGGTCGAAGGATTGCTCCTCTGACTCCGATGACTCCTTCGATAGTCTCAGCTTCTTCCGGGCAGGAGGAGCCATTGAGCGCACAGGAATAGCGGGGATTGGCTCCTCCGCAACAACAGAAGGGACTTCTGGCGTTGTCTGCGACGAGGCATCTGAGTCCTCGTTGCGGGAACACTTGCGAGTGCCCTGGTCGCTGGATTTGGGGGCTCCCTCTTCTTCTTCCATTGGGACGATCGAATCTGACTCATCCTCTTCATCCACTTCGCGAGGGATAACCCCTCCAGGACGAGGGGGCAAATTAGGAGACACCTTCCAGTCTTGCATTTAGAAGATATAGTATTATATATCAAAGCATCGTAAAAGGAAATCGAAAATGGAAGCTACTTCGTAGTACAATTCTACCTCAGGATGAGGGTTTGAGGCGTCGAAAGGAGGCACGACTGGTTTGCCTGGGAGAACCTCCTTGGTGGTGTATTTGGTGGGTCCCACTTTCTGACTTCGATTTGACCGGGCATGCGTAATATTCTGTTTTAAATGCGTCTCCTCAATTTCCGAACACTTGAAAAATGCTCAGTCATGCACTCAAAAGACTTCAGAAAGTCCCTAGTCGAATCTGCGCTTCCACTGGACACTCGGGGGCTACTGACATGGGTATACCCTTTAGGTACTCGAGTTTGGTATATACGATTGATGTCTACGCACTTCTATTCTTGTAGACAGTTGTTGGGCCTCCAAGTGTAGAGGTTTGTAGAACAGTAGCAAGTTTTCCCTTAAGTGGATCACCCAAGGTTTATCGAACTTAGGGAGGAAGTGGTCAAAGGTATTCCCTCTCAAGCAACCCTGCAATTAAGATACAAGAAGTCTCTTGTGTCCCCAACACACCCAATACACTTTTCAGGTGTATAGGTGCACTAGTTTGGTGAAGAGATAGTGAAATACAAGTGGTATGGATAATTACAAGTGGTAACGGTGATATAAAATATTTTGATAGTGTGGAAGAGACTAAAGGCAAACTGAAATAAAGAAGGAAGCAAGCAAACATGTAACATATCTAGTTGCAAACTGTGTTTCAATGCTTAGAAACAAGGCCTGGGGATCATACTTTCACTAGTGAACACTCTCTCATATAAATATCTTCTCTTTATGATACTACGCTGAACTACTCTCCGGTTGGACACTCTAATCAACGGTAGGGCTATAACAGCACACCTCAAAGTAAGCCTTTCCCATCTAAAAAACCCCACATTGTCACCTTGAGCACTACATGAGTCCAACAAACACCACAATTTCATAAAGACATCCAACTTCAAGTATAACTCATAACAAGTATTTGTAATCTCTAGCCTAAGTGCCACCATGGTGAGCACGCTATCACTTTCACACACATGGGGAGAACAGAGATCTATTAAAGCACTTGAGTAGCAAGGTAGATCTATAGATTACAAGCTCATGATCACAATATGATCATGCATAGAGAGAGACGAACACATAGCTACCAGTAGAACCCTTAGCCTCGAGAGAGATCTACTCCCTCCTCATCATGGGAATCAGCAATGGTGATGGAGATGCTGGTGGAGATCGATGGAAATGGCTCCCGGGGCACTTCCCCGTCCCGGCAGGGTGCCGGAACAGAGACTTTCTGTCCCCCGAATCTCCCCTTCGGTGGCGGCGGTGCTGCGGAACTTTTCGTGGCTGGAGGCTTGATGATTTAGGGTTTATGCCTCGGGAGGCTTCTTATAGGACAGAGGGCAAGGTCGGTGGGCGGCCAGGGGGCCCACACCATGCCCTGGCGCGGCCTAGGGGGACCCGCGCCATGGGGTGGTGTGGCCACCCTGTGGCCCCTCTCCGACTCTCCTTCTGGCTCCGTGAGTCTTCCGGGAAAATATCAACTTGGCCTTTTGTCCATTCCAATTCCGAGAATATTGATTTTCTGACTTTCCTGGAACCAAAACAGCAGAAAACAGGCCACTGGCACTGTGGCACTTGTTAATAGGTTAGTCCAAGAAATCATATGAAAAGTACTCCAAAGTTGGAACAAAACACAAGAAAGTAGATAAAACCAAGCATGGAACATCAAAAATTATGGATACCTTAGCAACGTATCAACATCCCCAAGCTTAACTCCTGCTCGTCCTCGAGTAGGTAAGTGATAAAAAGAAAGAATAATTTTTGAGGTGACATGCACCATCATAAACTTGATCAAAGTATTTGTAAAACATTGATAGCTGGGAACAGAGTACTTCAATCATAACATGAAAGACAAAGTTCTAGCAATAAGACAAAGCAACTGTGTTGCAACATGAAAAGGCACAAACAAAAGATTCATGAATAGCAATGCAAGACGTTTGTTTGTTTCACATAAAGAAAACATAGCATAGTGGCATTCAGCTTGTCCTTCATAGAGTAGCAAACATAAATGCATAGGACACCTTCAAAGTTCATAAGAGTGACTAGATACAAATAGTTTAAAACAAGCAATATCAAAGTTATGCATCAATCAACAAGTCTTGGGACAATGCACATAGAACTAAGAATGGCCACTATGCTCTCAAAGTAGGTGCATAAAGATAGAAGGTGGAGACTCAACATAAAAGTAAAAGAAAGGCCTTCATAGACAGCTCATTATGACTCTTTTCTTTTTCTCTTTTTTCCTCAATATCTGACTCTTTTTTATATATAAGAAGAATGCTTCATAGACAGCTCATTATGGTTACGCTGCAGGTTTCCACCATGACAGCATGGATTAGACCAGTGGCCCAGGCGTTTCTCTAACACATATACATAACTCCATGGACTTGCAAGCTCCCCTTTCATTTCACACCGGCGACATCCATAGACAAAAGAGCATGATATCAACTAGGTACAAAGTACAAGTGCAATGTTGAAAGCGTTCCCCATGATAACATGGTTCTGCTAATCCTCAAAAAATAAGTGCAAGCATATACAACATAGGCGACACAATGGTTCAAGTTTATTAAGGTAAAGAAAAGTAAAGTGTGCCATCAAGTTCGTGAGAGCTTTAATCACTAGTTTTCTCGTAACAAGTTTAATTCGGAAGGTAGATAAAAACATGAATATACTTGGAATAGTATATGCTAGTAGGTAGGTATGGTGGACTCTTTGGAAGAACTTGGTTTTAGGAGTTGGATGCATGAGTGGAACTCATACTTGGTTGTGGAGGCTAGCGAAAGACTGGGAGCGACCAACTAAGAGAGCAATAATGGCCATAATCATGGAGAGCGACAAAACATCATTAATAAAAGCATAAAGTGATACTACAAGTTGAAAACTAAAGGATCATAAAGGCTTATGGTGACTTGGGATAGTCATAACATGGTGTGAGCATGCGCCAAGTCAACTGATAACCCACAAGTATAGGGGGTGTATCGCGGTATTTTCGAGGGAAGTGAAACCCAATTTATTGATTCGACACAAGGGGAGCCAAAGAATACTTATCAGCCTTAACAACTGAGTTGTCAATTCAGCTGCACCTGGAAACAATCTTGCTCACAACAGTTTATCAGTAGCAATAGTTTTGTAGTAGGAATAGTAAAGTAACAGTAGTAACAAAAGCAGTAAACAGTGGGATTCGAGTGTGGTAGGCATAGGGATGGATGGACGGGCGTTGCATGGACAAGACAATTCACATAGCAATCAGAACATAGGGCAATTGCAGATAAATAAGATAAAGCACCCAAGTACTAGACAATCCTAGGCATGTGTTCCATATATAGTCATACGTGCTCGCAATGAGAACTTGCACAACATCTTTTGTCCTGCCAGCCCGTTTGCAGCAGGGGCTCTAGGGAACTACTGGCAATTAAGGTGCTCCTTTTAATAGAGCACCGGAGCAAAGCATTAACACTCCGTGAACACATGCGATCCTCACATCAAAGCCTTTCCCTTCTGGCTACCCCGATTTCTGTCACTTCGGGACCATAGGTTCCGGACAACGACGTGTGTATACAACTTGCAGATAAGACCAAGAACAATACTATCATAATGAATCAATAATAAGTTCAGATCTGAAATCATGGCACTCGGGCCCTAGTGACAAGCATTAAGCACAACAAAGTTGCAACAAAGTCATAAAGCACTAATAAGAGATACTAGGCACCATGCCCTAACAATCTGATGCCATTACATGAACGATCTCATCCAATCCCTACCATCCCCATAGCCTACAGCGGGGGATTACTCACTCATAGATGGGGGAAACATGGATGGTCGATGAAGATGATGGTGGATATTGATGGAGATGGCTCCGGGGGCACTTCCCCGTCCCGACAGGGTGCCAGAACAGAGACTTTCTGTCCCCTGAATCTCCCCTTCGGTGGCGGCGGCGCAGCGGAACTTTTCATGGAAAAACGTCGAACCCCCTGAAGTTTTTAGGTCAGAAGGCTTCTTATAGGCGAAGAGGGAGACCGAGGGGGTGCCTGGGGCCACCACACCATGCCCTGGCGCGGCCAGGCCTAGCCCGTGCCGGGGGGTGGTGTGGCCAGCCCCTGGCCCTCCTCCGTCTCGTATTCTGGCTCCTGGAGTCTTCTGGAAAAATAGGCACTTTGGCTTTTGTCCCGTCCAATTCCGAGAATATTCATTTTCTGACTTTCCTGGAACCAAAAACAGCAGAAAACATGTAGCTGGCACTGTGGCTCTTGTTAATAGGTTAGTCCAAGAAATCATATGAAAAGTACTCCAAAGTGTGGACAAAACACGAGAAAGTGGATAAAACCAAGCATGGAGCATCAAAAATTATAGATACATTTGCAATGTATCAACATCCCCAAGCTTAACTCCTGCTCGTCCTCGAGTAGGTAAGTGATAAAAAGAAAGAACAATTTTTGAGGTGACATGCACCATCAAAGACTTGATCAAAGTATTTGTAAAACATTCAAAGCTAGGATCATAGTACTTCAATCATAACATGAAAGACAAAGTTCTAGCAATAAGACAAAGAAACTATGATGCAACATGAAAAGGCACAAACAAAAGGTTCATGAATAACAATGCTTTGCAAGACGTTTGTTTGTTTCACATAAAGAAAACATAGCATAGTAGTATTCATCTTGTCCCTCAATAGAGTAGAAAATATAAATGCATAGGACACCTTCAAAGTTAATAGGAGTGACTAGATACAATAGTTTAAAACAAGAAATAACAAGTTATGCATCAATCAACTAGTCTTGGGACAATGCACATAGAACTAAGAATGGCCACTATGCTCTCAAAGTAGTGCATAAAGATAGAAGGTGGAGACTCAATATAATGGTGGAAGATAGGCCTTTTGTAAAAGGAAGTAGGGATTCAAGTCTCATAAAGAGCTTCCAAAAATTATGGTACTTATAGCTTTCAGCTCTCATTGCCCCTATCATAAGCATCTTTAAGGTGATTAAGGTTAAAGTGACACAACTAAGAGGATTTGCTTGACAAGTTATAAACCGAAATCCCATGCCCCTTACTTACGAAGACCGATCCTCATGCTACTCAACTTCAGTCACGAGTAAGCTCTTGTTATTGTAAGTATATGTGTATCATTAAGAACCGCCAACGGGGTACCCCTTGCACATGATACGGGAGCTTTCCCATAATCAAAATGACAAGGCAAGCAGACAATGAGCATCTCAGCGATCTTTTTATTTGCTATTTGCATAGGTTTTTATTGAGGATGCTTCATAGAGTGCTCATTATGGTGATGCTGCAAGTTTACACCATGATTAGGCATGGCTTAGGCTAGCGGCCAAGGCGTTTCTCTAACACACATACAAACTCCATGATCTTACAAGTTCCACTTTTATTTCACACCGCCGGGATCCGTAAGCAAAAGAACATGATATCAACGGGGTACAAAGTACAAGTGCAATGTTGAAAGCATTCCCCATGAAACATGGTTCTGATAATTTCAACTTATAAAGTGCAATCATATACGCAACAAAGAAGGACCCAATGGTTCAAGTTTATTAGGGGCAAAAAGTAAAGTGTGCCATCAAGTTCGTGAGATCTTTAATCACTAGTTTTCTCATAACAAGTGAAAGGTAAACAAAAGCATGAATATACTCGGAATAGCATAAGCTAGTAGGTAGGTATGGTGGAATCTTTGGAAATATTTGGTTTAATGGATTTGGAAACATAAGTAAAATACTCAGTGGAAGTGAAGGCTAGCAATAGTAAGGGAGCGACAAACGAGAGAGCAATAATGGCCATAATCATGCAGAGCGACAAAACATCATTGATCAAAGCATAAAGTGATACTACAAGTTGAAAACTAAAGGATCATAAAGGCTATGGTGACTTGAGATAGTCATAACATGGTGTGAGCATGTGCCAAGTCAACCCAAATAAAGCATCAAAGGAGAATACCACTATACTATGCTTTAATATGCTAAAACAACGCATGATTCATCCAAGGCACATTAAGCAATCTCAATTGTTTATAACAAGTCATGCTACAGCAAAGAATATTAAGCATAAAGCCAAAACAATATCAAGCATCGCATGACAAAGCATAGGCCACAGTCAAAAACATGCTCTTTTTACCACATAAGTATGAGCTTTCCTACTCTTTCCCAAACCAAACCAAACCATTTGAACACCAATGTATGAAAGGGGAGGTCCAACCAATTTATTCAGAAAACTAAGAAAACCATGCAAACTAAAAACCAAAACAAAAACGAAAAAGAAGACGCTCCAAGAACAACACAACTGTGCATGAAACAATAAAAATGAAGTGTTTGGAAGAAACCTGGGATTTTTTATTGATGAAGAAGGGGATGCCTTGGGCATCCCCGAGCTTTGACGCTTGTACTTCTTGGATATTTCTTGGGGTGACACGCGTGGCATCCCCAAGCTTGAGCTTTAGTCCATCCTTCATCTCATTACTCATTCCTTCCATACACCTGAAATTTTCCTTCATACAAAACTTCACACAATCTCATTAGCAACATTAGTGTACTTAAGATAAATAAGTCTCAAGGTTAAGTTCTAAGACCAAATAAACTTCCATCATAACACTAGATACTGTAGCACTTCCCTCAAAAAGCTCAATTCCCCAAAAGAACTCAAGAAGGAAATAACAAGAAGCAAATGCAGAAAATGGCAGAAATCTGTCAAAACAGACCAGCAGGTAAAGACGAATTTTTTCAAAGACCTTTTGTTGCTCAAATCAAAACGTGTTGAACTAACGAAAGTTATAACAACCTGGGGCAGAAGCAGAAAACATTATAGCTCAATCCGACGTACAGAGATCTCTCAGGAATTTTTACGGTGAAGCACAAAAATCTGTTTCAGGACAACAACTTTCCCAATCATTACTTCACTCTCATTAGAGGTTACTCTTGGCACAAAAAGGAAATAAAAAGGATAAGGAGAGGTTATTACAGAGGTAATAACTTCCAAGACTCAACTAAAACTCTTGGGTTATCTCCCAACAAGTACTTTTCTTTAATGTCTTTAAGTTAGGCATGAGCAAAAACTAAAGTGAATAGAATAGAAGTAAGCGAAGATAATCATGGTGAAAACATTGTTTTGTTCAATGAAATCCTTTTGTTAACAAGGTTGATCAGGTCTTGTTACCTAAACAATTCCATATGAGACAAAACTCTGTATTCCACTAATGATTATGTTACCTTAACCTTGATAGTAATGGTCCTAATCATAATAGTTTCAATTTTTTCTCTTCGTATGGGACAATATATTTCTTCAACTTGAATGCCCTCAACATGTTCAATTGAATTCTTTCAATCTTCTTGAGGAAATAGACAATGTGTTCATTGAAGGTCACCTTCCCTTGATTACAATTAATAACAGCTCCTGCAATATTTAAGAAAAGGTCTCCCAAGAATAATAGACATAATATCATCTTCAGGCATAAAAGTTTGAGAGGATGCTCTCATAAGAAATATGAAGTGAAGTAAAAGAGAGCATCAAGAAGCAAATCCAAAACACATTTAAGTATAACCCACTTCCTATGCATAGGAATAATGTATGCAAATAAATTCACAAAGAACAAAGTGGCAAGCATAGGAAGATAAAACAAGAGTAACTTAAAAACTTTCAACACATAGAGAGGTGTTTCTATATACCATGAAAACTTCTACAACCATATTTTCCTCTCTCATAATAATTTTCAGTAGCCTCATGAATAAACTCAACAATATAACTATCACATAAAGCATGCTCTTCATGATCTACAAGCACTATAGCTTTATTATAAACATTTTCAAGAGAAACCTCAGGAACATAACATTCATTTTCCTTTAGTAAGCAAGGGGGACGATCAAATAATGTAAGGGATAAAGAGTTACTCTCATTAGAAGGTAGGCATGGGTAGCTAATCCATTCTTCCTCCTTTTGTTCATCACTCTCCTCCTCTTTTTCACCTAATGAGATTTCAGGTTCATCAATTTCTTCTTCCATAGGATCCTGCAAGGCATTAGTCTCTTCCATTTGTGGAAAGCATCTATTAAAATATTCAAGAATATAGCCATTTTCATCCTTGTAATTATCAAAGCAAAATTTACCATAAACCTCATACTTATAAGGTGAATCATCAATATTTTCAAGCAAACTAGCAAGTTCAAATGCACCCTTCCAAGCAATAAATTCCTCAATTTGTTCCACATCATAAAGGTCATAATTTCCCTTAACATAGGAAGATATGGTAACTTTATCATTATACTCACATTGAAAAGGGAGGTGTTTGTACCTCCTACAGCAACAAGATTCATCAAGGCAATAAGTAACATTATAAGTAGAGCACACATTTCTAGCAATGGTATACAATCTATCAATTTGTTCCCATAAGTGTTTCCCTTTTTGTGACAAGCGGTGTTCCTTATAATAATATTTTTCATCTTCCGTGAACTCACCTTGCCAATAAGCTTCAGTTTCAAAGAAACCAACCATTGCCAACAAGCATGATAAAGCAAGACAATAACAGACCAACGAAAATAACAACTAGAGTAGGAACTATTTTTTTTTTGTATTTTTGATAAAGAAACAAGCAAACAAGGACAAAGATAAACTTAGCTTGAACAATAGTGAATCCAAGTGAAATTGATAAATAAAGCTATGCTCCCCGGCAACGGCGCCAGAAAATAGTCTTGATGACCCACAAGTATAGGGGGTGTATCGCAGTATTTTCGAGGGAAGTGAAACCAATTTATTGATTCGACACAAGGGGAGCCAAAGAATACTTATCAGCCTTAACAACTGAGTTGTCAATTCAGCTGCACCTGGAAACAATCTTGCTCATAGCAGTTTATCAGTAGCAACAGTTTTGTAGTAGGAATAGTAAAGTAACAGTAGCAGCAAAACAAAGACAGTAGTAACAAAAGCAGTAAACAGTGGGATTCGAGTGCGGTAGGCATAGGGATGGATGGACGGGTGTTGCATGGACAAGACAATTAACATAGCAATCAGAACATAGGGCAATTGCAGATAAAATAAGATAAAGCACCCAAGTACTAGACAATCCTAAGCATGTGTTCCATATATAGTCATACGTGCTGGCAATGAGAACTTGCACAACATCTTTTGTCCTGCCAGCCCGTTTGCAGCGGGGCCTCTAGGGAACTACTGGCAATTAAGGTGCTCCTTTTAATAGAGCACCGGAGCAAAGCATTAACACTCCGTGAACACATGTGATACTCACATCAAAGCCTTTCCCTTCCGGCTACCCCGATTTCTATCACTTCAGGACCATAGGTTCCGGACAACGACGTGTGTATACAACTTGCAGATAAGACCAAGAACAATACTATCATAATGAATCAATAATAAGTTCAGATCTGAAATCATGGCACTCGGGCCCTAGTGACAAGCATTAAGCACAACAAAGTTGCAACAAAGTCATAAAGCACTAATAAGAGATACTAGGCACCATGCCCTAACAATCTGATGCCATTACATGAACGATCTCATCCAATCCCTACCATCCCCATAGCCTACAGCGGGGGATTACTCACTCATAGATGGGGGAAACATGGATGGTCGATGAACATGATGGTGGAGATTGATGGAGATGGCTCCGGGGGCACTTCCCCATCCCGACAGGGTGCCAGAACAGAGACTTTCTGTCCCCTGAATCTCCCCTTCGGTGGCCGCGGCGCAGCGGAACTTTTCATGGAAAAACGTCGAACCCCCTGAAGTTTTTAGGTCAGAAGGCTTCTTATAGGCGAAGAGGGAGACCGAGGGGGTGCCTGGGGCCACCACACCATGCCCTGGCGCAGCCAGGCCTAGCCCGCGCCGGGGGGTGGTGTGGCCAGCCCCTGGCCCTCCTCCGTCTCGTATTCTGGCTCCTGGAGTCTTCTGGAAAAATAGGCACTTTGGCTTTTGTCCCGTCCAATTCCGAGAATATTCATTTTCTGACTTTCCTGGAACCAAAAACAGCAGAAAACATGCAGCTGGCACTGTGGCTCTTGTTAATAGGTTAGTCCAAGAAATCATATGAAAAGTACTCCAAAGTGTGGACAAAACACGAGAAAGTGGATAAAACCAAGCATGGAGCATCAAAAATTATAGATACATTTGCAATGTATCATCAACCCAAATAAAGCATCAAAGGAGAATACCACAATACTATGCTTTAATATGCTAAAACAACGCATGATTCTTCCAAGGAACATTAAGCAATCTCAATTTTTTATAACATGTCATGCTACAGAAAAGATCACTAAGCATAAAGCCAAAACAATATCAAGCATGGCATGACAAAGCATAGGCCACAGTCAAAAACAAGCTCCTTTTACCACTTAAGCATGAACTTTTCCTACTCTTTTCGAATCCAAACCAAACTATTTGAAAACCAATGCATGAAAGAGGGGTTCCAACCAATTTATTCAACAAACTAAGAAAACCAAGCAAACGAAAACCAAAACGAAAACGAAAAAGAAGACGCTCCAAGAACAACACAACCGTGCATGAAACAATAAAAATGAAGTGTTTGGAAGAAACCTGGAATTTTTATTGATAAAGAAGGGGATGCCTTGGGCATCCCCAAGCTTTGACGCTTGTACTTCTTGGATATTTCTTGGGGTGACACGCGTGGCATCCCCAAGCTTGAGCTTTAGTCCATTCTTCATCTCATTACATCATTCTCTCCATACACCTGAAATTTTTCCTTCATACAAAACTTCACACAATCTTTATTAGCAACATTAGTGCACTCAAGATAATAAGTCTTTGCGTTCAGTTTCAACACTAATAAAACTTCCATTAAAACAAAAGCTACGGTAGCACTTTCCTCAAAAAGCTCATTTCCCCAAAGAGAACCCAAAAAAGGAACCAACAAGAAGGAAATGGAAATAATGGCAGGAATCTGTCAAAACAGACAAGGAGGTAAAAACCAATTTTTTGAAGACCTTCTGCTGCTCAAATCAAAAAGTGTCGAACAAACCAAAGTTGTATAACAACCTGGGGCAGAAGCACAAAAATTCACGCCTCAAAAAGACATACAGAGATTTTACATGAATTTTTATGGTGAAGCACAGAAATCTGTTTCTGGACAGCTACTTTCCCAAGCATTACTTCTCTCTCACTAGAGGTTACTCTTGGCACAAAAAGCAAATAAAAATAATAAAGAGCGGCTATTACAGAGGTAATAACTTCCAAGACTCATCTAAAACTTTTGGGTTATCTCCCAATAAGTACTTTTCTTTAACGCCTTTAAGTTAGGTATTGTAGTTTGAGAGGATGCTCACATAAGAAATATGAATTGAAATAAAAGAGAGAATTAAGAAGCAAATTCAAAGAACATTTAAGTCTAACCCGCTTCCTATGCATAGGAATATTGTAAAGAAACAAGTCATGAAAGCACGAATAAACAAGCATAGGAAAGCAAAACAAGTGCAACTTCAAGACTTTCCCTCTCTCATAGGAAACTTAATATTATTGAGAGGAAATTAACAATGTTTCCCTCTCTCATAATAACTTTCAGTAGCATCATGAATAAAATTAACAATATAACTATCACATAAAACATTCTTGTTATGAGCCACATGCATAAAAGAATTAATACTCTCCACATAAACATAGTCATTCTTATTAATTGTAGTGGGAGCAAATTCAACAAAATAGCTATCATTATTATTCTCATCATCATAATCATCAAATATAGGAGGCATATTGTAATCACAATTAATTTTCTCCTCAATAGTAGGTGGACTGAAAATATCATATTCATTATTCTAATCATCATATATTGGAGGTTTGGTATCATCATAAGCAATAGAATAGCTATCTTCCAAAGCTGGGGAACTAAAAAGATCATTTTCATAAAAACTAGCTTCCCCAAGCTTAGAATTTTCCATAGCATTAGCAATAATGGTGTCAAAAGAATTCATAATAACAACATTGCTATTAGCATGCAAATGAAGTTCCATAGGTTTTTTAATTTTCTCTTCAAACACTTCATGTCCTAACTCAAGATAAATACTATAAAGCTCTCTAATTTTGTTGTTGTTTTCCATTAAGCCTAACTAGTGAAAACAAGAAACAAAAATACAAAATTGCAGAATCTAAAGGAAATAACTTCAAGCACTCACACCGGAGGATGTGAGTACCTTTTACCTTACCTCCCCGGCAACGGCGCCAGAAAATAGCTTCATGTCTACGCACTTCTATTCTTGTAGACAGTTGTTGGGCCTCCAAGTGCAGAGGTTTGTAGAACAGAAACAAGTTTTCCCTTAAGTGGATCACCCAAGGTTTATCGAACTCAGAGAGGAAGTGGTCACAGGTATCCCCTCTCAAGCAACCCTACAATCAAGATGCAAGAAGTCTCTCGTGTCCCCAACACACCCAATACACTTGTCAGGTGTATAGGTGCACTAGTTCGGCGAAGAGATAGTTAAATACAAGTGGTATAGATATAAGACAACGGTGCTAGAAAATACTTTGATGGCATGGAAGAGACTAAAGGAAAACTGAAATAAAGATGGAAGCAAGCAAACATGTGACAGATCTAATTGCAAACGGTGTTTCAATGCTTAGAAACAAGGCCTAATGATCATACTTTCACTAGTGAACACTCTCATATAAATATATTATCTTTATATACTACTCTTAACTACTCTCCGGTTGGACACTCTAATCAACGGTAGGGCTATAACAGCACACCTCAAAGTAAGCCTTTCCCATCTAGATAACCCCACACTGTCACCTTGAGCACTAGATGGTTCCAAGAAAAACTACAATTTCATAGAGACATCCAACTCCAAATATAACTCATAACAAGTATTTGTAATCTCTAGCTAAGTGCCACCATGGTGTGCACGTTGTCACTTTCACACACATGGGGAGAGCAGAGATCTAATAAAGCACTTGAGTAGCAAGGTAGATCTATAGATTACAAAGCTCATGATCTCATAAGATCATGCATAGAGAGAGAGATGAACACATAGCTACCGGTAGAACCCTTAGCCTCGAGAGAGAACTACTCCCTCCTCATCATGGGAATAATCAATCGTGATGGAGATGGTGGTGGAGATCGATGGAGATGGCTCTGGGGGAACTTCCCCGTCCCGGCAGCGTGCCGGAACAGAGACTTTCTGTCCCCCGAATCTCCCCTTCGGTGGCGGCGGCGCTGTGGAACTTTTCATGGCTGGAGGCTTGATGATTAAGGGTTTTTGCATCGGGAGGCATCTTATAGGCGAAGAGGCAAGGTCGATGGGCGGCCAGGGGGCCCACACCACCTGGTGGGGCGGCCAGGGCTAGCTCGCGCCACCATATGGTGTGGCCACCCTGTGGCCCCTCTCCGTCTCGTCTTCTGGCTGCGTGAGTCTTCCGGTAAAATATCGACTTTGTCTTTTGTCCGGTCCAATTCCGAGAATATTGATTTTCTGACTTTCCTGGAACCAAAAACAGCAGAAAACAGGCAACTGTCACTGTGGCACTTGTTAATAGGTTAGTCCAATAAAGTGTATAGAAAGTACTCCAAAGTTGGAACAAAACACAAGAAAGTAGATAAAACCAAGCATGGAACATCAAAATTATGGATACGTTAACAACATATCATGGTCCCGTGCCATCGGGTGGTGTGAGCCCCCGGGCTCCGTTTCCATCCCTTTTTCGACTCATTATCTTTCATGTTAGATAAAAACTGCAAAAATATAGATTGGAAAGTTTTTCACGGACCTTTCTTACTAGAACTGTTACCTATTCAAAAATAGACTCTGCAGGTTTCTGAATTTGGTCTTTAATAAATTCTTCCAGAGTCACCACTTGAATAATATCAATATATTCATTGTAAGAATCTTCAAATATAATGTTTGAGTTTTTTGACCATTCTTCATCTATTTACATCATTCTCTCCTAACACTTGAAAATTTCTTTCATACAAAACTTCACACAATCTTCATTAGCAACATTAGTGCATGCAAGATAATAAACCTTTGGATTCAATTTCAACTGAAGTCCATCAAAACATAAGCTACTGTAGCAAATCCTTTCGAAAGCACAAAAATAATTCAAAAAGGAAATCGATTTAAGTGGCAAATGCAAAAATGACAAAAATCTGTCAAAACAGACCAGCAGGTAAAGATCAATTTTTTCGAAAATCTTCTGTGGCTAAAATCAAAAAGTGCAAAACTAACGAAATTTAAATAATAACCTGGGGCATGCAAACAAAAAATACAGATCGGTACGACGTTCTGAGATTTTCACGATTTGTTACAGTGAAGCACAAAAATCTGTTTTGGGATAGCAACTTCCCCAAATCTTACTTCTCTCTCATTAGAGACTAAATGTTATATATTTGATTCCGATCTTTATTAATCTCACTAGGAGGATAAAATTTGGAATAAAAGAAAGGTACAATTTCCTCCCATTCAAGAGAGTGGCCATCCTTTAGCAGCTTATACCATTCCTCAACTCCTTTCAATGATACAGAGAATAACTTTTTCTTAACTTGATCTGTTGTAATACCTGCACACTTGAACAATCTGCATAATTCATGTATAAAAAGCAAATGATCACTGGGATGGACAGTTCCATCTCCAAAATAGTAGTTATCCATAACACGGTCAACAATTTGTGTAGGTATTTTAAAAGAATCAATTTCAGCAGGTGGTGGTTCATCTACTATCTTAGCAGTGGTAATAGCATTCCAAAATAAGAAACTAAGTGAATTATCCATATTGAAAATAAAGTAACAAACAGAAATAAACAATACTCACAGTAGAAGTTTCTTTTACCAGTTCCACTTCAATAGCGCTTCACTCCCCGGCAACAGCGCCCGAAAATAGTCTTGATGAACCAGAAGTATAGGGGGTGTGTCGTAGTACTTTCAATAAATAAGAGTGTCAAACCCAACAAGGAGCAGAAGGTGTTGACAAGTGGTTCGGATCAGGAATTCTCTGTAAATACTTAGCGAACAGATTTTTAGGGGGTTTTGATAATGCAGATAAGTAAAGTGCGAGTAAATAAAAGACAATAATAATAACTGCAGCAAGTGGCCCAATCCTTTCTTCAGAAAAGGACAAGCTGGTTGTATTACTTAAGATGACCAAACGTTCCCGAGGACACAGGGGAATATTGTCAAGTGCTTTCGCTTCATATAGTTGATTAATCTTCTCTGGTTGGATAAGTGTTGTGTGGGTGAACCTATGCTAATGTACTGACCTTACTAGGACTAATACATACTTTTGATTATACCGCTTGCAAGCATCCGCAACTACAAGAAAGTAATTAAGATAAAAACCTAACCATAGCCTTAAACTCTGAGATCCTACACTCCCTTATGCAATGGTTTCCTAATGGGGGTTCAGGTTTCTGTCACTCTGCTAACCCCACGATTAGTAGCCAAATACACAATGCATACCCCTAGGCCCATAAAGGTGAAGTATCTTGTAGTCTATGTTCACATGACACCACTAGAAGAATAGCACCACAACTTAAATATCAAACCATTAAATCTTTCTCAACACAATTCCACTACTAACAACATGATTTCTCCCATATCCTCAAGAACTAAATGAACTACTCACGAGACATCATATGGATCAAGATCAGATATGAAATAATGATAAGTAACAATCTGAACATGAACAATAATTCAATGGTTCCACTCAATAGCATCAACTACAACAAGTAATCAACACTGGGAAAGTTTCCCGTAAGAACTATGCAAGATTCAACCCAATTGTTACAGTGGTACGGAGTGGTGGTGATGGTGCTGGTGATGATGATAGTGGAGATGATGACTATGATAATGCCGATGAAGTCTAGCTTGATGACAGTGTTGATGGCGATGATCTCCCCTCTCCGGGAAGGAATTTTCCCGGTAGATTTCTGCCTGCAGAGAGCTCTTTCTCTCTGTGTAGTTTCCACCCTGCAGAGGCGGCGGAACCTTTTTGTGGTCGCCCCTGAATCTTAGGGTTTCGAGGGGATTATATACGCCAAAGGGCGATGCTAGAGGTAGGCCAGGGTGGCCACACCACTGGGTGGTGCGGCCAAGGGGGCCCGTGCCAGGGGGTGGGGTGGGCCCATGTGGCCCATGTCCACTCCTCCATCTGGCCTCCTTCTTCTTCTGTAAATTTTCCTGGATTTTCTGATCTTCGCGAATATTGCACCTGGACAGTGCTTTTCCATTAGAATCCTGACTCCGGTGGTTCATCCTCCAGAAGTCATCAATCATGCAAAAAGAGATGAAATAACATAAGTATCATCTCTTAATATGAAATATATCAATGAATAATAGTAAATTATATGCAAAATGGACGTATCAACCTCGGTTTCAGAGATTTAGAGAAATTTAATGAAGCTATGCTAGCTAAGCAAGTGTGGAGATTATTAGAGCGCACGGACAATCTTTGTGGAAAAGTCTTGCTAGGCAGATATAGCAAAGGAGGTGATATTTTATCAGCATCTTGTCCACAAGGTGCTTCGGCAACTTGGAAGGCCATTATAAAAGGGTGTGAAATTCTAAAAAAAATGCCTTATTCAGAGAATTGGAGATGGCTGGAAGTCCGAAATCTGGCATGATCCATGGATCGAGGGAACTTTGTCGAGGAAACCATTGGGGAGAGCTTATGTGAACACCCGGATTTTTAAGTCCAGATGCCTGTTATGCCATACATCGCAATCCTAGGAATACCATTTTTGCGAGACATAACATAATTGATAACACAGTACCTCATCCATTACAAACCATAATAGTCTTACAAATGGTTGATCTCATAATCAAGTCTTAATACACATCAAAGCAGTGGATATAAATGTAGTAGAGTCTCCATCTTCATTGTCACAGGCAATGTTGATGATGGGAGATGATCCTAGTTATCGTAGACATCCTGCTGTCCATCCTCTGGATAGTCTTCTTCATAGTCTGGCCATGGGAATAGCCAGGGACAAAGCCATGAGTACTCTTAAAGTACTCGCAAACTATCACTAATGTAAGTAAGACAAGTCTAGTAGGAATCCTAAGCTCTACGCTTATTTGCAATAAGCTAGATTTATTTCACAAGTACTTAGTAGTAAAGACCTAATTTAGTTATCTAGATTACTTAGGCGGGAACCTAAATGTCATTTCCACAACTCTGTTATGGTCAAGTCAAAGTCCTCCTTCAAGTCACAAGCCATTTTAAAAACATCTGGCAACGGAACAGTATGGCCACTCCAACTGTCCATGACCACGGACGCAGCTATTTGAATAGTTTGACACTCTGCAGAGGTGGTACACTTTCACCACAAAATTCGATACATCCATCAGGGATAACCCTGAATCATCATACTTGGTATGCGGATAATCAATCCTAACCTTTCATTTACACACCCTAGTATAGGCACCTCCCCTATGAGCTTGGCCTCCCAGCCATGGCCATCTGCCATCCCGGGAACTGCATAGGTGGACATTCATATTCACGAGGCAACCTCAGCTTAACCTCTTTCTGCAAGGGAACCCATACTAAGACATATAAACTTCCTGTTAAGCCCTACCCAACTTAGGTATTGTGGTTGTACGGTAAAGTTGGAATGGTATCGCATCCAAACCCAACCATCAGTTTTTATCAACGCCAGGGCACATGTTTCATCCAGTATCATCTCCATATCATTGTGTTTCACAACACATGTCAAAACATTTCAATAGAATGACTCATCATCCCAAGGTTTTCATAATCATTTTCTTCAAGTGTTCCCATCTAAAGTGATCAATATAAGTTTAGCACTAGCAACTATCAATGAGGGTGTCACTATTGAGGGGTGCTAAGCAATTGTAACTACCCAAACCTAGTTATATGCTCTTGATAGTATCTATCCTGTTTTTCCACTAATCAGCAATTAATTAATTATTTGAGAAACTTTGGTAAAGGGTAGAAAGATAAAGCTTGCAGGTAAAACTTGGGATTGGTATAATCAAAGTTGCATCCCCATAGAATGCATAATGTATCTTACATAGGCTAGCTTGCATAATGGGGCTTGCATAGCTTAGCTTGCATAGGATGGCTTGCCTTGGTTGGTGTAGTTGTCGAAGTTCTCTTCTTCGTCTTCGTAGAACTCCTCTTCTTCGTAGCCCGGATTGGTACTAGCGTCTATAAATAAATACGAGGTACACAATCACCAAACAATACTTAACTACTTCTATTTAGCAAACAAGGGTTCACACTAGATGATCTAGCATCATCTCAATCATCACATGAAATATTGACATAGTCTTCTTTATCTTATTTTAGAAATGCAATTTCTACTCACTGAAAGATACTTAAGATTTAATATTCTCCAATTAAAATATGGGATCATGTTGATCATGTCATCACCACATATTCTAATACTTGGGAAGTGATTTAAAGTGGTTGGCATATATTACAAAGTTTAATATTGCTATTTAATAATATTGAAATGAGTAAAATTGACTATATAGCATTCTTTTAAATACTAGCTCAAGTCTACTTCATGTAAACTTAAATATTTTTACATATTCAGATAGAGCATGGCAAATTTGATTTTTGAGAATTGGAATCAACTCAAAATCATTTATGGTTGATTTTAGAAAAATGTTTGAAGTTGGAAAAGTCTTTGTCTTGTTATTTTTACTATAGGTGATCCATAATTAAAAAACTGTTTGAATCCAACGGGACCGTGTAGAGATTTGTAATACCTTTCTAACAAAATTGGAATCATGCAATTTGGTTAAGTAAATCTCTTTGAATTCAATTTTGAAGTCACTGACAGAATAGAGTTTTGAATAAAAAGGAAAATCTCAATTTGAATCACTAGGCTACGCGCGGGAACGGACATGGGCTAGCCCAACTACACGGCGCGTGCGCAGCGGGCAGCTCTGGTGCTAGCCCCACCTGTCAACGACTACTCTAAAGCGAAACGGTATCAGCTAATCTGGGCCACGCGATTAGAACGAGATCAACAGCTGAGCATCGTCGTCTCTGTTGCACGACGCGCTGGGGATTCCAAACCTATGGCAGGGGATTCCAAACCTATGGCTGAGCTTCCTTAATCATGGTGTTTAATCTACACGGCAGTCTACTAAGAGCATCCGCTACCACATTTGCCTTGTCGGGGTGGTAGTGAATGTCAAGGTCATAATCCTTGATTAACTCTATCCATCTCTGTTGTCTCATATTTAGCTCCTTCTGGGTGAAAATATACTTTAGACTCTTGTGATTTGAATAAATCTCATAGCGATTACCCATGAGGTAATGACGCCAGGTCTTCAAGGCTAAAACTATGGCTGCCAATTCTAAGTCATGGGTACGGTAATTATGCTGATGTTGCTTCAGTTGTCTGGACAAATATGATATGACTTTGCCTTCCTGCATCAACACACATCTGAGACCAATCTTGGATGCATCACAGTATACATCAAACGGCTTCGTGATATCCGGCATGATCAAAATTGGGACAGAAATCAATCTCTTCTTGAGCTCTTGAAAACTTGCTTCACATTTGTCCGTCCATTCGAACTTATTGTCTTTCTTTAACAGCTGTGTCATCAGCCTTGCGATGCTTGAAAATCCTTCAACAAACTTGTGGTAATATCCCGCTAATCCAATAAATGTGTGGACTTTGGTCTGAGTGGTTGGGGATTTCCATTCTTCAACATCCTTAATCTTGGTGGGATCAACAGCAACTACTCCTGCCGACAAGATATGTCCTAGGAATCCTACTTCCTTTAACCAGAACTCACATTTGCTAAACTTGGCATACAACTGATGCACTCTAAGGGTTTCAAGGATGGTTCTTAGGTGTTGCTCATGGTCCTCTTCTGACTTGGAATAGATCAGAATGTCATTAATAAAAACAATGACAAACTTATCCAAGAAGTTCATAAAAATCTTATTCATGAGATTCATGAAATAAGCGGGGGCATTGGTTAATCCAAATGGCATGACATTGTACTCATACAATCCATATCAGGTTGTGAAAGGAGTCTTTGGGATATTCGTTGCGCGGATCTTTAGTTGATGATAACCAGTTCTAAGATAAATCTTAGAAAACACTCTGGCACCAGTCAGCTGATCAAACAGATCTTCTATCTTTGGTAGTGGGTACTTGTTCTTGATGGTGATGTCATTCAGCTTCCGGTAATCCGTACACAAACGGGTGGCACCATCTTTCTTATCCACAAACAAAACGGGGGATCTCCACGGTGATGCACTTGGTTGTATCAGACCTTTGCTCAACATGTCATCAAGTTGCTTCTTTAGCTCCACTAATTCGGTTGGGTTCATACTATAGGGTCTCTGAGCTATGGGTCCAGTTCTAGGAACTAGTTTAATGATAAACTCGATATCTCGATCTAGGGGCATACCGGGTAATTCATCTGGGAACACATCAGGGTATTCACAGACTACTCTGACTTGGTCAAGGGTTGATTGGACTAAACTCTTGTTGCACTTGAATTGACGGGGCAGCGTCTCAGACACATGCTCTACTGATACTCCGGTGCTACTGGTCATGGTTATGGATTTCTTGGCACAGTCTATTAATCCTTGATGTTTGTATATCCAATCCATCCTTGTACTACTTCCAAACCTTTGGTTCCAAGTACTATTAGATTGGCATAAAAATATATCCCATGGATTTTGATAGTATGGCCTTCCCAAATTTTCTAGCTTTGGTATTTGACCCAGGTATTTGAACTATCATAACATGCTTCCAATTGGTGGGTTGAATCTTACTAGTGCATGCATATTCTTCTATAACAAACGAGTGCGATGCTCCAGAATAAAACAATCTACTTGCAAGTACTGAGTTAACAGAAAACATACCCAGCACGACATCTGGTGCTTCCTAGGCTTCTTCCGCATTCATGTGGAACAGACGGCCAATACGGTTGTGCGGGTTTCCTGGGGCAAACCTCTTTCCAGGCTGGACACGGCGCTGCTGCTGGGCAGGTGCAGTGACATTGGGTGCGGCAGCAAGCTTCTTAGGGCACTCATTGGAGTAGTGACCTGTGACTCCACATTCAAAGCAGGTTATCATTGACTTGTCCTTCCCTGCAATAGGCACAACATTGCTCCCAGTCCTTGGGGCAGTATTGTTGTTGTTGGTGGTGGTGGGCCTTGGCGGTGCATGGTTGAAGTTACCGGTGTTGTTGTTGTTGTGGCCTCCAGGCCTCGGGTTTCCTCCGCCATGATTGGGAAAGTTCGGACGGGACATTGGTGTCCTATTGTTTCTTGGTGCAAATCCTGCAGACGAGCTGGGGCGGTACTTCGGGGTATGGTGGGGTCTAGGATGGTGCATCATACAATGCTCGTGGTTCTCACTGGCTTGGTTGATCTTTCCTTCCATCTGGATAGCAGAATCCACTAGAGATTCAAGATCGTCAAAGGGAATGTTGACTAACACGGTCTGCCTCTCATCATGCAGACCATTCAGGAATCTCCCCTTCTTCTTCCCTTTAGTGTCGATCTCATAAGGGGCATACCTAGCCAGATACAAAAATTTGTCACGGTACTCTACCATAGTCATTCTTCCTTACTTCAGCTCCCTGAATTCATCCATCATCCTCTTGATCAAACCTGGGGGCACGTGAGTCTTGCTGAACTTGAGCTTGAACTCCTCCCAAGTCATCATATGTCCTCCGTTCATTGTACGGGTGCTATTACACCATGATCTTGCATAACTTGCCAGATAGTGGGTGGCAAACAGTACTTTCTCCGCAGCATCTACTCCTGCAACATATAAGTTGTTCTCCATTGACTGCAGCCAGTCATCAGCATCTAAGGGCTCTTCAGACTTGCTAAACATAGGTGGATTGGTGTTTTGGAAGTTCTTGAGCTTAGATCCATGGTGATCTTGGTTTCCATGTCCTTGGTTGTTGTGGGCCATCTAGGCGATCTGCTGAAGAGTGGCAAGATTGGCTTTACGCTCGGCTCTACCGGCTTCTCGATCAGATACTAACATTTGCAAAATCTGAACCATCAGATCCTGGGATGAGCTGCTTCCACCGGGGTTTCCACGAGTCATCTGAAGATTAAGATAGATCATAAGATAAGAGGGAAATTTCTATGGTTTATGGGTATGTTTCAAAAGCTTTAAACTAGAGTATTGTTAAGGTTTGAAAACTAACAACTCCTTTTCATTCATTCATTCCAAGCAACACAGTGCAAACAACACACCACAAATACTAAGCAGATGGTTTTAAGAACCATTCTGTCATGCTACGATACATCGGGACCGGATACAAACTCATACCTACGATAGTGCTCTAGTGCGACTACTCATCATCAGAACTGGCGGGCTCTTCGTCATCCAGGAAGTCGGCGTCATCCTCGTTAGTGTGGAACTCCGTGGCGATGTCCTCTAGGTAGTCATCATCATCACTGAGGAATGAAGTGATATCCCCATGAATATCTTCACCTTCTTCTTCCTTCTCCTCAAGCTAAATCTCAAGGTCATGGATGGTTTCTTCGAGGGTTGCCACCTTATAGCAGAGACGAGTGATGATGCGGTCCTTCTTGTCATGCTGGCAACGAAGTGACTTGCGCTCCTTAGCTTGGATGGCGAGGGTCTGGTTCTTCACCATTGCGACAATGTGCTTCTGGTTGGCGTAGGCACGTGCATTGTCTAGCTCCTTCTGAGTCTCATGCAGCATGAAGTCGAGGTGATCCACATGATGCTTAAGCTCCAGATGTCCTAGCATGGCCAAGGGCTGTCCCATGGAGTCACGTCTTATGTCGTGAGCAAAGCGGGTGCCAACGATCTGGTTCATGTTCTGCCCACACAAACGAGCGAGTGCCTCCTGCATGGCTCTAGCTAGCCCATCCAGCCAATTGTTCTCCCTCAAGCTGAACTAGATCTTCTCCGAGGTAGGTGGCTCTATTTTTCCTCTCACATCGGCAACGATCAACCACTATAGTTATCCTCTGGGCTGGTCATTGAGCTGAGCTCCAAAGAACTCTAGGTGCGGGCGTCCAAGAAACTCTGCGAGCTGTCACAAATCCCTCTCAAAGATGAGCTCCCCTCCGTTGCCCAGATGGTAGAACTTGATGTACTTTACTTCCATCTATAAGCAATTAGGATGAGTACGTTAGTGAGGTGATCAAGTGTGTCAAATTTTAGGTAGTATTTGCAAGAATTTTGAGGAACAAGTGATCTCTTTTTTGGAAAAAAATCTCAAGGATAAGAGTGAGAATAGGTTTTCATAAATACTCACTTCCTTTGTTTTGAAACTAAGTTTTTCAGACATCCATTCTAACTAGGGTCTCCTATGGTCAGGATGGCTCTGATACCAACTTGTGAACACCCGGATTTTTAAGTCCAGATGCCTGTTATGCCGTACATCGCAATCCTAGGAATACCATTTTTGCGAGACATAACATAATTGATAGCACAGTACCTCATCCATTACAAACCATAATAGTCTTACAAATGGTTGATCTCATATCAAGTCTTAATACACATCAAAGTAGTGGATATAAATGTAGTAGAGTCTCCATCTTCATTGTCACAGGCAATGTTGATGATGGGAGATGATCCTAGTTATCGTAGACATCCTGCTGTCCATCCTCCGGATAGTCTTCTTCATAGTCTGGCCATGGGAATAGCCAGGGACAAAGCCATGAGTACTCTTAAAGTACTCGCAAACTATCACTAATGTAAGTAAGACAAGTCTAGTAGGAATCCTAAGCTCTACGCTTATTTGCAATAAGCTAGATTTATTTCAGAAGTACTTAGTAGTAAAGACCTAATTTAGTTATCTAGATTACTTAGGCGGGAACCTAAATGTCATTTCCACAACTCTGTTGTGGTCAAGTCAAAGTCCTCCTTCAAGTCACAAGCCATTTTAAAAACATCTGGCAACGGAACAGTATGGCCACTCCAACTGTCCATGACTACGGACGCGGCTATTTGAATAGTTTGACACTCTGCAGAGGTGGTACACTTTCACCACAAAATTCGATACATCCATCAGGGATAACCCTGAATCATCATACTTGGTATGCGGATAATCAATCCTAACCTTTCATTTACACACCCTAGTATAGGCACCTCCCCTATGAGCTTGGCCTCCCAGCCATGGCCATCTGCCACCCCGGGAACTGCATAGGTGGACATTCATATTCACGAGGCAACCTCAGCTTAACCTCTTTCTGCAAGGGAACCCATACTAAGACATATAAACTTCCTGTTAAGCCCTACCCAACTTAGGTATTGTGGTTGTACGGTAAAGTTGGAATGGTATCGCATCCAAACCCAACCATCAGTTTTTATCAACGCCAGGGCACATGTTTCATCCAGTATCATCTCCATATCATTGTGTTTCACAACACATGTCAAAACATTTCAATAGAATGACTCATCATCCCAAGGTTTTCATAATCATTTTCTTCAAGTGTTCCCATCTAAAGTGATCAATATAAGTTTAGCACTAGCAACTATCAATGAGGGTGTCACTATTGAGGGGTGCTAAGCAATTGTAACTACCCAAACCTAGTTATATGCTCTTGATAGTATCTATCCTGTTTTTCCACTAATCAGCAATTAATTAATTATTTGAGAAACTTTGGTAAAGGGTAGAAAGATAAAGCTTGCAAGTAAAACTTGGGATTGGTATAATCAAAGTTGCATCCCCATAGAATGCATAATGTATCTTACATAGGCTAGCTTGCATAATGGGGCTTGCATAGCTTAGCTTGCATAGGATGGCTTGCCTTGGTTGGTGTAGTTGTCGAAGTTCTCTTCTTCGTCTTCGTAGAACTCCTCTTCTTCGTAGCCCGGATTGGTACTAGCGTCTATAAATAAATACGAGGTACACAATCACCAAACAATACTTAACTACTTCTATTTAGCAAACAAGGGTTCACACTAGATGATCTAGCATCATCTCAATCATCACATGAAATATTGACATAGTCTTCTTTATCTTATTTTAGAAATGCAATTTCTACTCACTGAAAGATACTTAAGATTTAATATTCTCCAATTAAAATATGGGATCATGTTGATCATGTCATCACCACATATTCTAATACTTGGGAAGTGATTTAAAGTGGTTGGCATATATTACAAAGTTTAATATTGCTATTTAATAATATTGAAATGAGTAAAATTGACTATATAGCATTCTTTTAAATACTAGCTCAAGTCTACTTCATGTAAACTTAAATATTTTTACATATTCAGATAGAGCATGGCAAATTTGATTTTTGAGAATTGGAATCAACTCAAAATCATTTATGGTTGATTTTAGAAAAATGTTTGAAGTTGGAAAAGTCTTTGTCTTGTTATTTTTACTATAGGTGATCCATAATTAAAAAACTGTTTGAATCCAACGGGAGTGTGTAGAGATTTGTAATACCTTTCTAACAAAATTGGAATCATGCAATTTGGTTAAGTAAATCTCTTTGAATTCAATTTTGAAGTCACTGACAGAATAGAGTTTTGAATAAAAAGGAAAATCTCAATTTGAATCACTAGGCTACGCGCGGGAACGGACATGGGCTAGCCCAACTACACGGCGCGTGCGCAGCGGGCTGCTCTGGCGCTAGCCCCACCTGTCAACGACTACTCTAAAGAGAAACGGTATCAGCTAATCTGGGCCACGCGATTAGAACGAGATCAACAGCTGAGCATCGTCGTCTCTGTCGCACGACGCGCTGGGGATTCCAAACCTAGGTCTACGGCGGGGGTCGTCGGAGGCTTACCAATACTCTAGCTAGGTTTGGCGAGGTGGGCGAACGAGCTGGTAGACGACGGTGGTTCGAAAGGTGGCCGTGGCAGCTCCTAGGGCGGCTCCAATTGCTGGTTCCCTTCCTCCACAGCAGCAGCGAGATCCGGTGAAATTCTGGTGATGTAGTGCTCTCCTTGCTCCAGGGAAGGGTTAGAGGGGTTTCTGGGGGAGAGGTGAGTCGAGTGGTGTGCATTTGGAGGCAGGGGAGGGTCCTATTTATACCCCCGGCGAGGAAGCAATGCGACATGGCTCGGGCTCGTCGGTGACATTGCTACAGGGCATTATCGGCATGACTGTGGGTGTAGGCCGACACAGGGCTCCTTGGCGATCATCATGTGCATAGTGGCATGGCGAGGCGCGGTCTTAATCGGACGGGAGAAGTCCTTGCTCTGCTCGAGTACCGCAACATTTGTCATGGCGTACGGTGGTCACAGGGCGCGTCGCGCTTAACGGTCATGTCTAGGAGGTTTCTGGTGACGCGGCGGATGCATTTACGCAAGGAGAGAGCAAGGCACAGCGTGGCTGCACATGAACAGCTCGATGCTCTGGCGGGCGCTTGGCATGGCAGACAGAGAAGATGGGCGTGGTTGTGCTGGCTTCTCTACTGCTTGTCATTGGTCGAGGCATGGACTGGTGGGTGCGGTGAGGTCACGGCTACCTTCTAGACATCATGGGTGAGGGCGGCGAGGCTTGTGGCATCGTGTCAATGCTCGACCGGCATGGTGATGTCTACGCACTTCTATTCTTGTGGACAATTGTTGGGTCTCCAAGTGCAGAGGTTTCTAGAATAGCGGCAAGTTTTCCCTTAAGTGGATCACCCAAGGTTTATCGAACTCAGGGAGTGATGTCGACGCACTTCTATTCTTGTAGACAGTTATTGGGCCTCCAAGTGCAGAGGTTTGTAGAACAGCAGCATGTTTTCCCTTAAGTGGATTACCGAAGGTTTATCGAACTCAGGGAGGAAGTGGTCAAAGTTATTCCCTCTCAAGCAATCCTGCAATCAAGATACAAGAAGTCTCTTGTGTCCCCAACACACCCAATACACTTGTCAGGTGTATAGGTGCACTAGTTCGGCGAAGAGATAGTGAAATACAAGTGGTATAGATAATTATAAGTGGTAACGGTACCAGAAAATAGCTTGATGGCGTGGAAGAGACAAAAGGAAAACTGAAATAAAGATGGAAGCAAGCAAACATGTAACAGATCTAATTGCAAATCGTGTTTCAATGCTTAGAAACAAGGCCTAGGGATCATACTTTCACTAGTGAACACTCTCATATAAATATATTCTCTTTATGATACTACTCTTAACTACTCTCCGGTTGAACACTCTAATCGATGGTAGGGCTATAACAGCACACCTCAAAGTCCGCTTTCCCCATCTAGATAACCCCACACCGTCACTTGAGCACTAGATGGTTCCAACAAACACCACAATTTCATATAAACATCCAACTCCAAATATAACTCATAACAAGTATTTGTAATCTCTAGCCTAAGTGCCACCATGGTGTGCACGCTGTCACTTTCACACACATGGGGAGAGCAGAGATCTATTAAAGCACTTGAGTAGCAAGGTAGATCTATAGATTACAAGCTCATGATCTCAATAAGATCATGCATAGATAAAGAGATGAACAGATAGCTACCAGTAGAACCCCTTAGCCTCGAGAGAGAACTACTCCCTCCTCATCATGGAAATCAACAACGGTGATGGAGATGGCGGTGGAAATCGATGGAGATGGATCCGAGGGCACTTCCCCGTCCTGGCAGGGTGCCGAAATAGAGACTTTCTGTCCCCCGAATCTCCCCTTCGGTGGTGGCAGAGTTGCGGAACTTTTCGTGGATTTCTGATTGACTACTTAGGGTTTTTGCATCGCGGGAGATATATAGGCAAGAGGCAAGGTCGGTGGCCGGCCATGGGGCCCACACCATGCCCTGGCGTGGCCAGGGAGGACCCACGCCTAGGGGTGGTGTGGCCACCCTATGGCCCCTCTCCGTCTCGTCTTCTGGCTCCGTGAGTCTTCCGGTAAAATATCAACTTCGACTTGTGTCCCGTCCAATTCCGAGAATATTCATTTCTAACTTCCTGGAACCAAAAACAGCAGAAAACAGGCAGCTGGCACTATGGCTCTTGTTAATAGGTTAGTCCAAGAAATCATATGAAAAGTACTCCAAAGTGTGGACAAAACATTAGAAAGTAGATAAAACCAAGCATGGAACATCAAAAATTATAGATACATTTGCAATGTATCAACACCCCCAAGCTTAACTCCTGCTCGTCCTCGAGTAGGTACGTGATAAAAAGAAAGAATAATTTTTGAGGTGACATGCACCATCATAAACTTGATCAAAGTATTTGTAAAACAATGAAAGCTGGGATCATAGTACTTCAATCATAACATGAAAGATAAGGTTCTAGCAATAAGACAAAGAAATAATGATGCAACATGAAAAGGCACAAACAAAAGATTCATGAATAACAATGCTTTGCAAGATGTTTGTTTGTTTCACATAAAGAAAACATAGCATAATAGTATTCAGCTTGTCCCTCATAGATTAGCAAATATAAATGCATAGGACACCTTCAAAGTTCATAAGAGTGACTAGATACAAATAGTTTAAAACAAGCAATATCAAGTTATGCATCAATCAACTAGTCTTGGAACAATGCACATAGAACTAAGAATGGCCACTATGCTCTCAAAGAAGGTGCATAAAGGTAGAAGGTGGAGACTCAATATAATGGTGGAAGAAGGGACTTCATAGAAGGAAGCAGAGATTCAAGTTTCATAAAGAGCTTCCAAAAATTATGGTACTTATAGCTTTCAGCTCTCAATGCCCCTATCATAAGCATCTTGAAGTGATTAAGGTTAAAGTGAACAAACTATGGAGTATATGCTTGACGAAGTATAAGTTGGAAATCTCATGTCCCTTGAATACGAGGGCCGCTCCTGATGCTACTAAAGTTTAGTCACCGATAAGTTCTTGTCATCGTAAGTACATGTGTATCATAGAGAACCGCCAACATGGTACCCCTTGCCCGATGATACGGAAGAATCCCCATATCAAAATGACAAGGCAAGGAGACAATGAGGATCTCAGCAATCTTCTTATTTACCATGGGAATATGGTGCTTTTTTCTCTCTTTCCTCTTTTCATAATCTCTTTTTTATCTTTTTTCTCAATATAGGACTCTTTTTTTATAAGAAGAATGCTTCATAGACAACTCATTATGGTTACGCTGCAGGTTTCCACCATGTCAACATGGATTAGACCAGCGGCCCAGGCGTTTCTCTAACACATATACATAACTCCATGGACTTACAAGCTCCCCTTTCATTTCACACCGACGACATCCATAGACAAAAGAGCATGATATCAACTAGGTACAAAGTACAAGTGCAATGTTGAAAGCGTTCCCCATGACAACATGGTTCTGCTAATCCCCAACAAATAAGTGCAAGCATATACAACATAGACGAAACAATGGTTCAAGTTTATTAAGGGCAAGAAAAGTAAAGTGTGCCATCAAGTTCGTGAGAGCTTTAATCACTAGTTTTCTCATAACAAGTTTAATTCGGAAGGTAAACAAAAACATGAATATACTTGGAATAGTGTATGCTAGTAGGTAGGTATGGTGGACTCTTTGGAATAACTTGGTTTTATTTGGAGTTGGATGCATGAGTGGAACTCATACTTGGTTATGGAGGCTAGCAAAAGACTGGGAGAGACAAACTAAGAGAGCAATAATGGCCATAATCATGCAGAGCAACAAAACATCATTGATTAAAGCATAAAGTGATATTACAAGTCGAAAACTAAAGTATAATAAAGGCTATGGTGACTTGGGATAGTCATAACATGGTGTGAGCATGTGCCAAGTCAGCCCAAACAAAGCATCAAAGGAGAATACCACAATACTATGTTTTAATATGCTAAAACAACGCATGATTCCTCCAAGGCACATTAAGCAATCTCAATTGTTTATAACATGTCATGCTACAGCAAAAATCACTAAGCATAAAGCCAAAACAATACCAATCATGCCATGACAAATCATAGGCCACAGTCGAAAACAAGCTCTCTTTACCACTTAAGCATGAACTTTTCCTACTCTTTTCCAATCCAAACCAAACTATTTGAAAACCAATATATGAAACAGGAGGTCCAACCAATTTATTCAAGCAAACTAAGCAAACCAAGCAAACGAAAAACCAAAACAAAAACAAAAAAGAAGACGCTCCAAGAACAACACAACCGTGCATGAAACAATAAAAATAAAGCGTTTGGAAGAAACCTGGGATTTTTAATGATGAAGAAGGGGATGCCTTGGGCATCCCCAAGCTTTAACGCTTGTACTTCTTGGGTATTTCTTGGGGTGACACGTGTGCATCCCCAAGCTTGAGCTTTAGTCCATTCTTCATCTCATTACTCATTCCTTCCATGCACATGAAATTTTTCCTTCATACAAAACTTCACACAATCTTTATTAGCAACATTAGTGCACTCAAGATAATAAGTCTTTGGGTTCAGTTTCAACACCAATAAAATTTCCATTAAAACACAAGCTACTACAGCACTTCCCTCAAAAATCTCAGTTCCCCAAAAGAACTCAAAAAGGAACCAATAAGAAGCAAATGCAAATAATGGCAGAAATCTGTCAAAACAGACCAGTAGGTAAAGATAAATTTTTTTGAAGACCTTATGTTGCTCAAATCAAAAAGTGTTGAACTAACGAAAGTTAGATAACAACCTGGGGCAGAAGCACGAAAATTCATGCCTCAAAACAAAGTACAGAGATTTTACACGATTTTATTGGGTGAAGCACAGAAATCTGTTTCGGGACAGCAACTTTCCCAATCATTACTTCTCTCTCATTCGAGGTTACTCTTGGCAAAAAAAAGCAAATAAAAAAGATAAGGAGCGGTTATTACTGAAGTAATAACTTCCAAGACTCATCTAAAACTTTTGGGTTATCTCCCAATAAGTACTTTTCTTTAACGCCTTTAAGTTAGGCATGATAGTTTGAGAAGATGCTCACATAAGAAATATGAATTTAAGTAAAAGAGAGCATCAAGAAGCAAATTCAAAGAACATTTAAGTCTAACCCACTTCCTATGCATAGGAATATTGTAAAGAAACAAGTCATGAAAGCACAAAGCAACAAGCATAGTAAAGCAAAACAAGTGCAACTTCAAGACTTTCAACATAAAGAGGGGAAACTTAATATTGTTGAGACACATAATACCATGTTTCCCTCTCCCATAATAACTTTCAGTAGCATCATGAATAAAATTAACAATATAACTATCACATAAAATATTCTTATCATCAGCCACATTAATAAAATAATTATTACTCTGCCTATAAGCATAGTCATTCTTATTAATCGTAGTGGGAGAAAATTCAACAAAATAGCTATCATTATTATTCTCATCACCATAATCATCAAATATAGGAGGCATATCGTAATCATAATGAATTTTCTCCTAAATAGTAGTTGGATTGAAAATATCATATTCATCATTGTAATCATCATATATTGGAGGTTTTGTATCATCATAAGCAATAGAATAGCTATCTTCCAAAGCTGGGAACTAAAAAGATCATTTTCATAAAAACTAGCTTCCCCAAGTTAGACTTCTCCATAGAATTAGCAATAATGGTGTCCAAAGAATTCATACTAACAACATTACTATTAGCATGCAAATAAAGTTCCATAGGTTTTTTAATTTTCTCTTCAAACACTTCATGTCCTAACTCAAGATAAATACTATAAAGCTCTCTAATTTTGTTGTTATTTTCCATTAAGCTTAACTAGTGAAAACAAGAAACAAAAAGACAAAATTGCAGAATCTAAAGGAAATAACTTCGAGCACTCACACCGGAGGATGTGAGTACCTTTTGCCTTACCTCCCCGGCAACGGCGCCAGAAAATAGGCGTTTGCTATGGGAGGTTCTTCTTCTTTAATCCTCCAGTATGAATACCTTTTACCTTACCTTCCCGGCAACGTCGCCAGAAAAGAGCTTGATGTCTACGCACTTCTATTCTTGTAGACAGTTGTTGGGCCTCCAAGTGTAGAGGTTTGTAGAACAGCAGCAAGTTTCTCTTAAGTGGATTACCCAAGGTTTATTGAACTCAGGGAGGAAGTGGTCAAAGGTATTCCCTCTCAAGCAATCCTACAATCAAGATACAAGAAGTCTCTTGTGTCCCCAACACACCCAATACACTTGTCAGGTGTATAGGTGTACTAGTTCGGCGAAGAGATAGTGAAATACAAGTGGTATGGATAATTATAAGTGGTAACTGTACCAGAAAATAGCTTGATGGCGTGGAAGAGACTAAAGGAAAACTAAAATAAAGATGGAAGCAAGCAAACATGTAACAGATCTAGTTGCAAATGGTGTTTCAATGCTTAGAAGCAAGGCCTAGGGATCATACTTTCACAACTGAACACTCTCATATAAATATATTATCTTTATGATACTACTCTTAACTACTCTCCGGTTGAACACTCTAATCGATGGTAGGGCTATAACAGCACACCTCAAAGTCCGCTTTCCCCATCAAGATAACCCCACACTGTCACCTTTAGCACTAGATGGTTCCAACAAACACCACAATTTCATAGAAACATCCAACTCCAAATATAACTCATAACAAGTATTTGTAATCTCTAGACTAAGTGCCACCATGGTGTGCACGCTATCACTTTCACACACATGGGGAGAGCAGAGATCTATTAAAGCACTTGAGTAGCAAGGTAGATCTATAGATTACAAGCTCATGATCTCAATAAGATCATTCATAGAGAGAGAGACATGAACACATAGCTACCAGTAGAACCCCTTAGCCTCGAGAGAGAACTACTCCCTCCTCATCATGGGAATCAGCAACGGTGATGGAGATGGCGGTGGAGATCGATGGAGATGGATCCAGGGGCACTTCCCCGTCCCGGCAGGGTGCCGGAACAGACACTTTCTGTCCCCCGAATCTACCTTTTGGTGGCGGCGGCGGTGCGGAACTTTTCGTGGATTTCTGATTAACTACTTAGGGTTTTTGCATCGTGGGAGATATATAGGCGAAAGAGGTAAGGTCGGTGGCCAGCCAGGGGACCCACACCATGCCCTGGCGCGGCCAGGGGGACCCACGCCTAGGGGTGGTGCGGCCACCCTGTGGCCCCTCTCTGTCTCGTCTTCTGGCTCCGTGAGTCTTCCTGTAAAATATCAACTTCGGCTTTTGTCCCGTCCAATTCCAAGAATATTCATTTTCTGACTTCCTGGAACCAAAAACAGCAGAAAACAGGCAGCTGGCACTGTGGCTCTTGTTAATAGGTTAGTCCAAGAAATCATATGAAAAGTACTCCAAAGTCTGGAAAAAACATAAGAAAGTAGATAAAACCAAGCATGGAACATCAAAAATTATAAATACATTTGCAATGTATCAGGGAGGAAGTGGTCAAAGGTATTCCCTCTCAAGCAACCCTACAATCAAGATACAAGAAGTCTCTTGTGTCCCCAACACACCCAATACACTTGTCGGGTGTATATGTGCACTAGTTCGGTGAAGAGATAGTGAAATACAAGTGGTATGGATAATTATAAATGGTAACGGTGCCAGAAAATAGCTTGATGGCGTGGAAGAGACCAAAGGCAATCTGAAATAAAGGTGGAAGCAAGCAAACATGTAACAGATCTAGTTGCAAACGGTGTTTCAATGCTTAGAAACAAGGCCTAGGGATCATACTTTCACTAGTGAACACTCTCATATAAATATCTTCTCTTTATGATACTACTCTTAACTACTCTCCGGTTGGACACTCTAATCCATGGTAGGGCTATAATAGCACACCTCAAAGTTCGCTTTCCCCATCTAGATAACCCCACACTGTCACCTTGAGGTCTAGATGGTTCCAACAAACACCACAATTTCATATAAACATCCAACTCCAAATATAACTCATAACAAGTATTTGTAATCTCTAGCCTAAGTGCCACCATGGTGTGCACGCTGTCACTTTCACACACATGGGGAGAGCAGGGATCTATTAAAGCACTTGAGTAGCAAAGTAGATCTACTTGATTACAAAGCTCATGATCACAATATGATCATGCATAGAGAGAGACAGATGAACACATAGCTACCGGTAGAAACCTTAGCCCCGAGGAAGAACTACTCCCTCATCATCATGGGAATCAGCAGTGGCGATGGAGATGGTGGTGGAGATCGATGGAGATGGCTCCGGGGGCACTTTCCCGTCCTGGCAGGGTGCCGGAACAGAGACTTTCTGTCCCCCAAATCTCTCCTTCCGTGGCGGCGGTGCTGCGGAACTTTTCGTGGCTGGAGGCTGGTCGATTTACGGTTTTTTTTTGCATCAGGAGGCATCTTATAGGCGAAGAGGTAAGGTTGGTGGGCGGCCAGGGGGCCCACTCCACCTGGTGGGGCGGCCAGGGCTAGCCCGCACCACCACATGGTGTGGCTAGCCCCTGGCCCCTCTCTGTCTCTTCTTCTGGCTCCGTGTCCCCCTCGGTGAAAAACTAACTTTGGCTTTTGTCCCATCCAATTCCGAGAATATTCATTTTCTGACTTTCCTGGAACCAAAAACAGCAGAAAATAGGCAGCTGGCACTGTGGCATGTTGTTAATAGTTTAGTCCAAGAATGTGTATAAAAATACTCCAAAGTGTGGGCAAAACATAAGAAAGTAGATAAAAACCAAGCATGGAACATAAAAAATTATAGATACGTTTGCAATGTATCAACATACCCAAGCTTAACTCATGCTCTTCCTCGAGTAGGTAAGTGATAAAAAGAAAGAATAATTTTTGAGGTGACATGCACCATCATAAACTTGATCAAAGTATTTGTAAAACATGGATAGCTGGGATCATAGTACTTCAACATAACATGAAAGATAAAGTTCTAACAATAAGACATAGCAACTATGTTGCAACATGAAAAGGCATAAACAAAAGATTCATGAATAACAATGCTTTGCAAGACGTTTGTTTGTTTCAAATAAAGAAAACATAGCATAATGGCATTCAGCTTGTCCCTCATGGAGTAGCAAACATAAATGCATAGGACACCTTCAAAGTTTATAAGGGTGACTAGATACAAATAGTTTAAGAACAAGCAATATCAAAGTCATGCATCAATCAACAATTTTTGGGACAATGCACATTAAACTAAGAATGGCCACTATGCTCTCTCAATAGGTGCATAAAGATAGAAGGTGGAGACTCAATATAAAAGTGGAAGAAAGGCCTTCATAGAAGGAAGCAGGGGTTCAAGTTTCACAAAGAGCTTCCAAAAGTTACGGTACTTATTAGCTTTCAGCTCTCATTGCCCCTATCATAAGCATCTTGAAGTGATTAAGGTTAAAGTGAACAAACTATGGAGCATATGCTTAACAAAGTATAAGTTGGAAATTTCATGTCCCTTGAATACGAGGGCTGCTCCTCATGCTACTCAAGTTTAGTTACCGGTAAGTTCTTGTCATAGTAAGTACATGTGTATCATAGAGAACCGCCAACGGGGTACCCCTTGCCCGATGATACGGAAGAATCCCCACATCAAAATGACAAGGAAAGCAGACAATGAGCATCTCAGCAATCTTCTTATTTACCATGGGAAAATGGTGCTTTTTTCTCTCTTTCCTCTTTTCTCATATCTTTTTTTCTTTTTCAATTTTTCTCAATCTCAATCTCTATTTTTTATGAGAAGAATGCTTCATAGACAGCTCATTATGGTTACGCTGTAGGTTTCCACCATGACAGCATGGATTAGACCGGCGGCCCAGGCGTTTCTCTAACACATATACATAACGCCATGGACTTACAAGCTCCCCTTTCATTTCACACCGACGACATCCATAGACAAAAGAGCATGATATCAACTAGCTACAAAGTACAAGTGCAATGTTGAAAGCGTTCCCCATGATAGCATGGTTCAGCCAATCCCCAACATATAAGTGCAAGCATATACAACATAGACGACACAATGGTTCAAGTTTATTAAGGGAAAGAAAAGTAAAGTGTGGCATCAAGTTTGTGAGAGCTTTAATCACTAGTTTTCTCATAACAAGTTTAATCCGGAAGGTAGATAAAAACATGAATATACTTGGAATAGCAAATGCTAATAGGTAGGTATGGTGGACTCTTTGGGATAACTTGGTTTTATTTGGAGTTGGATGCGTGAGTGGAACTGATACTTGGTTATGGAGGCTAGCAAAAGACTGGGAGCGACCAACTAAGAGAGCAATAATGGCCATAATCATGCAAAGCGACAAAACATCATTAATTAAAGCATAAAGTGATATTACAAGTTGAAAACTAAAGGAATATAGAGGCTATGGTGACTTGGGATAGTCATAACATGGTGTGAGCATGCACCAAGTCAACCCAAATAAAGCATCAAAGGAGAATACCACAATACTATGCTTTAATATGCTAAAACAATGCATGATTATTTCAAGGCACATTAAGCAATCTCAATTGTTTATAACATGTCATGCTCCAGCAAAAATCACTAAGCATAAAACCAGAACAATATCAAGCATGACATGATAAAGCCTAAGTCACAGTAAAAAACAAGCTCCTTTTATACCACTTAAGCATGAAGTTTCCTACTCTTTTCCAACACCAATCCAAACTATTATAAAACCAATGCATGAAAGAGGGGGTCCAACCTATTTATTCAGCAAACTAAGAAAACCAAGCAAACGAAAACCAAAAACAAAAACGAAGATGCTCCAAGAACAATACAACTGTGCATGAAACAATAAAAATGAAGTGTTTGGAAGAAACCTGGGATTTTTATTGATGAAGAAGGGGATGCCTTGGGCATCCCCAAGCTTTGACGCTTGTACTTTTGGATATTTCTTGGGGTGACATGCGTGGCATCCCCAAGCTTGAGCTTTAGTCCATTGTTCATCTCATTACATCATTCTCTCCATACATCTGAAATTTTTCCTTCATACAAAACTTCACATAATCTTTATTAGCAACGTTAGTGTACTCATGATAATAAGTCTTTTTGGTTCAGTTCCAACACAAATGAAACTTCCATTAAAACACAAGCTACGGTAACACTTCTCTTGAAAATCTCAATTCCCGAAAAAGAACTCGAAAAGGAACCAACAAGAAGCAAATGCAAATAATGGTAGAAATCTGTCGAAACAGACCAGCAGGTAAAAACCGATTTTTTCGAAGACCTTCTGTTGCTCAAATCGAAAAGTGTTGAACTAACGAAAGTTAGATAACAACCTGGGGCAGAAGCATAAAAATTCATGCCTCAAAAAAACGTACAGAGGTTTTACACGAATTTTTACTGTGAAGCACAAAAATCTGTTTCGGGACAGCAACTTTCCGAAGCATTACTTCTCTCTCATTAGAGGTTACTCTTGGCACAAAAAGAAAATAAAAAGGATAAGGAGAGGTTATTACTGAAGTAATAACTTCCAAGACTCATCTAAAACTTTTGGGTTATCTCCCAATAAGTACTTTTCTTTAACGCCTTTAAGTTAGGCATGATAGTTTGAGAAGATGCTCACATAAGAAATATGAATTGAAGTAAAAGAAAGCATCAAGAAGCAAATTCAAAGAAAATTTAAGTCTAACCCACTCCCTATGCATAGGAATCTTATAAAGAAACAAGTCATGAAAGCACAAAGCAACAAGCATAGGAAAGCAAAACAAGTGCAACTTCAAGACTTTCAACACAAAGAGGGGAAACTTAATATTCTTGAGATGCATAAAACCATGTTTCCCTCTCTCATAATAACTTTCAGGAGCATCATGAATAAAATTAACAATATAACTATCACATAAAACATTCTTATCATGAGCCACATGCATAAAAGAATTAATACTCTCCAAATGAACATAGTCATTCTTATTAATTATAGTGGGAGCAAATTCAACAAAATAGCTATTATTATTATTCTCATCACCATAATCACAAATATAGGAGGCATATTGTAATCATAATTAATTTTCTCCTCAATAGTAGGTGGACTGAAAATATTATACTCATCATTGTAATCATCATATATTGGAGGCATAGTATCATCAAAGTAAATTTTCTCCTCCGTGCTTGGGGGACTAAAAATCTCATGCTCATCAAAACTAGCTTCCCCAAGCTTAGACTTTTCCATAGCATTAGCAATAATAGTGTTCAAAGAATTCATACTAATACTATTGCTATTAGCATGCAAATAAAGTTCCATATGTTTTTTAATTTTCTCTTCAAACACGTCATGTCCTAACTCAAGATAAATACTATAAAGCTCTCTAATTTTATTGTTGTTTTCCATTAAGCCTAACTAGTGAAAATAAAAACAAGAAACAAAAAGACAAAATTGCAGAATCTAAAGGAAATAACTTCGAGCACTCACACCGGAGGATGTGAGTACCTTTTACCTTACCTCCCCGACAACAGCGACAGAAAATAGCTTGATGTCTACGCACTTCTATTCTTGTAGACAGTTGTTGAGCCTCCAAGTGCAGAGGTTTGTAGAACAGTAGCAAGTTTTCCCTTAAGTGGATCACCCAAGGTTTATCAAACTCAGGGAGGAAGTGGTCAAAGGTATCCCCTCTCAAGCAACCCTGCAATCAAGATACAAGAAGTCTCTTGTGTCCCCAACACACCCAATACACTTGTCAGGTGTATAGGTGCACTAGTTCAGTGAAGAGATAGTAAAATACAAGTGGTATGGATAATTATAAGTGATAACGGTGCCAGAAAATAGCTTGATGGTGTGGAAGAGACCAAAGGCAATCTGAAATAAAGGTGGAAGCAAGCAAGCATGTAACAGATCTAGTTGCAAACGGTGTTTCAATGCTTAGAAACAAGGCCTAGGGATCATACTTTCACTAGTGAACACTCTCATATAAATATCTTCTCTTTATAATACTACTCTTAACTACTCTCCGGTTGGACACTCTAATCCATGGTAGGGCTATAACAACACACCTTAAAGTTTGCTTTCCCCATCTAGATAACCCCACACTGTCACCTTGAGCTCTAGATGGTTCCAACAAACACAACAATTTCATAGAAACATCCAACTCCAAATATAACTCATAACAAGTATTTGTAATCTCTAGCCTAAGTGCCACCATGGTGTGCACGCTGTCACTTTCACACACATGGGGAGAGCAGAGATCTATTAAAGCACTTGAGTAGCAAAGTAGATCTACTTGATTACAAAGCTCATGATCACAATATGATCAAGCATAGAGAGAGAGATGAACACATAGCTACCGGTAGAAACCTTAGCCCCGAGGAAGAACTACTCCCTCATCATCATGGGAATCAGCAATGGCGATGGAGATGGTGGTGGAGATCGATAGAGATGGCTTCGGGGGCACTTCCCCGTCTCGGCAGGGTGTCGGAACAGAGACTTTCTGTCCCCCGAATCTCCCCTTCGGTGGCGGCGGCACTATGGAACTTTTCGTGGCTAGAGGCTGGTCGATTTAGGGTTTTCGCATCGGGAGGCATCTTATAGGCGAAGAGGTAAGGTCGGTGGGTGGCCAGGGGGCCCACACCACCTGGTGGTGTGGCCAGGGCTAGCCCGCGCCACCACATGGTGTGGCCAGCCCCTGGCCCCTCTCTGTCTCGTCTTCTGGCTTTGTGTCCCCCCGGTGAAAAACTGACTTTGGCTTTTGTCCCGTTCAATTCCGAGAATATTCATTTTCTGACTTTCTTGGAACCAAAAACAGCAAAAAACAGGCAGCTGGCACTGTGGCATCTTGTTAAGAAAGTGTAAAATACTCCAAAGTGTGGGAAAAACATTTGAAAGTAGATAAAAACTAAGCATGGAACATAAAAAATTATAGATACGTTTGCAACGTATCACATGGCACGCTCGGGTACGGGCTGACACTAGTCATTTGGTCGAGTGAGCTGTGTTAGCTGCACGGGCTAGTACTGGGGATGATCGTGGGCGAGTGAGAGAGGCTCAAACGAATACAATGGTGATCACTAGATTGATTCAAACAATAAATAGTTGGTAGTGTTGTATTGTGTTTGCTAAGTGCTCGGTCAAATGGCCGCATGAACTAAGCATTTGAATTTTCAAATTCTTTTTGGTGGGTGTGTTGGTCATATGCTTGAGGGTCTCTGGCTGCTAGGATTGGTCAATTGGTGAAGGTTTGAGTGGTTTTTGAAAAACTGGTGATCTAGATGCATACACTTGATTCCATTTTGGAAATTCCCTCAAATGGATTTGAAAATGTTTCTATAAGTTTTGAAAGTTCACACATGTTCATTTTCACTTGGTCTAGCAAGGTGAGAAAAGAAATAGAACTGTTTATGTTTGAAATCATTTACTAGAGATACCCAAAGTGGGCTAGATGTTAACTTTGGCAAAAATGACCATTAGGTCATATGCTTCATATATTGATTTTCTTTTGATTTGTTTTTGTTTGGATTTGACCTGGATGATATTGCTTTGATCCTTAAGCTATTTCTCAACATATATAACAAACAAACATGACATAACAAGCATTCATACATTATTAATAAACACAAATGCATTCATAAAGGGTTTAAGATTAAAAGTTTTTTTAGCCCTAAGTTTGGTTAATTAGGAATTGATAATCTTATTTAATATTTTTGAGGTGTTACAGCTTCGTAGGAGGCAATCCTTTTTGTATCTGATCTATTTATAGAAGGGTCGAACTAGTGGGATGTAGAAAGGTGCAGCGGATCTTTTTCCCTATAGATTCTGCTGCTATATTGAGTATGCCCCGACCACGAACTGATCATGAGGATTTCTATTCATGGGCGTGAGAGAAGTAATGTATGTATACGGTAAAGACGGCGTATCGAAAAATAGTATTGCAGGGAGGTTTACCTGAACTAGTAGGAAGTTGTTTGGATGCGGATGAGAAAACTTGGAAAGCTCTTTGGAAACTACATGGATGCCGAAGATAAGGGTATTCTGCTGGCGGGTGGTGAAGAATTTGCTTCCATGTGCTTCAGAGTTGAGGAGGCAACACATTAAAGAAGTGAGTTATTGTCCATTGTGTGGACATGAGCATGAGACCTAGTACCATGTGTTGATCGAGTGTGAGCTTGAAAAATCATTTTGGAGAGCGGCACATGGTTTTTTTGAACTGAAGCTACCTCAGTTCTATCCAATTACTTGGTCCCGGGATGTGCTAGACACTAAAATACTAGACAAAAGGGATGCGGCGTTAGCAGTGTCAGTCATGTGGACAATTTGGGGGAGCGGGAATAGCTACAATCATGGGGAGGTGAAATGCCAGCCTCTAAAGTCGATGGACTTGGTGGATGAGTTGGTCAAGGCTATTGATATACCCTTACTAGAGGTTGCTGTTGTTGGGGCACCTGTGATTCAAAAATGGTGGCGGCCCGGGCAGGGGTGGATGAAACTTAATTGCGACGGCGCACTCAATCCGCTAGAAAATGTAGCGGGAGTAGGGGTGGTCGTGCGAGATAATATGGGGGAGTTTGCGCTAGCGGAGTGTCGGAGGTATGAGCATATTGTGGATCTTGGCATTGCAGAGCTCTTAGCATGTCATGATGTAGTTTTCTGGCACGAGCGATGGGATGGACTCGTATTGTGCTGGAGACCGACTGTCAACTCCTTGTTGAAGGGTGGAACAAAGGAAAGGTGCATCGATTAGTGCCGGATCAGGTCCCGTGGGAGATGAAAGCTATTGTCTCTGATTTACATGGTTTTAAGTTTTCTTGCTAGAAGAGAGGCCAATAAAGCGTCACATGTGTGTGGTCACACTACTCTCTCAATTTTCCCTTTAGATATCACTTTTAAACTTATCCCTGACTTTCTGATTGAGCCTCTTCAATCAGTCATTTTGTCGTTAATTGAATAAAAGCCCGGCGGTGAAACTTTTAAAAAAAGTGCAATTGTCGTGGGAAAACCATGATAGGTACCTTAGCGAGAGGTACGGCTTTTGCGGAGCGTGGCAACATTTTAGGAATTGGGGATGAGATTGATACATTCGAGTTATCCATGTTCGGTCCCTCACTTTGGAGCAAAATACCTACTCCTACTTTATTGTATTGATTGTAAGTCGATTACAAGGCTTCACCGGCTAACACTCTACGCTCAGGCGCCAAGTTCTATCTCTATGTGTGCAATTGATTCGTGTGTGTTGTGGGTCTCCCTATGGACGATCCAAGCTGGCCTTATATACACAGCTAGCTTAGAGTTTAGAAGTCTCCCGTATCGGTAGTCCTAACAGATACCACCTGATAGCTATGTGTCTCGTACACCAAGTCTTGAATGTTGGATTGCTCTACGACTTGCCTGAATCGACTAGGCATGCTAGCAGATGTAGTCCTTGTTCTTTGTGTAAGCCCACTAGGGGTATCCATTAGGCGGACACAAATCGCTTTAGTCATGTGTGCCCTCCTGGTCTTGTGGGTCAATTCCACCTAGTGAGCCTAACCTGGCTTGACATGTCTCCGGCATTAGCCCCCGAGCTCATCGAGGAGCATTGACTAGCTTCTGTGCTAGTCGGATCTTTGATGCATTGGTCAAAGTATCATTTAACACGAACTTGGTGAGCTCTTGAAGCAAATCAAAAACAAGTAAGCACTAAGACAATAAGTAAAATTCCTGGCCTTTCACTCGACACTTCACCATACTGTCTCGATCCTTCTATGGGACGTTTTCTCCTTTACCTGCTAAGCAACTGTGATGTCACTGTTTGTCAAGAGCATCTTATCCTCTTTGGATTCTAGTCATTATCGCTCTGACCGACCGACTTGTAGGGGTTCGCATATGAAAACAATAAATTTTATCCTATGCCCCTGAACCCCTGTTGTTAGGACCTATCTATTAGTAATGTAGTAACGGGAGGGGCTTTTCGCCAACTTACCCATGAAGACTGAAAAGCGTTGTCAACACTCGGGAGAGCGTGGTTGATGTAGACGAACCGAAGCCGACCTCAAGGTCGTGTTGAAGTCCCAGCAGCTCATGCGGCTCCAACGACTCCTAGTGCCCCAAGTGTTGCACCTCAAAGGGAGTTACACGCATCCGGTGCCTGGCGATACTCCCGCTTCCCTGATCTAGTAGCAGTTGTAAAATTAGAGCTCCTGGATCTGAATCCCGCAGTGTGACAGCGCTCTGCGGTGAAGAAGACTCTCGTTCGAGTGATCCGAACTTGGGACCACGGTCATGGGAGAGAGAGAATTAACTTGAAGGTCTCCCCAAAAGACAGGGAACCTCTGATTGATTATTGTTGTGTGTATTTTTCCAAAATACCTCTCTTTATATAGGGGGAGGGGAGGCACTCCCTCCCTCAAAGTCCCGGGGTGGGAATAATCAAGGGGGGAGGTGGGGGAGGCACCGCCAGCCAGCCCCACCATGGTCCCCACGTGGGGGCAAGCCCACTAGGGCCACTGGCCACCCCCTTGGCCCCTCCTAGGGATGCGGGCCCCTCTTGGGCCTTTTCCCCTCCGAGATTTGGCCCATTAGGTGGGTTGCCCCCATTGAATCATATTTAAATATTAAATAAATATAAATACATGTATAATTTAATAATTAACATATATTTACATATTATTCAATCCTCATTGATGTGGAACTCATTCCCTCTCATTCCAGACATCCTCCAAATTTACCGAAACCCTTTCGATTTTCTCTCTTATATTTTCTTCGGTGATTCTACCAATCCTTAAACACTCATCATCAAGCCCTTAAGCGTGATACACCACGGTTCGGGAACACTCCAGACATGGTAGGAACCCTCCCTCACCAATGATCAACAGAGGGACTTGGATGGCCATGTGACCCCTGTGCATTCCACGAAATCTTTCGTTGTTTGAACCATGAACGTCGTGTCATATTCCTTTTGTCTCTCGATACTTGCATTGTCTGAGATATGATCAATGACATCACCATGTCGTGTTCAATATTGTTACCGACAAATGCTACTTGACTCGTTCCGACAAGTGATATCCCCATGATCAAATCACATGCTACACAACTATTGGATATAACTTCTCCGAGTGGGCCCACGAGTATCTTTCCGTCACGCGGATGGACAAATCCTGCTCTTGATGCATATTGTCTCAACTATTCCTCCGAATACCTGAACACACCTTTATGATCACCATTTAACCATGTGACGTTTGATGCTATCAAAGTACCCTCAAGTAACAGTGATTGATATGGCCTCACGGTCTAAGAAATAGTACACTAGGTCTATTCTAATCATGGTAACTTGAACTTCGTGACATGATAGGGTCACGATGCTTAGGTTGGGTACAATTCATCATCTCATTCTCATAATGAGGTGACTCCATTGTTGGAAATATGCTCTAGAGACAAATAGTAGTAAGGACACTGGTTTATGATTAAGTTTTATATCATGCTATAACTGTATTGAGCGGAAACATCAATACACGTGTGATATACAAACAACCAGGGGTTCCCAGTGAAACTCTAGTCACTGGTTCATTGGTCAACAGATGATCAAGTTTCCTGATCATGTGGCATTTATGCCAGTTGGAAATGAGATCATCTCATTCAGAGAATGAGATGATGAACCAATACCCAACCTAAACATCATGACCCGATCATGTCATGAAGTTCAAGTTACGATGATTAGAAATGGATCCTCGTAGACTATTCCTTAGACCGTGAGGCTATATCAATCACTGTCTCCCGAGAGTGCTTAGGTAGCATCAAACGCAATCTGGTAAAACGGTGGTTATAAAGGTGTGCTCAGGTATTCGGAGGAAACCGTAGAGGCAATGTATGTCAAGAGCGGGATTTGTCCATCCATGTGACGGGAACATACTCAAGGTCCCACTCGGAGAAGTTATAACCAATAGATGCGCAGCGTGTGATTAGATCACGGGGATATCACTTGTCGGAACGAGTCAAGTAGCGTTGTTCAGTAACGATATTGAACACGACATGGTTATGTCATTGATCAGATCTCAGGCAATGCAAGTATCAAGTGACAAAGGGAATAAGACACGACTATCCTGGTTCAAACGATGAAAGATCTTCGTGGAACGCACAGGGGTCACATGCCCATCCAGGTCCCTCTATCGATCATTGGTGCGGGAGTGTCCCGACCATGTCTGGAGTGTTCCCGAACCATGGGGTATCACGCTTAAGGGCTTGATGATGCTTAGAGAGTGTTTATAGGATCGATGGAATCATCGAAGAAGAGTAGGGAGAAAACCAGAAGGGTTTCGGTAAGTCCAGAGGGTGTCCGGAGTGGGGGTGGAAGGTGTTCCATGGCCACGGAGATTGAATAATATGTGAATGAATGTTAAATATTGATTTAATCATTTATTCATAATTATTTAATAAAGATAAAATCAATTAAAGGTCAAAAAGGCTTAATGGGCCAATTTTCGGAGGGAGAGGGCCCATTAGGGGAAAGGAGAGAGGGAGAAGGGGCAAGGGGGAGGCCGGCTGGGCCTAGCCCCCCGCGTGGGGCCCACTAGGTGGCCGGCGGCCACCACCTCCCCCCTCCTCTCCTTTAGTCCCACCCCGGGACTTTGAGGGAGGTAGTACCTCTCCTCCCCCTATATATAGTGGGGTATTTGGCCTAGAAAAATACACCAATAATCAATAAAGGTCTCCCCACTTTTGGGAGGACCTCTAATTGATATTTTCTATCTCCCCTCTCTCTCTCGTGACCGTGGTCCCAAGTCTGGACTACGCGAGCGAGAGACATCTTCACCGCGGAGCGCCGTCACGCTGCGGGATTCTGATCCGGGAGCTCTACTTCCGCAACTGCTGCTGGATCGGGGAAGCGGGAGTCATCGTCAGGCACCGGACGTGTGTAACTCCCCGCGAGGTGTCGCACTTGAGGCACTCAAGTCGTTGGATCCAAGGAGCGCAAGGACTTCATCACGACCTTGAGGTCGGCTTCGGCTCGTCTACATCAACCACGCTCTCCTGAGCGTTGACAACGCTTTTCGGTCTTCAAGGGTAAGTTCGTGAAAAGCCCCTCCTGTTACTGTATTACTAATAGATAGGTCCTGGCAGCTTCAGGGGTTCAGGGGCGTAGGGTAAAAATTTATTGTTTTCATACGCGGAACCCCTACAGTGGTATCAGAGCTAGATCTATGCATAGTAATGCTAGTATGGGTAGAACACACGAGATGTAGTGTGTGTGTGTTGATCTTTTAGTTGTTACCCTCCCACGTGTACTTGTGTATACCGCAGTAATGCTTGATGAAGCGGCCCCCAACCGACTTTACGTGTTCATTCGCGAGATTGGTCTACGCTTGACATACGGCTTGTACCGTATAAAGTGGCTTAGGGGGGTGTCTGTCTCTCTCGCATTAGTTGGTATACCATTTGCAATGGAGGGCCACGAAAGGGGTGCAGTATAGACAACTACTTGATCAGCGTTCTGCTAAAAGTTCATAGGTAAGAACGGTTCTTGTGCGAAAGCCCATTCAGCCATGTAAAACATGCAAAGATAAAGTAGAGGCGTCTAACTTTTTTTTGTAGGGGGGCGTTGCTTTGTGATATGGTTGTGGCAAAGGTAAAGTGATTACCTTTTGTTACTTAGTAGTAGATAGTCACGGAGGTGACGAACTACCACGCCGGAAAGACACCGGTACCCTGGTGTCTACGACGCCGGAACCCTGGCGTCGGAACACGGTGACGGTGGATGGAGATCATGACGTGAAGGACCATATCACATAGCATTTACATTCAATGTTATTGATTGTATGTCTTATTATGTGCTAGTATTAGATACTCGACGGTAGCCTAATAAAATAATCCCTATTAAAATAACCAACGATTGTGTTCCCCCTTAGTGTGCACCACCAAGAAAGTTCTTCGGTATGAGGCAGGCCGTGATGATCGGGTGTCAGACATATATATGTTCACATACAGTGGGTGTAAGCCATGTTACACAGCGAAAACACTAAGATTGAGTTGGCGAGCCTAGCATGTACAGACATGGCCTCGGAACGTGGATGGTCGAAAGATCGAGAACAAGTCGCATGAATGATGCGACCAACATTTTAGCCTCCACCCTTGAACCCACATTGATGGCCGTGATGATCGGGGGAGATGTGGCTGATAGGGGTCGTGTTATCACTAGGAAACCTTTTGGGGCTAGGTGTTTCATAGTGGAGTTATTATTAACTCATTTAATTATAAACTTAGTCTAAATTCCTTTTGCAATTTTAAATGTAGATGGGACCTTTCGTGTTGACAATTGAATGGTTAGAAGGAGAGAAGCTCAGATTATATGGATTGAACTTCTCTATTTGGGTTGCCAGTCTCCATGTTCTCCTTAGCGAGAACGACATGGTCGATTACATACTCGACGGGATGGATTTGGATCAGCCCACGGACCTTGAGACCCTAGAGGAGCGGGAAGACCGCTATCTCCGTCGTGAGATGGCCTCCTATATTTCAGTTGTGATGCGTTTCGGAATGGTGGACGAGCCGTGCCCTTTCGTGGGTGATGTCAACCCTCGTTCGGTGATGCTACAGCTTAGGACACATTTCGTGGAGCAGACATGCATCTGGGAGCATGAGCTGATGGGAGACTTCCTCTCCATTAAGATGGAGGAGAACTCATCACTGGACAACCACTTGCAGCACATGCATGATGTGTACATGAGGCCAGCATACTTCCTGGACGTCTGGATTACAGGCTCTTTTGCAAACGCCGATGTGCTGCGGTCACTGCCACCAAGCTACTAAGCACAAGTCAGGACTTGCGTAATGAGGGGTGACACGAAAACAATGGAGTTCCACCAGTTCATGACACATCTCAGGAATGTGTTGGTTGAACCAGATGTCGCTCAGGTCGTCAACGATAAAGGTATATATTTGATATATAGTTTTATAAATGTTATAATATTGCAAACACATTTGCAGTGTTAAGTATATCTGATACTTGTTCTGTTTTGATGAAAATAGGTCCTTCTGCATGAGAGGTGCTTGCTGGAGAGGAGGTGACGTTGCGTGTTGATGGAGAGCATGATGATGACGGTCGACGACACTCTCCCTTGACATTTATCATTTAGTTCGTGTCTAGGATGATTAATGTAATCAAGATTTTGTGAACTTCTTTAGTGTGTCTCACACTTCGTGAGACGGTTATTCATATGAGTTTGTAACAAACGGTTGTTCCACTTTTATGAATGATTTCTATTCGTGTTCATATCTTGTTTGATTATGTGTGAATTATCCTTATTGTTTGAAACTAATTGATAATGCATGAACATTTGTAAAACATCAAAAATTCCTTGTTTAAAATACCCAACTTAATGATATGTTCATTAATGAATGAAAAACCATCGTTTAGATTCAAAGTTATGTGCTAATATGTGAAAGTCATTTGATTTCTTGTCACATATAAATCATGCCTAAGTTCGGCAAAATAACTTGAACACCGTGTATTACTTGAATACAAAGTGTTTGATGAATTGTTAAAAGTAAATACATATCCGATGTATTGCGTTTTAAAGAGAATAGTAATTATCATTAATTGATTGTTTAAATGTGTAAAGTAGTTTACCAAAGGAAACATGAATATGAAACTACTTGATTTGATCAAAGTGTTTCATCAACAAAGGGTATAAGTATAAAAGAGAATCCAATTACTATGATTTGATCGATAGTAATGAAATTCAGCTTTATAAGAATGGCGTTGTGAAATGCAAAGTGTTTTGAAACGTCAAAATTCAAAGCATCAAAATGTGATATTAGATATCAAAGGGGTTGAATAGAAGGCAGCAGATAAATCATTGTATTGTAGGTGTAGAGACCATTAGTTAGAAATAGTTAGCACTCAATTAGAATTGGTAAACCAATTGAATTCGTGAAAGTTTTGGGGTTATTCAATATAACCAAAACAATAGCGAATAAGTCCTTGTAGAGTATTCATTGGAAACTTTGAATATAGGATCCATAGCTGAAACCAAAAGGAAATCAAGATTCGTATTGCTTGGATTTTGGTGCATTCTTGAGAAAACTCACTTTTAGTGATGTTTCTCGATTATGAAGCAAATGGAAAATAGTGTAAAACACGATGAGGATTCAAAACCCTGCATCAGAGTGTTGAGAAGCGCAACGGACAACTTTCCTAAACGATTCTCTTCACAGAAGGAAAGAATCAATGATATTGATCATTGTGTTTTCCCCACTGGTGTTTTCACTACATAAAGTAGGATTCAAAATGTAAATCCATATCTAGTATGGAGACATTTGTGAATCATTTGTCATGATTCTTGGAATATAACATACCTACGAACTACAAAGGAAATAGTGGTAAACTAAATTATGAGAAATCCTAGAAGCAAAATTCCCTTGAGATTAGAAAGCAATTCATTGCCGAATCTCACAAGTAAAAAGGGGGTTACTTGGAATTTTCCCAAATGACTGCAAAGCCATAGTGGAAAAGGGGGTGAATGACAAAAGCACAATTTGTCAAATATTGGATGAATTCAAATGAATTTGATTCATATATGCTAAATGTCTGGTGGATTTAAAATCTAGTAATAGTGCTAGTATCTCATAGTAAAACTCCAAGTTTGATATTTGATCAGGGGATTTTGAAGCTATTCAAAATAGTAAGGAGATATGCAATTTGCATAAAATTGAGTGGGAGCTATGAAAGTCTTCCTGAAACAATATGTGATTGACATATCTTTGAGTGGGTGCAATATGAGTCTCAAACTCAAATATGTAGGACCATATTTTGAGTGGGAGCTTATAGGAGTAATTCTTAAGTATGTTAAGAATGAAAGCGCAAAAACTTATAAATAATGATTTATAAGATGTAGAAGTTGATAATAACCGTATTATGATATTATGTAGTATTCCTTAAGGGATTCTGAAAGGGGTTTCAGAATAGAAGTTAATTAAGGAACTGGTCCTTAATAACTCAAATTAGGAATAGCATTAAGTTTAATATCAATGGTTGAAAGAAAGAAAAGGATGATCGTCATCCACTATGTTGAGACATAGGTTCTATCTTAGTAAACCATGATGATAACTTAACATAATATGTGATCTAAGAAGGAACGTTTGAAAGTAATTAAGTTCGAATCACAGAACGTTGAGATATTTCTGTCCGCAGTGTCTGGTAGAGAACTGCAGACATGTTTTCCAAATCCATAAAGGATGACATATCTTAAAACATAAATAGTTGTGTTATAAGGGAATATGTTGGAAACTATAAAATAAGTTTCAAAGGATTTGGGACTATAAAGTACAGACCCAAGACTCAACCTCTTCCATGAGCAAGCATGTTCAGGGTACCTGGTATATGGTGCCAAAGATTGAGAACAAATGGAGCTAGTGTATTTGTACTCTAGTGCAAGTGGGAGACTGTTGGAAATATGCCCTAGAGACAAATAGTAGTAAGGACTATTATCATATTTCATATAGTTTATGATTAAGTTTTATATCATGCTATAACTGTATTGAGTGGAAACATCAATACACGTGTGACATACAAACAACCAGGGGTTCCTAGTGAAACTCTAGTCACTGGTTCATTGGTCAACAGATGATCAAGTTTCCTGATCATGTGGCATTTATGTCAGTTGGAAATGAGAACATCTCATTTAGAGAATGAGGTGATGAACCAATACCCAACCTAAACATCGTGACCCGATCATGACACGAAGTTCAAGTTACGATGATTATAAATGGATCCTCGTAGACTATTCCTTAGACCGTGAGGCTATATCAATCACTGTCTCCCAAGAGTGCTTAGATAGCATCAAACGCCATCTGGTAAAACGGTGGTTATAAAGGTGTGCTCAGGTATTCGGAGGAAACCGTAGAGGCAATGTATGTCAAGAGCGGGATTTGTCCGTCCATGTGACAGGAAGATACTCAAGGGCCCACCTGGATAAGTTATATCCAATAGTTGCGTAGCGTGTGATTAGATCACGGGGATATCACTTGTTAGAACGAGTCAAGTAGCGTTGTTCAGTAACGAGACTGAACACGACATGGTGATGTCATTGATCAGTTCTCGGGCAATGCAAGTATCGAGTGACAAAGGGAATAAGACACGTCTGTCCCGGTTCAAACGACGAAAGATCTTTGTGGAACGCACAGGGGTCACATCGCCATCCAGGTCCATGATACGTCCAAAACGTATCTACTTTCCCGAACACTTTTGCTATTGTTTCTCCTCTAAACTTGTGTGATTTGGATGCAACTAACATGGACTGACACTGTTTTCAGCAGAATAGCCTTGGTGTCTACTTTTTGTGCAGAAAATCAACTTTCAGGAAAAATCTCGGAAAATATGCCAAAAATCCTATTTCACCCGAAGACTCCAGGAGCCAGAATACGAGACGGAGAAGAGCCAGGGGGTGTCCACACCACCTGGTGGCGCGGGCCAAACCAGGCCGCGCCAGGGGGTGGTGTGGGCCCCCCAGGCACCACCTCGGCCTCTCTCATCGCCTATAAGGAGCCTTCTGACCGAAAAACTTCGGGGGGTTCGATGTTTTTCCAGAAGGAGTACCGCTCCGCCGCCACCACCAGATTCCACGAAACAACACCAAAAACTCCGTTCTGGCACCCTACCGGGACGGGGAATTGGAGGAGATCATCGCCATCATCATCACCATCGCTTCTCCATCAACCATCCATGTTTCCCCCATCTATGAGTGAGTAATCCCCCGCTATAGGCTATGGGGATGGTAGGGATTGGATGAGATAGTTCATGTAATGGCATCAGATTGTTAGGGCATGGTGCCTAGTATCTTTTATTAGTGATTTATGACTTTCTTGTGACTTGTTGTGCTTAATGCTTGTCACTAGGGCCCGGGTGCCATGATTTCAAATCTGAACATGTTATTGATTCATTATAGTATTGTTTTTGGTCTTATCTGCAAGTTGTATACACACGTTGTCGTCCGGAACCAATGGCCCCGAAGTGACAGAAATCGGGATAACCGGAGGGAATGGCTTTGATGTGAGGATGTGTTCACGGAGTGTTAATGCTTTGCTCTGGTGCTCTATTAAAAGGAGCACCTTAATTGCCAGTAGTTCCCTTGAGGCCCCGCTGCAAACGAGCTGGCAGGACAAAAGATGTTGTGCAAGTTCTCATTGCGAGCACGTATGACTATATATGGAACACATGCCTAGGATTATCTAGTATTTGGATGCTTTATCTTATTTATCTGCAATTGCCCTATGTTCTGATTGCTATGTGAATTGTCTTGTCCATGCAACGCCTGTCCATCCATCCCTATGCCTACCGCACTCGAATCCCACTGTTTACTGCTATTGTTACTGCTGTCTTTACTTTACTATTGATGTTACTTTACTATTCCTACTACAAAACTGTTGCTACTGATAAACTGTTGTGAGCAAGATTGTTTCCAGGTGCAGCTGAATTGACAACTCAGTTGTTAAGGCTTATAAATATTCTTTGGCTCCCCTTGTGTCGAATCAATAAATTGGGTTTCACTTCCCTCGAAAATACTGCTATACACCCCCTATACTTGTGGGTCATCAAGACTATTTTCTGGCGCCGTTGCCAGGGAGCATAGCTTTATTTATCAAGTTCACTTGGATTCTGTATTGTTCGCTGCTATCCATCCATCATGGGTAAGTCTCGTGATGGCAAGTTTCCTATTTTACCATCCACTACAAGAAGAGGTACGGTTCTGAACACCTTTGTTGCTCTTGATTCACCGTCTGTTATAAGTAAGCTTGTTACACCACCACATACACATGCTACACACACTGCTACTACTGCTGAATCTGAAACTTCTGATGCTTATGACGCTGCTTCTACTGTGCTTGATAAGAGTGGTTCATTAGGTCCTTTCCTAGATGCTACGATTGCTAGAACTATAGCTGGAAATATTGAAACTCCTAATGAATACACTACCACACCTGTTAGTTCACCTGAGTCTAGTGAAAGTTATGATATTGAAGATGGTTATGTTGAGATGACCGATGAATTTATTAAAGAATGTAAAAACACCCATGATAGGAGCGCTGCTAAGAGTCTCCTTAAGAGGCGTACTATTAGACCCAAATTGTATCCTATTGCTAAGTTTGCTTCTTCTTCCATAAACATTACAGATAAAGATTATGATTTCTCTCTCGATCTATCTTACATAGATATTGTCGAGAAATAACCTTTTTGTGGGACTAAGAATGAAAGTGCGGTAGCACATATGAATGAACTTTCTACCATGAGTGGCTTGTTTTCTGATGATATTAAGATGCGTACTTACTTTGTTGCCAAGATCTTCCCCTTTTCACTGAAAGGAGAAGCTAAAACTTGGTTTAGTAATTTACCTCCTGGATCTATTGATAGCCCTGAGTGCTTGATTAATACTTTCCTGCAGAAATATTTTCCTCCTAGTGCTAGACATGCTTTTTTGCAAGGAACTTTTTGATTTTAAACAGGGAGAAAAAGAGGTATTGCCTGAATCTTGGGCAAGGTTTTGTGCTTTGATTCATGCACAGGCCGGAAGTCCACTACCTAAGAATGAGCTTCTTGATATATTTTATAATGGACTAACCGAAGAATCTAGGACATTCCTAGATAGTTGTGCTGATTGTGTTTTCAGGAATAGGACTTCTAAGGAAGCTGAGGAATTAATGGCTAAAATAAGCAAGAATTATGAAGACTGGACTCCTCCTAAACAAGCTATGCCTGAAGTAATTGTACCTGAACCATCTATTCCGGTGCCTATTCCAACATCAAAGAAGAGGGGAGTTATTGAATTAAATGATGAAGTGATGAAGGAAGCTAAGAAATGTCTTAAGGAGAAGGGAATTAAAGCTGCAGATGTTAAGAATTTACCTCCTATAGAAGAATTATGTAAGCCTATTCCCTACTCACCCACTATTGAGGTACACTCTCTCCATCACTTTTATGAAGGTGATATCCCTTAATCTAAACCTCATGATCAATGCTTAGAAGAATTTGATATCTTTATTATTAAGCAAGATAACTTTAATAAAAGGGTGCAAAATCATCTAATGGAAAACACCAGAGCTATTGTTGAGTTGAAAGATATTGTGGAAAGAACCTCTAATGATGTTAAAATGATTGTTAAACACTTTAAAATGGTTCAAACTCAAATAGATCAACTCGTTAAAGTGCAAAATGACTTGCTAGTTAATGCCGCTAAAGAAAAACATGCCTATGAAATTAGAACTAGAAAGTGGAGCTACTACCCAGGATCCTCTATATCCTAAGGGGCATCCCAAAAGAATTGAGCATGATTCTCAACAAGCTGAAAATAGTGGCTCTACTCGTAAGAAAAGGAAAAAGAAACATAAAACTGTTGTGGAACCCTCTGAACCTGCTATAGATCCTAATAGTATATCTATTTCTGATGCTGAAACTGAAAGTGGTAATGAAGAAAATGAAGTTCCTAATGAAGAAAAGGTTGAAGAAGAACCTGAAAACCACACTAAGAATACTAAATACACCAAAGAAGATTTTATTGCTAAGAAACATGGTAGTGAAAGAGAGCCTTGGGTCGAAAAACCTATGCCTTTCCCTGATAAGAAACACAAAGTCAAAGGATGATGAACACTATAATAAGTTTTGTGAGTGTATGAAGCCTTTATTCTTGCAAATTCCTTTGACTGATGCTATTAAATTGCCTCCTTACTCAAAGTATATGAAGGATATGGTCTCGAATAAAAGGAAGATCCCTAATGAAGAAATTTCTACTTTGCTTGCTAATTATTCTTTCAATGGTAAGGTCCCTAAGAAACTTGGAGACCCAGGGATTCCAACTATCCCTTGCTCTATTAAGAACAGTTATGTTAGAACTGCTTTGTGTGATTTGGGAGCTGGAGTTAGTGTTATGCCTTTCTCTCTCTATAAAAGGCTTCAACAAGAAAAATTAATACCAACTGATATATCTTTGCATATGGATGATAAATCTACCACTATTCCTGTGGGTATATGTGAGGATGTACCTGTTCAAGTGGCTCATAATTGCTTGATATTAACTGATTTTGTTGTGCTTGAAATGCCTGAAGATGATAATATGTCTATTATTCTTGGGAGACCTTTTCTTAATACTGCAGGAGTTTGTTATTAATTGTAATCAAGGAAAGGTGACTTTCAATGTTAATGACAAGGAACATACTGTCTATTTCCCCAAGAAGATTGAAAGGACTTATGGTTTGAATTCAATTGAACATGTTGAAGGCATTCAAGTTGGAGAAATATATTGTCCCATACCAAGAGAAAATTTTGAAACTATTATGATTGGGACCTGATGTGCTCGTCGTTTGACGTAGAGCTCGTTAGGAACCCCAAGAGGAAGGTACGATGAGCACAACAGTAAGTTTTCCCTCGGTTATGAAACCAAGGTTTAATCGAACCAGTAGGAGCAAGGAAACACCCCAAAGGTGTTACTAGATGAGCTTTGGAGACCTGCACAACACAATCATAGAACTTTGTCCCCAACTTGCGATGAGGTTGTCAATCAGACCGCGTTTTGCGGAAAACAAAGGATTAAACGTATCGAATGGAAAGAAGTAAAAGTTTGCAGAAAGTAAACACAAAGCAGTAAAAGATTGTAGATTGTATGTAAAGAAAAAGGACCGGGATCCATAGTTCACTAGAGGTGGCTCTCCTTAAGATAGATAACATGCTGGGTGAACAAATTACAGCGGGGCAATTGACAAACACCGAGAAAGCAATACATGCATATACTAATCATCTTGACTCCTAAGAGACTTGATTGGGCATTACAACATAATACATAGACCGCCATCCAACTGCATCTATGACTAATAATCCACCTTCAGGTTATCAACCAAACCCCCTCCAGTATTAAGTTGCAAGCAACAGATTATTGCTTTACGAACTGCGTGTAAAGTAAACAATACGATTGTTCTATGAACAAAGGATTGTTGTTTTCTCCCTAGTAGCAGCAGCACATCTAGTACCTTAGAGATTTCTATCACTTCCCCAGATTACCAGAGGCATGAACCCACTACCGAGCATAAATACTAACTCTTGGAGTTGCTAGCATCTACTTGGCCAAGATAGCTACTAACAACGGAAAGCATGCAAGATCACAAATAACAAAGACATGATAGAATCAATAATCAATCTGAAATAGCATCTCAATATCCATCGGATCCCTGCAAACACAACATAAAGAATTACAAATAGATAATCTTGATCATGAACAGAGCTACTACATGGATCCATAGTCCAAGGATCCATAGTCCAAGGATGAACTACTCACGCATCACACCGGAGGCTTGCATGGTGATGAAGAAGGCCTCTAGGGTGAATTCCCCTCTCCGGCAGGGTGCCGGGAAGAGCTTCAGATCCCTCCCGATCTAGGGATGGAGATGACAGTGGCTACATACTCTTTTGTGGATTTTTGATCGGGTACTTAGGGTTTTCGTCCCGAGGGCAATATATAGGCGGAAGGAGAGGCCGAGGGGGTGCCTGGGCTGGCCACACCACCCCCTGGCGCGGGCCAGGCCTGGCCACGCGGCTAGGTGGTGTGACCGACCCCTGGCCCTCTCCGTCTCGTATTCTGGCACTTGATCCCTTCCGGAAAAATAGGCACTTTGGCTTTTGTCCCGTCCAATTCCGAGAATATTCATTTTCTGACTTTCTTGGAACCATAAAAAGCAGAACACAGGCAACTGGCACTGTGGCTCTTGTTAATAGGTTAGTCCAAGAAATCATAAGAAAAGTACTCCAAAGTTGGAACAAAACACAAGAAAGTGGATAAAACCAAGCAAGGAACATCAAAAATTATAGATACATTTGCAATGTATCAACATCCCCAACCTTAACTCCTGCTTGTCCTCGAGTAGGTAAGTGATAAAAAGAAAGAATAATTTTTGAGGTGACATGCACCATCAAAGACTTGATCAAAGTATTTGCAAAACATTCAAAGCTGGGATCATAGTACTTCAATCATAACATGAAAGACAAAGTTCTAGCAATAAGCAAAGAAACTATGATGCAACATGAAAAGGCATAAACAAAAGATTCATGAATAATAATGCTTTGCAAGACGTTTGTTTGTTTCACATAAAGAAAACATAGTGTAGTAGTATTCAGCTTGTCCCTCAATAGAGTAGCAAATATAAATGCATAGGACACCTTCAAAGTTCATAATAGTGACTAGATACAATAGTTTAAAACAGGCAATAACAAGTTATGCATCAATCAACTAGTCTTGGGACAATGCACATAGAACTAAGAATGGCCACTATGCTTTCAAAGTAGGTGCATAAAGATAGAAGGTGGAGACTCAATATAATGGTGGAAGAAAGGCCTTTTGTAAAAGGAAGTAGGGATTCAAGTCTCATAAAGAGCTTCCAAAAATTATGGTACTTGTAGTTTTCAGCTCTCATTGCTCCTATCATAAGCATCTTGAAGGTGATTAAGGTTAAAGTGACACAACTAAGAGGATATGCTTGACAAGTTATAAATCGAAATCTCATGCCCCTTACTTACGAAGACCGATCCTCATGCTACTCAACTTTAGTCACGAGTAATCTCTTGTCATTGTAAGTATATGTGTATCATTAAGAACCGCGGGGTACCCCTTGCACATGATACAGGAGCTTTCCCATAATCAAGATGACAAGGCAAGTAGACAATGAGCATCTCAGCGATCTTTTTATTTGCTATTTGCATAGGTTTTTATTGAGGATGCTTCATAGAGTGCTCATTATGGTGATGCTGCAAGTTTCCACCATGATTAGGCATGGCTTAGGCTAGCGGCCTAGGCGTTTCTCTAACACACATACAAACTCCATGATCTTACAAGTTCCACTTTTATTTCACACCGTCAGGATCCATAAGCAAAAGAACATGATATCAACGGGGTACAAAGTACAAGTGCAATGTTGAATGTGTTCCCCATGAAACATGGTTCTGCTAATTTCAACTTATAAAGCGCAAGCATATACGCAACAAAGAAGGACCCAATGGTTCAAGTTTATTAGAGGCAATAAAGTAAAGTGTGCCATCAAGTTTGTGAGAGCTTTAATCACTAGTTTTCTCATAACAAGTGGAAGGTAAACAAAAGCATGAATATACTTGGAATAGCATAATCTAGTAGGTAGGTATGGTGGACTCTTTGGAATAACTTGGTTTAGGGAGTTGGATGCATGAGTGGAACTCATACTTTGTTGTGGAGGCTAGCAAAAGACTGGGAGCGACAAACTAAGAGAGCAATAATGGCCATAATCATGCAGAGCGACAAAACATCATTGATCAAAGCATAAAGTGATACTACAAGTTGAAAACTAAAGGATCATAAAGGCTATGGTGACTTTGGATAGTCATAACATGGTGTGAGCATGCGCCAAGTCAACCCAAATAAAGCATCAAAGGAGAATACCACTATACTATGCTTTAATATGCTAAAACAACGCATTATTCATCCAAGGCACATTAAGCAATCTCAATTGTTTATAACAAGTCATGATACAGCAAAGAATACTAAGCATAAAGCCAAAACAATATCAAGCATGGCATGACAAAGCATAGGCCACAGTAAAAAATGAGCTCTTTTTACCACATAAGCATGAACTTTCCTACTCTTTTCCAAACCAAACCAAACTATTTGCAAACCAATGTATGAAAGAGGGGGTCCAACCAATTTATTCAGAAAACTAAGCAAACCAAGGCAAACTAAAACCAAAATGAAAACTAAAAAGAAGACGCTCCAAGAAAAACACAACTGTGCATGAAACAATAAAAATGAAGCGTTTCGAAGGAACCTGGAATTTTTATTGATGAAGAAGGGGATGCCTTGGGCATCCCCAAGCTTTGACGCTTGTACTTCTTAGATATTTCTTGGGGTGACACGCGTGGCATCCCCAAGCTTGAGCTTTAGTCCATCCTTCATCTCATTACTCATTCCTTCCATACACCTGAAATTTTTCCTTCATACAAAACTTCACACATTCTCATTAGCAACATTAGTGCACTCAAGATAAATAAGTCTTAAGGTTCAGTTTTAACACCAAATAAACTTCCACTAGAACACTAGCTACTGTAGCACTTCCCTCAAAAAGCTCAATTCCCCATAAGAACTCAAGAAGGAACCAACAAGAAGCAAATGCAGAAAATGGCAGAAATCTGTCAAAACAGACCAGCAGGTAAAGACGAATTTTTCCGAAGACCTTGTGTTGCTCAAATCAAAAAGTGTTGAACTAACGAACGTTAGATAACAACCTGGGACAGAAGCACAAAACATTACATCTCAATCCGACAAACAGACCTCTCTCACGAATTTTTACGGTGAAGCACAAAAATCTGTTTCGGGACAGCAACTTTCCCAATCATTACTTCACTCTCATTAGAGGTTACTATTGGCACAAGAAGCAAATAAAAAGGATAAGGAGAGGTTATTACAGAGGTAATAAATTCCAAGACTCATCTAAAACTTTTGGGTTATCTCCCAATAAGTACTTTTCTTTAACGCCTTTAAGTTAGGCATATGAAGAAAGAAAAAGGATCAAGTATTCTCAAATGAAGAATCATTAAGACCAAATTTTGTTTTCATAGGAGAAGCAAAAGAAATCTTTTCTCTCTTTTTAGGGAAGTGTTCTATACCTTTATTGAGTGGGAGTTGATATTTAATGGTGCCTTCTTTCATATCAATGATGGCACCAACAGTTCAAAGAAAAGGTCTTCCCAAAGTAATAGGACAAGAAGCATTGTATTCAACATCCAAAACATAGAAATCAACGGGGACATAGGAATCGTTGACCATAATAAGAACATCATTAAGACTCCCCATGAGTTTCTTTTTAGCATTAGCATCAAGTGGGACATTCAAATAACAATCTTCAAGAGGAGGCAAATCAAGCATATCATAAATCCTTCTAGGCATAATAGAAACACTACTATCAAGATCACACAAAGCTTTGAAATCAAAGTCATTCACTTTCATATTAATGATGGGTTCCCAACCATCTTATTGCTTTATAGGAATAGAAGCTTTATGTTTCATCTTTTGTTATTTAATCTTTATGAGAGCATCAGTAATGTGTTCTGTAAAAGCCATGTTCATAGCACTAGCATTAGGACTTTTAGCAAGCTTTTGTAGGAACTTAATAACTTCAGAGATACTGCAACCATCAAGATCAAAATCAACTTTATCAACTAAAGTAGTAGAACTATTACTAGCCTCAACACTAGTGGTGGTGATAGTAGAAACACTAATGTTTCTAGCAATTTCATCTTCTCTTTCCCACTTAGCATGTAATTCAGCTAATAGTCTAACATTTTCATCAATCCTTACTTGTATGGCATTAGTAGCTGCAAAGGGATTCTCATTAGTTTCAGGTTTAGCAGCCATTTTATTCAAAGTAGATTGAGCTTCAGCCTAAGATGCTATATTTCTTTCAGCATTAGAGAGTATTCCTCAATAGTTTTATTGAAAGCAGTTTGTTTACTAATAAACTCTTTAAGCATAACTTCAAGTTCAGAGGGAGCACTCTTATTATTGTTGTAAGAATTTCCATAAGCATTACCATTGTTGGGAGGATATGGCTTATAATTTTTGTTACCAAAATTGTTCCTATAAGCATTATTACCATAAGCATTGTTGCCAAAATTGTTATTTCTTATGAAGTTCACATCAACTTGCTCTTCTTGAGCAACCAAAGAGGCTAAAGGAACATTATTTGGATCAATATGGGCTTTCCCATTAACAAGCATAAACATAATAATATCAATCTTATCACTCAAGGAGGAGGTTTCCTCAACAGAATTTACCTTCTTACCTTGTGGAGCTCTCTCAGTATGCCATTCAGAATAATTAACCATCATATTGTCCAGAAGTTTTGTTGCAGCACCCAAAGTGATGGTCATAAAGGTACCTCCAGCAGCAGAATCCAATAGGTTCCTTGAAGAATAGTTCAATCCTGCATAAAAAGTTTGGATGATCATCCAAGCAGTCAGTCCATGAGTGGGACAATTCTTTACCAAAGATTTCATTCTTTCCCAAGATTGAGCAACATGCTCATTATCAAGTTGCTTAAACTTCATTATTTCACTTCTCATGGATATAATCTTAGCAGGAGGATAGTATTTTCCAATAAAAGCATCTTTGCATTTAGTCCAAGAATCAATACTATTCCTAGTTAAGGAATTCAACCATTCTTTATCTTTTCCTCTCAAAGAGAAAGGAAACAATTTCAGCTTAATAATATCACCATCTATATCCCTATGCTTTTGCATCTCACAAAGTTCAACAAAGTTATTTAGATGGGAAGCAGCATCTTCATTACCAATACCAGAAAATTGCTCTCTCATAACAAGATTGAGTAAAGCAGGTTTTATCTCAAAGAAAGTATTTTCTGCCACAGGTGGAGCAATAGGTGTGCTCATAAAATCATTGTTGTTGGTGCTAGTGAAGTCACACAACTTAGTGTTTTCAAGAGTAGTCTTTTTTTGGGTTTTCAAATAAGAAAGCAAACTTGTAAAACTAATTGTTGTGTGTTTTTGATAAAGAAACAAGCAAACAAAGCAAAAAAGAAAACTAAGCAAAACAAAAACAACAAAGTAAAGAGATTGGTTATGAGGGACTCCCCTTGTGAAGATGTCCTTGACTCCCCGGCAACGGCGCTAGAAAATCTTGATGTGCTCGTCGTTCGACGTAGAGCTCATTGGGAACCCCAAGAGGAAGGTACAATGAGCACAGCAGCAAGTTTTCCCTCAGTTATGAAACCAAGGTTTAATCGAACCAGTAGGAGCAAGGAAACACCCCAAAGGTGTTACTAGCTGAGCTTTGGCAGGGCGCACTACCGGTGCTAGTAGCAACGTGGAGACCTGCACAACACAACCACAGAACTTTGTCCCCAACTTGCGATGAGGTTGTCAATCTCACCGTGTTTTGCGGAAAACAAAGGATTAAACGTATCGAATGGAAAGAAGTAAAAGTTTGCAGAAAGTAAACACAAAGCAGTAAAAGATTGTAGATTGTATGTAAAGAAAAAGGACCGGGATCCATAGTTCACTAGAGGTGGCTCTCCTTAAGATAGATAACATGTTGGGTGAACAAATTATAGCAGGGCAATTGACAAACACCGAGAAAGCAATACATGCATATACTAATCATCTTGACTCCTATGAGACTTGATTGGGCATTACAACATAATACATAGACCGCCATCCAACTGCATCTATGACTAATAATCCACCTTCAGGTTATCATCCGAACCCCCTCCAGTATTAAGTTGCAAGCAACAGTTGCTTTACGAACTGCGTGTAAAGTAAACAATACGATTGTTCTATGAACAAAGGATTGTTGTTTTCTCCCTATTAGCAACATCACATCTAGTACCTTAGAGATTTCTGTCACTTCCCCAGATTTCCAGAGGCATGAACCCACTATCGAGCATAAATACTAACTCTTGGAGTTGCTAGCATCTACTTGGCCAAGATAGCTACTAAAAACGGAAAGCATGCAAGATCACAAATAACAAAGACATGATAAAATCAATAATCAATCTGAAATAGCATCTCAATATCCATCGGATCCCCGCAAACACAACATGTAGAATTACAAATAGATGATCTTAATCATGAACGGAGCTCACAAGATCTAAACATGAAAGCACAAAGGAGGAGAACCAGCCATCTAGCTACTACATGGATCCGTAGTCCAAGGATGAACTACTCACGCATCACAACGGAGGCTTGCATGGTAATGAAGAAGGCCTCCAGGGTGAATTCCCCTCTCTGGCAGGGTGCCGGGAAGAGCTTCAGACCCCTCCCGATCTAGGGATGGAGATGACGGTGGCTACAGACTCTTTCGTGGATTTTTGATCGGGTACTTAGGGTTTTCGTCCCGAGGGCAATATATAGGCGGAAGGAGAGGCCGAGGGGGTGCCTGGGCTGGCCACACCACCCCCTGGCGCGGGCCAGGCCTGGCCGCACGGCCAGGTGGTGTGGCCGGCCCCTGGCCCTTCTCCGTCTCGTATTCTGGCACTTGATCCCTTCCGTAAAAATAGGCACTTTGGCTTTTGTCCCGTCCAATTCCGAGAATATTCATTTTCTGACTTTCCTGGAACCAAAAATAGCAGAAAACAGGCAGCTGGCACTGTGGCTCTTGTTAATAGGTTAGTCCAAGAAATCATAAGAAAAGTACTCCAAAGTTGGAACAAAACACAAGAAAGTGGATAAAACCAAGCATGGAACATCAAAAATTATAGATACATTTGCAATGTATCAGGACCATTGCTATCAAGGTTGAGGTAACATAATCATTAGTGGAATACAAAGTTTTGTCTCATATGGAATTGTTTTGGTAGCAAGACTTGATCAACCTTGTTAACAAAAGGATTTCATTGAACAAAACAATGTTTTCATTATGATTATCTGTGTTTATTTCTATCATTTGCATTTTAGTTTTTGCTTTCTTTTAGTTTTCTTTTTGTTGTTAGTTGCTTGCATGTTAGAGTGTTTTAGAACTTCTGTAGTTCTAGCCTTGTTTTGTCTTTGCATCATTCCAAAAGAAAAAAATATGTCTGTCAGAAAAATCATTCTCCTATTTCTGAAAAATACCCAAAAATAAAGTGTCTCGAAAAATTCCAGAAAATTCATATTAACTTTTTGTGTGAAAAAAGGGGCAGAGGAGTACCTGGGAGGTACCAGGGGGTCCCACCAGGCAGGCACACCACCTGGTGGCGCGGCCAGCCCTGGGTGGCGCCATGCCCTGGTGTGGGCCACCCCTGGCCCCCCCCACTAACTCTCTCACCTGCCACTTTCTTCTCTCTCCCGAGTAAGCTCTAGTTCATTGCTCAAAATCGCGTTCTTGCTGTGCTTTCTCTCGATTTTTTCGATCTCCTTGCTCAGCTCATCATTCTTGCTGAAATTTGGAGCATTTGTTCCCTGGTATGTGATTCCTCCCCTTGTCCAAGTAGATTTGTGTTTAGTGGATTATTTATTGAGTATTTTGCTGCTGTAGGTGACTGGTTATGAGAACTTTTAAGCTTGTTTGATGCTTAGAGATATAGTTTTGATGCATGTTTAGGCCTCTTGTAAGTCCCTATGAGTAGAATCCTTCATTATATTTACTTTGTAATCACTTGTTTAATAGGTGTTTAAATTTCAGAATACCAAGCATGAACAAGCATACTTTTGGAGAGATATTTGAGAGTGATGCACCTAGGAGGTCGAGGCCCTCAAGAACAGCCTCTCAGGCTAGACCATCATACAACGAAGATCTCATTGCAACTCGTATTGGTAGTGAAAGGGATGATGGGGATGCTCACCCATCCTCTTTTCCTTGTTTTACTTTCTTACAAGCTGCAGGTATTCTTGATGATTTCTTGCTACTGATTGAGAGGGTTGGTTTGACCTCATATATGCAAGATGAGAGTGCGCAATATGCTATGCTCACCAAAACCTTTGTTGAGAGTTTCACGTTTACTAACACATCCTATCAGTCGACTGTCTCTTTTAAAATCTATAATCTGCCCTTCACCATGCCTTTGGAGAGATTTTGCAGTATTGTAGGTGTAGGCATGACAGGGATTGTTAAGAAAATTTAAGGGTGACCCGCTGATTTGTTGGAGCTCTACCGAGGGGTGACCAATGATGATGACCGCGTGGCGCAACGCGGAAAGATAAGAAATATCCAACTCCTTGCTCTTAGATACTTTGCATATTATCTTTCTACTAGCGTGCTTGGTAGGGAGAACACAAGTAATATCTCCAATTATCATTTAGCATTCCTTGCTGCTGCGCTTAACAATGATACTAGGTACAATCTTGGCTCGCTTATTGCTCGCCACCTAGCTACTAGGGGGCCTATCTATGGGGGCATCATTGCCTCGCGTATAGTCAATGCATTAGGTCTTTTAGTGGATCCCAATGATGCTATGCTGGCACCACAAAGGCTCGACCTTGTTGCTATGAAAACTCATCACTTTTTCACTGCTACTTCTATTTGGATAGTCTAGTATATAGGATGCTTTTCACTGACGGGGATGAAAGGGAGATCCTTTTGCCACAGCCTTCTTTGTTTAGTGTTCACAGGAGACTGTGGTCGCGCTCCAAGGAGGAGGTAGACGAGTAGCTCCGCTTGCTGGGTTTCCACGAGCAGCACCAGGAGGATGTGCCCTCCTATGATTACTCTGCACATTATGGAGGGACATACTCGAGCTCGCACCAGGACGAGGGTACTTCCTCGTCGTACCACGGTGACACTTCATCCTGGCTGGCTTGGGATTGATACCCACTTAGGCCAAAAGCCTAAGCTTGGGGGGAGGTACACTGACACCGCACTCATCTCCATATCATGTTGCGTTGGTACTTTGTATATTCATGTTTTCGTTCTCTTTTTAGTTTTCGTTCTTCTTTTGCTTTTGCTTTCTAAAACACAAAAAGACCAAAAAAAAATCTGTTGTTTCTCTTTGGTTTGCTTCTTCTTTTTGCCTTGGTTTGGTTTTCCCTTTTTGCTTTGTTTGAACTATTCGAAAAAACCCAAAAAGATTTTGCTTTGCTTGTTTTTCCTCTTTGGTTTTTGTTTTAAAAATCAAAAACACCAAAAATATTTGTCGTTCTTCTTTGGTTTTGTGAGTTCGCTACAGGGTTCAGCAGTCCTCAGTGGAATATTGGTTTCATATTATTATTCAAGCCACACAAGTGAAGAGCAATAATGAGGATTAATGACAACTCGAGGCGTGGTAAGAGGCTGGTAACGAACTCTATTTGTTTTCATTTTTGTACATATACTCATCACTGTGGGCATGCTTAGTCCGTTCATGTAGGGTGTATGTTATTTTTGGATGCTTAGTAGTTCTTGCTTTCTTATGATTAGCTCCAGCTCGCTAATAGTTTGTAGCATGTCTTATGAATGTTTGCTTGTATTGCTCTATTCATAAATTGGTATGACACTGTGGTATCCTCCTCTGAATGCTTCATTTGATTGACTTGGCACATGCTCACGCATGCACATGACTGTAATAATCAGTTAAGCCTCGATGAATTATTTTTCCTTGAGGATCTTAAATCACTTTCATGCCTTGAGTAGTCCTGTTTTGTTGCAAGCATGATAATGACAGCTATTGCTCTCCCGTTTGTCGCTCCCTTACTATTGCTAGCCTTCACTTTTACTGAGTATGTTTTTACTCAAGTTCCCAACTCCCAAAACCAAATATTTCCAAAGTGTCCACCATACGAATAAAATGTTTGCTTGTTATGAGAAAGTTAGTTAGTAAAGCTCTCACGAACTTGATGGCACACTTTATTTTCTTGCACTTAATAAACCTGAACCACTATGTCCTTCTTTGTTGCGTATATGCTTGCGCTTTATGAGTTGAAGTTAGCAGAACCATGTATCATGGGGACCGCTTTCAACACTTCATTGGTACTTAGTACCTAGTTGATATCATGTTCTTTTGCTTATGGATCCCGGCGGTTTGAAATAAAAGTGGAACTTGTAAGATCATGGAGTTTGTATGTATGTTAGAGAAACGCCTGGGCCGCTAGCCTAAGCCATGCCTAATCATGGTGGAAACTTGCAGCATAACCATAATGAGCATTCTATGGAGCATCCTGAATAAAAATATATGCACATAGTAAATAAAAAGATCACTGAGATGCTCATTGTTTGCTTGCCTTGTCATTTTGATTATGGGATAGCTCCCATGTCATGTGCAAGGGGTACCCCATTGGCGGTTCTCTATGATACGTATATACTTACAATGACAAGAGCTTACTTGTGACTGAAGTTGAGTAGCATGAGGATCGGTCTTCGTAAGTAAGGGGCATGCGACTTCGATTTATAACTTGTCAAGCATATCCTCTTAGTTGTGTCACTTTCACCTTAACCACATTAAAGATGCTTATGATAGGGGCAATGAGAGCTCAAAGCTAACGAGTACCATACTTTCAGCATTTGGAAGCCTTTCAAATTATTTAAAACCTTTTCTTGTTGAGTCTCCTTACATTCTCTGAGCATTTTCTTGAGAGCATAATTGTCATTCTTTGTGCTTGTCTCATTACTTGATTGTTTGTGTTATGCCTTTGATGCTTGTATCCTTGATATCTTTACTTCTAGTCATCACTTGAACTTCGGAGGTGCCTTGATATTCATAATCAAAGGCAAGCGAGATACCACTCTATCATACCTTTTTATGAGCATTGTAATGTTGCTTATGTTTATGCTTCATGCTACTTATTATTTTTTGAGTTGGAATCTCTTCATAGCTTGCAATGACTATTAAGTAGACTCAGTTGCATACTCTTTAGTATGAATTGTCTAAGTAGTTGATCATATTGCTGAGAATATTTACATCATATGATGCAAATGTGTTCGTGAAAGTTCTTTTATCGCACTCAGTTTTCAACTGAATTGCTTGAGGACAAGCAATAAGCTAAGCTTGGGGGGAGTTGATACGTCCAAAAAGTATCTACTTTCCCGAACACTTTTGCTATTGTTTCTCCTCTAAACTTGTGTGATTTGGATGCAACTAACATGGACTGACGCTCTTTTCAGCAGAATTGCCTTGGTGTTTACTTTTTGTGCAGAAAATCAACTTTTAGGAAAAATCCCGGAAAATATGCCAAAAATCCTATTTCACCCGAAGACTCCAGGAGCCAGAATACGAGACGGAGAAGAGTCAGGGGGTGTCCACACCACCTGGTGGCGCGGGCCAAGCCAGGCCGCGCCAGGGGGTGGTGTGGACCCCCCAGGCACCCCCCTCGGCCTCTCTCTTCGCCTATAAGGAGCCTTCTGACCTAAAAACTTCGGGGGGTTCGACGTTTTTCCAAAAGGAGTTTCGCTCCGCCGCCACCACCAGATTCCACGAAACAACACCAAAAACTCCGTTCTGGCACCCTGCCGGGACGGGGAATTGGAGGAGATCATCGCCATCATCATCACCATCGCTTCTCCATCGACCATCCATGTTTCCCGAATCTATGAGTGAGTAATCCCCCGTTGTAGGCTATGGGGATGGTAGGGATTGGATGAGATCGTTTATGTAATGGCATCAGATTGTTAGGGCATGGTGCCTAGTATCTTTTATTAGTGCTTTATGACTTTGTTGCGACTTGTTGTGCTTAAAGCTTGTCACTAGGGCCCGAGTGCCATGATTTCAGATCTGAACATGTTATTGATTCATTATGATAGTATTGTTTTTGGTCTTATCTGCAAGTTGTATACACACGTTGTCGTCCGGAACCAATGGCCCCGAAGTGACAGAAATCGGGATAACCGGAGGGAATGGCTTTGATGTGAGGATCACATGTGTTCACGGAGTGTTAATGCTTTGCTCCCGTGCTCTATTAAAAGGAGCACCTTAATTGCCAGTAGTTCCCTTGAGGCCCCGCTACAAACGGGCTAGCAGGACAAAAGATGTTGTGCAAGTTCTCATTGCGAGCACGTATGACTATATATGGAACACATGCCTAGGATTATCTAGTACTTGGATGCTTTATCTTATTTATCTGCAATTGCCCTATGTTCTGATTGCTATGTGAATTGTCTTGTCCATGCAACGCCCGTCCATCCATCCATATGCCTACCGCACTCGAACCCCACTGTTTACTGCTATTGTTACTGCGGTCTTTACTTTACTATTGCTGTTAATTTGCTATTCCTACTACAAAACGGTTGCTACTGATAAACTGCTGTGAGCAAGATTGTTTCCAGGTGCAGGTGAATTGACAACTCAGTTGTTAAGGCTTATAAATATTCTTTGGCTCTCCTTGTGTCGAATCAATAAATTGGGTTTCACTTCCCTCGAAAATACTGCGATACACCCCCCATACTTGTGGGTCATCAGTCCCTCTGTCAATCATTGGTGCGGGAGTGTCCCGACCATGTTTGGAGTGTTCCCAAACCATGGGGTATCACGCTTAAGGGCTTGATGATTCTTAGAGAGTGTTTATAGGATCGGTGGAATCACCGAAGAAGAGTAGGGAGAAAACCGGAAGGGTTTCGGTAAGTCCGGAGGATGTCCGGAGTGGAGGTGGAAGGTGTTCCATGGCCACGGAGATTGAATAATATGTTAATGAATGTTAAATATTGATTTAATCATTTATTCAAAATTATTTAATAAAGAGAAAATCAATTAAATGTCAAAAAGGCTTAATGGGCCAATTTCCGGAGGGAGAGGGCCCATTAGGGGAAAGGAGAGAGGGAGAAGGGGCAAGGGGGAGGCCGGCTGGGCCTAGCCCCCACCCCCTCCCCCCGCGCGGGGCCCACTAGGTGTCCAACGGCCACGTCCTCCCCCTCCTCTCCTTTAGTCCCACCCCGGGACTTTGAGGGAGGTAGTACCTCCCCTCTCCCTATATATAGTGGGGTATTTGGCCTAGAAAAATACACCAATAATCAATAAAGGTCTCCCCACTTCTGGGAGGACCTCTAATTGATATTTTCTCTCTCCCCCTCTCTCTCGTGACCGTGGTCCCAAGTCTGGACTACATGAGCGAGAGACATCTTCACCGCGGAGCGTCGTTGCGCTGCGGGATTCGGATCCGAGAGCTCTACTTCCGCAACTGCTGCTGGATCGGGGAAGCGGGAGTCATCGTCAGGCACCGGACGTGTGTAACTCCCCGCGAGGTGTCGCACTTGAGGCACTCAAGTCATTGGAGCCAAGGAGTGCAAGGACTTCATCACGACTTTGAGGTCGGCTTCGGCTCGTCTACATCAACCACGCTCTCCTGAGCGTTGACAATGCTTTTCGGTCTTCAAGGGTAAGTTTGCGAAAAGCCCCTCCTGTTACTGTATTACTAATAGATAGGTCCTGGCAGCTTCAGGGGTTCAAGGGCGTAGGGTAAAATTTTATTGTTTTCATACGCGGAACCCCTACATCCATTTCCAACTGGCATAAATGCCACATGATCAGGAAACCTTGATCATCTGTTGACCAATGAACCAGTGACTAGAGTTTCACGGGGAACTCCTGGTTGTTTATATATCACATGTTTATTGACGTTTCCTTTCAATACAATTATAGTATGATATAGAACTTAATAATAAACTTTATGAAATATGATAATAATCCTTATTACTATTTGTCTCTAGGGCATATTTGCAACACGACTGACGTGACGTGACTATATCTTCCAACTGATGCTTCTCTTGAACCAAGGCAAGAAATCATTATGATGATTTTCCAATGTGTGCCCCTGGTTCCTTCACCGACACAGTAGCGACAATGTGATGAGAAATCAGGGGATAATTAGCCCATGTCTGCATGTAGCCCATGATTTTCGCACTAATATCGTCTGGAATTGTTGCAATTTTGCTCTATATAAAGTGTGGAAAGGGTTTGACCATGGTCATTCTTCCCTCATCCCCACTTCATATTCTTACTTGCGTTGCATTATCTCCTTCACACAGAGAGCACCATGATATTTATATCTTCCTTCGATGATGCGATGTCACCGAAGAATAAGAGCATTGCCGCTTCCATCTCTTCCTCCGCCTCCATGCTGGCCACCGAGTTGCGGGAGAAGGATAAGCGAAAGATGTCTTGAGACTAGATGGGACTTTGGTCACCAAAGGTAATCTTGGATCTCTGGCCAAAATCGGCATGCTACCGGACAATACCACTAGCGGCTAGCGGGCGACGCCGACAGGGGGTGAAGTTATGACCCCCGTTGAGGCCGAATTCGTCACGTTTATGATGCACATTTAATTTGAATTCAAACCTCTGGGATTAAAGTTCATGCACGTATCGGCTTCAGCTCCAAGATCTTGCTGAAAATCAATTCTTTAAGTCTCACCTTACAACTTCACATGCCAAGTCTATATTGGATGCCCTCCTTCTCTTCCATAGTGGCTGGAGTTGTTCCACTGAAAGAAGCAGCAATACAGAAAGGATGGTCTGTTCTTGGAGTGTGGTATTGTGAAGTTTGAGTTGCGGCACCAAGTCAAGGAGCGCCCCCTGTATTACTACCCAAAGTCGCACTTCATCTCCAAGGTGAAGGACCGGCATAAGATGTACTTCTATCGTCAGATGCCCTTGCTAGCCGATGAAGAGCATGTCCCTCTGCCGACTATAACATTCGAGTAAAATGATCGACTCTACGACTTTCCTAGCATAGCCGATTGCGTGGAAGTCAATGGCTTGAAAGTGAAGCTTCTTATCATGAAGTGTTCAGGTCTTTGATCCAGGAACCTAGTATCCCCCTATATTGACAATAAAATCCAGCCGCTACAACCTGGAGAACTCTCTCGCAGCTTACAACGACCAAGGTGATCATCTTCTATGCGGCACACGGTTGAAAATGGGCATGAAGCCGATTTCATCAACGTGATGAGGAAGTTTCTCGTAGGAAACAAAATCACAACCTATGAACATAGCGGATTAGACCATTCTGGGATGGCAAGGAGCTAGGTGGTTAGTCACCAACTTTTATCATGCCTTTTACTTCATACTTGTAATCTTTCTAAATATTCAACTAGTTTCTTCTTCTTCTCTTGTTTTCTCAAACATAATTTCTTGGAGGACAACACCATCACTTTAGATGCTCCAAACTTAAAAGCCAAAGAGGCTGCTGACAAGGAGGCGATGACAAGAAAATGGAAGGAAGCACCAAGCAGGCCCCAAGCTCCGTGGTGGAGATTCCATTGGATTCTTTGTGGGATCCCCCTCGATTCATCCATCTCCCCATCTGTGCTCAAGAATTCCAAAATGTCTCAAGGTGAGCGGGAAGAGATTGGCTGGTCCATCCCCACCGACTAGGAATTCGACAATGAGACTCTAGAGTAGAAGATTTCCAAACTAAATAAGAAACAAGACGGTGAGATGGACAATCCCTCGGTGGACAAGTCAAAGCTGCCTGATTTAGAGAAGGAGATTTCTTCTGCTACCAAGATTTCCAAGGCCAAGAGATATGTGTTGATCATTACCCCTATCTCAAGCTTAAGGCGTAGCACACGGAACACATGAATGAACATGGAACCAGTGGCGCTAAAAGCTAGTTGCACAACAGCAAGCTCGTCTCTAGGTACACACTCTTCCCCCCAACATGCTCCATCTTCGAAGTTCCTGGGTTTTCCTCCCTTCTCCGATTTATATTTTATAGGGGTTGCAAAAGATTACAGTCTATCTATAGACACTCTTGTGGTTTCTCCTTCCTCCATTCTTTATTTGGTCTGTGCTAAAGAGATGGCTCAAGCGACATCATTGAGGCCACAATCAAAGCAAAGCTTGAAGAATAGGCAAAGAAGAGAATGGGGAAACAAGCACAAGTTCTCTAGCGCAACCTAGTGAGGTGACTGAAGGGTGCCAAGGGCAGAACACCGCAGCGGTTGGTGGGTCTAATTCAGAGATTGGAGATACAGAGCAGGTCTCCATCGCTCACCTAGCAGCTAAGTCCAAGAAACAAAAGAAGAACCCTTAGAATCTTGGCCAAAGAACTAACTTGAGCGACACTCCAGCTTGACAAGCACGAGCTTCAACATGGAAGCAATTTTGACGACCTTGGATTGGAACATTCAGGGCTTCGGTAGCAAGGACCGATGCACCCATATAAAGTACTATTGCAAGAAGTAAAGAGTGGATATACTTTTTTCTACAGGAAACAAGACTTTAGGGATCACGAGATGCATAGTCTATTAAATGGGGAAGTTTTTCACTGGCACTAGCATTCGTCGAATGGCCACTCTTGCGGTATGCTTCTTGGCTACAGAGACAAGGTGTTCGAAGTGGGAGGAATTTATCAGGGCGATCACTTCCTCAGCGCGTCCTATACCACCGCACAACAAAATTCAAATTTGAGTTTGTGGGTGTCTATGGCCCTGCAGATCATGCCATGTCAGCAACATTTCTCTTGGAACTAGAGAACAAGATCAACATATGTGAGTTCACTGTGGTAATCATGGGTGGATTCACCTGATTAGGGGATGCCATGATAAGAACAATAACAACATAAACTGCCCATTGGTGTACCTTTTCAATGATTGTATTACAAAGTTGGCCCTTAGAGAGATTATTAGAACAGGGGCCGCGTTCACTTGGTCAAATAAACAACACAACCATGTCAGAAGTGTTCTTGACAGGATTTTTGTGTCACCTGAGTGGGAGCTTCAATTCTCACTTGTTTCTCTCAAAGCGGAAACAAGCATTAGGTCTGAGCACACGCCCCTGTTTCTTAGAACATGTGAGGAATCTCAAAAAAGAGCCACTAAATCCTTTTTTGAAACCAGTTGGTTTGAATTGGTGGGCTTTAAGGAATTGCTGGCAAGCTGGTGGGATGAAATCCTGGAAGGGGAAACCCGCTACAGAGGGCCGATAGACAAGTGGCATGGGCTTGAGGTGGGTCTCCGTCGCTATTTTTTAAATAATACATTTTTATTCATTTTGAAATATAATATGCAATTTGAGGAATTTTCAGAAGTAGCACATCGTCGGTGTCAGCCACACCGAGTGACCCAATCGAGCCAAACCGGCTGGGCCATTAGGGGTAGCCTACATTGACTGGCGCACCTCATCCAGTTACTGTGGCCCAAACCGACTGGACCATTAGGTTTTTGGTCCACACCGGCTGAACCCAGTCGGGCTGATCAGCACAAACTGGCTGCATGATCGCAATTATGTGCACTAATCAAAGCAACCATCTTCTCTCTCACCACCGGTTCCCGCCATTTTACACTATGATTTCTCCTGCCCTTTGTTCCCGCCATTTTCTCCTGCTGATTACTCCTGCCACTGGTTCCTGCCATTTTCTCCTGCCGATTTCTCCTGCCATTGGTTCCCACCATTTTCTCCCACAAATTCTTTCGACTTCTTCTAAAAATCAGGGCACCGATATATTTTCATTCACCAGTTCATCTGTTCCTCCTCTTTATCTCTCCCCTCGGTTCCACCATGAGTGTGCCTTGTTCGGACCCTGACTACATGCCGAGGAAGATGAAAGATGCACGGTTGCCACCGGAGGCGAGAGCGGAGTGGTGTTGGTGTGGTCATCTTGCCAAGGTGAAGGAGGGCGAGTATTTCTCTGATAAGATGGGCATGAAGTTTTTCATGTGTGCCAACTATGACCAAAGCCCGCCCCATCAAGATAGTTCATCGTTCTAGAGGCCTCCGGTTTGTTCTGAAAGCATGATGAATATTCCTATATTACATCCTTTTTGTTCTTTTATTCATGCCATTAATGTGGTTGTAGTCTCCTCCTCCTCTCTACAAGTAGTACCATTGGATTGACATGGAGCAGCCAGCTTGGCCTGTTCAGGAGATTGCGGATTGAAACCGCCGCGCATGGGCTAGCTTTCACGCCGAGGAACGTGCCGAAAGGATTGCCATGCAGGAGAAGAAGGAGCGAGAGAGATAACTGAAAAAACTAAGAGCAGAACAAGCTAAAAAATGTGAGCTAAATAGGAGTAGGAGGGAGAAAGAGGAGCACATGGAAGAGGGGCGGAAAGAGGCCCGTGTGGCCAAAAGACAAAGATTAAGAGAAACAGTTGCTGAGGCGCAAGCAATAGAAAAACGTGAGGACAAGACCGTAAAATACCCCCGCTGGACTCAGGACAAGTAGATATATGTCCCAGAAATGATGTATCTTAATTTCAGTTGTAGTGTCGTGATGTATCTTAATTTCAACTCGTGTGGTGCGATGTATCTTAGTTTCAGTTTTAGCGTAGAGATGTATCTTAATTTCAGCACGTGTGTCGGGACGTATCTTAATTTCAGTTTTTCGTGGAAAAATTGGTATTGCCAAAGTCTCCCCGCCCTTTTTCTTCCTAGTGATGAGTTCCCTCCATTTTTATTCTCCCTAAGTTTTCTCGTCAAATTCTCCCACAAATGAGTTCTTCCCAGTTAGTTCCCGCCAGATTCTCCCACCAACTTCTTCCCGCCATTTATTCTATTTTCACTCTATAAAACCCCCTCATCACTCAGTTCTGTAAGCACACAAGCGTGTTCCTCTCCTACAGATGTCGAGTTCTCCTTCTGGTCGTAGGTTTCGTTGGTGGATGTCTGGCAAGCTTTTACGTTTGGCCAATTACATGGGAGGCTCTCGTTAGTAGTGACATCCTCCTTAATGAGTTGGCTGAGAGATTATTTAGGTCTGGTTGCCACCATAAGAGGACTCCTGAGGAAATTCACATAGAACTTCTCAGGTTTAATGCATTGTGGGAAGCGTTAAAGCTTCAGACCACCAAACCGATGGATTATTGGGCATATAACATTTGGTAGTGGATAAAGAGCGATGGCGAGGAATAGAAGAAGATGAAGATGCTATCTTCATGCCGCCTTTCGGCAAGAAGGAAGGAGCAGAGAAGGAAAGAGCAAACAAGGACAAGGGCGCTTCACCATTGACAAGCAAGGGAAAGAGCGAGGCATCATCGTATCTTTGGTTATCTCAGTTTAATTCGGATCATCGTAGTTAGATTGTTTTAATTTAAGTCAGGTTGTGGTTGTATCTGATGGGTTCGTAGCATGGAAAACAAAAAAATTCTACCGCAAGAATGAACAAAACCCAGATCTAATCTAGATAAAAGCCAAGATCTAATCTATTAGATATGTGCAACGAGATAGATAGGAACTAACCCTCGTAGATCCGAAAGCGTTAACGAGATTAGATCTCGTGGTTGATGTAGTCGATCACTTGCCGATCTCAAGATCGTGTGGACGATCCTTCCGGCGTTGCGTTCCAGCAGCGCTTCCGCAGTCGGTCAAGTGGACGATCCTTCCGGCGCCGCGTTTCGGCAGCGCTACCGCAGTCGGTCACACGTGCGGAGTCGAAGCAGACCTTCCTCTCCCCGTTCCAGCGAGCAGCGGAGGTAGTAGATCTTCTCCACGGAATCCCAGCAGCACGACAGCGTGGTGGTGGTGGTGGAGTAGAGAATTCTGCAGGGCTTCGCCTATGCCTGTGCAGAAGAACGGTGGAGGAGAGAGGCGGCAGAGATTGGGTGTTATGGGAGAAGGCTAGGAGGGGGCGCCCCCTCCCTTCTATTTAAAGGAGGAAGGCACGCCTGGGGAGGGGGAGTCCTAGTAGGACTCCCCTCCTATGGCCGGTGGTGGGAAGGGGGGAGGAGTCCCCCCCCCCCCACGAATCCGTGTCTTGCCCCACTAGGTTTCCTTTGACCCTTTCTTGGTTTTCAAGCAAACTCCAAGAAATCCTCTAGAACCTTCCAGAACATTCCGAAACCTTCTAGAATCTCCATACAAACACTCCGGAACATTTCCTAACTTAGAAAATGATCCCCAGTATATGAATCCTATTCTCCGGACCATTCCGGATCTCCTCGTGATGTCCCGGATCCATTCCGAGACTCCGAACAACATTCGGTCTCCAACGCACATTCCATATCTACTTAAAACAACTTCGAACCTTAAGTGTGTCACCCTACGGTTCGTGAACATGTAGACATGACAGAGACACATCTCCTATCAATAACCATCAGCGGGACCTAGAGATCCATAATGGCTCCCACATACTCAACGATGACTTCGTGATCGATTGAACCATTTACATACGAAACCAATTCCCTTTGTCACACGATACTTTACTTATCCGAGGTTTGATCGTCGGTATCTCTATACCTAGTTCTACCTCGTTACTGATAAGTACTCTTTACTCGTTCCGTGATATGTCATCCATTGTGACCTAGTCACATGCTTGCAAGCTAACTAGATGACATTCCACCGAGAGGGCCCAGAGCATATCTATCCGTCATATGGATGGACAAATCCCAATCTTGGTTCATGCGCTTTAACACAGACTTTCAGAATACCCAATGACACCTTTATGACCACCCAGTTACGAAGCGGTGTTTGATGTCATCAAAGTATCCATCCGGTGATGGTGATTAACATAACCTCATGGTCGAAGGATTAGGTTACTATGCATTTGAAAGCTTATAGCAATACGAACTTAAATGACTTGATCTTATGCTACGCTTACTATGGGTGTGTGTCCATTACATCATTCTCCTAATGATATAACCTTGTTATTAATCACATCCAATGTCCATGATCAGGAAACCATGATCATCAATTAATCAACAAGCTAGTTCAATAAGAGGCTTACTAGGGACTCTTTTATGTTTACAAAACACACAAGTATTAATGTTTCCGGTTAATACAATTATAGCATGGGATGTAAACATTTATCATAAACATAAAGATATAATAATAACCACTTTTATTATTGCCTCTTGGGCATATCTACGCATTACTCATTCTCCAATGAGATGGCATTGTATAAATTTGGTCCTTTGGTGAGACCTTTAGTTCCCTAGGATTAAATCATGTTGATACAATTGTCATACAATGTATCTTTATAGTATTAGCCCACTTTGAACCACACCTAGTTTGATGACAAACTACTTAACGCAAATTCCCTCATTTACTGCTACAATAGTAGTCATATACTTAGCCTTTTGTTGTAGTATCTGTTACAATGTTTTAACTTTGGTACTCAACCAAATCCGTTATGGAACTTCCTTTCCATTACATTGTGCCACCCATAGTTTAAATTGAGATAAATTTAATTTGTATCTTGTGACAAAATTAGTATCAATGTAACGCTTTACAATGAACTACCTTTAACTATTTGTCACTTATACATGGTATATTCTTAATTCTTCCAAAGCTCATAAGAATATCTTTACTATTGTCCAATGATCATCTTATGAATCATTCTGGTATATGCTCATAACATTTAGAGCATAGGACATATCTGGATGTGTACATCTCAAAGAATGATTGATCAAAATATTCTTGTAATTTCACCAAGTGTCAAAACACTTGAATCTCGTGTCAACACACTCGAATCTTGATTCAGTCCTTTCCGTGCGTCAAGAACCTTTCTTGTTGTTTCCATATTGAACTCATTCAACGTCTTATCTATGTACATTTGGCAAAACCATATTAGCGCCTCAATCTATCCATATAGACATTGATGCCTAATTCTTGGGTTATGCCTAAGTCTTTCATCGAAATGAAATTCTTAACCTGTGTCAATAATAGATACATCATTTCCAATCAACAATATGTCCTCTACATAATGTATTAGAAATATGTCTCAGCGCTCCCACTTAATTTCTTGCAAATGCAAGCATCTTCATCATCTCCGATGAATTTAAACTCTTTTAACAGTTTCATCATGGTGAAGATTCCAACTCCGCTATGCTTACTTCAACTATTGAAGTTTAGCATACTCTTTTAGCATCCTTTGAATTAACAAAACCCTTTGGATCGTGTCATGTACACGTCCTAGGTAACCATTCTATTAGAAGAACTTGTTTTGTTTGTTCAACTACCATATACAAAAATATATGTAGTGGTTGCTACATTAATCCGTCCAGACTAAATATCGCTATGAAAGATCAAATCTTATCATAGTCAATTCCTTGAACATTGTCGTAAACTCTTTCCGACATGTCGACTATTTCATAGATTTGAAACATCCATGTCTATTTCTTTATAGATCCAAACACGACCGATAGGCTTCACGCCTTTCCGGAGGGTCTTCCAAGTTCAAAAACTTGATTTCTCGTGTATGGATACTATCACGGATTCTATGACTTCTAGTCATTTTATGGAGTCAGGGCCCATCATCGCTTCTTTGCATGTAGTCGGTTCATCATTGTCAAAACAATAACGACTTGCTTATCAAATCTTACTATTTGATTCTTACCGACCCACATGGTTCTATAGGAACTCTAATCTCTGAGATCACACCTTTTGTAATCACGAGAGCCATGAGCATTGTGGCCATCACCGGGACACTTTCCGGCGCTGCGCTACTTAGCACATATAGCTAAGGTTCAACAACCTTATCAAAGTTCTATTGTCCTCCCACTTAACTTTTCACGAAAAATTCCTTCTCAAGAAACTTGACGTTCCAAGTAACAAACTCTTTTGTCCTCAGTGTTATGGAGAAATTCCCAACAAATTCTTTAGGATAACCTACAAAGACGTGCTTATCCGACTTTGGTTATAAACATTTTACTTATGCATAACATACCAAAATTTAAGAAAAGACAATTCGGGTTTTATCCCAAACCATGACTTATATGGTGTCATTTCAACGGATCACGATGGAGCTCTTTTCAGTGTAAAAGCGGTAGTCACTAAAGCTTTAATCTTTAATATATAATGGCAGTTTTATAAATGACACCTTTGATCTTACCATGTCAAACAAGGTTTCATTACATATCTTGAACACTCCATACTCCTATGGTGTTTTGGGAAATGCAAATCCATGGAACGATTCCTCAAATCTTAGGTGTTTTGCTAAACTTGTAACTCAAACATCTTTCTTTATGATCCAATCATAAACTCTTTTATTTTCTTGTTACAATGATTTTCCACTTCATTTTGAAAGTCTTTGAACATTTTTCAAATGTTTCATACTTCTTCCTTATTGAGTAAGTATATACATATACTCACTCAAATCTTCGGAGAAAGCATATGAAGCAAAAAGATCCATCGCATATGGCTACACATAATGGACTATGCACATCAGCATGCACAATTTCCAATAAGCTAGTCATCCGTTCCTATCTGGCCTATGGACGGAGTTTCAATTATCTCGAGGAAAGTCTCACATGCGTCAATTGATCAAAATCAAAGACTCCAAAATTCCATCAACATGGAGTTTCTTCATGTTTTCTTTCAAATATAATTTAAACATCGATGTCACTTCATAAGTGATCTTTCAATCATTTGTATTGCGACATTTTAGCAATAGTGTTTATGGATGTGATTTCTCCCACTAGACTTGTAAAAGTTCATCCATCCTTTATGGAATACGATTATTATTTGAACAACCATTGTTCTCGTAATACCGGAACAAAATAACAATTATTAAAACAAATCTTGAAGGCTAGGTTTGATGACAACGAAAAACACAATAACACTTTCTTTGTTTTCGATGAACATCATCACTCATTCTCTTGCTAGTTACTTAGGCCATTGTAGTTCATGAATTGTGTTGTCCTGTATGACACTTCATACCAACCAATTCGGTATCCAATACCTAAGAACCACATTGTTTAACAAGCAAGGAATACAACCATAACATGTATATCTTCTATATGCCTAAGTTGGACATCTCCAACCTTTTATTTTCTGCCAAATATTTTATAGATTCTCTTTCAGCAATTCCTTTTCTTTTAAAAGAATCTATCAACATCAATAGTGATGTCATTCACATGACACATAGTACAAAGTGTGTATAGTCAAATACCAATACCTTTGGACTTGCACTTTGAAGTGGATCACCTTCATCAAATGTTTGGCATTCTTTCAAAATTCCATTCTTTAGTAATCTTTTAGTGTAGTAAACATTTTACTTACATCTTCTATTCATCCTTATCATGACAACTTTCATGATCAAGCTGCTATAGCTTATAAAGGTGAATTGCGAGTATAATGTTTCTTTTTCAAAACCTTTTGGAGGATTAGGACGACTAGCGTCTCCAACCTTCACAAATTCTCATCAAATATGAGGACGTATACTCTATCATGTTGTAACCAACACATTGTTTTAGATATCGCAATACCATTCACATATGATGGTTTCTGAAACATTGCTTTCAGCTCTTAGATAAACTTGATATTAAAAACAATCTTTTGAGTATCAAGAATCATGGAGGCAAACATGATACTTTAGATACTAACATTGGAATTCTTACTCTTGATTTAATACTACTTATTAAACTTCATGGAGCAAATAGAGTTTGCTAAAAGTTTGCAATAGGACTTATAAACTTTAAATTGACATTCAAAAACAATACGATACCAGTTCGTAAAGTAAATATCCAGAATTTCTATAGTTCCACTATCTCAACTATAACTAAGCGTAAGGTGGTGAACGGATGTCAATGACTACAACAAACTATGCAAATTCACTTTGATTGTGTTTATGATAAATTGAGTTCGACTAATCCAAATTACAAATGAACTCCCACTCAAAACAACATCCCTCGAGTTGTTTTAGTGATTACACGAACCAAATCCACTACACCAAGTCCGATCATCACGTGAGATGATGTAGCTTTAAAGGCGAACAATCAACATGTTCATCATATCATCCATATGACTCATGCTTTACCTTTCGGTATTCCGTGTTCCGAGACCATGTCTGTACATGCTAGGCTCGTCAAGGTTAACCTTAGTTTCCGCATGTGCAAATCTGGCTTGCACCCGCTGTATGCACACGTAGAGTCTATCACACCCGATCATCACGAGATGCTTCGAAACGACGAGTCTTAGCAACGGTGCCAACTAAGGACGAACACTTTATTACTTGATATTTAGTGAGAGGGATCATCTTATAATGCTACCGTCGCGATCTAAGCAATACAAGATGCATAAAGGATTAACATCACAGGCAATTCATAATATGTGATATGATATGGCCTTTCTTCTTGTGCCTTTGATCTCCATCTCCAAAGCATGGACATGATCTCCATCATCACCGGCGTGGCGTCAAGGTCCGTGGCGCCGCTTCATGGTTGTCCATCATCACTAGCAACTATTACAACTACTTGGAACAAAGCTATTACAATATGAATAGACACGCAGGTCTTAACAGAATTGAAGACAACCATTAGGCTCCTGCCGGTTGCCATATTACAACAAGGATCATTGCATACATCAAATATAATCACAATCACATGATGGCCATATCACATCACAAAACCCCTGCAAAAACAAGTTAGACGCCTCTAATTTTCTTTGCATGTTTTACGTGGTTTGGGGCTTTCACATAAGACCGATCTTACCTACGAACAAGGACCACAACGTTGATACAAGTGTTGTCAGATGCTCATTGTAAATTGAATCTTAACTATGTGGGAGAGACAGACACCCGCAAAGCCACTTGTGCAAAGCAAGTTGCACGTCAAGCGTGAAGCAAGTCTCATGTGCGATGACATGTAATGTTAGCTCGAGCCACTTCATCCCACCATGCCGCAAGATGCAAAGTACACAAAGCAAAAGACGACACGAGCACCAACGCCCACAAAACCATTGTGTTCTACTCGTGCAATAGATCTACGCATAGATACGGCTCTGATACCACTGATGGGTTCGTAGCATGAAAAACAAAAAAATTCTACCGCAAGAACGAACAAAACCCAGATCTAATCTAGATAAAAGCCAAGATCTAATCTATTAGACATGTGCAACGAGATAGATCTGTACTAACCCTCGTAGACCTGAAAGCGTTACGAGATTAGATCTCGTGGTTGATGTAGTCGATCACTTGCCGATCTCAAGATCGAGTAGACGATCCTTCCGGCGTCGCGTTCCGGCAGCGCTTCCGTAGTCGGTCACACGTGCGGAGTCGAAGCAGACCTTCCTCTCCCCGTTCCAGCGAGCAGCGGAGGTAGTAGATCTTCTCCACGGAATCCCAGCAGCACGACAGCGTGGTGGTGGTGGTGGAGTAGAGAATTCTGCAGGGCTTCGCCTATGCCTGTGCAGAAGAAAGGTGGAGGAGAGAGGCGGCAGAGATTGGGTGTTATGGGAGAAGGCTAGGAGGGGGCGCCCCCTCCCTTCTATTTAAAGGAGGGAGGCGCGCCTGGGGAGGGGGAGTCCTAGTAGGACTCCCCTCCTATGGCCGGTGGTGGGAAGGGGGGAGGAGTCCTCCTCCCCCACGAATCCGTGTCTTGCCCCACTAGGTTTCCTTTGACCCTTTCTTGGTTTTCAAGCAAACTCCAAGAAATCCTCTAGAACCTTCCAGAACATTCCGAAACCTTCTAGAATCTCCATACAAACACTCCGGAACATTTCCTAACTTAGAAAATGATCCCCAATATATGAATCTTATTCTCCGGACCATTTCGGATCTCCTCGTGATGTCCTGGATCCATTCCGAGACTCCGAACAACATTCGGTCTCCAACGCACATTCCATATCTACTTAAAACAACTTCGAACCTTAACTGTGTCACCCTACGGTTCGTGAACATGTAGACATGACAGAGACACATCTCCTATCAATAACCATCAGCGGGACCTGGAGATCCATAATGGCTCCCACATACTCAACGATGACTTCGTGATCGATTGAACCATTTACATACGAAACCAATTCCCTTTGTCACACGATACTTTACTTATCCGAGGTTTGATCGTCGGTATCTCTATACCTAGTTCTACCTCGTTACTGATAAGTACTCTTTACTCGTTCCGTGATATGTCATCCATTGTGACCTAGTCACATGCTTGCAAGCTAACTAGATGACATTCCACCGAGAGGGCCCAGAGCATATCTATCTGTCATATGGATGGACAAATCCCAATCTTGGTTCATGCGCTTCAACACATACTTTCAGAATACCCAATGACACCTTTATGACCACCCAGTTATGAAGCGGTGTTTGATGTCATCAAAGTATCCATCCGGTGATGGTGATTAACATAACCTCATGGTCGAAGGATTAGGTTACTATGCATTTGAAAGCTTATAGCAATACGAACTTAAATGACTTGATCTTATGCTACACTTACTATGGGTGTGTGTCCATTACATTATTCTCCTAATGATATAACCTTGTTATTAATCACATCCAATGTCCATGATCAGGAAACCATGATCATCAATTAATCAACAAGCTAGTTCAATAAGAGGCTTACTAGGGACTCTTTTATGTTTACAAAACACACAAGCATTAATGTTTCCGGTTAATACAATTATAGCATGGGATGTAAACATTTATCATAAACATAAAGATATAATAATAACCACTTTTATTATTGCCTCTTGGGCATATCTCCAACAGTATCTTAGTGCTCCCTTGTAGTTCATGTTTGTATTTTTATTATCTGTTGTAGTTGTTTGTTTGTGAAATGAATAACAATGTGAAATAATAGTAATATGTCTCACACGTAGATAGCTTCATGTCTCACACATAGATTGGTTCATGTCTCATATAGATAGACATATGTCTCATACATAGATAGATAGATGACTCATGCATAGCTGACTAAGATAGGTATTAATATCGACGCCTGGCACGACGTCGAGGTGCCGGTTCAGGAGGGGTACTCCATCCATACTGATGGGGTGGCACAACGTTACGAGCAGGAATTTGTGACCCGTCACCGTGGTACTGTGTATCCTGTGTGGGGTCTGGTGGAGGAGTCAGAAACATACTCGTCCACTGGTCATGTATATCCTATGTGTGCTGCGCATTTTTCGGCTCACTCCCCCACGTGGCTCCGGACAAAGAGGGCTGATATCCATAAGGTCCTGCGTGTAGAAGAAACGGTAAGTATCCAATGGTCGTGAACTGTGGACGATAGTTATGAACACACATACCCTGGGATGGTGGACGAAGATCGAAGTTCCACATGGGAGGTTGCTGCTGGTGCTGCCACGACGAACCTCCAGCCTGAAAAGAGCTCGGCGGCCACTGCCACGGCAAACCTCCAGCCTGAAAAGAGCTCTGCTGCTGCTGTTGCCAGCCATCGAAAGAAGCCTATTGCTGCCATAGCGAACCTCCAACCTAATCATGAGGGGTGGTAGGTAGAGCCTCCTGTGAAAGATGTGGACGCGACTGTTGTCGTTGTGGTGGGGGTACCTGCATACGCGGCGGCTATAGCTGCATCATGACGAGGGGGCGTTGTTGCACGGTGGCGAGCAATGTCTGAAATGTTGATGCACATGATAGTCACATAGATACCACGTAGCTTCTCCTCCATGCGCCGGAAAAAGGACTGATGCTGCCAGTGCTATTGTCCTAGAAGAGGTCTGGACGAAAGCGAGCGTCCGTACTAAGCCACTTCAGACTCTAGCTCAGATGTCAAGTGCGCCTGAATTGGATAAAGAGGTCGTGTGAAAGAGGTGTGGCAAATTATATAACAAAAAGATGCACCAGATAAAGAGGCGACTCATTAGAATCAGCTGAAATATCAATCTCATCGTATGTATCTTCCTCTTCGATCTGCTCTTGCAGATGACCATCTCACTCGTTCGAATTTTCCTCCCCACTAAAAATATTATTTCATGTTGCCTGACTACTATGCTCTGATTCATAACCACCATCTATGTGTGCATGGCTACTCTCCCCTGATTCATAACCACCACCTCTAGCTTGTTCCTGGCTACTCTGGCTATGATCGTATCCACCTTGGGTACACACGAACTAACCTGCTTCGCCACGGGAAGCACTAAGGTGGCATGGTTAACTTGCCTGGTCCGACAACCTTTTAACCAGCCCACCCACTCAGAGTTCTCATCTACCGGCCTTAAATAAAATGTAATATTTGACCTTAAATTTGTCCACAATGCATGCACACCAACGGTATATATTTTAGAAAGTCTTAAACAGGCTGTCACCTAGTCGTTCAACTGACCAACTGTCCATGTAAGAGGGGCCATCAGTTCCAATTAACTATGCCGAAACTCACTTAGATCAACTCCCTGATGTTTTTTTCTAACTTGACCGAGACCGTAGTAAAAACAAACTTCACTACATCTGACATATCTGCCGACCTAAAAATATACTGATACTCATCAATAACTAAACAACAACACATAATACAGTCTGATAAAATACTCCGCAGCTAGCTACAAAAATAATAATCTAAGACCGTTACTACTCTACTCGGACAAATATTCGCATAGCTAACTAACAATATCTAGCAGCTAACCAGTAAAAATAATTAGCGAGAGACTAGGGTTTGCCCTTGAAGCGTGCGAAGCTCTCGATCTTCAGTCACCGGGTCGGCACCACCACGTAGCTCAATCAGGTCATCACCATCACCATTGACATTGCTCTCACCACAAGCACCAACACCAAATCATCTCCCAAGTTAACCAATCAGTAGTCGAGGCTTAAACTATAACTGTACTAAGTATTGTTTAAAGATCTTGAGAAAAACTAAACAAAACGGAAGAAATTCGAGCTGGAGAGAGAGAGTTGCCTAAACGAAGAGGAAGAAGGTGTTGTCGCCGAATGGACCATCTCCTGCGGCTGGCTTTATTCAAGAGCCAGACGGGTAGCCTAGCACGACTAGTCCAGTCGGTGTTGGCTCCCACGACTGCCCAGTCGGTGTGGCCGACACCGTCTGCACGGCCTGTCGGCTGGTGGGCCCTCCACCAACGGTCACACGGTGTAGTCTATTGGGTCACTCGGTGTGTCTGATGCACCTGAAAATTTCTCAAATCGCATATTATATTTCAAAATAAACAAAAATGTATATTATTAAAAAAAATAGCGGTCTCCGTCAGTACGAGGCTGGAGTGTGAACCTGATGCTTGAAGGCGGTGGCGATAGGGGTTTTGGGAGAAACGTGATCGCAAGCAGAGACAAGGGCAACGCCGCTGACCGTGGGACCCTTGCGAGGAAATTCTATCGAAGCTATGGTATTTTCATTGGGTGCCCTATTTCCTTCCCGAGTTGATACGTACTCCTGGTTAATACGATTATAACGGACCTACCCTCTTTCCCTTTACCCTCCCCTGAGAAATCTACCCACCTACCCCTCCGGCCCTCCCTTCTCTTGCTCTCGCGGCCACCCGCCTCTGGCCAAGGCCCTCTCCTCTCCCGCTCCGGTAACAGCCCTGCCAGTGAATACTGTCTCTCCCCTCCCCCGACGAATTCCGTTCTACGTACATCTAATCCCTCGATCATCCGATTTTAGGGTTTGACACGCACGCGGGGGGCGAGCGTTGTGGGCTGCTGTGGCGAAGCAGGAGGCTCGGCGGGATTAGCGGAAGCCGCGGCGGCGGATCCTTTAGGTCAGCGGAAGAGGAAACAGGTAATCTCCGCTCTCCTCCTTTGTTGTTTATTCCGATTTCAGTATGGACCTTGTTCCCATTGCGCTGCTCGATTCACGGATTTCCATCTAGTTAGTTTTCGTGATAAGTTTGTCTGAGTAGGGGAAGCAATAGCAGCGGTAATAGATGCGTGTTCATGTAGAAGGTTCGTGATAGTTCATTTAGCTGTTTTAACTGTGTAGGATCCCGACCTTGGATATCCAAATTACCCAAGTCCCACATGGCCGAAACTTTGCTAACTGCTTATTCCCGTCTGTTTCCCCAAATTTTGAGCCAAACTTGGCCAATGTTTGTATTTTTTAGCCTGGAGTGGCAGCAAGGAAACTTCTTCCTACTTGGTTAGGAAGTGGTTTGATCTGGTGAGCGTAGTGCTTGAATTCGTTTGTCTACCGTGGAGGTATTACACAATTTTCTTGGCATGGCATCACCCCCTGTTTCTATGAAGATTTGCAATTATGATGAATGGAACTCATTGACCAATTTATTCTACTCGTTAATCAAAACTATTTAGCTTCTGAGTTTGGATTGCATGATCCTAAGATAGCTTTGAGGAGTCATGGAGCTCTACTTTGCCAGTGGCACCCAAACTGCACCAAACTATTGAATGCAATCCTTTTACCCATTCTGCACTTCTATCATAAGTGCAGCAGGTTCGCTGACCTATTTTTGATTCTTTTTTCTCGCAACTGTCAAGTGGCTGTCTTTTCATTAAGGATAATACATAATAAATAATATGTACACATAGACAGGTCATGTTTTTTGATGGAACATGCCATCACACGCTGGCTACTCCTGGAATATTGCTACACTGGGGACTAAAATAAAAGGGCATGTCCCACGTGCTTTTTTTTTTTGCTTTGGATATTTTTTGATAATTGAATATATTATTTTCACTATAGCGTCTTGCACACCAGATTTGTGGTTTTTTATTTTCTCTAAACTGGTCCTCCAAGCAGAATCTGCTCTGGGTTGTTGTAACTTTCACCATGTTTGATCAGTTGACATGCTAACAACTTCACTAGTTTAAGATACATTCTTTGGGGTATTCATATTTACTAGTTTAGGATAATTTATTGAGTTCTATTGTGGTGCTTAGGTTGCATTTGAAAGAGTATACTGTGTAACCGTAGCATCTGAAAAGAATGACCAAACTTGTACTCACACGTGTCTCCACAGTAGCATTAACTTTTAACTAGGAAGGCATCAGATTACTTAGGGATCAGAATGATTTTAGCATTACTTTGAATTATGAAGCTAGACAAAGTTAGTAGGTTTGGTAAATAGGAAGTTCAACTTTTCCAGTATGCTACCTGTTAGAATTGTACTTAAATACTGAAATTTCTTGTATTATGTACTGTAGTATTCATTACCAAGCTCATACCGTGCTACTCAATATTAAGGGTTCTCGTGGAACAAATAACTAACGGTCTCACGCCATAAGGATAGCCTGACTACGGGGCCTAGGGGATTGGGGAGTAGACTAAAAATCGAGAGAACAATATGTTAAAGAATGGTTGTGATTCCTTGACACAACTGTATTTTTAACTTGAAAACGTGGACCCTTATTTACAGTTGTTGGTGACTGGGTTCTCCAGTTGCTGTTTTATGCCCTGCTTGATATCTAGTGTTTATCACTTCTCTTATATTTTGGCATGCCAGATTACTGTTACCTCTTACTTTCCATATGTTGCTGAATGTTAACTACTTTGGTTTTATATACATTATGTGGTTGAGGATTATATATGCTTCTGTTGACTATATATATTTTCTCTTGGTATTTGATTGGGTAGAAACTGCTGGTACAACAATAGTGTGGAGACCCTACCTTCACCTCGTATCTCATTTTATTTTCAAGATGAACTGACCAGCCCTAGAAATAGTGTTTGACAAAAAAAATACCTAAAACATTTCTACAGATACATCTATCTTTCTGATGTTGTTATGGGAAGGATAATTTGTATGACAGTTTGGGAGCTGACATGAAAGAATGTCCAGTATTTTAAGGGCGCAGATGTGCGGTTAACTGCACCTGATGTCCTGATAAAAAGAGTAGAGATTCTAAGTTTTGAATCTCAGCCTCTCAGGTGACATGAAAAATGGGTATTTCGAGTCTCCACCTCCATCGTTGCCATTGCTAGAAATGTCAAGCATGCGTGATTGACTAAGATTTTACCATTTCTGTCTAATGATGGTTTCGTGAGTTATCCTGTGATTTCAGTTCTTAGAATAACTGGCTGTTTGATTTCTATAAATCGCTGGATTACGAATCCCGTTTGATGACCTCGCAAGAGGGAGGCTAGTAGCAGTTCTGACAGGTTCTTCTGTTCCATTTGCCCATCCTATATTTAGGATCGCATTGGGGGCAACATCATCAGAGGTGGCAGCCAAAGCCCAGAGCGCAGTCCAGGTTCAGTAGGACTCTTCCATGTAAGAATAAAAGATGTGTGCCAGGAGGGGTGGCTGTGAGGAAGGATAAGCAGAGGAAAGTCGAGCCAGTATAGGAGTGATGAAAAGAGAGTACGGAGATTATGATAGGCTTTCATGTCTTAGTCCAGTCCAGTGAGTCAGAGTCCCTAAGGGCTTGTTCAGTTCAATGGGGATTGAAGTGGATTGATAGGGATTGAGGGGGATTAATCCCATGTAAGTCAAAATCCCCTTAAATCCACTCCAATCCACTCTTATCCCCTTGGGCATGGGATTAACTGAACATGCTTAATTGTGCTTTTTAATCCCAGCTGTGTTAGCTGTGGAACACCCCAGCTACTCCCGGGCTGGCAGCTCTCAAGGCTCTAGACTGGATCCATAGACCAATACAAGTCTTTCTACCACACATTGTCTTCACTCGTGCACAGGAGGTTACCCATCCCCAAATTGATCCCAGCCAAGAATGCCCCACTAGAAGATCGGCGTCGTCCTCGGTGAAAATATCCAGCCAAGAATGCTCACTGTTGGCACAAGTCCATACGTCCAGCCCCGGCACATGTCCCACATGACCACGCCCTTGACCCGTACATGCCCGTGTAACTACTAGGGTCGGCTGTGATACTCCTTGTGATGACCTAGACCTGGTAAGATCCAGACTCTATGTGCAATCACTGTACTAGTGCCCAGGATTTGCTAGTGCGCATGTTCACAAGAAAATTTTCATACCCATATCATTATTACAATGTTTCAGATGTTGAATACCTAGTCATTATTACATCAATTGCCCATAGGCCAAATAATATCGGAATTAAATAAAGGTGGTGTCCCCAGCAAATATGCCATGTGCAATCAATTGGAGTATCGTAAACCATAGACATCACTGTCCAGCACAATTGTCCCGTGAACATGTTAAGTAGGAGATGGGCACATTGAATCTACTTGCAAATTTCACTAAAATGATTAACGAACATGCAATATAATGGGCAATTCTCTAACCTAAGCTTTCATAGAAACATTTGGTAAACGGCATAGGGCTATCAGGTCAGCCATTCTGAAAACATCTGAACTAGCCTGACTGAAACCCGAACAGGTAGAACCTTAAGACATGAAGCATTATTGTAAAATGCCAGTGTTATTTAGCTTTCTGAAACCCGAACAGGTAGAACCTTAAGACCTGAAGCATTATTGTAAAGAACCTTAAGACATGAAGCATTCTGAACTAGCCCCTCTACTTTTTTCTGCAATTACTTCAAAACTGAATGTGTTATTTAGCTTTATGTTTGGATAGAGTAGTGTGTTTGTTTGCGAACACATTTACTTGGTAGCTTACATGCATACTTACCTTGATTAGCCTCTCCGTCAACAATCTTTATTACTACTCCCTCCGTCCCAAAATAAGTGACTTGGGTTTGTCTAGATTCAAATGTATCTATATACTAAAACATGTCTAGATACATACGAATATAGACAAACTCACGTCACTTATTTTGGGACGGAGGGAGTACATAGTTTAGCCATAAATTTAAAATATGTTTAGGCAGCAATACTGTGATATCTCTTTGACATTTTGCAGATGTGAGTATTCATGCCACATGACAACAACCATTTTCTATAAACTTTTGCTTTCTCATGTTCATTAACATCCTGAGTCGAGATGAATTTAATGCACACACACACAAACATATAGGAAAAATCCTTCTTACTCCCGGGTGTAGTTACATTATATATATATAACATTATAACCCCTTCATCATTGTATTCAGGTTTTCTCGCAATGGGGCTATTCACTGGCAGCTTCAGATTTTTACTGGGAATGGGATGTGGTGTGTATGTAGCTCAGAACTACAACGTTCCGAATGTCAAAAAGCTATTCAACACGTATGTTTTCGTGGCAAAGCACCTTGAGGAAACATACCGTAAGCCGGAGAAAGATGACTGATTATCAGACCCCATGTAAAGTGAAGTATACTCTGACATGACAGAAGTGCGATCTCCATAAATGGTAAAGCAGTTTTGGGCCCCCTTCTTTTCAGCTTCTTGGCCAGCTTCTCCTAGAAGCTACCCTCGACCAGCTTCTCCCAGAATCTCATCTGCCAAAATCGTTTATACTTTTAAATTAACGATGAAACTACTAGTTAAGAAATTTGAACGAATTTTGAAGATGAGATTCTGGGAGAAGCTGGTCGAGGGTAGCTTCTGGGAGAAGCTGGCCAAGAAGCTGAAAAGAAGGGGGCCTTGATCTTGAAGAGCTGAGAACTATGATGACTCGTGGTTAGGTATAAAATTTGTTGATGGCATGGTCTGTGGGTCGTTATGACAGACATAAAATGCTCAGTGTCGCCTAGATGAGTACTTCCAGTTGGTCTTTTTTTAATTCTGAATTTCCAAATATTGAGCTGAATAATTTTTGTTCTAACAATTTCTGCTTATTACCAAATGCGGAGTACCCCCGCGCAATTTTTGCGCTCCAATTTTGGACAGACAGGCTTAGAACATAGACCGTTTCCTAGCTTGTTAGAATTAAACAGTTACGACCCTGTCGAATTTTTAACTTCAATCTCAAAATTCCAAGTCATAATTTCTCCATTTAGAACCTTTATTTACATACTTTCAGCTTGTATTATCAAACTTTGACCGAACTCCAAATTTTCAACTGCCACAGTACGGCCTCTAGTATTAAATAGCCCACGACGTAGACAAACTCCCCTCTTGTCTCTTTAATCACAGTCGAATGTATCTACTCCATTGGAAAACGTATATAGTGTTGGGAAACTGGGCCAGTAGGGCCCATTTGGTGAGGCCTCTACCAGGCTAGCTTTTAGGCCTTTCACGCTGGAGGGTTTCTTAGCACGTTTTTATAAGAGCGGTTAAAACTTAAGAAACAACTATGACAATGGAGTGTTTCTTAGTTGGTGTTTCTTAGAAGGGTTGTATTTAACGATTCTTCTCTTATGCATGTGTGTGATTGGACTATCCAAGTTGTTTGCCTATGATAGTGTGCATAGGTTGTGAAAGGCCTTAGCCCATGTGGGTATCATTATCCTCAGTAGTCTATAAATAGAGGAGCAATCATTGTACGTATAGTTTACAGAGAGATGAATAAAGAGCTCCTCCTTATTCCTCCCTATGTCAATTTCTTGTGTGATTCTTGTGTGCCTTCGACTCTAATCTTCTTCCTCTTTGTGGAGCAGCCTCGGGACCGGCCAGCCGACAGGAGTTGCGAAACACGTGTCTCTCCGTCGAGCCTTCATCGAGCCACCGTCGAGCCTGCATCACGCAGGCTTTCGTTGAAGGTAATCCGAAATTGATCGCAAAAATGGATTCGTTGTTCGATTTTCTTTCAATTTTTGCGTTCGTCAGGTATTTTAGATCCTATCTACTGTGTGGTTTTCTCCTCGAGAGTCGAGCAGATATGCTGTCGCCGATCAATGTAGATACTCTCGGATCTGGAGACTTGTTGACTACACTTTAGAGAGTCGGTATATACATGATCTTGCTGATCCAAGTACCGTCCCGAGCACCTGTTGTGTCAATCGTGCCAATTTAATTAGATCGAAATCAATCTGAGTCTTTTTTCTATTTATTTTCTGTTCATCCCGTGTGAAGACATGGCCTCGATGCCCAAGATGCTTGAGCGTCGCCGCAAGCCTCTGCGCCCGGCTGCGCCCAGCCTTGCTGGACGCTGCGTTTGTCGCCGGCCCTGCTGGTCGTGCCATCGTCGCGCCCACCTGCTGGCCGCACCGTGCGCAGCCTCGCGAGCCCTGCTGGCTGTCGCGCCACCTATGCCTCTAGGCCTTACTAGCCCTGCTGGCCGTCGCGTCCGCACGCTGCTGGCCGTGCCTGTCGCTGTCACGCCACACCTCGTTGGCCGCCGCCTCCCACGAATCACCGCCGCCGTGTTCGTGCGAGCGCACCATGCAGGTCACGTCACCTCCCGTGGCTCTGTTGGCCGCGTCGCTGCTGCTGGCCCCGCTGGCCGTGCGCCCTGGGCAGTAGCGCCTTGTTGGCCACTGCGCCATGGTCGCCACCGTGCTTCCGCCGCGGTGTCTCGCTCGCCCGCGTCGCGCCGCGCCGCATTGCAGCTCGTGTGCGTACTGGCTGCCGCGCCTCGCCGCTGCGCAAGCCCTGCCGTCCGCGCTGCTGCGGCGCCCGCCTACGCCATGTCGCCGTGCGCCCCTGACAAGCTACACGAGAGCCCCGCTGGCCGCACGCTTTTCAGCGTGCCACCAGTCGCAACGGCCGCGTGAACCACCCTCCGCCGCCCCACCTCGCCGACGTTGGCCGCCAGGCAGTCGAGGGGATCGTGGGGATCGATCGATCCCCTATTTCCTCGGGCAACGCCTGTTAGGGTGGGCCGGCCCACGTGGCGCCCAGGCGGCCAGGCCGTTTTTGGCCCGCGGAAGTGGGTGTGTGGTTGGCTGGGCAGTTGTGCCATTTCGGTCTGTGTTTTTCAGCCTGCTGACGATCCGAACCTAAAAAAGGGTAGGACGCACATAAAGCACTAAAAATAGCCTCGGAAATTCATTTTTAGACCGTTTTTCACGTCTAGAACGCGCCTAATATAAACATCTCTTTGTACTATGTTTTACTACATTAATTAAATGTTTTTATGCCTTTAATTCTTTGTATTCCATAGTTAGCATGTACCTTTTTATGCCTTCAAATTTTGAAACACCGTCATATTTGAATAATTGTATCGATTATCGCATTTATGCAACCGGTTACCTACTATAATCTTACACACTTTGCATAAATTGCAGATGACCGAAATCATGAGCCGTGAGTTCCCGGAGTTGACCCAGGATGGACTGAACTACCTGACTTGGGCCTCAGACATGGAGATCGTCCTCGAGGGCCGATGCATCAAGGGTGCGCTGAGTGCGGGGACCCAAACAGCCCCAAGCACCACCACCCCGGAGGATAACGCCAAAGCACTACATTTCCTCCGCCATCACATGTGCGAGACTCTTAAAAATGAGTACATGGCAGAATGGAGTGCTTCTGCCCTTTGGACCGTCCTCAACAAGCGGTTCTCTAGGCTTAAGTACACCATTCAGCCACAGGCGGAGGCGGTACCATTCTTTAGCTATGTGGCACTACTACCACTGATCAACAGAAGATAGACAAGACCCTCTCCACATTCCACCCTTCCACTATCCAGTCCTCGCGGAACTACCGCCAAGAAGGATTTACAGAATATGCAACGCTCATTGATGCTCTCCAAGTGGCCGAGGCACAGGATAATGTTCTCAAAAAGAACTTCTCCGCGCAACCCTTCGCAGGGGGCCCAAGTCATGAAGCTAATACTGGTGCCTACAAGGTGCGCAAGCCCATCCATAAGAGGTGTGGAAAGAAGGGCAAGAAGGGCCTCAACTCCTCTAACCCGGCCAAGCAACACAAGGCGGGGAAAGGGGAGGCAAGGCCCCATGTAGCACCCCAATTGTCTAACAATTGTAATGCTACTTGTCCTAGTAAGTTCATGGCTACTTCATATATATTATTGTTGCATCATAAATATATCATGCTCATGTCATCATGCCACCTTGCATTTGAGCATCATATAAAACCCTTTTTCTTTTGGTTCTTCTCTCACATGCATTATTAATTGTATTTGCCTCTTGATATTGTATTTGGCTATTGATATATTGTTCAATGCCCAAGTTGAATTGGGGGCATATCTTTTATATTCAATTCCACCACTTTTCTTTCTACCAATTTAAAATTCCACCATCCCTTAACCATGAGCTTGTAATTCTTTTTCTTGTGACATTTTTATCCTAGCTCATGTGGATTGGGGTGGATCAATCTCCCAAATCCTTTGCTTGGCTTATTTTCCACTTCTTGGAAATGCACAAGATTAATGCCATCATATTATTATTGTTTTCACATAATAAATCATGTCATTAATATTTTGCATGGGCCATGCAAGCTTCTCCACCACCTTTTTCCTCCATTAGTTTTTCTTTGGTTTTGGTGGATCCTAGCTAGAAAAAAAAACCATCTCCACCTCTCCTTAGTCACACCATACCATCTTCTTTATTATTATTTTCTCCATGCATGAACCACATGAGGCTTAGCCCATAATTCTTTCCTTTTCCTCTTTCATGGTTTTCTTTTCACCTCCACCTCATGTCAACTCTAGCATTACCATGTTCCACTTGGATTGGTCTTAACCACATTCTTTTCTTTTATTTTTAGTATCTACATGCATGAGTCATATGTGACTTTTTCCACCAATTCTTTTTTTTTCTTGTTTCTCCTCCACACTAACTCATGCAAGCTCAAGCCACATGATTCTTCTTGGCTTGGCCTTGTAAACCAAAAACAAAAACCTAAATGCTAAACACCATCTACATCTAGTTCCTCTTCCTAATTTTTTTTCCTAAACCTCAATTACACCAAGCCCTAACTACACTTACCTCTCTCTCTCAAGCCCCTCTCTCTCTCTAGCTTGACCACCTGGCCACTCTCTCCTTGGCCCACACCCAGCCACCCTAGCCTAGCCCAAACCCTAACTCTAGCCATATCTAACCCTAGCCCGAGCTAGCCCCTCCCTCTCTTCTCTCTCCCTCGTGCCAGCCCCACCCTGCAGCTGCGCCGTCCCAGCCCCACCTGCAGCCTCCCTGCCGTGCCCTACCAGCCCCAGGACAAGCCCAGCCCGGCCGAGCACGTGCTCGAGGAGAAAAAGGGCAAAGCCCGAGCTCCTTTATCTTGCCGTGCCCCAGCTGCCTCCTTCCCCTCTCCCTCCTTTTCCCCCTCTCGCACGCCTCCTCTGGCCTCTCCAGATCCACCCTGAGACGGCCCTTCTTCCCCTCCTTCCTCTCCGTCCACCAGCAGCCGACGCCGGTCGCCGCTAGCAACCACCCCGCCCCGACGAACCAGCCCCGCAGCGCGACCTTGCAGTGGCTGAGGAAATCCAGGACAACCCCCTGCACCACCCCGACCGCGCCTACGCGAAGGAGACGCTCCCCAGCAACCCCGCGCCTCGCCGCCCTGCAGGAAACCCTAGCCGACAGAACGTCTGCCTCCCCGACGCTTCGCCGCTCCTCGCGCCGATCCAAGCCCACCAGCGAGCCCGCGGTGAGCATCTTCCCCTCCCTGACAACCTCCGCCTCGCCGTGCCGCCCTAGCGCCGCCGACCGTTTTGTCGAGCACTCTCAGGGCACGCCGTCCGTTGTAGTCTGCAGCCTTCCCGCTCCGCGCAAGCCCTAACTAGCCCGCGCCCTCCTCCCAGACAGCTCCCCTAGCACTACCGCACCGGGTCGCACCCCCAGCGCGAACGCCCGCGTCCCAGGTTCGAGTCCCCGCCCCGCGCCGCGCGCTGGATTAGCGGCAGACACGCGAAGACGATAAACAGTAGCCGCCCGTGGTCGTTTTGCAAAAAGCCCCTCCCCTTTTTAATTACTGCAGCCCGCGCTCCAAACGGCCCCACCTGGCCGTCGCCCTGGCCTTCTTGCAGAAACCACCCCCAGCTTTCCTGGCCGTAACCCGCGGTCCAGCTGGTGCCCCACCAGTCAGCCGCTGGGGCCATTCCCCACTGGCACGTGGCCCCTGCGCTAGTTGGCCCCGCCTGTCAGCGTCCGCGGCTAGCCCAGTCCGCGTGCAAAACGCGTTTTCTCGCGTGCGTGGCCCAGTCCGCGGTGTCCCCACCTGTCATTGACTGGGGTCAATTTTGCCTGGGTGTAAAAAGTTTACCTTGAGTTTGTTTCTATTCAAATCTTTTCCAAATTTATTTAAATTCAAATTCTTTTCAGATTCAAATAAATTTTAGAATACACAAATTTCGCATATAATATATGTTTTGGAATCAGAAAAATGAGAGGAATTCAAATATGCCCTTCAAATTATATTTTGCACACTTTAAATTTCGAGTTAATCAAAATTACAAGAAAATGCCCTTTGACTTAATTAATTAATAACTTTTGTTTTATAAGTCCAAATTTAACAAATGATATGTCTAAATTGATCAGCGCGACGAGCCCGTTCTACTTATGCAATCCTTGTTCTGAATTGAAGCATGCATCATGTCAACTTTTAAATTCTGAACTGTTTATGACAATAAAACTTGGGCAAATAAATAATAAAGTGCTTTATTTATAGTATCCACACCTCACCTTTGCCATGCTACTTAAATGCCATGCAAATTGTGCATCATTCATCATGGCATGCTTGGTTGCTTGTTGCATTTCAATTTATATGCTTGCGCACTTTATTTATGTTGGCCCTTGTTTGTTTGGTTCTTCTTCGAATAGACGCCCCGCAGGAGAATTACCAGGATTCACAGGAGTATTACCCAGATCCATCTCTCGCTTCAACTGAACTGCCAGGCAAGCACTACCACATGCTTGCATACATACAGTACCTATTGCCTCTATCTTATTCTTGCATCATTGAGTCGCGATTGCATTAAATTGAATCCCAAGTACTGCATAGCCTTCACTTTTAAACCACATTAAGCCTGTTCCGGTCCCATGAGCCATTACTACAGGAGTTGTTTGAGCCATGCGAGTCGTAGAAAAGCATGAGTAGGGTATGTGAGTGTCTGATGGATAACGAGGTACCTAAACAACATAACCTGAGTAGTAATGGGATAACTAATGAAAGAGGCACCGGTGAGCAATATCTGCTATTTGGTTTTTCATGCTCACTCGTGTCCCGTAGGACCCCGAGTACTTGATTCCTGTTCCTCGACTATTCGCACTATCCACATCCGGGAGGCCTTATGGACCCCCCTGAGCTGGAGCTTGATTCCTTCTTATTTCTTGGGGCCACAATTAGTTTGGGGTTTTATTACTATCTTGTACTTATGCCATGTTACTGTTTTATTTAAGATTGTGCGACGAGCACCTGTACTGTTTTGGATCGTGACACGTTTTCGCTGTATCGACAAGCCCAGTCTCATTTTCGGGTTCCCAGTCGTTTACCGCCGTCCACACAAACCTTGGGTCCGTCTCGGAGCCGGCCAACTTCGTTGCGGGTAGCTTAATGGGGTGGCCCCCTGAAATATTTCTGAATCCTGTGATCGCTTTGTCGTGAATGCCTCGTTGGGTTTTGATTTGGTTTTTCCGAGGTTGATCGAGTGTGTGTTGCTATTCGTGCACCCCTGCAGGGTAAATCTTTCTGAAAGCCGTGTCCGCGGTTATGGACGACTTGGAGCACAGTTTCTCGATCATAGACAAGTATAACTAAAGTACCGCTTTTAATTTGACTAAGTACTTGACTAGTAAATAGTGCAATACTCATGGAATGGTTAATAAAACTACCAACGGATAATGGGGGTTGTCCGTTCGCTTCCTCGTTGGTAAGCGAGGAGGAGGATGGATCTGTTAATTATACTGTTATAACTGTTGATCTTAATTCACGGACTTCCGTCTATCATTGGTTAGACGGAAGGTTAGTGAGTATCTGTAGAATTGATAGGTATTATCTTTTGCTGCAATTGCGTCACCCCAGGTTGCGTCCCCTTTAGCGGCATTAAGACTTGCTGAGTACCCCTAGGGTCTCACACGATAAATTGTTTGATTCAGATGAACAGGTGTACCCGCAAGATGGATACTGGGTGGAAGAGACAGATGATGTTGGCAACGATCGTTCGGTGTAGAGATTCCGGGAACGGGGATCCGTGTGATCTGTGGGCGGGATGTGTTTATTTATGGGGCATCTTATGCCAATTTGCTTCTTATCCGTACTCGGATCTTGTTTTCCGCTTCCGCCTGATACTCTGATGTGTGATGTATGAGGAGTTATCCTAAATTATTATATCTATCTAGGATGTTTGGATCTTGCCGTATGGCGTTGCACTATTTCTATTTCTTTTAGATGGAATGGCTCTGATGTACTGTTGTATGTGGCTTGCATACATACTCACTTGTGTATGTAGTTGATCCCTTCGCCTGCCAATTACGCCGCTCGTTCTTGTCCCGTTGTCTGAAAGTGGTTAGGACGGCCGAAAGGTCTACCGTGGGTGGCCCTGGGCCCCACCATACTATTTTAACCACTTTCGTTCATCCAGGCATTAACTAAGAGCGTAATTCACCGAGGTAGTTACACCCCAAGACTGCTTCTGTTGTGGCTCCAAGACTCACTTCTCTAGGCAGTGTTTGGCCCCCAAGCACGTCGTGGACGCGTTCAAGGCCAACAAGAAGGCGCGTGAGGCGCACCTCGTCCAGGTAGAGGCACCACTGGTGCCCGGAGCGGCGCCCGTGCACAACGCCGCGCCCGTAGTGGCACAGGGCGTAGCACATGTGGCAGCACCTTCGGCGGTTCCCACGAACGCCACGGTGCCCATTGAGGTTGACCACGTCGTGCCCCCTCCCGTGCCCCAGCTGGACATTACCGCCGCCTCTGCGATGATAGCCAATGAAGAGAAGCTCAGCGAGCTGGAGATAGCAGCTGAGGTTGATGGTTTCCTTGCAGAATCAATCTGAGCTCATCTTTGTTGTTATTTACTTCATGATTTCATTCGGCAATAATCTGATGCAATCTTTTGATATGGTTGTAAGCTCTATGAGAGCAAAACATTTATTGTTTTCGGCGATTGGATGACATTTATTTCATTCATTTATTCCATTATTTAATATGAGATGGTTGTGTTCTAAAATGTTTATGTGTTTACTTACTTGATGTAGCATCTTCCTCGCTTCATTATATTAATTAGACACTATATTTTAGAACGTGTGTGGCGCCCAAATGGAGGAAACGTGCCTTGCTGATAGCGGCACCACAAATACCATCTTGAGAGAAACAAAGTACTTTGAGTCTATTACCAAAAACCCCGGTAACATAATGACGATCGCCGGCTGCGGTCCGAATGTAATTGGCTCCGGAAGAGCAACTATCATACTCCCGAATGAAACAATTTTGATCATTGAAGAGGCATTGTTGTATCCAGAGTTGACTCGTACTCTCTTAAGTTTTAGAGACATCCGCGCAAATGGTTTCCATGTTGAGACCGATGATGATGAGAATGGAAAGGAGTTCCTACTCATTACCAAGGTTTCCATGTTGAGACCGATGATGATGAGAATGGAAAGGAGTTCCTACTCATTACCAAGCGCGACGAAAATGGTAAACATGTTATCGAAAGACTCCCTTTATTAGCTATTGGGATGTACTACACTAAGATAGTAGCACCACCTGTTTACACTACCCTTAAGACTGTCTTTAGAAGCTCTGAACTATTCTGGCTTTGGCATGATAGGTTAGGCCATCCCGGTCTTAGGATGATGAGAAATATAATTAACAACTCAAATTGGTCATAATGTTAATGTGAATTTTTTTCCGAATCCCGATGATTTCATGTGCTCCGCATGCGCTATGGGAAAATTGATCATTAGACCGTCCCTCCTAAGGCCTTGTTTACTTCTTTCGTATTGACTAGTGTATTTGCGGGGAACAGAGGGGATTATTCCAATTCCCAAAAAATCCTCGTAGTCCGTTTACTACTCCGGGTTTGGCCGGGATAATACCGGGATATCCCTACAAATCCTTCCTACTTTTGTCTAGATTGAAAACTCTTCTACACGGTAGAGTATTATTGGGGAAGAGTATTTGCGGGGATTAGAGAGTATTGGGTGATCACCAAATCCCCTCATATCCCCAAAACTCTAGTGGATAAAAATACGAGAGAAGTAAACAAGACCTAAAGGTGAAGGATAAAATCCTCGCGTTCTTGGAACGTATACAAGGGGACATATGTGGTCCAATTCAGCCCCTCGCGGGGCCGTTTCGGTACTTCCTCTAAATGGTACAATGTTTGCCTGTTGTCAACAAGGAACCATGCTTTTTCAACGTTGATCTTTCATATCATACAAACTAGATGATTCCCTGTGCGGTGCAGGGGGAATTTGTACTAAAATGGTTTGATATAATAAAGTTTGGAACATATGAGTGCGATATTCTGAATATGTTAAGCAAAATTCTCATCAACATGAACAATAATATGAGTCCATCATTTCTTACTGAATAGAAGTGCCAATGTGGTTTCAAAATACGATTCACAACATGAAATTTGACCCTTTTTTACTGTTATTGGTATATATTTTGTCAGTCCTTATGAGAAAGTGGTATGAGGTAGAAGCTGAAAGCCTTTTATCTCTGACTGGTTGATTATAATTAAAAATCAGAAGTATTATTCAAAGGCGAAGAAGATAAACCTTAGGCATATGCGGTAATGCAGAGGGAGCGATGAAACCGGTTGTTCATTTAGCGATCCTTGTGCAAATCGAAGCTGAACGTGCAGGATGGGTCATGTGACTTGTGAGCCTATTACCTTTGTCTTCATGCTTTGATCTTGATCTATCGCCACCTGATCTTGCGCATCTGCAAGAGATAATGCCCCTGTTAAGCCTTCTCTCACACGCCCATATCTGTATTCCTACGATTTCAACTGTTCGCATCAGGAAGGGCTAGGCAACGCAGTGGCACCTACCGGTGGGCGGGGCAATACCAGAGATGTGTCTGGTGCACACTCGGAACGACGACGCTGCAGACCAATGCCGCACCGCCGGACAGACCTGATGCCATGGAGCTGGAGCCAAGGCTGGATGTGCCCAGGTGGCCACGCCGCACCATGCCGGCCGCCCTTCATCGAGGCCGCGTGAAGATGTTCGTCCCCACCGTCGCATGTTAGCACTGGACACCGACGGAGCCGTGACGGATGCCCCGTCTGTAGATGACCAAGAAGACTGGGACAGAGCCGCGTCGTCACTCACCTCTCGACATGATCCCGGCGAGTAACAGTAGTACCAGCCACCCTACTTCGACGCAATCGCCACTAAAAGAAACTGGTGTGAGAACAAAAAAGAGTAGATTTTATTTGTGATTCCTCTAAAGAGGTGAGTTTGGTTGTTGGGTACTGGACATTCCAGCTCTCTCGATGCAGAATTGTAGATAAACAACATCTGCACGAGAAAATGTGCCCCGGAAAAGTAGGCATCGCAAATTTGAGTTGGTATGATGTCGATGGAGAGGAACTGAGGAGGTGGGTGGTGGTATTGCCTATATCTTGAAGAGAAAGGGGAGCTCGAGGTGGATAAGAGGCTCGGAAGAGAAGATCATACTCCCTCTGGTCTGGTTTATTAGGCACGTACGTAGTTTAAGAAAATCTTTGACCATCAATTTTGACCAATAAAATATGCAATATATGTCCCAAAAACTATACCATTAGAAACTATTTTTGAAGATAAATCCACTGGTATAGTTTTTGTGACATATTATGTAAAATTTGTTGACCTAAACTATTAGTCAAAGTTATTCTTGAACTACGTGCGTGTCTAATAAACCGGACCGGAGGGAGTATGAAGAGACATTAAGACCGGCACCTCAATTAAGGTCGCATGCACATCTGTTTCCAGTATTGATGTTTGCCTCAAGTGCGAAGCTGAAGATGAAGAGAAAATACCTTAGAAGAGGTACAGAACGGAAAGGAACCGTACATGTTTGCCAAGGTAGCACGGAGGTCGAATTTTCTTGATTAGTAGGGGTGAGGTGGAGGAAAAGTCTGAGGTGGCAGGACAGTGACGTGGCATAGCTGCATGTTGAGAGAATTATCTTAGTGGAGATGAACTTCTTAGTTATATAGGATACGGGATAAATTCTCAAATTATCATTTAAAGTCTATTCAAATGGGCAATGCCGGAGAATTTACTTTAAAGGCATTCGATGATTATTGCATGGCAACTGGAATCAAACTTGAGCACTCTGTACCGCACGTCCACCCTTAAAATGGACTTGCGGAGGCATTGATTAAAAGAATTAAATTCATTGCCTGACCACTCCTTCAGAGTTGTAATTTACCAACTATATGTTGGGGACACGTGGTGTTACACGCTGCCAGCCTCATCAACTTTCGACCATCGGTCTACAACATCCACTCTCCTATCCAACACGTGCAAGGGTCGGTACCGAAAATTTCCCACCTACGTAGGTTCGGCTACCAGGTATATGTACCTATACCACCACCCCAGCGATCAACAATGGGACCACTCCGTAAGTCGAGGATATACGTTGGTTGTGAGCTGTGTCCATAATCAGGTTCTCGGATTCCATGATAGGTGACTGTCACACGGCCCGCTTTGCTGACTGCATTTTTTACGAGGATCTTTTCCCGACTTTAGGAAGAGATAATCAAACCTTGGATGACAAAAGTCAAGAAATCACGTGGAAAGCCATAGGAATCCATGCTCATGACCGCGCACTATTGAGTCTAATCGAGAAATCCAAAAGATACTAGATTTGCACTCCTTAGCAAATCAACTGCCTAATCATTTTAGTGATTTAAAGACTGTGACAAAGTTGCATGTGCCTGCACGCAATGCACCAGAAAGGGTTGAAATACCAAATAAAAATGATGGTATACCCGCTTCCGTCTAAGGCCTAAGAGGACGAGGAATCCGGTTTCTCGAATCCCAAGTACCCGGGACGCCAGAAGAAAAAGGATAAGAGAGATTTATTACAGTCTACCCCTGAAGAGGGGAGCCAGTTGAGACCTAGCACAAGTACGGATGTTTCAGTGCACGAAATACCGGACTTGGATTTTCCTATATCGGAAATACCCAGCGAAGTTGTGTGCGCACACATCGGAGCGGGAAAGCTAAATGACCTAGCCCCCGGATTGGGAAATTCGGTGGAGCAAGAGGATATGACTGATGCACTCCATGACGAAATGGCTATTAACTATGTTAATTCGAGCGAGTCATACAACCGAGCCATGGCAAATGTCGACGTTAATTTTACCAAGAAAATTGCCTCAATCATAGATCTTGACCCTAAGCCTAACACGCTCGCTGATTGTAAGAAAAGGTTAAATTGGAAAGATTGGCAGAAGGCAATCACTGCTGAATTATTATCGTTAAACAAAAGAGAGGTATTTGGACCTGTTTGTCTAACTCCTCCCACATTTGCCCTGTTGGCCATAAGTGGGTTTTTGTTCGAAAGAGAAACAAAAATAATGAAGAGTAAGGTACAAAGCAAGACTCGTTGCTCAAGGTTTCACTCGGCGACCAGGTGTCGACTTTGAGGAAACTTACTCCCCGGTCATGGATGGAATTACCTTTAGATACTTGATCTCAATGGCAGTAAACATGGACTTAAAAATGAAACTTATGGATGTTGTCACTGCTTACCTATATAGTAACTTGGATTCAAACATATACATAAAAGTACCATAAGGTATCCCTATTCCGAACCAGGATAGAGCAAACAGGGGTATATATAGTGTTCAGCTTAAGAAGTCACTGTATGGACTGAAACAGTCAGGTAGGATGTGGTATAATCGTTTAAGCGATTTCCTTCATCGGAAGGGCTACACGAGTAATGAAGATTGCCCATGTGTTTTTATACGGAGATCCCAAGATGGTTTCTATATTATCTCGGTGTATGTGGACAATTTGAATATAATCGGTACACTTGAGGATATTGAGGAAGCGAGTTCCTACCTGATGTCGGAATTCGAGATGAAAGACTTAGGCAAAACCAAGTTCTACCTGGTCTATAGATTGAGCATTCCCCTACTAGGCTTCTATTGCACCAATCGGCCTACACCCAGAAGGTGTTGGAACGATTTGGGTTTGAAAAAGCGTATCCTTCTAAGACCCCGATGGTCGGAAGATATTTGCAGCAAGATAAGGACCCGTTCAGGCCTAAATAAGAGGGGGAGGAAATTCTAGGACCGGAATTCCCCTACTTAAGTGCAGTTGGAGCACTTATGTACCTCGCAAATTGTAAACAACCGGATATTGCATTCGCCATCAATCTACTTGCTAGGTATAGTTCTGAGCCTACCAAGAGGCATTAGAAAGGCGTTAAGTACATCTTTCGGTACCTGCAAGGTACCAAAGACCTTGGCTTGTTTTACCTATGCAGATGATGGGTACCTCTCGGATCCGCACATGTCCAAGTCACAGACTGGATATGTTTTCCTTTGTGGTGGAACAACAATTTCCTGGAAATCGTCTAAGCAAACTCTTGTGTCAACTTCGACAAACCACTTGGATATCATTGCATTATATGAAGCATCATGTGTATGGATTCGACGAGTAGTCAGCCACATCTAGATGTCATATGGGCTGAACACCGTACAAACCCCAACTATTATCTATGAAGATAATGCTGCTTGTGTTGCACAAGTCCAGACGGGTTACGTGAAGAGCAATCTTACAAATCATATAAACCCCAAGTTCTTCTATGCACATGAATTGCAAAAGTTGAATGAAGTAAAAGTATTGCACACTAAGTCATGTGAAAATCTCGCTGATTTATTCACTAAATCATTGCCAGCATCTTCTTTCGAGAGATGTGTTCGTGGAATTGGCATGATGAGACTAAAGGAGATGCAAGGTTTAGGGGGGGAATCTTCACAAACTCATCGCTGAAATCTCGATCCCGATGATTGAGTACTTAACTTTATAGTTAGCTAAATTGTACTCTTTTTCCCTTCGTGGGTTTCTATGAAGTTTCTCACATGTGGTTTTTAATGAGGCAATTCGTGCAACATAGCAAGAGGTATACCATGTACTTTTATCCATATTTTTTTCACTGTTTTTTTGGAGTTTTGAGACATGAATATACATATAAGATACCCAGGGGGAGTGTTGGGAAACTGGGCCGGTAGGGGGCCATTCGGTGAGGCCTCTAACATGCTATGTGAGCCCATGTGGGTATCATTATCCCCAGTAGTCCATAAATAGAGGAGCAATCATTGTACGTACAGTTTACAAAGAGACCAATAAAGAGCTCCTCCTTATTTGCTATGTCAATTTCTTGTGTGATTCTTGTGTGCCTTCGACTCTAGTCTTCTTCTTCTTTGTGGAGCAGCCTCAGGACCGTCTGATGGCCCAAAATATATCGAGCTCGTTGGGGAACCCCAAGAGGAAGGTATGATGAGCACAGCCGCAAGTTTTCCCTCAGTTATGAAACCAAGGTTATCAATCCAGTAGGAGCAAGGAAACACCCCAAAGGTGTTGCTAGCTGAGCTTTGGCAGGGCGCACTACCGGTGCTAGTAGAAACATGGAGACCTGCACAACACAACCACAAAACTCTACCCCAAACTTGCGATGAGGTTGTCAATCTCACCGGTTTTTCTGAAAACAAAGGATTAAACGTATCGAGTGGAAGAAAGTAATAGTTTGCAGAAAGTAAACACAAAGCAGTAAATAGTTATAGATTGATTGTAAAAGAAAGGACCGGGATCCATAGTTCACTAGTGGTGGTTCTCCTTAAAGATAACATATTGGGTGAACAAATTATAGCGGGGCAATTGACAAACATCGAGAAAGCAATACATGCATATACTAATCATCTTGACTCCTTTGAAACTTGATTGGGCATTACAACATTATACATAGACCGCCATCCAACTGCATCTATGACTAATAATCCACTTTCAGGTTATCATCCGAACCCCCTCCAGTATTAAGTTGCAAGCAACAGATAATTGCATTACGAATTGCTTGTAAAGTAAACAATACGATTGTTCTATGAACAAAGGATTGTTGTTTTCTCCCTAGTAGCAATAGCACATCTAGTACCTTAGAGATTTCTGTCACTTCCCCAGATTACTAGAGGCATGAACCCACTATCGAGCATAAATACTAACTCTTGGAGTTGCTAGCATCTACTTGGCCAAGATAGCTACTAACAACGGAAAGCATGCAAGATCGCAAATAACAAAGACATGATAGAATCAATAATCAACCTGAAATAGCATCTCAATATTCATCGGATCCCCGCAAACACAACATGTAGAATTACAAATATATGATCTTGATCATGAACGGAGCTCACAAGATCTAAACATGAAAGCACAAAGGAGGGGAACCAGCCATCTAGCTACTACATGGATCCGTAGTCCAAGGATGAACTACTCACGCATCACACCGGAGGCTTGCATGATGATGAAGAAGGCCTCTAGGGTGAATTCTCCCCTCTGGCAGGGTGCCGGGAAGAGCTTCAGATCCCTCCCGATTTAGGGATGGCGACGACGATGGCTACAAACTCTTTCGTGGAATTTTGATCGGGTACTTAGGGTTTCTGTATCGGAGGCATCTTATAGTCGGAAGGGGAGGCCGAGGGGGTGCATGGGCTAGCCACACCACTCCCTGGCCCGGCCAGGACTGGCCCGCGTGGCCAGGTGGTGTGGCCGCCCTCTGGCCCCTCTCCATCTCGTATTCTGGCTTCGTGTGTCCCTCGGTGAAAAACTGACTTTGGCTTTTGTCCCATCCAATTCCGAGAATATTTATTTTCTGACTTCTTGGAACCAAAAACAACAAAAAACAGGCAGCTGGCACTGTGGCTGTTTGTTAATAGGTTAGTCCAAGAACGTGTATGAGAAGTACTCCAAAGTTGGAACAAAACATAAGAAAGTAGATAAAACCAAGCATAGAACATCAAAAATTATGGATACGTTAGCAACATATCAACATCCCCAAGCTTAACTCCTGCTCGTCCTCGAGTAGGTAAATGATAAAAATAAAGAATAATTTTTGAGGTGACATGCACCATCATAAAGTTGATCAAAGTATTTGTAAAACATGGATATCCGGGATGATAGTACTTCAATCATAACATGAAAGACAAAGTTCTAGCAATAAGACAAAGCAACTATGTTGCAACATGAAAAGGTACAAACAAAAGATTCATGAATAACAATGCTTTGCAAGACGTTTGTTTGTTTCACATAAAGAAAACATAGCATAATGGCATTCAGCTTGTCCCTCATAGAGTAGCAAAACATAAATGCATTGGACACCTTCAAAGTTCATAAGAGTGACTAGATACAAGTAGTTTAAAACAAGCAATATCAAGTTATGCATCAATCAACAAGTCTTGGGACAATGCACATAGAACTAAGAATGGCCACTATGCTCTCAAAGTAGGTGCATAAAGATAGAAGGTGGGGACTCAACATAAAAGTAAAAGAAAGGCCTTCATAGAAGGAAGTAGGGATTCAAGTTTCATAAAGAGCTTCCAAAAATTATATTACTTATTAGCTTTCAGCTCTCATTGCCCCTATCATAAGCATCTTTAAGGTGATTAAGGTTAAAGTAACACAACTAAGAGGATATGCTTGACAAGTTATAAGCCGAAATCCCATGCCCCTTACTTACGAAGACCGAACCTCATGCTACTCAACTTTAGTCACGAGTAAGCTCTTGTCATTGTAAGTACAAATGTATCATAAAGAACCGCCAACGGGGTACCCCTTGCACATGATATAGGAGCTATCCCATAATCAAAATGACAAGGCAAGCAGACAATGAGCATCTCAGCGATCTTTTTATTTGCTATTTGCATAGGTTTTTATTGAGGATCCTTCATAGCGTGCTCATTATGGTGATGCTGCAAGTTTCCACCATGATTAGGCATGGCTTAGGCTAGCGGCCTAGGCATTTCTCTAACACACATACAAACTCCATGATCTTACAAGTTCCACTTTTATTTCACACTGCCGGGATTCATAAGCAAAAGAACATGATATCAACGGGGTACAAAGTACAAGTGCAATGTTGAAAGCGTTCCCCATGATACATGGTTCTGCTAATTTCAACTTATAAAGCGCAAGCATATACACAACAAAGAAGGACCCAAAGGTTCAAGTTTATTAAATGCAAGAAAAGTAAAGTGTGCCATCAAGTTCGTGAGAGCTTTAATGACTAATTTTCACATAACAAGTTTAATTTGGAAGGTTGATAAAAACATGGATATACTTGGAATAGAAATTGCTAATAGGTAGGTATGGTCGACTCTTTGGAATAACTTGGTTTAAGGAGTTGGATGCATGAGTGGAACTCACACTTGGTTGCGGAGGCTAGCAAAAGACTGGGAGTGACAAACTAAGAGAGCAATAATGGCCATAATCATACAAAGCGACAAACCATCATTGATCAAAGCATAAAGTGATAGTATAAGTTGAAAACTAAAGGATCATCAAGGCTATGGTGACTTGGGATAGTCATAACATGGTGTGAGCATGTGCCAAGTCAACCCAAATAAAGCATCAAAGGAGAATACCACAATACTATGCTTTAATATGCTAAAACAACGCATGATCCTTCCAAGGCACATTAAGCAATCTCAATTGTTTATATCAAGTCATGCTACAGCAAAGAATACTAAGCATAAAGCCAAAACAATATCAAGCATGGCATGAAAAAGCATAGGCCACAGTCAAAAATAAGCTTTCTTTACCACTTAAGCATGAACTTTCCTACTCTTTTCCAATCCAAACCAAACTATTTGAAAACCAATGCATGAAAGAGGGGGTCCAACCAATTTATTCAGCAAACTAAGAAAACCAAGCAAACAAAAAACCAAAACGAAAACGAAAAAGAAGATGCTCCAAGAACAACACAACTGTGCATGAAACAATAAAAATGAAGTGTTTGGAAGAAAACCTGGGATTTTTATTGATGAAGAAGGGGATGCCTTGGGCATCCCCAAGCTTTGATGCTTGTACTTCTTGGATGTTTATTGGGGTGACACGCATGGAATCCCCAAGCTTGAGCTTTAGTCCATCCTTCATCTCATTACTCATTCCTTTCATACACCTGAAATTTTTCCTTCATACAAAAATTCACACAATCTTTATTAGCAACATTAGTGCACTCAAGATAATAAGTCTTTGGGTTCAGTTTCAACACCAATAAAACTTTCATTAAAACACAAGCTACTATAGAATTTCCCTCAAAAAGCTCAATTTCCCAAAAGAACTCAAAAAAGGAACCAACAAGAAGCAAATGCAAATAATGGCAGAAATCTGTCAAAACAGACCAGCAGGTAAAGACAAATTTTTTCGAAGACCTTCTGTTGCTGAAATCAAAAAGTGTTGAACTAACGAAAGTTAGATAACAACCTGGGGCAGAAGCACAAAAATTCATGCCTCAAAAGGACGTACAGAGATTTTACACGAATGTTTACGGTGAAGCACATAAATCTGTTTCGAGACAGCAACTTTCTCAATCATTACTTCTCTCTCATTAGAGGTTACCCTTGGCACAAAAAGCAAATAAAAAGGATAAGGAGCGGTTATTACAGAGGTAATAACTTCCAAGACTCATCTAAAACTTTTGGGTTATCTCCTAATAAGTAGTTTTCTTTAACGCCTTTAAGTTAGACATAAGAAACAAGAAAAAGAATCAAGTATTCTCAAATGAAGAAGCATTAAGAGCAAATTTTGTTTTCATAGGAGAGGCAAAAGAAATATTCTCTCTCTTCTTAGGGAAGTGTTCTATACCTTTCTTGAGTGGGAGTTGATATTTAATGGTGCCTTCTTTCATATCAATTATGGCACCAACAGTTCTAAGAAAAGGTCTTCCAAAAGTAATAGGACAAGAAGCATTGGATTCAACATCCAAAACATAGAAATCAATAGGGACATAGGCATTGTTAACCATAATAAGCACATCATTAAGACTCCCCATAAGTTTCTTTTTAGCATTATCATCAAGTGGGACATTCAAATAACAATCTTCAAGTGGTGGAAAATCAAGCATATCATAAATCTTTCTAGGCATAATAGAAACACTACTATCAAGATCACATAAAGCTTTGAAATCGAAATCATTCACTTTCATATTAATGATGGGTCCCAACCATCTTCTTGTTTTATAGGAATAGAAGCTTTATGTTTCATGTTATCTTCTTTAATCTTTATGAGAGCATCAGTAATGTGTTTTGTAAAGGCCATATTCATAGCACCAGCATTAGGAATTTTAGCAAGCTTTTGTAGGAACTTAATAACTTCAGAGATATTGCAACCATCAAGATCAAAATCAAATTTATCATCTAAAGTAGTAGAGCTATTACTAGCTTTAACACTAGTGGTAGTGATAGTAGACACACAAACGTTTCTAGCAATTTCATCTTCTCTTTCCCACTTAGCATGCAATTCAGCTAATAGTCTAACATTTTCATCAATTCTAACTTGTATGGCATTAGTAGCAGCAAAGGGATTATCAATAGTTTCATGTTTAGCAGCCATTTTATTCAAAGAAGATTGAGCTTCAGCAAATGATGCTATATTTCTTTCAGCATTAGAGAGTTTCTCCTCAATAGTTTTATTGAAAGCAGTTTGTTTACTAATAAAGTCTTTAAGCATAACTTCAAGTTCAGAGGGAGAACTCCTATTGTTGTAGGAATTTCCATAAGCATTACCATTGTTGGGAGGATAAGGCCTATAATTGTTATTACCAAAATTATTCCTGTAGGCATTGTTGCTAAAATTGTTGTTTCTTATAAAGTTCACATCAACTTGCTCTTCTTGAGCAACCAAAGAGGCTAGGGGAACATTATTTGGATCAATATGAGCCTTCCCATTAATAAGCATAGACATAATAACATCAATTTTATCACTCAAGGAGGAAGTTTCCTCAACAGAATTTACCTTCTTACCTTGTGGAGCTCTCTCGGTATGCCATTCGGTATAGTTAACCATCATGTCATTCAGAAGCTTTGTTGCAGCACCCAAAGTAATGGTCATAAAGGTACCTCCAGTAGTAGAATCCAATAGGTTCCTTGAGGAATAATTCAATCCTGCATAAAAGGTTTGGATAATCATCCAAGCAGTCAGTCCATGAGTGGGACAATTCTTTACCAAAGATTTCATTCTTTCCCAAGCTTGAGCAACATGTTCATTATCAAATTGTTTAAACTTCATTATTTCACTTCTCATAGATATAATCTTAGCAGGAGGATAGTGAAAGGATATAGATGCCGCCTAGAGGGGGGGTGAATAGGCCGTTTAAAAACTTCTCCGAGAGGGGCTCAACAAAGGCGGAATTAAACTAGCGTTTACTTTGTTAAGTACAAAACCTAGAACAACTAGGGTTCACCTATTTGCACCAACAACTTATGCTAAGCAAGACAAGCAACTATCTGATAGCTAGATATATACTTCAAGCACGAAGGCTATCACAAAGTACAGTGCATAAGTAAGAGCTCAGATATAGAGATAACCGAGGCACGCGGAGACGACGATATTTTACCAAGTTCCTCCCAACATGGAGTACGTCTCGTTTGGAGAGGGGGTGGTATCAAACCACCAATGCCACAAAAGGCCTCCCTTGTTCTCCTGTGAATCTCACCCCAACGGGATTGATCCACACTTCCACTATCGGTGCACTTGTCGGTGGCAATCCGGAACCTCTCACAAGGTTGGGGAACTTCTCCACAACTTAATTGGAGGCTCCCAACAAACAAGCTTGGGGAAAGCTCCACAACTTAATTGGAGGCCCCAAGTAATCCACAAACCTGCAAAACCACCAAACCATCTAGGGTTCCAATGAACCCAAGAGTAAAAAGCTTCTCACCTTTCACCCAATCGAATCCTCACTGAGAACTCAAACCGATGCACCAAATGCAATGGCAAGAACACAAGAAGTGCTCAAGTCCTTCACTCCCAAATTCCACCAAAGCTACAAAAGCTTATGGGGGAATAAGAGAGGAAGAACAATGGAGGAAATCCACAAAAGACTCCAAGATCTAGATCCCACTTTGTTCCCCTCACTTAGAGGAGAGATTGACTGGTGGGATTGTAGATCTAGATCTCCTCTATCAAATCCCTCAAGAATATGCAAAAATCATAGGAGGGATTGAGAGGGAAGCAAGCTCAAGAGATCAACAATGGTGGCTCAGTTTTAGGGTTCTTGAGGTTGGAAAAACCGCAGCAACCAAGGTAGAAGAAGGGGCCTTTATATAGGGCCCCTGGAATTAGAGCCGTTGGAGCAACTTACCTCGGACACTCTGGGAGATGCTGACCGGACACTCCGGCCTATGAAGATTCCGGCCAGAGTCCGGGTGGAGTCCGATATGGTGTTCTGAATGTACAGGAAGGTCGACAAGATCCCAGGGACGGACAGTCCGGCGTGAATTAGCCGGACATTCCGACCGGGCCGGACATTCCGGCTGAAAACGGCCGGACATTCCGCCCAAGGTAAAACTGACATAAATAGCAAAACTGAAACGACCATAACTTTTACATCCGGACTCCGATTTTGATGATCTTGGGCTCGTTTCGAAGATAGTAACGAGATCTACAAGATCATACAGAGAACCATCATAGTCCAGCAGGGGAGGATAGAACCAAATGATGAAAGGTTTAACCTATCTAGAAAAGACAAACCGGTAAAACCTCCAACATCGAAAACGCAATAGAGAATGCACATGAAATCCGTTTTTGATGAACTTGGGCTTGTCATGATTAACACAAGCTCAAGAACCTCACATGGATAAGATCCACATAGCAACCAAGAAATATGAAGCCAAGTATGCAAAGGTTTGAGCTCTCTCTAAAGGATATGATCAAGTTACTCACTCGAGAGCCCCTCTTGATAGTACGGCTCTCTATCCTATAAACCGGTCTCCCCAACTAACTCCATGAGACCAGTAAGAAAGAAACCCTACCAAGAACATACCTTTGCCTTGAGCATATTCCACTTGAGCTTGATGATAGCGATCTTGTCCACCTTAAGATGGAACACCTTTCTTGATTGCACTAGCTTGGTGAAGACTTGCAAATTGCTCTCTCATACTCCACTATGATAGAGCTTCTCTCTTGAGCATATCATCTTCCCATATCCATGATAACCATAGGATGGCAAGCTCCAAGCAAATGATTTCTTCGAGATAGCTCATATTGAACTTGCACATCATTTCTTCTTTCTTCATTATGTTGGTGTCTTGAAGGAACATAAGAGATATCACCCCAACTTTAGTCTTCAAGACACACTTGATATAGGCTCAACTCTCACTTGACCAATCTCTAGATCACTCATTGAAACCTTGGTCAACACTTAATCTTCTTCAATTTCTTCTTCTCCCAACCTTGAAGGCAACAAATGGTTCAAGCATTGCCTATGGACAAATCCTACAGGTAAAACTCAATGCAAATATAAGTCCATAAAGATTGTCATTAATTACCAAAACCACACATGGGGGCACACATGCACTTTCAATCTCCCCCATTTTGGTAATTGATGACAATCCCTTTGAGAGGGTTTATATAAGGAATTAATCAAAGAAAACATTGTGCTAACATCAAATACAACACAAGTGTGTGATGTTAGTACAACCAGAATATAGAGCAAACTCCCCACAATCTATGCACGTGTGGATGAACTTGAATTTCATTGCATATATTGCCAACCATTACCGGTGGTGGAGTTTTCTCTATATAATCAAGATGCCATACAACACACTAAGATGCAAAGCACACGAGGCAAGTGTTTAAGTACAAAACTCACAACACACAACCAAATTCCCTAAACCCCTCTAAAACTTCTCCCCCATTGGCATCGATTGCCGAAATGGGTGAAGAACTTTAGAAGGCCAATTTAGTGAGAGTTCCTCCATATGGTGTGCATTTCTCATAATATGAGTGGAATCAAATGCACGTATCCAATGATGAATACCATGAGGAAATCAAACTAAACTGAGGATCCAAAGATTGCAAAGAAATAAAATGGTGAAGAAGCATCCGCGAATTAAGTAAGCAATCAAAAGATCGAAAGAAGCACTTCACAAAAGGAAGATCCTAAAAGAAAGATAGATATTATGATAAGGTTGAAAAGAGAGTGATCTAAATAATATGAGGAGACTCCCCAAGGTTTGTGCACAAATTATAATCTGCGTTTGAATACAATATGCACAAGCATGGCATCCTCATTCCCTCTATATCATTTAAACCACGAGCACAAGCAAGAGAGAAGATATTATGATGAGAGCAAATGGGTGTTTTAGATGAAAATAGGAAGCTCCCCAAGGTTCATTCACAACAGTTCACAATTATGGAATCCTAACTCCCCATAATCAAACAAAACACCAAACAAGAACAAGAAGGCAAATGTGTGTTCTTAGGTAAATTAGGAAAGCTCCCCAAGGTTTATGCACCAAATATAATAATTGCTTTGAATGAAAAGTGCATAAATGTGGTATCCTTGCTCCCCCAAACTTACATAATAACTTAAGGCATGAGAGATCAACTTTCTTAACACCAACAAGTGCCAAAAGATGCAAATGGAAATGTCAAGCACTCAAACAAAAACTTTTGGAGCCACCAAAGAGTAAAGAAGGAGCACAAGGTGGACTCCAAAGCCAAAAGGATATCAACTAGAGATTTAGCCATAATCATGTGTATAAGTTTCTAGGTAGATATTCATCCACAAAGAAACATGTACACAAAAAATGGATACTCAAGAAAGAGCAAGATATCCAAACAAAAATCATAGATAATGCCAATAAGATTTTTGCTAGAAGGCATGGCCAAAAGGCTCAAATTTATCTTATTGAATATTAATGACCTTAAAACACCAACAAATACATCACAACTTTCACAAGGGAACAAGAGATAGTTGTAATGAATTTGGAAAGGCAACAAGTATCATAAATAGCAATAAACCTTGCAAATTCATCCATATTGCACATGAGAGAAATTGAGGAAAAGATTGACAATAAAATTGCTAGATTGGCATATATGGGATCGGTGAATCATCAACATGATTTTGATATACTCCCCAAAATATGCATTCATCTCAACTTACTCATACCACAAAAGGATGATATAATAAAATTCTTGCAAGAACCATAATAAAAGCAACTAAAGGAAATCATGCCATGATGCAACCAAAATGGTTGGATGCTAGAGAAGTATGCATGAGAGGGATACCTGTTACCAAGATACCATTGGTAGGATGTAGTAGATATGCGTTTGTTGATCATTCTAACTTGCCTCCAATTATCATTTAGTCACCACATCTTCTTATTATTGAGACAAGCAACCAATGTATCTCCAGTGTACCTAAACCACACTCAAGTACACAATGGTCCCAAAACTCATTGGGTCCAAAGTAGTTAGATACACTACAATACATAGGACAAACTCCACAAAAACATGTGCATATTGATATGAAATTGAATTTCATGCACATCTTAGCCAAAATAGGATTTGGTGGAGTTTCCCTTATATATTGGACCAAAGAAAGCAAGCATACCATAATATATACATTTAGTAAATATGCATGCACAAGACTTTCAAGAACCAAAAAGGAGATACAATTTGAACAAAAACACGAAGTAAACCAAGAAGTCACACACAAGAGAGTGACACAATAGAAGGTGTCCAAATTGCATCAAAGAGTCAAATCAACACATGACCGAACACAAGTTCAACCAATGAACTAAGCTAAAGCCAAAGATCAAACGAGGATAAACAAATAAAAATGATCAACGATTTATCTCATTCAAATGGTTAAATAGAAAGCATGGAATGAGAAAATCAACTCCCAAACAACATGCCAATTGAAAAATAAAAGGTTCCAACAAAGGATCCAAACTCTCAACATTTTACAAGAATGGCACAAAGTATCAAAGAAAAGATTTATCTTCAAAGGCATAAAACATGGTATGGATCAAAACATATTATGAAGAAGCATAAAATGAGTGTTCGAAATAATATAGGAGAACTCCCCCATGATTAGTGCATTATTTAAGATTCTGCATTTGAATACAAAATGCACACACATGGGATCATCATCCCTACCTACATCAACTAGAGAACTAAATGATTTCAAGATAAATAAAGATCCATATGGATTGAGGAATACATGGGATACAAGACACAACAAATTCTTGGCAAGAGATAAGGAAAATAAAGCAAAAACCAATGTGAAAATGATCAAGAAGGTCTACCACATAGTATAGTACCGATTGTCCAAGGACAAAGGTCTTGCAAATATTTCCCGGTGGTAGATAGAAACTATATACAAGATCATATTCATAAAGAGAGAGCAAGTGTCAAACGATAGGAATTAAAAACCAAGACAGGAAAGAGATCCGTGAGGGTTTCAACTAGTTAACCAATCACGCACAGCAATGATTAGAATAACTAGAGGCAAACTTCTTGCCAACTTAGATATAAGAATTCATATATGATGAAACCCATACCAAGGAAATCTCTTGCAAACAAGATCCAAAAGATAAGGGATAAAACCATTATATCAAAAAGGAACTTGTTTGAGCTCACGCGCCACATAGGAACTAGATAATTTCCAATATCAAATATATGTGACACAACCTCAACTATTTACATTTTCTCGGTTTGTAATATGCAAAAAGTATATTACTCCCCCATAATGTGATAAAACATTTCTTCTCATAAGAGGCAAGGGAGACATGGGAGAAAAGTAAAACATTTTCTTGGCCAAAGATAGGACAAAGAAAACCAAAGGTCAAAGTGAACATGATCAATAAATTCTACCATATATGGAGTACCACTTGTCCAATGACAAGAAATATGGGGAAACATTTCCCAAGGTAGTTTTCAAGGATATCATGATCATATTAATAACAAGAAGCATATTACGAAATGTAAAAATTAAGCTTGATGCTCCAGAACAGATTCTTGGTAGCTTCCAATAGTCACACAATCACTAGTGATTAGAGTAACTTGAAGTTAGTGGTTTCCATGAGGATATAGATGTACAAGTATGAGGAAACACATACCAAGAAGAGCTTACACAAACAAAATCCAAAATATGAGAAACAATGTATTCAACCAAATTTGAACTTGTTTGAGCAAATGTGTCACATAGGAGCTAGATAATTATCAATATCAATTCTAAGTGACACAACCTCAAATATTCACATTTTCTAGGCTTGTAATATGCACTAAGCATATGACTCCCCCATAATGTGATAAACCATAAATATCGACACGAGGCAAAAAAAGGATCCAAATAGAGATGATTGATGGACATTATAGAACTTGAATTTCTCATGAGAAACATACCACATATGGACTATACAATATTGCAATATCAATACTAGGTGGTATTCCTCATGTACACACATTTTTAGGATTGTGGAATGCCTAGGCATAACACTCCCCCAAAATGGGATAGTCCATTAATCTCTCACAAGAGCCAAGTAAGATATAAACAAGATGCAATAGGCTCAAACATGAAACACATACATGGTGTGCAAGTCAACATACACATACTTGATTTCTCAAGTTAAGCAAGTAGGAAGCACAACATATACAAAACACATGCAAGGTACAAAACTAACACATGCACAAGGGGCAAGTAACTTTCAATGTAAGTGAGTTGAGAACATGTTACCGCAAGGAGGAGCAATGGATATATGATAGATATATGATAAACTAAATGACTTGGCTTGAGAGAATATGATAGAAGTTCCCTTAATTCTTCATGATGTAGCCAAGTCTCTGAAGCCCTCCAAACACACCTATTGATCAAGTTTTGGTTTGTTGGTCCCCAACCAAGTTGGGTCCTAAGAAGTTAGTCACAATAGGCTTGGCAACCCAAATGGTTCTTTTCTTGACACCACTTTGAGCACCAACATATTTGGCAATCACATTACCAACCTCATCCTTCCTAAGAGAATAAACATCATCAATCATGATTGGGTTGGATCAGGAGTTACCAATTGTGCAAGAGGAAGAGATGTGACCCTTCTCACGACATAAGTAGCAAGTTCTTCTCTTCCCACTCTTTTCACTTGATTTCTCCGTAATGGGAGTATTAGCTTGAATCTTCATGGGAAGTGGCCTTTCTCCAACTTGAGATAGGCCATGACCTTGAACTAGAGGCCGCTTCCCTTTTTTCTTCTCACCAAAATGCTTCTTTTTCAAGGGGAAAGATCTAACATGGTGCCCTTCAATTTTGCACTTGAAGCAAACAATCTTGGCCGAATTCTTGACTTGTTCTTGGCCCTTCTTATTGTTGCTCTTAGACTTCTTCTTGTTAGTGGACTCGTTCTTGACATTGGAGTTGAATCCTAGACCACTCTTGTCATTGGGGGATTTTTGCATACTCAAGATATTATCGAGTGTGGCCTTCCCTTTATGACCCTTTTTCAAGTCATTCTTCAAAGAAGTGACTTGAGCCTTGAGCTCTTTAATTTCCTCTACATGGTTAGTGTGAACAAAAATACTAGAGGAAGTGGATGCTACATTGTTAGAGCAACAAGGGATGGAAAGTAATTCATCACAAGATGTATCAATGGCATGAGTGGATGAATTACAAGGATTAGCACATGGCAATATGACATTTTGAGTAGAAGTAGTGATAATGTCCACATGAGGCTCATTAGATGTTACCTTTGACATAATAGCCTCATGAGCTAATTTTAGCCTATCATGGGAGGCTAGAAGATCCCCATGAGAGCTTGATAGATTACCATGACTTTCTTCTAATATCCCATACTTGCTAGTTAGCAAAGCAAGTTGAGACTTTAGCTCAACATTCTCCTTCAAAATAGATGCTTCACAAGAAATAGAGTTAGTAGCACAAGCATCATAATTAATTGCAAGAGGTGAGGGCAACTTCGAAAGCTCTTTTGAGTAAGAGGCTTTAAGTTGCTCATGTGACTCGGTTAGTTTGATGAGCTCACCCTTGATGACCCTAGAGCCATTTTTGAGGTGCTCAAAATCCTCAAGAAGTTTAGCATAAGCAACTTGAATCTCATCATTTTTACTTTTAAGACCACTAGCCACCTTAGGACCTATATTATGAGATTCCTTTACTCTAGACAACTCTAGAGAAAAGGTCTCCTCAAGAGATTCCTTAGTGGTTTGTTCCTCATAAAGAGCTTCATTTAGATGTGCAATTTCATTAGCATACTCACGCTCAAGGCTACTCATTTTATCAATAGTGTTCTCATGCTCCTCAATTTGTGCTTCTAACTTATCAATATGTTCTTTGCTCTTAATAGCAAAGTCCAAGATTTCAACAAAGTTAGAGCAAGCAATATTATCCTTAATAAGAGCATGATAAACCATCTCACCCTTTTCATATAAATCATCAACATTAATCTCCTTTTCCTCAGTATCCTCATCCTCATCATCACAAGAGGTATTGGGTTCCAAAGTAGGAGTTACCTTTGAATCCCGGGCCATAAGGCATAGGTGGGAACCATGAGATGATGATGAAGAATTACTTGAAGCTCCATTCAAATTCATGTCTTTACCAATATAATCTTTGGTTTCCTCTACATTGTTAGACACACAACAACTAGAGGAAATAGAAGCATTTATATTATGACAACAAGGCAAAGAGAGCATATCATCATGTGATCTATTGAGGCAATTTATACATGATATGCAAGGACTATAAACACTAGCATGTAAATCATATATAGTGCTAGACGTGTTTAAGTCCAAAGATGAAGCATTGCAATGAGATAGAGATGAAGGATCATCAAGAGTAAGCTTACTATCAACATTGCAATATTCATCACCACTCACCATATCATTACCTTGTGTCTTGCCACACTTTGGTGAAGTGGAAGAAGATGAGAACTCACCACGGCCGGAAGTGGAAGCAATACAATCATCCTCAATAATGTTGGACACATCATATTTATCTTAAAGTTTTGTCCATAACTCATGAGCGCTCCAAAAAGGTATGATAGAAGAAGTAACTACAAAGCTCAAAGCATTAACAAGCACATTAGAAGCTTGAGCATCGAGATATAAGTTTTTCTCATCCTCACAAGATAGATTTTCGAAATCCATAGGAGGAGAAAAACCTATATCTACAATATGCTCCAAATTTAGGTCCATGTCCCGAAAATGAATAAGCATGCGAGTTTTCCAGATATCATAATTTGTGCCATCGAATATAAACATTTCATTATGCACAAATCCCCTAGCCGACATCTTTACTCTCAAGGCGGTGAAGCCTAAAATGAGAGACCAGGCTCTGATACCAATTGAAAGGATATAGATGCCGCCTAGAGGGGGGGTGAATAGGCGGTTTAAAAACTTTTCCGAGAGGGCCTCAACAAAGGCGGAATTAAACTAGCGTTTACTTTGTTAAGCACAAAACCTAGAACAACTAGGGTTCACCTATTTGCACCAACAACTTATGCTAAGCAAGACAAGCAACTATCTGATAGCTAGATATATACTTCAAGCACGAAGGCTATCACAAAGTACAGTGCATAAGTAAGAGCTCGGATATAGAGATAACCGAGGCACGCGGAGACGACGATATTTTACCAAGTTCCTCCCAACATGGAGTACGTCTCGTTTGGAGAGGGGGTGGTATCAAACCACCAATGCCACAAAAGGCCTCCCTTGTTCTCCTGTGAATCTCACCCCAACGGGATTGATCCACACTTCCACTATCGGTGCACTTGTCGGTGGCAATTCGGAACCTCTCACAAGGTTGGGGCACTTCTTCACAACTTAATTGGAGGCTCCCAACAAACAAGCTTGGGGAAAGCTCCACAACTTAATTGGAGGCCCCAAGTAATCCACAAACCTGCAAAACCACCAAACCGTCTAGGGTTCCAATGAACCCAAGAGTAAAAAGCTTCTCACCTTTCACCCAATCGAATCCTCACTGAGAACTCAAACCGATGCACCAAATGCAATGGCAAGAACACAAGAAGTGCTCAAGTCCTTCACTCCCAAATTCCACCAAAGCTACAAAAGCTTATGGGGGAATAAGAGAGGAAGAACAATGGAGGAAATCCACAAAAGACTCCAAGATCTAGATCCCACTTTGTTCGCCTCACTTAGAGGAGAGATTGATTGGTGGGATTGTAGATCTAGATCTCCTCTATCAAATCCCTCAAGAATATGCAAGAATCATATGAGGGATTGAGAGGGAAGCAAGCTCAAGAGATCAACAATGGTGGCTCAGTTTTAGGGTTCTTGAGGTTGGAAAAACCGCAGCAACCAAGGTAGAAGAAGGGGCCTTTATATAGGGCCCCTGGAATTAGAGCCGTTGGAGCAACTTACCCCGGACACTCTGGGAGATGCTGACCGGACACTCCGGCCTATGAAGATTTGTTATGAGGGACTCCCCTTGTGAAGATGTCCTTGACTCCCCGGCAACGGCGCCATAAAATATGCTTGATGGCCCAAAATATATCGAGCTCATTGGGGAACCCCAAGAGGAAGGTATGATGAGCACAACAACAAGTTTTCCCTCAGTTATGAAACCAAGGTTATCAATCCAGTAGGATCAAGGAAACACCCCAAAGGTGTTGCTAGCTGAGCTATGGCAGGGCACACTACCGGTGCTAGTAGCAACGTGGAGACTTGCACAACACAACCACAAAACTCTACCCCCAACTTGCGATGAGGTTGTCAATCTCACCGATTTTGCTGAAAACAAAGGATTAAACATATCGAGTGGAAGAAAGTAATAGTTTGCAGAAAGTAAACACAAAGTAGTAAACAGTTGTAGATTGATTGTAAAAGAAAGGACCGGGGTCCATAGTTCACTAGTGGTGGTTCTCCTTAAGATAGATAACATGTTGGGTGAAGAAATTATAGCAGGGCAATTGACAAACATCGAGAAACGATACATGCATATACTAATCATCTTGACTCCTTTGAAACTTGATTGGGCATTACAACATTATACATAGACTGCCATCCAGCTGCATCTATGACAAATAATCCACCTTCGGGTTATCATCCGAATCCCCTCTAGTATTAAGTTGCAACCAACAGATAATTGCATTACGAATTGCTTGTAAAGTAAACAATACGATTGTTCTATGAACAAAGGATTGTTGTTTTCTCCCTAGTAGCAATAGCACATCTAGTACCTTAGAGATTTCTGTTACTTCCCCAGATTACTAGAGGCATGAACCCACTATCGAGCATAAATACTAACTCTTGGATTTTCTAGCATCTACTTGGCCAAGATAGCTACTAACAACGGAAAGCATGCAAGATCACAAATAACAAAGACATGATAGAATCAATAATCAATCTGAAATACCATCTCAATATCCATCGGATCCCCGCAAACACAACATGTAGAATTACAAATATATGATCTTGATCATGAACGGAGCTCACAAGATCTAAACATGATAGCACAAAGGAGAAGAACCAGCCATCTAGCTACTACATGGACCCGTAGTCTAGATATGAACTACTCACGCATCACACCGGAGGCTTGCATGATGATGAAGAAGGCCTCCAGGGTGAATTCTCCCCTCCAGTAGGGTGCCGGGAAGAGCTTCAGATCCCTCCTGATCTAGGGATGGCGACGATGGCGGTTATAGACTCTTTCGTGGAATTTTGATCGAGTACTTAGGGTTTCTGTATCGGAGGCATCTTATAGTCGGAAGGGGAGTCCGAGGGGGTGCTTGGGCTGGCCACACCACCCCCTGGCGCGGCCAGGACTGGCCCGCGTGGCCAGGTGGTGTGGCCGCCCTCTGGCCCCTCTCCGTCTCCTATTCTGGCTCCGTGTGTCCCTCGGTGAAAAACTGACTTTGGCTTTTCTCCCGTCCAATTCCGAGAATATTCATTTTCTGACTTCCTAGAACCAAAAATAGCAGAAAACATGCAGCTGGCACTGTTGCTCTTTGTTAATAGGTTAGTCCACGAAAGTGTATGAAAAGTACTCCAAAGTTGGAACAAAACATAATAAAGTAGATAAAACCAAGCATGGAACATAAAAAATTATGGATACGTTAGCAACGTCTCACCGGCCCATCTGGCGGCGAGTGTGCATGGGAAGGGGATTTAGAACGGCTGATGAGTGGGGCCTGCTGGTTGATACATTGCAAATGTATCTATAATTTTTGATGTTCCATGCTTGGTTTTATCTACTTTCTTATGTTTTGTCCACACTTTGGAGTACTTTTCTATACAATTTCTTGGACTAACCTATTAACAAGTGCCACAGTGCCAGTTGCCCGTTTTCTGCTGTTTTTGGTTCCAGGAAAGTTAGAAAATAAATATTCTCGGAATTGGACCGGACAAAAGCCAAAGTTGATATTTTCCCAGAAGACTCACGGAGCCAGAAGGAGAGTCGGAGAGGGGCCACAGGGTGGCCACACCACCCCATGGCGCGGGTCCCCCCAGGCCGCACCAGGGCATGGTGTGGGCCCCATGGCCACCCACCGACCTTGCCCTCTCGCCTATAAGAGCCTCCCGATGCATAAACCCTAAAGAGTCAAGCCTCCAGCCACGAAAAGTTCCGCAGCGCTGCTGCCACCGAAGGGGAGATTTGGGGGACAGAAAGTCTCTGTTCCGGCACCCTTCCGGGACAGGGAAGTGCCCCCGGAGCCATCTCCATCGATCTCCACCGCCATATCCATCACCATTGCTGATTCCCATGATGAGGAGGGAGTAGTTCTCTCTCGAGGCTAAGGGTTCTACCGGTAGCTATGTGTTCATCTCTCTCTCTATGCATGATCTTATTGAGATCATGAGCTTGTAATCTATAGATCTATTCTGCTACTCAAGTGCTTTAATGAATCTCTGCTCTCCCCATGTGTGTGAAAGTGACAACATGCTCACCATGGTGGCACTTAGGCTAGAGATTGCAAATACTTGTTATGAGTTATATTTGGAGTTGGATGTCTTTATGAAATTGTGGTGTTTGTTGGACTCATCTAGTACTCAAGGTGACAGTGTGGGGTTTTCTAGATGGGAAAGATGAACTTTGAGGTGTGCTGTTATAGCCCTACCGTTTATTAGAGTGTCCAACCGAAGAGTAGTTCAGCGTAGTATCATAAAGAAGACTATATTTATGAGAGAGTGTTCACTAGTGAAAGTATGATCCCTGGGCTTTGTTTCTAAGCATTGAAACTTCGTTTTCTACTAGATCTGTTACATGTTTGCTTGCTTCCATCTTTATTTTAGTTTGCCTTTAGTCTCTTCCACGCCATCAAAGTATTTTCTAGAACCGTTATCTTATATCCATACCACTTGTATTTCACTATCTCTTCGCCGAACTAGTGCACCTATACACCCGACAAGTGTATTGGGTGTGTTGGGGACACAAGAGACTTCTTGTATCTTGATTGCAAGGTTGCTTGAGAGGGAATACCTTTGACCACTTCCTCCCCGAGTTCGATAAACCTTGCGTGATCCACTTAAGGGAAAACTTGCTGCTGTTCTACAAACCTTTGCACTTGGAGGCCCAACAACTGTCTACAAGAATAGAAGTGCGTATACATCAAGTTATTTTCTGGCGCCATTGCCGGGGAGGAAAGGTAAAAGGTATTCACATCGGAGGATTAAATAAGAAGAACCTCCCACGACAAACGTCTATTTTCTCGCGCCGTTGCCGGGAGGTAAGGTAAAAGGTACTCACATCCTCCGGTGTGAGTGCTCGAAGTTATTTCCTTTAGATTCTGCAATTTTGTCTTTTTGTTTCTTGATTTCACTAGTTTGGCTTAATGGAAAACAACAACAAAAATAGAGAGCTTTTTATTATTTTTCCTAAGTTAGAACTTGAATTCTTTGAAAAGAAAATTAAAAAACCCTTGGAACCTTCTTTGCATGCTAATAACATGTTATTAGTATGAATCTTTTGAACACCTTTGTTACTAATGCTATGGAAACGTCTAAGCTTGGGGAAGTTGGTTCTTATGAAAATGATCTTTTTAGTTCCCCAGTTTTAAGGAAGAAAATTTGCTCTGATGATACTTTATCTCCCATATGTGGTAATTATAATGATACTTGTGATATTTTAAATCCACATACTGAAAGCATCCCTTTTAAAATACCTATAAAAATTGTTGAACGTGTTATGAATAACTCTTATTTTGGAGATGGAACTGTCCATCCTGGTGATCATTTACTCTTTATACATGAATTATGCGGGTTGTTCAAGTGTGTAGGTATTTCAATGAACCAAGTTAAGAGGAAGCTATTCTCTTTATCACTTAAGGGCAAAGCAAGTGAGTGGTATGAGCTACTAGATGATCCTCATCATTTGGAGTGGAAGGAACTTGAATCTCTCTTTTACTCTAAATTTTATCCTCCTCATGAAATTCATAAAGATAGGAATTATATTTATAATTTTCATCCTCATGATGGAGAAAGTATTGCCCAAGCATGGGGGAGATTGAAGTCACTAATGCTCAAATGTCCCATTCATGAGCTCCCCAGGAATATTGTTATTAATAATTTCTATGCAAGGCTTTCAGGACATTACAAGGACTATCTAGATGCTTGTTTAGAGGGATCCTTCACGAGTAAGGAGGTCAAAGCTAAGTGGGATCTTCTTGAAACAATTCAAAGCAATACCGAAGATTGGGATAACAATAAAGGTAAAGAACTAGGTATAAACTATGAGTATGATTGCATTAAGTCTTTTGCTGAAACTGCTGATTTTTAAGGGCCTAGTGCTAAATATGGTCTTGATCCTCAAATTCTTATTGGTTGTTTTAAAACCTTTTCTTCTCATATTAATGCTCCTAAAGAAAAGTGGGACATGTATCATGAGCCTTTTAAAGACACATGCATGGAAAATGAAATTGTTGTTAATGATAGCAATAAACATGCTCAAACCTCTGAAAGTACTATTTCTTATAAGCATGTTAATTTTTGTGGGATACATAGCCCTTGTGAGAGTAATCAAGTTGAAGAATAATATTGTATCACCCATAGGAATGAAAAAACTAGAATGTGGTATAGGGCTTTAAATGATCTTGGTAAAAAAGTTTGTGCCCTTTATCCTTTTATTTGTGAACTTTGCTTCGAAGTGGGTCATTTCAATTTTCAATGCTCGGGCCATAATAATAGCCCTTCTAATCCAATGTTTTATTGTGATGATATGATCACTCCTAATCAGCATGATGAACTTACATTATTTTTGGGGTGTGAAGAGTTATCAAGAAAAACCACTTTGGTAGATATGGGTGCTTTTGATATGAATAGTGTCCTGCATGGTTGTCATGTTTATTGTGTTGATAACTGCCACACAAATACTTACATACAAAATATTATAGAAGATGAAATTTTACCAAAATATGATAGGACTAATATGTGTTTTGATCTTATTAATGAAAAGAAGGAATCCTCCAAATTTTCTTCTATTGTCTCTAACAATGAACCAAGGTATATGGAGAAGCTTCCTTTCAAGCCTCTCCCTCCTAAAGAGAAGAAGAGAAAGAAGAAGAGGAGGAGTAAAAGGAGAGAGGAAACGGTATTTTCCTCTAAGCATGTTGCTCCTATTATAGTTTTTGATGAGTCTGAACTCGATGATGTTCCTATGCCTATTACCTATAGTAGTGATCATGATTGGGAAAAGCACACTACTTTTGATATTGAAAATCTCTTCGGTACCAATTCTGAAAATGATGATAATTGTTGTACTATTAGTGCTATCCATGTTCCTTCCAATGATGATATGTTTACAAATGAACACACTTTGGAAGATAACTATTCTATTGCTTATGATGATTACAATGATGAATATGATATTTTCAGTCCACCTACTATTGAGGAGAAAATTCATTATGATTACAATATGCCTCCTATATTTGATGATTATGGTGATGAAAATAATAATGATAGCTATTTTGTTGAACTTGCTCCCACTACAATTAATAAGAATGATTGTGCTTATGTGGAGAGTAATAATTATTATATGCATGTGGCTCATGATAAGAATGTTTTATGTGATAGTTATATTGTTAATTTTATTCATGATGCTACTGAAAGTTATTATGAGAGAGGGAAACATGGTCTTATGTATCTCAATAATATTAAGTTTCCCCTCTTTATGTTGAAAGTCTTGAAGTTGCACTTGTTTTGCTTTACTATGGTTACTTTGTGCTTTCATGACTTGTTTTTTTACAAGATTCCTATGCATAGGAAATGGGTTAGACTTAAATGTGCTTTGAATTTGCTTCTTGATGCTCTCTTTTACTTCAATTCATATTTCTTATGTGAGCATCTTCTCAAACTATCATGCCTAACTTAAAGGCGTTAAAGAAAAGTACTTATTGGAAGATAACCCAAAAGTTTTAGATGAGTCTTGGAAGTTATTAACTCTGTAATAACCTCTCCTTATCCTTTTTATTTGCTTTTTGTGCCAAGAGTAACCTCTAATGAGAGAGAAGTAATGATTGGGAAACTTGCTGTCCCGAAACAGATTTCTGTGCTTCACCGTAAAAATTCGTGAGAGATCTATGTATGTCGGATTGAGCTGTAATTTTTTGTGCTTCTGCCCCAGGTTGTTATCTAACTTTCGTTAGTTCAAAACTTTTTGATTTGAGCAACATAAGGTTTTAGAAACAATTCGTATTTACCTGCTGGTCTGTTTTGACAGATTTCTGCCATTTTCTGCATTTGCTTCTTGTTGGTTCCTTCTTGAGTTCTTTTAGGGAATTGAGATTTTTGAGGGAAGTGCTATAGTAGCTAGTGTTCTAATGGAAGTTTATTTGGTGTTAGAACTGAACCTTAAGACTTATTTATCTTGAGTGCACTAATGTTGCTAATGAGATTGTGTGAAGTTTTGTATGAAGGAAAATTTTCAGGTGTATGGAAGGAATGAGTAATGAGATGAAGGATGGACTAAAGCTCAAGCTTGGGGATGCCACGTGTGTCACCCCAAGAAATATCCAAGAAGTACAAGCGCCAAAGCTTGGAGATGCCCAAGGCATCCCCTTCTTCATCAATAAAAATCCAGGTTTCTTCCAAACGCTTCATTTTTTTGTTTCATGCACAACTGTGTTGTTCTTGGAGCATCTTCTTTTTCGTTTTCGTTTTGGTTTTTCGTTTTCTTTGGTTTTCTTAGTTTTCTGAATAAATTGGTTGGACCCCCTCTTTCATACATTGGTTTGCAAATAGTTTGGTTTGGATTGGAAAAGAGTAGGAAAGCTCATGCTTATGTGGTAAAAAGAGGTCGTTTTTGACTGTGGCCTATGTTTTGTCATGCCATGCTTGATATTGTTTTGGCTTTATGCTTAGTATTCTTTGCTGTAGCATGACTTGTTATAAACAATTGAGATTGCTTAATGTGCCTTGGATGAATAACGTGTTGTTTTAGCATATTAAAGCATAGTATAGTGGCATTCTCCTTTGATGCTTTATTTGGGTTGACTTGGCGCATGCTCACACCATGTTATGACTATCCAAAGTCACCATAGCCTTTATGATCCTTTAGTTTTCAACTTGTAGTATCACTTTATGCTTTGATCAATGATGTTTTGTCACTCTGCATGATTATGGCCATTATTGCTCTCTTAGTTTGTCGCTCCCATTCTTTTGCTAGCCTCCACAACAAAGTATGAGTTCCACTCATGCATCCAACTCACTAAACCAAGTTATTCCAAAAGAGTCCACCATACCTACCTACTAGCTTATGCTATTCCAAGTATATTCATGCTTTTGTTTACCTTCCAAATTAAACTTGTTATGAGAAAACTAGTGATTAAACCTCTCATGAACATGATGGCACACTTTACTTTTTTGCATTTAATAAACTTGAACCATTGGGTCCTTCTTTGTTGCGTATATGCTTGCGCTTTATAAGTTGAAATTAGCAGAACCATGTATCATGGGGAACTCTTTCAACATTGCACTTGTACTTTGTACCCTGTTGATATCATGTTCTTTTGCTTATGGATCCCGACGGTGTGAAATAAAAGTGGAACTTGTAAGATCATGGAGTTTGTATGTGTGTTAGAGAAATGCCTGGGCTGCTGGTCTAATCCATGTTGATATGGTGGAAACCTGCAGCGTAACCATAATGAGCTGTCTATGAAGCATTCTTCTTATAAAAAAGAGAGTCCTATATTGAGAAAAAAGAGATTATGAAAAGAGGAAAGAGATAAAAAAGCACCATATTCCCATGGTAAATAAGAAGATTGCTGAGATGCTCGTTGTCTGCTTGCCTTGTCATTTTGATATGGGGATTCTTCCGTATCATCGGGTAAGGGGTACCCCGTTGGCGGTTCTTTATGATACATATGTACTTACAATGACAAGAGCTTACTTGTGACTAAAGTTGAGTAGCATGAGGTTCGGTCTTCGTAAGTAAGGGGCATGATATTTCGGCTTATAACTTGTCAAGCATATCCTCTTAGTTGTGTCACTTTAACCTTAATCACCTTAAAGATGCTTATGATAGGGGCAATGAGAGCTGAAAGCTAATAAGTACCATAATTTTTGGAAGCTCTTTATGAGACTTGAATCCCTACTTCCTTTTACAAAGGCTTTTCTTCCACCATTACATTGAGTCTCCACCTTCTATCTTTATGCACTTACTTTGAGAGCATAGTGGCCATTCTTAGTTCTATGTGCATTGTCCCAAGACTAGTTGATTGATGCATAACTTGATATTGCTTGTTTTAAACTATTGTATCTAGTCACTCTTATGAACTTTTAAGGTGTCCTATGCATTTATATTTGCTACTCTATTGAGGGACATGCTGAATACTATTATGCTATGTTTTCTTTATGTGAAACAAACAAACGTCTTACAAAGCATTGTTATTCATGAATCTTTTGTTTGTGCCTTTTCATGTTGCATCATAGTTTCTTTGTCTTATTGCTAGAACTTTGTCTTTCATGTTATGATTGAAGTACTATGATCCCAGCTTTCAATGTTTTACAAATACTTTGATCAAGTCTTTGATGGTGCATGTCACCTCAAAAATTATTCTTTCCTTTTTATCACTTACCTACTCGAGGACGAGCAGGAGTTAAGCTTGGGGATGTTGATACATTGCAAATGTATCTATAATTTTTGATGTTCCAAGCTTGGTTTTATCTACTTTCTTATGTTTTGTCCATACTTTGGAGTACTTTTCTATACACTTGGGGAAAGTAATAGTTTGCAGAAAGTAAACACAAAGTAGTAAACAGTTGTAGATTGATTGTAAAAGAAAGGACCGGGGTCCATAGTTCACTAGTGGTGGTTCTCCTTAAGATAGATAACATGTTGGGTGAACAAATTATAGCGGGGCAATTGACAAACATCGAGAAACGATACATGCATATACTAATCATCTTGACTCCTTTGAAATTTGATTGGGCATTACAACATTATACATAGACTGCCATCCAGCTGCATCTATGACAAATAATCCACCTTCAGGTTATCATCCGAACCCCCTCCAGTATTAAGTTGCAAGCAACAGATAATTGCATTACAAATTGCTTGTAAAGTAAACAATACGATTGTTCTATGAACAAAGGATTGTTGTTTTCTCCCTAGTAGCAATAGCACATCTAGTACCTTAGAGATTTCTGTTACTTCCCCAGATTACTAGAGGCATGAACCCACTATCGAGCATAAATACTAACTCTTGGAGTTTCTAGCATCTACTTGGCCAAGATAGCTACTAACAACGGAAAGCATGCAAGATCACAAATAACAAAGACATGATAGAATTAATAATCAATCTGAAATAGCATCTCAATATCCATCGGATCCCCGCAAACACAACATGTAGAATTACAAATATATGATCTTGATCATGAACGGAGCTCACAAGATCTAAACATGATAGCACAAAGGAGAAGAACCAGCCATCTAGCTACTACATGGACCCGCAGTCTAGATATGAACTACTCACGCATCACACCGGAGGCTTGCATGATGATGAAGAAGGCCTCCAGGGTGAATTCTCCCCTCCAGTAGGGTGCCGGGAAGAGCTTCAGATCCCTCCTGATCTAGGGATGGCGACGATGGCGGTTATAGACTCTTTCGTGGAATTTTGATCGGGTACTTAGGGTTTCTGTATCGGAGGCATCTTATAGTCGGAAGGGGAGTCCGAGGGGGTGCTTGGGCTGGCCACACCACCCCCTGGCGCGGCCAGGACTGGCCCGCGTGGCCAGGTGGTGTGGCCGCCCTCTGGCCCCTCTCCGTCTCCTATTCTAGCTCCGTGTGTCCCTCGGTGAAAAACTGACTTTGGCTTTTCTCCCGTCCAATTCCGAGAATATTCATTTTCTGACTTCCTGGAACCAAAAATAGCAGAAAACATGCAGCTGGTACTATTGCTCTTTGTTAATAGGTTAGTCCACGAAAGTGTATGAAAAGTACTCCAAAGTTAGAACAAAACATAATAAATTAGATAAAACCAAGCATGGAACATCAAAAATTATGGATACGTTAGCAACGTCTCACCGGCCCATCTGGCGGCGAGTGTGCACGGGAAGGGGATTTAGAACGGCTGATGAGTGGGGCCTGCTGGTTGATACATTGCAAATGTATCTATAATTTTTGATGTTCCATGGTTGGTTTTATCTACTTTCTTATGTTTTGTCCACACTTTGGAGTACTTTTATATACAATTTCTTGGACTAACCTATTAACAAGTGCCATAGTGCCAGTTGCCTGTTTTCTGCTGTTTTTGGTTCCAGGAAAGTCAGAACATCAATATTCTTGGAATTGGACCGGGCAAAAGCCAAAGTTGATATTTTCCCAGAAGACTCACGGAGCCAGAAGGAGAGTCGGAGAGGGGCCACAGGGTGGCCACACCACCCCATGGCGCGGGTCCCCCTAGGCCGCGCCAGGGCATGGTGTGGGCCCCCTGGCCACCCACCGACCTTGCCCTCTCGCCTATAAGAGCCTCCCGATGCATAAACCCTAAAGAGTCAAGCCTCCAGCCACGAAAAGTTCCGCAGCGCTGCTGCCACCGAAGGGGAGATTCGGGGGACAGAAAGTCTCTGTTCCGGCACCCTTCCGGGACAGGGAAGTGCCCCCGGAGCCATCTCCATCGATCTCCACCGCCATCTCCATCACCATTGCTGATTCCCATGATGAGGAGGGAGTAGTTCTCTCTCGAGGCTAAGGGTTCTACCGGTAGCTATGTGTTCATCTCTCTCTCTCTATGCATGATCTTATTGAGATCATGAGCTTGTAATCTATTGATCTATTCTGCTACTCAAGTGCTTTAATGAATCTCTTCTCTCCCCATGTGTGTGAAAGTGACAACATGCTCACCATGGTGGCACTTAGGCTAGAGATTGCAAATACTTGTTATGAGTTATATTTGGAGTTGGATGTCTTTATGAAATTGTGGTGTTTGTTGGACTCATCTAGTACTCAAGGTGACAATGTGGGGTTTTCTAGATGGGAAAGATGAACTTTGAGGTGTGCTGTTATAGCCCTACCGTTGATTAGAGTGTCCAACCGAAGAGTAGTTTAGCATAGTATCATAAAGAAGAATATATTTATGAGAGAGTGTTCACTAGTGAAAGTATGATCCCTGGGCTTTGTTTCTAAGCATTGAAACTTCGTTTTCTACTAGATCTGTTACATGTTTGCTTGCTTCCATCTTTATTTTAGTTTGCCTTTAGTCTCTTCCACGCCATCAAAGTATTTTCTAGAACCCTTATCTTATATCCATACCACTTGTATTTCACTATCTCTTCGCCGAACTAGTGCACCTATACACCTGGCAAGTGTATTAGGTGTGTTAGGGACAAAAGAGACTTCTTGTATCTTGATTGCAGGGTTGCTTGAGAGGGAATACCTTTGACCACTTCCTCCCTGAGTTCGATAAACCTTGGGTGATCCACTTAAGGGAAAACTTGTTGTTGTTCTACAAACCTCTGCACTTGGAGGCCCAACAACTGTCTACAAGAATAGAAGTGTGTAGACATCACTGGTCAGTGGAGGGAGAGAAATGGTATCCGGTGTCCTCGGTCATTCGATCAAGTAACCATCGACAGTCGAGCTTCTTCTTCTAGCTCGAGACGATGGCGGATAACTAGAACCCTATAGGATCTAGAGATGGGACGGGGAGGCTTACCAGGAGCTCCAGAGGCACTAGGGATGGTGCGAGGAGAAGCAATAGATGGCGGGAAGCCGAGAGATGGGCGACAAGGTTAGGCTTGGTGCGGAATAGGGGCTCACACATCTGTGCCGTTGGAGTACCATCGGGAGCTCACCAGAGTAACATCCAGAGGCCATCCTAGGGCAAAAGGAAAACATGGTTAGATCCAAGAGATCATGGGGATCTCAAGTAGGTCACATGCATGGAGGTATGAGTAGAGGGGAGAGAACTATGCTCATATCTTGAGTAATGGCCGAGATGCCTTTTTCTTATTCTTTCGGGCATGACCGAGTAGGGAAGGAGGAGTGGTGTTAGGTGAAGGTAACTAAGAGGGGAAGGTGGAAAATGAGCCAACGGAGGAGTGGTTGGGTGGCCTCTGGCCTTTTATTTGGAGGAGGGAGGGTGTATTATGGACAATGTCCATGGAGGGGCTAGGGCCGGTCCATGGCCTCCTCATTGGGTGCTGAGGGCGGTGGAGAGAGATGGTGGTCTTCTGGTTGTGCAGAAAGGGCATAGAGGGGTGGGTGCTGCTACAAGATAATTAATGGGCCATGCTTTGCTTGCCTCTCTCTTTCCTTCTCTTCCAAACATAAAGGACAAGGTTTGTGACAGAGCTACAGTGGCATGCTACAGTGGGTTTCGACCAGATGGAGAGTGGGTGCTGTGGAGAATTGCTATACAAGCTTTGGTGGTGTTTGGATGGGGTTTTGATCATGAACATGTTTTATATAAATTCTTGGTCATAGGGTTGGCCATGAAGAACTTCTCAGATTTTGATCATGTCCAAATGATTTAGTGATGATGGTAGATAAGTATGGCCAAGGTGTTTCACGAGAATTTATTTGGGATTTATTGGATCCTTTTGGATCATATTTACATCACATATTCAAAAAGTGCTGAAACTGACTTATGGGTTTGATTTGAGATTTTTGAGTTGGACAAGGGGTGTTTTTGGTTTGAGATGGTCCTAAACATCAACTCAAACATTGGAGAATTTTCTTAGAATTTATTGTGACAGAAAAGTATTTAAAACAATTATTTTCTCATTTGTGCCATTTAAGAAAATAGGCAAAAAGAATTATTAAGGCTCTTCAAAAATATTTAATATTTATTTATTTTTGAATTAGGAAGATAGGGTATGGTTTATAGGCATGCAATGTGCCTTAATTTGGGGATGTGTTTTGAAGAAAAACAAACTTGCTTTTATAGAGGGAGTAATGGAGCTTTTGTCTAATAAAAGAATTAATTACTTTTTGTGTCAAAATAATTATGGATAATATTAGATAGACCTTTATATCCAATGTAGATGATGTCCACATAATGTATCAATCAATTGCAACCTTGGGTTTTGAAAATCAAACTGAACTTTGGTGGAGAACAAGGGAAAGGGGGTAGAAGGATGATCTTAGGAGATAATATTCTTATACCAGCAAAACCTTGTTGGATCTTGGAGCTCAGAGCTCCCCTTAGGTCATGGGGTATATGGATGGATATACCAAGTGATGCAGATCACCCATGGAGCAAAGAGTTGAGGTTTTTCATGATTGAGCTCTCCAAGGATTGATGACAAACTTTGAATAAAATAAGGGTGCCAAAACAGATTATCAAGTAGCCTTCAAAACCATGTGGGTTTTAAAAGAACAAGGATCCAATTGAAACAAGTGATGTAGGGGTTGATAGACCTTCATGATAAGAACATAATAATGGAAATAGTTGGTCCAAAGGAGATACTATGGAGATGTGAGCTTTTGCCAAAGTAGGCTAGTTGATAAGATTTGCAAAAATGATTATTTTCATGCCTGCAAAACTATCAAGAACAACTGGGTTAGTAGATGATCTATCCAAGGGAAAGAGTGGGCCTTGGTAGTCCTTAAGATGTTCTACAAGATGGTTCAAGTGCATTTCCAAAAGGGGACAAGGGTTGAGAAAGAGAGAGTCTCAAATATGTGATGTTGATAACAGTTTTCTAGACTTAGTCATTTTTGGCAGATCTAGGGTTTTTGACAAGAACACAAGAGTTAAGGTTTTTGATTGGTTGCAAGGTTCCATATCATCTTCAAATGGATGATGGTGAAGTATAGATTGAGTATAAAGGATCCATGCTTGGGGTTGGTCTTCATTGACTTGGAAGCTTCTAGAAAAGGATAATTTCAGAAGTGAGCTGGTTAGGGGCTTTTGATGATCACCTAGTGGCTAGAGATCAGATCCAGCTCTGTATTCTTGCTTAGGGTTGGTAATCTTAATTTAGTTTTGATCCTAGAGGATGAGCTCATAGGGTAGCTCACTTTAGTTCCTAAGCAAACAAGTCAGACAACAGATCAAGGCAACTCATCTTCCAAGAAAAACAAATCTACTACCATGGATACCTCTAGGCCATCGAGTTTGTATTTTTAAGTAGATGAGAGTCCCTTGGTATTTCTACCAAAGGTAGAGTTAAAAAGTTTATGAAAGGTTTTGGAAAAACCTAGGGATAAGAATAGTTTAAAGTTCTGTCTTGAAAACATAACGAGATTATATCAAATACCTCTCCATAATTTTATTAATAGAAGCTAGGAAAATAATGTTTGTGGCAAAGGCATCTTGGCTCAAGTTTTGGAAAGCCAGAACATTTCAGAATATGTAAAATAAGCCAAGACAGTTTTGGTGAAATAGCTTTTGTCAATCATATGCTATACATTCAAATGCATAAGCACAAACAAACAAACAAACAAACAAGTAAATACTACATCACTAAACAAGAAAAAGTTTTTGTTCCCCCTAATTTTTGCATTCTGGACAACTAATCAGGGTTGCTGAATTGGTATGTTACACGTTGCTTCCCATTGTTACCTATGGACTTGGCAGAACTACTTGTGGGCCTTCCTCAGCCCGAAGGCAACGAAGCCCGAAATGATCTCTTCTCTTCCACGACGACTCTCTATGGAACAACTCCTCTAACCCCTAGGGTTTGCACCGCTGTCCCTGGTGGGGAGCCTCACCTCGGCAAGTATGAGGCGAGAGGACCGACGACGGCGATGCGACCAACAGGACAGCGATATGTTGGGGTCAGAATGGGGCGACTGGCGTGACGGAGGTGTTGGACCGGTCGGGGAGGCAGAGACGCTTGGCTGACTCAGCGGCGTAGGCGGCCTCGATGGCCTAGAGTTCCCCCTTGGTCACGGCGTCCTAGTAGAATTCGTCATCGTCAGCGTTGTTTTCGGAGCATGGCCACGTGGGAAGAGCGGTGGACTCCATGGCAGCCAGATCGTGGCGAACTCACCGGGGCGACGTCATTGGTGGTGGGAGGAGGGGAAATGATGTTGTACCGTCTCTCTCCTGCTCGCCCACCACCCACCATGCATCATGTCGCCCGCCTTCAAGCTCCAGAACTCCTCCTTGCCGTCCACATATTGGCCCCAACCTTCACCTCACGCCTCTACCTGGTCAAGTTGCCGTCATCGTCCACCTCCGCCTTGCCATTGACCTCCCACTCCATGGAGATCTTTGCACCAAGGTGCCCATCCACTTCAGGTTCGTCATCGACATGGATCTCGCCTCTATCCAGCTTTACCCCGGCCACTTGCCTACAGCTCACCCTCACCTGCCCGTCCACATGCTGAAGTTGTAGCACATGTACATGATATTGTATCATTGCCCTTGATGATTGATTAGATGCACCAATAGTCCAGCGTATACATGCAATTTATGTTATACTAGCCATGTGTGGAAGAATCCGTTCATATGAATGATGTGTTCCTTAATGTTTGGTATTCATATACGTCTGGTTGTTGATGTTGTCAAATGATTCTTTTGTGTCTAGAAGTATATAATTACAAATATTTGTGTTCTACTTCACACTTTAATCATGTATAGGTTGTTTTTTATTGTTTTGCTCAAGCCTTACAACCTGTATAGCTCAATGAAATCTACTTTTGTTATTTTTCCAAATGGAGCATGGATAATATGTTCGTACATCACTGCATGGATTACAGAGAAGTTTATTTGTGTGCTAAGATCTATTTGTGTGCTAATTATAACAACACTACATAACAACTTTTAGTTCCGATGGATTTTGTCTTGACACGTGTTCTATGTTATGCACTTATGCAGAACACTTCTACTCCGAGCTGAACATGCATGAGTTTTTATGTGTATGCAACAACACATATTATGACATGTGGTGAAATTACTATTTTTCTACTCACGAACACACTTTGAAGACAACATCATGGAAAAAATAAGCTGGACTAGAATATGTGTGTTCTCTTTCAACCATACAGTACACCATGAGTTTAATCTCAATTGTTCACGGTCCATTTTTGTAGGTGAAGCAGGACACCGTATTTGTTTTCTCATGCCATATGGGATGATTGGCGTTTGTATCTAAGCATCTGGGAGCTGCATTTAGAGCATTCTAAACCTTGTGTTGCTAATAAAGGAAGAAGAATATATAATCTGGTGAGGTTTTTGGCTCCATCAAATAGAATCGAGAACCACTAGGTAGCTGTTGTTTGATATATTAGAGGAATTTGTTTGTTGTGAATTTGGTATAATATGTTTGCTTGAACGATGAGATGGATCATCTATACCTTTCTGGGTTTCAAAATGGAGCTTTGGAAATGGAAAATTCTACTATCAAATGTTGAAATCTCGTTGAAATCTCAAGAGAAGGTAAGTGAACTCTAGTTATCTTAGAGTCAACCGAGTTTGTCGGTTGTATTTTTGAGCTTCTGATGTATACACGGGTAATCCATTCTCAACCTAACAAGAAGACTCTGATGTATACATGATAATGTTGTTTGTGCCCATGTGAGATTCCTTTAGTCCAGTATATATTATTTTCTATGGACTTTGGTTTATCACCCAGATAGACCACATTACCTATCTACATATAAGCTCAAGATTTTTGTTCAAACTTTTTTGCTCAAATTGTATAGTAGTTGAAGATATAGCTGATTGACACAGTATGTAGAAAGACAACTGTACCGATGATGCACTACTAACTAAATCCCTTTAGACATATCTTGCTTCACATCTATTTATGTTTATCCTTTGTTTTTTATGTAGTTATCCAGATATGTGCAATGGCATTATTTATGTTGACATATGTACATGTATGCATGAGCTAACATGTTGGATGTGCTCGCCATTACGCTTGCTGCTAATGACTATATGCAAGTAGGTGAGAAACAACAATTTGGCATTGTCTATGGTTGGGCATTAATGGAGTAATGCAAAGGTGTATGATCAGTTTTAGAATTTGGACCAAACTAAAAATTAGAATTCCTTTCATTTTTTGTTCACTTAGCCAATTATTAGACGCATTGTTATTTTAGGGGGAATGCGCTAAGTAGGATTTCATTTATCTAGAATTATATGGTTGTTTGAACAAATCATGGATACAAATTTGATGTTTGCGGAAAAAATCTATCTCTATAACTTTGTTACTCACGACTAGCTCCAAGGCATGTGCTCCACTATTTTAAAGGAAGTATTATTGTTGTTGTTGTTGTTGGCCTTGGGCGGTGCAGGGTTGAAGTTGTTGGAGTTGTCGGGGTTATTGTTGTGGTTTCCTCCGGACTTCACGTTTCCTCTGCTATGATTGGGGTAGCTTGGACGAGACATTGGGGGTCTATTGTTTCTTGGGGCATATCCGGTAGACGGGTTGGGGCGATACTTCTGGGTATTGTGGGACCCAGTCTGATGCATCATCCAGCGCTTGTGGTTATCATTGGCTTGGTGATATTTCCTTCCATTTGGATGGCGGAATCTGCGAGCTCTTCTAGGTCTTCAAAACGGATGTTGACTAACATAGTCTACATCTCATCATGCAGTCCATTCAAGAACCTTTCTTTCTTCTTGGCTTAAGTGTTGATCTCATCAGGTGCATACATAGCGAGGGATAGAAATTTGTCACGGTACTCCACTACCGTCATCCTGCCTTGCTTCAGTTCTCTGAACTCATCTCTCATTCTGGTGACTAAACCTTGCGGCACATGGGTGCGGCTAAACTTGATCTTGAAAGCTTCCCACGTCATCACTAGACCGTGGTTCATAGTACGGGTGCTATTCCACCAAGCTCTTGCATCTCCTGGCAGATAGTGGGTGGAAAACAGTACTGTCTCGTTGGCGTCAACTCCTACGAATTCCAGGTTGTTCTCCATGGTTTGCAACCAATCATCCGCATCCAACGGGTCTTCAGACTTGCTAAAGATAGGGGTATTGGTATTCTGAAAATTCTTAAGCTTGGATCCATGATGATCCTGATTTCCATGGCCTTGATTATTGTGGGCCATATTAGCTATCTGTTGCAGGGTGGCTAGGTTGGCTTGGCGCTCTACTCTACTAGCTTCATGGTCGGAAACTAGCATCTGCAGCATCGGGTCCTGCAATGAGCTGCTTCCTCCAGGGTTTCCACAAGTCATCTGAAGATTGAGATAGATAAAGAGATAAGAGGGAAAGTTCTAAGGTTCATGGTTTTGTTTTCAAAAGCTTTTAGACTTTGAGTTTGAACTCCGTTTTTGCAAACTAACTCCTCCTCATTCATTCATTCCTTCCAACACACCATACAAACACACACACCACAACAAAAGGAAAACTGATGGTTTTAAGAACCATTCTGTGAACTACGATACAGTGGGACTGATCACCCTCATTCCTATGGTAGTGATCAAGTGCATCTACTCATCATCAATGAAGTCAGAGTCCTCATCATCGGTGTAGAAATCCATGGCATCATCCTCCAGGTAGTCATTGTCATCACTGAGGTATGAGTGAATATCTTCCTGGATGTCTTCACCTTCTTCCTCTTGTTCTTTTGCTGCAAGCTAAGCTTCTTGCTCCTGGATGGTCTTCTCGAGGTCGGCTACCTTCTTGTGAAGATGAGCGATGGTGCGATCCTTCTTCTCGTGTTGCCGGCGAAGTGATTGGTGATCCTTGACAAGCAGGGCGAACGTCTGGACCTTCTTGGCGGGAATGACAAGGTTGTGGTGGGCGTAGGCTCGAGCATTGTCCAATTCCTTCTGTCTATCATACAGTAGGAAGTCAAGACTCTCCACTTGGCGCTTCATCTCCGGGTGACTTGGCATCTCCAATGGCATTCCCATAGAATCACGCCTTACATAGTGAGCAAAGCGAGTTCCCTGGATCAAGTTGATGTTTTTCCCACACAGACGGGCAAGAGCTTCATGCATAGCCCTGGCTAATCCATATAGCCAGTTGTTCTATCTCACGGTGAATTGAGTCTTCTCAGAAAGGGGTGCTTCCATCTTGCCTCGAAGATCTGCAACTATCAGCCATTGTAGATCTCCTCCTAGGAAATCCTTGAGTTGAGATCCGAAGAATTCCGAATGCGGACGCTCAAGATACTCAGACAGTGCATCAAGATCCCTCTCAAAGATCAGTTGGCCTCTATTTCCCAACTGGTAGAACTTTCAATACTGGACTTCCATCTATAAGAAGGTAGGGTGAGTAAGTTAGTGAGGTGATCAAGTGTGTAAAATTTTATGTAGTAATGTAAGAATTTTTTAGGAACATGATTTTTTTTAAAAGAATCAAGGATAAGAGTGGGAATATGTTTTCCTAAATACTCACTTCATTTGTTTTTGAAACTAAGTTTTTGCTTGGACGTCCATTCTAACTAGGGTCTCCTATGGTCAGGATGGCTCTGATACCAACTTGTCAACACCCGGATTTTTAATCCCAGATGTCTGTTATGCCATACATCGCAATCCCAGGGTTACCATTTTTGCGAGACATAACAGATTGCATATCACAATACATCATCCATTATAAGCCATAATAAGGTCTTACATAAATAAAGGATCTCATGATCCAGTCTTAATACAAACAAGCAGCGGAATAATAAGCATAACGGTGGGCACCATTTTCAGTGTCACATGCAATGCTGATGATGGGAGATGATCCTAGTTGTCGTAGCCGTCCTGTTGTCCATCTTCCTGATAGCCCTCCTTATAGTCTGGCCACGGGAATAGCCAGGGACAAAGCCATGAGTACTCTTTAAGTACTCGCAAACTATCACTAACAAGTAAGGTAGTTCTAGTAGGAAATGCTAACCTCTAAGTTTATTTGCAAAGGCTAGATTTATCTTAAGCTGAGTTCAGAAGTAAAGAAAGTTAACTAATGTTATAAATCACCTTAAGTTGGGATCCTATTTTTCATATTCACAACCCTGTTGTGGTCAAGTCAAAATCATAGTCACTTCACAAGTCATTTTGAAAACATCTAACGACGGAACAGTATGGCCACTCCAACTTTCCATGACCGTGGACGCGGCTATTCAAATAGTTTGACACTCTGCAGAGGTGGTACACTTTCACCACAAAATTCGATACATCCGTCAGGGATAACCCTGAATCATCATACTTAGTATGCGGATAATCAATCATAACCTTTCCTTTACACACTCTAGTATAAGCACCTCTCCTATGAGCTTGGCCTCCCAGTCATGGCCATCTGCCATCCTGGGCACTGCATAGGTGGTCATCGTCAAGAGGTAGCCTTAGCTCAAACATCTTCCGCGAGGGAACCCAGACTAATACATATAAACTTCCGGCTAAGCCTTACCCAATTCAAGTATTGTGGTTGTACTGTAAAATTGGAATGGTATCGCATCCGAACCCAACCATCGGTTTTTATAACGGGCTAAGGCTCATGCCTCAACATTTTCATATCAATAAACCATTTGTGTTTCTCAACACATGTCAAAACATCTCAATGGAATGACTCATCATTCCAAGGTTTTCATAAGCATTTTCACCAAGTATTCCCATCTAAAGTGATCAAGTTTTATGCTTAGCACTAGCCACTAAGGTTAAGAGTGTTCACTAAAGAGGAATGCTAATCTCCATCTTATGCCATAGAATGACAACTAAGTGTAACTAGATAGGCCTAGTTTTATACACTTTATGCTATATACTAAAGTAAAGAACTTTGGTAAAGTAAAAAAAAGTAAAGCTTGCAAGTAAAACTTGGGATTGGTTCAAAATGGTATAACTAAAGCATGCCTAATACATTTTGCTTAGGTTCTCAAGCTTGCAAGTATTATCTTGCATTGTTAATGATGGCTTGCCTTGGTTGGTGCAGTGATTGAAATTCTCCTCGTCTTCTTCGGGGTAGAACTCCTTCTCCTTGTAGACTTGGTCGGTACTATGGTCTATAAAGGAATACGGGTACACAATCGCCAAACAATAATTGTCTATTGCTATATAGCACACTAATGCTCACACTTGATGATCTAGCATCATCACAATCATCACATGAATTAAAGAACTAGTTTCATTATTTTATTTGAGAAAAGTAATTTCTACTCACTGAATTTAATTAAGATTTAATATTCTCCAAATGGAATATGGTATCATGTGGACACATGTCATCACCACGTATTCTAATACATGGGAATATGATTTAAAGGGTTGGTCACATTTTATAAAGTTGAAGATTATTATTTACTAGATTTAAAGTGACTAGAAATGCCTTAATAGCATTCTTTTTGGTACTAGTCCAATCTCACTACATGCAAACCTAAATATTTTTACATATTCAGATAGGTATCACCAAAGGTGATTTTAGAGAGTCGGATCAACTCAAAAGCTATTATGGTTGATTTTTGAAAAATGTTTGAATGTAGAAAAGTCTCTGTCTTGTTATTTTTGCTATATGTGATCTCTAACTCCAATTGATTTAAATCCAACAGGCTTGGATAGATATTTTAATTATATTTCTAACAAAATTTGAATCATGCATTTTGGTTAAGTGAAACTCTCTGAATTGATTTTTTAATGAGTGGATAGAATAGGATTTCAATTTAAAAGGAAAAATACTAATTTGAATCGGTGGGCTAGCGCGGGAAAGGAAATGGGCCGGCCCAGCTGCACTGGGCGGGCGCAGCAGGCTGCTTACAGGGGGTCCCGCTTGTCAATGACTCTTAAAACCCGAATCACTATGTTTCAATCTATGCCATGCGATTAGACTACGATCTAAAGGCTGTGCTTCGTCATCCCCGGTGAACAAGTCTCCGGCGAGGACGAACCCTAGCGACGCGGTGGGGGTCTACGGGGCCTCACCTGGGCTCCAGCTACGGTCGGCGATGGGGGCGTTCGAGCTGGTAGACGACGGCGGTTCGAGGCGTGGTTGCGGCAGATCCTGGGGCGGCTCCAATCGACGACGCCTTTCTTCAACTTCAGCGGCCAACTTCGGTGAAATTCCGGCGGACTGAGGCTCGCCTTGCTCTGGGGAGAAGTATGGGGTGGTTCTGAGAGAGAGGGGAGTGAGGTAGTGTGGAAATGGAGGCTGGGGGTGGCCTCCTTTTATAGCTCGACGAGGGGACCGAGCAGCGTGGGCGCGGCTCGTCGGTGGTGACGCTACAGGCAACTAGTGGCGCGGTTGGGGGTAGGGGACGGTGTGTGGTCTCCTGGCGGTCATCTCTGGCTTAAAGGTGAGGCATGGGGCGGTCGCATTTGGTCGGGACCGGGCGGTGCTCTGCGCGGCAGAGGCGGTGTTCGATGCGGCGCACGGTGACTACGGGTTGAGCAGTGGCGAACGGGGATGTCTGGGCGGCTACTGGGGTCATGGCGGAGCAGTGTGCGCGGGGTGAGGTCGAGGCGCGGCGTGTGCGAGCTAGTCGGGAGCGGCGCTCTAGCGCGTCTTCTGCATGGCGCAGACGCTCTAGGTGCAGCTTTGCTGGGGTGGTCCACGGCTTGGCTTCGCTCGTGGAGTGGACAGGGGGCGGCGGTGTGGTCGCAATACCTCCTAGACATCATGGGCGAGCTCGGGCCGGTCTGTTGTGAGCGGTCCATGTTGGGTGGCAAGGGGGGGGGGGGTGCTTGGGTGGCAATGCACTAGTGCACATAGTGAGGGGGAGTGGCTCTATTGCCTTGGCTGTGGTTGGGGGAGACAAGGGGAGTAGAAAGGGGTCAAATGGGGAACAAGGCATTGATCCCAAACAGTAATAGTTTGGCAGCTATTTCTGTGCTCACCAAGTGTTTAATCTAATGGCCAAAAGAAACTTAAATTTGAATTTTTGGCTCAATTTTGGTGAGTGATCTACACTTATGCTTGGTTATCTATGATTGCTTGGGATTGGCAAGGGGAATTGATTTGATGGGTTTTTCAAAAATGAGGATCTTAACATATGATTTGGATTCAATTTTCCATTGTCCATTTAATTGATTTGCTAGATGTTTTTGTAAGTTTGTAAAGTGGGCCTTGATACATTTTTAATTGGTCTAGCAAGGGGTGAAAATAATTGAGAAAGTTTCTGTTAAAATTTCTCTTCTAGGAACACCTAGAGTGGCCTAGTGGTTAACCTTGGTCAAAATGACCATTTGATCTTTTTATTCATATTTGATTTCTTTTTCTTTGGATTTTGTTTTTAATTGTCCTAGATGATGTAGCATTCATCTTTAAACCATTTCACAACATTTAGAACAATCAAGTATGGCATTTTCAAACAATTCTACACCAATGTAACACACACATACATTCATATGCCTTTTTCTTAATAAAAGTTTTTTTGACCCTAAATTGGGTGATTTGGCACTTGATAACCTTGATTAAAGTTTTGGGATGTTACAAACCTTCCCTCCTTAAACAAAATCTCATCCCGAGATTTAAGAAAAACTAGGAACTAAAGAGATCTAGAAAATCAGTCCTAATGTAATCTTCTCGCTCCCAGGTGGATTCTTCTTCTATATGATTGCTCCATTGGATCTTGAGAAATTTGATACTCTGGGTCTTGGTGGTTCTGAAGGCTTCTTCCAAGATATGGATGGGCACTTCATGATACGTCGGATCCTTGTTGATATCAATGGCTCGATGATCGATGTTCTTGAAAACTTCGGTCTTCTCCGGTACTTCTAGGCATTTGCGAAGTAACGAGATATGAAACACATTATGGATGGCTGACATCTCCTCTGGCGGTTCTAGTTGATAAGATACTTCTCCTCGGCGATTCGGAATTTTGAAGGGTCCAATATATGTGGGGGCTAACTTTCCTTTTAGCTGAAAATGTTGCATTCCTTTCAACGGTGACACTTTGAGATACACAAAATCTCCGACACTGAAAGTCAGGTCTCTACATCTCTTGTCGGCATAACTCTTCTGCCTGGATTGGATGGTCTTGAGGTTCTCACGGACTTTGTGAACCTTCTCTTCGGCTTCTCGTAGGATGTCGGGCCCAAAAATCTAGCTCTCTCCTACTTGCGACCAATTCAAAGGCGTATGGCACTTTCTTCCAAACAGAAATTCAAATGGGGCCATTTGCAAACTGGCTTGATAATTGTTGTTGTATGAGAATTCTACGAAAGGTAGACAATCTTCCCATTTTGATCCATACTCTAACACACAAGCTCTCAACATCTCTTATAAGATTTGGTTGACTCTTTCAGTCTGTCCATTGGTCTGTGGGTGATAAGATGTGCTGAAATTCAACTTGGTTCCTAATCCTTCTTGGACTTTCTGCCAAAATCTTGAGGTAAATTGGGTTCCTCGATCCGACACTATGGTCTTGGGGGTTCCACGCAAACTGACGATTCTAGCAATGTACAACTCTGCTAGCTTAGAACTCTGGTAGGTTGTCTTGACAAGTATAAAATGGGCTACCTTGGACAGTCTATCAACTATGACCCATATAGAGTCATTTCCCCTACTAGAAGTAGGCAAACCAGTGATAAAGTCCATTCCGGCGGAATCCCATTTCCATTCCAGAATCTGTAATAGTTGCAACAGTCCTGCGGATCTCTGATGTTCCGCCTTGACTCTCTGACAGATATCGCACTTGGCTATGTAGCTTCCGATTTCTCTCTTCATCTTGTGCCACCAAAATTGCTACTTCAAATATTGCTACATCTTCGTTCCTCCGGGATGGATAGAATAAAGAGTATCATGAGCTTCTTGCATGATAACTTGCTTCAACTCCGAATCTGCTGGCACACAGACCCGTCCTTTGTACCAAAAAACTCCTTCTTCATCCTCGGTGAATCCGGGTACCTTCCCTGTACCAATACGACGTTTGATTCTGTCGATACATGCATTTCCCTTCTGGGCATCCTTGATCTGACTAATCAAAGTGGGTTGAAGTTCAATGCTAGCTAAAAATCCTTTGCTAACTAGCTCCATTCTAATTGCTCCAACTCTTCATGCAAACTTTGCTGGGTTTCTTTGATCATGGTGTTTAATCTACACGGCAATCTGCTAAGAGCATCCGCTACCATATTGGCTTTGCCAGGGTGATAGTGAATGTCAAGGTCATAATCCTTGATTAACTCTATCCATCTCCTTTGCCTCATATTCAGCTCCTTCTGAGTGAAAATATACTTCAGGCTCTTGTGATCTAAATAAATCTCACAACAGTTACTGATACATTGCAAATGTATCTATAATTTTTGATGTTCCATGCTTGGTTTTATCCACTTTCTTATGTTTTGTTCCAACTTTGGAGTACTTTTCTTATGATTTCTTGGACTAACCTATTAACAAGAGCCACAGTGCCAGCTGCCTGTTTTCTGCTGTTTTTGGTTCCAGGAAAGCCAGAAAATGAATATTCTCGGAATTGGACGGGACAAAAGGCAAAGTGCCTATTTTTCGGAAGGGATCAAGTGCCAGAACACGAGACGGAGAAGGGCCAGAGGGTGGCCACAGCACCTGGCCACGTGGCCAGGCCTGGCCCGCGCCAGGGGGTGGTGTGGCCAGCCCAGGCACCCCCTCGGCCTCTCCTTCCACCTATATATTGCTCTCGAGACGAAAACCCTAAGTACCCGATCAAAGTCTGTAGCCGCCGTCATCTCCATCCCTAGATCGGGAGGGATCTGAAGCTCTTCCCGACACACTGCCGGAGAGGGGAATTCACCCTGGAGGCCTTCTTCATCACCATGCAAGCCTCCGGTGTGATGCGTGAGTAGTTCATCCTTGGACTACGGATCCATGTAGTAGCTAGATGGCTGGTTCTCCTCCTTTGTGCTTTCATGTTTAGATATTGTGAGCTCCGTTCATGATCAATATCATCAATTTGTAATTCTACATGTTGTGTTTGCGGGGATCCGATGGATATTGAGATGCTATTTCAGATTGATTATTGATTCTATCATGTCTTTGTTATTTGTGATCTTGCATGCTTTCTGTTGTTAGTAGCTATCTTGGCCAAGTAAATGCTAGCAACTCCAAGAGTTAGTATTTATGCTCGATAGTGGGTTCATGCCTCTGGTAATCTGGGGAAGTGACAGAAATCTCTAAGGTACCAGATATGCTGTTGCTACTAGGGAGAAAACAACAATCATTTGTTCATAGAACAATCATATTGTTTACTTTACACGCAGTTCATAAAGCAATAATCTATTGCTTGCAACTTAATACTTGAGGGGGTTCGGATGATAACCTGAAGGTGGATTATTAGTCATAGATGCAGTTGGATGGCGGTCTATGTATTATGTTGTAATGCCCAATCAAGTCTCAAAGGAGTCAAGATGATTAGTATATGCATGTATTGCTTTATCGGTGTTTGTCAATTGCCCCGCTGTAATTTGTTCACCCAGCATGTTATCTATCTTAAGGAGAGCCACCTCTAGTGAACTATGGATCCCGGTCCTTGTCTTTTACATACAATCTACAATCTTTTACTGCTTTGTGTTTACTTTCTGCAAACTTTTACTTCTATCCATTCGATACGTTTAATCCTTTGTTTTTTGCAAAACACGGTGAGATTGACAACCTCATCGCAAGTTGGGGACAAAGTTATGTGGTTGTGTTGTGCAGGTCTCCACGTTGTTACTAGCACCGGTAGTGCACCCTGCCAAAGCTCAGCTAGTAACACCTTTGGGGTGTTTCCTTGCTCCTACTGGTTCGATTAATCCTTGGTTTCATAACTGAGGGAATACTTGTTGTTGTGCTCATCGCACCTTCCTCTTGGGGTTCCCAACGAGCTCTATGTCGAACGACGAGCACATCAGTTACCCATAAGGTAATGACGCCATGTCTTCAATGCTAAAACTACGGCTGCTAGTTCAAAATCATGGGTAGGGTAGTTTTGCTCATGTTGCTTCAGTTGTCTCGACAAATATGCTATGACTTTGCCTTCTTGCATTAACACACATCCGAGACCAATCTTGGATGCATCACAATACACATCAAAAGGATTCTTGATATCTGACATAATCAATATTGGGGCTGAAATCAATCTCTTCTTGAGTTCTTGGAAACTTGCTTCACATTTTTCGGTCCATTCAAACTTCTTGTCTTACTTCAATAGTTGGGTCATTGGTCTGGCGATGCTTGAAAATCCTTCAACAAACTTGCGGTAATATCCCGCTAATCCGAGAAATGCACGGACTTGGGTTTGAGTGGTTGGGGCTTCCCATTCTTCTACATCTTTGATCTTGGCAGGATCAACAACGACTCCTCTTGACGACACAATATGTCCTAGGAATCCTACTTCCTTCAACCAGAACTCACATTTACTAAACTTGGCATACAACTGATGCCCTCTCAGGGTTTCAAGGACGGTTCTCAGATGTTTCTCATGGTCTTCTTCTGACTTGGAATAGATAAGAATATTGATACGTTGCTAACGTATCCATAATTTTTGATGTTCCATGCTTGGTTTTTATCTACTTTCTTATGTTTTGTTCCAACTTTGGAGTACTTTTCATACACTTTCTTGGACTAACCTATTAACAAGAGCCATAGTGCCAGCTGCCTGTTTTTCTGCTGTTTTTGGTACCAGGAAGTCAGAAAATGAATATTCTCGGAATTGGACGGGACAAAAGCCAAAGTCAGTTTTTCACCGAGAAGGACAAGGAGCCAGAATACGAGACGGAGAGGGGCCAGGGGGCCGCCACACCACCTGGTCGTGTGGCCTAGCCTGGCCCGCGCCAAGGGGTGGTCTGGCCGCCTTTGGCACCCCCTCGGCCTCCCCTTTTGCCTATAAGATGCCTCCGATACAGAAACCCTAAGTACGCGATCAAAATTCCACGAAAGAGTCTATAGCCGCCGTCATCTCCATCCCTAGATCGGGAGGGATCTGAAGCTCTTCCCGGCACCCTGCCGGAGAGGAGAATTCACCCTGGAGGCCTTCTTCATCACCATGCAAGCCTCTGGTGTGATGCGTGAGTAGTTCATCTCTGGACTACGGGTCCATATAGTAGCTAGATGGCTGGTTCTTCTCCTTTGTGCTATCATGTTTAGATCTTGTGAGCTCCGTTCATGATCAAGATCATCTATTTGTAATCCTACATGTTGCGTTTGCGGGGATCCGATGGACATTGAGATGCTATTTCATATTGATTATTGATTCTATCATGTCTTTGTTATTTGTGATCTTGCATGCTTTCCATTGTTAGTAGCTATCTTGGCCAAGTAGATGCTAGCAACTCAAAGAGTTAGTATTTATGCTTGATAGTGGGTTCATGCCTCTAGTAATCTAGGGAAGTGACAAAAATCTCTAAGGTACTAGATGTGATGTTGCTACTAGGGAGAAAACAACAATCCTTTGTTCATAGAACAATCGTATTGTTTACTTTACACGCAATGCGTAATGCAATTATCTGTTGCTTTCAACTTAATACTAGAGGGGGTTCGGATGATAACCTGAAGGTGGATTATTAGTCATATATGCAGTTGGATGGCGTTCTATGTATACTGTTGTAATGCCCAATCAAATCTCAAAGGAGTCAAGATGATTAGTATATGCATGTATGCTTTCTCGATGTTTGTCCCGCTTTAATTTGTTTACCCAACATGTTATCTATCTTAAGGAGAGCCGCCACTAGTGAACTATGGACACCGGTCCTTTCTTTTACCATCAATCTACAATCAACTATTTACTGCTTTGTGTTTACTTTCTGCAAACTATTACTTTCTTCCACTCGATACGTTTAATCCTTTGTTTTTAGCAAAACCGGTAAGATTAACAACCTCATCGCAAGTTGGGGGCAAAGTTCTGTGGTTGTGGGTTGCAGGATTCCACGTTGCTACTAGCACCGGTAGTGCACCCTGCCAAAGCTCAGCTAGCAACACCTTTGAGGTGTTTCCTTGCTCCTACTAGATTTATAACCTTGGTTTCATAACTAAGGGAAAACTTGCTACTGTGCTCATCATACCTTCCTCTTGGGGTCCCCCAACGAGCTCGATATATTTTGGGCCATCAAGCACTTTTTCTGGCGCCGTTGCCGGGGAGTCAAGGACATCTTCACAAGGAGAGTCCCTCATAACCAATCTCATTACTTTGTTGTTTTTTTTGCTTAGTTTATTTTCTGTTTTGTTTGCTTGTTTCTTTATCAAAAACACACAAAAAATTAGTTCCTATCTTAAGTTGTCATTATGTCTAGCATTGCTCCAATCACTATGTCACTTGAGATAATTTTCACTTTTAAACAAGGAATTGAAGAGAATTTCAAAGAAGCTTGGTCTAGAATCTCTGATCTACATGAAAAAACTGAACCTAAAATGACTCAAAGCTTGTTCCTTAGCAATTTTTACCTTGGAATTGCTCTTTGCTATAGATATGCTTTGGATGCTGTTGTGGGAGGAGATTTCCTCCAATGTAATGAGGATGAGATTGTTAATGCCATAAAGAAGTTGATCTTTACTTACAACTTGCCTAGCAAATCTGATTCTTCCTTTATGAACATATTTGCTAGATTGAACACTCTTGAGACCCGCACTACTAGTTTAAAGGATTGCTATAACACGCTTAGAGAGCATCATGATTATGTTCCAATAAATTCTGAACCATCAAAGTGGCTCCCCACAGTAAAGATTGTTATAAATAATGAAACTTTTCATGCTCGCTGTGATATCATGTCTAAATTTTGTCTTATGCCCAAAGATGTCTATGGATCTTTGAATCTTTGGGGGCTTTCTAAAGGAGGAGAAGAAATATTTCTTGCTAATAATGCCACAATATTACCTATTGTAATAGCTGAAGGAGTGTTTATAAAGATCCTAGAGAAAATGGTTTCTACTGATTATCTTGTTATTGAATGTGCAGGAAAAGGAAAAATTACACTTGGAAGATACCTATTGAAGCTCCTTGGAGCAATAATAGATGTGGGAAGGGGACCATGCACTTTGCTTCTCCACTAAACAATCATATGTTCCCCAAGGTTAATAATAAAAGTAAGAGAGGTAAGGGCAAGAAATTTGTTTTAATGCTTCTTCATTGGAGAATATTTGATTCTTTTTCTTCCTTCTTATGCCTAAATTAAAGCGTTAAAGAAAAGTACTTATTGGGAGAGAACCCAAAAGTTTTAGATAAGTCTTGGAAGTTATTATCTCTGTAATAACCTCTTATTATCCTTTTTATTTGCTTTTTGTGCCAAGAGTAACCTCTAATGAGAGAGAAGTACTGATTTGGAAAGTTGTTGTCCCGAAACAAATTTATGTGCTTCACCGTAAAAATTCGTGTAAAATCTCTATACGTCCTTTTAAGGCGTGAATTTTTTTTGCTTCTGTCCCAGGTTGTTATCTAACTTTCGTTAGTTCAATACTTTTCGATTTGAGCAACCGAAGGTCTTCGAAAAAATTCGTCTTTACCTGCTGGTCTGTTTTGACAGATTTCTGCCATTATTTGCATTTGCTTCTTGTTGGTTCCTTTTTGAGTTCTTTTGGGGAATTGAGATTTTTGAAGGAAGTGCTATATTAGCTTGTGTTTTAATGGAAGTTTTATTGGTGTTAAAATTGAACCCAAAGACTTATTATCTTGAGTGCACTAATGTTGCTAATAAAGATTGTGTGAAGTTTTGTATGAAGGAAAATTTTCAGGTGTATGGAAGGAATGAGTAATGAGATGAAGGATGGACTAAATCTCAAGCTTGGGGATACCACGCGTGTCACCCCAAGAAATATCCAAGAAGTACAAGCGTCAAAGCTTGGGGATGCCCAAGGCATCCCCTTCTTCATCAATAAAAATCCCAGGTTTCTTCCAAACACTTCATTTTTATTGTTTCATGCACAGTTGTGTTGTTCTTGGAGCGTCTTCTTTTTCGTTTTTGTTTTGGTTTTTCGTTTGCTTGTTTTGCTTAGTTTTCTGAATAAATTAGTTGGACCCCCTCTTTCATGAATTGATTTTGAAATAGTTTGGTTTGGATTGGGAAAGAGTAGGAAAGTTCATGCTTAAGTGGTAAAGAGAGCTTGTTTTTGACTGTGGCCTATGCTTTGTCATGCCATGCTTGATATTGTTTTGGCTTTATGCTTAGTATTCTTTGCTGTAGCATGACTTGTTATAAACAATTGAGATTGCTTAATGTGCCTTGGAAGGATCATGCATTGTTTTAGCATATTAAAACATAGTATTGTGGTATTCTCCTTTGATGCTTTATTTGGGTTGACTTGGCACATGCTCACACCATGTTATGACTATCACAAGTCACCATAGCCTTGATGAACCTTTAGTTTTCAACTTGTAATATCACTTTATGCTTTGACCAATGATGTTTTGTCGCTCTACATGATTATGGCCATTATTGCTCTCTTAGTTTGTCGCTCCCAGTCTTTTGCTAGCCTCCGTAACCAAGTATGAGTTCCACTCATCCATCCAACTCCTTAAACCAAGTTATTCCAAAGAGTCCACCATACCTACCTATTAGCAATTGCTATTCCAAGTATATTCATGCTTTTATCTACCTTCCGAATTAAACTTGTTATGTGAAAATTAGTGATTAAAGCTCTCACGAACTTGATGGCACACTTTACTTTTATTGGCCTTAATAAACTTGAACCATTGTGTCGTCTATGTTGTGTATGCTTGCACTTATTTGTTGGGGATTAGCAGAACCATGCTGTTATGGGGAACGCTTTCAACATTGCACTTGTACTTTGTACCTAGTTGATATCATGCTCTTTTGTCTATGGATGTCATCGGTGTGAAATGAAAGGGGAGCTTGTAAGTCCATGGAGTTATGTATATGTGTTAGAGAAACGCCTGGGCCGCTGGTATAATCCATGCCGTCATGGTGGAAACCTGCAGCGTAACCATAATGAGCTGTCTATGAAGCATTCTTCTTATAAAAAAAAGAAAAAAGAAAAGAAGAGTTAGATATTGAGAAAAAAGAGAAAAAGAAAATAAAGAAAAGAGATATGAGAAAAGAGGAAAGAGAGAAAAACGCACCATTTTCCCATGGTAAATAAGAAGATTGCTGAGATGCTCGTTGTGTGCTTACCTTGTCATTTTGATATGGGGATTCTTCCGTATCATCGGGCAAGGGGTACCCCATTGGCGGTTCTCTATGATACACATGTACTTACGATGACAAGAACTTACCGATGACTAAACTTGAGTAGCATGAGGAGCGGCCCTCGTATTCAAGGGACATGATATTTCCAACTTATACTTTGTCAAGCATATACTCCATAGTTTGTTCAAGTTAACCTTAATCACTTCAAGATGCTTATGATAGGGGCAATGAGAGCTAAAAGCTAATAAGTACCATACTTTTGGAAGCTCTTTATGAAACCTGAATCTCTACTTCCTTCTATGAAGGCCTTTCTTTTACTTTTATGTTGAGTCTCCACCTTCTACCTTTATGCACCTACTTTGAGAGCATAGTGGCCATTCTTAGTTCTATGTGCATTGTCCCAAGACTTGTTGATTGATGCATAACTTTGATATTGCTTGTTATAAACTATTTGTATCTAGTCACTCTTATGAACTTTGAAGGTGTCCTATGCATTTATGTTTGCTACTCTACGAGGGACAAGCTAAATGCCACTATGCTATGTTTTCTTTATGTGAAACAAACAAACGTCTTGAAAAGCATTGTTATTCATGAATCTTCTGTTTGTACCTTTTCATGTTGCAACATATTTGCTTTGTCTTATTGCTAGAACTTTGTCTTTCATGTTATGATTGAAGGACTATGATCCCACCTTTCAATGTTTTACAAATACTTTGATCAAGTTTATGATGGTCTCAAAAATTATTCTTTCTTTTTATCACTTACCTACTCGAGGCCGAGCAGGAGTTAAGCTTGGTAATGTTGATACGTTGCTAACGTATCCATAATTTTTGATGTTCCATGCTTGGTTTTTATCTACTTTCTTATGTTTTGTTCCAACTTTGGAGTACTTTTCATACACTTTCTTGGACCAACCTATTAACAAGAGCCATAGTGCCAGCAGCCTGTTTTCAGCTGTTTTTGGTTCCACGAAGTCAAAAAATGAATATTCTCGGAATTGGACGGAACAAAAGCCAAAGTCAGTTTTTCACCGAGAAGGACAAGGAGCCAGAATACAAGACAGAGAGGGGCCAGGGGGCCACCACACCACCTGGCCGTGCGGCCCAGCCTAGCCCGCGCCAGGGGGTGGTCTGGCCGCCTCCGGCACCCCCTCAACGTCCCCTTTTGCCTATAAGATGCCTCCGATACAGAAACCCTAAGTAACCGATAAAAATTCCATGAAAGAGTCTGTAGCCTTCTTCATCTCCATCCCTAGATCGGGAGGGATCTGAAGCTCTTCCCGGCACCCTGCCGGAGAGGGGAATTCACCCTGGAGGCCTTCTTCATCACCATGCAAGCCTCCGGTGTGATGCGTGAGTAGTTCATATCTGGACTACGGGTCCATATAGTAGCTAGATGGCTGGTTCTTCTCCTTTGTGCTATCATGTTTAGATCTTGTGAGCTCCGTTCATGATCAATATCATCAATTTGTAATTCTACATGTTGTGTTTGCGGGGATCCGATGGATATTGAGATGCTATTTCAGATTGGTTATTGATTCTATCATGTCTTTGTTATTTGTGATCTTGCATGTGGGAGACTGTTGGAGATATGCCCAAGAGGCAATAATAAAGTGGTTATTATTATATCTTTATGTTTATGATAAATGTTTACATCCCATGCTATAATTGTATTAACCGGAAACATTAATACTTGTGTGTTTTGTAAACATAAAAGAGTCCCAAGTATGCCTCTTGTTAAACTAGCTTGTTGATTAATGGATGATCATGGTTTCCTGATCATGGACATTGGATGTCGTTAATAACAAGATCATATCATTAGGAGAATGATGTGATGGACACACACCCATAGTAAGCATAGCATAAGATCAAAGTTCGTTTTGCTACAAGCTTTTCAAATGCATAGTAACCTAATCCTTCGACCATGAGGTTATGTTAATCACCATCACCGGATGGGTACTTTGATGACATCAAACGCCGCTTCGTAACTAGGTGGTTATAAAGGTGACATTGGGTATTCTGGAAGTATGTGTTGAAGCGGATGGACCAAGATTGGGATTTGTCCATCCATGTGATGGATAGATATGCTCTGGGCCCTCTCGGTGGAATGTCATCTAATCAGCTTGCAAGCATGTGACTGGGTCACAAGAGATGACATAACATGGAACGAGTAAAGAGTACTTATCAGTAACGAGGTAGAACTAGGTATGGAGATACCGACGATCAAACCTCGGATAAGTAGAGTATCGCGTGACAAAGGGAATTGGTTTCGTATGTTAATGGTTCTATCGATCACAAAGTCATCGTTGAGTATGTGGGAGCCATTATGGATCTCCAGATCCCGCTGATGGTTATTGATCGGAGAGGTGTCTCCATCATGTCTGCATATTCACGAACCGTAGGGTGACACACTTAAGGTTCGAAGTTGTTTTAAGTAGATATGGAATGTGTGTTGGAGACCGAATGTTGTTCGGAGTCTCGGATTGGATTCGGGACGTCACGAGGAGATCCGGAATTGTCCGGAGAATATGATTCATATATTGGGGATCATTTTCTAAGTTAGGAAATGTTCCGGAGTATTTGTATGGGGATTCTAGAAGGTTTTGGAATGTTCTGGAAGGTTCTGGAAGATTTCTTGGAGTTTACTTGAAAACCAAGAAAGGATCAAGGAATCCTTGTGGGGTAAGACAAGGATTCGTGGGAGAGTAGGACTCTCCCCCCACCTCCTTGATCCGCCGGCCAAGGGAGAGGGGAGTCCTACAAGGACTCCACCTCCCCATGGCGCCTCCCTCCCATAAATAGAGGGGGTGGAGGCGCCACCCCTTGCCCCCTTCCACTCAAAACCCTAGCCGCCTCTCTCCTCCTCCTTCCCTCTGCTCTGGCTTAGGCAAAGCCCTGCAGAATTCTCTACTCCACCACCACCACCACGCCGTCGTGCTGCTGGGATTCCGTGGAGAGATCTACTACCTCCGCTTCTCGCTGGAACGAGGATAGGAAGGTCTGCTTCGACTCCACACGTGTGACCGACTGCGGAAGTGCTGCCGGAACGCGGTGCCGGAAGGATCGTCCACTCGATCTTGAGATCGGCAAGTGATCGACTACATCAACCACGAGATCCAATCTCGTAACGCTTTCGGATCTACAAGGGTTAGTATAGATCTATCTCGTTGCACATGTCTAATAGATTAGATCTTGGCTTTTATCTAGATTAGATCTGGGTTTTGTTTGTTCTTGCGGTAGAAAACTTTTGTTTTCCCTGCTTCGAACCCATCAGAGGTATCAGAGCCATGTCTATGCGTAGATCTGTTGCACGAGTAGAACACAATGGTTTTGTTGGCGTTGGTGCTCGTGCCGTCTTTTGCTTTGTGTACTTTGCATCTTGCGGTATGGTGGGATGAAGCGGCTCGGGCTAACCTTACATGTCATCGCACATGAGACCTGCTCCACGCTTGACGTGTAACTTGCTTTGCACAAGTGGCTTTGCGGGTGTCTGTCTCTCCCACCATAGTATAGATCCAATCTACACTTTGCACTTGATAGCTCTTGTATCAACGTTGTGGTTCATATTCGTAGGTAAGATCCGTTCTTATTCGAAAGCCCCAAGCCACGTAAAACATGCAAAGAAAATTAGAGGCATCTGACTTGTTTTTGCAGGGGTTTTGTGATGTGATATGGCCATTATATGATTGTGATTATATTTGATGTATGCAATGATCCTTGTTGTAATATGGCAACCGGCAGGAGCCTAATGGTTGTCTTCAATTCTGTTAAGACCTGCGTGTCTATTCATCTTGTAATAGCTTTGTTCCAAGTAGTTGTAATAGTTGCTGTTGGTGATGGACAACCATGAAGCGGCGCCACGGACCTTGACGCCATGTTGGTGATGATGGAGATCATGTCCGTGCTTTGGAGATGGAGATCAAAGGCACAAGAAGAAAGGCCATATCATATCACATATTATGAATTGCCTATGATGTTAATCCTTTATGCATCTTGTATTGCTTAGATCGCGATGGTAGAATTATAAGATGATCCCTCTCACTAAATATCAAGTAATAAAGTGTTCGTCCTTAGTTGGCACCGTTGCTAAGACTCGTCGTTTCAAAGCATCTCGTGATGATCGGGTGTGATAGACTCTACGAGTGCATACAACGGGTGCAAGCCAGATTTGCACATGCAGAAACTAAGGTTAACCTTGACGAGCCTAGCATGTACAGACATGGTCTCAGAACACGGAATACCGAAAGGTAAAGCATGAGTCATATGGATGATATGATGAACATGTTGATTGTTCGCCTTTAAAGCTACATCATCTCACGTGATGATCGGACTTGGTATAGTAGATTTGGTTCGTGTAATCACTAAAACAACTCGACGGACGTTGTTTTGAGTGGGAGTTCATTTGTAATTTGGATTAGTCGAACTCAATTTATCATAAACACAATCAAAGTGAATTTGCATAGTTTGTTGTAGTCATTGGCATCCGTTCACCACCTTACGCTTAGTTATAGTTGAGATAGTGGAACTATAGAAATTCTGAATATTTACTTTACGAACCGGTATCGTATTGTTTTGAATGTCAATTTAAAGTTTATAAGTCCTATTGCAAACTTTCAGCAAACTCTATTTACTGCATGAAGTTTAATAAGTAGTATTAAATCAAGAGTAAGAATTACAATGTTAGTATCTAAAGTATCATGTTTGCCTCCATGATTATTGATATTCAAAAGGTTGTTTTAATATCAAGATTATATTGGAGCTGAAAATTGTTTCAGAAACCATCATGTGTGAAAGATATTGTGATATCTGAAACAATGTTTTTGGTTGCATTATGATAGAGTATAATTTAGCAAAATACATGTTCTCATATTGTATGAGAATTTGTGAAGGATGGAGATGCTAGGCATCCGAATCTACCAAAAAGGTTTTGGGAACTAACATTATACTCGCAATTCACCTTTATAAGCTATAGCAGCTTGATCATGAAAGTTGTCATGATAAGGATGAATAGAAGATGTAAGTAAAATGTTTACTACACTAAAATATTACTAAAGAATGGAACTTTTGAAAGAACACCAAACATTTGATGATGGTGATCCACCTCAAAGTGCAAGTCCAAAGGTATTAGTAGTTGACTATATATGCTTTGTACCATGTGTCATGTTGATGACACCACTATTGATGTTGATAGATTCTTTTAAAAGAAAAGGAATTGCTGAAAGAGAATCTATAAAATATTTGGCAGAAAAGAAAAGATTGGAGATGTCCAACTTAGGTATATAGAAGATACATGTTATGGCTATATTCCTTGGTTGTTAAACAATGTGGTTCTGCGGTACTGGATACCGAATTGGTTGGTATGAAGTGTCATACAGGACAACACAACTCATGAACTGCAATGGCCTAAGTAACTAGCAAGAGAATATGTGATGATGTTCATCGAAAACAAACAAAGGGTTGTTGTGTTGCTCGTTAAACATCAAAGCTTGCCTTCAAGATTTGTTTCAATAAATTGTTATTTTGATCAGGTATTATGACGACAAAAGGTTGTTCAAATAATTACCGTATTCCATAATAGATGGATGATATACAAGTCTGGTTGGAGAAATAACGACCATAAAACTAATGCTAAAATGTCGCAAGACAAATGATTGAAAGATCACTTGCGAAGTGACATCGTCGTTTAAATTATATTGAAAGGGGTACATGAAGAAACTCCATGTTGATGGATTTTTTGGAGTCTTTGATTTTGATCAAATGACGCTTGTGATACTTTCCTGGAGATAATTAAAACTCCGTTCGTAGGCCAAAAGAGGAACGGACGACTAACTGATTGGAATTTGTACATATTGATGTATATAGTCCATTATGTGTAGTCGTGGGCGATGGATTTCAACTTCATATGCTTTCTCCGAAGATTTGAATGAGTATATGTATATACTTACTCAATAAGGAAGAAGTATGAAACATTTGAAAAATGTTCAAAGACTTTCAAGATGAAGTGGAAAATCATTGTAACAAGAAAATAAAAGAGTTTATGATTGGATCATAAAGAAAGATGTTAGAGTTACAAGTTTAGCAAAACACCTAAGATTTGAGGAATCGTTCCATGGATTTGCATTTCCCAAAACACCATAGGAGTATGAAGTGTTCGAGATATGTAATGAAACCTTGTTTTACATGGTAAGATCAAAGGTGTCATTTATAAAACTGTCATTATATTTTAAAGATTAAAGCTTTAGTGACTACCGCTTTTACACTGAAAACAGCTCCATCGTGATCCGTTGAAATGACACCATATGAGTTATGGTTTGGGATAAAACCTGAATTGTCTTTTCTTAAATTTTGGTATGCTATGCATAAGTAAAATATTTACAACCAAAGTCGGATAAGCACGTCTTTGTAGGTTATTCCAAAGAATTTGTTGGGAATTTCTCCATAACACCGAGGACAAAAGAGTTTGTCGCTTGGAACGTCAAGTTTCTTGAGAAGGATTTTTTTCGTGAAAAATTAAGTGGGAGGACAATAGAACTTTGATAAGGTTGTTGAACCTTAGCTATATATGCTAAGTAGCGCAGCGCCGGAAAGTGTCCCGGTGGCGGCCATAATGCTCATGGCTCTCGTGATTACAAAAGGTGTGATCTCGGAGATTAGAGTTCCTATAGAACCGTGTGGGTCGGTAAGAATCAAATAGTAAGATTTGATAAGCAAGTCGTTATTGTTTTGACAATGATGAACCGACTACATGCAAAGAAGCGATGATGGGTCCTGACTCCATAAAATGACTAGAAGTCATGGAATCCGTGATAGTATCCATACACAAGAAATCAAGTTTCTGAACTTAGAAGACCCTCCGGAAAGGCGTGAAGCCTATCAGTCGTGTTCGGATCTATAAAGAGATAGACATGGATGTTTCAAATCTATGAAATAGTCGACATGTCGGAAAGAGTTTACGACAATGTTCAAGGAATTGACTATGATAAGATTTGATCTTTCATAGCGATATTTAGTCTAGACGGATTAATGTAGCAACCACTACATATATTACTGTATATGGTAGTTGAACAAACAAAACAAGTTCTTCTAATAGAATGGTTACCTAGGACGTGTACATGACACGATCCAAAGGGTTTTGTTAATTCAAAGGATGCTAAAAGAGTATGCAAAACTTCAATGGTTGAAGTGAGCATCGCGGAGTTGGAATCTTCAGAGACGATGAAGATGTTTGCATTTTGCAAGAAATTAAGTAGGAGCGCTAAAACATATTTCTAATACATTATGTGAAAGACATATTGTTGATTAGAAATAATGTATCTTTTATTAACACAGGTTAAGAATTTCATTTCAATGAAAGACTTAGGCATAACTCAAGAATTAGGCATCAATGTCTATATGGATAGCTTGAGGCGCTAATATGGTTTTGCCAAATGTACATAGATAAGATGTTGAATGAGTTCAATATGGAAACAACAAGAAAGTTTCTTGACACATAGAAAGGACTAAATCAAGATTCAAGTGTGTTGACACGAGATTAAAGTGTTTTGACACTTGGTGAAATCACAAGAATATTTTGATCAATCATTCTTTGAGATGTACACATCCAGATATGTCCTATGCTCTAAATGTTATGAGCATATACCAGAATGATTCATAAGATGATCATTGGACAATAGTAAAGATATTCTTATGAGCTTTGGAAGAATTAAGAATATATCATGTATAAGTGACAAATAGTTAAAGGTAGTTCATTGCAAAGTGTTACATTGATGCTAGTTTTGTCACAAGATACAAATTAAGTTTATCTCAATTTAGACTATGGATGGCACAATATAATGGAAAGGATGTTCCATGATGGATTTGGATGAGTTCCAAAGTTGAGATATTGTGACGGATACTACAACAAAAGGCTAAGTATATAACTGCTATAGTAGCAGCAAAGGAGGGCATTTGTGTTAAGTAGTTTGTTATCAAACTAGGTGTGGTTCATAGCGGGATAATACTATGAAGATACATTGTATGACAATTGTATCAACATAATTTAATCCCAAGGAACTAAAGGTCTCACCAAAGGACCAAATTTATACAATGCCATCTCATTGGAGAATGAGTAATGCGCAAGGACATGCAAATACACACGGACCTGGAAGTGTCAGATCCGAAGATTATGTTTACCACTAGCAATAGTGTCTATACAACACCAGAAAGCCATAGGTGTTGAATGCACAAGTTTTTAACTAGATTATTGACTCTGGTGCAAGTGGGAGACTGTTGGAGATATGCCCAAGAGGCAATAATAAAGTGGTTATTATTATATCTTTATGTTTATGATAAATGTTTACATCCCATGCTATAATTGTATTAACCGGAAACATTAATACTTGTGTGTTTTGTAAACATAAAAGAGTCCCTAGTAAGCCTCTTGTTAAACTAGCTTGTTGATTAATGGATGATCATGGTTTCCTGATCATGGATATTGGATGTCGTTAATAACAAGATCATATCATTAGGAGAATGATGTGATGGACACACACCCATAGTAAGCATAGCATAAGATCAAAGTTCGTTTTGCTACAAGCTTTTCAAATGCATAGTAACCTAATCCTTCGACCATGAGGTTATGTTAATCACCATCACCGGATGGGTACTTTGATGACATCAAACGCCCGCTTCATAACTGGGTGGTTATAAAGGTGACACTGGGTATTCTGAAAGTATGTGTTGAAGCGCATGGACCAAGATTGGGATTTGTCCATCCATATGACGGATAGATATGCTCTGGGCCCTCTCGGTGGAATGTCATCTAATTAGCTTGCAAGCATGTGACTGGGTCACAAGAGATGACATGACATGGAACGAGTAAAGAGTACTTATCAGTAACGAGGTAGAACTAGGTATGGAGATACCGACGATCAAACCTCGGATAAGTAGAGTATCGCGTGACAAAGGGAATTGGTTTTGTATGTTAATGGTTCTATCGATCACAAAGTCATCGTTGAGTATGTGGGAGCCATTATGGATCTCCAGATCCCGCTGATGGTTATTGATCGGAGAGGTGTCTCCATCATGTCTACATATTCACGAACCGTAGGGTGACACACTTAAGGTTCGAAGTTGTTTTAAGTAGATATGGAATGTGCGTTGGAGACCGAATGTTGTTCGGAGTCTCGGATTCGATTCGGGACGTCACGAGGAGATCCGGAATTGTCCGGAGAATAAGATTCATATATTGGGGATCATTTTCTAAGTTAGGAAATGTTCCGGAGTATTTGTATGGGGATTCTAGAAGGTTTCGGAATGTTCCGGAAGGTTCTAGAAGATTTCTTGGAGTTTACTTGAAAACCAAGAAAGGATCAAGGAATCCTTGTGGGGTAAGACAAGGATTCGTGGGGGAGTAGGACTCTCCCCCCACCTCCTTGATCCGCCAGCCAAGGGAGAGGGGAGTCCTACAAGGACTCCACCTCCCCATGGCGCCTCCCTCCCATAAATAGAGGGGGTGGAGGCTCCACCCCCTTGCCCCCTTCCACTCAAAACCCTAGCCGCCTCTCTCCTCCTCCTTCCCTCTGCTCTGGCTTAGGCGAAGCCCTGCAGAATTCTCTACTCCACCACCACCACGCCGTCGTGCTGCTGGGATTCCGTGGAGAGATCTACTACCTCCGCTGCTCGCTGGAACGAGGAGAGGAAGGTCTGCTTCGACTCCGCACGTGTGACCGACTGCGGAAGCGCTGTCGGAACGCGGCGCCGGAAGGATCGTCCACTCGATCTTGAGATCGGCAAGTGATCGACTACATCAACCACGAGATCCAATCTCGTAACGCTTTCGGATCTACAAGGGTCAGTACAGATCTATCTCGTTGCACATGTCTAATAGATTAGATCTTGGCTTTTATCTAGATTAGATCTAGGTTTTGTTCGTTCTTGCGGTAGAAAACTTTTGTTTTCCCTGCTTTGAACCCATCACAGGATTCCACGTTGCTACTAGCACCGGTAGTGCACCCTGCCAAAGCTCATCTAGCAACACCTTTGAGGTGTTTCCTTGCTCCTACTGGATTGATAACCTTGGTTTCATAACTCAGGGAAAACTTGTTGTTGTGCTCATCTACCTTCCTCTTGGGGTCCCCCAACGAGCTCAATATATTTTGGGCCATCAAATATCGTCGATAAAAACAATGACAAACTTATCCAAAAAGTTCATAATATCTTATTCATGAGATTCATGAAATAAGGGGGCGTTGGTTAATTCAAAAGACATGACTGTATACTCATACAATCCATATCTAGTGGTAAAGGCGGTCTTTGGAATATCCGTTGCACGAATTTTGAGTTGATGATAACCAGTTCTAAGATCAATCTTAGAAAACACTTTGGCACCAGTCAACTGGTCAAACAGATCCTCAATCTTGGGCAGTGGGTACTTGTTCTTGATGGTGACATCATTCATCTTCCGGTAATCCGTGCACAAACGGTTGCCTCCATCCTTCTTGTCGACAAACCAAACAGGCGATCTCCATGGCGATGCGCTTGGTTGAATCAAACCTTTTGCCAGCATAGCATCAAGTTGCTTCTTAAACTCACTAATTCTAATGGGTTCATACTATAAGGTCTCTGAGCTATGGGTCCAGTTCCAGGAATTAGTTCAATAATGAACTCGATATCCTGATCTGGGGGCATACCGGGCGATTCATCTTGGAATATGTCGGGGTATTCACAGACTACTCTGACTTGGTCTATGATTGGTTGGGCTAGACTCGTGTTGCATTTGAACTGACGGGGCAAGATCTCAGATATATGCTCTACTGATACTCTAGAGCTACTGGTCATGGTTATGGCTTTCTTGGCACAGTCGATCATTCCTTTATGTTTCGACATCCAATCCATTCCTAGTACTACTTCCAAACCTTTGGTTCCAAGTACTATTAGATTGACATAAAAATCTATCCCATGGATTCTGATAGGTACAACCTTGCAAAATTTTCTAGCTTTGGTGGTTGAACTAGGTATCTGAACTATCATAACATGCTTCAGTTTTGTTGGTTGAATCTTACTAGTGCATGCAAATTCTTCTGTAACAAACGAGTGCGATGCTCCAGAATCAAACAACACGCTTGCTAATACCGAGTTAACAGAAAACATACCCAGCACGACATCTGCGCTTCCTAGGCTTCTTCAGCATTCATGTGGAACAAACGGCCGTTACGGTTGAGCGAATTCCCTAGGGCGAATCTTATTCCGGGCTGAACACGGGCGTTGCTGCTGAGTGGGTGCATTCACATTGGTGGTGGATGCAAGCTTCTTGGGACACTCGTTGGAGTAGTGACCCTTGACTCCACACTCAAATCAAGTAATCTGGGACTTGTCTTTTGCTGCAACAGGCACGACATTGCTTCCAGTCCTTGGGGAAGTATTGTTGTTGTTGTTGTTGGCCTTGGGTGGTGCACGCTTGAAGTTGTTGGAGTTACCGGGGTTATTGCTGTGGTTTCCTCCGGACTTCACGTTTCCTCCGCAACGATTGGGGTAGCTTGGACGAGACATTGGGGGTCTATTATTTCTTGAGGCATATCCGGTAGACGGGTTGGGGCGCTACTTCTGGGTATTGTGGGATCCAGTCTGATGCATCATCCAACGCTTGTGGTTATCATTGGCTTGGTTGATCTTTCCTTCCATTTTGATGGCAGAATCTACGAGCTCTTCTAGGTCTTCAAAACGGATGTTGACTAACACAGTCTGCATCTCATCATGCAGTCCATTCAGGAACCTTTCTTTCTTCTCGGCTTCAGTGTTGATCTCATCAGGTGCATACATAGCGAGGGATAGAAATTTTTCACGGTACTCCACTACCGTCATCCTGCCTTGCTTCAGTTCTCTGAACTCATCTCTCATTCTTGTGACTAAACCTTGCGGCACATGGGTGCGGCTAAACTTGATCTTGAAAGCTTCCCACGTTATCACTTGACAGTGGTTCATAGTACGGGTGCTATTCCACCAGGCTCTTGCATCTCCTGCCAGATAGTGGGTGGCAAACAGTACTTTCTCATTGGCGTCAACTCCTGCGACTTCCAGGTTGTTCTCCATGGTTTGCAACCAATCATCCGCATCCAACGGGTCTTTAGACTTGCTAAAGATAGGGGTATTGGTATTCTGAAAATTCTTAAGCTTGGATCCATGATGATCCTGATTTCCATGGCCTTGATTATTGTGGGCCATCTGAGCTATTTGTTGCAGGGTGGCTAGGTTGGCTTGGCGCTCTACTCTACTAGCTTCACGGTCGGAAACTAGCATCTGCAGAATCTGCAGCATCGGGTCCTGCGATGAGCTGCTTCCTCCAGGGTTTCCACGAGTCATCTGAAGATTGAGATAGATAAAGAGATAAGAGGGAAAGTTCTAAGGTTCATGGTTTTGTTTTCAAAAGCTTTTAGACTTTGAGTTTGAACTCCGGTTTTGCAAACTAACTCCTCCTCATTCATTCATTCCTTCCAGCACACCATACAAACACACACACCACAACAAAAGGAAAACAGATGGTTTTAAGAACCATTCTATGAACTACGATACAGTGGGACCGATACAACTCATTCCTACGGTAGTGATCAAGTGCATCTACTCATCATCAATTAAGTCGGAGTCCTCATCATCAGTGTAGAAATCCATGGCATCATCCTCCAGGTAGTCATTGTCATCACTGAGGTATGAGTGAATATCTCCGTGGATGTCTTCACCTTCTTCCTCTTCTTCTTTTGCTGCAAGCTGAGCTTCTTGCTCCTGGATGGTCTTCTCGAGGTCGGCTACCTTCTTGCAAAGACGAGCAATGGTGTGATCCTTCTTCTAGCGTTATCGGCGAAGTGATTGGCGATCCTTGACGACTAGGGCGAAAGTTTGGTCCTTCTTGGCCGCAATGGCAAGGTTGTGGTTAGCGTAGGCTCGAGCATTGTCCAATTCCTTTTGTCTATCATACAGTAGGAAGTCAAGATTCTCCACTTGGCGCTTCATCTCCGGGTGACTTGGCATCTCCAATGGCATTCCCATATAATCATGCCTTGCATAGTGAGCAAAGAGAGTTCCCTGGATCAATTTGATGGTTTGTCCACACAGACGGGTAAGAGCTTCATGCATAGCCCTGGCTAATCCATCTAGCCAGTTGTTCTATCTCACGGTGAATTGAATCTTCTCAGAAAGGGGTGCTTCCATATTGCCTCGAAGATCTGCAACTATCAGCCATTGTAGATCTCCTCCTGGGAAATCCTTGAGTTGAGCTCTGAAGAATTCCGGATGCGGACGCTCAAGATACTCAGACAGTGCATCAAGATCCCTCTCAAAGATCAGTTGGCCTCCGTTGTCCAACTAGTAGAACTTGCTATACTGAACTTCCATCTATATGAAGGTAGGGTGAGTAAGTTAGTGAGGTGATCAAGTGTGTCAAATTTTATGTAGTAATGTAAGAATTTTTTAGGAACATGATTTTTTTTGAAAGAATCAAGGATAAGAGTGGGAATATGTTTTCCTAAATACTCACTTCATTTATTTTTGAAACTAAGTTTTTGCTTGGACGTCCATTCTAACTAGGGTCTCCTATGGTCAGGATGGCTCTGATACTAACTTGTCAACACCCGGATTTTTAATCCCAGATGCCTGTTATGACATACATCGCAATCCCAGGATCACCATTTTTGTGAGACATAACAGATTGGATATCACAGTACATCATCCATTACAAACCATAATAAGGTCTTACATAAATAAAGGATCTCATGATCCAGTCTTAATACAAACAAGCATCGGGATAATAAGCGTATCAGTGGGCTCCATCTTCAGTGTCACAGGCAATGCTGACGATGAGAGATGATCCTAGTTGTCGTAGCCGTCCTGCTGTCCATCTTCCTGATAGTCCTCCTCATAGTCTGGCCACGGGAATAGCCAGGGACAAAGCCATGAGTACTCTTTAAGTACTCGCAAACTATCACTAACAAGTAAGGTAGTTCTAGTAGGAAATGCTAAGCTCTACGTTTATTTGCAAAGGCTAGATTTATCTTAAGATGAGTTCAGAAGTAAATAAAGTTAACTAATGTTATAAATCACCTTAAGTTGGGAACCTAGTTTTCATATTCACAACCCTGTTGTGGTCAAGTCAAAATCATAGTCACTTCACAAGTCATTTTGAAAACATCTGACGATGGAACAATATGGCCACTCCAACTGTCCATGACCGCGGACGCGACTATTCGAATAGTTTGACACTCTACAGAGGTGGTACACTTTCACCACAAAATTCGATACATCCGTCAGGGATAACCCTAAATCATCATACTTAGTATGCAGATAATCAATCATAACCTTTCCTTTACACACTCTAGTATAAGCACCTCTCCTATGAGCTTGGCCTCCCAGTCATGGCCATCTGCCATTCACGACACTACATAGGTGGACATCATCAAGAGGTAGCCTCAGCTCAAACCTCTTCCGCGAGGAACCCATACTAATGCATATAAACTTCCGGCTAAGCCTTACCCAATTTAGGTATTGTGGTTGTACGGTAAAATTTGAATGGTATCGCATCCAAACCCAATCATCAGTTTTTATAACGGGCTAAGGCTCATGCCTCAACATTTTCATCATCATAAACCATTTGTGTTTCTCAACACATGTCAAAACATCTCAATAGAATGACTCATCATTCCAAGGTTTTCATAAGCATTTTCACCAAGTATTTCCATCTAAAGTGATCAAGTTTTATGCTTAGCACTAGCCACTAAGGTTAAGAGTGTTCACTAAAGAGGAATGCTAATCTCCATCTCATGCCATAGAATGACATCTAAGTGTAACTAGATAGGCCTAGTTTTATACTCTTTATGCTATCTATACTAAAATAAAGAACTTTGGTAAAGTAAAATAAAGTAAAGCTTGCAAGTTAAACTTGGGATTGGTATAATCAAAATGGTATAACCAAAGCATGCCTAATGCATTTTGCTTAGGTTCTCAAGCTTGCAAGTATTATCTTGCATTGTTAATGATGGCTTGCCTTGGTTGGTGCAGTGATTGAAATTCTCCTCGTCTTCTTCGGGGTAGAACTCCTTCTCCTTGTAGACTTGGTCGGTACTATGGTCTATAAAGGAATACGGGTACACAATCGCCAAACAATAATTGTCTATTGCTATATAGCACACTAATGCTCACACTTGATGATCTAGCATCATCACAATCATCACATGAATTAAAGAACTAATTTCATTATTTTATTTTAGAAAAGTAATTCCTACTCATTGAATTTAATTAAGATTTAATATTCTCCAAATAGAATATGGGATCATGTAGACACATGTCATCACCACATATTCTAATACATGGGAATGCAATTTAAAGGGTTGGTCACATTTTATAAAGTTGAAGATTATTATTTAGTAGATTTAAAGTGACTAGAAATGCCCTAATAGCATTCTTTTGGTACTAGTCCAATGTCACTGCATGCAAAACTAAATATTTTTACATATTCAGATATGTATCACCAAAGGTGATTTTTCAGAGTTGGAATCAACTCAAAAGCTATTATGGTTGATTTTTGAAAAATGTTTGAATATAGAAAAGTCTCTGTCTTATTATTTTTGCTATATGTGATCTCTAACTCCAATTGATTTAAATCCAACGGGCTTGGATAGAAATTTTAATTATCTTTCTAAAAAAATTTGAATCATGTATTTTGGTTAAGTGAAACTCTATGAATTGATTTTTGAATAAGTGGACAGAATAGGATTTCAATTTAAAAGGAAAAATACTAATTTGAATCGGTGGGCTAGCGCGGGAAAGGAAATGGGCTGGCCTAGCTGCAGTGCGCAGGCGCAGCGGGCTGCTGACAGGGGGTCCCGCTTGTCATCAACTCCTAAAACCCGAATCAGTACGTTTCAATCTAAGCCGTGCGATTAGACTACGATCTAACGGCCGTGGTTCGTCGTCCCCGGTGAACAGGTCTCCAGCGAGGACGAACCCTAGCGGCACGGTGGGGGTCTACGGGGTCTCACATGGGCTCCAGCTATGGTCGGCGATGGGGTCGTTCGAGCTGGTAGACGACCGTGGTTCGAGGCGTGGTCGCGGCAGCTCCTGGGGCGGCTCCAATTGACGGCGCCTTTCTTCAACTGCAGCGGCCAACTCCGGTGAAATTCTGGCAGACTGAGGCTCGCCTTGCTCCGGGGAGAAGCATGGGGTGGTTCTGAGAGAGTGGGGAGTGAGGTAGTGTGAAAATGGAGGCTGGGGGTGGCCTCCTTTTATAGCTCGACGAGGGGACCGAGTGGCGTGGGCGCGGCTCGTCGGTGGCGACGCTACAGGCAGCTAGCGGTGCGGCTGGGGGTAGGGTACGGTGTGTGGTCTCCTGGCGGTCATCTCTGGCTTAAAGGCGAGGCATGGGGCGGTCGCATTTGGTCGGGAGCGGGCGGTGCTCTACGCCTGCAGAGGCGGTGTTCGATGTGGCACACAGTGGCAACGGGTCGAGCGGCGGCGAACGGGGATGTCTGGGCGGCTGGTAGGGTCATGGAGGAGCAGTGTGCGCGGGGTGAGGTCGAGGCGCGGCGTGTGCGAGCTGGTCGGGCGCGGCGCTCTGGCGCGTCCTCGGCATGGCACAAACGCTCTGGGCGTGGCTTTGCTGGGGTGGTCCATGGCTTGGCTTCGCTCGGGGACTGGACAGGGGCGACGGTGTGGTCGTAGCTACCTCCTAGACATCGTGGGCGAGCTCGGGGCGGTCTACTATGGGCGGTCCATGTCGGGTGGCAAGGGGGGGGGGGGGTGCTCGGGAGGCAATGCACTAGTGCACACAGTGAGGGGGAGTGGCTCTATTGCCTTGGCTGTGGTTGGGGGAGACAAGGAGAGTAGAAAGGGGTCAAATGGGGAACAAGGCATTTATCCCAAATAGTAATAGTTTGGCAGCTATTTCTGTGCTCACCAAGTGTTTGATCTAATGGCCGAAGAAACTTAAATTTGATTTTTTGGCTCAAGTTTGGTGAGTGATCTACACTTATGCTTGGTTATCTATGATTGCTTGGGATTGGCAAGGGGAATTGATTTGATGGGTTTTTCAAAAATGAGGATCTTAACATATGTTTGGATTCAATTTTCCATTGTCCATTTAATTGATTTGCTAGATGTTTTTGTAAGTTTGTAAAGTGGGCCTTTATACATTTTTACTTGGTCTAGCAAGGGGTGAAAATAATTGAGAAAGTTTCTATTAAAATTTCTCTTCTAGGAACACCTAAAGTGGCCTAGTGGTTAACCTTGGTCAAAATGACCATTTGATCTTTTTATTCATATTTGATTTCTTTTTCTTTTAATTTTATTTGTAATTGGCCTAGATGATGTAACATTCATCTTTAAACCATTTCACAACATTTAGAACAATCAAGCATGGCATTTTCAAACAATTCTACACTAATGCAACACACACATGCATTCATATGCCTTTTTCTTAATAAAAGTTTTTGTTAACCCTAAATTGGATGATTTGGCACTTGATAACCTTGATTAAAGTTTTGGGATGTTACATTCCCGTTCTTCCTTGATTGTACCTGGTAACAATTCAGATCTCGATGCATCTTTTATTGATAACAAATGAGCAATGAACACCTCCTCTAATTATTTTAGCTGAGGGATATGGACAATTGTATTTTTGTTGTGGTATATGGTCATTAATGATTGATTTCATAATACTAATGTCCTTCTAAGAATGCAGACTTATTTTTTTATGTTGTGTTTTGTGCCAGAATAGATAATGCATTTCACTTAATGCTGATTATAAAAGTTACAACAGTAGTATTTTTTATGTAATTTATTGACCAGTGAAGTATTGGTAAATCGCCTTGATTGGCCCTCCTTATCTTTTAGGTTCAAAATGTTATAACAATTGCAACTTTCTATATACTCGGACATGGTCTGTAAAAACTTTCAGGATGAGAAAACATGATTGAAGAAACAATATGATTATATACTTATGTTATTTTGCTGGCCTATAAATACAACCTTCGTTTGTAAGCTACGCTAGGCAGATGGCGCGGCGAAGCGCGCCTATCCGTCTAGTACATAGAAAGATGTCTCATACATAAGAATATCTCTCTAGAAAACATACATAAAAATATGTCAAGCATAATTAAAATTCTTGAACAAACACAGATATTTAGAAATATGTCTCATCCATGGAGAAAAGTATCACTCATCATCCCGTACAACATGCATCCTCCATCTCCGCTAACGAGGATGAGGGCCGGAGGGCGATAGGGTGTGGCCTCGGTACATGTGGCCGATGATCGATGACCTCGGACATACAAGTGCCCATAATCATCTAGTTGTGTGTCCTATGTGGGTGGTGGTGGAGTCTAAATCATGCCCTCTTAGTCCTACTGGTTTATGTATGTCTCCAGACTTATGTCAGGATCACCACTAAGAGAGTGGACCCTGACGAAGTCTCATGAGGTGCCACACCTGTTGTGTGAAAGAAGTCACACCGATTGACATGCTTATAATGTTTTGGCACGAAAACGATAAAAGAACACATACAAGGCCACCCTCCATATCGTGGATGGCATGTTTGTTGTTGTGAGTGGTGCATGTCCATGCTAGAAATGAGGGTGCTCATAATACGAAGAACTCTCATCCTCAAAGTGAAGTTGTTGGTGCCACGTCGAACCTCTAGCCTGGTGAGAAGGTGGTGGCATGAGAATCAGTTGCGGTGTAAAATATGGACGCAGACTCGTGTAGGATCAAGGAGTGAGGCGGGGTGTAACATGTCGGTGTGATGACAGACCCAGGAGGAGGGGGTCTATACTGCATGGTGAGGCGGAACGTTCGACGTGCGGGTACACACAGTAGTCGTGTAGACCCCTTGTAGCTTGTCATGTAGACGCATTAACCAAGACACCTAATGTTTGATCTATCGTCTTCAACTATCATAAAATGCTGAAATGGGATGTGCTCCACAAAGACCGAATACTGAGGTAGGTGTATTAGGTATAAAATGCTAACATTGAGCGAGGAGTATGTTGTTTGCAACCTATAACGATTTCCTACATTTACATCTATGCTAGCACAAACAATTCATGAAACAAACAAAGATAACCTATTGCACTTAACCGGGATTAGGATTTTATCCTTGATGCGTGCAAAGCCTGGCGCCGTGATGCTGCCTTAGCACCACCACCACCCGTGCGAAGCCCCTCTCATAGCCCCAACTCTGCGGCTCAACTCAACTCCCCACCACTGCTGCCCTCAATGCTCCACCCAAGCACTCCTCGACGAGCCTCCCCGAGCTACCTGTCAACAAACAGATCTGGTTCTCCGGTGCATACACCTTGCTATAGAGGTGATTTATAGGTTTAATTTGTGGATTGGATGACTTTTTTGGCCAGAAAATCGAGCCCCTGTCGGCTGGTTTCGAAGTAGCGTAGAGAAAATGAGAGAACAAGAGGAAGAAGAAGGTGCACGTCGCGGTGTACCGGGTTCTATTGCTTTAGCCTCGAGCGGTAGGTCGACGTCTCATGCGGTAGACACCTTTCGTGACGAGCTAGCGCCATTGGGGTTCAACTCCTCGGTCAGCGCGTGTGCCTAGCCTGTTTACACCTGGCTTCGAATAGGAGGGGGCTTAGCTCTTCGACATAAGATAGATGGAATCATGCCCTCTAGAATTTGAACCTACGACATCGGGTTTTGGAGCTTCGGACCGAAGTAATTAGCTCCTTCCTCAACTATCAGGCGTGGCAGATACCTTTCGCGTTGGGCCAGCGCGTCGGTGCAATATTACTAAAGATAACAAAATCTGCATAATATTTCTGGAAATTCGAAACAAATAATATTAAAAAATTCAAACAAATGCACCAACAAATATACAGGTAAAAAAAACCGAAGTGGTGTAAAGTCGTAAAACCTCTATTTGACCTGGACCAGTTCGTCTGTTTCGAGTCGTATCATTTGCTCAGACAGAACAACCGAGAGCAGAGGAGTCAGGCGGCGGCGGCGGCGGCGGCGTTGGCGTTCACGGCGGCCGGCGGTAGACACGGTGGTCGGCTACGGGATTCGACGGAAGAAAGGCAATCACGGCGAAATTACCCCCACGACGTTAGGTACGACCGGCCTATCTCGCCCCCTTGTGCTGAGAGCCAGGGTTAGGATTTAGGGGCTCCGGACGTCGGCGACGAGCTGGCTCGCCGCTCCCTTCTCTTGTTTTGATTCGTCGCTCCTCCGTGCTCCTCTAACTCTCTGTCATTTTCGATTTGGATGCAGATGGCGGATCTTGGATGAATTTATGCGGCAACTGCGGGAGCTGTGCAGTGGCGAGCGGCGGCAACTGCGCTATGGTTCTTCCCGTCCCTGTCGGCTTGTCTAAACAGGAGAAAGGGCTAATCGATTTGGTTTGGTTGGGTGTGCAGCCAGGGGTATACTTGTCTTACAGAATTTGATTATACCCTCAAAAGAATAATTCAAAAGGGCAAATCATCAAATACCAAAGTAATGTGTGGCAAAAAAGGAAGCCCATTGTAAAAGAGGGCAATACATCAAGTGGCAAAGTAATTGAGGGCAAATAATCAAATTGCCCCCATCAGTCTTGCTGGAGGAGCGCCATGGATTCCGAAGGCAGCGAAGAGAAAGCCGCCGGACAAGAGGAAGAATGGGAGGAAGGAGTAGACAGCGAGAGGGAGGAGAGGGGTCGGGAGATGACCCCAGACAAGAAGCCCAAGAAGGGCAAGCGGAAGATTAGGGACTCCGGCGAGCGGGATATCATGGACTCCAGGAAGGCTAAGACCAAGGACACCAGCAAGGTCAAGAGATCCAAGTCCGGCGGCACGGTGGCGCCGCTCCCGGCGGACCTCCGCGGTCCTGACACGGAGTGGTGGTACGCCTTCCTCAGCAAGCACGCAGAACTCCACAAGGACGCTTTTTCAGGTATACACCTCCCAAACCCTCGCGCTTTCAATCTCCCCCAAATCAGACCATCTCTGATAGCTACATCCCCCCACCAAATTCGCTCCAATCGGCAGCCAATCTTTTTTGATTTGTTTGTGTATATGTACTCTGCCCTTAATTGGGGGGGGGGGGGGGGGGGGGGGCAGCCATGTTCTTGCTGGATGGACGATTCTTGTAGATATTAGACTTTACTCTCTGTTACTCCCAAATACACCAAAAAAGATTCTGTGTCTTCCTATTGACCTGTAGATGTCAGATATAGCACAAAACAATGCAGGAAAAGCACAGACTCTAACATTCAGAACATCTAAGCTCATAGTAACAAACCTTTTCATCCTTCTCTTTGAACTCTAAACACTCCCTTGGGTTTTCATTCATTCTGCTGGACAGGTGGAAATGCGCCAGTGCCTTCAGATGAGGAGGAAGCATTCAGGTACTTCTTCAGGACATCGAGGAGGACCTTTGACTACATCTGCTCGATTGTACGAGATGACTTAATATCGAGGCCGCCATCTGGGCTGATTAACATCGAGGGAAGACTGCTTAGTGTTGAGAAGCAAGTAGCAATTGCCATGAGGAGGCTGGCATCTGGGGATTCACAGGTGTCGGTGGGAGCTGCTTTTGGCGTGGGGCAGTCTACTGTTTCGCAAGTGACATGGAGGTTTATCGAGTCGATGGAAGAGAGGGCTCGGCACCATTTGGCGTGGCCGGACCAGGAGAGGATGGAGGACATCAAAGCTAGGTTGGAGGCTATGTCTGGTCTGCCAAACTGTTGCGGTGCCATTGATGCTACACATGTTATCATGACGCTTCCTGCTGTCGAGTCATCTGAAGACTGGTGCGATCCTGCGAAGAACTACAGTATGTTCCTGCAAGGGATAGTCGACGATGAGATGAGATTTATTGATATTGTCACTGGTTGGCCAGGCAGCCTGACAGTCTCACGCCTGTTGAAATACTCTGGCTTCCACAAGCTCTGTGAGGCTGGGAAACGCTTGAGTGGTCCTGTCAGAGTTTCAGGGGAAGATGCAGAAATAAGGGAATTCATTGTTGGTGGCATGTCTTATCCTCTGCTCCCATGGCTTATGACTCCGTACGAAGGTGAAAATCTATCTGCCCCAATGGTCAACTTTAATGCCCGTCAAAAAGCTGCAAGGATGCTTGGAACAAGAGCGTTGGCACGCCTTAAAGGATCCTGGAGGATCTTGCACAAAGTTATGTGGAGGCCTGATAAAAATAAGTTGCCGAGTATCATTCTTGTGTGCTGTCTGCTTCACAATATAATTTTGGACTGCAAAGATGAACTACTTTCGGATATTCGACTTCCAGATCATCATGATACCGGCTATAAAGAAGAGAACTGCAAGCAAGAGAACCCTAGTGGCAAAGTGATGAGAGAGACCGTTACAGGGCATCTCCCAACCTTTGAAGCCGTATTGAACTGAAGTAAGGTGACTGGAAGTATAGATGCAGATTCGATGATGCATCTTTCTTCTAGTGTTATTTTCCTCAGTTATCCTTAATTTCCGTTTTCTTGTGTTATTTTCTAGTGTAATCAGACCTGATGGTTACAGTAAAGATTCTCCATCGATAGTGTGATTCATTTCTTTAGTAACTAGCTACTTTGAAGAGCATACATGAGTTAATGTTTTCCTGATAATGACCATTCCCATCATGTTGAGTTGCATCCTCTGAGGTAGTCATGGGCAAAGATTACGAAATATGAGCTCCGCCTGCTGCACATATAGCAAAAATAGCATGCGGAAGCTGCAGCCATATCTGAGAATTGGCTATCTCTTTACGATTGATTAAGATTAGTTCTCGGTTATATAATGTTTGAAACCATAGGCTGGAGATTACTTTCCCGTCTAAGTTGATCATCCCCGTAAAAGAGAATCATGTATGCAGTATGTTAAAGCAATAGGAACCAATCTGAGATCAACCTCCCTCAAGGTTCATCTCTCTCACCTGTGATCTCAACCCATCTCCTGGTGGTGTTTACCCTGTTCTGTACCTTGGTACACAACAAAAGTAAATTGTTCTGAACGCAAGAAAGTATTGATTATGTGGAAAACGGGCAGGGGAATCATCTTTGAGGGGCTATTATCATTACCTATGCAACTTTGCTGCACGGAGGCTTATTTTGCTATGACTGAATCCATGTTAAGCAATTAGTTAAACATGAGTACTCTTAGTGTGTATTGTCCACACATATGACATGGTGTGGGCAGTACTGGTTTAAGAATGTTTTGGTACCTCATCTTGGGTTGATTACAAGGCCACAGTTTCTTAAACTATTATTAACGGAGTTTGACATGCCCGATGGTGATTTACTGAACTGCTGAGAGTAAGCTACTACCTCCGTTCCATAATATAAGCCTTTTTAGTCTAGACCCTTCAGCAAAATAATAGCAAATCACCAAAAGAATCGTAAATACTACTCCCTCTGTTCCACAATATAAGTTTTTTTAGCAGGCTAAAACAGCTAGCTAAAAAGGCTTATATTGTGGAAGAGAGGGAGTAATATTTATGATTCTTTTGGTGATTTGCTATTATTTTGCTGAAGGGTCTAAAGTCCTTATGTAGCAAGTGCTTTTGTGTGTAACGAGCTTTCTTTGGCAGCACACTTGATTTACTGGCCATAGTCATATATTTGGATAGGGAAAGAAAGTTTCTTTGGTAGTTTTTCTTAATAAGACTGATGAACATGCCAATAGTAGGACAGTAGAACTAACTGGATTACCATAATTTATGCAAGTCATCTTTCTGTGAAGGTACAATGGAATCTAACACTAGTGTCATAGCAAGAATTCATGATATTATTGTCGTCCTGAGTTCTTTTTGGTTAGTGCTTCTATTACTGAACTTTAATCTTGTTTTACCATAGGATGGTTTCCCATCCTCTTTTACCTTCTGAACTGCTTTAGCCGAAAAAAAGAATTGGATGGCACTTATGTCTTAAAAATCCTTTGGAAGTAGTACAATAAATTGTTTACCAATCTGTATTACACTCTAATTTTGAGTTGAAATTTGGCAAACGAAGTCCTTGCGATTATCCCAAGAAGCTGTTAGTGGTATCTCCAAATTATTTCTGCCTGTCTTGCACAGAAACTGCATAGAGAAAGATAATTTTCATCACAGGTGCTGGGGATGTAGCTTGCCATTTATATCCAGGAAGGCTAATTTCCATCCCATTTATATCCCATACTTCTCCATATGCCTTTCTGTGTTATCAACTTTGAGAAATGAGCAGGTTCAAAATGTTTGCTTCATCCTGTTGTCTCCTATTCCGTATTTTGAATATCATTGAAGTTTGCCCCCGCATTGTTATTTTATTAGGTAATCTGAAGTAATTGTGAGTTCTATGAAGTGATTTTTGTGATGTTACGCATTGAGATTTTAAAGCGTAGTAAGTATACCACCAGTTTGATAAGTCAAAATCCACAGGAAAGCTATGCTTTTAAAAAGCATGTTAGGACAACAAGAACAACAACAACAACCAAGCCTTTTGTCCCAAGCAAGTTGGGTAGGCTAGATATGAAACCCAAAATGGAACTAGTGGAAAGTGAAAGTAAAACAGATAGTAGTGAAAAATGAAGTCAAGCAAAAACTAGTGGAAAAAGGAAGAAAACAAAAGAGCAAAAAAGTAAATCAAGGTTCAGGCACATGGATTTGCTGATTTCCATGCAGCCCTATCATAAGAAAATCTCTAGGTACATTCTAGTCCTTCAGGTCCCTTCTAACTGCCTCCTCCCATGTCAACTTTGGTCATCCTCTACCCCTCTTTGCATTATCGATACCCCTTAGAATCCCACTGTTAACCGGTGCTTCTGGTGGCCTCTGTTAGACATGCCCAAACCATCTTAATCTGTGTTGCACAAGCTTCTCCTCAATTGGCCCCACCCCTACCCTATCGCGTATCACTTCATTCCTAATCCGGTATTTTCTTGTGTGGCCACACATCTGCCTTAGCATACTCATCTCTGCGACACTCATTTGTTGAACGTGTTGCCTCTTAGTGGGCCAACTTTCTGCTCCATAAAGCATGGCAGGTCTGATTGCCGTCCTATAAAACTTACCTTTTAGCTTTTGTGGGACCTTGTCACATAGGATTCCAGATGCTTGCCGCCACTTCATCCACCCTGCCTTGATCCTGTGGCTAACATCGTCATCGATACCACCATTGCTTTGCAGCATTGATCCCAAGTATCGGAAGGTGTCCCTCTTAGGCAATAACTGCCCTCCTAGACTAACCCCTTCGTCCACGCATCTAACGCCGCTAAAGTCCCACCACATATACTCGTCTTCGTCCTACTAAGTCTAAACCCCTTGGTTTCCAAGGTCTTCCTCCACAACTCCAGTTTCCTATTGACACCCACCCTACTCTCATCTACTAGTACCACATCATCAGCAAAAAGCATACACCAAAGAATATCTCCTTGTATGTCCTTAGTGATCTCATCCATCACTAAGTCAAAAATGTATGGGCTCAAAGCTGAACCTTGATGTAGTCCTATAGTTATTGGGAGGGTATCGGTCTTACTTCTCCTGCACGAACACTTCTCACAACATTAGTGTACATATCCTTGATGAGGAAAATGTACTTTGTTGGGACTTTGTGTTTCTCTAGTGCCCACCACATGACCATCCTTGGTATCTTGTTATATGCCTTCTCCAAGTCCATGAAAACCATACGCAGGTCCTTCTTTTGCCCCCTATATCTCTCCATAAGCTGGCGAAGCAAGAAAAACGCCTCTGTAGTTGATCTCCTAGGCATAAAGCCAATTGATTTTTAGTGACATTCGTCACTCTCCTCAAGCGATGCTCGAGCACTCTCTCCCAAATCTTCATAGTAACACTCTCTCCCAAAGCTTCATAGTATGGATCATAAGCTTAATTCCCCTATAATTAGTACAACTTTGGATATCTCTTTTATTCTTGAAGATGGGTACAGCATGTTAGGACGCAGCAGCTATTTTATATGAATGAATTAATTAATTAATGTAATGATAATTACTCGCAAACTAGTTTGATAAGTCGAAATTCCCCAGGCAACGTATGCTACTTAAAGCATGTCACATGACTGCAGCTACTTTATATGATGTAATTTGCAGAAACCAAGTCCCCAATAACTACTGGCAAACCAGTTTGATAAGTCAAAACTCCCCAGGCAAAATATACTTAAAAAAGATGTTACACCATTGAAGCTATTTTATACGAGTTAATTCATGTTAACATGTACAGTTAATTCGGCTGGAATTGGATAATGAAATCTTGTCTGCTGGTTGTGACGACATTGTTTGCTGAGACTCATCGGAAAGATACACCATACTAATTGATACTGTAATCATTTTGTGATGAAGAATCACATCGATTTAATACATGGCCACACAAAATCTAACTAGTACCACATGACATGGTGATAATGAAATCACGCAATACTAGAAGACATAAATTAATGCACATGCAGGTATAAGCATAGTGGCCATTAAATTTGCTGCATTCTTTGATTTCCTGGAGCTTGACGTTGTGTTTGATTTCAGGGTTCCTGCATCCAATCAAGTAATGTAGCAATTAGTGCATGAGCCTTCACCATCTACTGCATACTGAATTGGATCACCAGACTACTGCAGATCTCCCTGTGTAGTTCTGGAAGCAAATTTTATGTATGTATGTATTACACCTGATCATCAGTAATTCTGAACTTGCATGATCTAGGGCCATTTAGTAAATACTCATCTACTGTGAAATGATACGTACCAATATTTTAATTCAACCACAAATGAATGACGCAGTTGATGTAAATTTTAATCTTGCCTTATGTACAGGAAAAATAATAGTGAAGCATATGAGATAAACATGCTTTTTTTTATGTTCCATCTTTAGGCTTATTCATCATGGCTTCACCTTTAGGTGCATCTTCAAGTTCTTCGCCGGGCTCCTTTGGCGACTCGCTAGAAGGTGGCGTTGTTGCCGGTGGAGCTGGGACGGCTGTAATTTTACAAATCTGGTCTGATGAGGTTAAGGAGCGACATGCTACATATTTTAGCATGCAGTGGATCATAACAGTGACATACCTGTGCATTGGCTACTGGACGGTGCTTGGAACTTGCAGATGCCGGGGAGCTCCAGGGCCCTCGTATGGTTAATGGTGATTCCAAACGACGCTGCTGAGCCATCCAGGACCATGCAGAGGCACCGGGGGTCGGTCTGGACGATGCCGCCGAGGGTGGTGCAGCAGGAGAACCCAGGCTCCATGGCTTTGCTCCCGATGAAGTCAAGGCATGGGGAGAGGGCCATCATCACGCTCGAGCAGCCATTGTTCTGTGCCACGGCCTTGGCGGCCAGCATCGTCATCATCATTGCCAAAACAAGCGCAGCAGTAGTGATCTCCATCTTCCTCGCAGCCATTCTCAGCTGCCGGCAATCTGTCCTCCCAGGATGAACAATGCTGGTGAATCTCGAAGAAGAAGAAAAAAGAACTTGGATGGATTGACAGGTAGGGTTCGTAAGGGGAAAAGTTGGAGGAGGCACCGTATGCAGTGGCTGTGCCGAAATTGTTGGAATGCTATACCAGTACCAGGAAGCTGCCACTGTCTCGTGACCACACGCATGTTTGGTCTATTGTTGCAGCATTCTATTCATGGAAAAGGGCTTGATGCATGTGCATAAATTTAGGGGTGGGTTGGTTCTCCCATGAGGGGTACAATCATCCAGGGCCGCCAGTATTATTTCCTTGTTTTGGGAACTAACCTACTCTGATTATACTGTTATTTTAATTTTGATAGGGAAAACAAGGTATCAGTTGGACTAAACGACCTGTGTCCTGATCTAGACTTTTTCTTTTTTCCGCCTGTTCTGTGATACTCATAACACACAAACATGCTAAATTTGACTAAGCCACCATGGGGTCCATGCCCTGTGATACCAGGAATGAATTCATAAGTGAGCCCCATATTTTGATTTTTTTTTTTGAAAAATAATGCAGTTGTTTTCAGGTCTGATCATAAACCGTTTGAAGAGCAGTATTTGATTCAGTGAGAGTACACATGCTGCTGCGGAAAATGTTGTCATGTGGACGGCGCATATTACTGCTGAATCACACACTGAGGAATACTCTGGGGCTGCTAGTGTATTCTGGCGGTTCAAAGAGGAAGGGTTTCCGCTACGGCTAGATGGAAAATGTTTACTTGGCGTGGTGATTTATTCGGGGAAACAAAGTTACTTTGTGCTGACAATCTTCATTGATTACAGAAACAAGTGCATGTAATCAATGCAATCTTGATGTAAGGCATGCTCTTGCAAAAATGTGGCGCGTCTATGGGAACGGGGGTTATTATGGCCTGATTTTGTAACTGAGGTGGTGTCCGGCGATTATTTGACGGTCACCAGTTCATCAATCAATGAAACAAAAGAAAGTCGCGGTGCTGTTTTCTCCTCTGAAACTTCTGAACCTTGAAACTCAGGACTTGCCTAAACCTGCTTCTTCGTGGATCCTGGGTTGCTGATTTGTTGGCAAACTTTGCAAGGGTGAACCCAAGTACCAACCCAAGTAGCTCCATATACTGAGTAATAAAGCTTCCTATTTATTTCACCGCAAAAATTATACTCATTACAAACATTTGCAGGTTTCATCGAAAAGGCGTTTGCACATGTTTACCTTAAACCCGAAACAACTTGTTACAGAAGGGTCACAAGACTTGCAAATCATTATTTTCCTGCCAACACCTCACCGTAAGTAGTTATTGTCCAGTCGTAGACTTGCAAATCATTGTTTTCTTCAAATGCCACAAGACACCACTAGTACTTCATTTGTAAAAAAAAAATTCCTCGCTGTGAACACTTGCAGACACAAACATAGAAATTAATCACCATTCAGGAACCATTTTTGATTCAGTGGCACTACTACGCGTCCCCCCGAGATAATTTTCCAATATCCCCCTTTTCCCAGCTGACACGGGTCCAAAAACTGTCCATAATCCCGCTTTTGCTACAAACCTATCTTTGTTTGCTGAAAAAGTCACGCTTTTACTACATGTAGTAGAAAACTGGTCTAGAAAAAAAAATAGACAGACTAGATCTCATCGGAGAGTTCACCGGAGACCTTGCCGGCGACCTTGTAGCAAAAAAAAGTCTTAATGTAGCAAAACCGACTTCACCGGAGACTCTCGCCGGAAAAAACGTCGCTGGAGACCTCGTAGCAAAAACTTTACACTATTGTAGCAAAACCAGAAAAAGGTGGTAGCAAAAGAATGTGATAATGTAGCAAAAACGACATCGCCAGAGACTTCCGCCTAGTGATCTCGTCGGAGACCTCGTAGCAAAAACTTTACACTATTGTAACAAAACTAGAAAAATATGGTAGCAAAAAAATTGATAATGTAGCAAAAACGACCTCACCGGAGACTTCCGTTCACCAGAGACCTCATAGCAAAAGTTTTGTGCTATTGTAGCAAAACCCAAAACGTTTGCAGCGAATAAAATATCCTATTATAGCAAATCCGTTTTGGCCGTAAATCACGTGGGATACCTCGTTAGAGCTCTCATAGCAAAATCTATATACTATTGTCGCAGAACAACTGAACATCTGGCAAAAAATTGTAACAAAATCCGACAATGCACGTAGCACCGCCGGAGGTCTCGAAGCACTGCTGCCAGTCGCATGTAGCAAACCCAACTCCCGCTTGAAGCACTGCCACCGGCTGCATGTGCAAAGCCCGACACCGTTTGTATCACCACCGCTGGGCGCACGTAGCACTGCCGTCGAAGCTACCATCAGAGGGGGTGGAGCTGCAAATCGCCTATAGGGATCCCTACCATGGAAGGGAGGCGGATCTCGACGCGGCGAGGACGAGGGCGTGGCGGCACTGCCCACAGCCATAAGACGATGGGCCGAGGGGGGCGAGATCCCTTCTGGTGTTAGAGAAGACCACGACGTGGCGACATGGCGGTCTTGGCGAGCGGCCGAAGCCAGGCCGGCAACACAACCCCCAGGGGCAGCCGGGGGCGCGACGACGGTGCTCCCGCTGGGAGAGCAGCCTGAGGCAGCCGGGGTCGTCATCCGGCGGTCATCGGCGAGCAGCAGCCGGGGGCGCGGCGGCGGTGCTCTCGCTGGGAGAGCATCCTGAGGCAGCCGGGGTCGTCATCGGGAGGTCATCGGCGAGCAGAATCCAGAGGCGTGGCTCGGGGCTGAGGCGCGCGGCAACAATGGGCGGTGGGGGTGGAGGCGCTTGGCGACTGACGACGGTGGAGAAGGGAGTTGAGGTGCGGCCAGCTCTGGCAGCACGCGGCTCTGCAAGGTTTCCGTCAGAAATCAGATGGAAAAAGATAAGGGAGAGAAAGGGAGTAGGGCCCACCAAGTTGCTCACCGCGCGAGAGGCTGCGACCTAGGGGATCGCGATGCGTTATCACCGACAGATTTGTATCCTTTTCCTAAACTAAACCCACTGGAAACATACAACACAAGTGAACTAGTTTTTTTTAAACAAGGCAAAAGACTTGCTATTTTCATTGATAGAGAAGAGGTTTTAGAGGTCTTACAAATAGGCTCTTGGCGAAAGAGCCAAGAGCACCAAACTAAAATATCACATAAATTACTCTCACGGTATAATATTATAAAGCACTTTGGCACCCGCCAGGCTCCACATGGCCATTTTCTCCTTTATTTTTGGGAGGAGCAAGTAGACGGTAGAATATTGATTCCTAAAAACACGTCTGTTGTGTTCCTTCCAAATCTCCCAAGACACCAACATAGCTAGAGGCACGAGCGCTCTCCTTGCATCTCTCTTTTTGTTTATGGCAAAGATCCACCGATCGTGCATGTTTTGGATGTTGCTCCGATCGCTAGGCTCAAGATCAAGGAGCCCAGCCAAGCCTTTAGGCTAGTCCAAATTCTAACGGTGAAGCAGAATTTGAAAAAGAGGTGAGCGGCTGATTCTTGAACTTGGTTATATAGTTTACAAAGGCCACAATTTTACCATCCTCTTTTTTCCAACCTATCCGCCATCCAAACTCTATTTTGGAGAATCAACCACGCAAAGATCTTGCATTTAGGCGTAACCCAAGGCTTCCAAACTATCGAAGGCATCAAGGAAGTTGTTTGTCCAAGGGATTGCATTATGTATGCCGACTTCGTCGAGTATGCCTATTATTGTAAAACTTCCAAACTATGGAATCCGGGGTAGTAGGCTCTAAAGTTATATTTTGAATCATCTCCCAAAGGTTTTAGATTGTACAATGTGTTGAGTAGATAGTCCCTCCTTGCATGTTGATTTGCGAAATCCAAAAATCGTTCTCCAAGACCTTGTCCACCTTAGTTTTCTTCTTCTTTGAGAGCTCGAAGATTAGAGGGGCCACATCTCTTGGTCGCATTCCGTTTAACCACGAGCACTCCCAAATGAGGCATTTTTGCCATTCCCAATAGTCACATTTGTAGCCGCCCCAAATAGGTCTTTGTCGTATGTGGTGCAAGGATTACCGAGGCCAACCCAAGATTTGCTATCATCTTTCCATTCTAACCATAACCATATCATTCTAAGATTCGAAGCAAATTTGTGAAGATTGAGGGTTCCAAGTCCACTATGCTCTTTAAGTTTACACACATTGTCCCCTTTGACTTTACACTTCCCGCCGGTGATGTTATCACCTGCCGCCCAAAGGAAGGCCCATCTTATGATATCAATCTTCATGAGAACTTCCATAGGGACTTCAAGGACGGTGATGTAGTAAATGGCAATACTAGTGAGCACTTCTTTCACAAGGGTGGAGCGGCCGACCATATGGACATGCATCCCAATACAAGGAACCAATTTGGCGACCACTTTGTCCTCCCAAGGTTGAAAATGAATTCTCTTGAGTCTCGTGACTGACAAAGGAATCCCAAGGTATTTCATTGGGGAGTGAGTGCACTTTGCCGGGAAAGTGTAACATCCCAGCATTAGAGCTTAGAAATAAGCTGAGATGAGGTGTGTGCATTGCATTCATGCATAGAAAATATGGATAATTTTCGCGCTTTTAAATAAAACTTGTCAAAGTGATTGAATCTTCTCTTAACTTGGTGGAACTGAAGTAGACGATCAAGTTGACTGTGAGAAGTTTCAATATGACCTTTGCTAAAACCTTATCTTTGGGTAATATAATTTGATCTATGGGTGGATCAAATAGAATCAAGCTAAACCCACAACACATTTATAAAGAATCTTATATAGATCATATCTGGGTATTCGTTATAACAACTCTTGAATACTCAATTAAGTTTATAACTTAAGCAAACAACTTAATAACTAAATCTTGAAACACTTGTTTGCCCTAGTTACTCCTACCATGGGTATGATGGTAGTTATTAAATATTAACTCTTATCACAAATAGAGAGAAAATGGAAGTCAAGCCAAGACCATTCATCACATGCCCTTGTTGTCATATTAACATATGACATTCCTACTTAACCAAGTCCTAGTGTCAATTGATCATCAATGTTGATTAACCAATTCTTGACCGAGCACTGATTGATTTTTAGATTTGACCTATTATATTAACCTTCCAAAGACCTTAAGTAAATTAATAAGAAGAAGGAACTAGTTATGGTAGAGTGTGCCATCATCAATGGAATAAGATCCTTAGTGGTGATCAAACCATCTGATGTTGGAGGAGATAACTCACTCATGAGTAAACTAGAAGAAGTATTTAAACCCAAGAGTTTAGATAGTAATTATGAAGCTATGAGAAAGCTAGTAGTAGTAGAGAATCAAATAATAATATTGTTAAGTCAAGTAGATATAAATATGGAGTAAGCTTCCTTAACAAGATAATCCTATAGAGAGACTAGTACAAGCCTACTACTTAGTTGATGATAGATCTTGATCAGACAACTAGAAGCCTAAGTTTAGCATGATCAAAGAATAGTGGTCATTATTCTCAAGTCACTTGAGAATAGATGACTAGATAATGAAGAAGTGTTGTGAGAATACCAAAATTAGGCAAAACTTTAGTAAGCTGAATCATCTAGCTTGATCATAGAAGTCAAGCTAGAGTTTGATGAAGTATACAATATGAGCTGTGTGGAGTAGTTGGAAGCATAGTAGTTTAACCAAGCTAATACAAGAACAATCTTGTATTATGGAGAATAGTACCATACCCATTACAGAGGATTGGTATCACATGTGATATATAGAGCATTGTAATCTTGCAAGCCTTGAAAGTAGAGGCAAGGTTATCATAAGTAGGATGCCAGTTGAGAGTGTGTAACTACCTCGGTGAATTACACTCTTAGTTACATGCCTGGATGAGCGAAAGTGGTTAAAATAGTACGGTGGGGCCCGGGGCCACTCACGGTAGACCTCTCGGCCGTCCTAACCACTTTCAGAACATCAGGACAAGAACGAGCGGCGTAATCGGCAGGCGAAGGGATCAACTACATACACAAGTGAGTATGTATGCAAGCCACATACAACAGTCCTCAGAGCCATTCCATCTAAAAGAAATAGAAATATTGCAACGCCATACGGCAAGATCCAAATATCCTAGATAGACATAATAGTTTCGGATAGCTCCTCATACATCAAACATCAGAGTATCAGGCGGAAGTGGAAAACAAGATCCGAGTACGGATAAGAAGCAAATCGGCATAAGATGCCACATAAATAAACACATCCCGCCCACAGATCTCACGGATCCCCGTTCCCGGAATCTCTACACTGAGTGATCGTTGCCAACATCATCCGTCTCCTCCACCCAGTATCCGTCTTGCGAGTACACCTGTTCATCTGAATCGAACAATTTATCGTGTGAGACCCTAGGGGTACTCAGCAAGTCTTTATGCCTCTAAAGGGAACACAACCTGGGGTGACGCAATTGCAGCAAAAGATAATAACTAACAAGTCTATAGATACTCGCTAACCATCCGCCTAACCAATGATAGACGGATGTCCGTGAATTAAGAACAACAGTTATAACAGTATAATTAACAGATCCATCCTCTTCCTCGCTTACAAACGAGGAAGTGGACGGACAACCCCCATCCGTTGGCAGTTTTATTAACCATTCCATGAGTATTGCACTATTTACTAGTCAGGTATTTAGTCAAATTAACAGCGGTACTTTAGTTACACTTGTCTATGATCGAGAAACTGTGCTCCAAGTCGTCCATAACCGCGGACACGGCTTTCAGAAAGATTTACCCTGCAGGGGTGCACAAATAGCAACACACACTCGTTCAACCTCGGAAAAACCAACTCAAAACCCAACGAGGCATTCACGACAAAGCGATCACAGGATTCAGAAATATTTCAGGGGGCCACCCCATTAAGCTACCCGCAACGAAGTTGGCCGGCTCCGAGATGGACCCAAGGTTTGTGTGGACGGCGGTAAACGACTGGGAACCCGAAAGTGTGACTGGGCTTGTCGATACAGCGAAAACATGTCATGATCCAAAATAGTACAGGTGCTCCACGCACAATCGTAATTAAGCAGTAAACATGGCATAAGTACATGATAGTAATAAAACCCCAAACTAATTGTGGCTCCAAGAAATAAGAATGAATCAAGCTCTGGCTCAGGGGGGTCCATAAGGCCTCCCGGATGTGGATAGTGTGAATAGTCAAGGAACAGGAATCAAGTACTCGGGGTCCTGCGGGACACAAGTGAGCATGAAAAACCAAATAGCAGATATTGCTCACCGGTGCCTCTTTCATTAGTTATCCCATTACTACTCAAGTTAGGTTGTTTAGGTACCTCGTTTTCCATTAGACACTCACATACCCTACACATGCTTTTCTACGACTCGCATGGCTCAAACAACTCCTGTAGTAATGGCTCATGGGATGGAGAAACAAGCTTCGGTGGGGTTTAAAATTAAGGCTATGCAGTACTTGGGATTCAATTTAATGCAGTCGCGACTCAATGATGCAAGAATAAGATAGAGGCAATAGGTACTATATGTATGCAAGCATGTGGTAGTGCTTGCCTGGTAGCTTAGTTGAAGCGAGAGACGGATCTGGGTAGTACTCCTGTGGTTCCTGATAATTCTCCTGCTGGGCGTCTATTCGAAGAAGAACCAAACAAACAAGGGCCATCATAAATAAAGTGCGCAAGCATTTGAATAAATGCGACAAGCAAACATGCATGCTATGATGAATGATGCACAATTTACATGGTAATAATGTAGCATGGCACGGGTGAGGTGTGGGGTACAAGAATATAAGCATTTCATTGAGTTTTAGTCAGGTTTTATTGCCATAAACAGTTCTGATTATTAATAGTGACATGATGCATGCTTCAATTCAGAACAAGGAATGCATAGTTAGAACGGGCTCATCGCGCTGATCGATTTAGACATATTATTTGTTGAATTTGGAGTTGTAGAATTAAAGTTATTAATTTATTAAGAAAAGGGCATTTTATTGTAATTTTAATCATCTCGAAAATTAAAGTGTTCAAACAACATTTTGAATGGCATATTTGAATTCCTCACATTTTTCTGATTCCAAAACATATATCATTTGTATTATTTGGATTTCTAATTTAAAAGTTATTTAAAAACAGATTTGAATTTGTATTTAACCATTTCTGAATTTGTTTTATTAAACAGAGAAGTGACCAGACTTTTTACACTCAGCCTCGCCTAGCCACAGACGCAGACATGTGGGGCCGCGTTGAGCTGGCAAAAACGGCGCGCAGAAGCCTTGTACACGGCGAGCTGAGCTAGCCCGTGCGGCTGACAGGTGGGGTCAGCGGCTCGCAGGCCCACACGGCAGCGAGCGAACCGGGGTGACACGTGGGGAATCTAGGGGCTGCGGGTTGAGGTTTACAAAAACCTTGGGGCCTTTTAGCAAAACGGCCATGGGAGGCTGACAGGTGGGGTCAGCGAGGAGCGCGGGTTGAGCAGAGAAAAAGTGTGTGCGTGGGGGGGAGGGGGTTTGCAAAGCTGCCACGGCCACTGTGGATCTTCTCTGCGCGTTGTCTGTCGAAACTGACGGAAGCGTGGCGCGCGGCGCAGCGAGGCGGGGATTCGAACCCGCGACACGATGCGTGCGCGCAGGCGTCGGTGACCACTACGGTGGCTGGCGGGCTGTTGCAGGGTTCGGCTTCGCGGCGAGGTAAAGGTCCCGCGGCGCACAACGAGAAGACGACGACGAACCCGCCGTGCAAAGAGGGCGTTCGTCGCCGTGATCTACTCGTCTAGGAAGAGGAAAACGACGGGAGGGTGTCAGAGAGGTGCAGCAGCTCACCGCGAGTGCGACGGTGGCGGTGGAACGGGCCGAGGTGCAGGGGATCGGTGACGGAGCTGGAGGCCGGCGAGGTTAGGGTTTCGGTGGGCGCGTCGGCGTGCAGCTCGGCCAGGGGCTTCTCCTCCACGTCTGCGGGTACAGGGGAGATGCTGGGGAACGGCTTGTTCTTCCTCGACGTCCAACACTCCATGCCGCCGGCTAGAATGGTAGGAGAAGGAGGAGGCCGACGGTGAACGGCAACGGAGGAGAGAGGGGTAACAGCGGTGGTGGGAGGAGAAGGGCAGGGTCCTGGGGATGGATCTGGGCGATGCTAGGGGCGTGAGGAAGGAGATAAAGGCGATAGGGAGAGAGGAGAGGCCATGGGGCATGTTGGAGAAAAAGGTGGCTTCGGCCACCTTTTGCTGCCTCCTTCACGTGCACGCCGTGGGCGGCCAGGGCAGGGCAGGGGCAGGGGCTGCCAGGTGGGCCAGAGAGAGTAGAGGGAGGGCTGGCTCGGGTGGCCCCTTTTGTGGCAGAGAGAGGGAGAAGGAGAGGGGGGTCGGGTTAGCTAGGGCATGCTTCGGCTAGGGTTTAGGCGAAGGGGTAGATGGGGTAGCTCGTGGGTGGGCCAGCATGGCAGGGAGAGAATGGTGGTGAGGGTGGGATTAGGCTCGGCAAAGGGAAAGGGGTTAGAACTAGGGTGTTTAGGGTTTTAAGAGAGAGGATAAGAGAGAAAAGCTAGGGTTAGGGTTTGATTAGGGTTTTAGGTTTTAATCACATGCTAACTAGATCAAGCCAAGATGTAGGGGTGAGGGTTTTGGTTAAGCACAAGGTGATGGTGAAGGAAAAACTCAAGAAAGAGAGAGAGGGGTGGGGTTTATGGGAAAATGATCCCACATGATCATGCCTAGATGGAGTAATGGATAAAGAGAGAGGGGAAGGTTTGATGGTAAGCAAAAGAATGGCCAACCTGGATTGATTCTCAAAGGTTCATGCTCCACTTCCAAAAACAAAAAAAATCCAAGGAGGAGAGATGGTGGTGATTTTGCATCGCCCATGCATAATCATTAAATGCCATGTATTCTTCTTGTCAATACAATAGATAATTCACATGGCATTTATTCATATGCATTCCAAAATATGGATCTAGGCCAAACCAAAAGAATAGAATTGGATCCCTCCCAACTCACATGAGCTAGATTAAATGCCAAAAGAAAATAAAAGCTCATGGGTACATAGGATGGTGGAATTATAAGGTGGTGACAAGGAAAGGTGATGGAGTTGAATAAAAGATATGCCCCCAACTCAACTTGGGCATCAAGCATTTATTAAGATTCAAATACAATATATCAAGAGCCAAATACAATTAATAATGCATATGAGAGAAGAACCAAATGAAAAGGGTTTTATATGATGCTCAAATGCAAGGTGGCATGATGACATGAGCATGATATAATTATGATGCAACAATTATATGTAGGAAGTAGCCATTATATTACTAAACCATGTAGCATTACATATGTTAGACAGATGGGATGCTACAGAGTGTATTGATGGAAGCCTTGTCCACTTGATTGTATTAAACCCTAATAAAGATCTAGTCTCATATATCATCAAGATCACTTTAGTAAAGCAATCTCAATAGCTCACTCTAAGTTAAGTTATCATCCATGGCCACAAGACATGAAGGCAAATTATCCTAGCTCTTAATCTTCATCCATAACCATAATAGAATGTGAGTGCATTAACTAGTCTTCCAACCCATAATAGCCATCTGTAAATGAATATCTTCATTCCTCCATTAATGAATCTATTAAACCTTCCCAAAATTCATGTCCATTATTTAAAAATGAACATTTTCATTTCCTCATTGATGATTGATATTCAGGCATAATGACTTAACCAAGATTGTTTTATGATAATTCTAAACACTACAAATCAAGTAGAATTTGAATAAAAGAAATTCCAAACTTTAAAGAACCTTAAAATTTAAACCACAAAGATTTAAAGCATTAGAATATATGAATATAATTCCTTGATGAGGTTAAGTATTAATAAGATTCCATATACATCAATAAACATTTCAAACCATTACTATTACAATTATCAAGTTAAAATAGAATCATCTTATAATATTATTATAAGAAACAAATCTCTAAAACCCCAATTCTTAATTACTTTATTTAATAAAAACTTACCTATATAATAGTAGATGTTGGAATGCACCAACAAAATTAGGTCCAGTAACCATTATCAAGACCTCTGAAATATTTGAATGATTGAACAAAAGTTTTGGTATTTCAAAGGTGTTAAGATTTGAATTCAAAATGAATTGAGAAAATAGAAAACTAAAATAGAAAGGGAAAAAGAGGCAGCCAGGCGCATGCCCACGGCCCATTCCCTTTTCTCAGCTCACGAGCAGCAGCAGTAATAAACCGCTCACTCTGTCACGGCCCAGCAGAAGCCCAACATGGCCTAGCCCAGATACCTTTTCGTCTCGTCATCTTCGTCGACGACGACGAAGCAGCTGCGTGGCCGCACTGCCGCCATCGATCCTCCACCGTGTTACGATACTCGCCGCTGCCGTTGGGAGGAGTAGATAAGACCACCACGTCGTCCTCTACCTCCCTATACCAATCTCATCTCCTCTCCAGCCCTCTAGAGCAAACCCTCTTTCCCACCGAAACGCTAGCTCGGGCGTGAGCTCCATCGTCGCCATGGGAGCCTCCCTTGGCCTATCTGAGCGCACCACAGAGCTCGCATCTGTCTCCTTGTTTGTATCTGACAAGTTTCATAAGCAGGCGCGCCACGAGCTGGGTGGAATCGAGCTCGAAGTATCACCGGCCACGGCGGCCATTACCGGTGATTCACCGTCACCGGTCCTCCCCACGCCTTGCCGACCATACCACCAGCATCCCGGTGAGCCAACGGTGCTCAGGCACCTCTTCAATCTTTCCCTCTCGCTCTGGTCTGCTCTGCCACCATGAATCATCATCGTCCGCCGCAGTTGGTCGTCGCCGGAGCAACTTCGGTGACCATCTACTGCGGTGCGACCATGGTCCAACTCACCTTGCGCTCCTCTGTCGAACGCAGCCAACCCCGCTTGCTCACGCGCTTCCGATCAATAGATCGATCCTCGACCCGGGAGGATCATTCCCAGGTGATGTCAGCATGACATCATGGTGATGTAATAATAGCATTTTATTTATTGTTTTAAAGTTTTTGGAAATGACGTGGCATCGGTCCCACCTGTCAGTGACCTAGGGTAGATTAGGGTGCGGTGTAAAAAGACTTAGAGAGAGGCTGACGTCAGCAGTGACACAATAAAACATTTAGATATTTTCTTTTAGAATTTCACAAAATGATTAAATCTTATTAAATTAATATCTTTTGTTTTATAATTCAGAAAAATATATATAATATATTAAAATGTTCATAAAAATAAACTCTATAGTTTAAAATTATTAACATATTTTATTTTCCCACTTAAATAAAATAATTATTAATAATTAGTAAATACCCTATTAAGGATAAATCTTTTAAAAAGCATATGCTATTATTTAAAATTCATAAAAATAAGTATATGATATAAAAATTCTTAGAAAAACAAAATATACATTTATAAACTTGATTCATAGATTTTTGTGGTACTTAACTAAATATTTATTATTTATCTAATATTTATAAAGTGATAAAAGTTATAAAAATCATATATTATTATTGAAAAATCATAAAATACTTATAATATACCAAAATGATCATAAAAATAATATCTACATGTTAAAAATATAACAATTCACTTTTTAAGTAAATAAAAGTTTAGTACTCTCGTAAACTTGAATTATATTTATTTCCTTAATTGATAATTCATAAAAGGATATATAAAATTGCTAATGCTTCTGATATTATCCATTAAAGGTCTAATAATAGTGTTAATCTTGAGTAATGCTAATATGAAGTAAAAATAGTCTAAAACATCCTAAATACAATATTTGTTAAACTATTATTCACAAAGAAGTGTATATTATTTTCCAAAGGGATTTTATCAAATATAAAATCCTCAAGAATAATATTTTGACTTATTAAATCCTTTACTATTATTTCACTCACAAGTTAATAAGTATATTAAAAATCCAAAGATAATTCATAAATAGTTGAGTAATGGTGTTTCCATATTATGAATTATACCCACTCATTTGTAAGGAAATAAATGATTCTATTCAACTATAATGTTAAGAAAACATGACTCAAATAGAAGTGTTACCACTCTTAATTAACCTTAAATAAACATTACGAAGTGAACAAATTATAATATCATCTAATGACCAAGACAGATAAGTCTCAACTATTTGTGTGGTCATTATTCAAATAAAGTAATTCTTTCTTCCTAAAGAATTATAGTTAGTAAGAAACCCTATGTAGCATCCCAATTGTCTAACAATTGTAATGCTACTTGGTCTAGTAAGATAATGGCTACTTCCTATATATAATTGTTGCATCATAAATATATCATGCTCATATCATCATGCCACCTTGCATTGAGCATCATATAAAACCCTGTTTCTTTGGTTCTTCTCTCATATGCATTATTAATTGTATTTGCCTCTTGATATTGTATTTGGTTATTGATATATTGTTTAATGCCCAAGTTGAGTTGGGGGCATATCTTTTATTCCACTCCATCACCTTTATTTCACCACCTTATAATTCCACCATCGTATTATCCATGAGCTTGTAATTCTTTTTCTTTTGATTTTATGCTAGCTCATGTGAATGGGGTGGATCTAATCCAACTATCTCTTGCTTGGCCTTTGGTTCCACTTCTTGGGAATGCATCAGATTAATGCCATTTTATTATTTTGTTTTCACCAAATAAATCAGGGCATTTATTATTTTGCATGGGCCATGCAACCATCATCACCACCTTTAGCTCCTTTGTTTTCTCTTTGTTTAGTGGATCTTACTTTGTGGGACCTTTTCCACCTCTCTCCACCATTTCCTGGTCCCAACAAAACCATTTCTCCATCAAGCATGTTCATATGGGATCCTCTTTTATTTAATTTTAGACCCCACCCCCTCTCTCTCTTTTGTGTTTTCCTCATCAACTTGTGTCCAACCACTAGGTCCCACCTCACTCTAAAGCCAGCTCTCTCTCTTTTATTTCAAATTTACAAAAACTTCCAAAAAGGAATATTTCTTGGGCTTGTTTAAATCTGCAACAAAACAAAAATCAAATCAGTTAATAAAATAAAAAGAAAAACGAAATAACAGAAAAACCTTACCTACAGCCCAGCAGTAGCCCACCGCCGCAGCCTCTCCCAGCCCACTTCCCCCAGCCTGCCTTCCCCAGCCCGTACCGCTTCAGCGCCGTCGCCTCGTTCTGTTCCTCTTCTCCCCGGTCTGACGCTGTCTCGCCCTCCTCTCTCCTCTGCTCTGACGGAGAGGAGCAGGTGGCCGTCTCCCCCACCGTCATCCGCGTCAGCAGGCACGCCGAGCACGTGATCCGCCCCACCCTTATCCTCTCGTGCTGTGCTGTGAACCCTAGCCGCCGTCCTCGTTCTCCCTTCCCCTTCTCCATCGTACCACGCCGCCGTCAGACAGTGCTCCGCGCCGCCGGTGCCGTCCAAGCTTGTGTCCGAGAACTCGTCGGGGGCCCCGCCGCAGAACGAGGAGTCACTCCAGCCTGCTCAGTCGACCCAGGACCACTCGGTGCTGCCCCTCGCCAGCGAGCTGTGTACCACCGCAGCAGCCCCGCCGTCCCCTCCGCTCCGACCACCTCCTGCCTCGATTCCGGTGGGAATCGATCGAGGTGAGCTCCCTCTCGACCCTCTTCCATTTTCCTCCCTCTGCGTGTCGTTCGCCGCTCGATTTTGGCCCCCGCCGGCGAGGCGCCCCGCCGACGCGCAGACCTAGCCTGGCGCTCCCCCTTTGTTCCCCAACGTGCCCCGACCAGTGTAGCCCGCCGCCGTCGCTCCTTCCTGTACAAGATCCGTAGCTGGCACTGCCCTCTTTCTATTTCGCTTTTATGGCAAGACCTATCTCGCCGCGGATGCGACGCCACCCTCGCCAGAAAGTCTCGCCGTCGTCAGTCGTCGTTGAGACTCAGAGAAGAGACGCCAGTTTCAGTCAGAGCTCGCGCGGCTGTTTTGCAAAAAGAACCCCCGCAACTTCTGTCGACCACGCTCAGGTCCTTAGCAGCCCCAGCGGCCCCACGCGTCAGCCCCGGTGCAACTTTGCAAGCCAGCCCCCGTGCTTTGCCGATTCCCAACCCGCGCTCCCCGGACCGCCCACGTGTCAGTCGCCCGCTGGCCGTGCGCGTGTGTGGCCCCATCAATACCCAACCCCACCAGTCAATCGCAGTGGCTAGAAGCAAACGCGGTGTAAAAAGAGATTTGCGCGCGGGTCTCGCCCAGTCAGCAGCTGGCCCACCGTCAGCGGCTGTGGCTAGGTTTGCCTGGGTGACAAAAGACTTCCTGTTTAGCTATTTAAACAAAACAAATTCAAAATTATTTAAATTCAAACTCAAATCAGTTTTTAAATAACTTTTGATTTACAAATCCAAATAATACAAATGATATATGTTTTGGAATCAGAAAAATGTGAGGAATTCAAATATGCCATTCAAAATAATGTTTGAACACTTTAAAATTTCGAGATGATTAAAATTACAATAAAATGCCCTTTTCCTTAATTAATTAATAACTTTAATTCTACAACTCCAAATTTGACAAATAATATGTCTAAATCGATCAGCGCGACGAGCCCGTTCTATCTATGCAGTCCTTGTTCTGATTTGAAGCATGCATCCTGTTATCATTACAAATCTGAACTGTTTATGACAATAAAACTTGGTTAAATAAATAGTAAAATGCTTTATTTCTTGTATCCACACCTCACCTTTGCCATGCTACTTTAATGCCATGCAAATTGTGCATCATTCATCATGGCATGCTTGTTTGCTTGTCGCATTTTAATTCATATGCTTGTGCACTTTATTTATGTTGGCCCTTGTTTGTTTGGTTCTTCATCGGATAGACGCCCAGCAGGAGAATTATCAGGAATCACATGAGTACTACCCAGATCCATCTCTCGCTTCAACTGAGCTGCCAGGCAAGCACTACCACATGCTTGCATACATACAGTACATGTTGCCTCTATCTTATTCTTGCATCATTGAGTCGTGATTGCATTAAATTGAATCCCAAGTACTGCATAGCCTTTACTTTTAAACCCCACCGAAGCTTGTTCCTCCATCCCATGAGCCATTACTACAGGAGTTGTTTGAGCCATGCGAGTCGTAGAAAAGCATGTGTAGGGTATGTGAGTGTCTAATGAATAACGAGGCACCTAAACAACTTAACCTGAGTAGTAATGGGATAACTAATGAAAGAGGCACCGGTGAGCAATATCTGCTATTTGGTTTTTCATGCTCACTTGTGTCCTGTAGGACCCCTAGTACTTGATTCCTGTTCCTTGACTATTCGCACTATCCACATCCGGGAGGCCTTATGGACCCCCTTGAGCCAGAGCTTGATTCATTCTTATTTCTTGGGGCCACGATTAGTTTGGGGCTTTATTACTATCCTGTACTTATGCCATGTTACTGCTTTATTTAAGATTGTGCGAGGAGCACCTGTACTATTTTGGATCGTGACATGTTTACGCTGTATCGACAAGCCCAGTCACATTTTCGGGTTCCCAGTCGTTTACCGCCGTCCACACAAACCTTGGGTCCGTCTCGGAGCCGGCCAACTTCGTTGCGGGTAGCTTAATGGGGTGCCCCCCTGAAATATTTCTGAATCCTGTGATTGCTTTATCGTGAATGCCTCGTTGGGTTTTGATTTGGTTTTTCCGAGGTTGATCGAGTGTGTGTTGCTATTCGTGCACCCCTGCAGGGTAAATCTTTCTGAAAGCCGTGTCCACGGTTATGGACGACTTGGAGCAGAGTTTCTCGATCATAGACAAGTATAACTAAAGTACCGCTTTTAATTGACTAAGTACTTGACTAGTAAATAGTGCAATACTCATGGAATGGTTAATAAAACTGCCAACGGATGATGAGGGTTGTTCGTCCGCTTCCTCGTTGGTAAGCGAGGAGGAGGATGGATCTGTTAATTATACTGTTATAATTGTTGTTCTTAATTCACGGACATCCGTCTATCATTGGTTAGGCGGATGGTTAGCGAGTATCTATAGAATTGTTAGCTATTATCTTTTGCTGCAATTGCGTCACCCCAGGTTGTGTCCCCTTTAGCGGCATAAAGACTTGCTGAGTACCCCTAGGGTCTCACACGATAAATTGTTTGATTCAGATGAATAGATGTACCCGCAAGATGGATACTGGGTGGAGGAGACAGATGATGTTGGCAACGATCATTCGGTGTAGAGATTCCGGGAATGGGGATCCGTGATATCTGTGGGCGGGATGTGTTTATTTATGGGGCATCTTATGCCGATTTTCTTCTTGTCCGTACTCGGATCTTGTTTTCCGCCTCCGCCTGATACTCTGATGTGTGTTGTATGAGGAGCTATCCTAAATTATTATCTCTCTATCTAGGATATTTGAATCTTGCCGTATGGCGTTGCAATATTTCTATTTCTTTTAGATGGAATGGCTCTGAGGACTGTTGTATGTGGCTTGCATACATAATCATTTGTGTATGTAGTTGATCCCTTCGCCTACCGATTACGCCGCTCGTTCTTGTCCCGATGTTCTGAAAGTGGTTAGGACGGCCGAAAGGTCTACTGTGAGTGGCCCTGGGCCCCACCGTACTATTTTAACCACTTCCGTTCGTCCAGGCATGTAACTAAGAGCGTAATTCACTGAGGTAGTTACAATTGGTATCAGAGCCATCCCGCCCTTCAGGGTCTCAGCCAAAATGGTCGTTGTCAGTCTAGCAAATATTTTGGTAGTTATGTATACTAGGGAAAAACAAAACGTGAGAGTAGGACTGCTTCCATTTTTCTTCTTACCCACCCATCCACCCTTTTCTGGTAAGGAAGTGTAACGTTTTCAATCCTCTTCTAAAATTCAAACTAGGATTCACGTGTTCTGGGTTCCGTAGTACCATAGGTTGTGTGTGTGTGTGTGTGAATTCTTTGTCTATCTGTTGCATCCAAATGTTATCACTATCTGCCTTTTGGTTATCAACTGTTGGTACATTCCATACCGACAGGCCTTTGTAAACCGACGCGATCTATTCTGATTCGTTGTATACCGATGCGATCTATCTTACTCTTTGTTATCTGACGTTATCTCGTTGGGGTGTTCTTTTTCGTAGTTACCAATCTTTAGGTTCATCTTAAGAAGAAGGTGTTGGGATATGTGTTTTGCTGATTCATGTGCGGAGTAATGATTTGAGTGCGGGATGGAGTCGCGACCATACCACTACTTTTGTCAATTGCTCTTGTATATTGAACTAGTAGAGTTACTAATCTTGATTCTTTAAGTGGTTTTGCGCATATAGAGGTATTTTAATGCCAAAATTTGCAGAAAAAATTTCTTTGTTAGTTGTGTATCACACTCCTTGTTCAGTCGTGTGCGTTATGCTTAGTATCTTCTAGTTGCCTTGAACTTTGTTGATATTTTAATATCATCTCAGTGAATTGCATCCTTTAATCTTGGTTAATTCCATTTTGGTACTATTTTGGATTATTATCATTCTCCATTATAGTACTGACTTGTGTTTTATATCAATCACAGGATGGCACCACCACGCCGTTCTGAGGAGGACATACCACCTGAACTTGGGGCTGCTTTGGCAAGTATTGCAAATGCTTTGGGCACTATGCAGCAGAACCAGCAGCGCTTCGATGAAAGCGTGAGGAGGAATGAGTTTGTTCCGCTAGCTCCACCTCCCAAGCGAGGAGACATCAAGAGTTTTCTCAAGTTCAACCCACGCCAATTTGAGGTGTCTGATCAGCCACTTGATGCGGATGATTGGCTGTGTGAAGTGTCAAGGTTGCTGATGACTGCGGATGTTCCAGAGCAAGAATGGGTCAAATGTGCTACTCACCTTCTCAAGGGAGATGCAGCTCTCTGGTGGGAAAATTACCTCAAGGCAGATCTCTCTGGTTTTCAGCCTACTTGGGAGCGGTTCACTGCTGCTTTCAAAGAGCAATATCTGTCAGAAATTGTCATGGAAAGGATGAAGGAAGTGTTTCTCAACCTCAAGCAGGGCACTGACAATGTCAACACCTACATCAGAAACTTCATGAACCTTTCTCGTTATGGTGGCAATGAGATCTCTGATGACAAGAAGAAGCAAAAGAGGTTTCGGCAAAGCCTCAATGCTTCCATCAAATATGCTATCACTCATGCAAGGCCGGCATCTTTTCTGGAACTCCAACATACAACTCTGCAGGAAGAAGCAACTAGGCAAGTGTTTGAGGAGTCAAAGAAACACAGCCGTGATACAGCAAGCTCTTCTTCTATGACAGCTCCTTCTAAGCGTCGTGTCTGGGTTCCTAACACCCCACCGTCGCTCCCTGCTCCACCAAGACCGTCAAGCTACGCACCAAGGCCACCAAACTCCTTCACTGCGGCTCCCAGGGGCTACAACCACAACTACCCTGGAGCGCCTGGCAGAGTCCCTGACTACGTTGCTCCACGTCCACCTGGTGCTTGCTATACTTGTGGAAACACTGGGCATTAACACTGGAATTGTCCAATGAACAACAAAGCTCTTCCACCACCACCTCCAAGACCTGCGACAAGTGCTCCTATGATTCGTGTACCTCCACCTCGGGCTCTCAACATCAACACTAAGCCTGGGTCTACGGTCGCTCGTGCCAACTGTGTCAACGCCGCTCAAGCTGAGCATGCCTCCGGAGTTGTGATGGGTATGCTTCCTGTTAACTCAGTTCCTGCACGAGTTTTGTTTGATTCTGGTGCTTCGCATTCTTTTGTTTCTCACAAGTTTGCGCATGAGCAAGATCTGGCTATGGTTCCTTTATTACATCGTCTTGTGGTACAATCTCCTGGGTCAAACATGAGGGCTGCTCATATCAGCCATGGCAATCAAATTGAGATTGGTGGCTCTTCGTTTCTAGCTTCCTTGATTATTCTGGGCAATTCTGATATTGATGTTATCTTGGGCATGGATTGGTTAACAGCAAATGCAGCTGTGATTGATTGTGCTGAACGTTCGGTTTCTCTGAAAATTCCTGAAGGCCATATAGTCTATTCTCCAAGTCTGACTCCTGCAATTCAGCTTTATTCTTTGGAAGCTCTGAATGATGATGCTATGGAAGGTATTCAGAGTGTTCCTGTAGTCTGTGAGTTTCCAGATGTTTTTCCTGAAGAGTTGCCAGGTATGCCTCCGGATCGTGAGGTTGAGTTTGTCATTGAACTTGAACCTGGTACCGCTCCTATTTCCAAGCGGCCTTATAAAATGGGTCCTGCTGAGTTGGCTGAACTCAAACGTCAGCTAGATGAACAAGAGAAGTTGGGTTTCATTCAGCACAGTACTTCTTCTTGGGGTAGCCCAACCATCTTTGTGAAGAAGCGAGACAAGACTGATAGACTTTGTGTTGACTATCGGGCACTCAATGCTAAAACAATCAAGAATAAATATCCCCTTCCACGGATTAATGATCTCTTCGATCAGCTAGCTGGAGCTGTGGTATTCTCTAAGCTTGATTTGAGAAGTGGTTATCATCAAATCAAGATTCGCAAGGAAGATGTTCCTAAAACAGCTTTCACCACCCGCTATGGCCTGTATGAGTACACGGTCATGTCTTTCGGCCTCACCAATGCACCTGCCACCTTCTCGAGGCTTATGAACTCGGTTTTCATGGAGTATCTTGATAAGTTCGTTGTGGTCTATCTGGATGACATTCTAGTCTATTCTAATTCAAAAGAAGAACATGAAGAACACCTTCGGTGTGTCCTAAACAAGCTTCATGAGAACCGCCTGTATGCAAAGTTCTCCAAGTGTGAGTTTTGGCTGCCTCAAGTCACCTACCTTGGTAACGTCATCTCTGCTAAGGGCATTGCTGTCAACCCAGAAACTATTAAGACAATTATGGACTGGCTTCCACCCATAAATGTCAAAGAAGTCCGGAGTTTCCTTGGTTTGGCAAGTTACTGTCGTCGCTTCGTTCAAAACTTCTCCAAGATTGCGAAGCCTCTTACCGATCTCCTCAAGAAAGGCAAGAAATACCTTTGGACTCCTGCATGTCAAGCAAGCTTTGAAACACTCAAAGAGAAGCTCACTTCCACACCAGTCTTGGTTCCTCCAGATACACCAAAGCCTTTCCAGATTTTCTGTGATGCTTCATTGCAAGGATTGGGTGCGGTCCTTATGCAAGAAAAGCAAGTTGTTGCTTATGCCTCTCGTCAGTTGAAGATGCATGAGATCAACTATCCTACACATGACCTTGAACTCGCAGAAGTTGTCTTTGCTTTGAAAGTATGGAGACATTACTTGCTGGGCAACCGTTGTGAGATCTTTTCTGATCACAAGAGTCTGAAGTATATATTCACACAGCCTGATCTCAACCTTCGTCAGAGGAGGTGGATTGAAACAATCAATGATTTCGATTTAACCATCAACTACACCCCAGGCAAAGCCAATGTCATGGCCGATGCTCTCAGCCGAAAATCTTATGTCAACAACCTCATGGTGGAAGAACAACAGCCTCTCTTGTGCGAGGAATTCCGCAAGCTAAACCTTGAAATTGTGGATCAAGGGTATCTTCAAAACCTTCTGGCAACACCTCTCTTGGAAGAAAAAGTTCGATCTATTCAACTTGGTGATCCTTACACTAAAAAGATCATTTCCAATATTCAGCTTCCGAAGTACGAGTCTTTCCACGTTGACGACCAAGGCACTCTTTTCTTTGAACACCGAATATTTGTTCCGAACTACCCGGGTTTAAGAGAGCAAGTTCTCAAGGAGGCGCATGATTCTGTTCTTTCTATCCACCCTGGCAACACAAAGATGTACATGGACTTAAAAACACAATATTGGTGGCCTGGTTTAAAACGATATTGTGCCAAGTATGTCTCAGAGTGTGATGTTTGTCGCAGAGTTAAAGCTGTCCATCAGAAACCTTCCGGTCTTCTACAACCATTGAAGCCTCCGGAATGGAAATGGGAGAAAGTAGAGATGGACTTCATCACTGGTTTTCCAAGGTCGCAGAAGGGCAACAATGCAATCTTTGTTGTCATTGACAGGCTTTCCAAAGTAGCTCACTTCTTTCCAGTCAAGGAAACAATTTCTGCAATTCAGTTGGCTGAGCTCTATATCAACAGAATTGTCTCTCTATATGGAGTTCCTCTTGAGATCAGTTCAGACCGTGGAAGCATCTTCACTTCCAAGTTCTGGGGAAGTTTCCAAAATGCTTTGGGAACAAAACTAAACTTCAGCACAGCTTACCACCCTCAGTCGCAAGGACAAGTTGAAAGGATCAATCAGATTCTAGAAGATATGCTTCGTGCTTGCGTTATCTCTTTCGGCATGAAGTGGGAAGAATGTCTTCCTTATGCTGAATTCTCTTACAACAACAATTTCCAGAAAAGTCTAAAGATGGCACCATTTGAGGCTCTCTATGGTCGCAAATGCAAAACTCCGATTGGTTGGTCGGGCGCAGGTGAAAGAATATTGTTTGGCCCCGATATTGTAACTCAAGCGGAGGAAAAAGTTCACATATTCTTGAAAATCTGAAGATTGCTCAAAGTCGCCAGAAGAGCAATTATGACAGGAAGCACACGGACATGGAGTATGTCCCTGGTGATCTCGTTTATCTTCGTGTCACTCCCATAAGAGGCACGCACCGCTTTGGTATCAAAGGAAAGCTGGCTCCTAGATACATCGGTCCTTTCAAAATTCGTGGAAGAAGAGGAGAAGTTGCTTATGCTCTTGAGCTCACTGAACAACTCAAAGTCCATGATGTTTTCCACATCTCTCAACTCAAGAAGTGCTTAAAGGATCCCGGCAGGACCGTGGACCATGAACTCATCAATCTCCAAGAAGATCTGTCTTATCAAGAACACCCCACAAAAATTCTTGAAGTCGCAGAAAGAAGGACTCGCAACAAGTCCATCAAGTTCTGCAAGGTGCAGTGGTCGCACCATTCTGTTGATGAAGCCACTTGGGAACGTGAAGATGAGCTCCGTGCGAAGTACCCTACCCTCTTTGAGTCTTCTTCTTCTTCCTAGAATCTCGGGGCGAGATTCCTGTTTAGTGGGGGAGAGTTATAGCATCCCAATTGTCTAACAATTGTAATGCTACTTGGTCTAGTAAGATAATGGCTACTTCCTATATATAATTGTTGCATCATAAATATATCATGCTCATATCATCATGCCACCTTGCATTGAGCATCATATAAAACCTTGTTTCTTTGGTTCTTCTCTCATATGCATTATTAATTGTATTTGCCTCTTGATATTGTATTTGGTTATTGATATATTGTTTAATGCCCAAGTTGAGTTGGGGGCATATCTTTTATTCCACTCCATCACCTTTCTTTCACCACCTTATAATTCCACCATCGTATTATCCATGAGCTTGTAATTCTTTTTCTTTTGATTTTATGCTAGCTCATGTGAATGGGGTGGATGTAATCCAACTTTCTCTTGCTTGGCCTTTGGTTCCACTTCTTGGGAATGCATCAGAACAATGCCATTTTATTATTTTGTTTTCACCAAATAAATCAGGGCATTTATTATTTTGCATGGGCCATGCAACCATCATCACCACCTTTAGCTCCTTTGTTTTCTCTTTGTTTAGTGGATCTTACTTTGTGGGACCTTTTCCACCTCTCTCCACCATTTCCTGGTCCCAACAAAACCATTTCTCCATCAAGCATGTTCATATGGGATCCTCTTTTATTTAATTTTAGACCCCACCCCCTCTCTCTCTTTTGTGTTTTCCTCACCAACTTGTGTCCAACCACTAGGTCCCACCTCACTCCAAAGCCAGCTCTCTCTCTTTTATTTCAAATTTACAAAAACTTCCAAAAAGGAATATTTCTTGGGCTTGTTTAAATCTGCAACAAAACAAAAATCAAATCAGTTAATAAAATAAAAAGAAAAATGAAATAACAGAAAAACCTTACCTGCAGCCTAGCAGAAGCCAACCGCCGCAGCCTCTCCCGGCCCACTTCCCCCAGCCTGCCTTCCCCAGCCCGTACCGCTTCAGCGCCGTCGCCTCGTTCTATTCCTCTTCTCCCCCGTCTGACGCCGTCTCGCCCTCCTCTCTCCTCTGCTCTGACGGAGAGGAGCAGGTGGCCGTCTCCCCCGCCGTCATCCGCGTCAGCAGGCACGCCGAGCACGTGATCCGCCCTGCCCTTATCCTCTCGTGTTGTGCTGTGAACCCTAGCTGCCGTCCTCGTTCTCCCTTCCCCTTCTCCACCGTACCATGCCGCCGTCAGACAGTGCTCCACGCCGCCGGTGCCGTCCAAGCTGGTGTCCGAGAACTCGTCGGGGGCCCCACCGCAGAACGAGGAGTCGCTCTAGCCTGCTCAGTCGACCTAGGACCACTCGGCGCTTCCCCTCGCTAGCGAGCCGTGTACCACCGCAGCAGCCCCGTCGTCCCCTCCGCTCCGACCACCTCCTGCCTCGATTCTGGTGGGAATCGATCGAGGTGAGCTCCCTCTCGACCCTCTTCCGTTTTCCTCCCTCTGCGTGTCGTTCGCCGCCCGATTTTGGCCCCCGCCGGCGAGCCGCCCCGCCGACGTGCAGACCTAGCCTGGCGCTCCCCCTCTGTTCCCCGACGTGCCTCGACCAGTGCAGCCCGCCGCCACCGCTCCTTCCTGTACAAGATCCATAGCTGGCACTGCCCTCTTTCTATTTCGCTTTTACGGCAAGACCTATCTCGCCGCGGATGCGACGCCACCCTCGCCAGAAAGTCTCGCCGTCGTCAGTCGTCGTTGAGATTCAAAGAAGAGACGCTAGTTTCAGTCAGAGCTCGCGCGGCTGTTTTGCGAAAAGAACCCCCGCAACTTCTGTCGACCACGCTCAGGTCCTTAGCAGCCCCAGCGGCCCCACGCGTCAGCCCCGGTGCAACTTTGCAAGCCAGCCCCCGCGTTTTGCTGATTCCCAACCCGCGCTCCCCGGACTGCCCACGTGTCAGTCGCCCGCTGGCCGTGCGCGTGTGTGGCCCCATCAACACCCAGCCCCACCAGTCAGTCGAAGTGGCTAGAAGCAAACGCGGTGTAAAAAGAGATTTACGCGCGGGTCTCGCCCAGTCAGCAGCTGGCCCACCGTCAGTGGCTGTGGCTAGGTTTGCCTGGGTGACAAAAGACTTCCTGTTTAGCTGTTTAAACAAAACCAATTCAAAATTATTTAAATTCAAACTCAAATCAGTTTTTAAATAAATTTTGATTTACAAATCCAAATAATACAAATGATATATGTTTTGGAATCAGAAAAATGTGAGGAATTCAAATATGCCATTCAAAATAATGTTTGAACACTTTAAAATTTCGAGATGATTAAAATTACAATAAAATGCCTTTTCCTTAATTAATTAATAACTTTAATTCTACAACTCCAAATTTGACAAATAATATGTCTAAATCGATCAGCGCGACAAGCCCGTTCTATCTATGCAGTCCTTGTTCTGATTTGAAGCATGCATCCTGTTATCATTACAGATCTGAACTGTTTATGATAATAAAATTTGGCTAAATAAATAGTAAAATGCTTTATTTCTTGTATCCACACCTCACCTTTGCCATGCTACTTTAATGCCATGCAAATTGTGCATCATTCATCATGGCATGCTTGTTTGCTTGTCGCATTTTAATTCATATGCTTGTGCACTTTATTTATGTTGGCTCTTGTTTGTTTGGTTCTTCGTCGGATAGACGCCCAACAGGAGAATTATCAGGAATCACAGGAGTACTACCCAGATCCATCTCTCGCTTCAACTGAGCTGCCAGGCAAGCACTACCATATGCTTGCATACATACAGTACCTGTTGCCTCTATCTTATTCTTGCATCATTGAGTCGCGATTGCATTAAATTGAATCCCAAGTACTGCATAGCCTTTACTTTTAAACCCCACTGAAGCTTGTTCCTCCATCCCATGAGCCATTACTACAGGAGTTGTTTGAGCCATGCGAGTCGTAGAAAAGCATGTGTAGGGTATGTGAGTGTCTGATGAATAACGAGGCACCTAAACAACTTAACCTGAGTAGTAATGGGATAACTAATGAAAGAGGCACCGGTGAGCAATATCTGCTATTTGGTTTTTCATGCTCACTTGTGTCCCGTAGGACCCCAGTACTTGATTCCTGTTCCTTGACTATTGGCACTATCCACATCCGGGAGGCCTTATGGACCCCCTTGAGCCAGAGCTTGATTCATTCTTATTTCTTGGGGCCACGATTAGTTTGGGGCTTTATTACTATCCTGTACTTATGCCATATTACTGCTTTATTTAAGATTGTGCGAGGAGCACCTGTACTGTTTTGGATCGTGACACGTTTACGCTGTATCGACAAGCCCAGTCACATTTTCGGGTTCCCAGTCGTTTACCGCCGTCCACACAAACCTTGGGTCCGTCTCGGAGCCGGCCAACTTCGTTGCGGGTAGCTTAATGAGGTGGCCCCCTGAAATATTTCTGAATCCTGTGATTGCTTTGTCGTGAATGCCTCGTTGGGTTTTGATTTGGTTTTTCCGAGGTTGATCGAGTGTGTGTTGCTATTCATGCACCCCTGCAGGGTAAATCTTTCTGAAAGCCGTGTCCGCGGTTATGGACGACTTGGAGCACAATTTCTCGATCATAGACAAGTATAACTAAAGTACCGCTTTTAATTGACTAAGTACTTGACTAGTACATAGTGCAATACTCATGGAATGGTTAATAAAACTGCCAACGGATGATGGGGGTTGTTCGCCCGCTTCCTCGTTGGTAAGCGAGGAGGAGGATGGATCTGTTAATTATACTGTTATAACTGTTGTTCTTAATTCATGGACATCCGTCTATCATTGGTTAGGCAGATGGTTAGCGAGTATCTATAGAATTGTTAGCTATTATATTTTGCTGCAATTGCGTCACCCCAGGTTGTCTCCCCTTTAGCGGCATAAAGACTTGCTGAGTATCCCTAGGGTCTCACACGATAAATTGTTTGATTCAGATGAACAGATGTACCCGCAAGATGGATACTGGGTGGAGGAGACAGATGATGTTGGCAACGATCATTCGGTGTAGAGATTCCGAGAACGGGGATCCGTGAGATCTGTGGGCGGGATGTGTTTATTTATGGGGCATCTTATGCCGATTTGCTTCTTGTCCGTACTCGGATCTTGTTTTCCGCCTCCGCCTGATACTCTGATGTGTGTTGTATGAGGAGCTATCCTAAATTATTATCTCTATCTAGGATATTTGAATCTTGCCGTATGGCGTTGCAATATTTCTATTTCTTTTAGATGGAATGGCTCTGAGGACTGTTGTATGTGGCTTGCATACATACTCATTTGTGTATGTAGTTGATCCCTTCGCCTGCCGATTACGCCGCTCGTTCTTGTCCCGATGTTCTGAAAGTGGTTAGGACGGCCGAAAGGTCTACCGTGAGTGGCCCTAGGCCCCACCGTACTATTTTAACCACTTTCGTTCGTCCATGCATGTAACTAAGAGCGTAATTCACCGAGGTAGTTACACCCTAAGAGTGTTAATTTAGAGTGTAAATACTTTTGTTTACTTAAGTAATCTTTTCCTCAAAGATTTGCTTTTAAGAAACATTAAAAGTAATCGTTAAGCATTTCGATAAAGGCTCTAATCGAGTAACAACCTTGCTTATGAAATATTTTAGATGCCCTGCCCCATTTGAGTGCTTTAGTATTGCATGCTACTTGTTGTATTTACATATTGTTTCACACACACTCTCACAAGCCTTAATAAAAAGAACAAGTGTGAAATTGGTATAAAAGTGCAACACATTCCAAAGAACTTATCACAAGCTTCAAACCCTAGATCAGATACGATTAGTCTGAGGATTCACGTTTATCAAACTGTATTACATTACTTATGCATAACTGCATCTTGCTTCTTTAAACATTTGTCCTTACTGGACCAATTATGTTGTTTACAGAATTTGGATCTTCTATTGTCTTGAAGACCGTGAGTGCATAATATTGCAATCACAAAAGCCAAGTTCACACTTGCTCATGTCCTTTGATTATTTTCTATCAAATGCTTGTAACTTAAATGTTATCATCACATGCATTTCAAAAGGATCAGAAAACACTATTTTCATAATAATATGATTACGGATTATTTACCAAATGGTAATAATCTACTGATATAGTTCTAGTGGTAAAGGAACATAATATCTAGGACTTAATCAATCAATATCGCCAGTGATTCTAGCGCCATATATTACGCGTTAACCATGAGGTTTGGAATGGGACGGAGAAGTCAGCTGGATCTTCTTCCTTCGTATGGATGGATGACCTTATCGTGAGGTTGTAGTTTCCTTGCAGGGACTCAGCAGATGGGTGGGACTCCTAGTTCCCCGCGATATTGGTGTCTAGACTTTCCGTGAGGGGTTGTTGGAGGTATATCTGCCTATATGGGGGTTGCCAGTGACATGATCTACTCACTGGAGTCTTCAACGGGTTGCCAGGGTTATATCTGCCTATATGGGGGTTAACGGAGGTATATATGCTTGGGGAGGTCATGTATTCATGTGGGGTCACGGAGAAGGGTAGTGATTGGCTTGGATCTTAGTTTGGGCCTCATACCAAGGAAGTGTGAACGAATATATACCTCGGATGTGCAACAAAGCTAAGGTCTCTCATGGGTAAAGCAACGCACCTCTGCAGAGTGTAAGAATTGTGACATGTTACTCCCTATTCCGGAAATGTGCTACGAACGCGGCATGAAAGGAACTCCATGAAAGTTCCGGTCAACCTGTGAAGGCTATCGGACATAGTTTTCAGAATAAAAGCAACCTTTGAGGAAATGTTTACGAAAACCTGAATTGCCTACGACCTTTGGTCTATGGCTGTAGAGATAGTGCATCATACACTCCTTTTTAGTGAACTTGATGAGTACGCTCGTACTCAACCGTACCTTCTTAACCCTTGCTAGGTTTTAATCCATTAAAGACGACGTCAACCTCAAATTTCTGCTCAAGAAACCGTCATCGGCAGCTCAAGTTCTTCAATAAAGTTAATAAAGTCAACATATACATCAACCAAAGTGAAGACGAAGTTACTGATTAGATAGGAGTATATACTCTACACATAAAACCTACTTCTGTAGAGCATTGCATTAGCAGCAATTGCAAGTCAATTAGTTTAGCTGCTAGTCTTATTAGCCAGATAGTTTAGATGTTAGTCTTTTTAGCCAGATAGCTCTGAGTTATTATTTCTGGTTTTTTTTTGTAAGAAGTTTCTTTCTCTCTCTTTAATCTAGAGTGTTCTCTAGATCTTTTGTAAAGAGTCGTGTTGTAATCTATAATCATGTCTTGGACCTGCTGTGTTTCTGTTGTACCACTCTGAGGGATATAATACTAGTGAACGGTGATGTTATGTCAACGACTATAGTGTACTACATCATGCAGTGGTATGTTGGGTCACCGCAGAAAGCTTCGAGGATATTGTCAAGGTCAATACTACACACTGAATGGGAGCCACTTGACTTTTCTCACAATTTGTTACAGGCCGGTTGTTGTATTCTGTCAGAATCAAAACATTTCTGCAGCAAAACTGTCCAACAGAAAACGACAATAGCTTTACATCATCGGAGGATTCAGGGGACACTCAAGACGAGTCAACAAGTTGTATGATATTCTGACGAACTGACAAGTGGTTAAAAATATTCACTTCAATGCACTAGCAACCTTTGCTTCTACTTACTGCTATTATACACAACAGCGTGGTCAATTGTACACACAAAAATTGAGGCAATCGCAAAACAGAACTTACATATTTCAATTACCACAAATACACAATGTGTGCAAAGAGTAAACGATTGTTTTGAGATACAGATAAATATGATGACATCAAACTAAAGCTGAGTTCTCATGTTTTCGCTGTGCTGAGATACTACAAACATGAGGCCATAAAACAATTTTCTTCACTGTGTTGTATATATTAGAATACATGTACGTGCACGATTAGAGATAGAATAGGATACTAGACATCTTCTTGTACTCTAAGTCTCCCCACCCCCTTATAATTCTCTCTCTCTCTATATATATATATATATAAACCCTATTCAGCATTCAGGGTGCAGAATAGTTATTTTGCACCCCATATATTTTTATGTTCTCACATACATAAATTTATGTTTTGTATACTAATAATTATGTTCATATTCATCAGAAATGTAAAAAAATCGACATAAAAATACGATTTATGAGTCATTATAGTGTAAAAAACATAGAAAAATTCGCATTTTACGCTGTATTTTTTAGGCATGTAAACAATTTTTTTACGACATGTCTAAATTTTCTTATGTTCTTCTTAACTTCTGAGGTAAGAGAAAATTTACGTGACGTAAAAATCTTATACGGTTTGAAAGATAGGGGGTGGATGAAGAATAACTATTCTACACCCTGGATGTCAAATAGCGCCACTCTATATATATATATATATATATATATACCCACGAGAGTAATATCAATATACAAGAAATAATAGAGATTCAATATTTTTTACATGGTATCTGAGCGGTTAGTTTCACAGCGTTGATCCTAGGTTCCTCTCCACTTTCGCAACGTGTCATCCCAAGGATATTAATCTCCTCTCCCCGGGGACACAACACCCGGTTTCGAAAGATCGGATCGGTTTTTTAGATTGTTCTTAGATTAGATCCAAATTTCAAAATCTATTGACCTATAGATTAGATTAGATCCAGTTAGCCAAATAAATTCATGGATCCCGACCCTCAAATTCCGGTGAAAATTGGTGTTCACAGCAACACACAAATCTAGAATGCGTTTGGTAGCCTGCAGTTCATCGAGGCATGCCCTCTTGGGATGAAAACGAGTCGTTTGGAATCCCGCATGTGAGATTGGGTTGCACCAGCGCGAACTTTAAAGCAGTCCATAGCCAGGCCCAGCAACAACGCTCGAATCGAGCGTTTCTAGCAAGCCACCATCATCGTGCTCCCAACATATGCAAAAGCGGCGTTCGCTCGCACGAGCTCGTTCAGCGATGGGGCAGGCAGGAGATCTCCGCTTAAGTGGAAAAGGGGCAGGAGACATTCACTCACCTTCTACCAAAACACTCCATCCCCGCTCATCGTGAATCTAGATCCACCATTACTTCTCTCCCTTACAAGGTCATATCCATCCATCGGTGGCGACAATGGTGACCTTCCCATGAAGAGTACTGCGTCCTGTTCATGGATCCATCCCTATAGTCGCCATGCCAAGCTGGGATGACGGAGACAGCTCGAGTCAATCGTATCTAGGGGTACGTTCAATTCCCTCCAATTCCTCCTTTCAGTTAGGGTTTGCTAATGATTTGGGAATTTTTTTATTTGGGATGAACTCAATTTCATCTGTTAGGACGTCATAGACATGGACTATGCTCCTAACTCCATCGAAGACCCCACCTTTTGCGGTAGGGCAGTGGATTGTCCACATCTATGTCACGTCCATAGGCTAGATCGTGACAAATGTGTTGCATTCGAAGGAACCAACACTAGCCACATATTCTATGTGTGCCAAGTGAAGAATGTAAGTTCTTAGCCTTTGATCTGTCAGCTCCTAGCTCATCTAGTAGATCTGAGCATGTAATTCTGCTTTGTAGGAAGTATCAAACTATGGTTTTGTGGCTTGGATGGACAAGGAATGGCCAAAACCAGCTTAAAATGCATTAGGGTGACTGTGGAGCATGTATCAAGACAACAACAATGGAAGAATCAACAAGAGGATTCAGAAATGTAAAGTTTGTGAAGGAGCTATCTGATGAGAAGAAGTACTCATGTATGTTAGTTGATATGAGTAAGTTCATGGAAGAAACTACAAAAAAGGTGATGATGGATAAGTTGGCAAGGATTAGGGCTGAGGGGAATCAGTAGACAAGAACAAGGAGATGTGCGTCAATCAGACACAAGCGCCTAAGAATGAAGTGGAAATGACGAAGCAGGTGCAGAGAACCCAAGCAAAGATTATGGAAGTGAAGTAGAGTAAATGGGAGGATAAAATTATGTCATGCATGGGCCACGTACGAGGCACCATATTGTGCTTGCCACGCACAACTGCAATGGCACCTAGTCAATGTCGGCCTACAATGGGTTGCTGCGTTAATGCCTTGCTGCCGCGGTAGCGCTTGCTCGGTGGCCAACGATGTGTCGAGCCAAAAAAAGCGCCGCATACAAATTTTTCCTAACACAGTTATCCCTAGCGACTTCTTTTGCCGCACGAGCGCGAGCATGGCGACTAGACGTGTGCCTCGGCATTTATAAGCGTCAGGACACACGATACATGTTGTAGTGAAGGTTCATCATTGAGTGTTAAAAAGGGTCCAATTATGACTATGTTCTTATCAGATGATTTTTGCCTCAGCCTTAAGCATCATGGGCTAGGACAGTATTCCATTTGTCAAAGAGAAAGCCAAAATATCCAACACATGGTAGTATCACATTCCAACCGAGCTGGTCCACAAGAGGATTGGATCCAACAATTGAAACTTGAACCAGGTGGGACCTAGCTACAAACAGCTTACACTAACATAAAAGCTGATGTGTTGTCAACATAGTAGAGAAGGGATGATACTATGCAGTAACTAGCACATACGCAACAGTGCTACTAGCCACCACATTCATCAGCTCCAGTCCACACTACCACATCATCATACCACACCAATCTATCAAGAATAGCAACATCAGTCCTAGGAAAAGGACATGGTTACTAGGGAGTGAAGGCACAACAACTAGGAGGAGCAAAACAAGCATCAATACAAGGGGAAGCTAACAGATCAAGTCCAAGGAAAAAATAGCTAGACGATCAAGAAAGCAATAGCAAGCATCCTCAACCATCACTACACAAGGTTGGTGTATATCACAAAATCAATAGTAGCATATGTTCTTATCATGCTATTCTCAAGAATAGGGTTTTGGAGGGGAACAAGCTCGCAGTTCAACCTTGGGGAGCTAGGTTATATCATCCTAGAGCAAGTAAAGATAAGAATAGTATTTAGAATCATCCCAAGCTAGTAAAGCTTCAGACTAAGCATCCTAAGCTTTAAATCCAAAGTTATTCTATTAACTCGAGCCATAGTATCTCAAGTTTTCTTGAACACAAGTCCAAGCAAGATCTCAGTGTGTTGTACCATGATCATGCTACTTTGCATCCTCCAGCGAGGTACCACATCGGCAAGATCTAGGTACCGAAGCCACAAGGCTACAATTTTAGCAGCAGTTTTAAGATAAAAATGCAAGCAATACCATCAAACTATCATATTCCTAGCTACATATAGGAATCAACCTTGCCATCCATTTACTATCAAGATACTAACAGAAGCCTTGCTAACAACACACTGAACCAAAGGTTTAGAGTTTCAGTGATTTTAATCCACTAACTAATACCATCTATAATCAATAGTAAGGGCAACATAGCAAGCACCGTCCTAATGGACAATACAAATCAGTCAACAAAACATCCACAAGAACAAGGATGTCACAGTGAGAATCCTGTAACACCAATAGGTTCAGTAGATAAACTATGACAGCAACAAAACCAAGTAACAAGCCTAGGTAAACTAGTACCTACAACATCTTAAGCAGATCAACAGACTAACTTGAGAAAGATTAACACTACACAGACTAGTAGTTGAGCATCTACGAATGCTCAACTTAGGCTTGCATAGAGACTAAGAGAGTAGAGACAGAGCAGAACCGAGTAGGGGGGAAGGATATGTACCTTGCACCAAAGGCCCTGTAGGGCAGAGACAAAGAAGCTGATTGGTGAGGAGGAACTACACGACAACGAAAGCTACTGCCAGCACAGGGAGCACTGAAGCGCTACGACATGCGATGATCCACACCAGCATGGGTAGCACATCGAGGCCACCGACATGTTCAACTTCACCATCGGGAGGTCACCGGAGCATGGTGGTGCCAGAGGACTAAAACCCTAGCCGCAGTAGGGTTTCCGCAAGACCAATAGATTGAACAAGGGGTAAATTGAACTGTACAGGAAGAAGGAGGAGATGGAGGCATGTTGATTGCGACAAACGGCGGTGGCCGAGCTGGCCGAAGTCTGCCGGAATCAAAGAGCGAAAGCGAGGGAGACCGTCGGGCGCGCGCTAGCGTGAGAGCGGAGGGAAACTAGCGAGATAGAGAGGGTCAACTCGGTCGACCGTGCTAGGTGGTCTAGCCCAACCAAGTATGTTGGGATCCCGAGTGGGCCAGGTGGGCCATCTCCACGCTAGCTACGTGCGCACATCATTCATCTCCTTGCGTTTTCCAATGCCTATCCCCATGGAAACGGTCGATTTGGGCATTCCTCGGGATCCTGTCCCGAGCCTGCTTTAAGTTTCGTGCCAAAGAACGCCAACACGGTGACCAAGCAAACACCTTTTTTTGTTTGGCTAGATGCGAGAAATGGCTTTGTGAACAACCAAACACGCACTAGGAGTGCTATTATTTTTACCAAACATAAGGGTTCTTGCAGAAGGCGGGCTGCATATCACCACACACACAACCGTCGGATTCACCATGTTTCATGCTTGACGATTTGTGCTGACAGGTGTCATTAAGCTTTGCCAGGTTTCAAATGTCTCAAACATATCGAAATAAAACGAAACGGAATGTGATCCTGTGCACGGGAGAAATTCATTTCTCCACTCTACCCATTGGTACCCTCTTGTTCTATAGAGTGAATTTTCTTGGTATTCGAATCACAGTGTGGAAGGGATTAGAAAAAGAGTGTGCCTAGATCTCAGGCGCCCGAGAACTTCTTATGTCTAAGTCGCTGATGTCATCCTACTATTTGTCCTAATTCTCAGTTGCAACCTAGTAGATTTGTACTAATTCTTAGTTAAAACCTAGTTGCAACTTATTAAATTCTCAGTTACACCCTAGTTGCAACTCATGTGTAACTCCCACATTGCACGAATCGCAAGATAAATCAAACGTTGAAAGAGATGACTCAGACTTAAAAAGTTCTTGGGCGCTTGAGAACTAGCAAATCCGTAGAAAAAAATATTGAAACCAATGATGAGAGAGTCTTTCTATCCTTGTGTTTTTTCTCACATCCAATGGAACACTAGGGATTTGGCAGTGCAGTACCTGGAAATGGGCTGCATACCAGGGTGTCCTATCCGTGTAGGCTTTGAGCTACTGGCTTACACAACTTTTACAAAACTTTAAAGAAAAATTAGCGTACTTTTGGGCCTAAGGGCATCTCTGAAGGAGATATGCCCTAGAGGCAAATGATAAATAGGTTTTTATTGTCATATCTCAATTAGTTCGTAATAGTTTCATACTGTGCTATAACTGTATTAATACAAAACGTTAATACACATGTGGTATGTAAACAAACCAAGTCTCTAGTTACCTCTAGCGAACTAGTTCATTGGTCATGAGGATGATCTAGGGTTTCGGGATCATGGGCATTTATGCCAATTGACAATGAGGTCACGTCATTAGTTGAATGATGTGATAGACAAACAACCCAACCAGTTATATCTTAATGAGATTTAGTTACAAAGTTCACCATTAATGATAAACTAAGGAAACCTCACAACCTGATCCTTAGACTGTGAGATAATGCAAATCACCGTTCTGGAGGGAGCTTAGATGGTTATCAAGTATCACACCGTGACTGGGTGATCGAAATGTGCTACTCAGGTTTTCCAAAGGGGCGCGTAGAGGAGTACATATCAAGATCAGGATTTGCCAATCCATGTAACAGATAGATACATATGTGGCCATCTCGGTGACGTTGCATTAACGAAGCTTGCAAGCATGTGACTGGGTCACAGAATGCAACGACACCGAAATGAGAAAACAAGTTCATCGGTAACGAGATCGAACAAAGGTATGGAGATACCATAGATCAAATCTTAGGTGAACTAGGAATCAAGTGGCAAAGGGAATGGGAAACGACAGTTTATGGTTCAAACGACATTATCATCGTGGAATGCACATGGGTCATTATGGGCATCCGGGTCCCATTATTGATTATTGATGGAGATCATGTCTGTGCCATTCCCGAGCCATGGGGAAATACACTTAAGGGTATGATGAGCTACAGATCTTCTATAAGTTGGAATCACCATATGAAAGAGAAAAGGAAACCGGAAAAGTTCCGTGAGAGAACCGGAATCGTTCCGGGAAAGATCCGAAGTCGTTCGGAGGAAATTGAAAGGGAACCAAAAGGTGTTTCGGGTCAAGTCGGATTTTGTAATATGTATTTATATGTTAATTAATGTAATTAATATTAAATATAATATTAAAATCTAATTTTGAAGGGGTATTCTATTAATGGGCCAAACTTCCTAGGGAAAGAGGGCCCATGAGGGAAAACTGAAGGAGGGAAGGGCCAAGGCCTAGCCGCCTCAAGGGGGCCCACCCGGCCAGCCTAGGGTTGTGCGCGGGGTGGGGCCCACCCCTAGCCGGCTGGCCCATGAGGCCCATGGTGCCTCCCCCTCTCTCCCTTGTTTAGTCCCACATGGGAAACCCAAAGGGGAGGGCACACCCCCCCCTATATAAAGGGGTGCCTATGGGTGGGAATAGACACACAAATATTTGGAGAAGTCCTTTGGTTGACTTTCTCCTTCCCTATCTCTCCCGTCTTCATGTGTTGGCACCTTCCCAAGTAAGGACTGTCCATGCAAGAGACATCACACCTTCAGCACACCGTTGTGCTGTAGGGATTCCAAGTCGGAGATCTACTTCCACACTCCCGGCAGGGATCAAGGAGCCGGAGGTCGTCATCGTACACCGTATGTGTACGAAACCACGAGTGAGGCCCCTTGAATGTCGTGAGCCAGAGCTGCTGCACGATGAAGAAGGAGCAAGGGGTGACCTGCGAGGAGCATCGCGACCTTGAGGTCGGCTACGGGTTTGACTACTTCAACCACGTTCCCCTCGGAATGTTAACTGCGTACGATCTACAAGGGTATGTGTTCTATACGCTCAGCCGTTACTGCATTACTACATAGATAGATCTTGGCAGTTTAGGAGGTTCCAACATAGGAATTTTTTTGTTTTCTGCTGCGGAACCCTTCAGTGGTATGAGAGCCGATCTATGCGCAGGGGTGTTGTATGGCCAGTACGCACAAATATTGTGCGGGCATTGATCCCTTAGTTGTTACCCTCTAACGTATACTTGTTTATATCGCGGCATTGTTTGATGAAGCGGCCCGGACCGACCTTACGTGTATTCGTACGCGAGACTAGTTCCACACTCGACATACGGGTTGTTCCGTATAAGTGGCTAGCAGGTGTCTGTCTCTCATTCAATAGTTGATATATCATTTACAACGGAGGGCCCCGAAAGGGGTGTAGTAGAGACAACTGTTGGATCCATGTTGTGGTTGGAAAGCTTGTAGATTAGAAACAATTCTATTGCGAAAGCCCTAACAACCACGTAAAACTTGCAAAAGATAAAGTAGAGGCATCTAACTTTATTTTGCAGGAGGGCTTGTGTTATGATATGGCATTGGTGGTTACAAAGTTAAAGTAGTTTACCTTTCTGTTACTAAGTAGTATAGTAATAGTCATCGCTCCGATGGACGACCGGGTGGTGGCATCGTGGACTTGGCATCAAACCAGGGGCAAGATGGAGATCATGCCGGAGCTCTCGATGGAGATCGAGGCGCTAGAAGAAGGACCATATCATATCACAATACACATGTGATGTTGATACATGCTTTATATCTTATTATATGCTAGTATTAGATACTCAACGGTAGCAAATAAGATAATCCCTAAGTAATTCCAATGATAGTGTTCCCCTTGTGTGTGCACCACCAAGAAAGTTTGCCGTTATGAAGTCGGCTGTGACGATCGGGGGCTAGACATATCTACATTCGCATACAGCGGGTGTAAGCCATGTTGCACAGCAAATACACACAAGTTAGATTTGGCAAGCCTAGCATGTGTAGAGATGGCCTCGGAACACAAGAGATCGAAAGATCGAGCATGAGTCACATGGATGATGTGATTGACATTGGGGAATGTCTACCTTTGATGCTATACTGATGGTCGTGACGATCGGGGGAGGTGCAGAGGATTGGGATCATGTGATCACTAAAATCGTTCAAGGGATGACAATTTTAGTGGGAGCTCAATTAGGATTGAAATCATATTATGAACTTAGTCTAGATGTCTATTTGCAAATATCTTAGTAAATCATGGCCTATCCCATTGAGGTCCTTTGCGACCATGGGAATATACTTCTTGATGTGAAACTTAGCAAAAGGGTCCAACTTCATAGATTAATACCCACGCCTGAGAGATATCCTCGTAAAAGGTGATCTTCTCTTCTTGATACAATGACCATTATTAGATAATCCGATGACTCTGCAATGTTTGTGTGTTCTCCGTAATCATCCAACAATCCATTCTCCATTCAATGAAGAGTTGTATTACAATCTTGTATTCTACAAGATCAGGCACATAAAGTATGAGCCGTTGGATGAGTTTTCTTCCATAATGGATGAAAAAGAGAATATTTAGAGAAACACTTAGCAATCTTGCATTAGAGTTATGAACTCTTAGAAGGGCTTGATTGCAACGGAGGTCATGAATGAAAAGGGTATATGTTAGATATACAAAGTTATAAATGTAATTCTTGCAAAACTAGTTGAAGTGTACATAAGTATTGGATACTTGTCCCGTTTTGTGAAAACAGGATGGTCTGCTTGAGAATTGCTGGAATTGACGCAATGTGGCAAGATGACAGCAAGCAAAACATTTTATGGCTGACATCACCCCTTTCCTCAAAGATTATCATTTGGATTAGTGAACTTGAATATAATTTTGTAATCCTTGTTTGTGTGTCTTGCTTTTAGCAAGACGATTATTCATATGAATAAGTTACAAGCCAGTTGTACTATTCTTATGAATAATACCTTTATGGTCACATTACGATTATAAATGAGTTATTCTCATCACTATGTTAATGATAATAGTTTAAGCATTTATAAAGGATTAGAATACTAAAAGATATCCAAAGTTTAATTATGATATGGCACTATAGTTTAAGTCATTTTGGTTATTGCATGTTCTTCATGAACATCGGGGTTTTAGATGCTTTATCTAGAGACTTTGCAAAACCATGCCTCGTTGGGCAGAATGACTAAAACTCCGCATTCTGGTAAAACAGTGATATGCGAAGAAATGTTGAACTTTATACATAATGATGTATCGTATTTTCAACAAATAGTGTAAATCATTATTTCATACTTCATTGTGGATTTAAGTGAATATGAATATTTACTTAATGAAACATAAGTTTGAAACTGCTTTGAATTGTTCAAAAGCTTTCAAAGTGAAGGAGGATATTGAATTAACAAGAATACAAAAGTCTCTTCGATTCGATCGACGTGACTAAAGTATTTAAGTTAATTTTGGCATAAAAGGACATGTGAAAGAGGTTTCACAAATTATGATAATAGGGCAAATTCAAAGTGTATTGAAATGTCTAAATATCATAATCATTATGTATTAGATACATATGGTATAATATTATCTCTTATCGGGGTTATAGTTATCATTTAGAGTTAGAGATCGAAATGAGCCAACACTTGGTTGAAATACAAAGGAACATCTAAAGATTCGTGGAAACAACACCATAAGAGTTATGGCATGTTCGAGTTTCTAGAGGTTTTGATAATTTGAAATCGTGGCGAATAAACAAGTCTTTGTAGCGTGTTCTTAGGCAACTATGAATACATATTCCACAAGGGGCAAACCTGTTGTTGTCCATAGTTGATGTGTCTTGATGAAGATACATGTGGAAGAGAGTAAAAGATCAAAGCAAGGTATTTGACCTTACCTCCTGTTTGTTGAGTAGCGCAGCGAAATTTGTTTCGTGAAACCAAACTCTACAAATAGAGGAGAAACTAATGATAATGATCATTAAGTTTCAGTGAATACTTTACTAAAGAAAGTAGGATTCAACAATATATACTCTGCAAGTTCGTGGAAATATATTATTGATTCACTTGTCATGTTTATGAACAAGACATACCTACGAATTACAAAGAAGCGTGATGGACCTAAGTGCAAGAAATGACCAGGAGTCATAAAATCCTATATTAAGTTACATTTAATATTGCAAAGTAATATGTTACTTGATCTTATTGAGTAACGAAGTTTACTTGATATTTCTGAATGACTTCAAAGTCATAAGATGGACATGGAACTTAATGACGTAACAGCTTGACTTGTCACAAAGTATGGACAAATTCAAGGAGTTGACTACAAATGTAGCGATGCTTGAGTCTATTGGATTTACACTAGCAATATATGGATATTGAAGTCTCGTAGATGGAATTCTCAATTTGATGATGATCAAAGAATTTTGGAATGTCCAAGATTATCGAGAGGACCTGCATTTGAGTGGGAGATAATTAGCTTGGCCAAATCTTAATATGTAAGAGACATATTTTGAGTGGGAGCTAAGTAGCTTGGCCGACTCATAATATGTATCAGACATATTTTGAGTGGGAGCTAAGTGCAATCCCTGGATCTCAAATATGGATGCCATATTTGAGTGGGAGCGTGAAATCATATGGGATAAGTGGACGACATATGTGAATGATGTGATTGGTGTTAATAACATTTAAGTAGATAAATAAGGATGAAGTTGAAGTTATTAAACAATGAGATCTAGAAAGATAGGTTGGTGAGTTTAATAAACATTGAATGTCGAATGCTTCTTGGACTTGATTCTAAAGATGTTCAGAATGTCCTAAGCAAGATTCTGAAGAAGTTCAGAATGGAACAAGGTAAGAAAGAAGTTCTTCTATATGAAGCATTGTCTTGGTATTACAATGATGGTTAAAAGGAAGAAAGAGATGTGTTGCATCTCCTATGCCTCAGTCATAGGTTCTTCCATACAACCATATTGTATACTCGACGTAATGTGACCCAAAGTTCTGGTTGGAAGGACAAATTCTTAACTGTAAGAACATGTCTTGAAGTAATTCTTGCATTAATCACTGAACCAGAATTAAGTTTGTACTTAAATGGTAAGAAGCAAAGTAAGTGGCATAGTTGCATATCATGCACTAGGATCTACATAGATATAGAAGTATAAAGGCTCCATCTGGTGTGATGTATATTGTTATGGTGGGGCTAGTTCGCTTTTAACGTAGAATGATGTGTCCTAGGGCACAGTGCCCATGAAAAAGCCCTCGAGGTTGAGCTAAATTCACTGTAGGCTCCTGGAAACCGGCCTCGTTCTGCTGCCATAACTACCATATATACACAAAGGATTGCAAAGTGTGTTTCGAAGTTTAGAAGACAACAGTGAAAACGACCATCATTAAAAACACTAGAAACAAAGTCTCACTTTATCGCCAAACAAATACTTCAACCCATTATGAGATAATGGTATGAATGTCAAAGTTAGGAAGACATTAACGATTTGTAAAGACATAATGATCTGGTTAAACAGAACATGGACATGACGTTTTCCATAAGAATGCATGATCAAAAAACACATATGTGATATGGTTTATGATGAGTAAAATGTAAGCTAGATTATTTGTACTCTAGTGCAAGTGGAAGACTGAAGGAGATATGCCCTAGAATCAAATAATAAACAGGTTTTATTGTCATATCTCAATTAGTTCGTAATAGTTTCATACTGTGCTATAACTGTATTAATACGAAATGTTAATACACATTTGGTATGTAAACAAACCAAGTCTCTAGTTACCTCTAGCGAACTAGTTCATTGGTCATGAGGATGATCTAGGGTTTCGGGATCATGGGCATTTATGCCAATTGACAATGAGGTCACGTCATTAGTTGAATGATGTGATAGACAAAACACCCAACCATTTGTATCTTAATGAGATCTAATTACAAAGTTCACCATTAATGATAAACTAAGGAAACCTCGCAACCTGATCCTTAGACTATGAGATAATGCAAATCACCGTTCTGGAGGAAGCTTAGATGGTTATTGATACGTCCATAACGTATCTATAATTTTTGATGGTTTTATGTTAATAATATGCTTTTGATACTCCTTTTTATATAAAGTTTATGTTTTATTTGAACTAACCTACTAATAGTTATAAAGTGCACAATGTTCTTGTTTTATACTTTGATGTGTAGGAATTATCAAGAATACAAGTGGAAACCTTGTTGGAGTCAAATTGGGATTTTCCAGAAATCTGTCTCAGAACTCTTTGTGAAGATGGTCACGTTTCGGGTCGAAGAATGCGTCAAATTGAAAACTCTTCAACTACAAATTTGTTGGAAATTTCACGACAATCGTTCTGGATATAAAATTTAGCTGATTCCGAGTCCGGATGGTCCCGATAAACCCGATTTACTGCAGCTCAAGATGGGGTGACGGGAATCCGAGAAGTATATAAAGGGAGGAAACCTAATTCGTGGGAGACACCTCCACCCACGAATTTGCAGCCACCAAGCCACGTTTTTGCCTCCCCCCTGGATCCCATCTCCATGGGAAAGGGCTCCCAAGAATCCATGAAGGAAGTAGGCTAAGGGGCGATGCTCCCATGTGATACCGGCGGCGGTGAAGAAGTCCTCTGTGCCGCCGCCGGGACCGCCGCCACCTCTTCACCATCTTCACCGCCATCTCCATCGACTCCACCGCCATTTCCATCGCCGTTGTTGACTCCCATGATAAGGAGGAAGTAGTTCTCTCTCAAGACTAAGGGTTCTATCGGTAGCTATGTATTCATTTCTCTCTCTATGCATGATCATATTGTGATCATGAGCTTTGTAATCAAGTAGATCTACCTTGCTACTCAAGTGCTTTAATAGATCTCTAGCTCTCTCCATGTGTGTGTAAGTGATAGCATGCACACCATGGTGGCACTTAGGCTAGAGATTACAAATACTTGTTATGAGTTATATTTGGACTTAGATGTTTCTATGAAATTGTGGTGTTTGTTGGAACCATCTAGTGCTTAAGGTGACAGTGTGGGGTTATCTAGATGGGGAAAGCGAACTTTGAGGAGTGCTGTTATAGCCCTACCATGGATTAGAGTGTCCAACCGGAGAATAGTTCAGAGTAGTATCATAAAGAGAATATATTTATACGAGAGTGTTCACTAGTGAAAGTATGATCCCTGGGCTTTGTTTCTAAGCATTGAAACACCGTTTGCAACTAGATCTGTTATATGTTTGCTTGCTTCCATCTTTATTTCAGATTTCCTTTACTCTCTTTCTACCCGTCAACCACGTGCCATCAAAGCTATTTTCTGGCACCGTTACCACTTATAATTATCCATACCACTTGTATTTTACTATCTTTTCGCCGAACTAGTGCACCTATACACCTGACAAGTGTATTGGGTGTGTTGGGGACACAAGAGACTTCGTATATCTTGATTGCAGGGTTGCTTGAGAGGGATACCTTTGACCACTTCCTCCCTGAGTTCGATAAAACTTGGGTAATCCACTTAAAGGAAAACTTGTTGCTGTTCTACAAACCTCTGCACTTGGAGGCCCAACAACTGTCTACAAGAATAGAAGTGCGTAGACATCAAGCTATTTTCTGGCGTCGTTGCCAGGGAGGTAAGGTAAAAGGTACTCACATCCTCTGGCTACTAAGCTATCTTCTAGCACTGTTGCTGGTGTGTGAGTGCTCAAAGTTATTTCGTATAGGCTCTGCAATTATATCTTTTTGTTTCTTGTTTTTATTTTCACTAGTTAGGCTTAATGGAAAACAACAACAAAATTAGAGAGCTTTATAGTATTTATCTTGAGTTAGGACATGAAGTGTTTGAAGAGAAAATTAAAAAACCTATGGAACTTTATTTGCATGCTAATAGCAATGTTATTAGTATGAATTCTTTGAACACAATTATTACTAATGCTATGGAAAAGTCTAAGCTTGGGGAAGCTGGTTTTGATGAGTATGATATTTTTATTCCCCCAAGCACGAAGGAGAAAATTTACTTTGATGATACTATACCTCTAATATATGATGATTACAATGATGAATATGATATTTTTAGCCCACCTACTATTGAGGAGAAAATTAATTATGATTACAATATACCTCCTATATTTGATGACTATGGTGATGAGAATAATAATGATAGCTATTTTGTTAAATTTGCTCCCACTACGATTAATAAGAATGACTATGCTTATATGGAGAGTAATAATTATTTTATGCATGTGGCTCATGATAAGAATGTTTTATGTGATAGTTATATTGTTAATTTTATTCATGATGCTACTGAAAGTTATTATGAGAAAGGGAAACATGGTTTTATGTATCTCAACAATATTAAGTTTCCTCTCTTTATGTTGAAATTTTTGAAGTTGCACTTGTTTTGCTTTCCTATGCTTGTTGCTTTGTGCTTTCATGACTTGCTTCTTTACAAGATTATTTTTCATAGAAAGTGGGTTAGACTTAAATTTGTTCCATATTTGCTTCTTGATGCTCTCTTTTATTTCCATTCATATTTTTATGTGAGCATCATCGAAATTATCATGCCTAGCTCAAAGGTGTTAAAGAAAAGCACTTATTGGGAGATAACCCAAATTTTTAGTCAATAAATTTTTCTTTTGTTGAGTATTGGAAGTTATTGCCTCGGTAATAACCTCTCCTTATCATTTTTGTGTGGTTTTTGTGCCAAGAATAACCTCTAATGAGAGAGAAATAATGCTTGGGAAAGTTGCTGTCCCAAAACAGGTTGTTGTGCTCCACTGTAAAAATTCGTGAAAAATATCTATACGTCGGTTTGTGCTGTAATTGTTTGTCTTCTGTCCCAGGTTGTTATCCAACTTTCGTTTGTTCAACACTTTTCGATTTGAGAAACAGAAGGTCTTCGAAAAAATTGGTTTTTACCTGCTGGTCTGTTTTGATAGATTTCTGCCATTATTTGCATTCGCCTCTTAATCTCTTTCTTTTTGAGTTCTCTTTGATCACTTGAAATTTTTAAAGAAAGTGCTACAGTAGCTTGTGTTTTAATGGAACTTTTACTTATGTTGAAACTGAATCTAAAGACGTGTTATCTTGAGTGCACTAATGCTGCTAATGAAGATTGTGTGAAGTTTTGTATGAAGAAAATTTTAAAGTGTAGGGACGAATAATGTGATAATATGAAGTATGGACAAAAGCTCAAGCTTGGGGATGCCACCCGTGTCACCCCAAAAAATATTCAATAAGTACAAGCATCAAAGCTTGGGGATGCCCAAGGCATCCCCTTCTTCATCAATAAAAATCTCAGGTTTCTTCCAAACACTTCATTTTTATTGTTTCATGCATAGTTATGTTGTTCTTGGAGCGTCTTTGTTTTCGTTTGCTTGGTTTTCTTAGTTTGCTTGAATAAATTGGTTGGACCCCCTCAGTCATACATTAGTTTTCAAATAAGTTGGTTTGGATTGGAAAAGTGTAGGAAAGTTCATGCTTAAGTGGTATAAATAGAGTCTTGTTTTTGATGGTGGCCTAGACTTTTTCATGTCATGCTTGATATTGTTTAGACTTTATGCTTAGTGATTTTTGCTGTAGCATGGCATGTTATAAACAATTGAGATTGCTTAATGTGCCTTGAAAATATCATGTGTTGTTTTAGCATATTAAAGCATGGTATTGTGGTATTCTCCTTTGATGCTTTATTTGGGTCGACTTGGCGCATACTCACACCATGTTATGACTATCCCAAATCACCATAGCCTCTATGATCATTTAATTTTTGACTTGTAATATCACTTTATGCTTTAATTAATAATGTTTCGTCGCTTTGCATGATTATGGCCATTATTGCTCTCTTAGTTGGTCGCTTCCAGTCTTTTGCTAGCCTCCATAACCAAGTATGAGTTCCACTCATGCATCCAACTCCAAATAAAACCAAGTTATTCCAAAGAGTCCACCATACCTACCTATTAGCATTTTCTATTCCAAGTATATTCATGTTTTTATCTACCTTCCGAATTAAACTTGTTATGTGAAAATTAGTGATTAAAGCTCTCACGAACTTGATGGCACACTTTACTTTTCTTGCCCCTAATAAACTTTAACCATTGTGTCATCTATGTTGTATATGCTTGCACTTATACATTGTGGATTAGCAGAACCATGATGTCATGGGGAACGCTTTCAACATTGCACTTGTACATTGTACCTAGTTGATATCATGCTCTTTTGTCTATGGATGTCGTCGATGTGAAATGAAAGGGGAGCTTGTAAGTCCATGGAGTTATGTATGTGTGTTAGAGAAACGCCTGGGCCGCTGGTCTAAATGATGCCTAATCATGGTGGAAACCTGCAGCGTAACCATAATGAGCAATGTATGAACAATTCTTCTTATAAAAAAAGAGATAGAGATTGAGAAAAAAAGAGATGAGAAAAGAGGAAAGCGAGAAAAAACACCATTTTCCCGTGGTAAATAAGAAGATTGCTGAGATGCTCGTTGTCTGCTTGCCTTGTCATTTTGATATAGGGATTCTTCCCTATCATCGGGCAGGGGGTACCCCGTTGGCGGTTCTCTATGATACACATGTACTTACTATGACAACAACTTACCGGTAACTAAACTTGAGTAGCATAAGGAGCGGCCCTCGTATTCAAGGGACATGAGATTGCCAACTTATACTTTGTCAAGCATATACTCCATATTTTGTTCACTTTAACCTTAATCACTTCAAGATGCTTATGATAGGGGCAATGAGAGCTGAAAGTTTATATGTACCATAATTTTTGGAAGCTCTTTATGAAACTTGAATCCCTGCTTCCTTCTATGAAGGCATTTCTTTTACTTTTATGTTGAGTCTCCATCTTCTGCACCTATTAAGAGAGCATAGTGGTCATTCTTAGTTTAATGTGCATTGTCCCAAAACTTATTGATTTATTCATAATGTTGATATTGCTTGTTCTTGAACTATTTGTATCTAGTTACCCTTATGAACTTTGAAGGTGTCCTATGTATTTATGTTTTGCTACTCCATGAGGGACAAGCTGAATGCCACTATGCTATGTTTTCTATATGTGAAACAAACAAACATCTTTGAATGCATTGTTATTCATGATCTTTTGTTTGTACATTTTCATGTTACAACATAGTTGCTATGTCTTATTGTTAAAACTCTATCTTTCATGTTCATGTTTAGAATACCTTGATCCCAGCTATCAATGCTTTTACAATAATGATGATCAAAATTATGTTGGCTGCGTGCCACCTCAAAAATTATATTGTTTTTATCGTTTACCTACTCGAGGACGAGCAGGAACTAAGCTTGGGGATGTTGATACGTGCATAATGTATCTATAATTTTTGATGGTTTTATGCTAATAATATGCTTTTGATACTCCTTTTTATATAAAGTTTATGATTTATTTGAACTAACCTACTAATAGTTGCAAAAGTGCACAATGTTCTTGTTTTACACTTTGATGTGTAGGAATTACCAAGAATACAAGTGGAAACCTTGTTGGAGTCAAATCGGGATTTTCCAGAAATCTGTTTCAGAACTCGTTTTGAAGATGGTCACCTTTCAGGTCGAAGACGGCGTCAAACAGAAAACTCTTCAACTACAAAGTTGTTGGAAATTTGACGAGAAATGTTCTGGACATAAAATTTAGCTGATTCCGAGTCCGGATGGCCCCAATAGACCTCATTTACTGCAGCCCAAGATGGGGTGACGGGAATCCGAGAAGCTATATAAGGGAGGAAACCTAATTTGCAACCACCAAGGTGGGAAACACCTCCACCCACGAATTTGCAGCCACCAAAGCCATGTTTTTGCCTCCCCCATGGATCTCATCTCCATGGGAGAGGGCTCCCAAGAAGCCATGAAGGAAGGGGGCTAAGGGGCGGTGCTCCCTTGTGATACCGGCGGTGGGGAAGGAGTCCTCCTCCGCCGCCGCCTCTTCACCATCATCACCACCATATCCACCGACTCCACCGCCATCTTCATCGTCGTTGCTGACTGCCATGATGAGGAGGGAGTAGTTCTCTCTCGAGGCTAAGGGTTCTACAGGTAGCTATGTGTTCATCTCTCTTTCTATGCATGATCATATTGTGATCATGAGCTTTGTAATCAAGTAGATCTACCTTGCTACTCAAGTGCTTTAATAGATCTCTAGCTCTCTCCATGTGTGTGAAAGTGATAGCATGCACACCATGGTGGCACTTAGGCTAGAGATTACAAATACTAGTTATGAATTATATTTGGAGTTGGATGTTTCTATGAAATTGTGGTGTTTGTTGGAACCATCTAGTGGTCAAGGTGACAGTATGGGGTTATCAAGATGGGGAAAGCGAACTTTGAGGAGTGCTGTTATAGCCCTACGACCCATTAGAGTGTCCAACCGGAGAGTAGTTCAGAGTAGTATCATAAAGAGAAGATATTTATATGAGAGTGTTCACTAGTGAAAGTATGATCCCTAGGCCTTGTTTTTAAGTATTGAAACACCGTTTGCAACTAGATCTGTTACATGTTTGCTTGCTTCCATCTTTATTTCAGATTTCCTTTAGTCTCTTCCTACCCGTCAACCACGCGCCATCAAAGCTATTTTCTGGCACCATTGCCACTTATAATTATCCATACCACTTGTATTTCACTATCTCTTCGTCGAACTAGTGCACCTATACACCTGACAAGTGTATTAGGTGTGTTGGGGACACAAGAGACTTCCTGTATCTTGATTGCAGGGTTGCTTGAGAGGGATACCTTTGACCACTTCCTCCCTGAGTTCGATAAACCTTGGGTAATCCACTTAAGGGAAACTTGCTGCTGTTCTACAAACCTCTGCACTTGGAGGCCCAACAACTATCTATAAGAATAGAAGTGCGTAGACATCAATTATCAAGTATCACACCATGACTAGGTGATCGAAAATGTGCTACTCAAGTTTCCCAAAGGGGCGCATAGAGGAGTACATATCAAGATCAGGATTTGCCAATCCATGTAACGGATAGATACACATGTGGCCATCTCGGTGACGTTGCATTAACAAAGCTTGCAAGCATGTGAGTGGGTCACGGAATGCAATGACACAAAAATGAGAAAACAAGTTCATCAATAACAAGATCGAACGAAGTTATGGAGATACCGTAGATCAAATCTTGGGTGAACTAGGTATCAAGTGGCAAAGGGAATGGGAAACGACTGTTTACGGTTCAAACGACATTATTATCGTGGAATGCACATGGGTCATTATGGGCATCCTGGTCCCGCTATTGATCATTGATGGAGATCATGTTTGTGCCATTCCCGGGCCTATAGGGAAATACACTTAAGGGTATGATGAGCTAGAGATCCTCTGTAAGTTGGAATCACCATATAAAAAAGAAAAGGAAACCGGAAAAGTTCCGTGAGAAAACCGGAATCGTTCCGGGAAAGATCCGAAGTCGTTCGGAGGAAATTGAAAGGGAACCGAAAGGTGTTTCGGGTCAAGTCGGATTTTGTAATATGTATTTATATGTTAATTAATGTAATTAATATTAAATATAATATTAAAATCTAATTTTGAAGGGGTATTCCACTAATGGATACACCCCCTCCCCCTATATAAAGGGATGCCCATGGGTGGGAATAGACACACAAATATTTGGAAAAGTCTTTTGGTTGACTTTCTCCTTCCCTCTCTCTCCCGTCTCCATGCGTTGGCACGGTCTCAAGTAAGGACTGTCAATGCAAGAGACACCGCACCTGTAGCACGCCGTTGTGCTGCAGGGATTCCAAGCCAGAGATCTACTTTCGCACTCCCGGCAGGGATCAAGCAGCCGGAGATCGTCATCGTACACCGTATGTGTACGAAACCACGAGGGGCCTCACTTGAGGCACCTTGGATGTCGTGAGTCGGAGCTGCTGCACGATGAAGAAGGAGTAAGGGGTGACCTACGAGGAGCATCACGACCTTGAGGTCGGCTACGGGTTCGAATACTTCAACCACGTTCCCCTCGGAACGTTAACCGCGTACGGTCTACAAGGGTATGTATTCTATACGCTCGGCCGTTACCGCATTACTACATAGATACATCTTGGAAGTTTAGGAGGTTCCAACATTGGATTTTTTTTCTGTTGCGGAACCCTTCAATCTCCACCGGCCCGACCTTAACGGGCGACCGAAACTGTCCGTTTCTATCCGTTTGGGTCGGTCCGCGGTCGCTTTGGGGTCGCGATCCGGCCTGTCTGGCCAACCGCGCCTAGCGACGCGATCTAAATATCCGCGCCTAGTGAGGACCACGTCGTTTTTTTAAATTCAAACCGACACAATTCGCGCGTAAATAAACTGGTAAAGTTCATACATAATTATACAAAATATATTACATTCAAAACATAAAAAGACTCGCCCTAGCCCTAGCCCTAGCAACAGATGATCTCCCCGCCACCAGCGCCACCCCGTCCATCTATGGATCGATGTCGATGTACTCCGACGGCATCCAGAGGTGGGTCGGCGGCAGTCCCGGAGCTGGCGTCGATGCGGATGCCGGAGGCGCTGTGTGGTCGATCACCTGGCCTGGCCACGCCGGCCACGTGTCCGTTTTCGCCAGCGCGGGCGAAGCGTACCACCCGGCGTGGGTGGGCCAGACCATTCTGTCGCGGGCGGAGCAACCCACCTCGTAGGTGTTGTGGTAGGGGTGGTGGCGGTGGCAGCGGCTGCACGGCGTTCACCTGCACCACCAGGCCGGTGAGCTGGACGGCCTCCTAATAGCCATCGCACATGCGGTCCTTCTCCCTCGCGTTGGCCACGATGGCCTGCTCGAGGAAGGCATCCTCGTCGTAGCCCGCGCCAGGACCTCCTGGTACTCCGGGGGTAGGTGCGCGGCGGCAAACGAGGTCGAGGATGACCCCTCCTCCTCCTTGACGATGATGTCGAGGCCGTCGTCGCTGAGGTCGGCTTTAGAGTGGTTGACAACACCGTTGTCGTTGTCGGACTCGGAGGCTGGGAGGTCGCGGGAACCCCACGGGTCGAACTCGCCGCGGTAGGTGCTGCGACGCTGCGGTAGGTGCTGCGACGCCGCGCCTTGTGTTCTCAGTCCAGAAACTCCTTCTAGAACTGGCGGTTCTGGTACGTGTGGTCGTATCGGAAGGCCGGTGGGAGCTTACGGATGCGGTGGACGACCTCCTCGTCCAGCGCCTTGCCCTCCTTCGGTGCGGGCGACACCGACACCCGCTCCTGATTGAGGTACCAGCTCGTTGGCAGGGAGACATCGTGGTGGGCGATGTCTCTCCCTGCCTCCACTGCCGCTCGCACTCAACAATTCGGAAGTAGCGGCGATCGCAGCCAGGCGCCTCCTCCTGCTGGCGCACGCGGAGGCCGACGTAGTCCTCCGGGCGAGGTAGCGGCGGCACGACCCCCCGGAGGAAGGCCGCCATGCCGCCCGAGTTGGACCCATCCGCCTTGTGGTCATTCTTGGCATTTTTTAACCAGGACGGCATCTTCATCGTTGTCGCCGCGCGGGATTGGCTGTGGCTAGGGTAGTTGATGGGATATGGCTATGGTGATGGCGATGGTGATGGCGAGAGAAGGGGTGTGCAGCACCGATGTGGCGGGGGCCTGCTTAAGTAGAGCGCGCAGGTTCTCGCGCCTTCGCCATCAATGCCGGCACGGGAACTCAGGCGGAGTCATGTCAGTCGCAGGCTTGACGCGCCTCGTCGGTATTGATGGCGAAGGCTGATGCGTTTGCTTCTGAATTGGTGTCGCCGGTCAGGCTGCCGCGCCTCTGAATCACTGTGTCGGTTGCGTCTGAATCGCTGCCGCAGTTGGTTGCGCAGCTGTAGCTGACAGGTGGGCCAATAGCGCGCGTGGAGGACACGCCCTCGACCTGCCCGTGTCCGGGCTGACCCAGCGGCCACGCAAATTAGGTGCACGGATGGATCGAGCCAGGCGCGTCGGAACGGATGGGTCGTGCCGCTGCGACGCCGCGCACGTCGTGCGCGTCCGTGCGGACACGTTCGGACTCGCTCGGACGGGTTGGATTGACCCGGTGAAGATGCCCTAAGTCCAAGTTTGCAGTATGGGATGCCCCGGGTACAGGTCCGCCAGTAGCGGATCCAGGATTTTAACAAAGGGTATGCCACACCAAAAATTTGGCGTTCCTAAATAAACAGAAAAATGAACATATGAAAATTAACCATATAATTGACAACCGAAGACCAATTACCAGTTGATTAAATTGCCAGCTAATGCCAAGAAGCTAGCGCATATAGTATACTAAAACATAGCCTAGAGTCTCTCCAACGTACAACAGCTAGATATTTCCTGTGCTTAGACATAATAACTAATTAAGTCAAATGCATTGCCATAGCTAGCATGCAGGTTTACACCGCGAGGCATACCGGCATACCCACTACACCACAACAAAATATTCCCAACAGGCAAGTTGATCGTGGAAGCAGCTTTCATGGACGGCGAAGACACCTCGGCGATGAGCTCGCCGGTCAAGGCCTGGTATCTGGCCCGACGCAAGGACATCCTCGAGGAGGAAAACGTTGAGAACGCGCCAAGCTCTCCGCCGCCGTGCCTTCGCCGAGCTCCGCTTCGACCTCCTCCAACCAGTCGGCCGGCAGGAACGCCGACGAACCCATCCCCGTCGCACCGGACACGCCGGAGGAGATCACCCCCATCAACGACTGATCGCCGACCCATTTTATCTTGTTCTATAATAATTTGATGGTCGAACTATTTTGGGCATACTTCTGCCGAACATCCTATGGCCAAGATTTCACCGCGGGGAATGAGAAAATTTGAAAATGTCGCCGTTTTTTGCTTCGCCTGGGAACTCGGTCTGGGAACGCGAGTGGGAAATCGGCCGTTCCCAGGCCGAAACCTTCCTCCGTCCAGCGCTATTTTGGTCCAGATTTTGGCCTGGGAACGGCCAACGAGTGGAGATGCTCTTAGCGGTTGGCAGTTGGTCGATGTTATTTACCGACCCACGAGCGGATGGGTATGGACGTATTGCCGACCGACAGTGCGACGATAATGATAAATTCATTGCCGACCGACAGTCTGTCGTTATGTACCGGTTATCCCAACCGACTGTTCGACATACCTTTTTTCCGACCAACCCGTTGTCGATTAAGACTTTTGCCAACCAACAAGGGTTGGGAATATACTGCTGTGGTGTAGTGACCCTGTAGGTCCGCCACTGAGGTCCGCCCATGGGATTCTATACTGACAGGTCCCATGCGTGAATAAAGATCCCAAATTAATTGACCAACTTTGTAGATACGCGGAATATAGTAGTTTTAAGAGGCGATTAGAGCATCTCCCATTTGTTTCCGAAGTAAAAAACATTGTATGTAAACAATTGAAGCTCGAACCATGGGACAAATTAAAGTTGCTTCATGCATTAATCTAATATCTAATACTCATCCAATCCAAATTAATGGTTATCCGAATCTAGAAAAATCCGTCCATTAATTTGAATCGGAGGGAGTAATGAAGTTTTGGACTGTTTGTTTTTTAAAGTAGCCATATATTTCATTAGACAATCTAGAGATTACATATATGGTCAAACACCTAAGATAAATATGCTTGCAAGCTGTGCACAAAGAACCCCGCAAGTAAAATTATAATTTCACCCTTAAAAAAACTTGTGCCTCGCTGAACCGTCGTCCATCGTCCTCCGCCACCACCATGGTAGCGCCATATAGTGGCGAACAACCTCTATACCTAGATCTAGGAAAGCACCATCGCATACGAGGGTGCATTTCAAACTGATGAACCGAGTCATCCCAAGCGACGAGCCTGAAGCTTTGTGGCACGTCGTCCGGGGATCTTTCCCCGTGGTCACTATATCCTGACACCGCTATCTTCATCCGATGCAGTCGAAGAAGAGAAACGTCACCGCCTGCCGTCTTCCACACGCACAGCTGCAAGATGTCAAACACTAATGCAGCAGCCGATGCGACCGCCTCCCGCGAGAGAGGAATGCCGATAACCAGTACGAAACTCGCTGAATCCAAAGACCGGCGAGAAGACCGGGCCACCTGTTCCCCGACGCTAACAGTTGAAGTGATGCCGAGATGGAGGAAAAACATGGGAAAATTATTCCGACGTGACGTAGTCTCCTCCATAGAAGCAGCACCTCAAGGAAGCAGTAGACCAACCCTAACTACAGACCGGAGCCCGGGTTCCCCACCCCTTCCTGCCACCGGAGCGGTTGACAGAGAAGGCATGGATCGGTGGCTTGCCATAGTTGGGGGCAGAGGTCGCCCAGATCTCTTTTTCCGCAGGTCCTCTCCGTCCTGGCTTGTGGCCCGGCCAAACGGTGCGAGTTGTATGTGCCGAAGTCGCAAAAGAATAAAAAAGGGGACTGTTTTGCCCGTCCACCATACACCATCTTAACCACCAATGCCATCCATAAGTGAAAAAACGGTTAAAAAGAGAGAGAAAAAAGCAATCCAAGTCGTGGCGTCGTTGTGGTGCAACACGGGAGCATGGGTCACGCCCGAGTGAGCTGCTAGGATGGAGACGGCCGTGTGCCGACAAGCTGGACGTAACCATGGCCGGCTCTATGTTTTGCACGGTCCTAGCGCGAAGTTGACAACATGGCTCCTAAGGGGTAATGTATACGTAGGCATATACAGAAATGCAGAAGAATATGTATCTACTTGTACTTGTAAAATACTAAAGAGGAACGTCCAACCATACATGACATATTTTTAGTTTCAAAACATAAAGAACTAGTATTTCCTGCTAGTTTTATTAGTTGAAAGCTCGAATAAGATATAATTCCAATTAGTCCGTTGACAATAATGCTTCATAGTTTCACAAAAAGCTTCTCTCTCTTTCTTTTATTTCTTTTCACAGCGCCAAACTTATATCTCGGCACCATATCACCTAAAATACATTACATGAAGAATTAAAGAAAGAATCCTAATATACTTTCCTACAAGTTTGGCTAAAATACATGAAACAAGACTTAAAGATTCCAGGAAGATTGAATGTACCAGAGAGCAAGGGCGCAAAAAAAGAAGTGCCGAATTTCTGATTGAGAATTAGGTGGCCGGAGATCGATCGAGAATTAGGGTGGCCGGAGATCGATCAAGAATTAGGTTGGGTTGGGGCGGCCGGAGATCGACGACCAAGAGAATCGCTAACATGCGATGTGAATATGCCGCTAGGCCCTGGCCGTAGAGCACGGGCAGGTTGAGCCGTCGAGGCGTATCCGCGTATCAGTGTAAGCCGCAGAGATCGAGACGTTCTAGGCTCCTGGTGACGTGTTCGCGACGAGGGGATCGAATGCCCGGGCAAGGCAAGGCCTATGCGTGTCGCTATTGATCAGTATGATCACCGATCATTTGCGTTCCAAAATTCCAAATTCACGTAATCATATTCTCTCGCTTGAGGCAGCTAGGCTATGGGTATTTTTTAAAGATGTATAGGGTATGAAGTATAGCGCGTGCCCCCATTAGCATGGGCCCTTAGGCATTTGCAAAAGGTCGTCATGGCCTAGAGCCGACCCCGTGCTACTACGGGCACGAACAAGCGCGCGGGCAAAGGGTGGCTCGAGAAAGTGGGGAACCAAGTAGGAGCGGAGCTTCCCTTAGAGCAAGTTCAATAGTAAAGTCAGCTGCTGGCTATAAGCCGTCGCCATGTCACTTGTAGTCAACATAATAGCCAACATGTACAATAGTAGTCATAAGTAATTGCTATTTTATTTAGCTAAGGTCCACCTTACACTCACACAAAGTGTCTAGAAACACGTGTTGTAGCTGGCTCTTGCATGAGAGCCCATTAATCTTCTCTCTCCATTTCTCTCTCCTCCACCTCATCTCAAATATATTATTTAAAGTCTTATAGCCTGCTGACATAAGCTTATTGTACTTGCTCTTAGGGCAAGCTAGGGCGGCCTCCCTACCTTGTTTTTTCCCAAAAAAAATCTACATATATATTTGTATTTTTATGGTGATACAATTTTTGCTATTTTATACTCGTTAAAATAAAATGGACTTTCTTATCACATACAAACTTGGATTTGGATGGTTAAATAGACAAATGAAAGTTTTAAAGAATGCATACAAATTTTATGTTTTGATTCTTTTTCATTTGGCACCATCCTCCCGATGCCTTTTTCCGATCTATAAGAACTCATCCTGGAGGGACACATTTTGGGTAACTCCAAATTTCACTGCATGATATTTCGGAATTCTTCTAATATCCTTGCAATTACTACATATCATAATGTAAATGGAAAACTAGTGAACTCTTACTACTATTAATATGTTAGTCCAAAAAAATATAATAAAAGTTGTCAAATATCATAAATAGTAACATAACAAACTTTAAAAATACATAGATACGTTTCTATGAGTGTGCTATATTGAGCGAGGGACATTGGGAAGTCTTGATCTTGGTTATATTAAGAAAGGAACTTTGCCTACCTCAAAGAAAAAAAGAAACTTTGCCATTGCCTGGGACTTACCAAGGCATTAACGCTTTATTATGGGTAGTTTCGTAGGTTTTACTCCAAATTGATCGAATCGGACCGATTTGGTGTCCGATTTGCGACCCGCGGCTGCGATGCTCTAACTACTCTTGTGGCACGCGTAGTCTGCGTGCGATCCTTGGCAAGTTTTAAGTTCGTCTGTGCGGCTTTGTGTCAGCGCACGACTTCCAACCGCTCCCTCGAAAAAGACGGTGTAACCAGACGTGTAGAAACATGAGTCAATCGTTCATGGACATGTCCAGGGAGGCGAAAGCTGCACGGTGCGGAGCCTCGTCCATATGACTGCGAGAGAGCAAGCGCGCTTCTCTTCTCGACTCAGTTATCTGAGAAGCTTCAAGCATGGTGCGGCGCTGCTTCAGGGTTCACTTCGAGGTGATATAGAAGGCCACCCATGAAATCACCTTACCGTCAACCTAGGGGGAGCGAGGGTCGCGCATTTATCCCTCGGTACAGGCGGCGGCGGCGACGCAACTCCCTCCCTCCTCTAGATCAAAGCCGGCGAGAACACTGGTCTCCTCTCCCTCTTCTTGCTGCTTCGGTGGCAGGATGGAGAGGGGACCTTGTTTTTACGCCTAGTAGTTAGGGTTATGGTCAGTCTGTTGTTGTGCGTTGTTGGCATGGTGGGAGCAGAACCCGGAAAAATAAATCTGCCTCAACTCTACTCCCTCACCAGCAGTGACCTTCATGGCGGCGCCTTGGAGTTGATGGCAACGTGTGTTAGTCGATCCTTCAGATCGACATATTGGTCTTCTCACAGTTCCTCAGATCTGTTTCTCGGTGTGTCGCTGGTGTTTATTGTTATCCACGACGGCGCTGGCGGTCGAGGCGAGATGGTTGCTCTGGAGTGAGTATATTGGTTTAGAGGTGGTGGATCTGTCGTTCTTCTCCGACTGCATCGATGGGAGGCGACGAATCTTGGTTTAAGACAGCACGGGGACGTCCCTCGGTCGACGTACCACAGTGACATGTGCCTTGTAGCCTGCAACATGCATGTTCATCGACTCACAAAGCCTCGTTGGCGATGGTGTTTTTTTTTGGATCTAGCAATAGTGGAGGCTCGGTGTTCCTTCCGGTGTGCGTCCCGGTAGTGCTAGAGTTGGATGGCGACCGCTAGTTTCGGTGATTGCAAGAAATCTTAGAGATCGTTTTGTATTTCTCGATTCAAGTGTGTTGCTTATGGTAAATTGATTTTTAATTGATGAAATAGGTGGTTGCTCTAAAAAAAAACTAGGGGGAGTGAGTCTTCCAGAAGAGCAATCCCGCTCTAAATTAGCAACTATCTTTTAGAGAAATCCTGGTAGCTAGGTAGATCACGGGCTTCTCTCCAACAAACTGAACATGGATTTTCTAGAAGCATGGTCGTATGAAATATGAAATTCTTACTTCGCGAGAAAAAAGAAGATAGAAGCACGATGTTCTATACCATCCGAGATTAGCAATGCTGGTACAAATCACATTTTATTTCATCAGGTTAAGAGGGGTTACAGTACTACTCCAATTCCAAACAAACTACTCCAAAGTCACACAACCATTCGTGTGGAAATGCTACAAGATACATTACACCAGTAGATAGATAAGTTGGGGTGCCTGTCTCAGAGGTCAAGGAGCTGACAGTTCTCCCACAGCGTCTTGGCGGAGCGGCGCAGCTGTGCAGCCTCGGCCTCGGTGAGCTCCATCTCGGCGACTCCCAGGACACCCCCGCGGCCAAGGCGCGCGGGCAGGCTGAGGAACACCTCGTGGCCGTCCGAGATGCCGTGGAAGCCGGCAGCAAGGACGGAGACCGGGTGCACACGGCGCTGGTCGCGGAGGAGGGAGGTGGCAAGGCTGGCGACGGAGTAGCCAATGGCCCATGAGGTGTAGCCCTTGAGGCTGATCACCTCGTAGGCGCCGCCCACCACCGTGCGCCGAATGCCCTCCAGCGCCGCCTCATCAAACGAACGGTGGCTGTCGCGCAGAGACTTGAGCGCAGGCATCCCACCGACGCTTATGCTCGACCAGATCGCCACCGAGCTGTCACCATGCTCCCCCACCATGTACGCCTGCACAAGGACATATTTTCTTGCTTGGTTAGTTAGTGATCAGAACTCTATCCAACTCCGAGTAGAGAAGATCCTTGCCTGGTTATTCATCTAACCATTATAGCATACAAAGACATCAAAATCATTGTGCAGTGACAGAGCTTATAAGCTGATTCTTTATGTAAATAGATGATTCGATTGCCACATTGGTACATAACCTATAGAATATCAGGTACATTATAACCAAAAATTGTGGATGCAAAAGTGCATATAGTTTTAATTCATTGCAGTATAATCCTACTAGGTCCTTCATGGGCATATAGACCAACTTTCTCTCTGTGTCTATACAGAAATTGCAAATGCAATTGCCACACTAAAACAAACTAGTCAATGCTTCAGTATTAGCATTGTTTCATCATTTTCAGAAAGCAATAAACAGCGGAGCTAGGACTGTCCAAGACAACACCGAGCTATAAACACCATATATGGTATTTCGTTTCATCATGTACAAGTACAACCGATCATAACTAAAATTTAGAAATTATAGTATTATAACTGACATGCATATGGAATCCGGAAATAAAAATTACCTTTCATACAATTTCTAACTACAGTTATGCAACGCTGTTGACTAGAGTTTACCGAGGTTATTTTGGTACTTTCCATATCACTCTAGTGCTATTTTAGTCAACTGGTGCCAAATCCTGTCTAAGGTTCTAACTCTGGAAACATATGCAGATGGTAATTCGAAAGTCCTCTTGCACGTCAAGTAAATTTTGTAAAATAAACATCAACTGATACCGAACACAAGTCATATACTCATATTTACTAATATGTTAACTACTCCCTCCATCCTGAAAAGGATGTCTGTCTCAGATTTGTCTAAATTTGGATATATCTAGACATCATATACTAGTATATAGATATATCAAATCTAGATAAATTTATGACATCCTTTTTAGCACGGAGGGTAGTAAATACCGCATTTTACCCAGCCATTGCATGTTTAATCATATGAACCAAGTATCGCACCAAAGACATAATAATCTTAAAAATAATCATCCACCCCGTATACAAATTAACAGTTCTGGCCTTTAGAAGATGACAACACTACTAAAAAGCACTAAGGACCAAAAAACGCCTCCTCCCCTGGCTCCTGCGTTGCCCCACTCAGACGGCCAGCCCAACCTTCCCCTCCCCAGTCCACTCCTCCGTTCACCCCTGCCGCCATCAGTGAGCAAAGCTTGTGCGGCATCTGGCGCCGGCAGGACTTCTCCGGTTGCGTTCTGTGCGCGTGGGCGTGGCGGGTCTAGCAGTTGGTCACCAGAGTGGCGGCTCCAAGCTGTGGGGATGGCGGACGGCGAGGTGGGGTGGCAGGCGGCAGGCGGCGGCGGATCTGGCGCCCCTGGTTGTGGATTCGGCAAGTCGGGCCGATCTGGTCTTCTGTGGGGCTGAGGCCCGGAGTCGTCACGGACGGGATCCTTGGTGGCATGTCGGCTAGTGGCCGGAGGGGCCATGGCTCCTGCGTCGGGTGGGGGCGTATGGTGGTCGACGACAAGGTCCTTGCTCTGCTGGTTGCGCCCCGCTACTCGCGCTTCCAGGTGGGCCCCGACGTTGGAGATGACATGCCAGGCAAAACCTTTGCATGTCACCGGTGCCCTTGGGAGCTGGTCCCCTTCTTGAAGGTGTCATCTGAGCGGAGTCTCCTGTCGTCGTGAGTGTCAAGTGGTCTCCGGGTGAAAACCTCAGCTCCTTCGGAGCGGGCGACGGTGACAAAAATGTTGCTACCTTCTTGAAGGCACCGCCTTTGGAGTCCTTGACAATTGCGACGTGCTAGATTTGCAAAGCTAGGCATGGTGGATGACGGGTGGCGTGCTAGTGCTACGTGGGTAGCGAATCCGTCGACCCGGTCGACGCAATCGGAAGGTCAGTCTGGCTAGCATGTCGGGGCAGAGGCCCCGTGTCCTTTTGGCGTGACTTTAGTGGTCTATGGGTGGAGGCCTTGTGTAGTTTGATCTACAAGACGTCTAGGCCGTGCGACGTTGCGGCTCACGACCAGGCGGGGGATGTCGGAGCAGCGCAAGGCTCATTTTGAGTTTTGAGTCATAGAGCGGGCAGTGCAATCCGGGGCACAAGGGTCGTGGTTCTACCCAAGGTGCGAAGAACCCTGGAGGCGGTTGCAATGAGCAGAAGCCATGGAGACAGCTCATTAGCTCATTGTTCCCATGTCCCGAATTGTTAAAGAATGAAGGTAACCCGTTGACTATGTCGGGTAAAGCCAACTTAGATTATCCGTCCTTTCTTTCTCTTGGTCCACCAGGATTGGCCCAGCTAGGGCGATGATAGGTGGATTTGGTAATTGGTTTGTTCCGATAGGTGCACCGGTCCCTAAGGAACCCCCGAAAGGGCTGCCGTCGGCTGCTGTCCGATGGGTATACCCATGCTGGAAATTAGTAGAGTCCTACGAGTCAATCGACAAAAGCGAGGAATGAGGTTGTTCGACAAGCCTAATGTCTCATTTCTCTTCCTAGCGATTTCGAGGGACGGTGAGAGGGTATAGTGTAATAAAGGTGGGCTTAGAGCCAGCAAGCAAAGTACGGCTCCAGATACAGTTGTGTGTTTGGTGCAAAGGTGGCGTTGCGTGGCGAGCCTCCGTTGTTCATGTGGTTTTCTTGACCTGGTTTCCGTCATGCTCCCAAATAAGTACACCTCCATCCTAAAGCTTAAGGCATATAATTTTTTTCGAAAGTCAAACTATGTAAAGTTTTACCAAATTTTTAGAAAAAATTATTAATACTTTATAATATAAAATCCATACCCTTTGATACATCATGAAACATATTTTTATGTGATATCTATATAATATCATACTTCTTACTAGTTTTTTCTAAAAGTTTGGTCAAACTTTCCCTAGCTTGACTTTCCAAAAAAAAACTTAACCTTTAGGACGGAGGAAGTATACTTCTAGGTTTGTCTCAAATCAAAGCCTTTCTAGGTTTGTCTTAAGTCAAAGCCTTTAAAGTTTGACCAATTATTTTAGGAAACATAGCCACTTATGATACCAAAATAGAATCACTAAACCCGTTTAGAAGTAGAGTTTCATAATATACAATTTGATGTTATCTATGTTGCAACTACTCCCTCCATGCACGATTACCTTGCATCCTAGGTTTAGTCAAATTCAAAACTATGTAAATTTTGACCATATATTTAGAAAAAAATATCGACATTATCAATGTAAAAACTATTGAATTAGAATTATCATAAACTATGTTTTCATATTATATGCATTGGGAATCATGGATGTTGATGTTTTTTCCTTATATTGTTGTTCAAACTATACAAAGTTTGACTTTGACTAAACCAGGTAATTGTGAACGGAGGGAGGGAGTATATATACAATAAAGTTGGTCAAATTTGAAAAATTATAAGACAACGTTGAAGAAGACATCTAGAAGAAGTGCACTTAGAGCATATCTAGCAGATACCGCAAAACGGCCGTCCCGCAAATTTTTCCGCCGATATGCGGTACCGCGGCCCAAAAGTGGCCTTTCCAGATACCGTAAACCTGCCCGTAATGGAATTTGTTTGCCGTTCCCCGCAAAACGGCCCGTCCGTCCCGCAAAATGGCCCGTCCGTCCCGCATATATTTGGGACGGGAGGCCGCGGAACCGCATCCTCTTCTCCCCAATCCCCACGCGCAGAAATCCTCTTGGGGTCTCGCCGCCAACACCGATTCCGGCGCCGCCTCAGCCCTCCCCGCACCCATGGCCGGCCAATCATGACGCAATGTTGCCGGCCGTGGTGGCGCTTTGCCGTGCCGCGGTGGTAGCTCGAGCGGCCGAGCTCACGCGCCGCCAGTCTCCGCGGAGGAGGCAGCCCGCCACCGCTCGGAGGCCGCGCGTGCTTCTGGAGCTCTAGCCCGGAGCCGCGCCACCTCGCCGGCTTGGGCCGGCTTCAGGCTTTTCGGCCCTGGCCGCAACGACGCGGAGGCGGGCGGCTCTCGCGCAGCCGCACCCGTCGTCCATGTCCCGCTGCGAGCTCCGGCTACAGCGCACACGCCCGCGCGAGCTCCGGCTACAGCGCGTGTTGCGCATGTCGTCGCCGATTCCGACTCCTCCAAGGACGGCACATCCACAGAGGACGACGACGTCCGCGAGGCAAAGTTCAATTCCCTCGGTACGATCGTCTCCGATGTGTGGGAGCACGCCAAGTGCCGCCGTGACAAGCGTGAAGCAGCACGAGGTCCGCCGTGCGATGCGCCGCTCCATGCGTGAGCACCATGCGTGGCTCGACTTCTTCGGCGTGGACTACTCCGACGACTCCGACTCCTCCGACAGCGAGTAGGCGCGGCGCCGTGACAACGAGCTCTAGTGAGTAGCTACCGCCGGTAGGGTTAGGTCTGCGCTAGGGTTTGTATCGATGCCGCAGCAGTATCGATTTGATGTGTAAATTATGATGATCTGTAACTGTAAGATCAAACTATCCCCGTATGTATGAACCTGTGATCGATCTGGCGCCAAACTGTTTTTTTTTTTCAAATTTGCAGTATGTGAGTCGGTATCTACTCTGTCCTGATAAATTTGGAACTGCAAAAGTGGTGTACGAGCTTTTAGGGTATCTGGTAGAGATGCTCTTGAGATGATAGTGACACTCCTTGTCGGGTAATGAGTCCAGTCAACGACAGGTACATGCTCCCACGGCGCCACGGCCACGTGGCACCAAGCATACTGACTCCACTGTCCACTCCGGCAACGAGCCCGAGCATGGGAGACGGAGTCATGGATGGATTCAGCTATTCAGGGTTCAGTTCTGTTACCTGCACGTCCTGCGCGTTGACATCAAGGTGTTCGGCTATGAGAGACCTGAACCTGGAGGAGTCGAGGTTGGTCCCGGACCCGATGACGCGGCTCGCCGGGAACCCGGACAGCTTCCACGCCACGTATGTCAGCACGTCGACGGGATTTGACACCAGCAGCAACAGCGCGTCAGGGGAGTGCTCCGCCACCGGCGGCACGATCTTCCGGTACAGGGCCACGTTCCTCTGCAACAGATTCAGCCTCGTCTCCCCCGGGATCTGCCTGGCCCCCGCCGTGATGATGACGAGATCGGAGTTCCTCGTGACGGCGGCGTCGGTTCCGGAGACGATGCGGACGCGGGGGAGGAAGGCGGCGGCGTGCTGCAGGTCGAGCGCCTCGCCGCGGAGCTTGTCGGGGAGGGCGTCCACGAGCGCGATCTCGTCGGCGAGGTTCTGGGTGAGGATGGTCTGCGCGATGGCCATCCCCACGTTGCCGGCGCCGATGACGGAGATCTTGGTGAGGCGGCGGTGCGCGGTGGTCGGGGTGGCCGGGCAGCCGTCGGCCACGGGCCGGAAGAAGCCCGACGAGGCGCCGCCGGCGTCGAAGCCCAGCTCCGACAGAGACGAGGTCTTGTGCATCTTCGCTGCTGTTGCCGATGAGAACGAATGGAATGGGATGCTGGTCGGATCGAGTGGGATTTGGACTGGAATGAGTTCTTGGTGGGGTGGGGGAACGAGAATGGGGGGAGTTAAAATATAAATCCCGGCAAACGAAAACCGCTTGCCGTTACCGCCTTGCTACTCGTGGTTTCAGATTTTATTTTATTTTTACAGCTTCTATTTTTTTTCTAGGAAAAGCGTACCAAACACATAGAAAAAGAGCCCGACGGCCGATACAACACCAAAAGGCTACAACACCACACACATGCAACACGATACAACGCCACAGGGCGCACCAAGTGCCCTCCACCACGACCCGACAATGAGACCTCGCCTTGCCAAGTCTCTTACCAAGCTGAGGAGACGAGACACTAAGCAAACTGGACCGCGTCACGATCAAAGTGAGACTCTGCCGTAGCACGACCAAGACTCCAAGGCCGCACGGATCAACGCACCTCTCCCTCATACGCCTAGAAGAGATCGGCGAGGAGTCAGCAGAATCCACTCGAACTTGAGGAAGACGTCGACTAGGAAGCGCCCACCATGATGTACATAGCGCCCCTGATGCTCGCGCCCAGAGCAGCATCCAACACCGGCAGCACCTCGCCCCCCAAACTCCAAAACATTGGGCCTTCCCGGGCAGCCTTGACGACGTCTCCAAGAAGATCACGACACCGTGGCACCGCCGTCGCCTGGTCCGGTGACCCGAACCAAAGGTTTCCCTCGGCTCCCGAGGAGAGGAAGATACGATATCGGCCATGACCGTGCCCCTAAGGAGGTAGCGGCACCCGCAGGCGTCGTCGCGGCCTGCAACAGCTCAAGCTGAGCAAGGCTTTCACCCGGCCAAGGATCGTGTCCCGAAACCCGCCCAAAGGGCCGCATGGAGAACGTGGGCGGGGAAGCAAGGCAAGGGACGCCACCGCGGGAAGGAGAGGGACACCGCAGGCCTCACCGTCGATGAATGGAGGCGCATCGGTCACCGCCGGCACCATGGCTAGCCCGCGTGGGCTCGGAGGAGGAGCCCCCCCCCCCCCCACGCCAGCAAGCCACCACCGCTACTGGCAGCCAACGATAATAATAAAGTGGTTATTATTATATCTTTATGTTTATGATAATAAAGTGGTTATTATTATATCTTTATGTTTATGATAAATGTTTACATCCCATGCTATAATTGTATTAACCGGAAACATTAATACTTGTGTGTTTTGGAAACATAAAAGAGTCCCTAGTAAGCCTCTTGTTAAACTAGCTTGTTGATTAATGGATGATCATGGTTTCCTGATCATGGACATTGGATGTCATTAATAACAAGATCATATCATTAGGAGAATAATGTGATGGACACACACCCGTAGTAAGCATAGCATAAGATCAAGTCATTAAGTTCGTTTGCTATAAGCTTTAAGATACATAGTAACCTAATCCTTCGACCATGAGGTTATGTTAATCACCACACCGGATGGGTACTTTGATGACATCAAACACCGCTTCGTAACTGGGTGGTCATAAAGGTGTCATTGGGTATTCTGAAAGTATGTGTTGAAGCGCGTGGACCAAGATTGGGATTTGTCCATCCATATGACGGATAGATATGCTCTGGGCCCTCTTGGTGGAATGTCATCTAGTTAGCTTGCAAGCATGTGACTGGGTCACAAGGGATGACATATCACGGAACGAGTAAAGAGTACTTATCAGTAATGAGGTAGAACTAGGTATGGAGATGCTGACGATCAAACCTCGGATAAGTATAGTATCGCGTGACAAAGGGAATTGGTTTCGTATGTAAATGGTTCAATCGATCACGAAGTCATCATTGAGTATGTGGGAGCCATTATGGATCTCCAGGTCCCGCTGATGGTTATTGATAGGAGATGTGTCTCTATCATGTCTACATATTCACGAACGTAGGGTGACACACTTAAGGTTCGAAGTTGTTTTAAGTAGATATGGAATGTGCGTTTAAACCGAATGTTGTTCGGAGTCTCGGAATGGATCCGAGACATCACGAGGAGATCCGGAATGATCCGGAGAATAAGATTCATATATTGGGGATCATTTTCTAAGTTAGAAAATGTTCCGGAGTGTTTGTATGGAGATTCTAGAAGGTTTCAGAATGTTCTGGAAGGTTCTAGAGGATTTCTTGGAGTTTGCTTGAAAACCAAGAAAGGGTCAAAGGAAACCTAGTGGGGCAAGACACAGATTCGTGGGGGAGGAGGCCTCCTTCCCCCTTCCCACCGCCGGCCATAGGAGGGGAGTCCTACTAGGACTCCCCCTCCCCAGGCGCGCCTCCCCCCCTTAAATAGAAGGGCAGGGGCGCCCCTCCAAGCCCTTTCCCATAACACCCAATATCTGTCGCCTCTCTCCTCCACCTTTCTTCTGCACAGGCATAGGCGAAGCCCTGCAGAATTCTCTACTCCACCACCACCACCACGCCGTCGTGCTGCTGGGATTCCGTGGAGAAGATCTACTACCTCCGTTGCTCGCTGGAACAGGGAGAGGAAGGTCTGCTTCGACTCCGCACGTGTGACCGACTGCGGAAGCGCTGCCGAATCGCGGCGCCGGAAGGATCGTCCACTTGACCGACTGCGGAAGCGCTGCTGGAACGCGACGCCAGAAGGATCGTCCACACGATCTTGAGATCGGCAAGTGATCGACTACATCAACCACGAGATCTAATCTCGTTAACGCTTTCGGATCTACGAGGGTTAGTTCCTTTCTATCTCGTTGTACATGTCTAATAGATTAGATCTTGGCTTTTATCTAGATTAGATCTAGGTTTTGTTCGTTCTTGCGGTAGAAATTTTTTGTTTTCCATGCTACGAACCCATCAGTGGTATCAGAGCCGTATCTATGCGTAGATCTGTTGCACGAGTAGAACACAATGTTTTTGTGGGCGTTGATGCTTTTGTTGTCGGTGTCTTAGCGTGTACTTTGCATCTTGCGGCATGGTGGGATGAAGCGGCTCGGGCTAACATTACATGTCATCGCACATGAGACTTGCTCCACGCTTGACGTGTAACTTGCTTTGCACAAGTGGCTTTGCGGGTGTCTGTCTCTCCCACCATAGTTAAGATTCAATTTACAATGAGCATCTGACAACACTTGTACCAACGTTGTGGTCCTTGTTCGTAGGTAAGATCGGTCTTATACGAAAGCCCCAAACCACGTAAAACATGCAAAGAAAATTAGAGGCGTCTAACTTGTTTTTGCAGGGGTTTTGTGATGTGATATGGCCATCATGTGATTGTGATTATATTTGATGTATGCAATGATCCTTGTTGTAATATGGCAACCGGCAGGAGCCTAATGGTTGTCTTCAATTCTGTTAAGACCTGCGTGTCTATTCATCTTGTAATAGCTTTGTTCCAAGTAGTTGTAATAGTTGCTAGTGATGATGGACAACCATAAAGCGGCGCCACGGACCTTGACGCCACGCCGGTGATGATGGAGATCATGTCCATGCTTTGGAGATGGAGATCAAAGGCACAAGAAGAAAGGCCATATCATATCACATATTATGAATTGCCTGTGATGTTAATCCTTTATGCATCTTGTATTGCTTAGATCGCGACGGTAGCATTATAAGATGATCCCTCTCACTAAATATCAAGTAATAAAGTGTTCGTCCTTAGTTGGCACCGTTGCTAAGACTCGTCGTTTCGAAGCATCTCGTGATGATCGGGTGTGATAGACTCTACGTGTGCATACAACGGGTGCAAGCCAGATTTGCACATGCGGAAACTAAGGTTAACCTTGACGAGCCTGGCATGTACAGACATGGTCTCGGAACACGGAATACCGAAAGGTAAAGCATGAGTCATATGGATGATATGATGAACATGTTGATTGTTCGCCTTTAAAGCTACATCATCTCACGTGATGATCGGACTTGGTGTAGTGGATTTGGTTCGTGTAATCACTAAAACAACTCGAGGGATGTTGTTTTGAGTGGGAGTTCATTTGTAATTTGGATTAGTCGAACTCAATTTATCATAAACACAATCAAAGTGAATTTGCATAGTTTGTTGTAGTCATTGGCATCCGTTCACCACCTTACGCTTAGTTATAGTTGAGATAGTGGAACTATAGAAATTCTGGATATTTACTTTACGAACTGGTATCGTATTGTTTTTGAATGTCAATTTAAAGTTTATAAGTCCTATTGCAAACTTTTAGCAAACTCGATTTGCTCCATGAAGTTTAATAAGTAGTATTAAATCAAGAGTAAGAATTCCAATGTTAGTATCTAAAGTATCATGTTTGCCTCCATGATTCTTGATACTCAAAAGATTGTTTTTAATATCAAGTTTATCTAAGAGCTGAAAGCAATGTTTCAGAAACCATCATATGTGAATGGTATTGCGATATCTAAAACAATGTGTTGGTTACAACATGATAGAGTATACGTCCTCATATTTGATGAGAATTTGTGAAGGTTGGAGACGCTAGTCGTCCTAATCCTCCAAAAGGTTTTGAAAAAGAAACATTATAATCGCAATTCACCTTTATAAGCTATAGCAGCTTGATCATGAAAGTTGTCATGATAAGGATGAATAGAAGATGCAAGTAAAATGTTTACTACACTAAAAGATTACTAAAGAATGGAATTTTGAAAGAATGCCAAACATTTGATGAAGGTGATCCACTTCAAAGTGCAAGTCCAAAGGTATTAGTATTTGACTATACACACTTTGTACTATGTGTCATGTGAATGACACCACTATTGATGTTGATAGATTTTTTTATAAGAAAAGGAATTGCTGAAAGAGAATCTATAAAATATTTGGCAGAAAATAAAAGGTTGGAGATGTCCAACTTAGGCATATAGAAGATATACATGTTATGGTTATATTCCTTGCTTGTTAAACAATGTGGTTCTCCGGTATTGGATACCGAATTAGTTGGTATGAATTATCATACAGGACAACACAATTCATGAACTGCAATGGCCTAAGTAACTAGCAAGAGAAAATGTGATGATGTTCATCGAAAACAAACAAAGGGTTGTTGTGTTGCTCGTTGACATCAAAGCTTGCCTTCAAGATTTGTTTTAATAATTGTTATTTTGATCAGGTATTATGACGACAAAAGGTTGTTCAAATAATTACCGTATTCCATAATAGATGGATGATATACAAGTCTGGTTGGAGAAATAATGACCATAAAACTAATGCTAAAATGTCGCAAGACAAATGATTGAAAGATCACTTGCGAAGTGACATCGCTGTTTAAATTATATTTGAAAGATAACATGAAGAAACTCCATGTTGATGGAATTTTGGAGTCTTTTGATTTTGATCAATTGACGCATGTGAGACTTTCCTCGAGATAATTGAAACTCCGTCCATGGGCCAGAGAGGAACGGATGACTAGCTTATTGGAAATTGAGCATGCTGATGTGCATAGTCCATTATGTGTAGCCATATGCGATGGATCTTTTTGCTTCATATGCTTTCTCCGAAAATTTGAGTGAATATATCTGTATATTTACTTAATAAAGAGGAAGTATGAAAACATTTGAAAGTTGTTCAAAGACTTTCAAGATGAAGTTGAAAATCATTGTAACAAGAAAATAAAGAGTTTATGTTTCGATCATAAAGAAAGATGTTTGAGTTACAAGTTTAGCAAAACACCTAAGATTTGAGGAATCGTTCCATGGATTTGCATTTCCCAAAACACCATAGGAGTATGGAGTGTTCAAGATATGTAATGAAACCTTGTTTGACATGGTAAGATCAAAGGTGTCATTTATAAAACTGCCATTATATATTAAAGATTAAAGCTTTAGTGACTACCGCTTTTACACTGAAAAGAGCTCCATCGTGATCCGTTGAAATGACACCATATAAGTCATGGTTTGGGATAAAAACCCAGGTTGTCCTTTCTTAAATTTTTTGGTATGCTAGGCATAAGTAAAATGTTTACAACCAAAGTCGGATAAGCACGTCTTTGTAGGTTATTCCAAAGAATTTGTTGGGAATTTCTCCATAACACCGAGGACAATAGAACTTTGATAAGGTTGTTGAACATTAGCTATATGTGCTAAGTAGCGCAGCGCCGGAAAGTGTCCCGGTGGCGGCCACAATGCTCATGGCTCTTGTGATTACAAAAGGTGTGATCTCGGAGATTAGAGTTCCTATAGAACCGTGTGGGTCGGTAAGAATCAAATAGTAAGATTTGATAAGCAAGTCGTTATTGTTTTCGACAATGATGAACCGACTACATGCAAAGAAGAGATGATGGACCCTGACTCCATAAAATGACTAGAAGTCATGGAATCCGTGATAGTATCCATACACGAGAAATCAAGTTTCTAAACTTAGAAGACCCTCCGGAAAGGCGTGAAGCCTATCGGTCGTGTTTGGATCTATAAAGAAATAGACATGGATGTTTCAAATCTATGAAATAGTCAACATGTCGGAAAGAGTTTACGCCAATGTTCAAGGAATTGACTATGATAAGATTTGATCTTTCATAGCGATATTTAGTCTAAACGGATTAATGTAGCAACCACTACATATATTTTGGTATATGGTAGTTGAACAAACAAAACAAGTTCTTCTAATAGAATGGTTACCTAGGACGTGTACATGACACGATCTAAAGGGTTTTGTTAATTCAAAGGATGCTAAAAGAGTATGCAAAACTTCAATGGTTGAAGTAAGCATAGCGGAGTTGGAATCTTCACCATGATGAAACTGTTAAAAGAGTTTAAATTCATCGGAGATGATGAAGATGCTTGCATTTGCAAGAAATTAAGTGGGAGCGCTGAGACATATTTCTAATACATTATGTAGAGGACATATTGTTGATTGGAAATGATGTATCTTGTATTGACACAGGTTAAGAATTTCATTTCGATGAAAAACTTAGGCATAACCCAAGAATTAGGCATCAATGTCTATATGAATAGATTGAGGCGCTAATATGGTTTTGCCAAATGTACATAGATAAGATGTTGAATGAGTTCAATATGGAAACAACAAGAAAGGTTCTTGACACACGGAAAGGACTAAATCAAGATTCAAGTGTGTTGACACGAGATTCAAGTGTTTTGACACTTGGTGAAATCGCAAGAATATTTTGATCAATCATTCTTTAAGATGTACACATCTAGATATGTTCTATGCTCTAAATGTTATGAGCATATACCAGGATGATTCATAAGATGATCATTGGACAATAGTAAAGATATTCTTATGAGCTTTGGAAGAACTAAGAATATACCATGTATAAGTGACAAATAGTTAAAGGTAGTTCATTGTAAAGTGTTACATTGATACTCGTTTTGTCACAAGATACAAATTAAGTTTATCTCAATTTAGACTATGGGTGGCACAATATAATGGAAAGGATGTTCCATGATGGATTTGGATGAGTTCCAAAGTTGAGATATTGTGACGGATACTACAACAAAAGGCTAAGTATATAACTGCTATAGTAGCAGCAAAGGAGGGCATTTGTGTTAAGTAGTTTGTTATCAAACTAGGTGTGGTTCATAGCGGGATAATACTATGAAGATACATTGTATGAAAATTGTATCAACATAATTTAATCCCAAGGAACTAAAGGTCTCACCAAAGGACCAAATTTATACAATGCCATCTCATTGGAGAATGAGTAATGCGTAGAGACGCAAGGACATGCAAATACACACGGACCTGGAAGTGTCAGATCCGAAGATTATGTTTACCACTAGCAATAGTGTCTATACAACACCAGAAAGCCATAGGTGTTGAATGCACAAGTTTTTAACTAGATTATTGACTCTAGTGCAAGTGGGAGACTGTTGGAGATATGCCCAAGAGGCAATAATAAAGTGGTTATTATTATATCTTTATGTTTATGATAAATGTTTACATCCCATGCTATAATTGTATTAACCGGAAACATTAATACTTGTGTGTTTTGTAAACATAAAAGAGTCCCTAGTAAGCCTCTTGTTAAACTAGCTTGTTGATTAATGGATGATCATGGTTTCCTGATCATGGACATTGGATGTCATTAATAACAAGATCATATCATTAGGAGAATGATGTGATGGACACACACCCGTAGTAAGCATAGCATAAGATCAAGTCATTAAGTTCGTTTGCTATAAGCTTTAAAATACATAGTAACCTAATCCTTCGACCATGAGGTTATGTTAATCACCATCACCGGATGGGTACTTTGATGACATCAAACACCGCTTCGTAACTGGGTGGTCATAAAGGTGTCATTGGGTATTATGAAAGTATGTGTTGAAGCGCGTGGACCAAGATTGGGATTTGTCCATCCATATGACGGATAGATATGCTCTGGGCCCTCTCGGTGGAATGTCATCTAGTTAGCTTGCAAGCATGTGACTGGGTCACAAGGGATGACATATCACGGAACGAGTAAAGAGTACTTATCAGTAATGAGGTAGAACTAGGTATGGAGATGCTGACGATCAAACCTCGGATAAGTATAGTATCGCGTGACAAAGGGAATTGGTTTCGTATGTAAATGGTTCAATCGATCACGAAGTCATCGTTGAGTATGTGGGAGCCATTATGGATCTCCAGGTCCCGCCGATGGTTATTGATAGGAGATGTGTCTCTATCATGTCTACATATTCACGAACCGTAGGGTGACACACTTAAGGTTCGAAGTTGTTTTAAGTAGATATGGAATGTGCGTTGGAAACTGAATGTTGTTCGGAGTCTCGGAATGGATCCGGGACATCACGAGGAGATCCGGAATGGTCCGGAGAATAAGATTCATATATTGGGGATCATTTTCTAAGTTAGGAAATGTTCCGGAGTGTTTGTATGGAGATTCTAGAAGGTTTCGGAATGTTCTGGAAGGTTCTAGAGGATTTCTTGGAGTTTGCTTGAAAACCAAGAAAGGGTCAAAGGAAACCTAGTGGGGCAAGACACGGATTCGTGGGGGAGGAGGACTCCTCCCCCTTCCCACCGCCGGCCATAGGAGGGGAGTCCTACTAGGACTCCCCCTCCCCAGGCACGCCTCCCCCCTTAAATAGAAGGGCAGGGGCACCCCTCCAAGCCCTCTCCCATAACACCCAATCTCTGCCGCCTCTCTCCTCCACCTTTCTTCTGCACAGGCATAGGCGAAGCCCTGCAGAATTCTCTACTCCACCACCACCACCACGCCGTCGTGCTGCTGGGATTCCGTGGAGAAGATCTACTACCTCCGCTGCTCGCTGGAACGGGGAGAGGAAGGTCTGCTTCGACTCCGCACGTGTGACCGACTGCGGAAGCGCTGCCGAATCACGGCGCCGGAAGGATCGTCCACTTGACCGACTGCGAAAGCGCTGCTGGAACGCGACGCCGGAAGGATCGTCCACACGATCTTGAGATCGGCAAGTGATCGACTACATCAACCACGAGATCTAATCTTGTTAACGCTTTCGGATCTACGAGGGTTAGTTCCTTTCTATCTCGTTGCACATGTCTAATAGTTTAGATCTTGGCTTTTATTTAGATTAGATCTGGGTTTTGTTCGTTCTTGCGGTAGAAATTTTTTGTTTTCCATGCTACGAACCCATCACTATTTTTTTAAATAATACACTTTTTAATCAATTTCACGAATATTACGCAAAAAAGGAATTTACAGATCTAACGCATTGTCGTTTTTTCAAAAAACGACCAGCCCGCATCGTTCTTTGAGTAAACGATCCGACCGTGCCGTCTTTTGAGGCGCCGAAAGCAGTGCCGCGGGCCCCACCCTGCCGGGCTGCGGCACGATAGACGCGCGCGCCGTTGTGTGGAAAGACGACAGACCCGCGTCGTTTTTTGAGGCAACGACAGGCCCGCGTCGTTTTTTGAGGCAATGACCCGCCGCATCGTCTTTTGAGGCAACGGCGAGCTCATCCATATCCACGCGCGCCGCGCCCAGCCCCGCGCCAGACCACCCCGCACGCCTCCTTCTTCCTCTCCCTCAGCCCTGCTGCTAGTTCTTCTCCCCTGCTCCTTCTTCTCCCATGGAGCTGCACTGATTTGCTGCTATATTTTGCTTCGTTTTCCACTAAATCTGCTGCTGAAACATATTAGAAAGCTAGTAGATTCCCGATCTACTTGTGGGATAGTCTGGTGAAGCGATTTGAGGCGTTTTCGTGGAGGGTTTTCTTGGAGTTCTTGAGGAGAAATGGCTATGGTGGAGTCTGGGGCGGGGGCTTGAGGCAGCTGCACGGTGGAGTCTCGGGCTGGGGCTTGAGGCAGCGACACGGTTGAGTGGAGGCAGCTGCACGGCAGGATTTCGCACGCTTCAAGGGTAAACCCTAATTTCTTGCTAACTACAGTCATTTGTGTTTGTTTATCTTCTCGGTAGTTCTGGATGTTGTATGTTAGCTGCCAGATTATTCGGCTATAGGATTATAAGTATATTTGTGGGCTATGCCAGATTATTCAGCTATAGGATTATAATTATATTTGCGGGCTATGCAAGATTATTCGTCTATAGGATTATTAGTATATTTGTGGGCTAAAATCTTCCATTGTGCGGGCATTTGATAAATTGTTGTATTCTTTTAGGTCTGAAGTTATGTCCAATAATGTAGTGTTTAGGTTCTACTATGGTGACGGTGTCGTCAAAACAAACCAGAATGGAGTTGATTTGAGAGATTTTTATTGTATTGATGAAGTGCTCCAGGATCCCGAAACAATACCCATTATTGAGTTGAAGGATTGGTTATGTGCTCGTTTAGGGCTCCCTCCCACCCATACTATCGGTGTGCATGTATTATGGACTAAGTCAAGGATTAAACCTGATTTTTTTTGAGACCGATAGAAGAGCAAGCTAAATGGGTCAAATGGGTGAAAGTATGTCTGCGTAGGGTAATTAACCCCAGTGTCTTAGTGCTTCCTGTGGCGAAAGAGCCTGGTTATGATCAGGGCTAGAGTAGTCAGACACACCATGCTGGTGGTGGTTATGATCATGAGCAGAGCAGTCAAGCCAAAAACGGAGGTGGTGGTGGCTACTATGATGACTAGAGCAGTCAAGGCCAAGATGGCGGTGGTGGTTATGAACCTGGTCAGAGTAGTTATGCACACACCGATGGAGGTAGTTATGAACTTAGTCAGAGTAATTTTGCACACACCGAGGATGGTGGACATGAATCAGCTGAAGGTAGTCAAGGGACAGGAGAAGATATTTTCAGTGGTGAGGTCGATGAGGACGAGATACACGATGGTTGGTTGCAAGATCAGATGGAAGCCGAAGATTTATAGAAGGGTACAGTGATAGCTCTTATGATTCCGCTGAGTCTGATCAAGAGGACCAACCTATTCCGGCATCATGGAATCAAGACCACACAGCAGCAATGAATGTGAACGATGGACTTGATTCCTCGTGGCACTATCACGCCAACAACATCTCCATTGGTGCATTATATCCTAGCAAGAGGCATCTACAGGAAGCAATCGTTGAGTGGGCATTGTCCAGGCAACGGGTTTTCAAAACAAAGGTGTCATCCCAACAATATTTGACTTTGGTTTGCGAGGTAGCTGGGTGTCCTGCCAGGGTCCATGCCCATGTTCCTCGATATGACACCAACTGGAAGGTTAGAGATGTTGTGCAGCACACATGTCAACTTGACAATGTCCTGCAAGACCATCATAATCTCACGTCAACCCTCCTAGCTAGACTGTTATACACTGAGATAGTGGAGACCAAAGCCATGGTGGTGAAAGCTATCATCAACAAAGTTGCTGTCAGATTTCGCTACAATATATCTTACGGAAAGGCTTGGAGGACTAAGCAGAGGGCACTAGAGACAAGATTTGGTTCGTTTCGAGATGGATACAACTGTGTTGTTCGGATGCTATAGACACTGCAGGCTAGGAATCCAGGCACATACCTCGACATCCAACACTTAACATTGCCTCAAGAACCCAATTTGAGGGTGCTGCATCGAGTGTTCTTCTCATTTGCTATATGCATTGAAGCTTTCACTCACTGTCGACCAGTCATTTGTGTAGATGGAACATTTCTCACTGGCAAGTATAGGGGCCAGATCTTGACTGCCATAGGTCAAGACGGGAACAACCAAGTTGTTCCACTTGCATTTGCTTTCGTGGAGAGCGAGAACACCGAGAGTTGGGTATGGTTTTTTAGGCAGCTGAAGATAGCAGTTGTGAGGGATGTACCGAATGTGTGCGTCCTACATGACAGGCATCCGGGTATACTCAGCGCGATAAGGAAGCTGACTCAGCCTGCTCCAAATGAACCAACTCCATGGCTAGACATGTAGAGTCGTTGGTGCATGCGACATCTAGGGGCTAACTTTTTCTCACAGTTCAGGAACAAGGCCCTGATGAACCTATTCAAGAAGCTTTGCAAGTAGAACCAGGAGTGGAAGTATATCAAGTGTCATGCCTATCTAGATGAATTCACAAAAAAACATGTTAGGCAGAGGAAAGCAGCTAGAGCAGCAGCTGTGGCGGCTCATGCGGCCGTGGTAGCTACACAGACTGTAGCTGGAGCAGCACCACCTGAGGAAGAACCAATTGCTCTTTGCGATTTGCCAGGATTTGACCAACCCGGTACTAGGAGGAGGCCTGGCAGACGGATTAAGAATTTTCAGGAATGGATAGAGCACCAGCCTGTGGAGAGGTGGTCTCTGTTGCACGACACTCATGGTGCTAGGTTTGGCGTCATGACTACAAATCTTGCCAAAACTTACAACTTCGTCTTGAGAGGAAGCAGGGCTCTGCCATTAACAGCTATTGTGGAGTGTATTTTCACCGAAACGTTGAAGTACTTCAGAGACAGACTCCAGCTTGCTCAGATACATATCATGAACAACCCAAACACGAGGTACTGTTCAAAGATAATGGATTACATGAATGCCAAAATGGAAAAGGCTCGGTCTATGCAAGTCGTCGCCATCGGTAATCAAGAACGAAGATTTGAGGTTCGCCTCCCTTCCAACAGGATCGGATCTGGAGAAGAGGTAAAGACACAAGAGGTGAGGATAGGTAATGAGGCTTGGCCGACGTGTGAGTGTACCTGCAACAAACCCAAGCTGCTGCATCTGCCTTGCTCTCATGTACTTGTTGCATGCGAGCGGTTAGGTATGGATGCGAGATCGTTTGTGTCTCCTTATTTTCTTAAGGAGTCGGTGATCAATACATGGACTGGCAAGATGATGGGATATAAAGCATGGGGCAATTTCAACAAAGTAAACCCCTGTGAAAGGATTTACATCCTAGATCTTGGACTAATGCGGACAGGCAGAGGAAGGCGACAATGTGTTCGCATCCGTAATGATATGGATGAATCCGAAGCCGGAGGCCCTACTAGACAATGTTTTCTATGTAATCATTTTGGTCATAGAGACACCAATTGCCATATCTTCGGGACTGGAGCAGCGGTTCCTCGTGGACGTGGCAGACGTGGCAGGCGAGGAACAAGAGGCAGAGGAAGAAACTAGAATTTGTAATTCGTATGGAACTATGTTTTAAATTTGTAATTGTATGGAACTATGTTTTAAATTTGTAATTCGTATGGAACTATGTTTTAAATTTGTAATTCGTATGGAACTATGTTTTAAATTTGTAATTCGTATGAAACTATGTTTTAAATTTGTAATTCTAGAACCATGTTCTAAATTATGCAGATGGCGGGATCTTTGCTTAATGCTGATATTTATAGAAAGCATCGGTCAACTTTATTGGATACGGAACCGGGGAGCTTGAAGCACCTTATCACTCGCACTCCCATGTCTAACTGGATGATACACCCTTATTGGCTGCAGAGGTATGAGACATTTATTCCTAGTTGGGGTTCAAATATTTGAGGGCCAAAGTAAACAAATTGTAATTCTATCTCGGTATGCAGGTTGAAGTGGGCCGAGCTATTACCATTTGTGCGTCTGGTTGAGGCCACTCATACGTAGGAGATAGAAGGACGACACCATGGATTCCAGACCACGCGCATGGGCTACGACGGGTCGTTGCTCACCTGTTTAGTGGATCGATGGCGGCCCGAGACTCACACTTTCCACTTTCGGTGGGGGGAGATGGCTCCTACACTGCAGGATGTCTCGTACTTGCTGGGCCTGCCGTTGGCTGGAGTGTGAATAGGCCCGGTGGATGCACCGGCGAATTGGGCCCAGTAAATGGCCCAACGATTCTATGGCATTCGTGAAGGAGTTCTGGAGTTCACGTATGAAAATCATGGGCCCAAATTTGATTGGTTGCAGAACTATCAGGTTCGTTTGCTACTCAGTATCTTCATATTTGACACACATATTTTCATATCACACGATGCTAAAACTTGTTCTATTAACCAATGCAGATACAGAGGTTCGGATATCCAGCCGTTCTGATGACTGAGCCACAAATTACGCGCAGCCTTGAGGCGTACTTACTGTGGCTACTTGGGAAGGTGATGTTCACCGAGAACCACGTCTCAACCATCAGTGCACACTACATCCGCTATGCTAGAGAGATCGCGGAGGCGACGTGCTAGAACGACATCACACAATGGAGTTGGGGTTCTGCTGTCTTAGCAGCAACGTACCGAGGTATGTGCACGGGCTGTACGCTAACCAAAGAAAAATCTGCCTTGCTAGGATGCCCATTATTGCTGCAGCTGTGGTCATGGGAGGGGTTCCCTATTGGCCGCCCGGAGGTAGCAAAGAATCAAGCGGTAATCGTCCAGGGAGAGCGTCCCGTTGTCTATGAGTCTGATATGCTGTTTGACCACGAGAGAATTGACATGCCTACATTCGGTACACATTGGACACGACGCAAGGTAAGTTAAAAGGTTCAGTTAATTGCATGGCCCATATTGCACTATGAAGAAAACTAACAACTATTTAATCCAACAGTGTCGTTTCGCGGGAGAACAAGTAACCCGCTGCTACCCGGTGTTCAGCGAGCAGTTCGACACGTTGAAGGAGGAATCGGTCATTTGAGAGTCGTACACCACAGCTGAGGCAGCCGCAAGATATCCCGGCGGGTTATCTATTATGTGTCATAGAGATGAGGACTACTGGCTCACTAAATCGAAGATCATCTTCGATAGTCAGGTGGAGGAGATGTCACAACAGAGGGTCATGAGGCAATTCGGTCTTCACCAGATGGTAGATCCTTCATGTCCGGAGGCGCCCCTTTCATCGGACGTGCATATGTAAGTTAATATATTATGTATCTATAATTTTACACTGATTGTGTAATTACAAAATCTAATTGTAGGTACTCTCGGAAGGGTACTAAAAGAAGTGCAAATCAGTGGCTTTAACGGGTGAATACTTATATCAATGGTTGGCAGAATGCAACAACTGACGTGTGGACCTCTCCTGCGTTTGATATGGAGCTATTCCGTGCATACTTACAGAGGTATATGAGCATGACACGGTTGCGTCCCGTCCACCACGCGCATGATGATGAAAGATACCCTAGCCAGTCGACTATGGAGCCCAGACAATCAGCGGTAAATACACTTTTCTTCGTCACTGCACCTGGTAGCCTATATAATGTGTACTTATCCACTATACAAATGCAGGCCGATATGACATGGGACTAGATTGTTGTCTATAAGTTCATAGCCAAATGAAAAAGGTCGACGGACATATCTGTCACGAAACTGCGATCGTAGGGAAACATACTGGCTAAAAACGGGGTGGTTGTGCTTAAACAACTGCGCGAGGAGGGGTTTTTATAGGGTAACATTCTGTCGGGAAAAATCTGGCGGGAAACATTATGACGGGAAGCATTTTGGCGGGAGATATTTTGGCGGGAAGCATTTTGGCGGGAATGTTTTTTGATGGAAAGCATTTCGGTGGGAAACATTTTAGATACATCAAGACACTACAACTGAAAGAAAGTTACATCAAGACACTGCAACTGAAATTAAGATACATCAAGACACTAGAACTGAAATTAAGATACATCGGGACACTACAACTGAAATGAAGTTACATCAAGACACTACAACAGGAATTAAGATACATCGGTACTGAGACATACGTCTACCTTCCCTGAGTCCAGCGCGGATACTTCCCGGTCTTGTCCCCACGTTCCTCTGCCGCCCGCGCCTCGGCAACTCTTTCTCTTAATCTCTTCCTTTCCTTCTCACAGGCCTCCTTGCGTACCTGTTCCTGGCGCTCACGGTTTGCCTTCTCTTCCTCCCTTCTCTTCCTGTTCAGCTCGCGGTTTCGAGCTTGCTCTGCTCGGAATTCTTTCATTTCTCTCTTCCATTCCTCCTTCTTCTCTTCGGCCATCCTTTCAGCATGTTCCTCTTCATGAAAGGCAGCCCACGCAGCTCGGTTCCTGTCATGACACTCTTTCTTGGCCCAGGCTGGCTGCTTGGTGTCAATCCAATGGTACCACTTGCAAAGTGGAGGAGACTGCAAGCAAATCAATAGAATGAATAAAAGAACTCATGATAACATGAATGGTTCATATTAACCATGCTCTGGAAACATACCGGAGGCCTCTCGTACGACGAACTTGCTTGTCGGGGCGGGCTAGCGTCGTAGTTGGGACACATAAAAAACTTCATGCCCATGCAGGTGGAGAAATCGATCGACTCATTGACCTTCGTGAGATGGCCGCACCAACAGCGCACGTGTCACCCCTTGCGGCAACCTGGCATCTTTTGTCTTCGTAGGCCTATACTCTAGGTCCGAACATGGTACACTCATGATGGAGAGGGGAAGGAAATGGGAGGAATAACAGGGTGAAGAGATACCATCTAGGTGCCAGTATTTATAGGGGCAACAACGGGAAGAAGTGGCGGGAGAGAAACGGCGCGAAAAAATGGCGAGAGAGAAACAGCGCGAAAAAATAGCGGGAGAAATACTGGCGGGAAGAGGTGGCGGGAGAGAAACGGCACGAAAAAATAGCGGGAGAAATACTGGCGGGAAGAGGTGGCGGGAGAGAAACGACGCAAAAAAGTGGCGAGAGAAATACTGGCGGGAAGAGGTGGCGGGAGAGAAACGGCACGAAAAAGAACGGCGCAAAAAGAATAGCCCAACGTGGAGTGCATGATCCATGCAGCCGTCTTTTTTTGAAAAAACAATCTGGTCAGTGGTTTTTCCAAAAAACGACCAAGTGGTTGTCAGTCCTGGCGTCGTCCAGTCGTCTTTTAAAAAAACAATAAAGCATGTCGTTTTTTTTTCAAAAAAGATCAGCCGGCTACAAATATTCTGACCGGCCAATCGTCTTTTCAAAAGACGACACGAACTCGTAGTTTTTTGAAAAAACGACAGTAAGTTAGATCTGTAAATTCTTTTTTTACGTAATATTCGTGAAATTAATTAAAAAATGTATTATTTAAAAAAAGTTAGCCCGAGCGGGCCTAGTTTCCGTATCCTATTCATTTCTTTTGGCTCGGCGGTTTGAGAAGCTGACCGAGAAAAGGAAATGCATAGTGCGCTGTGCTCTGAAGAAAAAAAAGGCGAGATCGTTTTACTCGGCCAGATGCGTTTGAGAAGCTGACTGAGAAAAGAAATAAGAAACTCAAGAAAAAATGGTACTCCCTCCATCTAAAATAAGTGATTTGGATTTATAAATCAAGTCATTTATTTTGGAACGGAAGGAGTATAAAATTTGACTTTTTTTTTGCCGAGAAAGATATTTAAATTATCACATAGGGGAATACGATCCACCAATTTCCAGCAGTGAGTTGCTCAGCCATGTGTCAGTTCTCTCTTGTACTCGACCTAGAAAAGGCTAAGCAGTGACTTGCACAGTTCGCAACACGGTTCATCTTTATTATTACAATATCTCTTTCCTTAAATCTCTCACAATAACACTAACTCTCTTAGCAAAACGTGATAGATTGGAAATCCTCTGGTAGATCATGTTAACTGCTTCAGCATTGTCCGTTTCAAGGACAATTGGCGCTTTCGTCAAGTGGAGTGCTAGGCCAAGCCCTTCCCCATCGCCGCTGGTTCCGCCTCTAGGGTCTAGCACACAACCAAAGTTGTCTACGGGCCACAAAAAGTCCAGGACACCATTTGCGTCGTGCAGTGCTATACCCGTTCTTGCTCTACTTTGACAATGATTTTATATTCCTCCGTTCTGAAATAAATGACTTAGATTTATTTAGATTCACGTTATCTATAAAAAAAATATCTAGATACGTGTAAAAATCTAGACAAAACCAAGTTACTTATTTCAGGATGAACGATATAATTCAAAAGTATTATACATATATGGTACAAAAAGATTCGATCAAAAGTTTTAATTCTGTCTTGGTCTAAAGCGAAGAACAAAAAAGTAACATGCATGCTACAAGGGAAGAACCAGAAAGTTTTAACTCTTGTTAAAAGTTTAAATTCTGTCTTAGTCTAAAGCAAAGAATCAGAAAAACAAACATGCACTATAATAATAAGTCAAAAAAAAACTCACGAACAAAGCTAGATGTCTAGACCGCACTTGTTCAAATGGCCCAGGGTTGCCACTTTCTGTTCTCCACTCTCTACATAATAGAGGAAATCCTAGCCACACTTCCCACTACAACACTCCACTACCTTTTCCTGCCCGCCGCCTCCAACTCTCTACCATTAGCCGCGCCAGATCTTGAGCGCCCCTAGCCACGTCGAATCTTGCACGCCACTAGCCGTGTCGGATATTGCGCGGCCTAGCGACACAGGATATTGAGCGGCCTAGCCGCACCGTGCTTGGTCCATAAGCCCTAGTAGTACTATTGTATTTGTGTGTGATCCGCATGTTTGTTCATCCTCCTCTCTACACATCCATGGTCGTATTGTTGTTAGATCCGCCTATTTGTTCTTTCTTCGTTTAATCATCTCTATTATTTGTAGTGCAGTTTCAAGCGAAGTTATCATGGCATCTGCTCAAAGGCGTCCTGATTACGAGAAGCAGATTTGTTGTGATGATGTTGGCGCACATAGGATGGCATGTAGTTTTTGATGCCCAACGTGAATGCTGGTGTTGTACGAAATAGAGAGGCGCTCAAGAAGTTGGGGGCTACCCCCGGGTAGGGTCACGCCGGGGTATAAATGCCATGTTAACCGAGGTACGACAAGGGCGTAAGCTGGTCGAGTCACCTCAAGGAGGCCGACTTACGGGGTGACCCGACACGAAGGATACTCGTCTAACACCGTCCCGGCCAACATATAATGTATGTCGTCTAGCCCTTTGAAACTTGTTTGCAGGTACCCACAGGACCGAATTAACCAGGCCTGAGCCGGGTTACCACTTGGCTTACAAGGGAAGGAAGGAATCTTCGTGGTCAAAGGTTTTCACTCTCCGCTATAGCGTGAGCTCAGCGGACAGAAGGATGGACCAGCGAGTACGGGCCGACAAAGGTGACATTGTTTGTGTCGGGTGATGTTGGCTATGTCGGATGACGCAGCGCCGCAGAGGGGCACAGAGAGGCTTACGCCCTGAGTTCGGATTAGCTTAGACAGAGAAAAGAGGAGCACCGCTTTGCTATTTTTGGAGAGGCATATTCGGGGAATATGCCTTCCACGTATTCCCTAACTTGTAACCTTGTCCCCCTATATAAGGAGGGGTAGGATATCCATAGAGAAGGTCATTTTTACTATAGAAAAACCCTAGAGAAGTAGTTGTGGGTAGTAAGAGCAATAGGCTCCTTCCCACGAATAGCTCAAGGAGCCCTTGTAATCCACCATTGATAAGAGATAAATACAAGCATATGTGTATGGAATCACCACACTATCCCTCTCTGGATTCCTCTAGTGCACATTGGCCCCATCTTTAGTCTGTACATGGCATCTGCCGTGCCACCAGCACAACACAAAAACTGTGGTAGTAGATATAATTTTTTGTAAGTAGGAATAATTTTAGTTTTTGGAGGTAGTACTGCTGAATAGAGAGGGGATCAAGATCTTCTCTATTATTGGTAGATACTATCTCCAATTTGATAAATAGAGAGGGGCTCAAATTATGTGTAATATGATGTAATGAATAAAGTTTTCTATCTCAACTATTAAAATTTTCTATTTGATTGGAGTTAGCAATCTAAATTGATTATTGTTACTGTAATTAATTTTCTGTATCGCTAATGCTAAAATCACGACACGCACAATAGGTGACACTCCACTAAAATTCTACCATCTTCTGTAATATACCATACGCATCTGTTACCGTGCTGCGAAAGCGCTTCATCGGCGGATGACGGTGTGCCGAGCGAAAAAAGTATTGTCTATCCACTTTTCACGACATAGTTATCAGTTGCAAGATTTTTTGCCGCTCTAGCACGAGCATGGCGATTAGGCACGTGCCTCAATGTTTATAAGCACCAGGACCCGCCTTTCATGTTGTACTGAATCTACTACCCAATGATCTGAAGTAGAAGTAGTAAATAATGATTTAGAATACACAAATAAATCACACGTACCATCAAGGAAAGGATTGTCCTACTTCACATCTCGATGCTTGTCTTGATGATGCTTATCTTGATGATACTTCCTAATCTTCTCATTTGGCTTGTATGTCTTCCTTTTCTTTGGGGAATCTTTGTGAAAATGACCAGGATCTCCAAAACTATGACACTTAAAATTCCTCTTATCAAAATCGGAGTTTATTTCTTTAGTAGCATGATCATCCTAGACCCTCTTCTTGTTGATCTTGTCCCCTAGATCGCCACCTTGGCGTACTTTGTGCCAACACATGCTTTTTTCACCAAGGTGAAACTCATACTGATGTGAGTGTCTATCTTTTTCCTGTGAAGAATTCCTATCTTCTTCCATGTGTAGATCATACCTCAAAACTACACATATTTGTTACTCTCTCTGAATGAAGGACATCTTGAATTGTTCCCATGTGTGTGGTAGTGAGTAAAGTGCGATCATAACTTGCACTTCTTTAGAGAAAGGATAGCTAGAAATTCTCAGTTCCCCGTTCAGCATGCACAACTTGTTTAAGTGGTCATTAGAGGACCCACATGTTGTCATCTTTGTAGTCAAAATTCTATTGACCAAGCTGGGCACCCTCACCAAAGAAAGTTCTCCAAATTCCTGCCCCAATCTGCTCATCTGTTCTCTATATAGTAGCAAGCCATTGGACACATCTCCTCCTCCATGTTGATCCTAACATCTCCTGAGTTCTCACAACTTTCCATTGCCTCACGACACATAGCATAAAATTCACTTAACATCTCTCCATCCTCATAAACTCCCCTTGGTGTAGTCTCACTGTCAGTTCCCAACTTGTTGGATCTATAGGTGTGTCTGTATTTCCCAACCATTCTCATTCACATGGTAGCCGGTATTCTAATAGGGTTTAGGCTTTCATGGTCTACTTCTTCACCATGAAGATATGTGTACATTGGAATTTGAGATTTGGAACCTTTGGATTCCATGTCCACCATCCTCCTTCTCTCCACCACACGATTGTGATCAGTATACTCTTCTAAAACACGTATCGATTTCATTCACCATGTTTCCATGGAGATCAAATAATGAAGCGATAACGACTGCACATCGGTCTAGTTGGGAATATGCCCTAGAGGAAATCATGTATGATGTTATTCCTGATGTATTCATAAAGTTATTATATTGTCCTTGTATGAACTATTGATATGTATCATCGAATATGTGATTCGATTGTGGAACTATATATTCATGTTGTTCATACTAGATGTCCTTGGTCGTTGAGGTTGTGTTGGACACACAACTTGGATTAATGTGAAAGTCGGCTGATGATACGGTTCCACTTGTCATGGACATGATGATGCTGTTCCGGCTTACATAGATTTAGCTAAAGAGCTTTAGCAAGCCAGGCTGACCCATATTGAGATACAATGAACAAGTCGTCATTTGTATATCTCAATCAATGTAATCCTTAGACCTGAGGTTATTGCACAATCCGAGTTATGGATCACCGACTTAGGTCCTATCAAATGTTATTCCGTCAAAGGGCAGTTATAAAGGCAGAGTTTCGGTTGGCTGAGAATCAAGCTGCATGATGTGGATAACCAAGACAAGATTTTCTCCTCTGACTGGAGATATATTCTTTGGGCCCTCTTGGATGATATGATTCAGAAAGCATGGCAATGAACAACTCGGTTAAGTGTTAACCGAGGCGTCCGACTAAGAGTTAGTCAGATGAATCACTTATCTCAGATCAAGAAGATAGTTGAGCTATTTAAAGGATGGCGATTATTCGCCTATAGCTTAACAAGATGTATCGTGAGGCAAAAGTGACTCAGACGCAAGTCGTATTGGAAGGTATGTCATCATGACTCTTTGGTACTTGGGAGTTGGCACGTTCTGCTAGAAGCCGCTGCCGATTAATCGATCACGAGTAAGACTCGAATCGTGTCTGGGTCACCATGAGCCTGTCGGGTCACACACTTAAGAGTGGGAGAAAGTTTGGGTTGGACCCGAACCGGAAATCTGTTTTGGGATGAACCCGAATTGGACACGGACTGAGTCAGTGAGTTGGACTCGTAGTGACTAATATAAGCTTTTTTGTGAATGGGACACAAGTGAGTGAATCCCACTTTCACTCCCTATATATACTGGGGCACAGATGCCCAAGGGAACCAATTAGGTCATTCCATGCATTGGAAACCCTAGCTTCATTTCAGTCCAACCGCCGTACCGGACCTAGCAGTCCACCTCCAGTGCTCCTCCTCATACGTGTGGACACTAGCAGAGGTGGTGTACATGCAACACTTAGACGATCGTGGATTGTATCATGAGGATTGCACTGCACCAAGTGATGTGCTTCATCGGTAATCCGTAGCCGCATGTCTAGTGGTAATCCTTGTGGTCCTACCTTGCCTAAGATATTGGGTGTACCGTGTAGGCATTTTTTGTTTTATCTCTACGTGGCCCAATAGTCGTATTAGAGCGATAGTTTCTAGTTTTAGGCTTGAGATCTTGCATATGTGATATGCGGTAGGCATTAGATTGGGTCTAATTGTTGTTCGGTGGTCGATCTATGAGATATGTCGGTTTTGTACGAGGTTGATTAGATCAACTATACTCGGGGAAATAGATGATCTGGTTTCCATGATATTATTGTTGAGTTCATGAAATGACATACCCCTACCGGTCGGTTTCCGCTATCGGTAGACCGTGACACGTAAATCCATAAGCGGTGATCAAAGATCAAATTGGAGTATAGATCGTATTTGGGAAAATTGTTTTATCCGATGAAGAAATCCTTGTTCGGAATGCAAATGATATATGCATTTTCCGAAAAATTGTCCTGTCGTAATGCCTTAGATGTCGTTGCGATTTTCACAACACCGGTAGATATCGTATCTATGCATAACTTGTTTTTGCAGGATGATGTTGTGAATGGTATGGATTATGTGCATGTGATGTGTGTAATCCATATGTGTTCTGTGAATCACGGTTTTTTCAGCCGGCTAGAGCCTATGCTCTGTCATTTTATTGTATGGCGACCTGCGTGTTGAATTCTCTATGTAATTTACTTTACTAGCTAGTGTAGCTGTTTGGAGAACCCAGATGCAAGTCGGTGTACAAGTCAGCAGCATGGAGTAAGATGGTACGTGACAAGAGTTGGCACAAGCCGGATTACAGGCTTTGTGGAGATGGAGATCACCATGAAGAAAGCCATACCATTTCATATTATAATTGTTTTATCTTGTGTTATTATTATGTCTCTGGTTTTACCTCTATAAGATAGTCATTAGAATTTAATTCCTCAAAGAAGGTCTAGTCAGTTTCACTGCCAGTGCTGCACCATCACAAGTTGGACATTTTTGGTAGTGGGCTCATAAAATTGAAGTGCTATCAATTATTTCCGACTAGGTGGGTTCGAGTCGGACTCTTACAACGGAAGCACTTGGTAATCTTGACGGGTCTATCACAACGGTTGTGGGACTCAGGGAAAATTCGTACGAGAGCCAGGGCATCTGATGCCACCCAACCAATATGAGTCGTATGATATGCGATTGACAAGGAGTTGTCTACCTAGATCACTTGACGACTAGCAGTGATGTTAAAGCTCACTAGTCAGCTTGCTTATTTAGGATCCTGAATCACTTAGTAACCATGAGAGGAGTGTTGGATCTAGTGAGAGCATAAGTATTAAAATGTTTAATATGATTGCTCTTTTGTGGATATATGTATTAAGTGTTTTGCATATTTTATGCTGTAGATCAATGACACCTAGCAACAGTCTCCCTTAAGTGTACAGTTTTGCATCAAGGACGATCCTATAGAAAGATAAGCTTAATGGAACCAATTTCACTAACTGGTATCATAATCTGAGAATTGTTCTCAAACAAGAAAATAAGGACCATGTTCTAGATAACCCACTTCCAAATGAGACGAATGAGAATGTGATTGTTGCCGCCACCAATGGCTACCGTAGGACTCGGGATGAGTCCACAAAAATTAGCTATCTTATGCTTTCTTACATGGAATCGTTCTTATAGTAGTAGCTCAAGAATGTTAAGACCTACGGTATGATCGAACGCCTCAAAAGTATTTTCTAGGCTTAAGAAAAGATTGAGAGGTATCACATATCTTAGGCTTTGTTGGTCCGCAATTTGAAAGACAATGATCCGATGAGTCTGCATGTGATCAAGATGGTTGGTTATGAAGGAAATATGCCCTAGAGGCAATCATAGAGATGATTGTATTTCATGTGTATCCATGAGTTATTATAATGTTCCTTGAATATCCATATACCAGGCAACTTGTATTGATTGGCAATTATGTGAATTGTTTGTGAAACTCTTTACTTGTATGGTTATCTAATAATTGTCCCTAGTCGGAGTTCATGCGAGGACACACGTGAATATTAGACTAGCACATCGATTGGTTAATGACTATGTTTCGCAAGTCATTGACATGGAGATGTCAAACCAATGATGTGGACACATGTTATGAACATGGGGTTGGACTGACCCAACATGAGACTAGCAATAATACTTGCAGCTCTCTCTACACATCGTGTACGTTTTGTCCTTAGACCTGAGATTGTCGCATGTACTTGAGATGTGGATCGACCTACTTTGGGGCTATCAAACACTACTCCGTAACTGGGTAGTTATAAAGGTAGCTTTCGGGTTTGTCCTGATACATGCTGCAAGGCATCGGTCAATCAAGATGGGATTTGCCCCTCTCTACTTGAGAGAGATATCTCTGGGCCCCTCGAGTGATCGGATCCAGAAATGCATGGCCGTGCTACATATGGTTAAGAGTTAACCTAGTAAAGGGATTCTGAATCACAGTATCGAGAAAGAGAGGTCAGCTTAGAGCTAGACCAAATATCGTGAGGCAAAGGGAAAGACATGTACTCAACCTTGTGATGGTTCGTCCGAATGATCTTTATATGCGTTTAGGAGTTGGCACGTCTTGCTAGAGGCCGCTACCAACTATTGACGGAGTAAGTGTACTCGCGTCATGTCTATACGTGTATGAACCTATAGGGTCACACACTTTAGGGGCTGGAAGCCTAATGAGGATTGGATCCGAATTAGACCAGGCTTAGGCTGCTAATGGGCTGCTAATGTAGAAGCCCACCAGGGATGCCTATATAAGAGGGAGTAAGGCGAGCTGAAAAGGAGAGAGCATTCCACCCAGCCGCCACTCCTCTTCCGCCTGTGTTGCACGCGCAGACCTAGCAGTCTGGCGTGTGACGACTTCCACTCCGGACGTGTGGATACCTCGGAGGTGCTGCATCTGTAGCACTTGGACGAGCCGCGCAAAGGGGAGCTGCTCGTGGGACGAGGACGAGGAGGAGACGTAGAACATCTACACTGCCGCAACGTGCTTCATCGAGTTCCGCACCTGCGCGTCTAGCGGTAATCCCGTGATCTATGACAATAGTATTCCTGGTTGACGCGGTAGAAATTTTTGATTTTACGCTAGTGTAGCCTACCCGTTACCCCTTCAGTGGTATCAGAGCCGATGCTATTCAGTCATAGGTTCGGGAAGTTTGCATATGGTGATATGTAGATTGATATGAATGATATGATCGTTTGTATGGCGGTGTTTCTGGATTGATCTATGATCTTAATTTCCGTGATCGTGATTCTAAGGTCGTCGAACGACTTACCCCTACCGGTCGGTTTCCGCCATCGGGGTAGACAGTGACACATAAATCCTTCTGAATCACGCGAAGATCAATATGATTGATCGAATCGGGAATTAGATCTGACTCGACGTACCGTGATCAAAGGAGTTTGGTCAAATCGGAACTATGGTCGGTTTATGGTAAATTGGATTTGCCGATCAAAATCCTTAAAGAAAATTGTATAGATTTGATCTCTCATTTTTCACGAGGTACCGCGAGGGGCGCTGCCCCTTCGAACCCCGCAGGGGGAGACCCCCTAGACCCCCCTTAGTCGTAGCCCCCTTTTTGTATCTCGTTAAGGTTCATAGGTGGTACGATTTCACATGATCCGGTAGAATGCGATTCTATGCACAACTTGTTTTTGCAGGATTTATGTGATCAGTATGGCCCAAAAAAAATGTATGTGATGCATGTATGTATTTTTTCATGACCTGCGTGTCGTGAGTTGGGCAACACGGCTGGAGCCATATGTGTTGTCAATTATTGTAATGGCCTGCGTGCCAACTTGTGATGATCCCAATACCATGTAATTTTGATTACTAGATGTTAGGAGTAATAGCTTGTATTAGTTCTTGGAGAACTCATCACTTGGAGGATGGCTCGCATAGAGCATGAAGATGGAGATCATCATGGTGGACAGGTTCTATGGCGATGGAGATCACCATGAGAAAATGGGCCATACTGTATCACATCTATGTGAATGCTATTCTTATACGTTTTACTACTATGCATGCTTAGATGATAGAAGTAGAACGATCCCTCACAAAGTTTAAGTTAAACCATGCCCTCCCAACCAAACCTTGCACCATCCTATGCCCTGTACAATCGTTGGTGGGTCTATGAAATTAGGGTGCCACGGTTTTCCTTGGCTGGATGGGTTTGTATCGGATACCTACACGCATAAGGGTTGGTGAGCTTAACAAGGTCATCTTAACAGTTAAGGACCTTGGGGCATAAAGGTTGGGCGCCTAGGTTTGACATAGAGATGTCACCCAACAACAAGAGTCATATGTGATATGATTAGCAAAGGTTGCTTACCGATTTACCTTGTCTTCTAGCAGTGATGCTAAAGCTCACTAGTCGACTTGTTAATTGTGGATCTTGAATCACTTAGTATCAATAGAGGGATGTTGATTTAAGTGGGAGTATATGCTATTAAATTGTTTAATATGTTTTACTCTTTCATGGTTACATGGCTTAGTATTTTGCATATTTTTTGTTGTAGATCAATGGCACCGAACAATTCATCACCTTTTGCTTTGCGTTCGATTCTTGAAAAGGATAAACTAAATGGAACAAACTATTCGGACTGGGTCCGTAACCTGAGAATTGTTCTCAGGGCTGAGAAAAAGGAAACTGTTCTGGATACCCCAATCCCGGATGAACCTGCTGATAATGCAACTGCTACCCTTAAGAATGCCTACAAGAAAGCATGTGATGAATCTCTTGAGGTCAGTTGTCTTATGCTTGCATGCATGGAACCTGATCTTCAAAAACAGTTTGAGGATCAGGAAGCGTACGATATGATCGTTGCGCTTAAGGACATGTTCCAGACTCAGGCTAGGACTGAGAGGTACAATGTCGCTAAGTCCTTTGTGGAATGCAAGCTGGCAGAGGGAGCAGCTGTAGGCCCCCATGTGATCAAAATGGTTGGTTACAGTCAGACTTTGGAAAAGCTTGGTTTTCCATTAGGCCAAGAGTTGGCCACTGACTTCATTTTGGCATCTCTTCCATCTAGCTATGGGCATTTCATTTCGAACTACCATATGCATGGGGTGGAGAGGGGCCTTAATGAATTATGTGGGATGCTAAAAACAGCAGAATGTGATATTAAGAAGTGTGCAGGGCATAGCCATGTGATGGCTGTGCAGAACAAGCCTAGCTTCAAGAAAAAGGGCACTTCTTGGCAGAAGAAGAAGGGCAAGGCTAAGGATACGATCCCTAAGCCAAACCCTGCACCCAAGCAAAAGGCTGGTCCTGCAGGAGACACTGAGTGTTTCTTTTGTCACGAATATGGCCACTGGAAGAGAAACTGCAGCAAGTACCAGGCTTCTTTGAAGAAAAATGGAAGTAAGAGTACTTCCCACTCAGGTACACTTGTTGTAAATGTTGTGGACATTTTTCTCGCAGATTCTTATGTTAACTCTTGGGTATTTGATACCGGATCGGTTGCTCATATTTGCAATTCGATGCAGGGGCTAATAAGGACTAGAGAAGTGCAAAAAGGCGAAGTGGATTTTCGCGTCGGAAATAAAGCAAGGGTTGCTGCATTGTTCGTCGGCGTCATGCAACTTCACCTTCCGTCAGGATTTATCATGGAGTTGAATAATTGTTATTACATTCCTAGTATGGGTCGAAACATTTTATCACCTTCATGTTTGATGAGGGATGGTTATTCATTCGCGAGTACAAACAATGGTTGTGTAATCTCTAAGAATGCTATGTTTGTGGCTGATGCTCCCATTTTGAATGGGTTATTTATTTTAAATCTTGATAATGCATGTGTTTACAATGTTAGTGCTAAAAGGCTTCGGCCAAATGATTTGAGTCCTACCTATCTATGGCATTGTCGTTTGGGGCATATAAGTGAAAAGCGCATGAAGAAGCTCCATGGTGATGGTCTTCTAACTTCGTTTGATTTTGAATCATACGAGACATGTCAAGCTTGTTTACTTGGAAAGATGACCAAGACGCCTTTCAAGGGGTTTCCCGAGAGAGCGACAGACTTGTTGGAACTCATACATACTGATGTATGTGGACCAATGAGCACGACAGCCAGAGGAGGATATCACTACTTCATTACTTTCACTGATGATTTCAGTAGATATGGCTATGTCTACTTGATGAAGCATAAGTCTGAAACTTTTGAAAAGTTCAAAGAGTTTCAAAATGAGGTAGAGAATCAACGTGGCAAGAAAATAAAGGCCTTGCGATCTGATCGCGGAGGCGAATATTTGAGTCACGAGTTTAGCAATCATCTTAAGAGTTGCGGAATTGTTCCACAGCTCACGCCGCCCGGAACGCCTCAAAGAAACGGGGTCTCTGAACGGCGTAATCGAACTTTGTTGGACATGGTTCGATCGATGATGAGCCAGTCGGATTTACCATTATCATTTTGGGGTTACGCGCTAGAAACAGCAGCTTTCACACTAAATAGGGTACCATCTAAATCCGTAGTTAAGACACCATATGAGATGTGGACTGGAAAGAATCCCAGTTTGTCTTTTCTAAAGATTTGGGGTTGTGATGCATTTGTCAAGCGACTTCAGTCGGATAAGCTAACACCCAAATCGGATAAGTGCATTTTTGTGGGATACCCAAGGGAAACCTTAGGGTATTACTTCTACAACCGAGAAGAGGGCAAAGTGTTTGTCGCTCGTAGCGGTGTTTTCCTAGAGAAAGAGTTTCTCACAAAGGGAACGGGTGGAAGGTCGGTGCGACTTGAAGAAGTTCAAGATGAGCCAGTCGGGGATGCTTCTACGAGTGATGCTATTGTAGCAGAACAAGTTGAGGAACCCGTGGCAATAGAAGCACCACAACCACGAAGGTCGGCGAGGCTCCGCGAAGCGCGAGAGTTATTATTGTTAGACAATGATGAGCCTGCGACCTATGCAGAAGCGATGGTGGACCCAGACTCTGAGAAATGGCTGATTGCCATGAGATCCGAGATAGAGTCCATGGGAGACAATCAAGTTTGGAACTTGGTTGACCTGCCTGATGGTTTTAAAGCCATCGAGTGCAAGTGGATCTATAAGAAGAAGATTGATATGGATGGAAATGTTCACATCCATAAAGCTCGACTTGTTGCAAAAGGTTTTCGACAAGTTCAAGGAGTTGACTACGACGAGACTTTCTCGCCCGTAGCGATGCTTAAATCTATACGGATCATTCTAGCCATTGCTGCACATTTCGATTATGAGATATGGCAGATGGACGTCAAGACGGCTTTCTTAAATGGAATCCTTTCTGAGGACGTGTATATGATGCAGCCCGAAGGTTTTGTCGATCCAAACAATGCTGGAAAGGTATGCAAACTTCAAAAGTCTATTTATGGGCTGAAGCAAGCATCTCGGAGTTGGAACATTCGATTTGATGAAGTTGTAAAGGAGTTTGGCTTCACCAAAAACGAACAAGAACCTTGTGTGTATAAGAAAGAAAATGGGAAATCACTTGTGTTTCTAATCTTATATGTGGATGACATATTATTGATTGGAAATGACATTCCTATGCTCGAGTCTGTTAAGACCTCATTGAAAAATAGTTTTTCTATGAAGGACTTGGGAGAAGCGGCATATATTCTGGGTATCAAGATCTATAGAGATAGATCAAGGAGGCTAATTGGATTAAGCCAGAGTACGTACATTGACAAAGTGTTGAAACGGTTCAGCATGGAAGAGGCTAAGAAGGGGTTCTTGCCCATGTCTCACGGCATTAAACTCAGCAAGACTCAGTGTCCTTCGACCACTGATGAGCGAGAACGCATGAGTAGGGTTCCATATGCTTCGGCTATTGGATCCATCATGTATGCAATGACATGTACTCGCCCAGATGTTTCCTATGCTCTAAGTGTTACGAGCAGATACCAGGCTGATCCAGGTGAGATTCACTGGACAGCGGTAAAGAATATCCTTAAGTACTTGAGAAGGACTAAGGATATGTTCCTAGTTTATGGAGGTGAGGTTGAACTCAGTGTAAAGGGTTACACAGATGCGAGTTACCTTAATGACTCAGACGACTCGAAATCGCAATCAGGTTATGTGTTTGTCATGAATGGTGGTGCTGTGAGCTGGAAAAGTTCCAAGCAAGATACAGTGGCCTCCTCTTCAACAGAAGCTGAATATATTGCTGCCTCGGAGGCTGCAAAGGAAGCTGTTTGGATTAGGAATTTCCTGATCGCTCTTGGTGTGGTTCAGGGCTCGTCCAATCCCTTGGACGTTTATTGTGACAACAATGGTGCTATTGCACAAGCCAAAGAACCTAGACAGCACCAGAAGAACAAACATATTCGCATGCGCTACCATCTGATTCGTGAGTTCATTGATGAAGGTAGTGTCATGTTATGCAAAATACATACGGACTCAAATGTTGCTGATCCCTTGACTAAGCCACTCCCGCAGCCTGCGCATGAAGCGCACACAAGAGCAATAGGTATTAGATACTCTCTAGATTGACTCTAGTGCAAGTGGGACACTGAAGGAAATATGCCCTAGAGGCAATCATAGAGATGATTGTATTTCATGTGTATCCATGAGTTATTATAATGTTCCTTGAATATCCATATACCAGGCAACTTGTATTGATTGGCAATTATGTGAATTGTTTGTGAAACTCTTTACTTGTATGGTTATCTAATAATTGTCCCTAGTCGGAGTTCATGCGAGGACACACGTGAATATTAGACTAGCACATCGATTGGTTAATGACTATGTTTCGCAAGTCATTGACATGGAGATGTCAAACCAATGATGTGGACACATGTTATGAACATGGGGTTGGACTGACCCAACATGAGACTAGCAATAATACTTGCAGCTCTCTCTACACATCGTGTACGTTTTGTCCTTAGACCTGAGATTGTCGCATGTACTTGAGATGTGGATCGACCTACTTTGGGGCTATCAAACACTACTCCGTAACTGGGTAGTTATAAAGGTAGCTTTCGGGTTTGTCCTGATACATGCTGCAAGGCATCGGTCAATCAAGATGGGATTTGCCCCTCTCTACTTGAGAGAGATATCTCTGGGCCCCTCGAGTGATCGGATCCAGAAATGCATGGCCGTGCTACATATGGTTAAGAGTTAACCTAGTAAAGGGATTCTGAATCACAGTATCGAGAAAGAGAGGTCAGCTTAGAGCTAGACCAAATATCGTGAGGCAAAGGGAAAGACATGTACTCAACCTTGTGATGGTTCGTCCGAATGATCTTTATATGCGTTTAGGAGTTGGCACGTCTTGCTAGAGGCCGCTACCAACTATTGACGGAGTAAGTGTACTCGCGTCATGTCTATACGTGTATGAACCTATAGGGTCACACACTTTAGGGGCTGGAAGCCTAATGAGGATTGGATCCGAATTAGACCAGGCTTAGGCTGCTAATGGGCTGCTAATGTAGAAGCCCACCAGGGATGCCTATATAAGAGGGAGTAAGGCGAGCTGAAAAGGAGAGAGCATTCCACCCAGCCGCCACTCCTCTTCCGCCTGTGTTGCACGCGCAGACCTAGCAGTCTGGCGTGTGACGACTTCCACTCCGGACGTGTGGATACCTCGGAGGTGCTGCATCTGTAGCACTTGGACGAGCCGCGCAAAGGGGAGCTGCTCGTGGGACGAGGACGAGGAGGAGACGTAGAACATCTACACTGCCGCAACGTGCTTCATCGAGTTCCGCACCTGCGCGTCTAGCGGTAATCCCGTGATCTATGACAATAGTATTCCTGGTTGACGCGGTAGAAATTTTTGATTTTACGCTAGTGTAGCCTACCCGTTACCCTTCAGGTTACGTACAATATCTAGAAAGGCTGGGCTATCCCATTAGCGAAGAGTTTTCTATGGATATAATTATGAACTCTCTTCCTAGTGCAAATGGTCAGCTCATATCGTACTACCACATGCATGGTATGGATAAGAAGCTCCTTAAATTACATGGGATGCTCAAGTAGGCAGAGGCGGGTCTCAAGAAAGGCACCAGTCAAATGTTGATGGTGCAGAATAAGGCTAAGTTCAAGAAAAGTTCTTGGACTAAGAATAAGAAGGCAAAGTCGAGAGGCAAAGCTCAGGACCCGGTCCCAAGCACTTGCTTAGGGGCTAAGCCATGTCCTTCTGTCAGATCCATGTGCTTCTATTGCAATGCGGATGGCCACTAGAAGAGGAATTGCAGCAAGTATTTGGCTGACAAAGCCAAGAGTGGAGGTGGGACTTCCGACTCAGGTACGCTTATTTGCAATATTATAGACATTTATCTTTCTAATGCACCTAATAGTTCTTGGGTATATGATATCGGATCAATGATTCACATCTGCAACTCGTTGTAGGGACTGGTAAGAACTAGGAGCGTGGAGAGAGGCGAGGTTGACATTCGAGTTGGCAACAAGGCGAGAGTTGCTATGTTGGAAATTGACACAATACAACTTCATTTACCTTCCAGATTCTTAATGGAGCTAAATAATTGTTATTATGTTCCAATGCTTAGTTGAAACATTATTTCCGCCTCATGTTTGATAAGACAAGGCTATGAATCGAATATTAAGAACAATGGTTATCCTTTGTATTTGAATGATATGTTTCACGGCTTTGCACCCGTCCAGGACGAATTACTTATTTTGAATTTTGATGGTGAATTGGTCTATAACATAAATGTGAAAAGGTTGAAACCAAACATATGAATATGACTTACTTTTGGCACCATCGACTTAGCCATATAAGTCTGAAACACATGAAGAACCTCCATGATGATGGACTCCTAGCTTCGTTCGACTTGGAGTCGTTCGAGACATGCGAATCTTGCCTACTCGGAAAAATGACCAAGACACCTTTTGCAAAGAGTTGTGAGAGGGCATCAGACTTATTGGGACTAGTACATGGTGATGTATGTGGCCCGATGAGCACGACAGTCAGAGGTGTTTATGAGTAATTAATTACCTTCACTGATGATTTGAGTAGGTATGGATGTATCTACTTGATGCAACATAAGTCAGAAGACTTTGAAAAGTCCAAGAAATTCCAGAATAAGGTACAAAATCAACTTGGAAAGAAAATAAAGTTTCTTAAGTCGGACCGAGGAGGTGAGTACATTAGCCATGAGTTTGATGACCATCTAAAGAGTTGTGGAATAGTTCCCCAACTCACTCCATTAGGAACTCCACACAGAAACGGTGTGGAGTTTTGAGTATTTTACTCATTTTTAAAGTATTTTATTAACTCAATTTTCTTACTTGGAATTTTTATCCTATTAAAGATATTTTTAATAATTCGAGAAAAATAGGATTTAGAATCCTCACATTTTACCTATTTGGAACTATTTTCTTTTCTTTTTAGAAAAATCCTAGGGTTGTTTTTGTTAATTGGCCTTTTAAAGAAAAAAGTGAAAATAACAAAATACCCCTGGCTCACTTATCATAACCAACTGGTCAAAACCAGTCGACACGGTTTGTGTTGGGTTTATAGCATAGAAAACAAAAATATTCCTACGATATGAATACTTAAGCACCAAGATCTATCTACCTAAATACAATCAACGGGTGGATATACATCCATAGAGAACTTACCCTCGAAGATCGACAAAGCGTTACGAGATTTAATATCATGGAGGATGTAGTCATTCACTTGCCGATCTCAAGATCATGATGAAGTCCATCAACACAAAGAAGTAGTGCACCGTGATCACACACATGTCCGGTACCCGAACACCTCCGAGTTCTCGCTCCAACAAAGGAATGGAAGCAGCAAATCCTTCTAGAGAAAGCTACTAGGAATATGTACTTTGCTAATCTGAAGCCACGGGGAATATTCTAGAGGGGAGAGATATCCTTCACGAGGAGGTGTGAGAGGAGAGGAGGATGCCTCCTTTTATAGGGGAGGAGAGCAACCCCTATGCCATGGCCGGTGGCCATGGTGTGTGCCCCCATCTCTTCCCCATTCATGTGAGTGGAGCTTCCACTAAGCATTCTCACATCAATTCCATCTCTACTCAAAGTTGCATTAATTTTCCACCAAAATTAATGCATCTCTCATTTAATAAAACTATTTTATTTATTTTATTCAGAATTTTGTTAATTACTTTAATTAACAAACACCCTTGCAATACTTTGATATTACATTTGAAACCATTTTTAGCAATTTGACCCGAAATAATTCTAGCGCATTCAAATTCTTTCTGTGGTAATATATTTGCTGCAATTGGCGTCGGTTTCCATTAAGTGTGCCACCCTACAGTTCACGAATAATGCATACATGATCGAGACCCCTCTCCGATCAATAATCTACAGCGAGACCTGGAGATCCGTACTGACTCCCACACATTCAACGATGACTCTAGTGGTCGTGTGAACCTTTAATGTTGTAACTAAATCCCTTTGTCTCACAATATATTACATTTCCGAGATTCGATCATCGGTATCCTCATAGCTGGTTTGATCTCGTTACTGATAAGTAATATTTTCTCATTCCTGTGATATAACATTCTTAGTGATATTGTCACTTGCTTGCAAGCTATGTCAATGTGATATCACCGAGATGGCCCTAAGTATATCTCTCCATCATTGGGATGGACAAATCCCACTCTTGATCCATGAGCCTCTACATAACACTTCCATAGTATCTGAACCCACATTTATTGTCACCCTATTACGGTGTGATGTTTGATGTTATCAAGTTATTCTTCCGATGTTAGTGATTGGCATGATCTCATGGTCTAAGGACTAAAGTTACTTTGCATGATGTTATAGTAATTTAAACATAATGACTTTGATCATATTACTATACTTTGTATGAATGTTTATCACATCATTCCAGTAATGTTGTGAACTTGTTATTAACAATATCCAATGTCCATGACCAGGAAACCATTATCATCTTGTTAATCAACGAGCTAGTTTATATGAGAGGCATAACTAGGAACTCTATATATTTGTTTATTAAACACACATGTATTAACGTTTCCAATTAGCACAATTATAGCATGCAAAATAAACATCTATCATATACTTGGAATAAGATAATAACAAATTTATTATTGCCTCTTGGGCATATTCCCTTCAGTCTCCAACTTACACTAGAGACAATGTAGATTACATAGTGATAAATCTAACACCCATGGAATTCTGTTGTTGATCATGTGTTTCCCTAGGGAGAGTTTTAGTGAACGGATTTGCTACATTCAGATCCATATGTACTTTACAAATATTTATATCTCCATCCTTGACATGCTCACGGATGGAGTGAAATCAACGCCTGATATGCTTGTAATTCTTATGAGACCTAGGTTTTTTGGCATTAGCTATGGCTCCACTGTTGTCACAATAGATCACCATTAGGTCCAACTGAAGGAGATATGCCCTAGAGGAAAATAATAAATAGGTTTTTATTGTCATATCTCAATTAGTTTATAATAGTTTCATATTGAGCTATAACTGTGCCAAGTAGAAACATTGGTACATGTGTGGTATGAAACAACCAAGTCCCTAGTAGCCTCTATTCATGCTAGTTCGTTGGTCACGAAGATGATCTGGGTTTCAAGATCATGGGCATTTATGCCGACTGACAACGAGATCATATAATTGGAGAATGATGTGGTTGGACATTCCTCGAAGGATTGCAACACGATCAAGTCATATAGTTCATTGTTGCAACAGCTATACCTAGAATCCTTTTCCTTAGACCGTGAGCTCATATTACTCACTGTTTCCCTAGGTTGCTTAGACTGCATCAACCATCATCTGGTAATGCGGTGGCCATAAAGGTGTACGTTGGGTATTCCAAAGGAACAGTAGATGACATGTGACTACAAGACCGGGATTTGTTCACCCACATGACGGGTAAAGATACATACGGCCGACTTGGTGAGATTACATCTATAAATGTTGCAACATGTGACTAGGTCACGGGGATGTAATATCACGGTAACAAGAAAACAGAACTTGTTGTGAACAAGATTGAACAACGTATGGGATACCAATGATCGGATCTCGGACAAGTTGTATCGAGAAACAAAAGGAAGAGGATGCTGCATTTAGACGGTTCAAACGATATTGTCATCAGGAATGCATAGGGGTCACATGGACATCCTGAAGGAAATATGCCCTGAGAGGCAATAATAAAGTTGTTATTATGTATTCCTCGTATATGATAGATGTTTATTTTGCATGCTATAATTGTATTGATTGGAAACGTCAATACATGTGTGTTTAATAAACAAAAAGGCTTCCCAGTTATGCCTCTCTTATAGACTAGCTTGTTGATTAACAAGATTATCAAGGTTTCCTGATCATAGACATTGGATGTTGTTAATAACAAGGTCACAACATTTGTGAAATGATGTGATGAACATTCATCCGAAGTATAGCATTACGATCAATTCATTATGTTTACATTGCTATAAACATCATACGAAGTAATATTCATCCTTAGACCATGAGATCATGTTAATTGCTAACACCAGAAGAGTATCTTGATAACATCAAACGTCACACCGTAACAGGGTGACTATAAAGATGGGTTTTGTGCTACAAAGGTGTTATGTTAAGGCTCATGGATCAAGAGTGGAATTTGTCAATCCCGATGACGGATAGATATACTCTGGGCCCTCTCGGTGATATCACATTAAGATAGCTTGCAAGCAAGTGATGTGATCACTAGAATGTTATATCACGGGAACGAGAAAAGAGTGCATGTCGGTAACGAGATCAAACTAGGCATTTAGATACTGATGATTGAATCTCGGGCATGTATTCTATCATGAGACAAAGGGATTAAGTTACTAGCGTTAAAGGTTCTCACGATCATAGAAGTCATCGTTGAATATGCAGGAGTCAGTATGGATCTCCAGGTCCCGCTTCTGATTATTGATCTAAGAGGAGTCTCAATCATGTCTGCATTATTCGCGAACCGTAGGGTGACACACTTAAGAGTTACCGGACACCATTTTGGAGCACATATGTTTGAGACGAAAAGAATTGCAAAGCGCAAGAATTGTTTCGATAGAAACTGGAATTGTTTCGGGTGAAATTGCAGAAAGTGGTTCTGCATGTGATATTGAAATGTTGCAAGAGGTTTTATGTGAATGTTTGTTAATTAAAGTAATTAAAAAAATTCTGAATAAATTTAATAAAAGAGTTTTATTAAATGAGAGAGCATTAAACTTAGAGAATTTTAATGCATTTAAAGTGGAGACTTTAAAAGGGAATGTGAAAAGGCATTTTAATGTGGAGGGAGTTACCACCACATGAATGGAGGAGGTGAGGGGTCACCTCCATGAGGCTCTGGCCATGGAGGGGGTACCCCCTCCTCCTATAAAAGGCCCCTCTTCCTCCTTCCTCACACCTCCTCGTGAAGGATCTCTCTCCCCCTCTAGAATTATTCCCCCATGGTCTCGGATTAGCGAGATACATGTTCCCAGTGGCATTTCGTCTGGAAGGAGTTGCTGCTTCCGGTGCATCACTGGAGCGAGGAGGTGGAGGTTGTCTGGTGGCTTGAACGTGTGTGTGAGGACGGATGTGCTGCTGATTTGCGGCGCTCGGACTTCCACACGATCTTGAGATCGGCAAGTGTACGACTACATCAACCACGAGTTCCTACTTGTTAACAAAACTCATTGTATTCGAGGGTAAGTTTTCGATGGATGTATGTCCCCGGTTGCTCTGTATCTAGTAGATAGATCTTGGCATGTAGTTCTCATCGTAGGAATTTTTTTGTTTTCTATGCTGCGGACCCAACACATCCCTGGTCCCTCTGTTGATCATTGATACAGATCATGTCTAGAGCATTCCCGAGCCGTGAGAGGATACACTTAAGGGTACAATGAGAACGATCATTCGTAAGATGGAATGACAGTAGAGAAAGAAAGAAAGCCGGAAATGTTCCGCGGAGAGATCCGAAGTTGTTCGGAGAAAGAATAAAGGAAAAGACCGAAAAAGGGTTTTCGGATAAATGGGAATTTAAATATATATTTATTATATGTTAATTGTAAATTAATATATTCTAAATAATATTTAGATTAAGATTTATAAAGGCAACTTTTATATTAGGAAAAATCCCGAAGGGAAAAGGCCAAGAAATAAAGCTGCAGAAAAAGGAAAGGAAAAAGAAAAAGGAAAGGAAAAATAAAAAGAAAAAGAAAAAGAAAAGGGCAACTGCTGCTACGAGTGGGCCTGGCAGCCCACAAAGGTGGGCTACCAGTAGTAGCTGCCGCACGCGGGCAGACAGAGCACTGGGCGCCGCCGCACCGAGCTGGGCGGCCGCTGCAGCAGCCAGCCCACCTGGGCTCCGCCTCGCAGGCGCGCGAGTTGGGCCGCCGGTTCGAGCCGGCCCACCCGGGCTAGGTTGGCAGGCCGCCGGGGCGAGCCGGGCCACGGGAGCCAGCGGGCCGCCGGGGGTGGCCAGCCCACCCGGGCTGCCTTGCCAGGCCGCCGCCACGGGGAGAGCTGGGCGCGGGGTGGGCCGCGCCAAGGCCCACCCGTCCAACCCATGTCTGCTTCCTCTTTTTCTTTTATTTAGCCATTTTCTGTTTTGGTTATTGGGCCAGGTTTTGGCCCATCTAGCTAGGATGAAAATTCCTGTTATTTTCTTTTAACTAATAGTCCCACATGGTTAACCTAATGGGAGAGGTTACACCCCCTCTGCCTATATAAAGGGGTGCCCATGGGTGGGATTAAACACACAATTGGAGAAGTCCTTTGGTTGACTTTCTCCTCCTCCCTCTCTCTATACCTCGTGACCATGGCCCTAAGTCTAGGCTATGCGATCGAGGCACACCTACAGTACGTCGTTGCGCTGCAGGGATTCCTAGCCGGATATCAACTTCCACACTCCCGGCAGGATCGGGGAGCCAGAGGTCTCATCGTGCACCGGATGTGTACGAAGACACGAGGCGCAACACTTGGGGCGCTTAAATGTTGTGAGACGGAGCTGTTGCATGATGAAGATGAAGAAGGAGCAAGGGGTGACCTGCGAGGAGCTTCGCGACCTTGAGGTTGGCTACGAGTACGACTACTTCAACCTCGTTCCACGCGGAACGTTAACCGCGTATGGTCTACAAGGGTATGTATTCTCTACGCTCTGGCCGTTACCGCATTACTACATAGATAGATCCTAGGCAAGTTTCTGGGGTTCCAATGTAGGAATTTTTTTGTTTTCTGCACCGATCCCCTATAGTGGTATCAGAGCCGAGCTATGCGTAGGAGTGTTGTACGGCCAGTACGCACAAGTATTGTGCGGGCATTGATCCCTTAGTTGTTACCCTCTAACGTGTACTTGTTTATATCGCGGTATTGTTTGATGAAGCGGCCTGGACCGACCTTACGTGTATTCGTACGTGAGACTGGTTCCACGCTCAACATACGGCTTGTACCGTATAAGTGGCTAGCGGTTGTCTGTCTCTCATTCAATAGTTGATATAGCATTTTCAACGGAGGGCCCCGAAAGGGTTGTAGTAGAGACAACTGTCAGATCCATGTTGTTGTTGGAAAGTTCGTAGTTTAGAAACGGTTTTAGTGCGAAAGCCCTAATAACCACGTAAAACTTGCAATAGATAAAGTAGAGGTGTCTAACTTTATTTTGCAGGGGGGAATGTGATTATGATATGGCAATGGTCGTTACAAAGGTAAAGTAGTTTACTTTTCTGTTACTAAGTAGTATAGTAATAGTCATCGTTCCGATGAACGACCTGGTGGAGGCGTCGTGGACTTGGCGTCAAACCAAGGGCAAGATGGAGATTATGCCGGAGCGCTCGATAGATATCAAGGCGCAAGAAAGACCATATCATATCACATTATACATATGATGTTGATACCTGTTTTACATCTTATTGTGTGCTAATATTTAGATACTCAACGGTAGCAAATAAGATAATCCCTATTTAATTCCAATGTTCCATGTTCCCCTTGTGTGTGCACCACCAAGAAAGTTCTTCGGTATGAGGCGATCCAGGGTTATAGGCCTGGGTGTCAAACATATCTACGTTCGCATACAGTGGGTGTAAGCCATGTTGCACAACGAATACACACAAGTTAGATTTGGCGAGCCTAGCATGTGCAGACATAGCCTCGGAACACAAGAGATCGAAAGATCGAGCATGAGTCACATGGATGATGTGATTGGCATAGTGAATGTCTACCTTTGATAATGCACTGATGGCCATGATGATCGGGGGAGGTGCAGAGGATAGGGATCATGCGATCACTGAAATCATCCAGGGGATGACAATTTTAGTGGAGACCAATTATAAATGGATCTCTTATTATAAACTTAGTCTAGATGCCTGTTTGCAAATATCTTATTAGATCTTGGCCTATCCCATTGAGGTCCTTTGCGACCATGGGAATATATTGCTTAATATGGAACTTAGAAAAAGGGTCCAACTTCATATATTAATACCCACGCCTGTGGGATATCCTTGTAAAAGGTGATCTTCTCTTCTTGATACAATAACCATTAGGAGATAATTCAATGACTCCGTAATGTTTGCAAAAACACTTAGTGATCTTGCACTAGAGTTGAGAACTCTTAGAAGGGCTTGATTGCGAATGGAAGTCATGGATGACAAAGGTATATGTTAGATATACAAAATTATAAATGTGATTCTTGCAAAAACTCGTTGCAGTTTGCAAAGTATTTGATACTTGTCCCGTTTTGTGAAAACATGATGATCTGCTTGAGAATTGCTGGTTTTGAGGCAACGTGACTTGATGACGGCAAGCAAAACAGTTGATGGCCAACATCACCACTTTCCTCAAAGTTTATCATTTGGATTAGTAGACTTGAATATAAATTTGTAATCCCAGTTTGTGTGTCTTGCTTTTGGCGAGACGATTATTCATATGAACAAGTTACAAACCAGTTTGTACTATTCTTATGAACAATACCTTATGGTCATATTATGATTATAAATAAGTTATTCTCATCACTATGTTAATGATAATGGTTTAAACATTTATAAAGGATTAGAATGCTAAAAGATATCCAAAGTTTAATAATGAAATGACACTACAGTTTAAGTCATTTTGGTTATTGCATGTTCTTTATGAAAGATCGGGGTCCTAGATGCTTAATCTAGAGACTTTGCAAAACCATGCGTCTCAGGCAAAAGGACTAAAACTCCGCATTCTGGTAAAACGGTAATATGTGAAGAAATGTTGAATCTTATACATAGTGATGCATCGTATTTTCAACAAGTAGTGGAAATCATTAGTGGACTTAAGTGAATAAGTGCATTTTCTTAATGAAACATAAGTTTGAAATGATTTGAATTGTTCAAATGAGTTCACAACAAAGGAGGATATTGAAATTAACAGGAGTACGAGGTCTCTTCGATTTGATCGACATGACTAAGGTATTCAAGTTAAGTTTAGCATAAAAGGAACTTGTGAAGTATGTTTTCACAAATTATGATAATTGGATGAATTCAAACTATGTTGAAATATCTAAACATCATAATCATTTTGTATTGGATACATACTATCTCTTATCGGGGTTATAGTTGTCATTTGGAGTTAGAGATCGAAATAAGCAAACACTCATTTGAAATACAAAGGAACATCTAAAGAATCGTGGAAACAACACCATAAGTGTTATGTCAAGTTTGAGTTTCTGGAGATTTCGACAAGTCAAAGTCGTGGCGAATAAACAAGTCTTTGTAGAGCATTCTTAGGAAGCTATGAATGCATCGTCCACAAGGGACAAACCTGCTGTTGTCCTAAGTTGATGGGTCTTGATGAAGATACAGGTGGAAGAAAGTAAAAGATCAAAACAAGGTTTTTGACCTTGCCTCCAAATTGTTGAGTGGCGCAGCGAAATTTGTTTCATGAAACCAAACTCTACAAATAGAGGAGAAACTGATGATAATGATCATAAAGTTTCAGGGAATACTTTTACTAAAGAAAGTAGGATTCAACTATATATTCTACAAATTCGTGGAATTATATTGTTGATTCACTTACCATGTTTTGAACAAGACATACCTACGAAATAAAAAGAAGCGTGATGGACCTAAGTACGAGAAATGAATGGTCATTGAAATCTCGTTAGTGGAATTCTCGATTTGATAGTGATCAAAGAATTTTGGAATGTCCAAGATTATCGAGAGGACCTAGATTTGAGTGGGAGAAAATCAGCTTGGCTAATTCATAATATGTAGCTGACATATTTTGAGTGGAGCTAAGTTAAATCCCTGAATCTCAAACATGAATGTCATATTTGAGTGGGAGCGTGAAATCATTCTGTGATATGTGGACGACATATGTGAATGATGTGATTGGTGTTTAAGTTAGGATGAAGTTTTAAGTTATTAAACAATAAGATCTATCGAGATAGATTGGTGAGTTTAATAAACACTGAATGTCGAATGCTTCCTAGACTTGATTCTGAAAGATGTTCAAAATGTCCTAAGCAAGATTCTGAAGTAACTCAGAATGGAACAAGGTGAGAAAGCAGTTCTTACCATATGAAGCATTGAGTTAGTATTGTAACTATGGTTGAAAGAAAGAGATGCATTGCATCTCCTATGCCTTAGTCATAGGTTCTTCCAGATAACCATGTTGTATACTCAACATAATGTGACCCAAGGTTCTGGATGGAACATGTCTTTATGTGATTCTTGAGTTGATCACTGAACCAGAATTAAGTTTGTACATAAATGGCAAAAAGCAATGTAAGTAGCATATATGCATTTCATGCACTAGGTTCTACATAGATATAGAAGTATAAAGGCTACATCTGATGTGATGTATAATGTTATGGTGGGGCTAGTTCGCTTTTAACGTAGAATGATGTGTCCTAGGGCCTAGTGCCCATGAGAAAGCCCTCGAGGTTGATCTAACGTCACTGTAAGCTCCTGGAATCCAGTCTCGTTCTGCTGCCATGACTATAGTATATACACAAAGGATATCAAAGTGTGTTTGGAAGTTTAGATGACAACGGTCAAAACAACCATCATCATAAACACTAGAAACAAAGTCTCACTTTGTTGCCAAACAAATACTTCGACCCATTACAAGATAATGGAGTGAATGTCAAAATTAGGATGACATTAACGATTTGCAAAAGACATAATGATCTGGTAAAACATAACATGGACATGACGTTTCCCATGAGCATGCATGATCTGTAAACGCATATGGTATATGGTTTATATAAGTAAAATACGAGCTAGTTTATTTGTACTCTAGTGCAAGTGGGAGACTGAAGGAGATATGCCCTAGAGGCAAATAATAAATAGGTTTTTATTGTCATATCTCAGTTAGTTTATAATAGTTTCATATTGTGCTATAACTGTGCCAAGTAGAAACATTGGTACATGTGTGGTATGAAACAACCAAGTCCCTAGTAGCCTCTATTCATGCTAGTTCGTTGGTCACGAAGATGATCTGGGTTTCAAGATCATGGGCATTTATGCCGACTGACAACAAGATCATATCATTGGAGAATGATGTGGTTGGACATTCCTCGAAGGATTGCAACACGATCAAGTCATATAGTTCATTGTTGCAACAGCTATACCTAGAATCCTTTTCCTTAGACCGTGAGCTCATATTACTCACTGTTTCCCTAGGTTGCTTAGACTGCATCAACCATCATCTAGTAATGCGGTGGCCATAAAGGTGTACGTTGGGTATTCCAAAGGAACAGTAGATGACATGTGACTACAAGACCGGGATTTGTTCACCCACATGATGGGTAAAGATACATACGACCGACTTGGTGAGATTATATCTATAAATGTTGCAACATGTGACTAGGTCACGGGGATGTAATATCACGGTAACAAGAAAACAGAACTTGTTGTGAACGAGATTGAACAAGGTATGGGATACGAATGATCGGATCTCAGACAAGTTGTATCGAGAAACAAAAGGAAGAGGATGCTACATTTAGACGGTTCAAACGACATTGTCATCAGGAATGCATAGGGGTCACATGGACATCCCTGGTCCCTCTGTTGATCATTGATACATATCATGTCTAGAGCATTCCCGAGCCATGAGAGGGTACACTTAAGGGTACGATGAGAGCGATCATTCGTAAGATGGAATCACAGTAGAGAAAGAGAGAAAGCCGGAAATGTTCTGCAGAGAGTTCCAAAGTTATTCGGAGAAAGAATAAAGGAAAAGACCAGAAAAGTGTTTTGTGATAAATGGGAATTTAAATATATATTTATTATATGTTAATTGTGAATTAATATATTCTAAATAATATTTAGATTAAGATTTATAAAGGAAACTTTTATATTAGGCCAAATTCTGGAGGGAAAAGGCCTAGAAATAAAGCTGCAGAAAAAGAAAAGGAAAAGGAAAAAGAAAAGGGCAACTGCTGCTGCGAGTGGGCCTGCCAGCCCACAAAGGTGGGCGGCTGGTAGTAGCTGCCGCCCGCGGGCAGACAGAGCGCTGGGCGCCACCGCGCCGAGCTGGGCCACCGCCGCAGTAGCCGGCCCACCCAGGCTCTGCCTCGCAGGCGCGCCAGCTGGGCCGCCGGTTCGAGCCGGCCTACTCGGGCTGGGTTGGCAGGCCACCGGGGCGAGCCGGGACGCGGGAGCAAGCGGGCCGCCGGGAGGGTGGCCAGCCCATCCGGGCTGCCTTGCCAGGCCATCGCCATGGGGAGAGCTGGGCGCGGGGTGGGCCGCGCCAAGGCCCACCCGGCCAGCCCCTGTCTGCTTCCTCTTTTTCTTTTATTTAGCCATTTTCTGTTTTGGTTATTGGGCCAGGTTTGGGCCCATCCGTCCAGGACGAAAATTCCTGTTATTTTATTTTAACTAATAGTCCCACATGGCTAACCTAATGGGGAGGGCACACCCCCTACGCCTATATAAAGGGGTTCCCATGGGTGGGATTAAACACACAATTGGAGAAGTCCTTTGGTTGACTTTCTCCTCCTCCCTCTCTCTATACCTCATGACCATGGCCCCAAGTCTAGGCTGTGCAATCGAGGCACACCTGCAGTACGCTGTTGCGCTACAGGGATTCCTAGCTGGATATCAACTTCCGCACTCTCGGCGGGATCGGGGAGCCGGAGGTCTCATCGTGCACCGGTTGTGTACGAAGACACGAGGCGCAACATTGGGGGCGCTTAAATGTCGTGAGCCGGAGCTGTTGCACGATGAAGATGAAGAAGGCGCAAGGGGTGACCTGCGAGGAGCTTCGCGACCTTGAGGTCGGCTACGAGTACGACTACTTCAACCACGTTCCCCGCGGAACGTTAACCGCGTACGGTCTACAAGAGTATGTATTCTCTACGCTTCGGCCATTACCGCATTACTACATAGATAGATCCTAGGCAAGTTTCTGGGGTTCCAATGTAGGATTTTTTTGTTTTCCGCACCGATCCCCTACACCAACACACTAGGAACCACACCTAGTTTAGTTATGAACTCTTTCATCCAAATCGCTTACTCCACCACTTTTGAAGCAGCAACATATTCTGCCTCCGTTATTGATACCTCCACCAAGGGTTGTTTGGAGCTCCTCCAACTAACTACTACTCCATTCATGAGAAACACCTACCCGGATTCATAATTAGAGTCATCTAGATCGATGTCTAAGCTAGCATTAACATAACACTTAGCGATAATATCTTCTTCACCTCTATACACAAGAAACATGTCCCTAGTCCTTCTTAAGTACTTAAGGATATTCTTGATCGCTATCCAGTGTTCCGAACCTGGATTAGATTGGTACCTGCTAGTCAAACTAATATCATGTGCCACATACGGTCTTATACATATCATGGCATACATAATAGAGCCCATGGCTGAGGCAAAGGGGATCTTATCCATTATTTCTCTCTCTCTTCTGTCATAGCCGGATTTGAGTCTTACTCAATGTCTTACCTTGAAACACGGGTAAGAATCCTTTCTTACTTCCATCCATTTTAAACTTCTTTAAAATCTTATCAAGGTATGCACTTTGTGATAACCCAATTAGGCGTCTTGATCTATCTTTATAGTTCTTGATGCCTAGTATGTATGAAGCTTCACCGAGGTCCTTTATCAAAAAATTGTTGTTTAGATAACTTTAACACTATTTAAAAGATCAATATCATTTCCAATTAAAAATATGTCATCCACATATAATATTAGAAATTCCACAGAGCTTCCATTCACTTTCTTTTAAATACAAGTTTCTCTGTAAGTTTGGACAAATCAAAACCCTTTAACCACCTCATCAAAGCAGAGATTCCAACTCCCGGATGCTTGCTTGAGTCCATAGATATATCGCTGAAGCTTGCATACCTTGTCAGCAACCTTAGGATGGACAAAACCCTTTGGTTGTATCATATACAAAATTTCTTCAATATTACCATTAAGGAACGCGATTTTGACATCCATCCGCCAAATTTTATAATAAAAAAATGCAGCAATTGCTAACATAATCCTAACCGAGTTTAGCATCGCTACGGGATAGAAAGTCTCATTGTAGTCAACTCCTTTAATTTGTCAAAACCCCTTTGCGACAAGTTGAGCTTTATAGATGGTCACATTACCATTATCGTTTGTTTTCTTCTTGAAAATCCATATATTCTATGACCTTTTGGTCGTGAGGTAAGTCCACCAAGGTCCAAACCTAGTTTTCGTACATGGATACCATCTCGGATTGCATGGCTTCTAGCCATTTGTTGCAATTTTGGCTCATCATCGCTTCTTCATACGTCGCAGGGTCACCATTTCCATCCACCATGAAATTCATGACAGGATTTCCGTATAGTTCAGGAACTGCACCTGTACTGCTTGACCTGCGAGGTTCGGTAGTGTCCTCATTTGGAGTTTCATGATCTTTATCATTAGTTCTCTCTTCATCCGGTGAAGTCAACTCCGGAACAATTTCTGGTGCTGTGCCACTCGCCATTTCATGCTAAGAAGGTTTAATAACCTCTTCGAGTTCTACCTTCCGATTACTCACACCTTTCACGAGAAACTCCTTCTCTAGAAAGGATCCATTCTTGGAAATAAAAACCTTTCCCTCAGATCTATGATAGAAGGAATACCCCATTGTTTCTTTGAAGACGCATTTTTTTGCTTTGGGTTCGAGTTTATCAGGTTGAAGTTTCTTCACATAAACATCACATCCCCAAACTTTTAGAAATGATAGCTTTGGTTTGTTTCCAAACCATAATTCATACATTATCATTTCAATGGATTTAGATAGTGCCATATTTAAATGAATGCACCTGTTTCTAGTGCATAATCCCAAAACGAAAGTGGCAAGTCAGTTAGAGACATCATAGATCAAACCATATGTGATAAGGTGCGATTACGATGCTCTGATACACCATTATGATGTGGTGTTCCAGAAGGCATGAGTTGTGAAACTATTCCACACTCTCTCATGTGTGTTCCGAACTCGTAACTTAGATACTCACCTCCACGATCAGATCGCAGAAATTTAATCTTTCTATTACGATGATTTTCCACTTCAGTCTGAAATTCCTTGAACTTTTCAAAGGTTTCATACTTGTGTTTCATCAAATAGATATAGCCATATATACTCAAATCATCCATGAAAGTAACAAAATAATGATATCCACCTCACACCGACACACTCATTGGACCACATACGTTAGTATGTATGATTTCCAATAAATCTATTGTCCATTCCATTATACTAGAAAATAGGGTTCTAGTAATCTTGGCCATAAGGCATTGCTCACATGTATCAAATGATTCAAAATCAAGTGATTCTAAAAGTCCATCAGAATGGAGCTTCTTCATGCGTTTTACGCCAATATGACCTAGACGGCAGTGCCACATATATGTTGATATATCATCATTAAGTTTAATCCTTTTGTCATATATATTATGAATATGTGTATTCCTACTATCAAGATTCAAAATAAATAAACCATTCATCATAGGTGCATGACCATAAAATATATTAATCATAGAAATCTAACAACCATTGTTTTCCGATTTAAAGGAATAACTGTCTTGCAGTAAACACGATCTGAATACAATGTTCATGCTCAACATAGGCACCAAATAATAATTATTAATGTTTAAAACTAATCCAGACGGTAAATGGAGAGGTAGCGTTTTGGCATCGATCACATCAAATCTTGATCCATTGTCGACACGCATCATGACCTCATCCATTGCTAGTGGTCGCCTGTTTCACACCCCCCTGATTCGAGTTACATATATTAGCAACTGATCCAGTATAAAATACCCAGGTGCTACTGCGAGTACTAGTAAAGTACACATCAATAATGCGTGTGTATCAAATATACCTTTGTTCATCTTGTCGCCCTTTGATACCTTCGATACGGATTCACGGATGTAGTATAATAGTCTTTTCCCCTAGTAGACCTATGTTTAATCGAACCTTGGGAAACAACGCTAAAAGGAATTAAAAAGGACACATCTGTAAGACTTTGTTTTTTGTTTTACCTTCATTTAAAGGACCAATCTAGTTTACTTTAAATTTTTGGTTGATTCAGTGGATGGAGATAGGTCAGGGTTGAAGATTGTAGCACCCCGATAAAACCACTACTAGAAAATCGCTGTGTTTTTATGCATTGCATCATCATGACCACATGCTCATGTCATCATGCCACATTGCATTTGAGCATCGTCATCATTATGCATGATTTGTTTTGAAACTATTTTTGAAAAACCTATTTCGGTTTTCTAAATACCCCGTCTTCAATTTCAAATTAAAACCCGGGCTTGTCCGGAATATTTCGTTTCGTCTACAAACGGCTTCTAAAAGCTTGTTTGAAATAAATAAAATTTTGATATTATTTTTAGGAGGCAGCCTGCCAGGTCCGAAAGCCCAGCCGGCCACCTCCAATAAAATTCTAACCCTAACCCTAAGCTATCCTTCCCCATCCCTTATCCCCTGCCGCCGCCACCTGCTTTGCCCCACGCCACAACACCTCATCGCCACCACGCCTGCTGCTGGGCCCCACCCCGCAGCTGGTCCCACTCTCGTGCACCGCACGCAGTGCAGCGGCACACAACAGCGCAGAGACATGACTACCTACCCCGCGTACGCGTCACGCTATCCCAGTCGCAACCCGACCTGACACGCCTCTCTCTCCCCGCTCTTGATCTGGCCCCACCCCGACGCGAACCTCGTGTGGATGCGACGCAACCCCGCCCCAGCGCCCACCGACCCTGTCTCCTTCCATCGCTCCTTCCCCACCAACCCCCGCAGCGGCCGCCCTCTCGATCCACCCCAACCCTGCGGTGAACCGCCCGAGCTCCTCGTCGGCCTGCAGGAAGGACCTGCTCGACCCCCAAGTCCCGTCGTCGCACGAGTTCCTCGCCGTGCTGCCTCTGATCTCCGCCGCCACCTAGGAGTCCTTGCCACCCATCTCTACGCCCCTGCTATTCGAGACACCGGCGCCGCCTTAAATCGCCGCAACCTCGCACCAGCCTCACCCCCGGCCCCATGCTCAGCCTCCTGGTGTCCCGCTCCTCCTCAATGTCCGCCACGCTGAGAGATCCCTGAGCAAGCTCCCCTTCTACCTCTCGAGCTCGCCATCCTCTGCCCCCGAGCGCGACCTCGCTGGTGCCGCTCCGTCGTGGTTCTCCACCCCGTCTCCCCTGCGAGCACAAGGACCTCGCGAACCCCGCAAGCCTCTCCCCGTCGACCGCCCCTCCGCGTTGCAAAGTCGGCCTCCTCTGCTCTCCCTCACAGGACGTCCTTCCTCAAGCCCCTGGCCACTCGTGCCAGCACCCCGCCACCTCGCAGCGGCCCGTTTCCTCCATCTCCGTCGCCAGCGGCCGTGGTAGCCGTCGACTGTCCCGGCGCCAAGTACAAGCTTTGCCGCTGAACGCATCAGGTTTCCTGCGAGTGCCCCTACATGCGTGCGTGTTTGTGATATTACCAAGGCCTAAAACTACAACGAGATATACACGTTGTAGTCAAGATGAAGCCGCCAAGACCGATCGGAGGACGATGCACCGAGGCGATCCGCAACCCTCATAAGGACACCGTGTCGCCGCCAAGGTCTTCCGAAGAATCACCGACGCCCATTCAAGTTCAACACGGACCATCAAAGTCGGGTTCCCGAGCACACCAGCGTGGAACCAAAGACGCCAGTACGACAAGATCTTCTTCACGAATCCGAACCCCGACCCCGAAATTGAAGAGTGGACCCGAAGACGCCGAGACCCCAAAGGCCCTGAGCTCTCCTTCCCGGATCTGAAGATCTAGTTCTCCCGAAGTTCAAAGACCCAAACCAACCCTCGGAACCAAGTTCGCCGACCCCTCCCCCCAGATGTGTGACCCTAAGCCTCTATTTTTATAATATGACATATACCTGTTGCATCATTAAATCATCATGCTTGCATACATGTCATCTGGTGGGTTGGGTTAAATAGTCGATTCACCTAAATTCAATATGGAGTCTATATGCGGGCTATTCTAGTCTTATTCCGGACTCCATTTAAATTTGTGTAGCGAACCGATACCATGTTTTGCCTTGTTAAGACAACATTTAAATTGCAGGGTATCTAAATAACTGGAACCTATTAATTAATTGTCGGAACCCCGGTTCCGCTTAATACTGCCTAATTGCACCGCATCTGCATCGTATCATAATCGTGCCGGATCTTCTGCCGTAGTATTAAATATTGCATCCGGTGTTTCTTTTAGTGCTTTGCTTCTTCGTGGATTAGGCCGATGAGTTGATGCGAGTATCGGCAAGTTCTTTGGATAATGAACCTTCGGCTATGTTTTCCTAGGCGAGCATCTTCCCCTTTCTACCTATTTTGCATTTATAGTCTTTACTTCCTCTTGTTGATCTACTGCTATCCGTATTGCGATGCTTTAGTTTCCGTGCACCATTTATATTCCTTGCAGCCCTATATTGCCTTGGACACATCCTATTGCCTGTTGTTTGATAGATAGTCGGCCTTGCGAGTCGTAGTTGCTTGCTCAGGTGCTGCTTCGCGTCGTTGTTGTTCCACCATTATTGGAAGGTTGACACATGCTTAATGGTGGAGACGCTTAATGGTGGAGGGGATCATGACTTTAAATACAACTATTAAATTGCTGGGATAACTAATGAAAGAGGCACCGGTGGGCAATATATGCTATTTGGTTTTCATGTCCACTTGTGTCCCGTAGGCCCCGAGTACTTGATACATGTTCCTTGACTATTCGCACTATCCACATCCAGGAGAGTCTATGAATCCCCCTTAGCCAGAGCTTGATTCATTTCTTATTTCTTGGGGCCACAAACTAGTTTGGGGCTTTATTACTATCATGTACTTATGACATGCTTTACTGCTTTATTTACGATTGTGCGTGGAGCACCTGTACTGTTTTGGATGCGGAGTGTTTTCGCGGTATGGACAAGCCTAGTCACACTTTCGGGTTCCCAGTCGTTTACAGCCATTGACGCAAACCTTGGGTCCGTCTTGGAGCATGCCAACTTCGTTGCGGGTAGCTTAATGGGGTGGCCCCCTGAAATATTTTATGAATCCTGTGATTGCCTACTCGTGAAAGCCTCGTTGGGTTCTGATTTGGTTTTTCCGAAGTTGATCGTGTGTGTGTTGCTATTTGTGCACCCCTGCAGGGTAAATCTTTCTGAAAGCCGTGTCCGCGGTTATGGACGACTTGGAGCACAGTATCTCGATCATAGACAAGCATAACTAAAGTAGTGCTATTAATTTGACTTAATATGTGACTAGTAATCAGCTTCACTACAATGGAATGGATAATAAAAGTGCCAACAACTGGTAGAACTGGGGTGTATCGTGTCATGTTATACCTGCCTAGTAAGTATCGCAACTCCAATGGAATGAAATAAAAGTGCCAACAACTGCTGGGTTTGGGATGTCACTCGCTAATTGTATCTGACTAGTAAGTACTGCAACTACCACTGAATGGTTAACTAAAACTGCCCACTACTTATGCTATCAGGATGACTCATGATATCTATATCTGACTAGTAAGTGCGGCAACTATAATGGAATGAATAAAACTGCCAACTGTGTGAGTTCCTCGGTTTGACTTCCTCGTTTGGTCTCGAGGGGGAATACCAGGATGGGTATGAATGGTGTTAGTATCAGGTTGGTCCCGAATAGGTCTTTCTTACCCCTCTCTAATAGCCGGCAGTTATATCAAGTCTCTATAGGTTGTATAGTGCATGCTTCGCTGCCGCTTCAGTCCACCATACCTATGTAGGCGAGAGCCGCCGAATTCTAGCCTCGCCGTGTAGTGGCCTCAGTACTGACGCTCCTCTTTTTCCTTTGCCCTTTGTCGGCACCCCTTTTGTTTTAGCAGGTATAAGTTCGACGTTGTTAGCAAGGTTACCCTTCCGGCTTGGCCTGGGCAGGGTTATGGACGCCATTGGTTATTCTTCAGGGCTCTTAGCCCCATTTGCATCTTGTCCATAGTCGAACGCCCTATCATTTTTAAGGTGATTTGGATCTTTGTATAGTATATCTGTATTCTTGACTCAAGGAGTTGTTATTGTATATATATGTTCTGTGGGTTCCATCGTGGACTAATGTGTAATGGTATTACTTTTTTCTCCACCCGCACGCAAGTGCCTGGTGGGCATCCTTGAATCCTTTCTATGCGGGTTTGGCGGGAAGCGCTAAAACTTGCATAGGGCCGATTTGAGGGTGTTACAGAGTGGTATCAGAGCTCAGCAGTTGCGATACCCCATTTGTCCAGCCTGTAGGATAACCTGGCTAACGGCCGATGTAGAGTGTCAAAATATTTTACAAAATTGGTTGGATAGATCTGATTAGCTCTGTTTTTACTCCTTATCCCTCTGCTATTCTCCTCTTACCTCTGCGTGTTTTAAATCTGCTCTCTTAACTTTCTTCGAGTCCAAGATTTCTCGTGGTTGGGTTTCTGTCGTACCTTCAGGGTTTCGCTTCCTCTTTGGGTAACAGTGCTTCTACATCCGGTCTTCATGCTATCTGAGGCATCCTTCATCTGTTGGACTTCTCTTTGTTCCTTCTTGTGTCTTCCGGTGTTTTCCAACATGACAACGTCTTCTAAATCAGGTCCGATGCAGAGTCTGTATCACTCTCTTGTTTCCGAACCTCGTTCGTTGAGATCTTCAGTCTAAAATTCCGAGAGTTGGTTGCATAATTCTCCTATTCATGTGCAGAGTAATGCTTTGGGTGCGTGATGGACTAATCCCCATCCGACTACTCTTATCATTCTCTTTGGTACATTGAAGCGGTGGATCTGCAATTACTCCTTCCACCGAAGTTAGAGGTGGCCTGACCTTTTGATGTCTTTACCTTCGTCCTTTGTTCTCCGGAGAGTTCCCTCGACGAACGTGAACAACGACTCCTTGTTGGTGGTGTCGACAATTTGAAGATGGAGCAAGAATTCTTGTTAGTGCTGTCGCGAGGATCTACACGAAGCGAGGAGATTCAAATCGTCAAATTTCTTCCCCGTACCATGAGGCGGATCTCGAGGGCGAGATCCATTGTTAGTGGTGTCGAATTGTAGCACCCCGATAAAACCACTACTAGAAAATCACTGTGTTTTTGTGCATTGCATCATCATGACCGCATGCTCATGTCATGATGCCACATTGCATTTGAGCATCGTCATCATCATGCATGATTTGTTTTGAAACTATTTTCGAAAAACCTATTTCGGTTTTTGATACATTGCAAATGTATCTATAATTTTTGATGCTCCATGCTTGGTTTTATCCACTTTCTTGTGTTTTGTCCACACTTTGGAGCACTTTTCATATGATTTCTTGGACTAACCTATTAACAGGAGACACAGTGCCAGCTGCATATTTTCTGCTGTTTTTGGTTCCAGGAAAGTCAGAAAATGAATATTCTCGGAATTGGATGGGACAAAAGCCAAAGTGCCTATTTTCCAGAAGACTCCAGGAGCCAGAATACGAGACGGAGGAGGGTCAGGGCCTGGCCACACCACCCCTAGGCGCGGGCTGGGCTTGGCCGTGCCAGGGCATGGTGTGGTGGCCCCAGGCACCCCCTCGGTCTCCCTCTTCGCCTATAAGAAGCCTTCTGACCTAAAAACTTCGAGGGGGTCGATGTTTTTCCAGAAGGAGTTCCGCTGCGCCGCCGCCATCAAAGGGGACATTCGGGGGACAGAAAGTCTCTGTTCTGGCACCCTGCCGGGACAGGGAAGTGCCCCCGGAGCCATCTCCATCGATCTCCACCATCATCTTCATCAACCATCCATGTTTCCCCCATCTATGAGTGAGTAATCCCCTGCTGTAGGCTATGGGGATGGTAGAGATTGGATGACATCGTTCGTGTAATGGCATCAGATTGTTAGGGCATAGTGCCTAGTATATTTTATTAGTGCTTTATGACTTTGTTGCGACTTGTTGTGCTTAATGCTTGTCACTAGGGCCCGAGTGCCATGATTTCAGATCTGAACTTATTATTGATTCATTATGATAGTATTGTTCTTGGTCTTATCTACAAGTTGTATACACACGTTGTTGTCCGGAACCAATGGCCCCGAAGTGACAGAAATCGGGATAACCGGAGGGAAAGGCTTTGATGTGGGGATCACATGTGTTCACGGAGTGTTAATGCTTTGCTCCGGTGCTCTATTAAAAGGAGCACCTTAATTTCCAGTAGTTCCCAAGAGGCCCCGCTGCAAACGGGCTGGCAGGACAAAAGATGTTGTGCAAGTTCTCATTGCGAGCACGTATGACTATATATGGAACACATGCCTAGGATTGTCTGGTACTTGGGTGCTTTATCTTATTTATCTGCAATTGCCCTATGTTCTGATTGCTATGTGAATTGTCTTGTCCATGCAACGCCCGTCCATCCATCCCTATGCCTACCGCACTCGAATCCCACTGTTTACTGCTTTATTTACTACTTCCTTTGCTTTGCTACTACTGTTACTTTACTATTCCTACTACAAAACTGTTGCTACTGATAAACTGCTGTGAGCAAGATTGTTTCCAGGTGCAGCTGAATTGACAACTCAGTTGTTAAGGCTGATAAATATTCTTTGGCTCCCCTTGTGTCGAATCAATAAATTGGGTTTCACTTCCCTCGAAAATACTGCGATACACCCCCTATACTTGCGGGTCATCAAGACTATTTTCTAGCGCCGTTGCCGGGGAGCATAGATTTATTTATCAAGTTCACTTGGATTCACTATTGTTCAAGCTAAGTTTATTTTCTCCTTGTTTGCTTGTTTCTTTATCAAAAGTACAAAAAATTGGTTCCTACTCTAGTTGTTATTTTCGTTGGTCTGTTATTGTCTTGCTTTATCATGCTTGTTGTCAATGGTTGGTTTCTTTGAAACTGAATCTTATTGGCAAGGTGGGTTCACGGAAGATCAAGAAGATTATAATAAGGAACACCGCTTGTCACAAAAATGGAAACACTTATGGGAACAAATTGATAGATTGTATACCATTGCTAGGAACGTGTGCTCTACTTATAATGTTACTTATTGCTGTGATGAGTCTTGTTGCAGAAAGAGGTATAAACACCTCCCTTCTCAATGTGAGTATAGTGATAATGATACCATATCTTCCTATGCTAAAGGAATTTATGACTTTTATGATGCAGAACAAATTGAAGAATTTATTGCTTGGAAGGGTGCTTTCGAACTTGCTAGTTTGCTTGAAAATATTGATGATTCACCTTACAAATATGAGGTGTATGGTATACTTAATTTTTCTTTGATAATTACAAGGATGAAAATTGCTATATTCTTGAATATTTTAATAGATTCTCTCCACAAATGGAAGAGACCAATGCCTTGCAGGATCCTATGGAAGAAGAAATTGATGAACCTGAAATCTCATTAGATGAAAAAGAGGAGGAGAGTGATGAACAAAAGGAGGAAGAATGGATTAGCTACCCATGCCTACCTTCTAATGAGAGTAACTCTTTATCCCTTACATTATTTGATTGTCCCCCATGCTTACTAAAGAAGGATGAATGTTATGTTCCTGAGGATTCTTTTGAAGATGTTTATGATAAAGCTCTAGTGCTTGTAGATCATGAAAAGCATGCTTTATGTGATAGTTATATTGTTGAGTTTATTCATGAGGCTACTGAAAATTATTATGAGAGAGGAAAATATGGTGGCAGAAGTTTTCATGGTATTGAAACACCTCTCTATGTGCTGAAAGTTTTGAAGTTACTCTTGTTTTATCTTCCTATGCCCGTCACTTTGTTATTTGCTTACATGATTCCTATGCATAGGAAGTGGGTTAGAATTAAATGTGTTTTGAATTTGCTCCTTAATGCTCTATTTTACTTCAACTCATATTTCTTATGAGAGCATCCTCTCAAACTTTTATGCTTGAAGATGATAATATGTCTATTATTCTTGGGACACCTTTTCTTAAATACTGTAGGAGCTATTATTAATTGTAATCAAGGGAAAGTGACCTTCAATGTTAATGACAAGGAACATACTGTCTATTTCCCCAATAATATTGAAAGGACTTATGGTTTGAATTCAATTGAACATGTTGAGGGCATTCAAGTTGGATAAATATATTGTCCCTTACCAAGAGGAAAAATTGAAACTATTATGATTGGGACCATTGCTATCAAGGTTGAGGTAACATAATCATTAGTGGAATACAAAGTTTTGTCTCATATGGAATTGTTTTGGTAACAAGACCTGATCAACCTTGTTAACAAAAGGATTTCATTGAACAAAACAATGTTTTCACCATGATTATCTCCGCTTACTTCTATTCTATCCATTTTAGTTTTTCCTTATGCCTAACTTAAAGGCGTTAAAGAAAAGTACTTATTGGGAGATAATCCAAGAGTTTTAGATGAGTCTTGGAAGTTATTACCTCTGTAATAACCGCTCCTTATCCTTTTTATTTGCTTTTGTGCCAAGAGTAACCTCTAATGAGAGAGAAGTAATGATTGGGAAAGTTGCTGTCCTAAAAAAGATTTTTTTGCTTCACCGTAAAAATTCCTGAGAGAGATCTGTACGTCGGATTTAGTTGTAATTTTTTGTGCTTCTGACCCAGGTTGTTATCTAACTTTCGTTAGTTCAACACGTTTTGATTTGAGCAACAGCAGGTCTTCCAAAAAATTCGTCTTTACCTGCTGGTCTGTTTTGACAGATTTCTACCATTTTTTGCATTTGCTTCTTATTGGTTCCTTTTTGAGTTCTTTTGGGGAATTGAGCTTTTTGAGGGAAGTGCTACAGTAGCCAGTGTTCTAATGGAAGTTTATTGGTGTTAGAACAGAACCTTAAGACTTATTTATCTTAAGTGCACTAATGTTGCTAATAAAGATTGTGTGAAGTTTTGTATGAAGGAAAAATTTCAGGTGTATGGAAGGAATGAGTAATGAGATGAAGGATGGACTAAATCTCAAGCTTGGGGATGCCACGCGTGTCACCCCAAGAAATATCCAAGAAGTACAAGCGTCAAAGCTTGGGGATGCCCAAGGCATCCCCTTCTTCATCAATAAAAATCCTAGGTTTCTTCCAAACACTTCATTTTTATTGTTTCATGCACAGTTGTGTTTTTCTTGGAGCGTCTTATTTTTCATTTTGGTTTCGGTTTTTAGTTTGCATGGTTTGCTTAGTTTTCTGAATAAATTGGTTGGACCCCCCTCTTTCATACTTTGGTTTGCAAATAGTTTGGTTTGGTTTGGAAAAGAGTAGGAAAGTTCATACTTAAGTGGTAAAGAGAGCTTGTTTTTGACTATGGCCTATGCTTGGTATTGTTTTGGCTTTATGCTTAGTATTCTTTGTTGTAGCATGACTTGTTATGAACAATTGAGATTGCTTAAAGTGCCTTGGATGAATCATGCGTTGTTTTAGCATATTAAAGCATAGAATAGTGGTATTCTCCTTTGATGCTTTATTTGGGTTGACTTGGCACATGCTCACACCATGTTATGCCTATCCCAAGTCACCATAAGCCTTTATGATCCTTTAGTTTTCAACTTGTAATATCACTTTATGCTTTGATTAATGATGTTTTGTCGCTCTGCATGATTATGGCCATTATTGCTCTCTCGTTTGTCGCTCCCTTACTATTGCTAGCCTTCACTTTCACTGAGTATGTTTTACTCAAGTTTCCAACTCCCTAAACCAAATATTGCCAAAGTGTCCACCATACCTACCTATTAGTATCATTTGCTACTTCCGTGCATATTCAATATGCCTAGTTTTCTTCCGAATAAAATGTTTGCTTGTTTTGAGAAAGTTAGTTAGTAAAGCTCTCATGAACTTGATGGCACACTTTATTTCCTGCACTTAATAAACCTGAACCATTGCGTCCTTCTTTGTTGCGTATATGTTTGCGCTTTATAAGTTGAAGTTAGCAGAACCATGTATCATGGGGAACGCTTTCAACATTGCATTGGTACTTAGTACCTCGTTGATATCATGTTATTTTACCTATGGATCCCAGCGGTGTGAAATAAAAGTGGAACTTGTAAGATCATGGAGTTTGTATGTATGTTAGAGAAACGCCTAGGCCGCTAGCCTAAGCCATGCCTAATCATGGTGGAAACTTGCAGCATAACCATAATGAGCATTCTATGAAGCATCCTCAATAAAATCTATGCACATAGTAAATAAAAAGATCGCTGAGATGCTCATTGTCTGCTTGCCTTGTCATTTTGATTATGGGATAGCTCCTGTATCATGTGCAAGGGTACCCCGTTGGCGGTTCTCTATGATACGTATATACTTACAATGACAAGAGCTTACTTGTGACTGAAGTTGAGTAGCATGAGGATCGGTCTTCATAAGTAAGGGGCATGAGACTTTGATTTATAACTTGTCAAGCATATCCTCTTAGTTGTGTCACTTTAACCTTAACCACATTAAAGATGCTTATGATAGGGGAAATGAGATCTCAAAGCTAATGAGTACCATATTTTCAGCATTTGGAAGCCTTTCAAACTTTTCAAAACCTTTTTCATTTCTTGTTGAGTCTCCACACATTCTATGAGCACTTTCTTGAGAGAATAGTGGTCATTCTTAGTTCTATGTGCATTGTCCCAAGACTTGTTGATTGATGCATACCTTGATATTGCTTGTTTTGAACTATTTGTATCTAGTCACTCTTGTAAACTTTGAAGGTGTCCTATGCATTTATGTTTTCTACTCTATGAGGGACAAGCTGAATGCCACTTTGCTATGTTTTCTTTATGTGAAACAAACAAACGTCTTGCAAAGCATTGTTATTCATGAATCTTTTGTTTGTGCCTTTTCATGTTGCAACATAGTTTCTTTGTCTTATTGCTAGAACTTTGTCTTTCATGCTATGATTGAAGTACTATGATCCCAGCTTTGAATGTTTTACAATTATTTTGATCAAGTCTTTGATGGTGCATGTCACCTAAAAAATTATTCTTTCTTTTTATCACTTACCTACTCGAGGACGAGCAGGACTTAAGCTTGGGGATGTTGATACATTGCAAATGTATCTATAATTTTTGATGCTCCATGCTTGGTTTTATCCACTTTCTTGTGTTTTGTCCACACTTTGGAGCACTTTTCATATGATTTCTTGGACTAACCTATTAACAAGAGCCATAGTGCTAGCTACCTATTTTCTGCTGTTTTTGGTTCGAGGAAAGTCAGAAAATGGATATTCTCGGAATTGGACAGGACAAAAGCCAAAGTGCCTATTTTTCCAGAAGACTCCAGGAGCCAGAATACGAGACGGAGGAGGGCCAGGGCCTGGCCACACCACCCCTAGGCACGGGCTGGGCTTGGCTGCGCCAGGGCATGGTGTGGTGGCCCCAGGCACCCCCTCGGTCTCCCTCTTCGCCTATAAGAAGCCTTCTGACCTAAAAACTTCGGGGGGCTCGACGTTTTTCTAGAAGGAGTTCCGCTGCGCCGCCGCCATCGAAGGGGAGATTCGGGGGACAGAAAGTCTCTGTTCCGGCACCCTGCTGGGACAGGGAAGTGCCCCCGGAGCCATCTCCATCGATCTCCACCATCATCTTCATCAACCATCCATGTTTCCCCCATCTATGAGTGAGTAAACCCCTGCTGTAGGCTATGGGGATGGTAGGGATTGGATGAGATCGTTCATGTAATGGCATCAGATTGTTAGGGCATAGTGCCTAGTATCTTTTATTAGTGCTTTATGACTTTGTTGCGACTTGTTGTGCTTAATGCTTGTCACTAGGGCCCGAGTGCCATGATTTCAGATCTGAACTTATTATTGATTCATTATGATAGTATTTTTCTTGGTCTTATCTGCAAGTTGTATACACACGTTGTTGACCGGAACCAATGGCCCCGAAGTGACAGAAATCGGGATAACCGGAGGGAAAGGCTTTGATGTGAGGATCACATGTGTTCACGGAGTGTTAATGCTTTGCTCTGGTGCTCTATTAAAAGGAGCACCTTAATTGCCAGTAGTTCCCTAGAGGCCCCGCTTCAAACGGGCTGGTAGGACAAAAGATGTTGTGCAAGTTCTCACTGCGAGCACGTATGACTATATATGGAACACATGCCTAGGATTGTCTAGTACTTGGGTGCTTTATCTTATTTATCTGCAATTGCCCTATGTTCTGATTACTATGTGAATTGTCTTGTCCATGCAACGCCCGTCCATCCATCCCTATGCCTACCGCACTCGAATCCCACTATTTACTGCTTTATTTACTACTTCCTTTGCTTTGCTACTACTGTTACTTTACTATTCCTACTACAAAACTGTTGCTACTGATAAACTGTTGTGAGCAAGATTGTTTCCAGGTGCAGCTGAATTGACAACTCAGTTGTTAAGGCTGATAAATATTCTTTGGCTCCCCTTGTGTCGAATCAATAAATTGAGTTTCACTTCCCTCGAAAATACTGCGATACACCCCATATACTTGTGGGTCATCAGTTTTCTAAATACCCTGTCTTCAATTTCAAATTAAAACCCGGGCTTGTCCGTAATATTTCGTTTCGTCTACAAACGGCTTCTAAAAGCCTTGTTTGAAATAAATAAAATTTTGATATTATATTTAGGAGGCAGCCTGCCAGGCCCGAAAGCCCAGCCGGCCACCTCCAATAAAATTCTAACCCTAACCCTAAGCTATCCTACCCCATCCCTTATCCCCTGCCGCCGCCACCTGCTTGTGCCCCACGCCACAACACCTCATCGCCACCACGCCTGCTATTGGGACCCACCCCGCAGCTGGTCCCACTCCCGTGCACCGCACGCAGTGCAGCGGCACACAACAACGCAGAGACGCGACTACCTACCCCGGGTACGCGTCACACTATCCCAGCCGCAACCCGACCCGACATGCCTCTCTCTCCCCGCTCTTGCTTTGGCCCCACCCCGATGCGAACCTCGCGTGGATGCGACGCAACCCCGCCCCAGCGCCCACCAACCCCGTCTCCTTCCATCGCTCATTCCCCACCAACCCCCGCAGCGGCCGTCCTCTCGATCCACCCGAACCCCGCGGTGAACCGCCCGAGCTCCTCGTCAGCCTACAGGAAGGACCTGCTCGACCCCCAAGCCCCATCGTAGCACGAGTTCCTCGCCGTGCCGCCTCTGATCTCCGCCGCCACCTAGGAGTCCTCGCCGCCCAGCTCTGCGGCCCTGCCGTTCGAGACACCGGCGCCACCTTAAATCACGGCCACCTCACGCCAGCCTCACCCCCGACCCCGTGCTCGGCCTCCCGGCGTCCCGCTCCTCCTCAATGTCCGCCTCGCTGAGAGCTCCCTGAGTGTAACTACCTCGGTGAATTACGCTCTTAGTTACAAGCCTGGATGAACGAAAGTGGTTAAAATAGTACGGTGGGGCCTAGGGCCACTCACGGTAGACCTTTCGGCCGTCCTAACCACTTTCAGAACATCGGGACAAGAACGAGCGGCGTAATCGGCAGGTGAAGGGATCAACTACATACACAAGTGAGTATGTATGCAAGCCACATACAACAGTCCTCAGAGCCATTCCATCTAAAAGAAATAAAAATATTGCAACGCCATACGGCAAGATTCAAATATCCTAGATAGAGATAATAATTTAGGATAGCTCCTCATACAACAAACATCAGAGTATCAGGCGAAAGCGGAAAACAAGATCCGAGTACGGATAAGAAGCAAATCAGCATGAGATGCCAGATAAATAAACACATCCCGCCCACAGATCTCACGGATCCCTGTTCTCGGAATCTGTACACCGAATGATCGTTGCCAACATCATCTATCTCCTCCACCTAGTATCCATCTTGCGAATACACCTGTTCATCTGAATCAAACAATTTATCGTGTGAGACCCTAGGGGTACTCAGCAAGTCTTTATGCCACTAAAGGGGACACAACCTGGGGTGACGCAATTGCAGCAAAAGATAATATCTAAAAATTCTATAGATACTCGCTAACCATCCGCCTAACCAATGATAGACGGATGTCCGTGAATTAAGAACAACAGTTATAACGGTATAATTAACAGATCCATCCTCCTCCTCGCTTACCAACGAGGAAGCGGACGAACAACCCCCATCATCCGTTGGCAGTTTTATTAACCATTCCATGAGTATTGTACTACTTACTAGTCAGGTACTTAGTCAAATTAAAAGTGGTACTTTAGTTATTCTTGTCTATGATCGAGAAACTGTGCTCCAAGTCGTCCATAACCGCGGACACGGCTTTCAGAAAGATTTACCCTGCAGGGGTGCACGAATAGCAACACACACTCGATCAACCTCGAAAAAACCAACTCAAAACCCAACGAGGCATTCACGACAAAGCAATCACAGGATTCAGAAATATTTCAGGGGGCCACCCCAATAAGCTACCCGCAACGAAGTTGGCCGGCTCCGAGACGGACCCAGGGTTTGCGACGACGGCTGTAAACGACTGGGAACCGGAAAATGTGTCTGGGCTTGTCGATACCGCGAAAACGTGGCGCGATCCAAAATAGTACAGGTGCCCCTCGCACAATCTTAAATAAAGCAGTAACATGGCATAAGTACAGGATAGTAATAAAGCCCCAAACTAATTGTGGCCCCAAGAAATAAGAATGAATCAAGCTCTGGCTCAGGGGGTCCATAAGGCCTCCCGAATGTGGATAGTGCGAATAAACAAGGAACATGAATCAAGTACTCGGGGTCCTACGGGACAGAAGTGAGCATGAAAAACCAAATAGCAGATATTGCTCACCGGTGCCTCTTTCATTAGTTGTCCCATTACTACCCAGGTTATGTTGTTTAGGTACCTCATTATTCATCAGACACTCACATACCCTACACATGCTTTTCTACGACGCGCATGGCTCAAACAACTCCTGTAGTAAAGGCTCATGGGATGGAGGAACAAGCTTCGGTGGGGTTTAAAAGTAAAGGCTATGCAGTACTTGGGATTCAATTTAATGCAATTGCGACTCAATGATGCAAGAATAAGATAGAGGCAATAGGTACTATATGTATGCAAGCATGTGGTAGTGCTTGCCTGGTAGTTCAGTTGAAGCGAGAGATGGATCTGGGTAGTACTCCTATGATCCCTGGTAATTCTCCTGCTGGGCGTCTATTCGAAGAAGAACCAAACAAACAAGGGCCAACATAAATAAAGTGCACAAGCATATGAATTAAAATGCGACAAGCAAACAAGCATGCCATGATGAATGATGCACAATTTACATGGCATTAAAGTAGCATGGCATGGTGAGGTGTGGAATACAAGAAGAAAGCATTTTATTATTTATTTGGTCCAATTTTGTTGTCATAAACAGTTCAGATGTTTAATAATGACATGATACATGTTTCAATTCAGAACAAGGAATGCATAGATAGAACAGGCTTGTTGCGCTGATCGATTTAGACATATTATTTGTCAAATTTGGAGTTATAGAATTAAAGTTATTAATTTATTAAGAAAAGGGCATTTTATTGTAATTTTAATCATCTCGAAATTTTAAAGTGTTCAAACAATATTTTGAATGACATATTTGAATTCCTCACATTTTTCTGATTCCAAAACATATATCATTTGTATTATTTGGATTTGTAATTCAAAAGTTATTTAAAATCTGATTTGAATTTGAATTTAAACATTTCCTGATTTTGTTTTATTTAAACAGTTAAACGGAAAACCTTTTTATACTCAGCCCGAGGCAGAACCGCTACGGTGGCTTGGGTTTGATGTCAGGAGGGTGCTAGATGCTAGAAGAGGCTCTATGCGGTGCGGAATCGTGTAGACACCAGCGACCTCTGGCGCACAGAGGGTGCTCACTGAAACAAAAGGCGTGACCGGAGGGTATTCGCGAGGGGGAGGATGTCAGGGCGGTGGAGCAGCTCACCACGGGGTGGTTGACGGCGGCGGATCAGCTTGGGGCGCAGCAGGGCGACGACGAGGCTGGCGGCCGGAGATCTAGGGTTTGCATCGGGCGGCGCTGGTACTAGGGCAGTGGTGGCCTTCTCCTCCTCGCTGGCGCGTCCAGGGCAAAGCAGGGGGGTGTCCTCGGTCGCCTCAACCACTTCCACGTCGCGCACGCCGGCAAGAACGAGGGGACGCCGGTGGTACTGGCAGGGACCGGCGAGAGGATCTGGCAACGGGGAAGAAGAAGGAGAGGAGAGGCAGGGCTTTGTGGGGGATCTGGCGAGGTAGAGGAGGCGTGGGGAAAGGTACAAGGCGAGGGAGAGGGCGAGGTAGTGTGTGGGCACGGGGCAGAGATAAAGGTGGTCTCGGCCACCTTTGCTCCTCCTCGTTCACGTGCTGGCTGTGGGCAGCCAGGGCAGGCGCGAGGTGGAGGCTGCCAGGTGGGCCAGGGGTGCCGATGGGGTCGGTGGAGCCGGCTGGTAGCGAGAGAGAGAGAGAGAGATCAGAGAGGGCTCGGGTGTAGCTTAGGCTAGGGTTAGCAGGGGTGGGGTAGATCGTGTGGTAGAGGGGGACTAGGGCCAGCTGGCAGGGAGAGGGGACACCTCGGCATGGTGAGGGGAGAGGGGTGAGGTGAGGTTAAGTTTTAGGGTTTTGATTAGATCTAGGGTTAGAGGAAAAATAGAGAGGGGTTAGGGTTTTTGTTAGATGTTAGGGTTTGGGAGAGATGGCTAGAGAGAGAGTAGAGAGAGAGGGTAGGGGTTAGGGTTTGTCATGTATAAAAATCAAGCCTCACCAAGTGTGGTCACAACATGGAGGTAGGGATGGGGACAAGGTGGTGAGAGAAAAGGTCCCACATGTCCATGCATGAGTGCATGCACTTGTGAGAGAAAAAGAGGAGGAAGGGTTGATGCACATGGCCAAGATACAAGATGAAGGTGGTAAGGGGTTTAGAGAAAAGGAGAGCTCAAGAAGATGGTCCACATAAAAATCAAATCATAACCAAAAGAGAAACACATGGTGGTGGTAGTTGCATGGCCCATGCAAAAATGAATAATGCCATGTTTTATTCTTGTGAAAACAATATTAATAATATGGCATTATTCTTATGCATTCCCAAGAAGTGGAATAAAGGCCAAGCAGAAGAAATTATAGCATTAGATCCACCCCAACCCACATGAGCTAGAATAAATATCAAAAGAAAAAGAAATACAAGCTCATGGGTAATGGGATGGTGGAATTATAAGGTGGTGAAAAGAAAGGTGATGGATTTGAATAAAAGATATGCCCCCAACTCAACTTGGGCATTAAACAATATATCAATAGCCAAAACAATATCAAGAGGAGAATACAATTAATAATGCATATGAGAGAAAAACCAAATGACAAAGGGTTTTATATGATGCTCAAATGCAAGGTGGCATGATGACATGAGCATGATATAATTATGATGCAACAATTATATATAGGAAGTAGCCATTATATTACTAGTCCAAGTAGCATTACAATTGTTAGACAATTGGGATGCTACACTGAGCGAGCTCCCTTTCTCCCTCTCGAGCTCGCCGTCCTCCGCCCCCAGGCGCGACCTCGCTGGTGCCGCTTCGTCATGGTTCTCCACCCCGTCGCCCCTGCGGGCACAAGGACCTCGCGAGCCCCACGATCCTCTCTCCATCGACCGCCCCTCCGTGTTGCAAAGTCGGCCTCCTCTGCTCTCCCTCGCAGGCCGCCCTTCCTCGAGCCTCTGGCCACTCGCGCCAGCACCTCGCCACCTCGCAGCGGCCCGTTTCCTCCATCTCCATCGCCATCGGCCGTGCTAGCTGTCGACTGTCCCGGCGCCAAGTATAAGCTTTGCCGCTGAAGGCATCGGGTTTCCTGCGAGTGCCCCTACATGCGTGCGTGTTTGTGATATTACCAAGGCCTACAACTACAACGAGATATACATGTTGTAGTCAAGATGGAGCCGCCAAGACCGATCGGAGGACGATGCACCGAGGCGATCCGCAACCCTCACAAGGACACTGTGTCGCTGCCAAGGTCTTCCGAAGAATCACCGACACCCATTCAAGTTCGACACAGACCATCAAAGTCGGGTCCCCGAGCACACCAGTGTGGAACCAAAGATGCCAGTACGACAAGATCTTCTTCACGAATCCGAACCCCGACCCCGGAATTGAAGAGTGGACCCGAAGACGCCGAGACCCCAAAGGCCCTGAGCTCTCCTTCCCGGATCTGAAGATCTAGTTCTCTCGAAGTTCAAAGAACCAAACCCAGACTCCGTCGAACCCTCGGAACCAAGTTCGCTGACCCCTCCCCCTAGATGTGTGACCCTAAGACTCTATTTTTATAATATGACATATACCTGTCGCATCATTAAATCATCATGCTTGCATACATGTCATCTGGTGGGTTGGGTTAAATAGTTGATTCACCTAAATTCAATATGGAGTCTATATGCGGGCTATTCTAGTCTTATTCCGGACTCCATTTAAATTTGTGTAGCGAACCGATACCATGTTTTGCCTTGTTAAGACAACATTTAAATTTCGGGGTATCTAAATAACTGGAACCTATTAATTAATTGTCGGGACCCCGGTTCCGCTTAATACTGCCTAATTGCACCGCATCTACATCATATCATAATCATGTCGGATCTTCTGCCATAGTATTAAATATTGCATCCGGTGTTTCTTTTAGTGCTTTGCTTCTTCGTGGATTAGGCCGATGAGTTGATGCAAGTATTGGCAAGTTCTTCGGATAATGAACCTTCGGCTATGTTTTCCCAGGCGAGCATCTTCCCCTTTCTACCAATTTTGCATTTATAGTCTTTACTTCCTCCTGTTGATCTAGTACTATCCGTATTGCAATGCTTTAGTTTCTGTGCACCATTTATATTCCTTGCAGCCCTATATTGCCTTGGACACATCCTATTGCCTGTTGTTTGATAGATAGTCGGCCTCGCGAGTCGTAGTTGCTTGCTCAGGTGCTGCTTCGCGTCGTTGTTGTTCCACCATTATTGGAAGGTTGGCACATGCTTAATGGTGGAGATGCTTAATGGTGGAGAGGATCATGACTTTAAATACAACTATTAAATTGCTGGGATAACTAATGAAAGAGGCACCGGTGGGTAATATATGCTATTTGGTTTTCATGTCCACTTGTGTCCCGTAGGCCCCGAGTACTTGATACCTGTTCCTTGACTATTCGCACTATCCACATCCGGGAGAGTCTATGAATCACCCTTAGCCAGAGCTTGATTCATTTCTTATTTCTTGGGGCCACAAACTTGTTTGGGGCTTTATTACTATCATGTACTTATGACATGCTTTACTGCTTTATTTACGATTGTGCGTGGAGCACCTGTACTGTTTTGGATGCGGAGTGTTTTCACGGTATCGAGAAGCCCAGTCACACTTTCGGGTTCCCAGTCGTTTACAACCATTGACTCAAACCTTGGGTCCATCTTGGAGCATGCCAACTTCGTTGCGGGTAGCTTCATGGGGTGGCCCCCTGAAATATTTTATGAATCCTGTGATTGCTTTGTCGTGAAAGCCTCGTTGGGTTTTGATTTGGTTTTTCCGAGGTTGATCGTGTGTGTGTTGCTATTTGTGCACCCCTGCAGGGTAAATCTTTCTGAAAGCCGTGTCCGCGGTTATGGACGACTTGGAGCACAGTATCTCGATCATAGACAAGCATAACTAAAGTAGTGCTATTAATTTGACTTAATATGTGACTAGTAATCAGCTTCACTACAATGGAATGGATAATAAAAGTGCCAACAACTGGTAGAACTGGGGTGTATCGTGTCATGTTATACCTGCCTAGTAAGTATCGCAACTCCAATGGAATGAAATAAAAGTGCCAACAACTGCTGGGTTTGGGATGTCACTCGCTAATTGTATCTGACTAGTAAGTACTGCAACTACCACTGAATGGTTAACTAAAACTGCCCACTACTTATGCTATCAGGATGACTCATGATATCTATATCTGACTAGTAAGTGCGGCAACTATAATGGAATGAATAAAACTGCCAACTGTGTGAGTTCCTCGGTTTGACTTCCTCGTTTGGTCTCGAGGGGGAATACCAGGATGGGTATGAATGGTGTTAGTATCAGGTTGGTCCCGAATAGGTCTTTCTTACCCCTCTCTAATAGCCGACAGTTATATTGAGTCTCTATAGGTTGTATAGTGCATGCTTCGCTGCCGCTTCAGTCCACCATACCTATGTAGGCGAGAGCCGCCGAATTCTAGCCTCGCCGTGTACTGGCCTTAGTACTGACGCTCCTCTTTTTCCTTTGCCCTTTGTCGGCACCCCTTTTGTTTTAGCATGTATAAGTTCGACGTCGTTAGCAAGGTTACCCTTCCGGCTTGGCCTGGGCAGGGTTATGGACGCCATTGGTTATTCTTCAGGGCTCTTAGCCCCATTTGCATCTTGTCCGTAGTCGGACGCCCTATCGTTTTTAAGGTGATTTGGATCTTTGTATAGTATATCTGTATTCTTGACTCATGGAGTCGTTGTTGTATATATATGTTCTGTGGGTTCCATCGTGGACTAATGTGTAATGGTATTACTTCGTTCTCCACCCGCACGCAAGTGCCTGGTGGGCGTCCTTGAATCGTTTCTATGTGGGTTTGGCGGGAAGCGCTAAAACTTGCATAGGGCCGATTTGAGGGTGTTACAAAGATCCACCTACAGCTGCACATCATATGGGATAAAAGATAATAATAAGCACAGTCATGTGTAATGTTTTAATAGAGATAATATCTTGTGGGAAACACATGCTAATATACTAGAGGCCCTACGAGCAGCATGCATAGCAAAAGTCTTTTGATCCAACCTAGTGCACCATGAAGCACCGGGCTACAATCGGTTATTAAGTGTAAAACACATATCAAAGCCTTAAGAGCTGATGTTGCTGTGACCCCGAATGGGTCGCTAAGTCAAGATCGTACTGCCCTTTCTATCACTGGGTTTCCTATGATATCGCTGCTAGCCAAGTATCTCGCCTCAATCCTTTATCGTTCTTTGAGATCTTGGGTACCTACGAGTCCAAAGATCGAGGAAAGATGCAAAGAAATAAAAGATACAAATCCCTCTTTCAAACAATACACAATACTCCCATAGATTAGATGCACATAATCGCTGCGAGGTTTCTCCCCAACCCGCACCCCGTGAGGACTACTCACTCATAACAATAAGATCAAGGATATAAAATATTGTGCAAAATACTTAGATTGAAATCAAATATTCTTAAAATTGTCGTCGAATCACAAGGAGATCTTAAGTACAAAGTAATGGCTATGGCCGACGGAGGGGACGGAAGATGGAAGGGATGAACTATGGTGTAGATATCCTTTGGTGGTATTGTGATGCAATCTTAGAATGGCGGCCTTCTGTATAGCAGCTGAGGCCTCAAAATATATAGGCATCTTCACAAAAGTTGTAGGGTTTGACGAGACGAAGCCATCGCCACATGGTACGGGCGGACGGTACGGGCGGACCCTGCCCGTACAAGTTGTCATTATAGCTGCAGATGCCTAGCAATTTCTCCAGAATTACTTGGTCGTGTGGACTTCCTCAAAATCTTCATTATGACTCTTGTTTTCGCGTTAAAAAGCGTGATTTCCTGCACAACACAAATCAAAGCAATGGTTTGTATATCTGTGCAATTATTAGTCATGAGTGGCAAGTCCATAGAGTTTCTTGTCAATTGCTTGACTAAAAACAATGTTTAAACATGGAAAAAGATGGCTATTTTTAGAGCCATCAACCTCCCCAAATCTCAAACCTTGATCGCCCTCGAGCAAGAAGAAACAAAAGAACTATAAGGAATTCAACGTTTAAACTTGGAACAACAAGAATATGAATTCACTTATGGTTGGCAATCATATGCGTCCAACACTTCATCCATTTGAAAGGCTCATCAAAATTAGAGAGATGACAAGAATACTATACAAGCTTCAGAAAATCAAGACAATTAAACTAGAGTTTAATATAAGTATAAATAACTAGAAGTGTAACAATCAATCCAATTCTTCTAGTTAACTCTTAGCTTGCCAAGGAACACTAGGATTTTTTAATATAGCAGAATTGAGTAAGAGAGTTCATGTCCTAAGTAGCATAACAGTGAAGTGTCTTATTGACACCCCACATCAGTAAATCAAGGATATCAAAACACTTCTATTCCAATCATTGTCTTTCAAGAAAATTCATAAAGTAGTAATGAGACCATGCCAAGGACTTGTTATGTGTACTTCATTTTTTTCTTCCTTTTTTTCAAGGATCATTGAGTGATTATTTTGAACAATGGTTGTACAACCTTTGAGAGTACCAATACTTTTTCCCATTACGGTGACATTTATGCCACCCATGTCATCAACTCATAGCTGGAATCATAGGTTGTATCATAGTTCGTAGGCCAGCGGAGTGGTTGGCAACCAAAGGTGTGCATGAGAAACATAGAACTCTTTAAATAGTACCACAGTTTGATCCACAAGGTTAGCTTTGGCATGTATCACAATTACCACTAGACTTCATTTCAATCAAACAACTCCTTTCAAGAGTGTCAAGTCTATCAAAACATCTATGGGGTTAAGTATCTTCAAGGGTAAAATCTCAAGACAATCATTAAAGTCATAAATTTCAGAATTTTTCTTGTTGTACTTGTTTGGCAGTATTATTTCCATGTCAAAACTCGGTTAGCTAAAAGAACTAGAGCAAAAGCTTCCACAACTAATCATTCATTCAAATAAGGAGATTTACTCTAACTATTTTGAATTACTCCCACTAGCATGGTGACAAGGGGTTAACTCATCAATGTCCATCGTTGATGGACTTAGGTTCGAGGAAGTGGGGAGCGTTGGAGGCATCGATCAGCTAGCAAACAAGCACATAGGTGACACGAGGTTTACCCATGTTCAGGCCTCGTAGAGGACCCTACTCCTCATGTCTACTCTTGATTATGAGGGAGTCAAAGATTACAATGGTTCGCGGATGCAATCTGGTGGTGTGTATGCGGGGGTGTATGAATTGGTCCTCCTCGCCACCCCTCCTGCCTTTATATAGAGAGGCTAGGTCTTAGGGTAGCAGATCGAGTCGGTTACAAGTTAGGGTTTTCCTTTAAGTTTCCATCTATACTTCACCATGTCCTCTAAGAAGTCAAACGTCCAGCGGGCCACCCGAATCTTTGTTGGGATCCATTTGCACCGTGTACTCCTTCTTGGGCTGAACTATATAGGCTAATCTCAGGTACCTGTAAGGTATGCCCACGTCAGTAGACCCCGAGTGTCTAGCCGAATCGTAGATTCGGGTGGAGACTATAAGTTTTTCGAGTGCGTGGGATATAAGCTCATCCGAAGTTACTTCGGGTACTATAGTTTATGTCATAGGGATCGTTGATAAGCGTGCCCGATTCACCTGAAAGATCGGGATCAGTTAACTGACTTAGGGCAAAACAACGCTATCTACTCAAATTTGAGTCCCCGGACTCGAATTCGGAATAATGCTGGCGTAATTCGACTCTGGCCATGGAGGTCTTACAGAGTTTGAATTCCAGTGTTTTAGGTGTGGGCACTCGACGCGTCTGTCAAGGCTTATTTCATCGTGCCTGTAGGCATGGTTCATATCTGGTAGATCAGAGCAGGTGCCTTGCCAGGACTTTTTTAAGTCTTACCTTCATGTTGTAAACGCGACATCCAAAGTTTTGGTCACCGCAGAGGTGATTCGGGTAACCTAGGAGACATAGTCTCTTTGCAGGGAGAATGTGAGGGGGAGTCTCCATTTCGAATGTGGACGTAGTCGACACATGTTTTGATGATTAAAAAATTTCATAGGGTGCACGACCAGCGCTCCCTATGGGAGTAGCCCCCGAGTGCCTATTCGAGTCATAGACTCGGGTGGGGACTTTGAATATGCTTTCGACTGCTATCGTTTCTTGTTTTAGCTGGAAATGTTCCAACTCTCCCTATGGGAGTTACACTTGAGTAAAATAATTTAAGTGTTGATTCAAAGAGGGGTAATGCTTTAATGATGGCAGTTTTGTGGCTATGAAATTCTTCGGGTGCGCGACCATCGCTCCTGTTAGGAGTAGCCCCCGAGTGCTTGGTCGACTCGCAGAGTCAAACAAGGACTGAAGTAGTCAAGTGTATCCTCTACTGAAGTAGATGACGTCAGTGCTGACGATTAGATGATCACATTTGCCTGCCCAAGCGATATTGACAGGATGTGACGAAAGTGGGGCCCCATCTCTAACTGAGCTTTGACCATGCATGCGTAATCTTTGTTTTAACCGTGTCTCCTCTATTTTCGTGCGTGGTGGGGAAAGTGCGGCAACGGTTCAGAGTTTCCTTCGCCACGTGTTCGCCTTGATTTGCACCACGCATCTTGCTGGTGTGCTTCTGGCCATTGGATTGCATGTGCCTTTGAGGTTAAGTAGGGATTCCTGTGCGGTAAATTCCCCACAGTTCATCGTCTTCCGCCTTGCGCACTTCTCTCATTGCCTGTTGTTGCTCTGCTGCTTCTGCCCACGCTGCTGCGCTGGACACGCTCAAGACCTTCCCAGTTACTTCCTTCGCTCCCACCGTCAATGAAAGATGGGGAAGAAGAAAAGTTCGGCCGCATCTAGATCTACCACCGTCGTTGCTGTGACAAAAAAGAAGGGCAATGTTGCCGCTGGTTCCGGCACCGCAACTGCGACTAGAAAGAAGAAGGGTCCAGGATGCGCATCACCAATGGCTCATGGTGGCGCACCGCCATCAAGGAACATGAGCTCGAGCAACACCGTGAAGACGGTCTTCTTCCTGCTGATGCAAAAGACTACAAGGTGCCTGGCCTAGAGGTAATCCCCGATCCCCCTGCTAGATTTTGGGTGATGTTTCTTGCCTTTATCCTTCAGGGCCTTTCTCTCCCCCTCCACAAGTTTGTGCAAGGGTTACTCTATTTTTATGGGCTCTAGCTGCACCAGCTAACCCAAAATTCCATTCTGCACATTGCATGCTATGTCACGCTTTGCGAGTGCTGGCTCAGAATCGAGCCGCACTTTAGCCTCTTCAAAAATCTCTTCAAGCTGAAACAGCAGTCGGGTTCTAGGTCTGTGGTCTACGATATCGGAGGCTACGGTATCCATGTAGACACGTCTGTCCAATACTTCTCCCTCAAGAGCTCCGACTCCATCCAGGGGTGGAGGGAGAAGTGGTTTTACATCCACGAGTAGAAGGTTGAGGGTGAGCACTACAGGCTTGCCCCTTTCAACCCGAAGGCGGAATTGAAGAATATGAGATCCTGGAAGAATGTGGTGATGCCCGGTGAGGCCGAGGAAGTAGAAGTCTTGTACAAGCACGTCTGCAACCTCCAACTCATTCGAGGAAAGGAGATTGATGGCCATGACCTCATCCGCACTTGGATGCGTCGTAGGGTGCAGCCGCTGCAAGATAGGGCACACCAATGTACTGCTGGACTAGCGCCGGTGACATCACCCGTGTATCCTAGGAGAATATTTCTTTAGTTGAGGTGAGCTAGAGGTTCCGGGGGATAACCAAGTGGACCCCCAAGGATAAGCTCCTAGGTGACTCAGTTGTGCTCCCGTTCTGTGCGAGTCACCCTCCACCTAAGGTAGTTTTATTATTGATTTTTCCTTGGTTCTCCGATTGCGTCCAAGGCTTCTTATGATGCCATTGGGTATGTTTGTTAGATGAATGGACAGTGGCGACTATCCTCCCTCCCCAACGGGAAGAGATAATTCCTCCCAAGGCATAGGAGGAGGATGAATCCGTCTCCACTATCCCTATTGTTGAGGAGCAAGGAGCCACCGAGTGTAGCGGGGACAACACTCGCAAGCACTCCTGGAGCAAGGACTCAGATTCCTCGTTGCCGGAGACACCGAAGGGCCCCTCGACTGAGGTGGATGCCCCGATCCCTGTAGTGCCCGTGTGTGCTGTAGCTCCTTGATGGCCCAAAATACATCGAGCTCGTTGGGGAACCCCAAGAGGAAGGTATGATGAGCACAACAACAAGTTTTCCCTCAGTTATGAAACCAAGGTTTAATCGAACCAGTAGGAGCAAGGAAACACCCCAAAAGTGTTGCTAGCTGAACTTTGGCAGGGCGCACTACCAGTGCCAGCAGCAACGTGGAGACCCGCGCAACACAACCACAAAACTCTGTCCCCAACTTGCGATGAGGTTGTCAATCTCATCGGTTTTGCTGAAAACAAAGGATTAAACGTATCGAGTGGAAGAAAGTAAAAGTTTGCAGAAAGTAAACACAAAGCAGTAAAAAGTGGATTGTAGATTGAAAGTAAAAGAAAGGACCGGGGTCCATAGTTCACTAGAGGTGGCTCTCCTTAAGATAGATAACATGCTGGGTGAACAAATTACAATGGGGCAATTGACAAACATCAAGAAAGCATACAAGCATATACTACTCATCTTGACTCCTTTGAGATTCGATTGGGCATTACAACATTATACATAGACCGCCATCCAACTACATCTATGACTAATAATCCACCTTCAGGTTATCATCCGTACCCCCTCCAGTATTAAGTTGCAAGCAACGGGTAATTGCATTATGCATTGCGTGTAAAGTAAACAATACGATTGTTCTATGAACAAAGGATTGTTGTTTTCTCCCTAGTAGCAACAACACATCTAGTACCTTAGAGATTTCTGTCACTTCCCCAGATTACCAGAGGCATGAACCCACCATCGAGCATAAATACTAACTCTTGGAGTTGCTAGCATCTACTTGGCCAAGATAGCTACTAACAACGGAAAGCATGCAAGATCACAAATAACAAAGACATGATAGAATCAATAATCAATCTGAAATAACATCTCAATATCCATCAGATCCCCGCAAACACAACATGCAGAATTACAAATAGATGATCTTGATCATGAACAGAGCTCACAAGATCTAAACATGATAGCACAAAGGAGGAGAATGTAACACCCTCAAATCGGCCCTATGCAAGTTTTAGCCCCTTTCCGCCAAACCCGCATAGAAACGATTCAAGGACGCCCACTAGGCACTTTCGTGCGGGTGGAAAACGAAGTAATACCATTACACAATAGTCCTCGATGGGACCCACAGAACAGATATATACAACAATGACTCCATGAGTCAAGAATACAGATATACTATACAAAGATCCAAATCACCTTGAAAACGATAGAGCGTCCGACTACGGACAAGATGCAAATGGGGCTAAGAGCCCTGAAGAATAACCAATGGTGTCCATAACCCTACCCGGGCCAAGCCGAAAGGGTAACCCTGCTAACGGCGTCGATCTCAAACCTGCTAAAACAAAAGGGGTGCCAACAAAGGGCAAAGGAAAAAAGAGGAGCGTCAGTACTGAGTCCAGTACACGATGAGGCTAGAATTCGGCGGCTCTCGCCTACATAGGTATGGTGGACTGAAGTGGCAGCGCAGCAGCACTAAACAACCTATAGAGACTCAGAAAAACTGGCGGCTATTAGAGAGGGATAAGAAAGACCTGTTCGGTTCCAACTTGAGGCTAACAACAAACATACCCATCCTGGTATTTCCCCCTCGAGACCAAACGAGGAAGTCGGACCAAGGAACTCACACAGTTGGCAATTTTACTCATTTAGTTATAGTTGCAGCACTTACTAATCAGATGTAGGTATGATAACATAAGTAGTGAGAAATTTTAGTTATCATTCCGTTGAAGTTGGAACATTTACTAGTCAGATATAATTGTCCTGAGGAATCCCAAAACCCAACAGTTGTTGACACTTTTAGCACATTCCATTGGAGTTGCAATACTTACTAGGCAGATATATCAGAACACGATACGACCAAGATCCACCAGTTGTTGGCATTTTTAATATCCATTCCGTTATAATTGAGCTGATTACTTGTCACATATTAAGTAAAAATTTATAGCACTACTTTAGTTATGCTTGTCTATGATCGAGATACTGTGCTCCAAGTCGTCCATAACCGCGGACACGGCTTTCAGAAAGATTTACCCTGCAAGGGTGCACAAATAGCAACACACACACGATCAACCTCGGAAAAACAAAATCAAAACCCAACGAGGCTTTCACGACAAAGCAATCACATGATTCATAAAATATTACAGGGGGCCACACCACTAAGCTACCCGCAACGAAGTTGGCCGGCTCCAGAACGGACCCAGGGTTTGCGAGAACGACTGTAAACGACTTCGAACCCGAAAGTGTGACTAGGCTTGTCGATACCGCGAAATCGTGCCGCGATCCAAAACAGTACAGGTGCTCCACGCACAATCGTAAATAAAACAGTAAAGCATGGCATAAGTACAGTATAGTAATAAAGCCCCAAACTACTTTGTGGCCCCAACAAATAAGAAATGAATCAAGCTCTGGCTAAGGGGGATTCATAGAGTCTCCTGTATGTGGATAGTGCGAATAGTCAAGGAACAGGTATCAGGTACTCGAGGCCTACGGGACACAAGTGGACATAAAAACCAAATAACATATATTGCCCACTGGTGCCTCTTTCATTAGTTATCCCAGCAATTTAATAGTTTTATTTAAAGTCATGATCATCTCCACCATTAAGCATCTCCACCATAAACATCTGCCAGCATACCAACAACTGTGGTACTCGACAACACGAGATCGCACCTGAGAAAGCAACTACAACTCGCAAGGCCAGCTATCTACCAAACACAGGTAATAGGAGGTGTCCAAGGAAATATAGAGGCTGCACGGGATATAACTGGTGTACGGAAAACTAAAGCATCGCGACACGGATAGCAATAGAACAGCATGAGGAAATAAAGACTATAAATGCAAAATAGGTAGAAGGGGGAGAGATGCTCCCCTGGGAAACACTGTCGAAATCACATCCGGAGAAGTTGTCGGTACTCGCATCAACTCATCGGCCTAATCCGCGAAGAAGCAAACACTAGAAGAAACACCGGATGCAATATTTAATACTACGGCAGAAGATCTGGCATGCTTATGATATGATGCATGGCATGGCAAGATGCAGTGCAATTAGGCAATATTAAGCGGAACCAAGGTCCACCAATTAATTAGAAGGTTCATGTTATTTAAATACCCCGCAAAATAATGTTGTATTAACAGGGCGAAACATGGCATCGGTTCGCTACACAAATTTAAATGGAGTCCAGAATTAGACAAAGGTATCCCGCATAAACAATCCATATTTAATTATTAGATGACTCGGCTATTTAACCCAACCCACCAGATGACATGGATGCAAGCATTATGATTTAATGATGCGACAGGTATATGTCATATTATAAAAATAGAGGCTTAGGGTCACACATCTGGGTTCGGAAGATCTTGGTTCCGGGGGTTCGGGGTTCGACAGGGTTCGACGGGGATCGGTCTTGGCGGGAACATTCTCGGAAAACGGAGTAGATCTTGTCGCATCTGTGGTCTTCGGGTCCATGTAGGAGATCTTGACGCCTGTGACGAGGAACTCAGGTTCGGAAGGAGGTCTTGGTGTCCGGGATGAAGAACTTGGCGTTCCGTGGAGGAGAACTTGTCGTGCCGGGGGTCCGAATTCCGTGTCGACAATCTTGGCGTCCGGTTCCTCGGGCATCGGATCAGTGAAGGTCATGGCGTCTGTGCAGTAGATCTTGTCAGCTCCACCCCAAAGGCCTTGTCGTTTCGGGGCGGAGATCTTGGCGTCCAGGGTCTCGGCGTCTTTGGAAGGTCTTGTGCGGGACCATGTACCTTCATCGAAACACATCGGCATAGAGCTGGTCTTGTCAGCGCGGAAGAACTTGTCGGAGTGTCCGGAATCCGTGTTAAAGATCTTGTCAAGGTTGGTGTTGGTCGTCGTGGATCGGGCGCGGATCATGAAGGGCTCGGGTGATTCATCAGGTTCGGCTGGGTTGGCGTTGAACTTGTGATAGCTCCAGTAGGGGCTTGGAGACGCGGCGCTGCACACTGCAGAGAGGTGGCGGTGTAGTGCAGGAATCGAGGTCGCGGCCCAAGCGACGACGGGGTGGCAAAACGGGACCCGCGCGGCGAGGACGGGGATCTGTTGTGGCACGGAGGAGGAGATCAGTGGGTTCGCGATCGGGGCCGTGAGAGGTGGGCGACGAGGCGGCTCCGCAGCGAGGCAGCGAGGATGGGCCGGCTGGAGGCGGACGAGGTCGGTGGTGCGGGGAGGCACGGGCCCGATCTCAGGGTGAGGTAGAGCTCGGAGCAGGGGCGGGCCATGCTGCAGGACGGAGCACGGTGGCAGCACGGAGGCGGCGGAGCACGGGGCGACAGACGACGTGCAGACGCGGTCGGAGGGGCGGCGGCCGACGCAGAGGAGGTAGACCGGGTGCGGGAGGCGAGCTCGGGGAGGACGCCGAGGATGGCGCTGGCGTGGCCGTGCTCAAGCTGGGGAGGACGCGAGAGGACAGGGCACGACGGCCAGCAGCGGAGCTCGGGGAGGCGGTGCTCACTGCCGGGCGACGAGGCGGGCCGACGGGGGCTCGGGGAGGCGCCGCGTGAGCTCGTGGCGAGGGCTTCGCCCGGAGCCAGAGAAGAAGAGGGCCGCGACGGTGAGGGCCAGGGCGGCCGGCGCGAGGGGAAAGGTTGACGTGCAGGCGGCGGTGGGTGGACAGGATCAAACACGCGAGGATGGGGAGGGGTCGCGAGCGGGGAGAGACGAGGTGGGTGGGTCACATCTGGGAATGGTGGGGAGGAGCGTGCATCGACACGTGTGGGTCCAGGCAGGGAGTAGGTGGTAGGAGGGAGATGAGAGAGAGATGAGGTTTCTCCCGCGAGGGCCTGAGTTAGGCAGGTGGCGTGTAGCGCGTGACCCGGGGTGGGTTGCGCGTGTGGTGCGCCTGGTTGTCGCGTTGCATGACCGCGCGCGGTGGGTGGTGGGGTCAGGCGGGCGCGGGGTGGACGCGGGGGTTGGTGGGGATGCGAGGCAGGCGGGCGGGAGTGTGCGGGCAGCGTGGGGGCGCGCGAGGTGGGGCCAGCTAGCGGGCGGGCTGCGCTGTTGCTGCCGTGCGTGTGTGTCGTGTGTGTGTTTGCGCGCGGGAGGGCTGGGGATTAGGGTAGGGTTAGGTTGGGTCTGGCTTAGGGTTATGTTTTGACTAGCCTAGGATCTGGTTTAGATGGGCCGGGTAGTAGGTAGTCTGATCCGGTTGGGCCTCTGGCCGGACCGGTTAGACTGCTTCCCCGGTCAAAACTTTTATTTTATTTTTATAAAACAAAACGTTTCAAAAATAGTTTTAGTCAAATACAGGATGACCTAGGGTTTTGATTTGAAATAAAGACGAGGGATATTTAGAAAACAAAACTCGGCTTTTCGAAAATAGTTTTTAGACAAAAACCATGCATGATGATGGCGATGCTCAAATGCAATGTGGCATGATGACATGAGCATGCGGTCATGATGATGCAATGCACAAAAAAACACAACGATTTTCTAGTAGTGGTTTTAGCGGGGCGCCACAGAGAACCAGCCATCTAGCTACTACATGTACCCGTAGTCCAGAGATGAACTACTCACGCATCACACCGGTGGCTTGCATGATGATGAAGAAGGCCTCCAGGGTGAATTCCCCTCTCCGGTAGGGTGCCGGGAAGAGCTTCAGATCCCTCTCGATCTAGGGATGGAGATGACGCCGGCTACAGACTCTTTCATGGATTTTTGATCGGTTCCTTAGGATTTCCATATCAGAGGAAATATATAGGCGCGAGGAGAGGCCGATGGGGTGCCTAGTGCGGCTTGACCACCCCTGGCGCGGGCCAGGCCTGGCCACGCGACCAGGTGGTGTGGCCGGGCCCCAGCCCCTCTCCGTCTCGTATTCTGGCTCCAGGTGTCCCTTGGTGAAAAACTGACTTTGGCTTTTGTCCCATCTAATTACGAGAATATTCATTTTCTGACTTTCCTGGAACCAAAAACAGCAGAAAACAGGTAGCTCACACTGTGGCTCTTGTTAATAGGTTAGTCCAAGAAATCATATGAAAATTACTCCAAAGTGTGGAAAAAACATAAGAAAGTAGATAAAACGAAGCATGGAACATAAAAATTATAGATACATTTGCAATGTATCAACATCCCCAAGCTTAACTCCTGCTCGTCCTCGAGTTGGTAAGTGATAAAAAGAAAGAATAATTTTTGAGGTGACATACACCATCATAAACTTGATCAAGGTATTTGTAAAACAATCAAAGCTAGGATCATAGTACTTCAATCATAACATGAAAGACAAAGTTCTAGCAATAAGACAAAGAAACTATGTTGCAATATGAAAAGGCACAAACAAAAGATTCATGAATAAGAATGCTCTGCAAGACGTTTGTTTGTTTCACATAAAGAAAACATAGCATAATAGTATTCAGCTTGTCCCTCAAAGAGTAGCAAATATAAATGCATAGGACACCTTCAAAGTTTATTAGAGTGACTAGATACAAATAGTTTAAAACAAGCAATATCAAAGCTATGTATCAATCAATAAGTCTTGGGACAATGCACATAGAGCTAAGAATGGCCACTATGCTATCAAAGTAGGTGCATAAAGATAGAAGGTGGAGACTCAATATATAAGTGGAAGAAAGGCCTTCATAGAAGGAAGTAGGGATTCAAGTCTCATAAATAGCTTCCAAAAATTATGGTACTTATTAGCTTTCAGCTCTCATTGCCCCTATCATAAGCATCATGAAGTGATTAACATTAAAGTGAACAAACTATGGTGTATATGCTTGACGAAGTATAAGTTGGAAATCTCATGTCCCTTGAATACGAGGGCCGCTCCTCATGCTACTCAAGTTTAGTCACCAGTAAGTTCTTGTCATCGTAAGTACATGTGTATCATAGAGAACCGCCAACGGGGTACCCCTTGCCCGATGATACGGAAGAATCCCCATATCAAAATGACAAGGCAAGCAGGCAACGAGCATCTCAGCAATCTTCTTATTTGCCATGGGAATATGGTGCTTTTTTCTCTCTTTCCTCTTTTCATAATTTCCCTTTTTTCTCGTTTTTTCTCAAAATCTGACTCTTTTTTTATAAGAAGAATGCTTCATAGACAGCTCATTGTGGTTACACTGCAGGTTTCCACCATGTCCGCATGGATTAGACCAACGGCCCAGGCGTTTCTCTAACACATATACTTAACTCCATGGACTTACAGGCTCCCCTTTCATTTCACACCGACGACATCCATAGACAAAAGAGCATGATATCAACTAGGTACAAAGTACAAGTGCAATGTTGAAAGCGTTCCCCATGACAACATGGTTCTGCTACCCCCCCAACAAATAAGTGCAAGCATATAAAACATAGATAACACAATGGTTCAAGTTTATTAAGGGCAAGAAAAGTAAAGTGTGCCATCAAGTTCGTGAGAGCTTTAATCACTAGTTTTCTCATAACAAGTTTAATTCAGAAGGTAGATAAAAACATGAATATACTTGGAATAGCGATAATACTAATAGGTAGGTATGGTGGACTCTTTGGAATAACTTGGTTTTATTTGGAGTTGGATGCATGAGTGGAACTCATACTTGGTTGTGGAGGCTAGCAAAAGACTAGGAGCGACAAACTAAGAGAGCAATAATGGCCATAATCATGCAGAGCGACAAAACATCATTGATCAAAGCATAAAGTGATACTACAAGTTGAAAACTAAAGGATCATAAAGGCTTATGGTGACTTGGGATAGTCATAACATGGTGTGAGCATGTGCCAAGTCAACCCAAATAAAGCATCAAAGGAGAATACCACAATACTATGCTTTAATATGCTAAAACAACGCATGATTCTTCAAAGGCACATTAAGCAATCTCAATTGTTTATAACATGTCATGCTACAGCAAAGAATACTAAGCCTAAAGCCAAAACAATATCAAGCATGGCATGACAAAGCATATGCCACAGTCAAAAACAAGCTCTCTTTACCACTTAAGCATGAACTTTCCTACTCTTTTCCAATCCAAACCAAACTATTTGAAAACCAATGTATGAAAGAGGGGGTCCAACCAATTTATTTAGCAAACTAAGCAAACAAAGAAAATGAAAAACCAAAAGGATAATGAAAAATAAGACGCTCCAAGAACAACACAACTGTGCACGAAACAATAAAAATGAAGCATTTGGAAGAAACCTGAGATTTTTATTGATGAAGGGGGGATGCCTTGGGCATCCCCAAGCTTTGACGCTTGTACTTCTTGGATATTTCTTGGGGTGACACGCACGGCATCCCCAAGCTTGAGCTTTAGTCCATCCTTCATCTCATTACTCATTCCTTTCATACACCTAAAATTTTTCCTTCATACAAAACTTCACATAATCTTTATTAGCAACATTAGTGCACTCAAGATAATAGGTCTTTAGGTTCAGTTCTAACACCAATAAAACTTACATTAAAACACAAGCTACTGTAGCACTTCCCTCAGAAAGCTCAATTCCCCAAAAGAACTCAAAAAGGAACCAACAAGAAGGAAATGCAGGAAATGGCAGAAATCTGTCAAAACAGACCAGCAGGTAAAGATGATTTTTTTCGAAGACCTTCTGTTGCTCAAATCAAAAAGTGTTGAGCTAACTAAAGTTAGATAAGAACCTGGGGCAGAAGCACAAACATTCACGCCTCAAAAGGACATACAGATATTTTACACGAATTTTTACGGTGAAGCATAGAAATCTGTTTCTGGACAGCATCTTTCCCAATCATTACTTCTCTCTCATTAGAGGTTACTCTTGGCACAAAAAGCAAATAAAAAGAATAAGGAGCAGTTATTACTGAAGTAATAACTTCAAGACTCATCTTAAACTTTTGGGTTATCTCCCAATAAGTACTTTTCTTTAACGCCTTTAAGTTAGGCATAAGAAGCAAGAAAAAGGATCAAGTGTTCTCAAATGAAGAAGCATTAAGAGCAAATTTTGTTTTCATAGGAGAGGCAAAAGAAATCTTATGTCTCTTCTTAGGGAAGTGTTCTATACCTTTATTGAGTGGGAGTTGATATTTAATGGTGCCATCTTTCATATCAATAATGGCACCAACAGTTCTAAGAAAAGGTCTTCCCAAAGTAATAGGACAAGAAGCATTGTATTCAACATCCAAAACATAGAAATCAACGGGGACATAGGCATTGTTAACCATAATAAGAACATCATTAATGCTCCCCATGAGTTTATTTTTAGCATTATCATGAAGTGGGACATTCAAATAGCAATCTTCAAGTGGTGGCAAATCAAGCATATCATAAATCCTTCTAGGCATAATAGAAACACTACTATCAAGATCACATAAATCTTTCAAATCAAAATCATTCACTTTCATATTAATGACGGGTTCCCAACCATCTTCTTATTTATAGGAATTGAAGCTTTATGTTTCATCTTTTCTTCTTTAATCTTTATAAGAGCATCAGTAATGTGTTTTGTACAGGCCATATTCATAGCACTAGCATTAGGACTTTTAGCAAGCTTTTGTAGGAACTTAATAACTTCAGAGATATTGCAACCCTCAAGATCAAAATCATAATTATCATCTAAATTAGTAGAGCTATTACTAGCCTCAACACTAGTGGTAGTGATAGTAGAAACACTAATGTTTCTAGCAATTTCATCTTCTCTTTCCCACTTAGCATGCAATTCAGCTAATAGTCTAACATTTTCATCAATTCTAACTTGTATGGCATTATTAGCTGCAAAGGGATTATCATTAGTTTCAGGTTTAGGATCCATTTTATTAATCAAAGAATATTGTGCTTCAGACAAAGTAGATATATTTCTTTCAGCATTAGAGAGTTTTTCCTCAATAGTTTTATTGAAAGCAGTTTGTTTACTAATAAAGTCATTAAGCATAACTTCAAGTTCATAGGGAGCACTCCTATTGTTGTTGTAGGAATTTCCATACTCATTACCATTATTGGGAGGATTTGGCTTATAATTGTTGTTACCAAAATTATTCCTGTATGCATTGTTGCTAAAATTGTTATTTCTTATAAAGTTCACATCAACTTGCTCTTCTTGAGCAACCAAAGAGGCAAAGGGAACATTATTTGGATCAATATGGGCTTTCCCATTAACAAGCATAGACATAATAACGTCAATCTTATCACTCAAGGAGGAGGTTTCCTCAACATAATTTACCTTCTTACCTTGTGGAGCTCGCTCAGTATGCCATTCGGAGTAGTTAACCATCATATTATCTAGAAGCTTTGTTGCAGCACCCAAAGTGATGGTCATGAAGGTACCTCCAGCAGCAGAATCCAATAGATTTCTTGAAGAATAGTTCAATCTTGCATAAAAGGTTTGGATAATCATCCAAGCAGTCAGTCCATGAGTGGGATATTTCTTTACCAAAGATTTCATTCTTTCCCAAGCTTGTGCAACATGTTCATTATTAGATTGTTTAAACTTCATTATTTCACTTCTCATAGATATAATGTTAGCAGGAGGATAATATTGTCCAATAAAAGCATCTTTGTATTTAGTCCAAGAATCAATACTATTCCTAGTTAAGGAATTCAACCATTCTTTAGCTTTTCCTCTCAAAGAGAAAGGAAACAATTTAAGCTTAATAATATCTCCATCTATATCCCTATGCTTTTGCATCTCACAAAGTTGAACAAAGTCATTTAGATGGGCAGAAACACCTTCATTACCAATACCAGAAAATTGTTCTCTCATAACAAGATTGAGCAAAGCAAGTTTTATTTCAAAGAAAGTAGCTTCAGGAACAGGTGGAGCAATAGGTGTGCTCATAAAATCGTTTTTGTTGGTGCTAGTGAAGTCACACAACTTAGTATTTTCAAGAGTAGTCATTTTTTTGTATTTTTAATAAAGAAAGCAAACTTGTAGAACTAAATTTTTTGTGTTTTTGATAAAGAAACAAGCAAACAAAACAAAAGTAAACTAAGTAAAGAGATTGGTTATGAGGGACTCCCCTTGTGAAGATGTCCTTGACTCCCCGACAACGGCGCCAGAAAAATAGCTTGATGGCCCAAAATATATCGAGCTCGTTGGGGAACCCCAAGAGGAAGGTATGATGAGCACAACAGCAAGTTTTCCCTCAGTTATGAAACCAAGGTTTAATCGAACCAGTAGGAGCAAGGAAACACCCCAAAGGTGTTGCTAGCTGAACTTTGGCAGGGCGCACTACCGGTCCCATCAGCAACGTGGAGACCTGCACAACACAACCACATAACTCTATCCCCAACTTGCGATGCGGTTGTCGATCTCATAGGTTTTGCTGAAAACAAAGGATTAAACGTATCGAGTGGAAGAAAGTAAAAGTTTGCAGAAAGTAAACACAAAGCAGTAAACGGTTGATTGTAGATTGAAAGTAAAAGAAAGGACCGGGGTCCATAGTTCACTAGAGGTGGCTCTCCTTAAGATAGATAACATGCTGGGTGAACAAATTACAGCAGGGCAATTGACAAACATCGAGAAAGCATACATGCATATACTACTCATCTTGACTCCTTTGAGATTCGATTGGGTATTACAACATTATACATAGACTGCCATCCAACTACATCTATGACTAATAATCCACCTTCAGGTTATCATCCGAACCCCCTCCAGTATTAAGTTGCAAGCAACGGATAATTGCATTACGCATTGAGTGTAAAGTAAACAATACAATTATTCTATGAACAAAGGATTGTTGTTTTCTCCCTAGTAGCAACATCACATCTAGTACCTTAGAGATTTCTGTCACTTCCCCAGATTACCAGAGGCATGGACCCACTATCGAACATAAATACTAACTCTTGGAGTTGCTAGCATCTACTTGGCCAATATAGCTACTAACAACGGAAAGCATGCAAGATCACAAATAACAAAGACATGATAGAATCAATAATCAATCTGAAATAGCATCTCAATATCCACCAGATCCCCACAAACACAACATGCAGAATTACAAATAGATGATCTTGATCATGAACGGAGCTCACAAGATCTAAACATGATAGCACAAAGGAGGAGAACCAGCCATCTAGCTACTACATAGACCCGTAGTCCAGAGATGAACTACTCACGCATCACACCGGAGGCTTGCATGATGATGAAGAAGGCCTCCAGGGTGAATTCCCCTCTCCAACAGGGTGTCGGGAAGAGCTTCAGATCCCTCCCGATCTAGGGATGGAGATGACAGCGACTACAGACTCTTTCGTGGCTTTTTGATCGGGTCCTTAGGGTTTCCGTATCAGAGGGAATATATAGGTGGAAGGAGAGGCCGAGGGGGTGCCTTGGGCGGCCAGACCACCCCCTGGCGCAGGCCAGGCCTGGCCGCGTGGCCAGGTGGTGTGTCCGGGCCCCAACCCATCTCCGTCTCGTATTCTGGCTCTAGGTGTCCCTTGGTGAAAACCTGACTTTGGGTTTTGTCCCATCCAATTCTGAGAATATTCATTTTCTGACTTTCTTGTAACCAAAAATAGCAGAAAACAGGCAGCTGGCACTGTGGCTCTTGTTAATAGGTTAGTCCAAGAAATCATATGAAAAGTACTCCAAAGCATGGACAAAACATAAGAAAGTAGATAAAACCAAGCATGGAACATCAAAAATTATAGATACATTTGCAATGTATCACTCCTCCTGCATGGAATAAACTGAAAGAGCTGAAGGATGAGTCAGAGGATTCCTTCGACCTTGATAAATTCGACGGGTAAAGTTTTCAACGTTGTTATTTTAATTCCATGTCTTGAGGATATTTTTTCCTGAAGTTAGTTGTGCGTTTTGCTGCAGCAAAACTGTGTCATCGTCCTCCGATGATTGTCGCTTTCTGAAAGAGATCGGAGTCGTAGACTCCAAAGGCAAGGATGTGGAGGAGCATCCATGCTCCCCCCAGGTAGCGGCCAACTCCGATGCTAATTCTTCGAGCTCCCCCCACGCGGGGTCATCAGATGGTTTCCTGGACATCCACCCAGAAGGAAACTTTGGATTCCCTGCATGATCATGTAAATGTCTTCATTCTTGCCATCTGAAGTTGTTTTTAGTGCTGATGTTACGCTATCTTCTACAACCTGTTTTGAAAGAGTTTATTCGCCTCGACGAACAAATTGAAAATTTGGGCCGGTAGCATGCCTGGCTACATAACTGCACTCGCCAGCTCGAAGGCGAGCCTCTATACATTTTTATGTTTATTGTAGAAATTTGGCTCTGTCTTGACTTTTCTGTATCATTTTTGTAGCTGAGAACAATGATCTCCACCGCCGCGTTACTAACCTCGAGAAGGGCCTTAACGTTGTGGAGAAGAAAAAGGATAAGGCACTCGCGACCCTCGAGCGCTTTGAGCAGGAGTCGAAGAGGCGCGAAGATGACCTCGCGTCTGCTGTGGCTGAGCGGGAGAAGGTGCATAGAACAACTTCACTCCATCGCGAAAGTGCTTTCAGGTATTCTGTTGCTGTAGTTTTTTGCTCCGTAAATAATTTCATTTTCCTCCTTTGTTTAGCGTTTCATGACTTTAATCTTGGAATTTGTGCAGACGCTACCGGGGTGAGTTTTGACCCCCAAGTGCTTGCGCGTGATGATGTGTTGGCTAGCACCGTGGCCACAGTCGAAGACCGCAACATTGGTGTTCAGGACTCACTCAAGAAGGCCAAGGCTGCCCTTGGGCGTCTTCGAGAGGAGATGTTTCCCAAGGCCAAGCTTATTGAAGATCTTGATGGCCTCATTGAGTCCTTCGCCGGTGGCGTCCCCACAGAATACAAGAATGCATAGAAAGGGGTATGCGCGACCATGGGGCTTGCAATGGCACATGCCCATGGTGTCAACTTGGACCCTAGCCAGGTCTCTACAACGATGCAGGTTGCTGCGGATGGCCAACAAGTAGTTTTCGCCCCCTTTGCCACTCGTTGTCACAAATATGGGCCTCGGCTCATAGAGACACTCGCGAGGTACTCGGACGGGTGGAAAAGGTCGAAGATGGCAAAAGCCACGGTGTCAGGGGCTGTAGCTGAGAAGGCCACAACCTCGAAGGTGGCCACGTAGTCGATGAAGCCCTCGAGTGCCAACGCGTAGCTATAGGCGTAGTCGTGCTGTGTCCTTTTGTAATCATGTTGATACTTGCAGACGGCACTAATTGACGAGGGGTTAACTCATCTTAGCAAATGAACCAACTAAAATGAACAACTCAAACTTCAAAAGTGAGAGACATAGGACATACGTCTCATCAACGACTTCATAATCCTCTTCCTTATAGGGATGTGTTCCTTCAAAAATCAAGTGAAATCACTCCCATAATAAAGTTAAAGCAAAGAAGCAAAGTGCAAATCCACTTTCATGAAAAAGGAAAAAGGGGAAATCTTTTTGTATTTTTGAGGATAGTGTTTAGAGAATATAAAAGAACTTGTGACCAAGCAAGGAACTAAGAGAGAAAAAATTAAAAATAAAAGAAAACGAAAAACGAAATGAAACGAAAAATGAAAGAAATGCAAAGTGTTGGAACAAACCAACACGAATGTTTCAAAGCTCGCAAGGAGCTGGAGTACAACCTCATTATTACACAAATAAAATTGCCAGGGAACACATCCCCAAGATCAGGCTTTTGCAAGCCTTTTGTTGCTCATTGTGGTGGTGGTGGATAATCTCCCATGTTCCATTGGCTGCTCCAATCATGGAATTGGGTGGCGAGGTTAGTAGTAGTCTCGAAGGTTGATGGAGAGGTTGTTCATGTTTTCAATATTTCCTTCAAGAGCATAACTATATTCATAGGTGGTGTACTAGTTTGCTGGATGCAGATCTTGTTCGGGTCCTTCTTGTTCTACTTCTTCATCTTCTCCTTCCTCTCCCATGGGTACTCCTTGTTGGGGTAGACCTGCCTCAACCTGCACATCATAACACAAATGTCCCTCCTCGATAGAGAATAGACCATTGGAAAAGGATCTAGGATCAAGTGATCCTCCCCAGGTATATCAAGGAAGTATCTACCATTGGTTCTAGAAAACATACCTCAAGCCCTCAGAGTAGAAAAACCAAGGCAGTGACTTCCTGCCAACGGTTGGATATTACCTAGGTTGACTTGAAGTGCACATGCAAGAATGGTTATGAATCCTCCGCATATGGGACCTCAAGACAACAGAGCTTTATGCTTAAGGTAAAACAATATAAGGGCACCCAAATGTGGCGTTAGGTTATAGTTAGGAATAGAAGCTTTAGCGAGGAACATCATATCCTCCTCATTGATTCTATTAAGCTCACCATGTGCCTGTAAGGTGTTAGCCATAACATAAAACAAGTAACGAACAACATAATGATCCATTTGGTTTCCCTTGGGTGTGTTTCCACGAACTCTCATTCTATTAAAGTACTCCCAAGGTGCTAGATTTAGAACAAAGGTGGTAGAGCGTATGTCAGTGGTGGTAGTGGCAAACCCAAAGTAGTAAGCCCATTGGTTGAGTGTCAAGGAGTACTCACAGTTCATAAGACGGAAGTTGATGTGATCAAATCCAGGCATTTGATCCTCAGAACAATAGTGTGAGAACACCGAATGTGTCAAGGTGCTGAGGAACTCAAGCATCAAGCAGCGGTACATGGCGACATCCTAAAAGTCAAAGTCATACAAACTAACATTGTTGCAAAGTAAATTGAAATCAGCACGAATGCCTAGTTAGTTCAGGATATAGGGACACGCCCACTTGGTGGACTTGATTTCTCGGATCTTGATTCGGTTAAAACAGTTCAGCTGAAACTCCTCGGTGAACTCAATACCAAGTGACTTAGGGAGGTCAATGTATCAACGGGTGGTGCGGCTTGTTCCGCGGCCATCACAAGTGTACGACTCCTCGTGTTCATCTAAAATAAGTAAAAATGCTAATTTTTTTAGTCCAATAGAAACATAGCATAAACGATCATCTACACTTGTTATAAAAGAAACTCCTCTAAAAATAAAACTAAGCATGCTAAATATCAAGATTAGCTCAAGAACAAGACCTAAGTCTACATTGATAATGGTGAAAAATTAAACAAAGTTTTGCTGCAAATAAGTTGGGGATCGGAGGAGAAACATACCTTAGATCGATTGGGTGCGAGAAATTAAAGAAAGATTGAATAAAATTGAAGATACAATGGAGGTGGTTTGGAGTTTGGAGGTAGAAGAAAGAGAAAATTTTGTGTTTTGGAAATTTAGGGTTACCTCCTCCTGGGATGATATGGCGGCCGAGTATGTGGTACGGGTAGGCGGTACAGCCAGAGCCCGCCCGTACGAGTGCATACCTTGGGGTCAAAGGACTCCTTCCGGCTACATGATGTCTATGCACGCTTCTATTCTTGTAGACAGTGTTGGGCCTCCAAGTGCAGAGGTTTGTAGAACAGCAGCAAGTTTCCCTTAAGTGGATCACCCAAGGTTTATCGAACTCAGGGAGGAAGTGGTCAAAGGTATCCCTCTCAAGCAACCCTGCAATCAAGATACAAGAAGTCTCTTGTGTCCGCAACAAACCTTATACAATTGTTAGGTGTATAGGTGCACTAGTTCGACAAAGAGATAGTGAAATACAAGTAATATGGATGATTATAAGTGGTAATTGCAATCTGAAATAAGAGTGGCAGCAAGAAAACATGTAACATGACTGATTGTAAACGATGTTTCAACGCTTAGAAACAAGGCCTAGGGATCATACTTTCACTAGTGAACACTCTCATATAAATATCTTCTCTTCATGATGCTACCCTAAACTACTCTCCGGTTGGACGATGTAGGGCTATAACAGCACACCTTAAAGTTTGCATTCCCCATCTAGATAACCCCTCACTGTCACCTTGAGCACTAGATGGTTCCAACAAACACCACAATCTCATAGAGACATCTAACTCAAATTATACTCATGATAAGTATTTATGTAACCTTAGCCAAAGTTCCACACGGTGTACACACTATCAACTTCACACACGTGGGGATAAGCAGAGATTAATTAAAGCACTTGAGTAGCATAATAGATCTATAGATTACAAAGCTCATGATCTCATAAGATCACGCATAGAGAGAGGGATGAACACATAGCTACCGGTAGAGCCCTTTGTATCGATAGAGCACTACTCCCTCCTCATCATGGGAGTCAGCAACGGTGATGGAGATGGCGGTGGAGTCAATGGAGATGGCTCCAGGGGAACTTCCCCGTCCCGACAGGGTGCCGGAACAGAGACTTCTGTCCCCCAAATCTCCTCTTCGGTGGCAGTAGCGCTACATAATTTTTCGTGGAAATCTGATCTTGTGTTTAGGGTTTTCGTCCTGGGAGGCTTTTATAGGCGGAAGGGCAAGGTCGGTGGAGGCCCGAGGGGCCCACACCACCTGGTGGCGTGGCCAGGGGGTACCCGTGCCACCATAGGGTGTGGCCAGCCCCTAGCCCTCCTTCGGCTGCCCTCCGGACTTCGTGTTCCTTCTGGTAAAATATTGACTTTGGCTTTTGTCCCATCCAATTCCGAGAATATTTCCTTACTAGTTTTTCTGAAACAAAAAACAACAGAAAGCGGGAAACTGGCACTATGGCATCTTGTTAATTGGTTAGTTCTAGAAAATGTATAAAAATACCTCAAAGTGTGAACAAAACATAAGAAAGTAGATACTAAACAAGCATGGAACATCGAAAATTATAGATAATTTTATGACGTATCAACATCCCCAAGCTTAACTCCTGCTCGTCCTTGAGTAGGTAAGTGATAAAAAGAATAATTTTTGAGGTGACATGCACCATCACAATCTTGATCAAGGTATTTGTAAAACATTGATAGCTGGGATCATAGTACTTTAGCACATACATGAAAGATATAGTTCTAACAATAAGACATAGCAACTATGTTGTAACATGAAAAGGTACAAACAAAAGATTCATGAATAATAATGATTTGAAAGACGTTTTTTTGTTTCACATATAGAAAACATAATAAAAATGGTATTCAGCTTGTCCCTCATAGCAAAACATAAATGCATAGGACACCTTCAAAGTTCATAAGGGTGACTAGATACAAATAGTTTAAGAACAAGCAATATCAAAGTTATGAATCAATCAACAAGTTTTGGGACAATGCACATTAAACTAAGAATGACCACTATGCTCTCTCAATAGGTGCATAAAGATAGAAGATGGAAACTCAACATAAAAGTAAAAGAAAGGCCCTTCATAGAAGGAAGCAGGGATTCAATTCTCATAAAGAGCTTCCAAAAATTATGGTACTTATTAGCTTTCAGCTCTCATTGCCCCTATCATAAGCATCTTTAGGTGATTAAGGTTAAAGTGAGCAAATATGAGGATATGCTTGAAAAGTTATAAGCTGAAAATCTCATGTCCCTTGCTTACGAGTACCGTTCCTCATGCTACTCAACTTTAGTCACAAGTAAGTTCTTGTCATTGTAAGTACATGTGTATCATAGAGAACCGCCAATGGGGTACCCCTTGCCTGATGAGACAGAAGCTTCCCCATATCGAAATGACAAGGAAAGCAGACAATGAGCATCTCAGCGATCCTTTTATTTTCTATTTGCATAGGGTTTTCCGTTTTTCTTTTTTTCTTTCTTTTTTATTTAGGATGCTTCACAGTTTGCTCACTATGGTTATGCTGCAAGTTTCCACCATGATTAGGCATGGCTTAGGCTAGCCGCCCAGGCGTTTCTCTAACACATATACGAACTCCATGAGCCTTACAAGCTCCCCTTTCATTTCACACCGCCGGGATCCATAAGGAAAAGAACATGATATCAACTAAATAAAGTGCAACGTTGAAAGCATTCCCCATGATAACATGGTTCTGCTAATTCACAACTTACAAAACGCAAGCATATACGCAACATAGATGGGCACAATGGTTCAAGTTTATTAAGTGGAAGAAAGTAAAGTGTGCCATCAAGTTCGTGAGAGCTTTAACCTTAATCACCTTAAAGATGCTTATGGTAGGGGCAATGAGAGCTGAAAGCTATAAGTACCATAATTTTTGGAAGCTCTTTATGAGACTTGAATCCCTACTTCCTTCTATGAAGGCCTTTTTCCACCATTATATTGAGTCTCCACCTTCTACCTTTATGCACCTACTTTCAGAGCATAGTGGCCATTCTTAGTTCTATGTGCATTGTCCCAAGACTAGTTGATTGATGCATAACTTGATATTGCTTGTTTTAAACTATTTATATCTAGTCACTCTTATGAACTTTGAAGGTGTCCTATGCATTTATATTTGCTACTCTATGAGGCACAAGCTGAATACTATTATGCTATGTTTTCTTTATGTGAAACAAACAGACGTCTTGCAAAGCATTGTTATTCTTTAATCTTTTGTTTGTGCCTTTTCATGTTGCAACTTAGTTGCAGTGTATTATTGCTAGAACTGTGTCTTTCATGTTATGTTAAAGTACTTTGATCCCAGCTTTGAATGTTTTACAAATACTTTGATCAAGTTTATGATGGTGTCACCTCAAAAATTATTCTTTCTTTTTATCACTTACCTACTCGAGGACGAGCAGGAGTTAAGCTTGGGGATGTTGATACATTGCAAATGTATCTATAATTTTTGATGTTCCATGCTTGGTTTTATCTACTTTCTTGTGTTTTGTCCACACTTTGGAGTACTTTTCATATGATTTCTTGGACTAACCTATTAACAAGAGCCAAAGTGCCAGTTGCCTGTTTTCTGCTGTTTTTGGTTCCAGAAAGTCAGAAAATGAATATTCTCAGAATTGGACGGGACAAAAGCCAAAGTTGATATTTTGCCGGAAGACTCACGGTGCCAGAAGACGAGACGGAGAGGGGCCACAGGGCGGCCACACCATGTGGTGGCGCGGGCTAGCCCTGGCTGCGCCACCAGGTGGTGTGGCCCCCTGGCTGCCCACCGACCTTGCCTCTTCGCCTATAAGAAGCCTCCCGAGGTAAAAACCCTAGATCGTCAATAAGAAATCCACGAAAAGTTCCACTGCGCCGCCGCCACCGAAGGGGAGATTCGGGGGACAGAAAGTCTCTGTTCTGGTTCCCTGCAAGGACGGGGAAGTGCCCCCGGAGCCATCTCCATCGATCTCCACCGCCATCTCCATCACCATTGTTGATTCCCATGATGAGGAGGGAGTAGTTCTCTCTCAAGGCTAAGGGTTCTACCGGTAGCTATGTGTTCATCTCTCTATCTATGTATGATCTCGTTGAGATCATGAGCTTGTAATCTATAGATCTAGCTTGCTACTCAAGTTCTTTATTAGATCTCTACTCTCCCCATGTGTGTGAAAGTGACAGTGTGCTCACCATGGTGGCACTTAGACTAGAGATTACAAATACTTGTTATGAGTTATATTTGGAGTTGGATGTTTCTATGAAATTGTGGTGTTTGTTGGACCTATCTAGTGCTCAAGGTGACATTGTGGGGTTTTCTATATGGGAAAGATGGACTTTGAGGAGTGTTGTTATAGCCCTACCATCGATTAGAGTGTTCAACCAGAGAGTAGTTAAGAGTAGCATCATAAAGAAGAATATATTTATATGAGAGTGTTCACTAGTGAAAGTATGATCCCTAGGCCTTGTTTCTAAGAATTGAAACACCGTTTGCTACTAGATCTGTTACATGTTTACTTGTTGTCATCTTTATTTCAGTTTGCCTTTAGTCTCTTCCACGCCATCAAAGTATTTTATGTCACCGTTACCACTTATAATTATCCATACCACTTGTATTTCACTATCTCTTCGCCGAACTAGTGCACCTATACACCTGACAAGTGTATTGGGTGTGTTGGGGACACAAGAGACTTCTTGTATCTTCATTGCAGGATTGCTTGAGAGGGAATACCTTTGACCACTTCCTCCCTGAGTTCGATAAACCTTGGGTGATCCACTTAAGGGAAAACTTGCTACTGTTCTACAAACCTCTACACTTGGAGGCCCAACAACTGTCTACAAGAATAGAAGTGCGTAGACATCAATCATCTAGCTTAGCAGGAAGCTTATCAGCTAGTCTCTTATACTCCATTTCTAAATCTTGAACTTTAGATGCTACTTGTTGAATAAGTTGTTGGAACATATCATCATTACCTTGTTCTAGACCGGGATTCTCTATGGTGATCATCTTTAATAGATATTCCACGGTGTATTCAGGTGTTGGCGCGTTGCTATAGTCTAGCTCTTTAGGCTTATCTTTGTTCATTTCCATCCCCATCATCTTGAGGTCTTCTACCGGATTTGGCTCGGGCTTTCTAGCAAACTTTGCTAGTATGAGAGCTTGGCTCTCATCTACCTTGCCCAGTTGAGCTTCCACGGTCTTTGTCCTTTCCGGTAGATCCTAGACATCATTTCTAATTGCAACGACTTGGTTAGATAATTTACCTATACTACTCTCACGGTTCTACGTGATTTTAATAAACATATTATTTTTCTCGGTTTGAGCTTGCATAAAGGTTCTAATAGTATGTTCAAATGAGAGATTGCCATGATTTACTACATTATGATTATCATAATTGTTGTAAGAAGCTCCTGCAGGATTAGAATAATATTTTTGAACATTAGAAGCAAAATTTTGGTTCTTCCAAGCAGGATTATAAGGGGTGCGAGTTATAAAATTAACATCATTAACATCGGCAGCGAAAACATTAACTTGGGTATCCTCCTTACCCTTTACTATATCTAGCATAGACTTAGACATTCGGTTAAGGCCATTATAAAATAAATGCAGTATAAGCCATTCTTCCATCCTATGACTATGACAGTTCATTATGACTTCTTTCATCCTTTCCCATGCAAGCACTAGTGGCTCACGATCTTCTTGTCTAAAACTTGTAATGTTGGATCTTAGTTCCATAGTTTTAACTAGGGGGAAATGTAGTCATAAAAATATTAGTGCATTCCTCCCAAGATTTAATAGTTTCCTTAGGTAGAGTGAGCAACCAGTCCTGAGCCTTTCCTCTTATAGAGAAAGGAAATAAACATAATTTAATAGCAGTTGGATGTACATCCTTAATACACATCATGTCAGAAATTTCAGTAAAAGTATTTAAGTGCAAACAAAAATCCTCAGAAGATGAGCCCCCAAATTGGTTTTGTTGAACCAAACTTAAAATGTTAGGCTTAATTTCATATGCTTCCGCATCAACAACGGGCTGAGTAATAGGTGCACGAATAAAATCATTAGTGTGAGTAGCTTACTCCCAAGTCTCTTTTGAGCCATGACTCTTCTCTTTTTGGTAATTTTTAAAGTAAAGGAAACAAATAACAAGTAACTAATTTTTTGGGGTTTCAAATAGATAACAAGAAAGTAAACTAATAACAAGAAATAAACTACAAACAAATATGAAAACTAAAAACAAGGTCTCTAGTGACCTCACCAGGATAGCGAAATTGCTTCCCTGGCAACGACGCCAGAAAAGGGTTGATACCTTCGATCTAGATTCACGGATGTAGTATAATAGTCTTTTTCCCTAGTAGGCCTAGGTTTAATTGAACCTTCAGAAAAAGGACATGTCTACAAGACTTTGTTTTTTCGTTTTACCTTCGTTTACCGGACCAATCTAGTTTACTTTAAATTGTGGGTTGATTCAATGGATGAATATAAGCCAGGGTTGATGATCCACCTGCAGCTGCACATCATATGGGATAAAAGATAATAATAAGCACAACCATGTGTAATGTTTTAATAGAGATAATCTCTTGTGGGAAACACATCCTAATATACTAGAGCCCCTGCGAGCAGCAGGCATAGCTATAGTCTTTTGATCCAACCAAGTGCACCACGAAGCACCGGGCTACAAACGGTTATTAAGTGCAAAATACAAATCAAAGCCTTAAGACGTGATGTTGTTGTGATCCTGAATGGGTCACTAAGAGAAGACCATACCGCCCTTTCTGTCACTGGGTTTCCTATGAGATCGTCGCTAGCCAAGTATCTCACCTCAAGGCTTTATCGATCTCGGGGATCTTGGGTACCTACAAGTCCAAAGATCGAGGAAAGATACAAATAAACCAAAGATATAAACCCCTCTTTCAAACAATACACAATACTCCCATAGATTATATGCACATAATCACTGCGAGGTTACTCCCCAACCCGTAGCCCGTGAGGACTACTTACTCATAAACATAAGATCAAGGATATAAAATATTGTGCAAAATACTTAGATTGAAATCAAATATTCTTACAATGGTCGCCAAATCACAAGGAGATCCCAAGTACAAAGTAAGGTCTATGGCTAATGGAGGGAATGGAAGGGATGAACTATGGTGTAGATCTCCTTTGGTGGTGTTGTGATGCAATCTCAGAATAGCGGCCTTCTGTGTGGCGACTGAGGCCTCAAAATATATAGGCGTATTCACGAAAGTTGTAGGGTTTGACAATACGAAGCTGCCGCCACATGGTACGGGCGGATGGTCGTTATGGCTGTAGATGCCTGGCAATTGCTCCAGAATTACTTGGTCATGTGGACTTCCTCAAAATCGTCATTATGACTCCTGATTTTGCATTAAAAAGCGTGATTTCCTGCACAATACAAATCAAAGCAATGGTTTCATATATTTGCAAGTATTAGTCATTAGTGACAAAGCTAGAGAGTTTCTTGTCAATTGCTTGACTAAAAACAATGTTTAAACACGGGAAAAGATGGCTATTTTTAGAGCCATCAGCCTTCTTGTCTGCTAGATATTTGGGGTAGTTGCACTTCCAGTGGCCAGTCCCCATACAAAAATAGCACTCGATATCAGGCTTAGGGCCAGATCAGGTCTTCTTCTCAGGCGCAGCAACATCTTTGTCGCCCTTCTTGAAGTTACCCTTATGTTTACCCTTCTTGTCCTTCTTGAAACCGGTGGTCTTATTAATTATCAACAATTGATGTTCTTTCCTAATCTCCACTTCAGTAGTCTTAAGCATTGACAAAAAATCTCGGGGAGAGACTTCTTCATGCCCTTCATGTTATAGTTCATCACAAAGCTCTTATAGCTTGGTGGCAGATATTGGAGAACACGATGCATGCCTAAGTCAATGGGAATCATTATTCCTGATGCTACAAGCTTATCGGTGTACCCAGACATTTTGAGTACTTGCTCACTAACAGAGTTGTTCTCCTCCATCATGCAGCTAAAGAACTTTAATGAAGCATGATAACTCTCCACAACAACATGGGTATTGAAAATCATTTTCATTTCACCCATGGTATCAAAGGCATTGACGTTCTTGAAACACTTTCGGAGTTCCGGCTCTAGCCCATACAGTATACCATAATGAACCATGTTGTGGTCCTCCTGATGACTTAAGTAAACATTCTTTAGATCGTTAGAAGCATCATCAGGTGGTGGGTCAGGGCCCAGTTGGTAAAGTTGCTACCATTCGTTGCAAGATTCTCTTTCTCCATGAACACATTAAAAATAAAAGCAGGTGGTGCCATCTACAACAGAATTTGCAAAGTTTATTTAGAATAATTTATGATAGATTGAGTTCATATAATCCAATATTACAAATGAACTCCCACTCGAAAACAACATCCCTTGTGTCTTTTTGGTGATTACATCAACCAGATCCACTACACAAAGACCGATCATCACGTGAATTGGTGTAGCTTCAAAGGTGAGCATTTAGATGGTCATCGTATCAACCATATGACTCATGCTTTACCTTTCAGTTCGTGTTCCGAGGCCATGTCTGTACATGCTAGGCTTGCCAAGTAATAACCTTAGTACCCGTGTGTGTAAAATTGTCTTACACCCGTTGTATACGAATGTAGAGTCTATCACACCCGATCATCATGTGGTGTCTCAAGACGACGAATTTTCTTAACGGTGCATACTAAAGGAAGAACACATTATTATCTTGATATTTAAATGAGGGATCATCTTATAATGCTACTAAAGCAATATAAGATGCAAACAAACATCATATGCAAAAAGTGATACGATATGGTTCTTGCACTTGATCACTATCTTGTGCATCGTGGTATGAGCTTCATCATTCATATTTGTGTAAGGCCAAGGTCTATGGAACTTACACTTTGGTATGTTATAATTTCCAAGAGTATCAAACCATACTACAATATATAATATTACCACACCATGACACTTGCCCAACAACAACTAAACTAGACGCTTCTAATTTATCCTTTGCATGTTTTTACGTGACTTAGGGGTTTCGGAGATAGAAACGTTCTTACCTACGAACATGGAACCACAACGATGATGTTGGGGGGATACCCCCGGGTAGGGTCACGTCGGGGTATAAAGGCCGAGTTAGTCGAGGTTCGGCAAGGCCAAAGCAGATGCTGGCCGGGTCACCTCAAGGCATGCCGAATCACGGAGTAACCCGGACCAGGGGACGTCCACCTAAGTTGGTCTCAACCGACTTAAGCCGTAAGTCGGAAAGATGTATCTAACTTTCATGCAGAAACAGGTGTGGCCGGATCAACTACGATCCGGGTCATGTCAAGCTTCTAGGAGAAGGAAGAAATCTCGCTGGTCAAAAGTAACCCCGGTACGCACTGCATGAGCGAAGCGGACAGGGGCAGGACCATCTAGGCGTGGCCAACAAAGGTGACGACGCCCGTGTCGGCTGACGCAGGCGCCGTAGAGGCTCACGTAGCCTCTGCATGGGTGACGCGGGGGAAAAGCGACCCGGTCGGCTTATGCCTCCACATATGCCCTAAGTGGAGACCTAGCTACCCCTATATAAGGAGGGCTAGGGCCTCTGTAGAGGGGGGGGAGTTTTGTTAGGTTCTACGTGTTGATCTCTGGTTGGTCTTGTACGGGTTAGCCAGTGGCGAGGGTAAGAGAGTCCCTTCTTCCTCCTCTCCCCAATACAGCTCTAGGAGCACTTATAAACCTTGGAAGTGAATCAAATTTAAAACTTCTGTGTGTGGAATCACCTCACTATCCCTCCCTAGATTCCCTAGTGCATTTAGTCCCCACCATTAGCCTATCCATGGCATCTGCCGTGACACCACCATGACAGTTGGCGCCCACCGTGGGGCTAGCGGCGCTAGCAGGGGTCAAGATCTGGACGAGAAACCTCATCGGCACCGGCGAACGCATCGTCTCCGGGCTCGTTCAGCGCTTTGGAGCGCTGGACTTCGTCAGTGACAATGCTGGCTGCTTCGGCACGTGCCCACTTCCGCGCAACTGCCTGTTCGTCAAGCTCGGCGCGCACAAGGTCTACGTTGTTGTCGATGTGTCGTGCGTTCATCCGCGGCACGTCGTCGAGGCAGGGGAGCCACCCCTTAGCGTGGTTCAGGGGGTGCGTATCACTCGCTCCCCGGACCGTGCTGAGGTTATGATGGCTGTGCCTGGTGCAGGCGCAAGCAAGGATCCGGCACCAGATCCGGAGGTAACGCCTAAGGCACCGAGGAAAGGTAGAGGTCCTCCACTAGAGAGGCCTGAGAATGTGCTACGGGAAGCGATGGATAGCTTGGCAAACCCTGTAGTAGCAGCAGTAGATCTGGCTCAGGCGCAGGCCGAGCTAGAGGAAACTAGGCAAAAAATACTAGAGGGTGCGAAAAAGATAGCCGCGGCTCAGCAGTCGTTGAACATGACGCTGCGTGAGTACGCAAAGGCAAACAAAGTTGATGCTGTAAAAGTGAAGGGGAGAAACTTCATGAACAAAGAGGGTGACACTAGGATTGAGGAGTCAGAGAACTGTTTGTCCGTGGGGCTGCCGAGGTATAGTACCTCGGCAAAGAACCTTAGAGCAGCGGATGCAGCTGCATCCAAGTTAGAGGGTCTGACGGGTGAAGCCCGTTAGAGACAGCAAGATAGGGTCAATGAGTTGGTTTGGATCACGAATAGGCAAAATGAGGAACGGCTCAGGGCTAACCCGGAGAGAGCTGGGGCCTCCAAGATCGTTCATTCAGCGGTGGGTAACCTGGAGAAATCCACTTGAGCCGCATCGTCTCCTCATGGTGGTCCTAGGAGAGAAGAGGTAGTAACCTCGGCCAGAAGGAACAAACAGATCGTCCCGTATGACCCGGCACAGGCAGGGAAAGAAAAAGAAGTACAGAGAAATGACGATCAACGAAGTGTGAGCCGAGGTGAAGCTGGCCGAGGTAACCGCGACCAAGGCAATGCTGGTCAAGAAAACGCTGTAAATGGCAATGCCGGACAGCGTAACTCGGCAGGACAACCGCAATAGCAGAATATACCGAGGCAAGAGCAAAGTGCCGGCCGAGGTATACAACAGAGGGGTGCTCCACGAGAGCAATACCGGTATAACGATGGAGAATCGGAAATGGTGAACGCGGGATACCCAAGGCTGGACTATCATGTGATAGGGTCAAGATTGGGAAGCAGAGATTTGGTGCCTGATGATGCCAGGTTAAAACTGGATCGACTGTATAGGTCGGAACAGATTGAGTGTCAAGGTCCACCGGGTCCTGCGTGTTTTGGGCCCCGGATCATGAAGGAGCTACCGGTACCCAACTTCAAGTTACCTAGAGGAATAAAGACGTATGACGGCAGCACTAAGCCGGAGGATTGGTGGATAAACTATGCTACAGCTGTGAAAATTGCTACAGGCAACTTGAGATGGGCTGTGAGATACGTACCCCAGATGTTGGAGGGGCCATCAAGGGTATGGCTAAACAATTTGCCGCCCGGAAGTATTAACTGCTGGATTGATTTTGAGGAAATGTTTATCAGCAATTTCTCAAGTACGTATCAGAGGCCAAATAGGCCACAGACCCTAGCTATGTGTAAGCAGAGACCAAACGAGACGGACCAGGAGTTTTTAACCCGGTGGTGTACCATGACAAACTCGTGTGAGGGTGTGATAGAGTCACAGGCCATAGCATGGTTTGCGCAGGGATGCAGATATGCAAGCGAGCTGTGGCAGAAGTTGCAAAGGAAAATGCCAACCACGTTGGCAGAGATGATCCGGATTGCTGATTCGTATGCTTTGGGTGATCCAACTTAGCCCAGGCTCGTGTCAAACGAGTCAAATGAGGAGTACTACCATAGAGATGGAGCCGGATCATCCCGGAGGAACGATTATAGAGGTAAAAGAAGAGATGACAGACCGGATCACCGGTACAGTTTGCAACAAGTTGCAGCTGTGAATCAAGATCAGCCCGGAGCAGGAGGCAATCAACGTCAGAAAACTGGAGGGGGACAATGGACACCAAGAAATGAAGGCAAGAAAACTTGGACACCGGAGCAAAAGAAACAGTGGCAAGAAAAGAAGGACCGTCCGAGGTACACTTATGAATTGATGTTGGATCAGCCGTGTAAATTTCACACGCCAAATCCGAGTAACCCAGCGGGTCATACAACAAGGCAATGTGAGTAGATCCGTAAAATAGAACAAGGTGGTTCGGGGAATGCTTAGGCACCCCGGAATGATCAACCTTGGTAGGAGTTACCCCGGCAGCAATTGCTCTCCGGAGCGAACACGCAACAGCTAATGTTGCCTCCCCCTCCGCCGAGGTATGATAACCATGAGAGAAGGGATGCAGTGCATCAAGTAGAAAACCAGCATCAACCGGATCAGAGGTACCCCGGAAATGAGGGGAGGAATGAGTACAGAGAGCATCATCAGAGTTACTGCGTGTTTACCACTGAGGAAACATACAGAAAGAGCTTGCAGCACCGACATATGGAGGTGAATGCGGTAATGCCAGTAGTGACGAGGTATATGCCTTGGTCGGACCAAGAAATCACCTGGAGCATTAAAGATCATCCCAAGCTTATGCCGAGTCCCGGTTCGTATGCGTTGGTGTTGGATCCGACATTCATTGGGCCAAACATCAATGTGAGGTTCTCCAAGGTACTGATCGACAATGGCAGTAGCATTAACATCATGTATGTGGATACAATGCGCAAGTTGGGTATCTCGGAGAACATGCTCTAGGCTACAAGGACAACTTTCCATGGTATTGTGCCCAACATTTCTTGTGAGCCCATAGGCAAGGTCCAAGTTGACGTATTGTTCGGCACAAGAGATAATTGCCAGACTGAAAAATTGGAGTTTGAAGTGGTGAACTTGGAAAGTGCGTATCACGCGTTACTCGGAAGACCAGCACTGAACAAGTTCATGGCAAGTTGTCACATCAGTTACTTGAAAATGAAGTTGCCCAGGCCAAATGGAGTGATTACTATTGCTGGAGATTTCCGACGTTCCATTGAGTGTGCGTCGGCCGGGTCTAACCTAGCCGAGTCACTCGTGATCGCGCAAGAGAAAATTAAAATCCAAGAGGTGGCGGCATTGGCTCAGTCCGCGCAGCAGTATATGCCGGTGCTGAGTAACCCGCATGGGAGTGTCTCATTCCAAGCCACGAAAGATACCAAGAAGGTACCTGTTGATGATATGTTCCTAGAGTGCACCGTAACAATTGGTGCTGGGTTAAATGACAAATAGGAAAGCGAGCTCGTCAACTTCCTCCGTGAGAATCGGGACATTTTTGCTTGGTCCACACAGGACTTGCAAGGTGTTCCGAGGGAGTTGGCCAAGCACTCTTTGAATGTAAGACCCGAAGCAAAGCCGGTGAAGCAACCTCTCCGTCGCTTCGCTGAAGATAGGAGGAAAGTCATCGGAGATGAGATAGCTCGGTTGTTGGCTGCAGGATTTATCATGGAAGTTCTTTACCCGGATTGGCTATCTAATCCGGTGCTTGTGGAGAAGAAGAAGGATGATCCGAATGTGGCGGCGGTTTGGCGTATGTGTATCGATTACACGAACCTGAACAAGGCGTGTCCAAAAGATCCATTTCCACTGCCAAGGATAGATCAGGTCATATACTCAACTGCTGGATGTGAACTGTTGTCATTCATTGATGCATATTCTGGTTTCCACCAGATACCTCTAAATCCGGATGATCAAATAAAGACTGCATTTATCACCTCGTATGGGGCTTATTGCTATCGCACCATGTCATTTGGTTTACGTAATGCAGGAGCAATGTACCAAAGATGTATGCTGAAATGTTTGCACGACCAAATAGGTCAAAATGTACAAGTGTATGTGGATGATGTGGTTATCAAGACCAAGGAAAGCAAGACGCTCCTTGACGAATCAGGCAGACGTTCGCGAACTTGAGAAGGTTGGGAAATTACTCGGATTTCTTGTTTCCAGCCGAGGTATCGAAGCTAATCCAACTAAAATCCGGGCCATTGAACGAATGGAACTGCCGAAGTGTCTTAACGATGTCCAGAAGTTCACTGGTTGCCTAGCATCGTTAAGTCGGTTTGTATGTCGGTTGGGAGAAAAGGCATTGCCTCTCAATCAACTCATGAAGAAGCCGGATAAGTTTGTTTGGACGCCGCAGGCCAATGAAGCCTTTGCTCACTTAAAGAAGATGTTAGCCACTGCACCAGTGTTAGCCTCTCCACTATCAAAGGAGCCAATGTTGCTCTATATAGCTGCAACCAACCGAGTTGTAAGTGCAGTAATTGTGGTAGAGCGTGACGAAGAGGGTAAGTCAGTGCAAAGGCCAGTGTATTATCTGAGCGAGGTGTTGTCTGCCTCAAAGCAGAACTACCCACACTATCAGAAAGTGGCATATGGTGTGTATATGGCAGCTAAGAAGTTGAAGCATTACTTTGAGGAGCATCCCATCAGGGTAATATGTGAGGCTCCCATATCCGAGATAATGAGTAACAAGGATGCGAGTGGTAGGATTGCAAAATGGGAAATTGAACTAGCTCCCTATGCACCACAATATGATAGAAGAGAAGCAATCAAGTCTCAGGTTGTGGCCGACTTTTTTGTGGACTAGGACGAGGTACATTACGAACCACCGCTAACAGATCCGAATTACTAGAGGATGCACTTTGATGGGTCGAAAACAAAAACCGGGCTAGGCGCCTGAGTTGTACTTACCTCGCCAAAGAAGGACCAGCTGAAATATGTGCTGCAAATCCATTTCACGGCATCAAACAATGTCGCTGAGTATGAAGCACTTGTGCATGGGCTCAAAGTGGCAAAAGAAATTGGGATACGTCGGATCCTATGCTTTGGCGACTCAGATTTGGTAGTACAACAAGTCTCGGGACTGTGGGACGCCCTTGATCCAAACATGGCGCTGTACAGATTTCATGTGCAGAAGATATCTGGTTACTTTGAGGGATGTGAATTTCACCATGTACCCCGGGTGGAAAATGAGGCTGCCGACGTACTGTCGAAGCTCTGATCAACCCGACAAGCAATTCCACCAGGGGTAGCATTGGAACACCTAAAAAAAACCGTCTATCAGGCCGTCCCTAGAAACCGACTCAATTTACGTCCCGGAGGATACAGAATCCGGAGCCATGCCCATGGACGTTGACACGGGAGGTGGTGTGCGAATCCCGGGGACTGCCTCGGCGAACCCTGGGACTGCTTCGCAAGACCCGGGGACTGCTCAGCGTGATCCGGTTGAAGTTATGCCAGTGGACCAAATGGAAATTGATGAGGATTTGTTCCCTGTGCGAGCCATACCAGCTTGGGCACTGCCTATATTTCGATTCCTGAAAGATGGAACGTTACCCACTGAGGAGGTGCTATCCAGGCAAACTCAGAGGAGAGCAAAGGCGTACACAATCATCAATTCCGAGCTATACAAAAGGAGTGTGACCAATGTCCTCCAGCGATGCGTTGACCCGGAAGAAGGGATTGACATCCTCCGAGATATACATCAAGGGGAGTGTGGGCATCATGCCTCGTCCTGAGCCTTGGTGGCAAAAGCTTTCCGACATGGATTCTACTGGCCAAGTGCCTTAGAACAAGCAGAAGATTTGGTGAGAAAGTGCAATGGTTGTCAGAGGTATGCCACCAAGACACATATGCCAATGTCGGAGCTCAAGACCATACCAATAACCTGGCCATTTGCCGTGTGGTGTTTGGACATCGTTGGCCCGTTTAAACCAGCAAGGGGAAATATGACTCACATTTTGGTTATGGTGGAAAAGTTTACAAAGTGGATCGAGGTGAAGCCAATAAGAAAATGTGATGGAGCTACGGCCGTGACGTTTCGCAAAGACATCATCTTGAGATACGGTTATCCTCATAGTATCATAACTGATAATGGCACAAACTTTGCGAAAGGAGCATTTGCGCGTTTCTGCCGGGATAAGAAGATCCGGTTGGACGTTGCCTCAGTAGCCCACCCCGCTTCGAACGGACAAGTGGAAAGATCCAATAGATTGCTATTATCCGGGATAAAACACCGGCTCATTGAGCTGCTGCAAAGATCAGCGGGGTGCTGGATAGAAGAACTACCAGCGGTACTGTGGAGTTTAAGAACAACTCCGAATCGATCAACAGGCTATATGCCATTTTTTTTGGTATATGGGGCAGAAGCTGTATTACCAGCCGACATAGAGCATGATTCGCCTAGGGTCACCCAATACACAGAAGCCGAAGTGCAAGAAGCCCGGCAAAATGATGTTGATCTACTGGAAGAAGCGAGAGAATTGGCATTGTCCAGATCCACCATATATCAGTAAAATCTCCGACGCTATCATAGCCGGAAAGTAAGCCCCCGGGTTTTCCGGGAAGGCGATCTAGTACTCCGGTTGGTACAACGTACTACTGGCATGCATAAATTCTCTCCTCCATGGGAAGGGCCATTCATTGTGAGCAAAGCATTGCACAATGATTCTTATTATCTTATAGATGCAAAGCCATAGGAAAAGAACAAGGCGGACAGGTCCGGCGAGGAATCTAAGCATCCGCGGAATGTAGCTCTACTTCGTCCTTTCTACACTTAGCAGAGAAGTGTATGTATCCGAGTCTTGTCATATGTCGGTATGTATGCCGACAATGAGCTTATCAATGAAATGTTGGCACCTCGAGCAGTAACTCGGGGACTGCCTTAATAATATTTGTTGTGTTATGTTATTTATACGTCAGCTAGAGTAAGTTGTTCTACTTAACTCGGATTAGTAGTGTGTGAGCACCAAAAACCCAACTCTTCAACTTGCTGCTGTCCAACAAGGATTGGCTTCATGGCAAGCAAGAGAACAAGTTTGGAATTGTGTAGCACATGAAAAACGACTAAGGAAAAGAGCTTAATCGAGCCGACGTTTGTTTTTCGAACTAACCTTGTGTATTTTTAGTTTATTATGCTGATTTATTTTGAGCTAAGACTAAAAGTTTCCAAGTATTGTTAAGACAATTTTTGAAACTCGGATTCATAAGTCGTAAAACCGAATCAAGGTAGACACGAACCGAGCCAAAAGATTGGACGAACAAGAAAGTGAAACTCAGGGACTACGCCCAAGTTAATCCGGCATAAGAACTTTGTAGCAAAATATCACATGTGTACTATATACAATTCCACCCGGCATACCGGGGATCTGATAAACTTTAAAGTTTTTTCATTTAAGGAGCAGCAGGAGGAGGAAGTTCGTCGTCATCTTCGCTATCTTCAATCTCCGAGGCATCGCCCTCTTCGTCCTCATCCGAGCCATCTTCAACGTTTTCAGCGTTTTCGTCACCGGCGGCTTCTACGAAGCTCGGTCCCGCAGTCCATTCATGAATGGGAGCATATTCGATGAGGCTATGGGCGCAAGCCTTGCGCTGAGCTACCCACTCTGGGTCACTGGTCCATTTGGATCTGGTGCGCATGCGCGCTAAGAGGTTGAGGTCGATCTTCTCGTACCACGTGAGTACGTAGTGAAGAACAGTCTCGGCTGCATCACGTCCAGCGGATTCCCTCCAAAGGTCGAGCTGGGTCTCGCACTCCATCAACTTTTCAACAAGAACTGCGGTACCCTCTGGAGTGTCTTCTGTAGGCCAAACGTGTTGAAGATTCGGACTGCAACGTCAAGGATATCCTTGCCATAGTTCTTGATGAGTTCCACGCGAGATGACAGGCTGACCAACAGGTCCTCCATGTCATAGGGAATCTCTTCAGCGTCAGGAGCAACGGGAGTACCCCTCTCTCGGCGGAAATCAGCAACAGCGGCGCTCGCGATGGCAGTGCCCTCTGGAAATTTGCCTGAAAACGAGATAAGAGAAGCAGGTAAAGAAAAGACATGTGAAGTAACCCGGAGAAATATGCCAGATAAGGGAAAGGAACTTACATGAAATATGGCTGAGGATCCGAGTCAACTCCCTGGTACAGTCATCACGTCTTTTGCGAAGTTGCACAAGTTCAGCGTTCGCTGACTCAAGCTTGACGTCGGCCTCCTGGAGAAGTTCTCGGTCCTCGGAAATTTGGAGGTTGAGGCGCTCGCGCTCTTCAGTGTAATCCTGGCCAACCTGTTGGAGCTCGGACTGGTGCTGTGCTTTCATTTTCTCCATCTTGGCCTTGAGCCTGGCGATCTCATCATCCTTGGTCCGGAGGAGGGCAAGCTCATCATCTTTCTTTTTGAGCTCGGCCTGATGCTACCCTGCTTGTTCGAGACAATGCAGCATCATATCAGGCACGGGCACACTATCTTCCAGCGATACTGAAATAATTTGTCAACCCGGCAAAGCTGAGGTATGAATGTTTGCCGAGCCAAGGAGGAATGGAGATGGAAAGCATAGCAAGGTTGAGCAGATATAACTTACCCTTGATCTGATCCAGATTCTTCCTCATAAGCTTGTTCTCAGCCTCCACCCCAGCTGCGAAAACCGAATGATGGATTAGTTCGGCAGAAGAAGATGAAGGAAAATGGAGGAATGTCAAGGAAGAAACCTACCCCGTTTCTCGTGTTCAGCGAGAAGTGCGTTATGCTTGGCGCGCATCATCTTATGAGTGTCCAGGAGACGCTGAAACTCAGCGCTCCGGCGGTTTGTGGTCACCTAAAAAGAGTACAAAAATACAACTTAGCCTTGTGCATATTCGAAGTGTACAAAATCCGGGCCAAGTGGAACTTAACCCGGCTCTAGGTGTGTGCATATTCGAAGTGTACAAAATCCGGGCCAAGTGGAACTTAACCCGGCTCTAGGTGTGTGCATATTCGAAGTGTACGAAATCCGGGCCAAGTGGAACTTAACCCGACTCTAGGTGTGTGCATATTCGAAGTGTACAAAATCCGGGCCAAGCGGAACTTAACCCGGCTCTAGGTGTGTGCATATTCGAAGCGTACGAAATCCGGGCCAAGTGGAACTTAACCCGGCTCTAGGTGTGTGTATATTCGAAGTTATCAAGGAGCTACATTCGTTTTCTAAGGAGCATCCGGCCGAGTAACAAGTTACTCCCCCAGAGGCTCGGGGACTAATGGTTATATCATCAATATCTACAACATGCTAAGGAAAAGGGGGAAGTAACATACCTCCATCATCCGACCCGCGAGGTTAATTGCCTTAGCGGCTATGTTCATCTGAGCGGAGAATTCAGCGGGGCCGAACCTCTCCGGGAGATCATCGTCATGGACGAACTCCGCCTTGTTCCAACTGTTGACGAATTCAATCAGGGTCGGAGGGTATCGCTCGCCAGTGGGCATATGGGGCGCCACCAAGCCCTTCGCATGCGCCTCCTTCCTCTCAACCAGGGCAAGGGCCGGGCTGGTGTGCAGAACAAGTTGCTGCGCATCAACTGGCTCGGCAGGGGCGCCCTTTGGTGGGCTGCCGGGAGGAGGAAGTGGTTGCAGCCCTTCTTGGGAAGCATGGATGCGAGAGTGCGCTGTCCAGCCTCGACGAACGTTGTCCTAGTGGCGTCAGGGGCCTTTTTGCCCTTGGGCTGCCGGGAGGAGGAAGTGGTTGCAGCAATTTTTCCCTTGGGATCTGTTTGGGTACTTTCTCGCCGAGACTGAGAAGTCTCGGACAAGGCGGAGGAGCTTGGCGCTGGGGCTCTTGCTGTTGGACTTGGTGCTGCTGCTGGTGCTCTTGTTGCTGGAGTTGGTGCTGGTGCCGGAGTGGGTGCTGGTGCTGGTGCTGTTTTCTTCTTCGGTGGAGGTGCCGAGGTAGTCTCGGCGGTAGCTGGTTGCAGCGGATCCGGGGTTGTGGATGCCGCCGCCTCGGCTGGGCCAGTCTCCCCCGCTCCAAGGCTGCCCCCTCTTGACGAGGTGGAGCGGAACCCAGAGCAGCTGCAGAACCCTTTGGAATAGGGCTCCGCGGGCGTGGCTCGTCGCCACGAGGGGGAGAAGGGCTGGGTCGGAGCGGCGAAGCAATGCCAGATCCACTCTGGGGGACCTCCACCGCGGCCCTGCCGAATCAAACAATGTCAGGTGAGAAAGTAAAACAATGCAAGAACAAGTAAGCGGCAGAGGGAAAAGAGGCTTATGCATCTGAGGTCAGGGGATCCTTAGGCTTCCGAGCCCTTCGTGCAGGGGCCTTGGTTGCAGGCTTGGAGGAAGTTTTGTCCCCAGACTTCTTTCACCTTTTGGTAGGCTGAGAAGTTCCGGAGGAAGAAGTTGATGCAGCTCCCTGCTTCTTCTTCGGTCCAACTGGAACAGGGTCACCCACGGCAAGGGGAGGGTCCTCATGGATCTGCCCACCGGGGTTAGCTGATGCCGGAAAAGCATAAGAAAGGGGGACAGCGTCAAAAGAGAGTTTACCGGTGGGTCGCTTCATCGCGTCGGTCATTGGAAGGAACATCTCCTGATCCGGCTCCTCCTCATCCAAGGTTTCCCGGTCAGGCGCCCATTTGAGGGAGGGATCGGTGCCATCCTCCACGGTCTGCTAAAGGAATTGCTAAGGAGAGAAAAAATGACAGAGTTAAATATACAACAATAACCGACATAAGATTTAATTCAGAGAAAGTTTGCAGCACGAAGCTTACCAAGGGAGGAGGCCTATCTCGGCAATAGTGCTCAATTCCCCACGTCCACTCTGAGGAGAAGTCCTTGTGGGTGGTGAAGAGGGACTTGACCCGGCGGTAAATCTCCGTGTTACTCAACTCGAAAGGCGAGGTACGGTTGGGGTCGCGGCCCCAGCTCATGTGACACAATTTATGAGTGTGCTTCTGGAGGGGGGAGATCCGGTTGCGGACGAATGTGATCATGGCATACTCGTTGCGCAACCCGAGCTCCTTCAGCTCCGTGAACCTTTTGTTGACCTGGTTGGCCAAGACCATGGGCTTCTTGGGGATAATGTCCCACAACTCCGGGTTAGGAGGACCCGGAGTATAGGGGCGCAACCGGATCAAGTCTTCGGTGCCGGCGTTCCGGACGTAAAAGAAGGTCTGGGCCCATCCCTTGCAGGATTCTAGCCTGGTAACCCAGGGAAAGACGGTGAGCCTCCGAGGAGAAATGGATGTAGCGCCGAACTGCGTAAGCTGTTTGTCCTCCGGGTCAAGCTGGATGTTCGGAATTACGTTCCGACGGAGGCCAAAGAACCGGATCCACAGCTCCTTTGTGGGCCATAATCCGGCGTAGCCTTCGATCGTGGAGGCGAAAGCAGAGAGAGAGGTGATTGCGTTGACAGGAAGGTGGTACAGCTGGAGTTCGTAGGTGTTCAACCAATCATGGAAAAAATCGCTGACCGGCAAACCAAAACCCCGCTGGAAATGTGACAAGAACACCACATACTCACCCGGATTGGGTGAGGGGGCGAGTTCGGCAGAGGCGAGGTGCGCGGTGACGCCGGCGGGGATAAGCCTGGTGCGGTAGAGCCAGTCTAGGTCATCCTGGCAGACCCAGGATCCAGCCCACGCACCACGGTCCGCCGTGGCAGCGTCTTCCTCCATCTCCTGCTCGGCGATGGCGAGCTCCTCCTCTGTCATCTCGAGTTCGCTGCCCTCACTAGAACTAGCGGCGGTGGGGGGCAATGGCCTAGACTGACAGCGACCCGTGGCGGAGGAGGTGTGCAGTGGCGGCGGCGACGCAGAGGTGTGTGGAAGCAGTGCGGCGGCGGCGCTGCTACTTAGAAGTGGTGGCGGCGGCGCTATCGCAGGAGAAGACGAAGAAGAGGAACTGGAGGCAGAGGGGTGCGGAAGAGGGAAAATACCTAAGGGGCGCGCCCCTCCCCTATTTAACCACTCCCTCGAGGGGGAAGTGGGATCGTGTTTTGCGGTTACGCCACACGGTGTGGCCGTGTACACACCGGATTGACCAATCAGCATCAGGCCACATGGAAGGCCACATGGTGTAGTGGATCCCATGACGCGACGCATTGATGCAGTTAACGAGGAGGCAGGCGTGACGTGACGCGCGCACAGTAACTCCTGACAGTAGCTGTGGCGGTTACTGTGGCTGGCCCTTAAAATGAGGCAATGTGATGATTAGCCTCCACGTGGGGAAGCGTACTAGAGAAGGAAGAACAACCCGATGAGAATGTGGTAACCCGACCAGCAAGTGAAAACTTGGAATGTGCCAAGGGAAAGTAAATCCATAGAATCCGAGATAAGGTGGTAACCCGACCGGCAAGGGAAAACTTGGAATGTGCCAGGGGAAAGTAAACCCATAGAATCCGAGGTAAAGAGGTAACTCGGAAATAAGATCCAAAGCTCAGTGAAATGGAACCTGATGTGGCCTTAGTGGCCAAGGCAGCTAAGACCGCACTAGCTTCGGGGATTAATGTTGGGGGGATACCCCCAGGTAGGGTCACGCCGGGGTATAAAGGCGGAGTTAGCCGAGGTTCGGCAAGGCCAAAGCGGATGCTGGCCGGGTCACCTCAAGGCAGGCCGAATCACGGAGTAACCCGGACCAGGGGACGTCCACCTAACTTGGTCTCAACCGACTTAAGACGTAAGTCGGAAAGATGTATCTAACTTTCATGCAGGAACAGGTGTGGCCGGATCAACTACGATCCGGGTCATGTCAAACTTCTAGGAGAAGGAAGGCATCTCGTTGGTAAAAAGTAACCCCGGTACGCACTGCATGAGCGAAGCGGACAGGGGCAGGACCACCGAGGCGTGGCCGACAAAGGTGACGACGCCTGTGTCAGCTGACGCAGGCGCCACAGAGGCTCACGTAGCCTCTGCATGGGTGACGCGGGGAAAAGCGACCCGGTCGGCTTACTATTTTGGGAGGTATGCCTCCACGTATGCCCTAAGTGGAGACCTAGCTACCCCTATATAAGGAGGGCTAGGGCCTCTGTAGAGGGGGGGAGTTTTGTTAGGTTCTACGGGTTGATCTCTGGTTGGCTTGTACGGGTTAGCCAGTGGCGAGAGTAAGAGAGTCCCTTCTTCCTCCTCTCCCCAATACAGCTCTAGGAGCACTTGTAAACCTTGGAAGTGAATCATATTTAAAACTTCTGTGTGTGGAATCACCTCACTATCCCTCCCTGGATTCCCCTAGTGCATTTAGTCCCCACCTTTAGCCTATCCATGGCATCTGCCGTGACACCACCACGACAGATGATAATAAAGTTATTACCAACTCCTTGTAAATAAGATATTGCCTATAGTAGGAGAGACAGACACCCGGTAGCCACTTATGCAAAACTAGTTGTATGTCAAGCGTGGAACATGTCTCATGTGTGAGGACCTGTAAAGTTAGTCTAGGCTGCTTCATCCCACTATGCCACCAATATCAAAAATACATAAAATATGTGTAACATCCCAATTTCAGCAACCCTGATTAGTTGTCTAGAATGCAAAAATCAGGGGGAACAAAAACTTTTTCTTGCTCATTGGTGCATTGTTTGCTTGTTGTCTGTTTGTGCTTGTGCATGTGAGTGTATACCATATGATACTCCTTACCTCACCATCAGTTGACAAAAGCTATTTAACAAAACTATCCTGGCTTATCTTACATATTCTCAAATGTTCTGGCATTTCAAAACCTGAGCCAAGATGCTTATGTAACCAAAACTATTTTAGTAGCTTCTATTGACAAAACTATGGATAGACATATAACATAATCTCCTTATGTTTTCAAGACAGAACCTTCAACTACTCTTACCTTTAGGATCTCCAAAACCTTTTAGTAACCTTTTGAATTCTACTCTTGGTAGAGATACCAAGGACTCTCATCCTATTCAAAATCCAACCTCTTCAAAATGCATCAACCTTACCTCAAGCTAGGCTTGATGGTAACCCTAGTAGTAATTGATTTGTTTGTAAGATGAGTTGTCTTGATCTGCTGTTTGACTTGATTGCTTAGGAGATAGTATGAGATACTCTAGGAGCTCATCACTAGGATCAATATGTTTCCAAATCACCACACTCTAAGCAAGAATACAAAGCTGGATCTAATCCCTAGCTACTAGGTGATCATCTAAAACCCTTAACCAGATCAATTATGAAGATATCCATTCTAGAAGTTTCCAAGTCAATGAAGACCAATATCAAGCATGGATCCTTTCTAATCAATCTACACTTCAACATCATCCACTTGATGATGCTTGGGTACCTTGCAACCCATCACAAACATCCCCTTTCATGCTCTAGTCAAAAACCCTAAACCTGCCAAATTTGGTTGTTTAGAAAACTATTTCCAACATCACCTTTTTGAATGCCTTCCTTTCTCAACACTTGTGCATTTTTGAAAATGCATCTGAACCATATTGTTAACCCTCCTAAGGACTACCAAGGACCACTCTTTCCCTTGGTTAGATCATCCCCAACCTACTTGTTCTTGATGGTTTTGCAGGCAAGAAAATAACTATTCCTGCAAATCTAGTCATCATGCCTACTTTGATAGAAGCTCACACCACCATCCCACCTTCTCTGGACCAACTCTTTGCATGGTTGTGTTCTACTCATATAGTTCTATCAACTTCAACTTCACTTGTTCCAAGTGGATCCTTGTGCTTCTTAAACCCACATGGTTTATAAGGCATCATGACTCATCTGGTATGGCAGCCTTAATTTCAACAAAGTTTTCCATAACTTCCAGACCACCTCAAATGTAACAAATCCAAACTCCTTCTGCCATGATCATATATATGACTTGGTCTAGATATCCATCTATCCCTTGCATCAGTGTGAGCTCTGAGCTCCGAGATACACCCATGTTTTGGTGGTATAAAAATAACATCACCCTAGATCCACAACTCCTTGTTTTCCATCTAATTCAAGTTGGTTTTCCAATTTTCCAAGGGTGAAAATGCTTGATATACCTTGTCTACATCATATACCTTGATCATCAAGAGTTATCAAATATTATCCATAATTATTATGGCTCCAAATCTAATAAATCTCTTTAACAGTCAAAATCTCCAAAACTCCTTTCCCAAAGGAAAGTTTGGTTTTTGCCAAAACACTTCCCCAACTCTAAGAACTTTTGAGGTCCATATATCATATCCTGCATTCCCATATCAAAAATAAATATTTTTGAAGAGCTTTATTATTTGCCCTTTTTCTTAAATGGCAGAAATGGAATAATAATTGTTTTAAATACTTTTAATCCCCAATAAATCATGGGAAAGTTCCTCAAGGCATGGATTCCTATTTAGGACCATCTCATATCAAAAACCAACCATGTCCAATGTAAAGTTATCAAATGATCTTCTAGAAACTACTTCTACTATTTGAATAAATGGTTTTAAGTGGATTTTAAATCCATTGAAAAATCTCAAACAATTCCTAGGTTGATGTATTGACCACATCTACCCATTAGTGCCATTTTACCATATTGCCAAAGACAACTTTTGAGACTTCCTTCATAGTAATGTAGTTGATCAATTTTGCAATCTAAGCAAATCCTCCACTCAAAACCCCACAAAACTTTACCAACCTGGTCAAACAAACCTGCACAGCACACCTCTCCTCTCTCTGGTTGACACCACTGTAACTTCTCTCACCTTTTGTCCTTTTATGCTTAAACGCAAAACAAGGAGAGAGACTCCCATATCTTGCAAGATCTCTTTATCTTGAAGGACACAATAGCTGCAGCGTCCCTTTCTCCACCTCTCTGTCCACCTTGACCAAAGGGCACCCCCACCACCAGCATTGCCCAACCACGGCTCACCCCTCTCTCTTTTACCCTAGGTGGAAAAGTTCCACCATGCGCCACTCCCACTGGAAATAAAGGACCAGAAGCCACTACACCTCCTCCCCCTGGACTCATTTCGCCTCCACACTCCCACCTATCTCTTCCTGAGCTCCAGATCCAGATCCCTGGCTCCCCATCGCCATGGTAAAAGGAGGAAAGCTCCTCTCGGCCTTCCTCGAATGGTTGATCTTGTCCTCGCCCCAAGCCTCTCCTTCCCCTCTCTCTGCTGATTCATGACCTACACGCCGTAACTCACCTCCACATGCCCCTGTTTTGTCCTAGGGACGCTGGAGACACCTCCATCCGGTGCATGCCCGAAACGGCGCCCTCTAGTGAGCCCGACCTCCCCGAGCACCTGCAGCATGGCTAGAGCCCTCCTGGTGCTCCCTAAGAACCCCGCGTCCTTCCTACATGCTCACCGTCGACATGCATGCATCCTAGGGGCCCCTCCGATGAGCCTTTGAGCATCACCACAGGCGCCCCCGCGCGAGACGCCTTTGGTCACCGAACAGGGTTGTGCCGCCCATCCTTGGAGTCGCCGTCGTAGACCGCGCCACCCTAGCCCATCTCCGCCGCCTCCTGACGTCTTTGGTAAGCTCCCCGCGCCACCCCTGTCGCCCCCCTAGGGTTCCACTTCTGTTTTTGCGGCTGGAGGAGGAAGATGGCCCCTAGCCATCGGATCTCTTTTACACGGGCGGCTGAGATCCCCTAGAACCGTTTCAGCCACTCCCTGCCGCTGACCGGTGGGTTCAGCCACGATTTCGAACGCAGGCTCCCGCGCATGCGCCGGGAAGGCAGGCTGGGCCGGTTTCCCCCTGTTCGGCCCACGACCGAGCAGATCTCAGCCCGCGACCCCCCTTAGATTTTAATCTTTTCCAAAGATCCAGGAACTTTGGCCTTTGGTTTAAATCAAGTTGAAAACGAAATCCTAAACCAAATTCCTAGATATAATTTTTTTAGGTCCCTACATGTTTTCTCTAGCATGTAGAACTGATCTTTTGTCAAAAATAATTTTTATTGTTTATTGGCAATTAATCCCCTAAAAGTTGTCTTTTGCACTAAATAGATCTCTCAGGGTGTGGTACATACCCATCTGGGATGAATCAAAGTTCTCCTGGAAGGTAATTGCTATACAAATCAATTAGCATAGGCCTCATGCCAAGGTGAACAGTAATTTGTCCATACTAAAAATAACAAAAACCAATAGTTTCTGCCTTAGATAAATTCTCCAGGTCAAACAAAGAGAGGTATTAACCTTATTCCAACTCCCTGTGAGGTGGTACACTAAGGTCTACCAAAATCCAGGAGATCAAATTTTATTGAGGCTCTGTTCAGTCTTGGTGAATTAATTATCTCAGTATAGTGTTATGGCAATAGAAAAATCACTAAAGGAGTTTGACAACTCCAAAAAGAGCGAATCCAATTCCTAAAAACAGGTATTCAAAATACCTACCATGTGGAATTGGTCTCCTATCAAAGGCTACTATTGATTAAATCTGGTGAAAAAGACAAATTGTCTACATAACTGCCTTTAGGAATTTCCTGAGGGAATTCTGGTAATTATCCTGACATGATTCCAACTCTCAGTGAACAAGTACAGCAAGGCCTACCTAACCACCCAAGTAAATAATTTATTGACTTACATAACTTTTCTGGCGAATTATTCCCTAAAACTAGAAGTTATTCCACTAGAAAAATCATAACTAAATAAAGAAAAGAGATAAAATAGTGAAACCACTTTTGTTGGTTTAATTTTATCAACACCTATCTGCTGGTATCATTTTTACACAATGGTATCATACAGAATATGTCCTTGGTCCAAAACCCCTCTTAGTGGTTCCTCGGCCTTGAATCCTAAGGGGATTTTCTTCCATATTTTCAAGACTAGGCCAATCTTATTAAATCCATTCCTCCTAAGACCTAATGAATTGTGAACTTGTATTGTTCATTGTTTTCTGTATGTATTGGTGCTTGTATTGCTTTGTGTTGATTGTGCCCTCGTTTGCTTGCATGTGGTATCTTGACGACGATAGTTGCGATGAAATCGGAGATCGGACGAGGTGGATATTATTGGTATTATGGTATTCTAAGAAGAAGTCCAGGGACATATATATGCCATATTGCTGATCGCAGGCATGCCACCTTCTTGCTCATAAGCGTTGTCCTACTATTTTACTTATGCATGTTTTGTCTTCTTTTTATTAAAACTGCATTGTTTTACCATATGTTGATGTATATAGGGTAGTGGTTTGGCTCCTCCTAACTATTACACTTGGTACTACTAAGTACAACCCCCTTGACGACACCTACTCATCCCTAGTATGGTAGATGGTGTAATACACCATATCCCTTTTGAGACCCCGTTTTAGCCGAAGCAAAAACTAGAGGATGGGAAGACCCCAGAAAAAGGTTTTACCAAATGTTTTCTGATAAAACCTTGGTGAGGTGGGACCTACCAAGAGATGTTGAGAAAGAAAAAGGTTTTTGTTTTACAAAATGCTGAAGGAAAGGTAGATGAAAAAGGTTTACGAAAACACACCCGGTTCTTTGCAGTTTAGCTATAACAACTTAACCCTGTGCAAGCACATTACTCTGGAATGGGACAGGGATGGATTTGATGTTTGTTTACTCCAGTATAAGCTGCCTCGCAACAACTACAGGGGATAAAAATCCCTGGAGGGTGGGCCTTCTCACGTAAGGGTCCATGTGGGACATCGACCTGGAGAAGGAACGAAGGGTCTGCGGGCCTCCACACGTTACTATGAGCCCCTCATTGAAAGCGCACACTCGATAAGTGGAAAAAGCGCTCCGGTTGGTCCTCGGTACCCGACGTCCCGGTGTTGAGGGGAACAACACTTATAGGGTAGGCACTTATATTGGAGTGGGCATCCGGAGAGTCTTGATCGGTTACTCGACCCATGATCGGTGTAGATCAGTGTAGTGTACCCGGATGGTGTGGTTAAAGTGTACAACCTCTGCAGAGTGTATATCTATTCGAATAGCCGTGTCCGTGGTCATGTTCGGGTTGGAAAAACTTCGGTAGAGCGGTGCTGGTTTTGTTTTCAAAAAGGATTTTTGAAAAGCAATGACTTTGAAATGTTTTGACCATGGGATGGTCGGAAAGGATACCTGTTTTGACCATGGGATGGTCAGAAAGGAAAGAAAGGAGTTTGGTCGTGGGACGACCTGAAGACGAGAACAAATGGGTACCCCAGTCCTAATGTTTTCCAAACTTTTCAAAAAGGTTTCCAAAATGGTTTACAAAAGTTTCCAACAAAGATATGTAGATGCTATATCTACAAGAGAAACTAATTGAGAAAAGAATCTCTCTTGGAGCCCTCCTACTACCACAGCCATAATGCATATCATCTTGTTATTATTGTCATCCTAAGGTGGTTTGCGAGTACATTCAAAGTACTCACTGGCATTGTCCCTGGCTATTAACTTGGTCAGATATCAAGAAGAGGATGAAGTTGATGGCCATGCGAGCTAGGATGTCCTCCCAGTCAGTTGCCTGTAGGTTGAGGCATGATTGGGCTCTGCGCGTGATGATGTTCGGCTACTGAAGATGGTATAGCCATAATGACATTTATGTAAGTCTTGTAATTCGGTATATATCGGGTGTTGTAATGATACTTGTCGGTTATGTTCCACGGCTCACTGATCATGGGAACACGGATATATACATAATAGGGATTTCTCGGATGATTAATCTGGGGGCCCCACAGACTTGGTATCAGAGCCATCCTGACTGTAGGAGAACCTTAGTTAGCATGGTCGTTAGACATGAACCTTATTTTGAAAACCCGAGCTTTCGAAAACTAGTTTCTCAATGAGTTTCAAAAAGTTCTACTTCTTCTCTTACTCTAAGTAAATGCTTTCGAAAATGGTTTACTCGAACTCTTGCCAAACTTCAAACTTATGGATTTTAAATAACTAGGCTCTAGAACCTAGGAAGACAATGAGAACAAGATGAAGACAAGCAACTACCAGCAAACACAAGGAGACTACAATATCTCTCTACCACCGAAATCCTCATAATCATAAGAAATCAAGTACTACACTATTGAGAAGCCTCCGATGACACGACGAAGGCTTCATTCGCAAGACAGTGACCTAGACCTCAATCCCGTGATCTCTAGGATCAATAAGTCCTAAGAATAGGATTCCCCTACATCACGAGTAGTTAACTCCTTGGTCCCTAACGTTGACTGTGTTTGCTTGCCTAAGACCATCCTGTGTTGCTTGATGTGTGATGTTTGCCGAGGACATTGCGATTCTCTCGCTCTGTTCTCCTTGTTTGTATGCTCTGGTTTGCTTTGACCTCCTTAAAAAAGTGACTCGAGGAGCGATAACCCACCTAGTAACTCAGGAAACCCCTGTGTTAGCTGTCGGTAGTGAGACCCAGACTAACCTCGAGAGTATATGAGAGGAAAAGCATCGCAAGAACCAGGAGTTCGACATCGTCAAGTCAGAATCAACTCTAAGATTTCGCCTCAGCAGGACGGCATACCACGTCAAACTCACCTCGCAAGACTCGTCAATAGCACCACACTCCCTTGTTCCTCAGTCTACTACAGCAAGAATCCCATTGAAGCCGTAAGTCGACCACCGAAGGATCCCCAATATCCATAAGAAACCACTTGATAAGTCAACCAAGACAAGAAGTGAAGACCTAACCACACTAATCTTTAGTGTATTAGAGCTTCCGACCGCCTCAGGAGACTACCTATTATAGTCGAACCTACCCAAACCAACAAGAAGTTCCTCCCTAGAAGGTCAGAACTACCCCTGAAGTCAGATGATTAGGAAGTGTGAAGAAAACGAGTCCACTCCGCCATCAAGCAGAAGCAACGCAAGAAATGCCAATGAAGACATCTTACCCGATGCTGACTGCTTCAACCCTGACTAACTACTAGCAAGAAGAGACGTAAACCGCTAACTTGTGCTGAGATAACTCCTTAAAGCTTCATTAAGAAACCCCCCGATAAGGCTTAAGCGATAAGACGTCACTCGAAGACACCAGCTCAAGACTCCTGGAAGATACAACCTTCCGCTAACATCGGGTCAGCACTCCAAGACAGAAGATCCGCACACCCCCCGAAGCACGTCAGTGAAGCTCTAAGGTGGAAAGACTGCGTCTTTCCACTCAATCTTCAGAAGACTGTCTACCAGAAGATACTTCAGCAAATATCTCCGGCTCTGAAGTCTTCTCGCCAAGACACAACCCGCGAGTTATCCGAAGAGAAACTAACTAAAGATTCTACAAAGTCCCTCCGCTACTTCAGCTGAAGACCCACCCGAAGGACCGCCGAACCACTAACCCCTAGGTCCTTAATGCTTAGAGGACGTAATACTCCAATGACTCCACCAAGCTAAGTATGAATAATAGTAGTATATAAGCCCCGTAGGCCATAGCTTCACGGACGCCTTCTGAAGACCTCAACTCCAGGAGATAGATGAACGACAATCTTCAAAACCACCACCAATGAAGCCAAGAAGGAAGGAAGGAAGGTGTTATATCTGAGCTAACCCAGTCAAATCCTAAGGGGGAAAGACTGTGCCTTGCCCACACAATTAGAATAAATCATCGCCAGGAGCAAACCCAGAAGCTTGGACCCCAACGTCGTTAATAGGATATGCTACGCCCCCAAGGTAGAGTTGTGAATCCTTACAGAAAGGTACACTAGGCCTTAGATTCTATCCTCCGACGAGTACTCTGTGAAGTTCAACATCGAAATAGCCTGCCCAATCTAAGCCCTCGAGATATAGAGTCCAGAAGGAAAAGAAGGTCATCTCTCGAAATCAAGACTGGACTCTGATCAACTCTTAGTGCATCCCGGAAGACAGAAGCTCAACTTCATTGACATGGCAACCACTTCCAAAGACGGAGTCCGTAAGATAGGACGCGTAAGACACCTGGTATCAACTCGACTCAAAATCCCCTAACCCTACTCTCCTTCATCTCGGGACGAGATTCTTTTAAGGGGGAAAGGTTTGTAACATCCCAATTTCAGCAACCCTGATTAGTTGTCCAGAATGCAAAAATCAGGGAGAACAAAAACTTTTTCTTGCTCATTGGTGCAGTGTTTGCTTGTTGTCTGTTTGTGCTTGTGCATGTGAGTGTATACCATATGATACTCCTTACCTCACCATCAGTTGACAAAAGCTATTTAACAAAACTATCCTGGCTTATCTTACATATTCTCAAATGTTCTGGCATTTCAAAACCTGAGCCAAGATGCTTATGTAACCAAAACTATTTTAGTATCTTCTATTGATAAAACTATGGAGAGACATATAACATAATCTCCTTATGTTTTCAAGACAGAACCTTCAACTACTCTTACCTTTAGGATCTCCAAAACCTTTTAGTAAGCTTTTGAATTCTACTCTTGGTAGAGATACCAAGGATTCTCATCCTATTCAAAATCCAACCTCTTCAAAATGCATCAACCTTACCTCAAGCTAGGCTTGATGGTAACCCTAGTAGTAATTGATTTGTTTGTAAGATGAGTTGTCTTGATCTACTGTTTGACTTGATTACTTAGGAGATAGTATGAGATACTCTAGGAGATCATCACTAGGATCAAGATGTTTCCAAATCACCACACCCTAAGCAAGAATACAAAGCTGGATCTAATCCCTAGCTACTAGGTGATCATCTAAAACCCTTAACCAGATCAATTCTGAAGATATCCATTCTAGAAGTTTCCAAGTCAATGAAGAACAATATCAAGCATGGATCCTTTCTACTCAATCTACACTTCAACATCATCCACTTGATGATTCTTGGGTACGTTGCAACCAATCACAAACATCCCCTCTCATGCTCGAGTCAAAAACCCTAAATCTGCCAAATTTGGTTGTGGAAAACTATTTCCAACATCACCCTTTTGAATGCCTCCCTTTCTCAACCCTTGTGCATTTTTGAAAATGCATCTGAACAATCTTGTTAACCATGCTAAGGACTACCAAGGCCCACTCTTTCCCATGGTTAGATCATCCCCCAACCTACTTGTTCTTGATGGTTTTGCAGGCAAGAAAATAACTATTCCTGCAAATCTAGTCATCATGCCTACTTTGATGGAAGCTCACACCCCCATCCCACCTTCTCTGGACCAATTCTTTGCATGGTTGTGTTCTAATCATATAGGTATATCAACATCTACTTCACTTGTTCCAAGTGGATCCTTGTGCTTCTTAAACCCACATGGTTTATCAGGCATCATGACTCATCTGGTATGGCAGCCTTATTTTCAACAAAGTTCGCCATCACTTCTAGACCACCTCAAATGTAACCAATCCAAACTCCTTCCACCATGATCATATATATGACTTGATCTAGCTATCCATCTATCCCTTGCATCAAGGTGAGCTTTGAGCTCCAAGATACACCCATGTTTTGGTGGTATAAAAATAACATCACCCTAGATCCACAACTTGTTTTCCATCTAATTCAAGTTGGTTTTCCAATTTGCTAAGGGTGAAAATTCTTGATACACCTTGTCTACATCATATACCTTGATCATCAAGATTTATCAAATATTATCCATAATTATTATGGCTCCAAATCTAATAAATCTCTTTAATAGTCAAAATCTCCAAAACTCCTTTCCCAAAGGAAAGTTTGGTTTTTGCCAAAACACTTCCCCAACTCTAAGCACTTTTGAGGTCCATATATCATATCCTGCATTCCCATATCAAAAATAAATATTTTTGAAGAGCTTTATTATTTGCCCTTTTTCTTAAATGGCAGAAATGGAATAATAATTGTTTTAAATACTTTTAATCCCCAATAAATCATGGGAAAATTCCTCAAGGCATGGATTCCTATTTAGGACCATCTCATGTCAAAAAACAACCATGTCCAATGTAAATTTATCAAATGATCTTCTAGAAACTACTTCTGCACTATTTGAATAAATGGTTTTAAGTGGACTTTAAATCCATTGAAAAATCTCAAACAAATCCTAGGTTGATGTATTGACTATATCTACCCATTAGTGCCATTTTACCATATTTCCAAAGAAAACTTTTGAGACTTCCTTCATAGTAATGTAGTTGATCAATTTTGCAATATAAGCAAATCCTCCACTCAAAACCCCACAAAACTTTACCAACCTGGTCAAACAAACCTGCACAGCACACCTCTCCTCTCTCTAGTTGACACCACTATAACTTCACTCACCTTTTGCCCTTTTATGCTTAAAAGCAAAACAAGGAGAGAGACACCCATATCTTGCAAGATCTCTTTATCTTGAAGGACACAACAGCCGCATCGTCCCTTTCTCCACCTCTCTGTCTAGCTTGACCATAGGGCACCCCCCACCGCCAGCATTGCCCAACCATGGCTCACCCCTCTCTCTTTTACCCTAGGTGGACAAGTTCCACCATGCGCCACTCCCACTGGAAATAAAGGACCAGAAGCCACCACACCTCCTCCCCTGGACTCGTTTCGCCTCCACACTCCCACCTACCTCTTCTCGGCCTTCCTAGAAGGGTTGAGCATGTGCTCACCCCAAGCCTCTCCTTCCCCTCTCTCTGCTGATGCATGACCTACACGCCGTACTCACCTCCCCATGCCCCTGTTTTGTCCCAGGGATGCTGGAGACACCTCCATCCGGCGCATGCCCGAAACGGCGCCCTCCAGTGAGCCCGACCTCCCCGAGCACCTGCAGCACGGCTAGATCCCTCCTGGTACTCCCTAAGAACCTCGCGTCATTCCTGCACGCTCACCGTCGACATGCATGTATCCCAGGGGCCCCTCCGACGACCCTCCGAGCATCACCACCGGCGTCCCCGCGCGAGATGCCTATGGTCACCGAACAGGGCCATGCCGCCCATCCTTGGAGTCACCGTCATCGACCGTGCCACCCTGGCCCATCTCCGCGACCTCCCGGCATCTTTGGTAAGCTCCCCGCGCCACCCCCGTCGCCCCTAGGGTTCCGCTTCTGTTTTTGCGGCTGGAGGAGGAAGATGGCCCCTGGCCGTCGGATCTCTTTTACACGGGCGGCTGAGATCCCCTGGAACTGTTTCAGCCACTCCCTGCCGCTGACCGGTGGGCACAGCCATGATTTTGAACGCGGGCTCCCGCGTGTGCACCGGGAAGGAAGGCTGGGCTGGTTTCCCCCTTTTCGGCCCATGACCACGCAGATCTCAGCCCGCGACCCCCCTTAGATTTTAATCTATTCCCCAGACCCAGGAACTTTGGCCATTGGTTTAAATCAAGTTGAAAATGAAATCCCAAATCAAATTCCTAGATATAAATTTTCTTAGGTCCCTACATGTTTTCTCTAGCATGCAGAACTGATCTTTTTCCAAAAATAATTTTTATTGTTTATTGGCAATTAATCCCCTAAAAGTTGTATTTTGCACTAAATAGATCTCTCAGGGTGTGGTACATACCCATCTGGGATGAATCAAAGTTCTCCTGGAAGGTAATTGCTATACAAATCAATTAGCATAGGCCTCATGCCAAGGTGAACAGTAATTTGTCCATACTAAAAATAACAAAAACCAATAGTTTCTGCCTTACATAAATTCTCCGGGTCATACCAACAGAGGTGTCAACCTTATTACAACTCACTATGAGGTGGTACACTAAGGTCTACCAAAATCCAGGAGATCAAATTTTATTAAGGCTATGTTTAGTCTTGGTGAATTAATTATCTCTATAGTGTTATGCCAATAGAAAAATCACTAAAGGAATTTCACAACGCCAAAAAGAGTGAATCCAATTCCTACAGAAAGGTATTCAAAATACCTACCATGTGGGATTGTTCTCCTATCAAAAGCTACTATAGATTAAATCTGGTGAAAAAGACAAGTTGTCTACATAACTGCCTTTAGGAATTTCCTGAGGGCATTCAAGTAATTAACCTGACATGATTCCAACTCTCAGTGAACAAGTACGTCAAGACCTACCTAACCACCCAAGGAAATAATTTTTGTACTTACAGAACTTTTCTGGTGAATTATTCCCTAAAACTAGAAGTTATTGCACTAGAAAAATCATAACTAAATAAAGAAAAGTGATAAAATAGTGAAACCACTTTTGTTGGTTTCATTTTATCAACACCTATCTATTGGTATCATTTTTACACAATGGTATCATACAGAATATGTTCTTGGTCCAAAACCCCTCTTAGGTGGTTCCTCGGCCTTGAATCCTAAGGGGATTTTCTTCCATATTTTCAAGACAAGGCCAATCTTATTAAATCCATTCCTCATAAGACTTAATGAATTGTGAACTTGTATTGTTCATTGTTTGCTGTATGTATTGGTGCTTTTGTATTGCTTTGTGTTGATTGTGCCCTCATTTGCTTGCATGTGCTATCTTGACGACGATAGTTGTGATGAAATCAAAGATCACACGAGGTGGATATTATTGGTATTTTGGTATTCTAAGAAGAAGTACAGGGACATATATATGCCAATTTTCTGATCGCAGGTAGGCCACCTTCTTTCTCATAAGCCTTGTCCTACTGTTTTACTTATGCATGTTTTATCTTCTGTTTATTAAAACTGCATTGTTTTACTATATGTTGATGTATATAGGGTAGTGGTTTGGCTCCTCCGAACTATTACACTTGGTACTACTAAGTACAACCCCCTTGACGACACCTACTTGTCCCTAGTATGGTAGATGGTGTAATACACCATATCCCTTTTGAGACCCCGTTTTAGGCGAAGCAAAAACTAGAGGATGGGAAGACCCCGTAAAAGGTTTTACCAAATGTTTTCTGATAAAACCTTAGTGAGGTGATGTGGAGAAAGAAAAAGGTTTTTGTTTTACAAAATGCTGAAGGAAAGCTGGAGGAAAAAGGTTTACGAAAACATACTCGGTTATTTGAAGTTTAGCTATAACAACTTAACCCTGTGCAACCACATTACTCTGGAATGGGACATGGCTAGATTTGATGTTTGTTTACTACGGTATAAGCTACCTCGCAACAACTAGAGGGGATAAAAATCCCTGGAGGGTGTGCCTTCTCACATAAGGGTCCATGTGGGACATCGACCTGGAGAAGGAACGAAGGGTCTGCGGGCCTCCACGCGTTACTATGAGCCCCTCATTGAAAGCGCACACTCGATAAGTGGAAAAAGTGTTCCGGTTGGTCCTCGGTACCCGATGTCCCGGTGTTGAGGGGAACAACACTCATAGGGTAGGCACTTATATTGGAGTGGGCATCCGGAGAGTCTTGATCGGTTACTCGACCCATGATCGGTGTAGATTAGGGTAGTGTACCCAGATGGTGTGGGTAAAATGTACAACCTCTGCACAGTGTATATCTGTTCGAATAGCCGTGTCCGCGGTCATGGACGTGTTGGCCAAACTTCTGTAGAGCAGTGCTGGTTTTGTTTTCAAAAAGGATTTCTGAAAAGCAATGGCTTTGAAATGTTTTGACCATGGGATGGTCAGAAAGGAATGGAAGGAGTTTGGTCATGGGACGACCTGAAGACGGGAACAAATGGGTACCCCAGTCCTAATGTTTTCCAAGATTTTCAAAAAGGTTTCCAAAATGGTTTACAAAATGGTTTACAAAATGGTTTACAAAAGTTTCCAACAAAGATATGTAGATGCTATATCTACAAGAGAAACTAATTGAGAAAAGAACCTCTCTTGGAGCCCTCCTACTACCACAGCCATAATGCATATGCTCTTGTTATTATTGTCATCTTAAGGTGGTTTGCGAGTACATTCAAAGTACTCACTGGCATTTTCCCTGGCTATTAACTTGGTCAGATATCAAGAATAGGATGAAGTTGACGGCCATGCGAGCTAGGACGTCCTCCTAGTCAGTTGCCTATAGGTTGAGGCATGATTGGGCTCTGCGCGTGATGATGTTCCGCTGCTGAAGATGGTATAGCCATAACGGCATTTATGTAAGTCTTGTAATTCAGTATATCTCGGGTGTTGTAATGATACTTGTCGGTTATGTTCCACGGCTCACTGATCATGGGAACATGGATATATACATAACAGGGATTTCTCGGATGATTCATCCGGGGGCCCCACAATATGCAATAACATAATCATCAGCGCCCACATAATTATATGTGTTCTACCCATGCAAAGCATCTATGCATAGATTAGGCTCTGATACCATTGTTGGGTTCACAACATAGAAAACATTTTTTCCCCTACGATATGAACGACTAAGGACCAAGATCTATATACCTAGATACAATCAACGGGTGGATATAAATCCATAGAGAACTTACCCTTGAAGATCGACAAAGCGTTACGAGATTTCATATCGTGGATGATGTAGTCGTTCACTTGCCGATCTCAAGATCATGATGAAGTCTAGCACCGCAAATCAACAGTGCATCTATGATCGCACACACGCTCGGTACCCGACTAACTCCGAGTCCTCACTACAACAAAGTAGCGGAAGCAGCAAATCCTTCTAGAGAAAGCCACCGGAACATGTACTTTGCTAATCTGAAGCCATGGGGAATATTCTAGAGGGTGAGAGATATCGTTCACACGGAGGTGTGACAAGATAGGAGGATGAGGCCTCATTTTATAGGGTAGGGGACATCCCCCATGCCATGGCCGGTGTACATGATGGTGTAGGGTTCACAGTAGGGAAAACAAAAAAAATCTACCACAAGAACGAATAAAACCAAGATCCAATCTATGGAAAAGCCAAGATCTAATCTACGAGATACGTGCAACGAGATAGATGAAAACTAACACTTGTAGATCCAAAACCTTTAGCTAGATCAGATCTCATGGTTGATGTAGTCAATCACTTGCCGATCTCAAGATCGCGTAGATGATCCTTCCGGCACCGTGTTCCGGCAGCGCTTCCGCACTCGGTCACACGTACGGAGTCGATGTAGACCTTCCTCTCCCCGTTCCAGCGAGCAGTGGAGGTAGTAGATCCCCTTGGAATCCTAGTAGCATGACGGTGTGGTGGTGGTGGAGGAGAAATCCTATAGGGCTTCGCCTAAGCCGGAGCAGGAGGAAGTAGGAGGAGAGTGGCGGCTAGGGTTTGGGGTGGAAGGGGCAAGGGGAGGCGCCCACCCCTCCCTCTTTATATAGAGGCGGTGCATCCTAGGGTTCCCCCTTGGCCCCACTTCCCAAGGGCCGGCGCATGGGGGGAGGGGTAAAGTTTCCTCCCCCAAGTCTTATCCCCTATAATCTTGAGATTCAAGTTTATCCTCTTAGAATCTCACAGAACCTTCTGAAACCTTCTAGAAGCTCTAAAAAACTCCGGAACTTTTCTGAAACCCAGAAAATGACTTCCATTATATGAATCTTATTCTCCGGACCATTCCAGATCTCCTCATGATGTCCTGGATCCCATCCGAGACTATGAAGAACATTCGGTCTCCAACTCAAATTCGGTATCTACTTAAACAACATCAAACCTTAAGTGTGTCACCCTACGATTAGCGAACTATGCAGACATAATCGAGACACCTCTCCGACCAATAACTAATAGCGGGACCTGGAGATCCATAATGGATCCCACATATTCAACGATGATTTCATGATCAAAAGAACCATTAACATATGATACTGATTCCCTTTGTCACGCGATACTCTATTTATCCGAGGTTTGATCATCGGTATCTCCATACCTAGTTCTACCTCGTTACCGATAAGTACTCTTTACTCGTACCGTGATATGACATCCCTTGTGACCTAGTCACATGCTTGCAAGCTAATTGGATGACATTCCACCGAGAGGGCCCAGAGCATATCTATTCATCACTTGGATGGACAAATCCCATTCTTGATCCATGCGCTTCAACACATACTTTCAGAATACTTAATGCCACCTTTATAACCACCTAGTTACGAAGTGGCGTTTGATGTCATCAAAGAAGTCATCCGGTGATGGCGATTAACATGATATTATGGTTGAAGGATTAGGTTACTATGTATTTGAAAGCTTGTAGTAAAGCAAACTTAATGACTTGATATTATGCTATGCTTACTATGGGTGTGTGTCCATCACATCATTCTCCTAATGATATGGTCTTGTTATTAATAACATCTAGTGTCCATGACCAGGAAACCATGATTATCTATTAATCAACAAGCTAGTCTTACAAGAGGCTTCCTAGGGACTCTTTTACGTTTACAAAACACACTAGTATTAGTGTTTCCTTTTAATACAATTATAGCATGGGATGTAAACATTTATCATAAACACAAAGATATAATAATAACCACTTTATTATTGCCTCTTGGGCATATCTCCAACAGTCTCCCACTTGCACTAGAGTCAATAATCTATATTACATGGTAATATACCTAACACCCATGGCATTCTGGTGTTGGTCATGTTTTGCTCTAGCGAGAGGTTTAGTCAATGGATCTGCCACATTCAGATCCATGTGTACTTTGCAAATCTTTATGTCACCATCTTGGACATACTCGCGAATAGCATGAAAACGTAGTTTGATGTGCTTCAGCTTCTTGTGTGACCTTGGCTCTTGTGCATTTGCTATGGCACCCATGTTGTCACAATAGATGGCCATAGTCCAATGCACTAGGAACCACACCAAGCTCAGTAATGAACTCCTTCATCCACATCGCTTCTTGTACAGCCTCCGAAGCAGCTATGTATTCCGATTTAGTTGAAGATGTCACCACAATGCTTTGCTTGGCACTCCTCCAGCTCACTGCTGCACCATTCAAAATAAATACGTAACCAGACTGTGACTTTGAGTCATCCGGATCAGTGTTCCAACTAGCATCAGTGTAACTGTTTACAACGAGATCTTCGTCACCTCCATAAGAAAGAACCATATCCTTAGTCCTTTTCAGGTACTTAAGGATATTTTTACCGCTATCTAGTGTTTCATTCCAGGATCACTTTGATATCTGCTGGTCAAACTAACAACATGTGCGATATCCGGTCTCGTACACAGCATGGCATACATGACAAAACCTATGGCCGAGGCATAGGGGATTTTACTCATCTTCTCTTTATCTTCTGCCGTAGCTGGACTTTGAGTCTTACTCAAGGTCTTACCTAGCAACATGGGCAAGAAACCTTTCTTGATTTGTTCCATTCTAAACCTCTTTAGAACCTTGTCTAGGTATGTACTTTATGAAAGCATTATTAAGCGTCTTGATCTATCTCTATAAATCTTGATGCCTAAAATGTATGCCATTTCGCCAAGATCCTTCATTAAAAAACTATTATTCAAATAGGCTTTGACACTTTTAAGAAGTTCTATATCATTCCCAATCAACAATATGTCATCCACATATAGTACTAGGAATTCTACAAAGCTCCCACTCACTTTCTTATAAATACAAGCTTCTCCAAAAGTTTGTATAAATCCAAAGTTTTTGATCACCTTATCAAAACATTGATTCCAGCTCTGGGATGCTTGCTTCAGTCCATAAATGGAGCGCTGAAGCTGGCATACCTTGTCAGCATCTTTAGGATCAAAAAAAACCCTTGGGTTGTACCATATACAACTCTTCCTCAATGTCACCATTAAGGAATGTTGTTTTGACATCCATCTTCCAAATCTCATATTCGAAAAATTCAGCGATTGCTAATAAAATCCTCACGGACTTTAGCTTCGCTACCAGTGAGAAAGTCTCATTGTATTCAACTCATTAATTTTTCGGAACCCTTTCGTGACAAGTCGAGCTTTATAGACATTAACATTACCATGGATGTCTATTTTCTTTTTAAAGATCCATTTGTTCTCGACAGCCTTGCGGCCATCTGGTATGTCCACCAAAGTCCACACTTGGTTTTGGTACATGGATCCAATTTTGGATTTCATGGCTTCTTGCCATTTGTTGGAATCTGGGCAAATCATTGCTTCCTCATATGTCACAGGGTTGTTGGTGTCATTCACCAACATGACATTCAAGGCATGGTCATACCAATTAGGAGTGGTATGAACCCTCGTCGACCTGCGAGGTTCAGCAACAACTTTGTTCGCAGTTTCATGATCATCATCATTAGCTTCCTCTCTTATTGGTGTAGGGGACACATAAACATCTTTTGGTGATGCACTACTCTCAAATCCGAGAGTAGTTTCAACAACCTCGTCAATTTCTACTTCCCTTCCAGTCACTTCTTTTGAGATAAACTCCTTTTCAAGAAAGGATCCATTCTTGGCAACAAAAACATTGCCTTCGGATCTATGATAGAAGGTATATCCAATTGTTTCTTTAGGGTATCCTATGAATACGCATTTTTTCGCTTTGGGTTCAAGCTTGTCGGGTTGTAACTTCTTTACATAAGCTTCAGAGCCCCAAACATTAAGGAACGACAACATAGGTTTCTTACCAAACCATAATTCATACGATGTAGTTTCAATAGATTTAGATGGTTCCCTATTTAAAGTGAATGCGACCGTCTCTAATGCATAACCCCAAAACGATAACGGTTAATCTGTAAGAGACATCATAGACCGAACCATATCTAAGAGAGTCCGATTACAACGTTTGGACACACCATTACGCTGTGGTGTTCTTGGTGATGTCAATTGTGAAAGTATTCCGCATTTCTTTAAATGCATGCCAAACTCATAACTTAGATATTGTCAACACCCAGATTTTTAATCCCAGATGCCCGTTATGCCATACCTCGCAATCCCAGGATTACCATTTTTGCGAGACATAACGGATTGGATATCACAGTACATCATCCATTACAAACCATACATAAGGTTTTACACAAATAAAGATCTCATGATCCAGTCTTAATACAACAAGCAGCGGAAATAAAAGATAGTGTAGCGGTGGGGTCCATCTTCAGGGGCACAGGCAATGCCGACAAAGGCAGATAGTCCTAGTTATCATAGCCGTCCTGCTGACCATCATCTTGATAATCTCCTTCATGGTCTGGCCATGAAAATAGCTAGGGACAAAAGCCATGAGTACTCTTTAAGTACTCGCAAACTACCACTAACAAGTATTATGAATCTAAGTTAAAGTGCTAACTCTATGCTTAACTACCAAGTTAAGTTTGAAACCTAAGCTGAGTTCTGAAGCAAAGAAAGATAAGATAAAACTCTAGAATCACTTAAGTTGGGGAAACCATTGTCATAAACACAACCCTGTTGTGGTCAAGTCAAGATTCATCCTTCTTTTCAAAGTATTTAGAAAACATCTGACAACGAAACAGTATGGCCATTCCAACTGTCCATAACCGTGGACGCGGCTATTCGAATAGTTTGACACTCTGCAGAGGTGGTACACTTTCACCACAAGATTCCATACATCTATCAAGGATAACCCTGAATCATCATACTTAGTATGCAGATAATCAAACATAACCTTCCTTTTTACACCCCCTAGTATAAGCACCTCTCCTATGAGCATGGCCTCCCAACCATGACCATCAGTCATCTTGGGCACTGCATAGGTGGACAACATTGAGAGGTAGCCTCAGCTCAAACCTCTCCCGTGAGGGAACTAATACTAATGCATATAAATTTTCCAGCTAAGCCTTACCCAATTCAGGTAATGTGGTTGTACGGTAAATTTGGAATGGTATCGCATCCGAATCCAACCATCAGTTTTATAAAAGGGTTGAGGCTCATGCCTAGACATTTTTATCATCATCAACCAATTGTTTCTCAACACATGTCAAAACATCTCAATAGAATGACTCATCATTCTAAGGTTTTCATAATTCATTTTCACCAAGTGTTCCCATCTAGAGTGACTCAAGTTTTTGATCTACGCTAAACTACTAAGTTAAGAATGTTCACTAAAGTGGTAAAGATGGGTTCAATCTCATGCCATAGAATGACATCTAAAGGATTCTAAATAGTTCAAGTTTTATACTTTTTATGCTACCTTCAAAATAGGTAAAGAACTTTGTATAACCTAAGAGGGTAAAACGTGTAACTAAGACTTGGGGTACTAGTAGTTAAATAAGGGGTGTGATCAAAGCATGCTTAAGGCATCTTTGCTAAACCATCTAGTTTGATTCTAGTTGGATAAGTACTACACTTGCAAGTTCTAACTTGCAAGGGTTAATCTTGGATAGTGCTAGCTTGCTAATAGTAGCTTGAATTGTTAATGGTGGCTTGCCTTGGTTGTTGCAGTGGTTCAAGTTTTCTTCTTCTTCTTCTTGGTGGAACTCCTCCTCCTCGAGAGCTTGGTTGGTACTAGCGTCTATAAATAGATAGGGAGTGCACCATCACCAAACAATACTTAACTAGGCTAGATAGCATTATAAAGACACACAATTGATGATCTATTATCATCACAAGCATCATAAGTTTAATTCAAAAGTTTCCTTCTTTTATTTTTGAAAGTAATTTCTACTCATTGAACAATTAACTAACATTTAATATTCACCACCAAAATATGGGATCATGTGGACACATGTCCTCACCACATATTCTAACATGTGGGAATGAGATTTAAGAGTTGGATCAACATTACTTTGGTTTAAGTTCCTTATTTAATGATTTAAAGTGACTAGAAATGCCTATATAGCATTATTTTGGTACTAGTCCAAAGTCACTGCATGTAAACCTTAATATTATTACATATTTGGATAGACATGGTGAAATGTGATTTTTGAGAGTTGGAATCAACTCAAAAGCTAACTTGGTTGATTTTGTAAAAATGTTGCAAGTTGCAAAAGCTTCTGTCTTCTTATTTTTATTAGGAGAGATCTATAACTCTAATTGAATTAAATCCAACTAAATTGGATAGATTACTTCAATACCTTTCAGGAAAAATTAGTTTCATGCAATTTGGAATTTTAGAACTCACAGAATTGATTTTTGAAATACTGGACAGAAACTAGATTTAACTAAAAAGAAAAATCCAGATTTGAAAGTGTGGGCTAGCGCGGGAAAAGGAATGGGCCGGCCCAGTGGCGCTCCGCGGCGCGGGGCTCAGTTGACAGGGGGGTCCCGCATGTCAGCGGCACTTAAAACGCGAAACGGTACACGCGCTATGGGCCGTGCGATTAGAAGCTAGATCTACGGCTGAGGGTCGTTGTCGACGACGGACAGGTCGCCGGCGAGCTCGAACCCTAGCGGCTCGGTGGGGGTCTGCTGGGGGCGTACCAGGGCTCCAGCGGGGTCGGCGAGGCGGGCAATCGAACTGGAAGACGACGGCGAGGCGAGGCATGGTCGTGGCGGAGCTTGGGGCGGTCGAAATCAACGGCGCCCTTCTCCTCCAGAGGCGGCGGCTCCGGCTCCAATTCCGGCGAGCTACTTCTCCACTTCCTCCGGCTAGAGGTGGAGAGGTTCAGAGAGGTGAGGGGAGTGAGTGAGTGTGGGGAACTAAGGCTAGGGTGGTCGCTTTATATAGGGTCGACGAGAGGGCAGAGCGGGCTCCGGTGAGGTCATCGATGACGATGATGCGGAGCGCTCTCAGCATGGGCGAGGGCGGCGATGGGTTCTCTGTCCCCTGGCGGTCCTCTGGGGCTTAAAGGCGCGGTAAGGCGAGGGTTCTACGGGTCGGGAGCGGGCGGTGCACTCAGCGCGGGCGGCGGTGTTCGACGTGGTTCCTCCGGGCTACTGGTCGCGAGGCTATGAACGAGGATGTCTGGGCGGTTGATGGGCCTGCTGCAGGTGCTGCCACGCAAGGCTAGGGCTTGGCGAGGCCGGTGCTGCTCTGGCGGGCGCGACGCTTCGGGGTGATCGGCATGGCGGACAGAGGCATGGGCGCGAGCAACTGGGGCTAGTCCTCTGCTCGATTTTGGTCGGGGGCTGGTCGAAGTGGTGCGGCGTGATGGCGCCTGTCTGCCAGCGGGTGAAGGAGAGCGCGGGGCGGCTTCGTGCGAGCTGTCCATGGTCGACCTGGCGCATGGCGTCGGGTGGCTTGGCACTGGAGCAGCTAGGGGAGAGGGAGAGAGAGCTAGGGCCGGGGTTTTAGCTGGGGGGACAAGGGGACCAAGTTAGGCCCAAATGGTGACACAAATCACTGCACACTATAGTGTTTTGAAATTTGGCAAGATTTGTGTCTGCCACCTGTTTGATGAAATGGCCGAAAGAGAAAAAGTTTTGAATTTTGGTTTCAAATTTTTTGGGTGATCTCCACTAGTGCTAGGTAGTCTCTGGTTGCAAGGGTTTTGAAAGTGGAGCTCAAAAAGATGGGTTTTGAAATAGGGTTGATCTATGCATATGCAATAGATTCAATTTTAAATTGTCATTTAAATTAGTTTACATAATGTTTTTAGCAAATCAAAAGGTGGGCCTTGGTACCTCATTATGTGTACTAGCAAGGGGTGCAATGATCAAGAATTGTTTCTATTATGCTTTGAGTACTCGGAAAAGCCAAAGTAGGCATGAGAGTGAAATTTGCCAAAATGACCATTCGTCCTTTTTAATTCTTTTTGATTTGATTTTCTTTAGGAAAAGTTTGGGAATGATGTAGATGATGTTTAAATCACCTTAGAAACATTTTAGAAGCAAAGGATCACACAATCATGGCAATTCAAACAACTCCTAATTTAAATGCACATATATATGAATGCTTTCATATTAACTTTGGAAAAGTTTTTGTTAACCCCAAATTTGATTGATTTGATCTTGATAAACTTGGTTTGAAGTTTTGGGATGTTACATATATTCACCTCCGCGGTCAGAGCGCAGAAACTTAATCTTCTTGTTATGCTGATTTTCTACTTCACTTTGAAATTCCTTAAACTTCTCGAAAGTTTCGGACTTATGTTTCATAAATTAGATATAACCATATCTACTCAAGTCATCCGTGAAAGTAAGAACATAACGATATCCACCATGTGATGCTACACTCATTGGACCACACACATCGGTATGTATTATTTCCAATAAGTCTATAGCTCGCTCCATTATTCCAGAGAATGGAGTCTTAGTCATTTTTCCCATTAGACATGCTTCGCATCTTTCAAGTGATTCAAGAAGTCCATCGGTATGGAGTTTCTTCATGTGTTGCACTCCAATGTGACCAAGATGACAGTGCCACATGTATGTTGAATTATCATTCAATTTTATTCGTTTAGCATCTATGTTGTGAACATGTGTATCACTACTATCGAGATTGAATAAGAATAAACCATTCATCTCAGGTGCATGACCATAAAGGATATTACTCATATAAATCGAACAACCATTATTCTCAGACTTAACGAATAACCGTCTCACAATAAACAAGATCCAGATATAATGTTCATGCTTAACTCAGGCACCAAATAACAATTATTCAAATTCAAAACTAATCTTGAAGGTAGATGAAGAGGGAGCATGCCTATGGCGATCACATCAACCTTGGAGCCATTTCCAACGCGCATCGTCACCTCGTCTCTCGCCAGTCTTTGTTTATTCCACAGCTCCTATTTCGAGTTACAAATATGAGCAACCAAACCAGTATCAAATACCCAAGCAGTACTATGATTACTAGTAAGATACACATAAATAATAAGTATATCAAATATACCTTTCTTCTTGATGTTGTCGTTCTTCAGATCTACCAAGTACTTGGGGCAGTTGCTCTTCCAGTGACCTTCACCCTTGCAGTAAAAGCACTCAGTATCAGGCTTAGGGCTAGCCTTGGGCTTCTTAGAAGGTGCGGCAGCATTCTTGCCGTCCTTCTTGAAGTTGCCCTTCTTCTTAGGCTTGCCGTGTTTCTTGAAATTGGTGGTCTTATTGACCATCAACACTTGGTGCATCGAGAAGAGTTCAGGCAACGTCTTGTTCATGCAGTGCATATTGTAGTTCATCACAAAGTTCTTGTAACTACGTGGCAATGATTGGAGGACACGATGAATCCCCAACACATTAGGAATCGTTATTCCCAAATCTTGGAGCTTGTTCACATGCCCAGACATTTTGAGCACGTGCTCGCTAATGGAGCTGCCCTCTTAAATCTTATAGTTAAAGAACTTCTCTGAGGCCTCATGACTTTCCACGGCTACATTAGTTTCAAATATCATTTTGAGCTCATTGATAATATTAAAAGGATCTTCGTGCTCAAAGCGCTTCTGAAGCTCCGATCCTAAACCGTACAATATGGCACACTGAACTATGGAGTAGTGATTCTTCCGAGTGAGGAAAACATTTTTAACATCATCGGGAGCTTCCTCTGCAGGTGGGTCACCTCGCGGTGCATCGAGCACATAGGTCAACTGACCAGCGCTGAAGACAATCCTCAATTCACGGAACCAGTATGTGAAGTTACTTCCTTTGTTTTTCAGATTTTATTTCTCTAGGAACGCATTAAAGTTGATGGGAGGGGGTCACCATGATCTACAACATATTTGCAAAGAGTTTAGACTAAGTTTATGACAAATTGAGTTCAAATTTAATTCTTAAATTAACTAGGTGAACTCCCACTCAAAACAACATCCCTCATGTTGCCTTAGTGATTACACGAACCAAATCCACTACACCAATTCCGATCTTCACGAGAGAATATGTAGCTTCAAAGGCGAACAATCATCATGTTCATCATATCATTCATATGTCTCATGCTTTACCTTTCGGTATTCCATATTCCGAGACCATGTTTGTACGTGCTAGGCTCGTGAAGGTTAACCTTAGTATCCGCATGTGCAAATCTAGCTTGCACCTATTGTATGCACACGTAGAATCTATAACACCTGATCAGCACGAGATGCTTCAAAACAGCGAGTCCTAGCAACGGTGCCTACTAAGGACGAACACTTTATTACTTGATATTTAGTTAGAGAGATCATCTTATAATGCTACTATCACGACCTAAGCAATACAAGATGCACAAAGGATTAATATCACATGTAATTCATAATATGTGACATGATATGGCCTTTCTTCTTGTGCCTTTGATCTCCATCTCCAAAGCACATACATGATCTCCATCATCACCAGCGTGGCGTCAAGGTCAGTGGCACCACTTCATGGTTGTCCATCACTAACAGCAGCTATTACAACTATTTGGAATAAAGCTATTACATGATGAATAGACACGCAGGTCTTAACAAATTTAAAGACGACCATTAGGCTCCTGCCGGTTGCCATATTACAATAAAGTCATCTCATACATCAAATATAATCACAATCTCAACATGGCCATACCACATCACATGCCCCTGCAAAAACAAGTTAGACACCTCTAATGTTCTTTGCATATTTTACATGGCTTGGGGCTTCCGAATAAGAATCGATCTTACCTAAGACCAAGAACCACAACACTGATACAAGTGTTGTTAAATGCAAATTGTAAATTGGATATTAACTATGGTGAGAGAGACGGACACCCGCAAAGCCACTTGTGTAATGCAAGTTGCACGTCGAGCGTGGAGCAAGTCTCATGTGTGATGACATGTAAGGTTAGCCCGGGCTGCTTCATCCCACCATCCCGCAAGATGCAAAGTACATGCAAAGCCATCGACAACAAAAGCATCAACGCCCACAAAAACATTGTGTTCTACTCGTGCAATAGATCTACGCATAGACACGACTCTGATACCACTGTAGGGTTCGCAGCAGGGAAAACAAAAAAAATCTACCACAAGAACGAACAAAACCAAGATCCAATCTATGGAAAAGCCAAGATCTAATCTATGAGATAGGTGCAATGAGATAGATGAGAACTAAACCTTGTAGATCCAAAGCCTTTAGCGATATCGGATCTTGTGGTTGATGTAGTCGATCACTTGTCGATCTCAAGATCAAGTAGACGATCCTTCTGACACCACGTTCCGGCAGCGCTTCCACACTCGGTCACACGTACAGAGTCGATCTAGACCTTCCTCTCCCTGTTCCAGCGGGCAGTGGAGGTAGTAGATCCCCTCGGAATCCCATCAGCATGATGGCGTGGTGGTGGTGGTGGAGGAGAAATCCTGCAGGGCTTCGCCTAAGCCAGAGCAGGAGGAAGTAGGAGGAGAGTGGCGGCTAGGGTTTGGGGTGGAAGGGGCAAGGGGGAGGCTCTCACCCGTCCCTCTCTATATAGAGGGGGGTGCGTCCTAGGGTTCCCCCCTTGGCCCCGGACGAGGGTTTAACTCATAAATGCCAATTGTTATGGACTTGGGTTTTGGAGAAGGAGGGAGCGCTGGAGACATCTATCGGCTAGCAAACAAGCACACAGGGGACAAAGATTTACCCAGGTTCAGGCCTCGTAGAGGTCCCTACTCCTACTTGTCTGCTCGTGGAATTATCGAAGGAATTGAAAGTTACAACGGTGCGTAGATGCAGTCTGGCGAGGGTTGTGGAAACTAGGGTTGCGTGTGTCCTCCTCACCGCCCCTCCTAGCCTTTATATAGATAGGCTAGATCTCGGGTAGCAGGTCGAGTCGGTTACAAGTTAGGGCTTTTCCCCTTCAAACTTTCTATCTTTAACTTCTTCTTGTTCTTCAAGCAATCGAGAGTCCGTAGGTTACTCGAGTCTTTAATTTGGGCCTTGGCGACACCGTGGGCCTGTACATATTTGGACCGTATATACCAAGCTCGAGTACCTATAGGATATACCCATGTCAGTAGCCCCCGAGTGTCCAGTGGAATCACAGATTCGACTGGGGACTTTTTGAAGTCTTCGAGTGCCTGAACGAGTGCATTTCGACTGGTTTTATTTGTTTCATAGGGATTGTTGATATACGTGCCTGATATAACCGAAGTATCGGTATCAGTTAACCACCTTAGGATGAAACAACGCAATCTACTCGAACTCGAGTCCCCGGACTCGAATCTGGAAAAGTGCTGGTGTAATTCGACTCAGGCCGCGGAGGTCTTACAGGAGTCGAATTCCAGTTATATGGGTATGAGCACTCGACGCGTCCGTCAAGGCATATTCATCATACCTGTAGGCACGGATATGTTTCTTGTAGTAGGCAGCAAATACGTTGCCAGGCCTTATTCAGGTCTTACCTTCACGTTGTAAGCGCGGCATCCGAATTTTATCATCGCGGAGATGATTCGGGTGACCCAGGAGACGCAGTCTCTTTGTAGGGAAAAATTATGAGGCGGTGTCGCCATGAGTTTCGAGTGTGGATGTTATCAACACACCGTTTTTTATATAATCATAGGGTGCACGACCAGCGCTCCCTATGGGAGTAGCCCCCGAGTGCCTGGTTGAGTCGAAGACTCAGGCAGGGACTAAAGAACTTTTGCGACTATTGTCGTCTTTTGCTTGCTTGTTTCAGTCGAAGACTCAGGCAGGGACTAAAGAACTTTTGCGACTGCTGTCGTCTTTTGCTTGCTTGTTTCAATCGAATTTGTTTCCGGCACTCCCTATGGGAGTAACCCATGTCGGTAATCGAACCGTGTTTCGAGTGGTTGGGTTTGATTGTGATTGTCCACATTCCTGCAACAAGAAAAGAAAAAATCATAGGGTGCGCGGCCAGCGCTCCCTATGGGAGTAGCCTCCAAGTGCTTGGTGGAGTCGAAGACTCCAGCAAGGACTAAAGTAGTCAAAGTTTTCCGCTGCGTAGCTTTGATGACGTCAGTGCTGACGCTTGTATGACCTTAGTTGCCCGCGTGAGCGAGTTTGACGGGACGTGATGAGTAGTGGGTCCCACTTTCTGACTTTGATTTCACTGGGCGTGTGTAATCTTTATTTTAACTGTGTCTCCTCGATTTCCATGTGTAATGGGAGCAGTGGAGGGATGGTTCGCGCTTCCCCTTCTCCACGTGTCCAACGCGATGTGTGCCACATGTTCAGTAGGGTTTTTCTGAGCCGTTGGATTGCATCTTCCAGGGGTTAAGTAGCGGCGCTGCGACGGTAATTTTTCCCAGCTATTCTCATTCATCCTTGCTGCCCATCGCCATTGTTGCTGCTCCTCTGCTTTTCTCTGCGCCCTTTTGTCCACGACGCTGGACTAGCTCCACTCGTTTCCGAGCTACTTTCTTCGCTCGCATCGCCGTCGTGCAATGGGAAGAAGAAGGGAGGCGATGCTGCTGATTCCGCGGCCACTGTTGCCGCAGCGAAGAAGAAGGGCGGCTCCGCCGCTGCGAGCACTAGCACCGCTGCCGGAGCGCAGAAGAAGGTCGTAGGCACCCGCGTCACGAATAGTGCATGGCGCCCTTCCATCATCAAGGCGTCTGATCTCCATCTTATTCGCCAAGACGGAGTGTTGTCCACTGCAGTCGCCGACGCACGCATCTCCAGCGGTGAGACCATTCCTGCTCCTCCCGCTGGTTTTCGAGTGATGTTTCTAGCATTCATCATTCGCGGTCTCTCCTTGCCTCTTCACCCCTCTTTTAGGGGTCTTCTTTGTTTCTACGGGCTCCAGCTCCATCAGCTGTCCCCAAATTCGATCCTCCACATCTCTTGCTTTATCACACTCTGTGAGGGCTGGCTCGGAATCGAGCCACACTTCGGCCTTTTCAAGTGCATCTTCAAATTGAAGCACCAGTCGGCATCTGGCTCTTTAGTTTACGATGTAGGTGGTTGCAGAATCCACGTCGACCCATCCGCCACCTACTTCGACATCAAGCTCACGAAGTCCGTCCAAGGGTGGAGGGATAAATGGTTCTACATCCGCGATCAAAAGGCCAATGGTGAGCACTTTGGACTTGCACCCTTCGATCCCGTGACGCCGTGCAGGAGGATGCGCTCCTAGAAGAACGTAGTCATGCCTAGCGAGCTCGCGGAGACAGACGTGCTGTATCAACGCGTCTGCGACCTCGAGAGTCACATAGGCAAAGAGGAGGGAGGTTGTGCTCTCATCCTCACTTGGCTACGCCGTCGCGTCCAGCCCGTGCAAGCCAGAGTCCACCCCATGTTTCAATGGGCTGGCTCTGATGATGCCACTCGCGTGTCTGCCGATGGCATGTCCGCGAGTGAGTGGACAAGAGGGTTTGACTGGTCACGAAGTACACCACCAAGGATGTGCTTCCAAGTGAGCCAGTTGTTCCTCCCTTTGATGCTTCGAATCCTCCTCCTGAGGTATAGTTGTGCTACGCAATAGCTTATTTCGTCGATTGATTTTCTGTTGCTTACTTGCTTTTTTGCTAAATTTCGTTGTCTGTACGCAGGATTGGGCGGTGTCGCCTTGTATGCCCCCTCTCCCTGAGGGGGTTATTCCTCATGAAGCCTTGGAACCGGATGAGTCTGAGTCGACTGTCCCTTCTGATGTGGAGGAGGAAGCCCCCGAGTCCGATAGTCTGGATACTCGCAAGCATTCGCGCAGCGAGGATCCTGACGCGTCGTCTCCTTCGACTCCAGATGGTACGGGCGTTGGCGCAGAGTCGCCAATTCCTGCTGTTCCTCTGAGTGCTGTGGCACCATCTTCTCGCAAGAAGATGCGATTACCCAAGGAGTCTTCGTCGGAGTCGGTGGAGGCCACATTTGACTTTGACAAGTTTGACTGGTGAGTTTTCTAGTTCATTTGTTCTTCTCTGTTTTCTCTTTGTTGGCTTGTCCCAGAGTTTGCCCTTTCTCAATGTGGGTTTTGTCTTGTAGTCAAGAGGCGTTGTCATCTTCTGGTGACGTCCAATTTTTGAAGGAATCAGGAGTCGCGACCTCAAGGCCAAAGGAAGAGGTCGAGCGCGCTCCTTCCCCTCCATTGGCGGCCCACTCCGGGCACAACTCTTCTAGTTCTCCTCGTGCAGGAGAGCATCGAATGGTTGCCCGGATGACGGTACAACAGACATCTTCGGAGTCACTAGAGGACCATGTAAGTATAGCTTTTCTTCTTTTTAGTGTTGCAGTCGACGTTATCTGTTGCCTCTACTGATTCCTTGTTTGTGCGACAGCTCCTTGTGAAGGAGGTCGCGCACTTGGCAGAACAAGTGATGGCGATGGGCCGCCAGCATGCAATGCTGGAGATGCGTCACCGTGTGGTTGAAAGTGAGTGTTCTACACTTATTCTTCTTCATCTTCTCCTTTTGATATAGTCGACTGATAATCAACTTTTGCTTGTCGTGTAGCTGAACATAATGCCTTATTGCGTAACGTCGCCACCTTGGAGAAGACACTTGCCGCGGCTATGAAGGGTTGCGACGAGGCAATCACGTCGCGTGACGAGGCGCGAAGGCGTGAAGAGGAGCTGCGTGCCTCCTTCGCAGCCAGGGAGAAGTTGTTCGAAGAACAACTATTCTCAATCACTAAGGCTCTCTCAGGTACTTTTGCTTGTGGATATTGTTATCCTTCACTGCTTCTAATGTTTTTTGCCGGAGGCGCTGATGTTTTTGTCCACGTGTGGGTTTATGTACAGATGTTGGCGATTTGAGCTTCGACCCGCAGGCCCTTCATCGTGATGACGCTCTGGCAGGTGCGCTGTCGGCAGTCGAGGACCGTAGCGCTGCCGTCCAGGATACACTTTCTAAGGCCAAGGGAGCCCTCAGTCGCCTCCGGGAGGAGTTGATGCCCAAGGCGGAGCTGATCGATAATATGGATGAGCTGGTTGAGTCACTCGCCGGGGGTGTGCCTTCCAGCTACAAGAACTCACTGCGCGTGGCTGGCGCGTCCATGTCGCTCGCCATGGTGCAGGCCCACAGTGTCCAGATTGATCCTGCCGCGGTGTCGAAGGCGATGCCTGTTGGCACGGACGGTCAGCAGGTAGTCTTCGCTCCTTTCACGACTGCCTGTGGCAAATATGGGCATCATTTGATAAATACTGTTGCGAAGTATTCTGAGGAGCTCCAACATGGCAAGAAGGCGGCGAAAGCTTCGGCCTTAGGGGCCGGCGGAAAGTCTATGGCGTCTGATACTGCCACGGACTTGATGAAGCCCCTGAAGCCGTCGAAGTCAAAGAAGCCAACTGCTCCTTAGTTAGCTTTCTAATAGTTGATTAGTTTATGTCCTATGTTTAAGAACATGCCTGCTGGCTAGTGTATCTGCTGATACTTTTGCTAGTCTTGAATGCGCCTGATCTTTTTGTCTTTGTGTTGATTTGGTCGTCTTATTTGTTTCTATCTTGACTTGTGGTAGGGTACATCAAGTGATCCTTTGAGGGAAACCTAGGACTCGCCAACTCTTGATGACACCGTGGCACCGCCACGCTCCAGGGTAGATGAGCTGTCCTTGCTTTCGCGACTGCGTGACCGCGTGAAGTAGCTAGAGCGTGAGTTGCCCGTGCTCCGCGGTAATGCGGATGTATGGAAGTCGAAGGCAGAAAAAGCCGCCGCTCGAGAGCAGTATTTGCTTGGCGAGGTGACGCAACTAGGCGACCAATTCAAATATTAGTTTGTTGGTTCTCATCTTTTCCTTGTAGTTACTCGTAGTGGTACGCTGTACTCATGCTGCTGTTGCTGCTTCGTGTAGTTGTCAGCGCGCGTCATCCGCAGGAGGAGAAGGATAGAATTTCCATTCGCCTGCATGATCTTACCCAGGAGCAACTTCAGGAGAGTGGATACTTCTGGATAGATCATGATCGTGCGACTGCGCTGGCGACCCTGCAGGATCGTGCGTCGCGAGTGCTGCTCTTTCTGAAGAGATCGCAGTCATGCTTGAAGAACATTTATCGGGCAATGTTCCCGCTGGATGATACTCCATCAAGCTTGCTGGCCTTCCTAGCCAAGTTTCAAGATCTGTCCGCGGTTCGCGAATGCGTGAGGCAACAGTTGGTGGCCGGTGCCAAGGCTGCTCTGTCAATGGTGCGGTTGCACAGGCCTGACGTAGACGTTGCAGCAATTGCGTCTGGGCCACCTGGACCACCAGCAGGTTCTGCCTGGAATATGGTGCCGCACTACCAGGCGGTGGACCACCCAGCAGAAGAGATCGTCGACTTCTTTGAGGAACAAACCAACGTTCTTCTGCTGCAGTAGTAGCCTTTTTTGTATCCTGCACATAAGTGTACTTGTGTTGTAAAGTTCGTATAGGTCTTGTAAATAATTTATTGTCATATGTGCATAAAGAGCTTTGTTATCATGAAGTGCGTTGCACTATGCGAGTCCTTTTCGTTAGCCTGGCCATGTTTTATCTCAGTCCCTTGTCAACCTGCCAGGTGCGTTGCAGCTGGACTGAGTTTGCGTTTAAGGGTTTTGATTGATGTACCAGCTACTCAGGATATCTCGTTTTGGTTCGAAGAACAGGTGTGTATAGGGTGGCGTAGCCCCCGAGTATATAAATTTAAAAAGTAAAGGAGAACACAGAGTTTTGGGGCACTTAGCTTTTATTTATTCGAAGAACAGTGCGAGGTACAATGTGTGGCTAAGTAGCCTTGGCTGATGTAACACCCTCAAATCGGCCCTATCCAAGTTTTAGCCCTTTCCGCCAAACCCGCATAGAAACGATTCAAGGACGCCCACTAGGCACTTTTGTGCGGGTGGAAAACGAAGTAATACCATTACACAACAGTCCTCGATGGGACCCACAGAACAGATAAATACAACAACGACTCCATGAGTCAAGAATACAGATATATTATACAAAGATCCAGATCACCTGGGAAACGATAGAGCGTCCGACTACGGACAAGATGCAAATGGGGCTAAGAGCCCTGAAGAATAACCAATGGCGTCCATAACCCTGCCCAGGCCAAGCCGGAAGGGTAACCCTAATAACGACGTCGATCTCAAACCTGCTAAAACAAAAGGGGTGCCGACAAAGGGCAAAGGAAAAAGAGGAGCGTCAGTACTGAGGCCAGTACATGGTGAGGCTAGAATTTGGCGGCTCTCGCCTACATAGGTATGGTGGACTGAAGCAGCAGCGCAGCATGCACTAACAACCTATAGAGACTCGGTACAACTATCGGCTATTAGAGAGAGATAAGAAAGACCTATTCGAATCCAACCTGATACTAAAACCAAACAAACCCATCCTGGTATTTCCCCCTCGAGACCAAACGAGGAAGTCAGACCAAGGAACTCACACAGTTGGCAATTTTACTCATTCCGTTATAGTTCGAGCAATTACTAATCAGATATAGATAGCATGAGTCATCCTGAAGCATAAGTAGTGGGCGATTTTAATTAACCATTCTGTGGTAGTTGGAACATTTACTAGACAAATATAATTGTCCTGAGGAATCCCAAAACCCAGCAGTTGTTGGCACTTTTATCACATTCCATTGGAGTTGCAATACTTACTAGGCATATAGCATGTCACAAAACAACCCAGATCCACCAGCTGTTGGCATTTTTAATATCCATTCCGTTATACTTGAGCTGATTACTAGTCACATATTAAATAAATTTACAGCACTACTTTAGTTATGCTTGTCTATGATCGAGATAATGTGCTCCAAGTCGTCCATAACCGCGGACACGGCTTTACCCTGCAGGGGTGCACAAATAGCAACACACACTCGATCAAACTCCGAAAAACCAACTCAAAACCCAACGAGGCATTCACGACAAAGCGATCACAGGATTCATAAATATTTCAGGGGGCCACCCCACTAAGTTACCCGTAACGAAGTTGGCCGTCTCCGGAACGGACCCAGGGTTTGCGACGACGGCTGTAAACGACTGGGAACACGAAAGTGTGACTGGGCTTGTCGATACCGCGAAAACGTGGCGCGATCCAAAACAGTACAGGTGCTCCATGCACAACCTTAAATAAAGCAGTAACATAGCATAAGTACAGGATAGTAATAAAACCCCAAACTAGTTTGTGGCCCCAAGAAATAGAAATGAATCAAGCTCTGGCTCAGGGGGGTCCACGGCCTCCCAGATGTGGATAGTGCAAAAAATCAAGGAACAGGTATCAAGTACTCGAGGCCTACGGGACACAAGTGAGCGTGGAAGTACCAAATAACATCTATTGCCCACCGATGCCTCTGCATTAGTTATATCTAGCATTTTTAATAATTGTATTTAAAGTCATGATCATCTCCACCAATAAGCATCTCCACCAATAACCATCTGCAAGCATACCAACATCTGTGGTACTCGACGACACGAGATCGCACCTAAGCAAGCAACTACGACTCGCAAGGCCAGCTATCTACCAAACATAGGTAATGGGAGGTGTCCAAGGCAATATAGAGGCTGCACGGGATATTACTGGTGCATGGAAACTAAAGCATCGCGACACGGATAGCAATAGATCAACAGGAGGAAATAAACACTATAAATGCCAAATAGGTAGAAGGGGGAGAGATGCTCGCCTGGAAAACACTGCCGAAGGTTCATATCCGGAGAACTTTTCGATACTCGCATCAACTCATCGGCCTAATCCGCGAAGAAGCAAACACTAGAAGAAGCACCGGATGCAACATTTAATCCTAAGGCAGAAGAATCGGCATGTTTATGATATGATGCATGACATGGCATAGATGCGGTGCGATTAGGCAATATTAAGCAGAACCGGGGTCCCGACAATTAATTAAATAGTTCAAGTTATTTAACTACCCCGCAAATTAAATGTTGTATTAACAAGGCGAAACAGGGCATCAGTTCGCTGCACAAATTTAAATGGAGTTCGGAATAAGACAAATATATCCCGCATAAACACTCCATATTTAATTATGAGGTGAATTGGCATAATACCCCCATACCCACAAATATGTATGCAGGCATGATCAATTTAATATGCGACAGATGGTAATGTCATATTATAAAAAATAGGGGCTTAGGGTCATACATCTGGGTTCGGAAGATCTTGGGCTCCGGGGGGGTCGACAGGGTTGGACGAGATCGGGGGACGGAATCGGGATCGTTCTCGGACAACGGAAGGAGAGCTTGGCATTCCAGAAAGAAGGACTTGGCGTTCCGGTGGCGATCTTGGCGGTCTTCAGCTCCAGGTCTCGCATCTGGGAAGGAGTACTTGTCGCATCCGATGGATCGATCCTCGGGGTCGAAGAACTTGGCGCGCCAGGGTTCGGTCTTCGGATTCGAGAGGAAGAACTTGGCGTTCCGGGATGGAGAACTTGTCGCTTTGGGTAGGCAAACATTGGGTACATACTTGGGGTCCGAGAAGGTCATGAGGTTCCAGGGTCACCGGATCCGTGAAGCAGATCTCGGCGTCACGTGACGGCGCTCCTCGGTTCCATGATGGAGGCTTCGGATACATCACGCCCTGACGAAGATCTTGTCGATGGCTTTTCCAAGGAGGAACTTGAGACGCAGCTATAGGCCTCGGTCTTTGCCACTCCCACCAAAGTCTCATCAACACGCCCAGGCAGTAGCTTCACTTCCCGCATAGGCACCATCAGAGAACACCTCAGGCTATAGCTGCATTGGAGACAATTGGAGCACCGAGACAGCAACCAACGTGATGAGCGGAAGCAACGTTCCAGCGACAAAGTTCCAGGGCAGCAGATTGAGGTCGCATGTACGCTGCAAGGAGAGCATGTCCCGCTTGGGCATTACCTCGAGCACCTTGCGGCCGGGAAGTGGCAGAAGGGCGACGGCCTCACGCAGCAAAGAGAGGGACGCATGCGGGGTAGAGGCACGTGCCGTTAGCGTGCCGCAGGGCGATGTCCGCTAGCTTGACTCACGAATGGCTCGCGAGGTCGGCGTACAACCACGATGCTGCAGGGCTAGGTGGAGGCAGGGGCCCGACGACGGCTGGGGTCAGGGCGGGCTTGGAGTCGTGCTCGGGAGAGGAGCGAGGAGGGCGAGCGGAGCGATAGGGATGGAGGTGGAAGGAGGCGGTGACGGGGTGGCAGCACGCGAGCTTGGCCGAGGACAGCGACGCAGGGGGCACGGGAGTCGACGAGGTGCTGCAGGCGGTGGTGGCCAGAGGCGTGGCCGGCGAGCTTGACACGGAAGGGGCCGGCCGTCACGGGAAGACGCAAGGAGGGCGGCGAGTTGAGCGGCTGCTCAGCCTGGCAGGCGGTTCGGAGGTTGGCGGCGAGAGGGCCAGGGCAGCAGCGCTATAGGGGGAAGGAGGCGACGGAAGGTTGGAGACGGAAGCGAGCTCGTGAGGGCTCAGACTCAGGAGGGAACGAGCAGGTTAAGGGGACCCGATCGCGTTTCTCTCTGGCAGCGGAGGGGCCTAAGCGAAAAGGAGTCCAAGGGAGTTGGTGTGTGCGTGTACATCGTCGAGTTGGAGTGGTTGTTGTGTAGGAGGGGTGCGGTGTGGGCGACGTGTGGTGCGTGGAGGGTGTGTTGGCGACGGGTGGAGAGAAGAAAAAGTATAGACAGAGCTATGGGTATTTTGTCTCAGATCTAGGAGATTTAGACGAAATATACTGGAGGCTAGGGTTTGGAAGAAAAGAGGGGAAAGGAATATTTATCTGGTCCAAAGTAGACTAGATGGGGCTAGTTTTAGGCTAAAACTTTAGACAGGCTTTTTGCCTAATTTTATTTTTAGTAAAATAAGAAAACCTTTATTGTCACCTAATGACCGGAAAACTATTGTTTTATTTTAAAACAACAAAGAGAGGTGACGGCTTAATATATATTAGACCGTACGGATATTTTAGAAAAACAAAATACGGTGTGTAATAAAAATACTTTTGCGTTTAGAAAAATATGCATGATGACTTGACGATGCTCAAATGCAATTCACGAAAACACCGCGATTTTCTACTAGTAGTTTTTGTGGGGTGCCACAATTCGACACCACTAACAACCGATCTCGCCCTCGAGATCCGCCTCATGTTACCGGGAAGAAGGCCAACGATCAGAATCTTCTCGCTTCGGGTAGATCCTCGCGACACCACTAACAAAGACTCTTGCTCTATCTTGAAATCGGCGACACCACCAACAAGAGGTCGTTGCTCGCGTTTGTCGAGAGGACACTCCGGGAACAAAGGGCGAAGGTTGAGGTATCGACAAATAAAGCCACCTCTAGCTTCCATGGACGGAGTAAAATTGCTGGATCCACAGATTCAATATACCAAAGCGAATGATAAGAGTAGTGGTATGGTCGCGACTCCATCCCGCACTCATATAATTACTCCATACATGAATAGCAGAATTATGCAACTAACTCTCGGAATTAGACTGAATATCTCGACAACCGAGGTTCGAAAACAAGGAGGGAAGCAGATTCTGCATCGGATCTGGCATAGATGATGTCGGCGCATCGGAAAACACCGGAAGGCACGAGAAGGAACAAAGAGAAGTCCAACAGATGAAAGACTCCTCAGATAGCATTAAGACCGGATGAAGCAACACCGTTACCAAAGGACGAAGCGAAACCCTGAAGGTACGACGGAACCCAACCACGAGAATTCCTGGACTCGAAGAAGGGAAGAGAGCAGATTTAAAACACGCAGAGGTAAGAGGAGAACAACAGAGGGTAAGGAGTAAAAGCAGACCTAATCAGATTTATCCAACCGATTTTTCGTAATAGTTTTGGCACTCTACTTCGGCCGTTAGCTAGGTTATCCTACAGGCTGGACTTGTGGGGTATCGCAACTGCTGAGCCCTGATACCACTCTGTAACACCCTCAAATCGGCCCTATGCAAGTTTTAGCCCTTTCCGCCAAACCCGCATATAAACGATTAAATGACGCCCACCAGGCACTTTCGTGCGGGTGGAAAATGAAGTAATACCATTACACAACAGTCCTCGATGGGACCCACAGAACAGATAAATACAACAACGACTTGATGAGTCAAGAATACAGATATATTATTCAAAGATCCAAATCACCTTGGAAACGATAGATCGCCCGACTACGGACAAGATGCAAATGGGGCTAAGAGCCCTGAAGAATAACCAATGGCGTCCATAACCCTGCCCAGGCCAAGCCGGAAGGGTAACCCTGCTAACGACGTCGATCTCAAACCTGCTAAAACAATAGGGGTGCCGACAAAGGGCAAAGGAAAAAGAGGAGCGTCAGTACTGAGGCCAATACACAGCGAGGCTAGAATCCGGCGGCTCTCGCCTACATAGGTATGGTGGACTGAAGCGGCAGCGCAACATGCACTAACAACCTATAGAGACTCGGTACAACTGTCGGCTATTAGAGAGAGATAAGAAAGACCTATTCGGATCCAACCTGATACTAACACCAAACAAACCCATCCTGGTATTTCCCCCTCGAGACCAAACGAGGAAGTCAGAGCAAGGAACTCACGCAGTTGGCAATTTTACTCATTCCGTTATAGTTGTAGCAATTACTAATCAGATATAGATAGCATGAGTCATCCTGAAGCATAAGTAGTGGGCGATTTTAATTAACCATTCTGTGGTAGTTGGAACATTTACTAGACAGATATAATTATCCTGAGGAATCCCAAAACCCAGCAGTTGTTGGCACTTTTATCACATTCCATTGGAGTTGCAATACTTACTAGGCATATAGCATGTCCCAAAACAACCCAGATCCACCAGCTGTTGGCATTTTTAATATCCATTCTGTTATACTTGAGCTGATTACCAGTCACATATTAAGTCAAATTTGTAGCACTACTTTAGTTATGCTTGTCTATGATCGAGATACTGTGCTCCAAGTCGTCCATAACCGCGGACACGGCTTTCAGAAAGTTTTACCCTGCAGGGGTGCACAAATAGCAACACACACTCGATCAACCTCGGAAAAACCAACTCAAAACCCAACGAGGCATTCACGACAAAGCGATCACAGGATTTAGAAATATTTCAGGGGGCCACCCCACTAAGCTACCCGCAACGAAGATGGCCGGCTCCGGAATAGACCCAGGGTTTGCGACGACAGCAGTAAACGACTAGGAACACGAAAGTGTGACTGGGCTTGTCGATACCGCGAAAACGTGGCGCGATCCAAAACAGTACAGGTGCTCCACGCACAACCTTAAATAAAGCAGTAACATGGCATAAGTACAGGATAGTAATAAAACCCCAAACTAGTTTGTGGCCCCAAGAAATAGAAATGAATCAAGCTCTAGCTCAGGGGGGTCCACAGCCTCCTGGATGTGGGTAGTGCGAAAAATCAAGGAACATGTATCAAGTACTCGGGGCCTACGGGACACAAGTGAGCGTGGAAGAACCAAATAACATCTATTGCCCACCGATGCCTCTGCATTAGTTATATCTAGCATTTTTAATAGTTGTATTTAAAGTCATGATCATCTCCACCAATAAGCATCCCCACCAATAACCATCTGCCAGCATACCAACATCTGTGGTACTCGACGACACGAGATCGCACCTGAGCAAGCAACTACGACTCGCAAGGCCAGCTATCTACCAAACACAGGTAATAGGAGGTGTCCAAGGCAATATAGAGGCTGCACGGGATATTACTGGGGCACGGAAACTAAAGCATCGCGACACGGATAGCAATAGATAAACAGGAGGAAATAAAGACTATAAATGCAAAATAGGTAGAAGGGGGAGAGATGCTCGCCTGGGAAACCCTGTCGGAGGTTCATATCCGGAGAACTTTTCGATACTCGCATCAACTCATCGGCCTAATCCGCGAAGAAGCAAACACTAGAAGAAGCACCGGATGCAACATTTAATGCTAAGGCAGAAGAATCGATATGTTTATGATATGATGCATGACATGGCATAGATGCGGTGCGATTAGGCAATATTAAGCGGAACCGGGGTTCCGACAATTAATTAAATAGTTCAAGTTATTTAACTACCCCGCAAATTAAATGTTGTATTAACAAGGCGAAATAGGGCATCAGTTCGCTACACAAATTTAAATGGAGTCTGGAATAAGACAAATATATCCCGCATAAACACTCCATATTTAATTATGAGGTGAATTGGCATAATGCCCCATACCCACAAATATGTATGCAGGCATGATCAATTTAATATGCGACAGATGGTAATGTCATATTATAAAAAATAGGGGCTTAGGGTCATACATCTGGGTTCGGAATATCTTGGGCTCCGGGGGGTTCGACAGGGTTGGACGAGATCGGGGGACGGAATCGGGATCGTTCTCGGACAACGGAAGGAGAGCTTGGCATTCCAGAAAGAAGGACTTGGCGTTCCGGTGGCGATCTTGGCGGCCTTCAGCTCCAGGTCTCGCATCCGGGAAGGAGTACTTGTCGCATCCGATGGATCGGTCCTTGGGGTCGAAGAACTTGGCGCGCCAGGGTTCGGTCTTCGGATTCGCGAGGAAGAACTTGGCGTTCCAGGATGGAGAACTTGTCGCTTTAGGTAGGCAAACTTCGGGTACATACTTGGGGTCTGAGAAGGTCATGAGGTTCTAGGGTCACCGGATCCGTGAAGCAGATCTCGACGTCTCGTGACGGCGCTCCTCGGTTGCATGATGGATGCTTCGGATACATCACGCCCTGACGAAGATCTTGTCGATGGATTTTCCAAGGAGGAACTTGAGATGCAGCTATAGGCCTCGGTCTTTGGCACTCCCACCAAAGTCTCATCAACACGCCCAGGCAGTAGCTTCACTTCCCGCATAGGCACCATCAGAGAACACCTCAGGCTATAGCTGCATTGGAGACAATTGGAGCACCGGGACAGCAACCAACGTGATGAGCGGAAGCAACGTTCCAGCGACAAAGTTCCAGGGTAGCAGATTGAGGTCACATGTACGCTGCAAGGAGAGCATGTCCCGCTTGGGCATTACCTCGAGCACCTTGCAGCCGGGAAGTAGCAGAAGGGTGACGGCCTCACGCAGCAAAGAGAGGGACGCATGCGGGGCAGAGGCACGTGCCGTTAGTGTGCCGCAAGGCGATGTCCGCTAGCTTGACTCACGAATGGCTCGCGAGGTCGGCGTACAACCACGATGCTGCAGGGCTAGGTGGAAGCAGGGGCCCGACGACGGCTGGGGTCACGGCGGGTTTGTTGTCGTGCTCGGGAGAGGAGCGAGGAGGGCGAGCGGAGCGACATGGATGGAGGCGGAAGGAGGCGGTGACGGGGTGGAAGCACGCGAGCTTGGCCGAGGATGGCGATGCAGGGGGTGCGGGAGTCGACGCGGCGCTGCAGGCGGTGGCGGCCAGAGGCGTGGCCGGCGAGCTTGACGCGGAAGGGACCGGCCACCGCAGGAAGACGCAAGTAGGGCGGCAAGGCGAGCGGCTGCTCAGCCTGGCTGGCGGTTCGGAGGTTGGCGGCGAGAGGGCCAGGGCAGCAGCGCTACAGGGGGAAGGAGGCGACGGAAGGTTGGAGACAGAAGGGAGCTCGTGAGGGCTCAGACTCGGGAGGGAACGAGCAGGTTAAGGGGAACCGATCGCGTTTCTCTCTGGCAGCGGAGGGGCCTAAGCGAAAAAGACACCAAGGGAGTTGGTGTGTGTGTGTACATCGTCGAGTTGGAGTGGTTGCTGTGCAGGAGGGGTGCGGTGTGGGCGACGTGTGGTGCGTGGAGGGTGTGTTGGCGACGGGTGGAGAGAAGAAAAAGTATAGACAGAGCTGTGGGGATTTTGTCTCAGATCTAGGAGATTTAGACAAGATATACTGGAGGCTAGGGTTTGGAAGAAAAGAGGGGAAAGGAATATTTATCTAGTCCAAAGTAGACTAGATGGGGCTAGTTTTAGGCTAAAACTTTAGACAGGCTTTTTGCCTAATTTTATTTTTAGTAAAATAAGAAAACCTTTATTGTCACCTAGTGACCAGAAAACTATTGTTTTATTCTAAAACAACAAAGAGAGGTGACGGCTTAATATATATTAGACCGTAAGGATATTTTAGAAAAACAAAATACGGTGTTTAATAAAAATACTTTTGCGTTTAGAAAAATGCAAGAAAAATATGCATGATGACTTGACGATGCTCAAATGCAATGCACAAAAACAGCGCGATTTTCTAGTAGTGGTTTTTGCGGGGTGCCACAACTGAGTAGCCTTATTTGCAATGTAAAAGTAAAAAATGACTAGGGGTAGAAGCGTCGCAGCTGTGCGACATTCCAGGGGTTGGAGTATGCGACTCCTGTCTCTAAGTATTGAAGGCGATAGGCGCCACCTGGGATTACTTCTGTAATCACGTACTGTCCTTCCCAGGGGGACTCGAGCTTGAGATGCCCCTGCTGCTTCAGTCGCAAGACCAGGTCACCTTCGATGAAGGATCTGGGGCGAAGCCTCCTACTGTGGTAGTTGCGCAGGTTCTGCTGGTATATCGTGGATCTTTCTGCGGCGATTTCTCTTGCTTCGTCAAGGAGGTCGACGGAGTCTCCGAGTGCGAGGGATGACTCCTGTTCGCTGTAGGCGACCACGCGCGGCGCCTTGTACCGTACCTCGGCTGGTAGCACTGCCTCTGCTCCGTGCACCATAAAAAATGGCGTGTAGCCCGTGGCGCTGTTTGGAGTTGTACGTAGGCTCCAGAGTACAGATTGCAGTTCGTTCGGCTAGCAACCCGTGGCTTGTTCGAGTGGCCGGAGGAGTCGCTTCTTGATGCCGCTGCAGACGAGCCCATTTGCTTTTTCCACCTGACCATTGGTCTATGGATGAGCGACTGAGGCGTAGCTAATGTTGATTCCCAGGTTCTCGCAGAATTTATGGAACTCTTTGGATGTGAAGTTCGCCCCGTTGTCAGTGATGGTGCTGTGCGGCACTCCGAAGCGGTAGACGATGGACTCGAAGAACTTGACTGCGTTGTGCCCTGATTGGTTTGTCACTGGCATGGCCTCAATCCACTTGGTGAATTTGTCGACTGCGACTAAGAGGTAGACGTAGCCTCCTCGTGAGGACCTTGGAAGTTTTTCGACCATGTCGAGCCCGCATTGCGCGAAGGGCCTGGCCAATGGGATTGGTCGTAGCTCTACGCCCGGTGCGTGTGGCTTGTCCGCGAATCGCTGGCAGGCGTTGCATTTTTGGACGATGTCCTTGGAGTTGCGCATGGCCGTAGGCCAGTAGAATCCAGCCCGTAGAGCTTTGGCGACTGCCGGCGTGGTGCCCGCAGGTCCCTTCATGGATATCAAGGAGAACTGCTTTTCCATCGGCCATGGAGACGCATCGTTGGAGTACTCCTGTGATGCTGCGATTGTACAGGTCGCCGTTGATAACGACGAATGCCTTGGATCGTCGCGCGATGTGTCGTGCATCTGTCGAATCGTCTGGTAGCCTCTTGCTGAGGAGGTATGTGATGTACGGCTGCGTCCAGGATTGTTCAATCATCATGACGATAATTGGTCCCTCGAGTCCTGTGTCCAGCTCCAAGTCATCGAGTGCCATTGGCTCATTGGGTGGTGTAGCCCCCAAGTCCGTTGCTGCGCTTGTTTTCTTCTCTGCGGCCTTTGGCTTGATGGAGCCTTCGCAGATGCGCTCAAGAAATACTCCAGGTGGTATGGGGCACAGGTAGAGCCTATGTTGGCGAGTGCGTCCGCCTCTTCGTTGCTTTCGCGACCTGCGTGTCACAGCTCGCAACCATCAAAGTCTCCTTCGAGTGTATCGTAGAGGTCGCGGTACGCGATCATGTTGTCATTCAGTGCGTCGCACTCATGCATTGTTTGGTTGATGACTAACTTGGAGTCGCCATATATGATGAGCCTCTTGGCGCCGCATGCTTTTGCCATCCTCATCCCGTGCAACAGGGCCTCGTATTCAGCCTCGTTGTTTGAGGCTATGAACTGCATTCGCAGGATATACTTCAGCTTGTCCCCTTGAGGTGATGTCAGTATGACACCTGCGCCTGTTCCGTCTTTCCGCTTGGATCCATCGAAGTGCATTGTCCAGAGGTAGGACATATCTGGCTTGTCTGGGAGCTGGTTCTCCATCCAGTGCACGAGGATGTCCGGGAGAACTTGCGACTTGATTGCGTCGCGCTTTTCGTACGTGATGTCTCGTGGAGACAATTCTATTCCCCAAAGCGCGACTCATCCCGTGGCATCAGGGTTATTGAGGATATGTCCCAACGGGGCGTCGTTGACTACCACGATTGGGTGTTGCTGGAAGTAGTGGCGCAGTCGCCGGGCGGTCATAAAGACGTCGTACGCTAGCTTCTGGTAGTGCGGGTACCGCTGTTTTGTTGGCGTGAGGACCTCGCTGAGGTAGTATACTGGGCATTGTACGCCATGGACCTTGTTTTCCTTAGCTCGCTCGACGATGAGCACTGTGCTGACCACCTAGTTGGTGGCGGAGATGTACAGCAACAGTGGTTCCCTTTCTCATGGAGTCACCAGCACTGGCGAACTGGATAGCAGGTGCTTGAGATCTTCGAATGCTTCTTGCGCTTCGTTGGTCCACTCGAATTTTTTAGCTTTGCGGAGGAGCTGGGGGCAGTGCCTTTTCACCCATCCGACTGATAAATCGACTGAGGGCCGCGATTCGTCCGGCCAGTTGCTGGACGCCTCTTATGTTCTTCGGCTTCTCCATGGCCAGTATGGCTTTTATCTTCTTCGGGTTCGCCTTGATTCCCCTTGCAGAGATGAGATACCCGAGTAGCTGCCCAGATGGTACGCCGAAGGCGCATTTGTCCGGATTGAGCTTGATCCGGTAGCTGTCGAGGTTGGCGAAGGTTTCGCGCAAATCGTCGATTAGAGAGGCTTCCTCCTTGGTCTTGATTAGTATGTCATCGACATAGACTTGGATGTTACGACCAAGTTGTTCCTTGAGGCAAGACTACATGCACCGCCGCTAGTAGGTGGCTCCCGCATTTTTTAGCCCGAAGGGCATTGTGTTGTAGCAGAACACACTAAAGGGCGTTGTAAACGCTGTTTTCTCTTGATCTTCCTCCTTCATTCGAATTTGATTATAGCCTGAGTAGGCGTCGAGGAAGCATAGGCGCTCGCATCCCGCAGTGGAGTCGATAATCTGGTCGATCCGTGGCAGCGGGAAGTGATCCTTTGGGCAGTGCTTGTTCAGAGAAGTGAAGTCCACGCACATCCGCAGGATATCCATGTCCTTTTTTGGTACCAACACTGTGTTGGCGAGCCAAGTGCTTTCCTTGATCTTGCGTATGAACTTGGCCTCAAGGAGTCTGTTGATCTCCATTCCAACTGCCTATGCTCGTGGCTCAGACAATCGCCTAATTGTTTGCTTGACTAGCCTTGCGTCGGGGTTGACGTTGAGTGCGTGCTCGGCGAATTCCCTGGGAACTCCTGGCATGTCCGCAGGACACCAGGCAAAAATATCCCAGTGCTCACGGAGGAATTCGACAAGCGCAAGTTCCTATGCGGGACTCAAGTTGTTGGCGATGAGGGCCGTCTTGGCGGGATCCGATGGATGGACCTGCACTTTCTTTGTGTGCACAGATGAGTCGAAGGAGAGATCAGGTGAGCTTGGCCTGCCCAGGGGAGGCAGACTGTTGTCTGTCGTCTCTTTCAATCTCGCGAGTTCCTCCTGCATGCCAAAGGACTGGGAGATTCTGTTGAATTCCCTGTTGCAACTATCAAATCGCTCAAAGCTCCCGTTGATCGTGATGACACCATTGGGACCTAGCATTTTCATCTGTAGGTAGGCGTAATGTGGTACTGCCATGAACCTAACGAACCGACGCGCCCGAGGATGCAGTGGTACTGTGAGGGCCAGTCGACGACCTCGAAGTCGATGCGCTCGCGCCGAAAGTTCTTCGGAGTGCCGAAGATGACATCGAGGTTGATTTTGCCCAGGGGTATACGCCTTTCCCTGGGACGATGTCGTGGAACGTTGTGTCCGATGCCTCCAGGCAGGTTAGAGGGATTCTCATTGCTCGCAAGGTACTCGCGAATATGAGGTTGATGCCGCTTCCGCCATCCATGAAGACGCGGCTCATGTCGAAGCCTCCAATTTGCGCCTCGAGTACGAGGGGGCAATGACCTAGATGGGGTATCTGAGGCGGGTGGTCACGCTTGTCGAAGGTGATGCATGACTCGCTTCCACTGAGGTACTCAGTGGTGGATGGTGGCGAGTGCGTGGCCAAGTTGACTTAGCGAGTGATGGCCTTCTGCACCCTATTGGAGGGTCGTCCCTTTTGGATCATCATGGTGCCCATGGCCCGTGGGTACGGTTCGCCTCCGTGGTGCTGGTCCGGTGCGGCTCCGTTCGGGGGTGGCCCAGGTGGTGGTGGTGGTGCGCCATGTGCCATGGTGCCTGGAGCGGTTCTGTAGCCTCTTTCGACTGCATTGCGGTTCATTCGAACCAATCCCTCGTGTAGCTTGAGGAACTCGCGTCAGTCCTTGAGGAGGTGGCTGGACTTTCTCTTGCCGTCATGTTTGTTGATGTAGAAGTGCCGTGCATGGCCCGAACAGTTTGTCCTCGATGGAGTTCGCAGGTGCCTCATCGCGAGTGCGGCGTTGCCATACTTGCGTGGTTTTCCCGGAGTCACGGTATCCGCCGCTACGGTATCCGCTATTGCGGTTATCACGCGTCTATCAGCATAGCCGTCCGCGACCATGTTGACGTCGTCGCGGTCATCATAGATGCACATGCGGTGCTTGCCTCGGCGGTCACGTCTGCGTTCGAGTTCCGCCTCCTCGTTAGAGTGAGCGCGATTCTTCACCGAATCTTCTCCATCGGCCCACCGATTCACGATCTCCATCAGGTGGTCGATGGTCTGAGGCTTTGAGTGGCCCAGCTCTTCCCTAAGTTCTAGGCGGTGGACACCACCGTTGAATGCATCAATCGCGCGGTCTTCTGAGATGTTCTCCGCGTAGTTCTTGATGATGGACCACCTTTGGATGTAGGAGCATAGCGATTCGCCAGATCTTTGCTGGCAGCATCTCAGCTCTTTGATTGATGCGGGCCGCTTGTATGTGCCCTAAAAGTTGCACACGAAGCTATAAACCAGCTCATCCCAACTGTGAATGGATCCGCGTGGGAGGTTATTGAGCCATGCTTGGGCGGCGCCCTGTAGCTGTAGCTGCAAGCATTGCATGGCAGTGCTTCGACTGCCTCGGTGGAGTCTGACGGAGGAGATGTGGTCCTCCAGCCAGATCTTGGGGTCCTGTAGGCCGTCAAACTTCGGGTTCTCTAACGGGAGTTTAAACCCTTTAGGCATTCGCTTCTTCCTAATGGATCTGCTGAAGCATCTGGCGCCGCAGAGCTCCCCATCTTATTCTTCCGTGTCAGTCGACCGAGCACGTCGTGCCCTTGATTTGTCGATCTTGTGCTGCGTGAGGTCGTTGCGCGCATCGTAGTCACGGTCGTGTCGCCGTGAGCGGCGGTGTCGAGACAGGTCGTGACTGTCATCGCTGGATGAGGGCGAGGAGTGGCCCTTTGCTAGCGCTTTGCCCTTTTTTGGGTCTGGTGTTGGCTCCTTGTCGAGGGCGGCCTCGATTAATCCCAAACCCGCGATTGTAGATCGGTGCATGGCAGTTTGGGGATCTCCAGCTGGCGGCTGGTTATTGAGGAGGTACATGGTGGCCGCTGTCACCGCAGCCTGCGGCGTCCTGGGGACCACGTTGCCTCGCGTGTCGACTGTCATAGAGCCGAAGTCGAGGACTTTCGCGGCTTCTATGCGTTCTTTCTCGGTGAGATGAGCCATCCGCGATTGCCTCTTCTTGGCGAGGTACTCGTTGCCCCTTGAGGAGGATCCTCCGTAGGAGGAGAGCCCAGCGCAACGAAGGCTCGATTTGTCCGCTGACTTTTTACGCGCTTCAAGTTGCGCGATTGTTTGCAGTTGGCACTTGAATTCTTCCTTCAGGAGCCAGTGATAGCCCATCAGCAGTTCTTGCGGGGACCCGAAGGGTAGAGGAGTGCCTCGTAAGGCCTCGTGGCAGCGATCCCACTCTTGCTCGTTGAGCTTGATTACGACTCGTTCACCGGTTTGCTCATTGATTATGCTGGGAGGTTTGACTGCTCCTCCATTGTTGACGGGGGCGCGATTGCCCCCGTTACCGCCGTTGCCAACATTGCCACCGTTACCGGCGTTGGGTGGATCGGTGCCATTACCAGGGTTGCCACCGTTGTCGCGATTGGCAGAGGTGTCGCCTGCGTTGATGACGGTGCACATGAAGTGATTGGGGAAGCTGTAGCTTCCACAACTCTCAAATCTGGAACCGTAGGTTCCATCTTCAGTGGGAAGATCACTCATATCAGAGTCGTGACTGTTGTCGCTGACCGTATTCTCGACTGCTGTCGGGGCGTTGAGCTCGCTGAGCGTGCCGACGATGGAGGGAACCATGATGCTGGGGCAATCGCCAATGCTGTCGGCTGATCGGGCATGCGAAGCATGCCCATCTGACCAACTTGGAAGCGGAAGCTCCCGATTGCCAGGCTGATTCCATCGCCTACGGACTCGAAGGTCGGGCGAGTGGTCGGCGTGTGGACGGTTAAGTCGAACGCGCCGAAGAGCTAGCGAATCTCCGTTGTTGCGGAGTTGTAGATCGCAGTTGATGGGGCCGAAGAAGCCGCAACATCAGCACTCCCAATTCCCACAGACGGCGCCAATTGATGAGGGTTTAACTCATCAATGCCCATTGTTATGGACTTGGGTTTTGGAGAAGGAGGGAGCGCTGGAGATCGGCTAGCAAACAAGCACACAGGGGACAAAGATTTACCCAGGTTCAGGCCTCGTAGAGGTCCCTACTCCTGCTTGTCTGCTCGTGGAATTATCGAAGGAATCGAAAGTTACAGTGACGCGCGGATGCAATCTGGCGAGGGTTGTGGAAACTAGGGTTGCGTGTGTCCTCCTCGCAGCCCCTCCTAGCCTTTATATAGATAGGCTAGGTCTCGGGTAGCAGGTCGAGTCGGTTACAAGTTAGGGTTTTTCCCCTTCAAACTTTCTATCTTTAACTTCTTCTTGTTCTTCAAGCAATCGGGAGTCTGTAGGTTACTCGAGTCTTTAATTTGGGCCTTGGCGACACCGTGGGCCTGTACGTATTTGGACCGTATATACCAAGCTCGAGTACCTGTAGGGTATACCCATGTCAGCCCCACTTCCCTAGGGGCCGGTGCATGGGGGAGCGGGAAAGTTTCCTTCCCCCCAAGTATCATCCCCTATAATCTTGGGATTCAAGTTTATCCTCTTAGAATCTTCCGAAACCTTCTGAAACCTTCTAGAAGCTCTAAACAAAAACTCCAGAACTTTTCTGAAACCCAGAAAACGACTTCCATTATATGAATCTTATTCTCCGGACCATTCCGGATCTCCTCGTTATGTCCTAGATCCAATCCGAGACTCCGAACAACATTTGGTATCCAAATCATATTCCATATCTACCTAAACAATATAAAACCTTTAGTGTGTCACCCTACGGTTCGCGCACTATGCAGACATGATCAAGACACTTCTCCGAGCAATAACCAATAGCTGGACTTGGAGATCCATAATGGCTCCCACATATTCAACGATGACTTCGTGATCGAAAGAACCATTAACATACGATACCGATTCCCTTTGTTACGCGATACTCTACTTATCCGAGGTTAGATCATCGGTATCTCCATAACTAGTTCTACATCGTTACCGATAAGTACTCTTTACTCGTACCGTGATATGACATACCTTGTGACCTAGTCACATGCTTGCAAGCTAATTGGATGACATTCCACCGAGAGGGCCCAAAGCATATATATCTGTCACTTGGATGGACAAATCCCATTCTTGATCCATGCGCTTCTGCACATACTTTCAGAATACCTAATGCCACCTTTATAACCGCCCAGTTACGAAGTGGCATTTGATGTCATCAAAGCACTCATCCAGTGATGGTGATTAACATGATCTCATGGTCGAAGGATTAGGTTACTATGTATTTGAAAGCTTGTAGTAAAGCGACTTAATGACTTGATGTTATGCTATGCTTACTATGGGTGTGTCCATCACATCATTCTCCTAATGATATGATCTTGTTATTAATAACATCCAATGTCCATGATCAGGAAACCATGATCATCTATTAATCGACAAGGTAGTCTTAACAAGAGGCTTACTAGGGACTCTTTTACATTTACAAAACACACAAGTATTAGTGTTTCCTATTAATACAATTATAGCATGGGATGTAAACATTTATCATAAACACAAAGATATAATAATAACCACTTTGTTATTGCCTCTTAGGCATATCTCCAACAGATGGGTTCCCCCACCTCTCACTCATTCATGTGATTTGAGCTTCCACTAAGCATTCCCACATCAATTCTATCTCCACTCAAAGTTGCATTAATTTTCCACCAAAATTAATGCATCTCTCATTTAACAAAACTATTTTATTTATTTTATTCAGAATTTTGTTAAATAATTTAATTAACAAACATTTGCATAAACCCCCTTGCAATACTTCCATATTACATCTAAAATCATTTTCAGCAATTTGACCCAAAACAATTCCAGTGTACATCGAAGTAATTTCAGTGCATTCAAATTGTTTCTCTAGTAATATATTTTCTCCAATTGTTCTCAGTATCCCTTAAGTGTGTCACCCTACGGTTCAAGAATAATGCAGACATGATCGAGACCCCTCTCCGATCAATAGTCAGCAGCAGGACCTGGAGATTCATACTGTCTCCCACACATTCAACAATGACTCTAGTGATCGTGTGTACCTTTAACGTTGGAACTAAATCTCTTTGTCTCGCAATATATTACATGTACGAGATTCTATTATCGGTATCCCCATACCTAGTTTGATCTCGTTACTGAAAAATACTCTTTTCTTGTTCCCGTGATATAACATTCCTAGTGATCTTATCACTTTCTTGCAAGCTATGTCAATGTGATATCACCGAGAGGGCCCTGAGTATATCTCTCCATCATCGGTATGGACAAATCCATCCCACTCTTGATCCATGAGCCTCTACATAACACTTTCGGAGTATCTGAACCCACCTTTATTGTCACCCTATTACCGTGTGACGTTTGATGTTATGAAGTTATTCTTCCTGTGTTAGTGATTGACATGATCTCATGGTCTAAGGACTAATGTTACTTCACATGATGTTATAGTAATTTAAACATAATGACTTTGTTCGTATAACTATACTTTGGATGAATGTTAATCACATCATTCCACCAATGTTGTGACCTCGTTATTAACAACATCCAATGTCCATGATCTGGAAACCTTGATCATCTTGTTAATCAACCAGCTAGTTTATATGAGATACATAACTAGGAACTCTATATATTTTTTATTAAACACACATGTATTAACATTTCCAATTAACAGAATTATAGAATGCAAAATAAACATCTATCATATACTTGGAATAAGATAATTACAACTTTACTATTGACTCCAGCATATTTCCTTCAGTTTGCTAGGACCAAACCAGTCCACTCACCCACTTGTCTCTCTCCTCACTCACGCTCTCTATCCCTCTCTCTCACGATTCCTCTAGCGACTTCGCCTGCCGCTGCTATCGGCACACTCGATTCCTGCCGCTCCCGGCCTCCATCTTCACCTCCATGGATAAAAATCAAACCAGCATTCGATGCTTTAGCTTTCTATCACACATATTTGCCTAACCCATCTCACATACTCACACTTCCCTAACCCTAACCCTAGTGTTTCGATGCCATGGTGCCACCATGCCTTGGTGCTCCTCCGGCACTCTCTCATCATTGAGATGATACTGACGCACTCCATAGTGTCTCCACTATGCTCTACCAGCTTGCATAGGTTGACTTTCCTTCCTTGGGTTCTCTCTGTGCTGCCCGTGGTGCCCGTCGTTCTCCTCTATGGCCCTGGTGAACTCGGCTCTTATTTTAGCCAAAGGTAGGTCTTCTCCCGCTTGACTACTTCTTCTCCTTCTACAACTATATCTCTACTGCTATTTGGTTCTAGGGTCTCTGGTCTAGTTCTATCCGTTGATTCTAGGTTTTCTATTTCCTTCTAGAACATTCTAGTGGCTTCTGTATTATTCTTATGCTACTGATGTTCTATTAGTCCTAACTTTTCCTATTATGTTCCTACTAGTTAATCTTGTCGATAATGTAGTTTTAGTAAACTTGTTGTTAACCGTTCTATGCTTTAGTTAGTGGTTGCTTCCATATGCTTTGTTAATCTAATTATCCTAGTAGTTATTAGTTACTGTGGTAGTGCTCATTACATTTTTTTGAACAATACTCTATGATCCTACTTAGATTACTTGTCTACTACTATCTATCAGTACTTGGGTGTTATTGTGATAGTGATTTATTGATTACTAATGTAGTAAATATCCACAACCCAATCATCTTTTTTAGGTTTAGGTGTGTATCCTTAATTACTTATGTTAGTTGATTACTTTAGGATTCAATTACTATGATACTAATGCTAACTTGTAGTTTATGACATGATGTTGTCATGTACTCTTGTATAGTTCACTTTCTTTTCTATGAACCTTTGGTATAGTGTTAATGTAAGTGTGTTTTTAATTAGTATGATTTACTTTTATGTAGGTTTAATATATTTATAGCTTCTTCTATGATTCTCCCTTCTCTTCCTTAGGTGATATATTGATCCTATCTAGGTAAGTGAATGGAGATGTAAAGTTTAAGTTCTTAAAAGATGTTTTTTCTAACTAAATGTGCCTAGGGTGTGCCAGCTAAATATAGAGGTTGGCTTCTATGGTGTTCTCCATTGTTGGAGATGCATAGGAGTTAGCCCTAGGTTAGCCTAGGTGCTAACTAGTGACACACGCTCTCAGCCTAATTCCAATCTAAAGTAAAGCTATAAACCTTTGGAGATTTCAAAATGGGTTTGAAGAAGATTTGATGCAATTCTTCCTATTTATTACTCCTATTCTTGCTTCAAATGCTCCTCTAGATCTTTCTCTCCCACTATTGAGTGTGGAAAGATGTTTCTCCTCTATTTCAACCCTTGGTCTGAGAGTGTTTCTTATGATCGTGGCTTTGAGGATTGTGATCTTGGAGTTGGGTGTGGGTCCAATTTATAGTGTTCCAGGGTTCATGTGGATGTGATACCTCATTGCGTGCAAATAGTGACTAAGCTGCTTCAAACTGCCTCTCTAACTTGGATTTTATGTTCGAATCGGCTTAGGTCATATGCCATAAGTGGCATGTCAGTTAAGGGATAAATTGGTCGTTTTTACTATTTTGGAATTTTACAAGGTGATAATATGATTAATATGTTTATTTATTTTCTTCCCAGATTCATTTCTAGGAAATATTCCTAGTGTTCACTACTGTTCTATTAACCTGTGTAGCTATGGTCAGATGTTCCAATTCCATTTTCACTTGCTATTTATTATAGAATCCATGTTTGAGGGTTGTTCTTGTTGCCAATTGCCATTTTTGCTACTAAGCTTCCTATGCTAGCTTTATTGGCTCATTTTACTATATTTGGTGGTTAGGTGTTATACATTGCATTCTTACTTTGGTCATTGGCTGGTGCTAGCTATTGATACTATTGGTTTTCTAGCCATTGCTGCTACTTCTTATTGCTGCCATTGATGTCTGTTGTTGTGTTGTGGTTGTGATCTACTGTTGTCATTTGCTAGCTACTGCTGATTCTACTGCCTTTGCTTATACCCCTCAAACATAAGAGTTGTAGGACTAGTTCCTAGAATTCCAACTTGTACTCTATATCAAATGGGTTTTCCTTAGGGCAGAACCAACATTTTAACACAACAACAATTTATTTGTTTTTGTTTCTTGTGCAGGTCAAGATAGGCTAGAAAATATTGAAGAGCAGGAAAAAGAGATAAGTAGTTTATGTCTAGTTTTAGGTTTCTTTCTTTTTGTGCTAGTAGTTTGTAATATGTGATTTCTTTTTGTAAATATCACTTCTAAAGAATCATCTATAAGATTATATCACTAAATATTCCTTTTCTTTATCTCAACTTAATTTCTTGTACTTGTTTATTTTTGTTTGGACTGTGATTATATGAATTCAAGTTTGAACTATTCAAACCTCCATTTTCAATTGCATAATCACTTAGGATTATTAGTTGTTTAATGATTCATTTGAGCATGACAATCAAATAAAGATGAAAACCACTTTAAAAATCCTAATTTTTGAATTCACAAGGTTACTTTGAACTTTGAATTCCAATCCTAGTGTTGACCTAAGTCAAACATCAGAATTAGAGTTCAATCTCAATCACTTGTAACCCATTTAAAAAAATTAATTATTTCACACTTTTGCAAATGCATGCTATGCAAAAACACTCATCACAACTTCATGCTCTAATGTTCCTATTCTTTGGGTCATCACAAGATGACTCATATCCCTCCTCTTCCCTGCCTCGCTCACCATCTCTCCTTCCTTTTCCCAACCCCTATTGCCCTCCTCTTCCCAACTACTGATGCCTCCCTCTCCAAGATCGATGTAACCCTAAATCAACGGCTAGATGAGAATGATGACGACGGTTGTAGGGGAACAATGGCGATCGGAGGTTGAACAGTGGCGACGGCCAACTTTGCGGAGATGAACATCGGTTCTTCTAGTCTAACCCATCTGATCTGATTTGATATGCAACACTGCTAACTAGGCCACCTCAGAATTCATGCATTCATACTATGTGAGCACAAATCAGCGGCCGACCAACTCATGCTCATCGGGTGAGGAACAATAATTCAGCAATTATGCCATGCTTTCCATCCCCTGTACGAGCACTTGACATATAGCTCTGCGTGACAATTAATCGCACCAACTCTTCCTCCTGCTCCCCTTCCTGTAGCCATAGAAAGCTTATTTTGGGTTGTTTTTTATCTATTTTGGTTGCGGATTATTTGGAAAACTAGTGTAAGTTGAGGTAGAATGGAGATATAAATGTGAATTTTTGACTCATAGTCTGATATATGCCTAGTATGCATGTGATTTTATGTTACATATGTGTTCATGTAGTATGTATTGCAAGTTAAATATCAAATATGATATGAATATGCTTTGAATAATTCATATATTTTCGAAACTAATATATGCATGTTATTTTCATACATGTAAACAAGTTTGTATTATCCAATGTCAACATAACATCTCCATGGTTCGTACATTCAAATAGAAATTGGAATTGGTGACACACTTTGATTATAACCGCAATACCATGTACATCCAAACAACAGAATTAGAATCGAGGCCATTTCATTTCCATCTTGGTTTTGGTATTCCCATCCAATTCAATTCCAAGACTCGATTCAGTAAATCCAAACACAACAAAAGTTGTAGGACACATTATTTCCTACATATATGTGTAATATTTAGATCGTGATGCCTAGATATCTTTTTTTGTTGAGTAATTGTACATTTTTGTTATTTACACTTTTTGTTTGTGTATGAAAATACATTTTGTTCTGAAAAATGATGTTATTTTTTGATTAAAGGGGCCACACGACCCTTAGTTTCATTAAATAAAATGGAGTTTGTAACACACAAGTACACCTACTGAACACCGTTGAACCATCCTTGCTGATATCCAACTCACACACCCCAGGCAATAAAAAAATAGAGCCAGAGAGAAAGTAAAGGTGCTTAGCACCAACTAAAAGTACAAGGACCCGAACACTACTATCTAGTGGCTAGAGCCAAATTCATCTTAGGAAAACGAAGGTCATTCTACGATTTTAATAGTTGATCAACGCAAAACACTTCTTTTGCTATCACCCTTAGTCGATCAGCTGCCTGTAACACCTCTTGAACCTTTTGTTTCTGCAAAAAATCCAATCGCCCAACAGACGATAGAGAGAGAAGATTATATCAGTTGGGTCTCTTGGAATTTTATTTTGAAAACAAGCATCATTTCTTGTTTTACATAAATTCCAAAGCAAACCATCTACTACAACCGTAACCACAACCATGTATCTACCAGCGAATCTAGTTATCCAATTCTGACAAAAGATCAAAGAAGTTCTTAAGTTTCCCTCCACTACCCAACACACAAGCAATTACACTCCAATTATACCTAGCTATAGGACAGTCAAAGAATAAATGAGTAAGGTTCTCACTATCTCCAGAAAATTCCCAATGGATGTCACATTTCCATACACGCTTACTGAAATTGTCTTTGGTTAAAACATTGTTTCTAACCAATAGCCAGATGAATGCTTTGATTTTGAGAGGTAGCTTCAGCCTCCAAATCATTTTGTAAGGGAATAACACTCTTCTAGCACTATGCAGGTGTACATCGATTTAACTGAGAAGATGCCTTAGTTAACAACCAACTTACTTTGTCAGGGTATCAGATAACACCACCTAACTACACATATATAAAAGCTTGTTTCACATACTCAGAGTCTGACCATATAAATATATACGAAATCTAATGCAATCAAAATTTTGCGCGAAAACTTTAGGCACAATTATATTATGAGCAAACGAGAGATTATATAATCTAGGGAATATCACACTATGGTGACCTAGCATACCACTGCATGTGTAGTACACTATAGTCGTTGACATGACATCCATAGAACACCGTTCTGTAAATATCACATCCCTCAGAGTGGTGCAACAGAAACATTGCGGGTCCATATTACAAACATACACACCTTATTGTTATTACAATACCAAAAGTTCGATAATTCAACTGATTCAAACTTACAAACCATAGCACTTATTTCATAAGTTTAGCGGAAAAAGGAAAGACACAACGATAAGAAAGACGTGAGCTCAACAGCTTATTCTATAGGGTTCATGCTGCTCGGTTCAACCTAGGTAACTACATTCTAGTCTGACAACTACTCTGACTTGTTGTCTTCAGCTCCATAGTGTATCCCATAGTCCACCCCTTCGATTCCACCAGATAGGTCCGGCTCTTCATAGTAGACGTTGCTCCGGACTTCCGTAGCATACACCTGGTCATCCTTCTAGACCTCAAAGTCTAGCAAGGGGTTCAAAGGAAAGTGTGAGTAACAGTGTTACCCAACAAGTTCACTATATGCAAGGTGGGAAGTTTGATGCTCTAACTACCACCTCGGACTATAAGTCCTTGGTACTATGCAGTTTTAGTAAACATTTCTTCAAAGATTGATTTTATTATTAAAAACTATGCCCATCAGCCTTCACAGGTTGACCCGAACTTCATGGAGTTCCTTTCCTGCCGTGTTCGTAGCTCCTTCCTGGAACAGGGAGTAACATGTCACAATTCTGACACTCTGCAGAGATGCATTACTTCACAACCGGGCGTACTTTCGCGTCCACAATTCCGTGATGTGGGGCCCAGTAGATGATCCAAGCCAATCAATGCCCCTCTCCGCGACCCTGCATGAAGACACGAACTCCCCAAACAGATATACCTCCATTAACCCCCATATTGGCAGATATAACCCTAACAACCCCTTGGAGACTCTAGTGAGCAGATCATGTCCCTGGCAACCCCCATATAGGCAGATATACCTTCGACAGCCCCTCACGAAAAGTCTAGACACCAATATCGCGGGGAACTAGGAGTCCCACCCATCTGCTGAGTCCCCGCATGGATGCTATAGCCTCATGATAAGGTCATTCTTCCATGCGAAAGGAAGAAGATCTAGCTGACTTCTCCATCCCATTCTAGATCTCATGGTTAACGCGTAATATACGACGCTAGAATTACTGATGTCATGGGTTATTAAGTCCTATTTGTTTTGCAATTGGAATCTTAGATTCCTCTGCAATTCTTAATATTTATCATCACTTAGGATGATAATAGCATTTTATTTGTTTGGGAAAAATACCTATTTTCTGGCTCTTATAGAACATAGGTGATAACACACAGTTTTCAAATACTTCCATAAAGACTCTTCAAAGGACATGAGCAAGTGATTAACTTGCCTTGTGCCTGCAACGTAGTGAAGTCGGATACTTCCACTTGACCTTGAGCTCTGGTTTCTACAGAAGACCATGGTTGCTCGCTAAGGAAAATATTTAAAGAAGCAATATGCAATGCATAGTAATGTCATGCAATGATATATTATCTTCCTTCTTTGCGTGTTTTACCCACCTTATTAAGGTTTTATGTTTCTTTTAATTAATAAAATAAAAGTATTATTCAAGAACCATTAAATTCACATAATTTTTATATTTAGTATTATTATGATAACTAGTATTATTCTAAGAGTTTAAAAATGAGTTTATTTAATTTTTAACTCTTTTAAATGTTTAACTAAAATTCCTTTTAGGAATTAAGACTTTATTTTTATCACACTTGATTTACTTTTCAAAAATACAAACTGGTATTTTTTTCTATAATAGTACTTCCTTTTAGGATCTTAAAAATGAATTTTATTCAATTTCAAGTGTTTTGTTTATTTTTATAAAATTCCAAAGGAAGTATATACAACAATAATAACAGTTCTAAATTTAATTAACTAAAATCATATTTATTATTTTTTCTTGAATAGAGGACATCTTTGTGATTTCATTGGTATTTTATTTATATTTTTAGGATTTATATTTTGTTTCTTAGACCTTTTAAGTTCTAGGGGTATTTTGGTCTTTTGATAAATTCCTTAGACTTTTCTTTTAAACATATGGACATAGCCCATTGGGCTGGCCCAGCCCTGACTCGGCCCATCTGGGCTGGTCAAACCCTCTCCACTGAGGGGTACTCGACCACATCGGCCCAGTACGCACCCCTCACCTCTCTCGCTCTCTCGTGTTTTCCCTCGACCCACAAAAACGTGGTGTCATCGGTGTCGTTGCCACTTGATTACCGCCTCCTTAGGCCTCCTCGACCGCCGTCGTGGTGTGTGGCGAGGTAGTCGGTGCCGCTCCGCCATCTATTCTTGTTCGATTCGGCTTTGGACCCCTCTCCCGTCTAGGTTGACTCCACCCCGAACCCTAGTGTTTGGTGGTTGCCGGTGATGTGGGGTTCCGCCGCTCCGTGGTGCTGTGTCGCGGCTCTAGTGGCCCTATGATGCTGCCATTGTTGCTCGTGTAGCTGTGGCTGCCGCCCTATGGCTTGGCGCGGGTTGCAGCACCCTCGGATGCTCCCTGTGCCACCGTGTGTGCTCATCGGCCTCTCTGCTTCCTCTTCTAAACTCTAGCAAGGACCTCGGGTAAGTTCCTCTTCTCTCTCCTTCACTTGATCTCTGGCCTGCCCCACTAGCTCTAGTGTGCTTGCAGTATGTGAGCTCTGATTATGATTATTCATTACTTTAGGGTTCATCCCTCGATATTATGTGGTTCTGAGATGGTTACTTATTAGTCCTAACAGTGTGGATTTCACTACTGATTAGTGTTATTAGTACTGACAGTGGCTCTGTCAATACTTGTTAACTAAACCTTTACATATACTGGCCTATATTGATAGGTTCAGATTGGAGTTAAATTAATACTCTGATGATTCTCTAATAATCCTGAATGATGGAATGTTTGGATGTAAAAATGATTCCTGATTATTAGTTCCAGGAAGAAGATTGAGTAAGGAAGTTAATGTATATAGCTTGTTTGCTTGGATTGCTTATCAAACAGATTGTTGTGACACCATCCTAGGATTGGTACGCACTTCCTGTTTTTGAATAGGCTTTTCTTGAGCTTTGCTAAGAATTAGCTTGGTTGATAAGCTAGAAAAGATTTATGTTATCTTAAACTTTATTGAACAATTAGCTTAGTCTATGATGCCGGTCTGAGACTATGCTAGATAGAAACTAAGGTTTCTACCTGTAGTTTCCCTCTAAGGTGTGCCTTGATAATCAGTTTAAGACAATGATTCTTAGAGCACTTAAGAAAATGATTTGATAGACCATGCTATTTAATATAGATCCTTAATATGAAATAGTTTTTGAGGTGCTACTATTATAAGATGTGCCAAGAAATATTCACTTAAGGCTGCTGTATATGTGGATGTAAAAACATGTCTTGTTATCCAAGATCAGTGACGCACATGTCTTGTTACTCACTTCTATTTTCCAAATGATTTAAAATTTCAAATTTAAATTCAAATAAATTCCCCCCAAAACTCATTAATTCCTAAGGGTCATGTCAAAAGTTTATAGTAATCACCAGAAAGCGCTATTCCTACCTCTTGCTAGTGAGAGAAACTCTGATCTCTTTAGGCTTTTGTTTGGCGAAATTTACCCGGATTTTATAGATGAATGCATGCACATGCACAAATTCCTATTTCTACCCTTCGTTGGTTCCTAAATGTTGGGGTGTTACAGACTTCCCCCCTTAAATTAAACTTCATCCTGAAGTTTGATGGTGTGTACCTGAATAGTTCTGGATATGCTTCTATTAAGTCATCCTCTTTCTCCCATGTGGCCTCTCGCTCCGGGTGATGTTCCCATTGTACCTTGCAGTATTTGATTGCCCAGTTTCTCAACCTTTTCCAGTTCTCTTCCAGAATTTTACAGGGTTTCTCAACATAAGTCAAATCTTCTTGTAACTCAATTTCTTGATGTGTAATTGCATTATTGTGAACTTTAAGACATTTCCGTAGTTGTGACACTTGGAAAACATTCTGAAGTTGAGCTAGTCTTTTTGGTAACTCAAGAGCATAAGTTTTCCTTTGACTCTAAATCTCTTCACTCCCTTCATTGGACTTACTTTGAGATATACCATATCCCCCACTTCTAGATGCCATGATCTTCGGCTTTGATCAGCATAACTCTTCTGTCGACTTTGAGCCATCTTCAATCGATCTCTAATAATATCAATGATATATTGCTTCTCCTTGATATAGTCTGGTGCAAATTCCTTGCTACTACTAGGCTCATACCAACATATTGGTGATCTACATCTTCTCCCATAAAGTACTTGGTATGGTGCTGCTTTCAGACTACTCTTGTAGCTACTGTTGTAGGAAAATTCTGCCAACGGTAAATGATCTTCCCATGAACCTCCAAAATCTAATGCACAGGCTCTAAGCATGTACTCCAAGATTTGATTGGTTCTTTCTATCTGGCCTCCAGTTTCAGGATGATAGGCTATGCTGAAATCCAACTTTGAGCCAAGTGCTTCATGTAATTGTTTCCAAAATGCTGAAGTAAACACAGATCCTCTATCTGATACAATTTTCTTGGGTACTCCCTGCTTACTTACTATCTCTTTGACATAGATTTCTACTAACTTCTTAGCATTATATTTTTGATTTACTGGAATAAAATGTGCACTTTTCGTGAATCTATCCACAATCACCCATATCATATCCTTCCGCTTTGGTGTCATGGGTAATTCCATGATAAAATCCATACCAATTTCTTGCCACTTCCATTCTGGAATTTCCAAAGGTTGTAATGGTCCTGCTAGGCTTTGATGTTTTGCTTTTACCCTTTGGAAAGTATGGCGTTCAGACACATATCTTGCAATGTCACTCTTCATGTTATTCCACTAGAATAATTCCTTAAGATCCATGTACATCTTCGTACTCCCTGGATGAATTGAATAAGGTGTCTTATGTGCTTCTCAGAGTATTACCTCTCAAATTTCCGGCACATCTAGTACACAAGACGGTTTGGAAACCACAAAGATCCATAATCTCCTAGGTGAAAAACTGATTTTTGACCTTCGGAAATTCTTCTGATTTCTTCAGAAATGAATGGATCATCGAGTTGATGTCGATAGATCTCATGACGAAGATCACTACTTTGCTCTTCCATAACTCTCATGGTAGCTAAGCCTACACGAACTTCTGTCTTTATAAATTGTATTTCTAACCTTTCCAAATCCATTTGAAACTCTTTTGGTAGTACTCTATTAATGGGTTGAGTGTCCGTACTCTTCCGACTTAAAGAATCTGCTACTACATTGGCCTTTCCTGGAGTATAGTTAATTGTAAGGTCATAATCCTTAATCAACTCCAACCATCTTTTATGCCTCATATTCAGCTCCTGATGAGTGAAGAAATATTTGAGACTTTTGTGATTCGTGTATAGTTCACATCTTGCTCCATAGAGAAAATGCCTCCATCCTTTTAAAGGAAAGACCACTGCTGCTAACTCCAAATCATGTGTTGGGTAATTGACTTCATGTGGTTTGAGTTGTCTAGACCCATAAGAAATTACCTTATAATATTGCATTAGCACACATCCCAATCCTTCCTTGGATGCATCACAATAGACTATGTAATCTTTTCCTGTTTCAGGAACTGCTAAGATTGGTGCGGTGGTTAATCTGGTTTTCAATTCCTAAAAACTCGCTTCACACTTCTCATCCCATATGAATAGTGTATTATTTCTTAGCAATTTGGTCATTGGTCCAGCTATTTTGGAAAAACCTTCAATGAATCTCTGATCATAACCGACCATGCCTAAGAAACCTTGGATTTGCTTCACATTAGTTGGTCCATTCCATTCCACCACTGATTGTACTTGGACGGATTTACTGCAATTCCGTCCTTACTAATCACATGACCAAGAAATTCTACCTTGTCCAACTAGAATTCACACATGCTGAATTTAGCATATAGCTTATGTTCTATCAATATTTCCAATGCTATCCTCAAATGATCTGCATGCTCTTCTTTATCATTAGAGTATATTAAAATATCATCAATAAATACTATAACAAACTTGTCTAGATAGGGCATGAAGATTTTGTTCATCAAGTTCATGAAGATTGCTGGTGCATTGGTTAATCCAAAAGGTATGACGAGGTAGTCATGATGACCATATCTTGACACAAATGTTGTTTTTGGAACATCTTTAGGTTTGATTTTTATCTGAGGGTATCCTGATCTTAGATCAATCTTGGAAAATACTCCAGCTCCTTTGACTTGATCAAATAGATCTTGAATTCTTGGCGTTGGGTATTTGTTCTTGATGGTGACATTGTTGAGATTTCTATAATCACCACACATTCTTCGTCCTCCATCTCTTTTATCCACAAAAATTACCGGAGTTCCCCATGGAGATACACTTTCCTGAATAAATCCTTTTCAAGCTAACTCATCAATTTGCTCATTAAGCTCTTTTAATTCTTTCGGGCCCATTTTATAGGATGCTTGGGCTATTGGTGATGTACCCGATATGAGATTAATGGTGAATTCTATTTCTCGATCAGGTGGCATTCCTGGTAACTCTGCTGAAAAAACATCTTGAAATTCCTTCACTATAGGAATATCTTCCAAATTAACCTCCTTCATTGAGTTCAATTGAAGCTCTACCATGATATGACTATGTTTATCTGCCTGATAAACTGTCCTCCCTCCACTTGGATACTTAATTGAAATAGTTTTATCCTCACCGATGATTTGGGCTCCATACTCAGTCATCCAATCCATTCCCAACACTACTGATATTCTACTTAATGGAATCACATAAAGATCCACATAATAGATCTGACCATAGATTGAGATAACTTGGTTTAATTTAATGTTTCTAACTACCACAATCCCTCCAGCGGTAACTACAGTCATAGGTTTTTCTAACGGTGCCTTTCTAATCCCAAACTTATCACAAAATTGTTTAAATATGAATGAAGTGGTTGCACCAGTATCAAATAGAAATTTTCCAGGGTTTGTGAGAATATTGGGCATACCTATCACCGCTTGATCCGAGTTATCCACCTCTTCCAAGGTTATGCAATTCAGCTTTCCAGTAGGCCTGCCTCTCTTGCCATTGTCATTTTTTCCATAACTTCCACCTCTACTAGGCTATCCACCTTCGCCTCTTGCTTGACCACCACCTGATGTAGGCCAACCACCTGGTGGTTTCTTGGGACAATCGGGCTTCATGTGCACCTTCTGACCACAACCATATCATATGATTACTGGCTTTCGACATTCACTTTGAAAATGCCCGGGTAACTTGCAATTGCAATAGATAACATTTATTCCAATTGGATTTGCACCTCGATTGGGGTTTGTTTTGTTATTGAAGGGTCATGTCATTGTATTGGGAACGATAGTACCTAAGTAGGTTAGATAGAGGTTTGGGGACTAGCAGAGAAGCTATCGACGGCGTCCGCAGGCGGGATTGGGTACAAGCGGGCGTAGCTGGACGCAGGAAGTACCCAGGTTCGGAGCCCTCATGATAAGGTAACACTCCTACTCCTGCCGGTCTGACTACGAGTGATATACGGGCTACAAGCGCTCCTCGGGCTGTATTCTCGAACTACTGTCTTAAATGCACATAAACCAACCCCTTCTACTGAGGCCTTGCCTCTCCTTATATAGGCAGAGAGGCAACGATCTCACTGGCCAGTTTGGCTGGTGGGCCCCACAGGCGGATCCCAGCCGGCTGGTCATCTACAGTATCCGGTACAACTATGTCCAATCAGAGTATAAGCGGTATGGTCGTCGTGGGCATAGTGAACGCTGTGCGAGCCTGTCGTCAGCATCGGGCCACTGTTCCCGCATCACCCCGCAAGGTCTTCGGTATGGCGGAGTCTTGTCGCTGTACCAGGGCGTACCGTGCACTGTGCCGCACGTCGCCCTGTCCTCCTGATTGGTTCCGGCTACGCTGCTATAGCCGGCTGCTTCTCGTTGTTCCGGCTACCGTGAGGTAGCCGGCTTGAATTGCCTTCTCTGGCTGCGCTCAGCTAGTCGGGCGTGATCCGACTGCCATAGTTCTTTTCTGGTTGGGATATTCGGAGGTCATCCCCCCGACACTAACCCCCGAACGTGTGTAGATTTCGCCCTTAGGTGAAATGTGCGCGTGCTCCCTCTTCATTTTGAATTTATGTTCGGCTACGCTTGGCGGTTGCGCTACCCGTGACGTCAGTGCTGACGCCGGCCACGCGCGCACGCTCCATCATTACTCTGTGGTGGGTAGCGAAACGTCTCGTCGCACGTCGCCTTGGGAAACTGCTGCCTGGCTCTTTGGTTCTTGCTCCGGGATCTTCTGTGCGCCCTGCGTCTGCACACGGGATCTGAGGCGGCGGTTGGGGTGGGGCACGTCCCGATGGGTGCCGCGTGGCACCGCGGACGGTTGCCCTTCCGAGCCTTTAAAGGGACGTGTAACTACCTCGGTGAATTACGCGCTTAGTTACATGCCTGGATGAAGGAAAGTAGTTAAAATAGTACGGTGGGGCCCAGGGCCACTCACGGTAGACCTTTCAGCCGTCCTAACCACTTTCAGACATCAGGACAAGAACGAGCGGCGTAATTGGCAGGCGAAGGGATCAACTACATACACAAATGAGTATGTATGCAAGCCACATACAACAGTCCTCACAGCCATTCCATCTAAAAAGAAATAGAAATATTGCAACGCCATAGGCAAGATTCAAATGTCCTAGATAGAGATAATAATTTAGGATAGCTCCTCATACATCACACATCAGAGTATCAGGCGGAAGCGGAAAACAAGATCCGAGTACGGATAAGAAGCAAATCGGCATAAGATGCCACATAAATAAACACATCCCCCCCACAGATCTCATGGATCCCCATTCCCGGAATCTCTACACAAAAAGATCGTTGCCAACATCATCTGTCTCCTCCACCCAGTATCCATCTTGCGAATACACCTGTTCATCTGAATCAAACAATTTATCGTGTGAGACCCTAGGGGTACTCAGCAAGTCTTTATGCCACTAAAGGGGACACAACCTGGGGTGACACAATTGCAGCAAAAGATAATACCTAACAATTCTATAGAGACTCGCTAACCATCCGCCTAACCAATGATAGACGGATGTCCGTTAATTAAGAACAACAGTTATAACAGTATAATTAACAGATCCATCCTCCTCCTCGCTTACCAACGAGGAAGCAGACGAACAACCCCCATCATCCGTTGGCAGTTTTATTAACCATTCCATGAGTGTTGCACTATTTACTAGTCAAGTTCTTAGTCAAATTAAAAGCGGTACTTTAGTTATACTTGTCTATGATCGAGAAACTGTGCTCCAAGTCATCCATAACCGCGGACACGGCTTCAGAAAGATTTACCCTGCAGGGGTGCACGAATAGCAACACACACTCGATCAACCTCGGAAAAACCAAATCAAAACCCGACGAGGCATTCACGACAAAGCAATCACAGGATTCATAAATATTTCAGGGGGCCACCCCATTAAGCTACCCGCAACGAAGTTGGCCGGCTCCGAGACGGACCCAAGGTTTGTGTCAATGGCTGTAAACGACTGGGAACCCGAAAGTGTGACTGGGCTTGTCGATACCACGAAAACATTCCACGATCCAAAACAGTACAGGTGCTCCACGCACAATCTTAATAAAGCAGTAACATGGCATAAGTACAGGATAGTAATAAAGCCCCGAACTACTTTGTGGCCCCAAGAAATAAGTATGAATCAAGCTCTGGCTCAAGGGGGTCCATAAGGCCTCCCGGATGTGGATAGTGCGAATAAACAAGGGAATCAAGCACTCGGGGTCCTACGGGACACAAGTGAGCATGAAAAACCAAATAGCAGATATTGCTCACCGGTGCCTCTTTCTTTAGTTATCCCATTACTACTCAGGTTAAGTTGTTTAGGTACCTCGTTATTCATCAGACACTCACATACCCTACACATGCTTTTCTACGACTCGCATGGCTCAAACAACTCCTGTAGTAATGGCTCATGGGATGGAGGAACAAGCTTTGGTGGGGTTTTAAAGTAAAGGCTATGCAGTACTTGGGATTCAATTTAATGCAATCGCGACTCAATGAAGCAATAATAAGATAGAGGCAATAGGTACTGTATGTATGAAAGCATGTGGTAGTGCTTGCCTGGCAGCTCAGTTGAAGCGAGAGATGGATCTGGGTAGTACTCCTGTGATTCCTGGTAATTCTCCTGCTGGGCGTCTATCCGACGAAGAACCAAACAAACAAGGGCCAAAATAAATAAAGTGCACAAGCATATGAATTAAAATGCGACAAGCAAACAAGCATGCCATGATGAATGATGCACCAGTTTCATGGCATTAAATTAGCATGGCAAAGGTGAGGTGTGGATACAAGAAATAAAGCATTTTATTATTTATTTGGTCCCATTTTATTGTCATAAACAGTTCAGATTTTAATAATGACATGATGCATGCTTCAATTCAAAACAAGGACTGAATAGATAGGACGGGCTCGTCGCGCTGATCGAATTAGACATATTATTTGTCAAATTTGGAGTTATAAAATTAAAGTTATTAATAGAAAAGGGCATTTTATTGTAAT